>CM036587.1:108903636-110153636 GCA_020745705.1 Hemiprocne comata | reverse complement strand
GGCCCTTGCGTGTGCTGTTTGCCTTTTTGTTACCTTTGTCTTTTGCCACGACCACCCAGTCACCCCAAGACTTTCATCGCTGCAGTGGAGGGCTTTGGGGCAGCATGGCGAATACGGCAGCTTAAGAAGGCTTTTTGTTGTTGATTACAGGAGACTGAAGGACCCGCTTAACAGAAAAAGATTTTTTAGAATAAGTCAAACACAGGCACTCCATATTTACAACTGTACTCAGTTACTGCCTTGGCCAAATCAGCCCAGGTATATTCGGTAGTGGCCATGGAGCTTTCCACCTTGCCCTTAAGTTGGATGGCTAGGTTTTCAAGCTCCCCAGGCAGTCCCCTGATAAGGATATCCATCTTTTCAGGGTTCACCCTTAACATCAAAGGACTGTCCTGGTATGGCACCAAAATATGGTCGTGAATCATTTGAATCACACTAGCTTTATGAGGGTTCTCCATAAGTCTGGAGACATCCCCCTTTAAAATATGTGGTTCTACCTGCGAAATGGGATCAATGAGGCCCATGTTAAACGCCGCTCTCTGTGTCAGGGTCCAGGGGTGTGTGGGGTTGCCAGTAGTGAGCATCGCTCCTGGCGCCCAATACCCTGATGCTTCCATCTCAGTCAATTGTATGCCATCGCCTCTGGAAGCAGAGATTCTGATAACGTACTCAGTATCTGTTTCTGAGGGAAGCTTACTATACTCTTTCTTTAATTGGGCAAGTTTGAGCGGAGAATATGGAGTTTCCTTATAAACCACGTGTCTCCATCCTGTGTCCCAGTATCACAAACCACAAAGTGGGCATGGCACTGTCACGTCCCACAAGGTGGGTACAGCGTTATCACGTCCCACAAAGTGGTCACAGCTCCCCAGAGGTGGGGGCCCAAACTAAATATAAATATCTCTTTTAACAACCCATTCGGTGAGATTAAGCTCGGCATACTCTGTGCGGTACTCTAGGATTAAGACCATTACCCAGGAGGCTTTCACAAAACACACTTTTACTTAAGATTGAGTAAGATTATAAAGCTTGTCAAAGGAAACATACAACAATGCTCTCTCAAAGCAACAGATTACAACTAGCAGAACTTAGCAAAATGGTCCTCTCAAAACAACAGGTTACAACAGGAAAAACTTAGCAAAATTAGAAATGATAGTACCCCTATGTGCCGAGAATAAAGTTAGAGAGAGAGAGAAAAAGATATTAAGAGAGAGAAAGAGAGACAGAGATAAAGAAAGAGGGGATAGGAAACATATCACCACCCTTGGATCCAGCGATGATCTTGGCATGACGTTGTGGCCCTTGGATGGTGGGTGCATGCCGAGCATCTTGAGCCTGCATCTTTTATGCTACCTGGCCCCACCTTTTCGGGGATGGGGGGGTGGGGTGGGTCTTGAGGTTCCTTGCACAGACTCAGTGTGGAGTTTTAGAGTATTCTAGAAATGAGTTGGTGGGGCATGGGGGTCCTGGTGATCACTTGGGCCTCCTAGCTGTATTGACCGAGCAATAACCCTTAGTTCTGCACATGTGCCCTGTTTGGTGGTCTTGCTTACACAAGATGGCACTCTGCCTCCGCAGGGTACCACTTGCATGCCACTGTTCCTTATCAAATAAGTGTCCTGCCTATCACGGTGGCCACCCAAGGAGGGGCTCCCTTTGCAAGGACACTGTCCAGCTTATCGGGATGACCACTGAAGGAGGGGCTCTTTTTGTGAGACCAGGGCCCAGTTTATCAGGGTGGTTACCAAATGAGGGTCTGTTCTTGCAAGAACAGGGTCCAGGTGGTTATTGAATGAGGCCCCCACCTGAGCACAATGTCCATTTTGTCAGGGCGGCTGTTTTGAGACAAATGTTCATTTAGGGACTCTACACTCAATCAAACGTGAAGTCTTTGCGATTCACAGGGCATAAGTGCTTTTGCTTTGCTCGTCTCTCCCCCTCGTCCTCAGAACTATCAGGACTAGTGGGACAGGAGGACGACTTTATTTCCACAGTCATGGATAACTGGTGTAATTTGCTTGCCAATTTGTCAATTTTTTTAGTGCTGGCTGTGATGAAGGTTTTGACCAGATTTGCGAATTTGGGTAAGTCCTCCCATAGAGCCTGTACCTCGCTCTCCAGTTGGTTGCTTGCTGGAGCAGAGGGGCGTGACTGCCCGGGAACTGGTGGTTTGTCTGTGTCAGTGACACTTGTGGCTGCAATAATCTCACTGAGGATTTGGATTTTAAAATAGGAGAGCAGCGTTTGCCCATTTTGGATTGAAAGCAGACTCACTTCTTAAAGAGAGGTTCTCCTCAGTGGTGTACTCAGAGCTTGAAGGTTTAATGTGAATGGATTGGGAATGAAGTTGCCCAGTAAGACTTTTCTGAACTAAGAACAATTTTCCAATTTCGGATGCCCAGCCTGGGGCACCTGGAAGGGCTGTGAACTCTTACGTGACCTTACTATTGTCTCTTTAGTAAGTATAATTAACTCCTTTTTACAAGAGACTGGGGCAGAGTTGGAAGAGCTGTATCTTACTATGTTCTAAAAAAACCCACCAAGCCCCAAAACTGGTCTCAGAACAAATAAATGGGGTCGTGGGAGAATGCTGAAGAACTTGGCTTGTACAAAAGTTACTTTTTGAGCCCAACAGTATTTACATGTCTTGTATCAAATACTAAACCAAAGCTCATCAGGAATCAGTAGCTCATTGGAGTATTGAACCATGTTTACTGTAGAGGAATTAAAGTAACTTTAAGTCTAACAGTACCCATTATATACTGGTATTTGGGAACAGAAGAAACCCTTCGTTTTGAGCTATGCTTTTGTATCTTTGAGGTTAGTTTGCAACAGAGCAAAAGCATTTTGTTCTTTTGCCCACCCAAAAAAGAACCTCAAAAAAGCAAACAAACCACAAAAAAAAGCTCTCCTGGATTCCCTGTACACAGCAGAGGTGGTCATGTTTGTGCTGCAGAACAAGGTGGCACATCAGTTCATGGCTTGCAGCTTTTCTGAAATATAAAACCATCTGATCAGAAAACATCCTATGTACAGCTCTGGAGCCCTCAGCACAGGAGAGGTATGGAGCTGTTGCAGAGGGTCCAGAGAAGGGCCATGAAGTTGATCCATGGGCTGGAGCAGCTCTGCTATGAAGACAAGCTGAGGGAGTTGGGGCTGTTCAGCCTGGAGAAGAGAAGGCTCTGGGGAGACCTTAGGGCACCTTCCAGTGCCTGAAGGGGCTACAGGAAAGCTGGGAGGGACTTTTCACCAGGGAGGGCAGTGATAAGACAAGGGGTAATGGTTTTAAACTGAAAGAGGAGAGATTTAGGTTAGACATCAGGAAGAAATTCTTCACTATGGGGGTAGGAAGGCACTGGAATAGGTTGCCCAGGGAGGCTGTTGATGCCCCCTCCCAGGAGGTGTTCAAGGCCAGGTTGGATGAGGCTTTGTGCAGCGTGGTCTGGTGGGAGGGGTCCCTGCTCATAGCAGGGAGGTTGGAACCTGGTGATCTTTAAGGTCCCTTCCAACCTTCACCATTCTATGATTCTATGACACTTTTTCTGCTCCAGCTTTCCAACTCCAGAACATCTGGAAACCTCTCCCCTTTTTCTTAATTTTCCCTTCTTTCTGAATTGTTCTCCATAGAAGCCTCACACTTCAGACTGTCCTGGTACAAAGCCAGTTATTCCTCTCACATGATCCATCCAGTGTTAATGGCTCTTGATGGCTCCTTCATTGCTTATCCACAAGATGCTCAGTGCCTCATAGAACTAACGTGGAAAATGAAGTTTGACATGCAGCCTTGTTCCCCAAATCAAGAAGCATTCACAACTTGACATGAGCACGCTGTCACTGAAATAGTGTTTGACATACTTCCCAGAACTGAGGCAGGAAAACGTAACAGTTTTCATCAGTTTTGAAAGCATAATAATATTTTCCACTTTTCTGCAGGATTACCAAATTGCATAATGAATGGTTCTTCTGGATGCCAGCTTCTGCTCTGTGTCCATGAACAGGGATGTGAGGAAACAAAGATCAGGGGTATCCTTTCCAATGGCCTGATCACAATACTTAATGAAATCCATGTCTGCCCAAGCTTTTGGTGACTTCTATTGACTGCATAGTTTTGCACTCCTGAAGCAAGATTTGCAAAGGAGTGATAACATTCCTTATTTTTTTGACTTAACTTTTGTCAACATTGTTTTCCTTAGGCTACTTTCAGAAGAGCATGTGTAGCTCTTCTGGCATCCTAGCTGATTGCTTTTGAACCAGGAACACAATCCTGGACAGAAGCTGCTCTCTCAGAAGCGGACAGTCCTGGACAGAAGTGCAGTCTTTCCTCTTTTGAGCTATGAATGAGACACATTAGTATTTTAATGCTGGTGGAGGCACAGCTAGTGATCTCCTTAGTTAAGTTCATGTTCATAGCAGGCACAGTTGCTATGTTTTGTTCCACGTTAGCCTAAAGACTCCTTAATCCCCTACAACTATTACATCTGTAGATTAGGTGTTCATCTCTAGATAAAGGCAGTAAAAATCTCCTTTAGAGTTCAGTCTGTGAACTGGAGAAAATCTTCAAGTCACTGAAGTGACAGATATTTCCATCCTCTATAAAAACTCAAACCCCTGCAGCCCCTCTGTGTGAATGAATGCTATCAAAAGCCTCTTCTGCTCAAAGCAGGCTCAACTACAGCAGCCTACTCATGACTGTGTCCGGTCAGGTTTTGAATGTCTTGGTCCAGAAGGCATGCAGGGATGAACCATAAATATCACAAGCAATACTTCTAATAACAATTGAGTGATTGTTAGTTACACTGGCTACCACTGAACAATGGTGTAATTAAGACAGAGCTAGTGGTGAATTCTTTCTCACTTGTCACCTTGAAAACAAAACCAAAGCTCTCTTAAAAAGATATGCTTTTGGAGCTTGATAGGGTATTTGGCAAGTGGAATTCAACAGTCCATGTTGTGTAAAGGCCAGAGGAGAGGAACTTGTCTGTCCCTTTTGGAGCTCAGGCTTGTTAATGTAGGTCAATGAATGGTATCTCAGACTGAATGGATGCTGTAATGAAACTTAGCAAACACAGGAGGGCTCTGTTTGAACACATATTAAGGAACATTGAGGGTGGTGGCAAACAGGAGTGGTATGTCCCGGTGTTGCATAACCTTCAGCTAAATTGCAGTGCAGTTTAGAGAAGCAGAAGATTCTTACATCTTTGCTATGAAATTACCATCTTGTTTCGGGTATGTGGGTTTACATTTAAACATTTTATCTGTGCTGGAGCATAGAAATATAAAAATCAATCAAATGAACCCCAGCTGAAGTTGCCCATTATGAAACATATAAAATAAAACTCTTGATTTTGCCATTTATACTAAAAGTATCCATTCTTTATGAAAGAGGTTTAGGTTTAGCTGCCACAGACACATCACAGTACATCACAAGCTGGCTTCTGAAAGGAAAAATTATATCTTCCTTGATTTTAGGTAACAAATCCTAATCTTTCCATATTGCTACCATGGAAACAAATGGAAAGTAAAAGCAGCAGGGAACAAAAAGCCACTATTGCATAATGGGGTTTGGTCATTCCTCCACAGAGACAAACAGGCTTCCACAACTGGGCTCTGCTGTAGCACTGCAGTACCACTGCAGGTCCCTCAGGGCAGGGACCGCGCTTGCCCATCCCAGTGTGCAGCTCATGGCAAACAAGCTGCTTGTGAAGGGGCCTGCCTCTCAACTTGCAGCAATGGGGCTGTGCAGCCATTCAGCATCAGCTGTGTCACACACAGCCAAAGTGAATGTGTCTTTCACATCAGGCAGTGCTGTGAGACAGGGGGAGTATCTCCTCTTGGCCTGGCTTCCCTTGCCCACCACCCCATTCACAGGACACTTCTGTGAAAACAAAGAGAGGGTAAATAAAATCTTTCTGCAATAATGATGTAGCAGCCCCTGCAAGAAAAATAATTTCTCCAATGCTGGTGGCACCAGTGGGGGAAATGATTAGCAACTAAGGAAAAGGAAGCCACAGTTTCCTTGTCTGCCTGAGAATGTCCATCTGTGAAGGAATGCTGCTTTGCTGGACCCAGGGTGCTGTTCTGGGCTTTATGCAGGACATTTCATGGGCTTATTGCCTCCCCTCATCTGTAACTCTCTACATAAGGAGTTTTGTTCCAACATTTCTTGCTGTGATAAGAAACAACATTGTATGTGGAGAAGAAAAGTACCAAGTAGGATTTTTCCTGCCCAAATTTGAGCATCTTGCCAAAGATCCCGTGGTAAGAGTGTTCCTGAACTGTTCCAGGGAATTCCTGAAGTAAGGTGGAGTTCAGCTACCCTTACAGGTGCATCATGCCATTTATTGTTCAACAGAGGGCCTCCAGAGAGTAATGTAGACGTTAAAAATCAGATGACGTAAATCCAAGCTGTTGGGAATAATGAAAGTGGCCTACTGACAGAAACCTCAAGATCAAACTACTTCCGAAGAATCCACTGAATGGAAATGCTCATTACCAAATCAGAAATTAAAGGTACAGTTAGTCCAGTAGGATGAGGAATTGTACAAGGCTCTTGGATTAATCCTTTAGGACTTAATTATCTCAGTTCAGCTCTACAATAAGATTGTACATGAGTGCCTCCAGTAAGCAGTACCGGTTGTCAGCCCTATCACATTTCTACTATAATGCTAGTTGACTTTAATGTTTAAACCTGTCATATTAAGACAACCTCAAGCAGGCTAGCAATTAAAATTACGTTGTATTGTATTTGGTTGTTTTGTTTTTATTGGGCTTTTTTTGGTTTTTTGTTTGGTTGTTTGGTTTTGGTTGTTTTTTGTTGTTGTTGTTGGTTTTGTTTTGGTTCTATTTTTTCTTTTTTCCCCAGGACTTTTGCCAAGAAGTGTAAACCTACGCTGACATATAATACTAAAATACTGACATAAAAAATACTAAATTATGTGTTCATTTACAAACCCTTTGGGAAGGAAAGTACATAACAAAGGATTTCTGGAATGCAGTTTTTAGCCCAGATAATTATTTCATAATCTGTTTTTCCTTCTGAAAAAAACTATTTTGATTTAGTAGACATTTTTAATTGATATTGTAATCTTAAGTCTTTTCTTCTCCCTTTGAAAGTAAATAACAAAAGAGTACAGAATATGTTACTTAAGGGACATATAGCAGTTCTCCTTTGGATCAGTGCTACAAAGTGCAGCTAATCAGCATGAAAAGATTAATTTCTTATGTTAAAGATATGCCATTCTTGATAAGTGGGTTATAATGTCGTTACAGCAAGAACTGTTATAAAAATAATTCAAGCCAAACTTACACATACACAGGCAGAGTAGCCACGGAATGATGGACCTGCAATCAGTGTCTGAGCCTGACCCAATTTCTGTAAATTCTGGAATTTCTGTAAAAGTTGTTTCTTGTTGAATGTGGGGATTTGGCTCATTACAGAAACAGGTCACAATCTGCAAACTTCTGACCTAAATTTGGATGAAAATATCCTCCTACTTCAGCAAAGTTTGGATCAAGGCTCTGGGTTAAATCTTAATTCAGATCTTCATCTGGTCTTTCATTAGGATCACCAGGAAAAATGTTGGCTTGAGAACAGGTTTTTTCTCTCAGATGTTTATTGTAAAATCTGTTTAAGTAGCCCAGATTGATTGTTGCACATACATGGTGGAAGAGACCTATATTTTCTTTATGTGACTGTCCAGAAATACAGAATGAAAATGAGTATATTACTGCAGTACAGCTGTGGGTTTGCTAAGCAAATGTGGCCCACAGACACATTGATGTAGCAAATCTCCCAATCACTGCTTCCATTTTGATGAACCACAAATATCTTGGCATTCTCATGTCTCCACAGCATATTAATCTCAGCTTGTAAAAAAAAAAAAGAGGCTAACAGTGAAAACACTGTAATAATGATTGCTTTCTTCCATTCCATCATTTGATGCTTGCTGTGTTCCTCCAGAGAGGAAGACGAAGGGAAGTAACACATTTGTGATTTAATGCAGATAGGAAATCTCTTTAACTCAAGGTTTAGTAGGAATTTTTTAAGGATTTTCACCCTGCATCATGAATTTTCTGTTAATACTGGATTCTGCTCTCTTCAGCTATCCTGAAGAAATGGGAATCAGAGAAGAATCTTTTTTTCAGCTAGTGGGAAAAGTAATGGAGGTTTATCAGGGGAATGTCTGGGCGAGCAGCAGAAGCCATTACAGGTGCCAGTACTATTCTGGAGAAGCACCATTCTTAAGAATACAAGAAAATCTCTTCTAGTAGAGGCTGGATCGGATGATATACAGGGTCAGCACATACTGTCCAAAAGATATTAAAGACTTTTCTGCCTCTAGCAGATCAAACAGCCACATTTATGCTGGTTCTGCAACCTTCCATTAGGTCACTGTGCTTCTCTACCTTCACAGGCAGCTTGGAAATCACATATCCATCTGAAAATTTTTCATCTGCCATTGTTACAAATGCCTATTTGTGCATCCATGTGTGTTGAGAGAGCTGGCTGATGTTGATGCTGAACCGCTCTCCATCATTTTTGAAAAATCATGGAGAATGGGAGAGGTGCCTGAGGACTGGAGGAAAGCCAGTGTCACTCCAGTCTTCAAAAAGTGGAAGAAGGAAGACCCAGGCAACTACAGACCAGTCCGCCTCACCTCCATCCCTGGAAAGGTGATGGAGCAGCTCATTCTGGAGGCCATCTCTAACCACATGGAAGAAAACAAGGTTATCAGGAGTAGCCAACATGGATTTACTAAGGGGAAATCTTGCTTGACTGATCTGATATCCTTCTACGATGACCAAATGGGTAGATGAAGGGAGAGCAGTGGATGTCATATACCTTGACTTCAGTAAGGCTTTTGATACTGTCTCCCATAACATCCTTGTAGGAAAACTCAAGAAATGTGGGATGATTAGACTGTGAGGTGCATTGAAAACTGGCTCAACAACAGAGTTCAGAGGGTTATGATCAGCGGCACAGAGTCAAGTTGGAGGCCTGTGGCCAGGGGTGTTCCCCAGGGATCAGTACTGGGTCCAGTTTTGTTCAATATCTTCATCAACGACCTGGATGAGGAGATGGAGTGTGTCCTCAGCAAGTTCACTGATGATACAAAACTGGGAGGGGTGGCTGACACTCCAGAGGGCTGTGCTGCCATCCAACGAGATCTAGGCAGGCTAGAGAGCTGGGCGAAGGTGAAACCTCATGAAGTTTAATAAGGACAAGTGTAGAGTTCTGCATCTGGGGAGGAATAACACCAGACACCAGTGCAGATTAGGAGTCATCCTGCTGGAAGCAGCTCCATGGAGAAAGACCTTGGAGTCCTAGTGGACAGTAAGCTATCCATGGCACAGCTGAGAAGGGGATCTTACTAATGTCTACAAATATCTGAGGGGTGGGTATCAAGAGGAACGGGCCAGTCTCTTTTCAGTGGTGCCCAGTAAGAGGACAAGGTACAGTGGGTATAAGCTAGAACATAGGAAGTTCCACCACAACATGAGGAGAAACTTCTTTACTATGAGGGTGACAGAGCAGTGGAACAGGCTGCCCAGAGAGGTTCTGGAGTCTCCTTCTCTGGAGACTTTCAAAACCCACCTGGATGCATTCCTGTGTGGCCTGCCCTAGGTGATCCTGCTCTGGCAAGGGGGTTGGACTAGATGATCTCCAGAGGTCCCTTCTAACCCCTAACATTCTATGATTTTATGATTCTATTATTCTATTTCTTACATATAACAGCAGCAAAACAGTTATTCTCTTATTTTCCTGTGTGTTCAGCTGGAGCAATTGGCACTGAAGTTTGTTAAATCAGTTGCATTTTAGAGGCAACGGGTGAACCTTTTTTATTTTTTAGCTGAAAAAAAAAACACCTTTACATCCCTTATAATAAAGAAAGCAGGGAAAAAAGCCTTACAGCATTTGCATTATAATTTATCTTTGAGGTCTTTACTGTTTTCAGTGACTCTTTAATGTTACATTGTAACTTAAATGCTTATTAGATTTCTTTTACTTTACAAAATAAGATTGCTTGCTTTGAAGTCATGCTTAGCAAATCTGAGGCTGAGGAGTATCATAAGCTAAGGTCATAGAATCATAGAATCATAGAACTGTTCAGGTTGGAAAAGACCTTCAAGATCACCGAGTCCAACCTTATCCTAACCCTATTACCCTGTTTCTGATGACCCACTGCTAAACCATGTCCCCAGGCACCACATCCAGATGACTTTTAAACACATTCTGGGATGGTGACTTAACCACCTCCCTGGGGAGCCTGTTCCAGGGCCTAACAACCCTTTCTGTAATGAAGTTTTTTCTGATATCCAACCTAAATCTCCCCTGACGCAACTTGAGCCCATTTCCTCTTGTCCTGTCATCAGTCACCAGTGAGAAGAGACCAACCCCACTCTCACTACAACCTCCTTTCAGGTATTTGTAAAGAGTGAGAAGGTGTCCCCTCAGCCTCCTCTTCCCCAGACTAAACAGCCCCAGCTCCCTCAGTCGTTCCTCATAGGGGGTGCTTTCCAAACCCCTCACGAGCTTTGTTGCCCTTCTTTGGACCTGCTCCATCACCTCAATGTCCTTTCTGTATGGAGGTGCCCAAAACTGAACACAATACTCGAGGTGGGGCCTCACCAGTGCCGAGTACAGAGGCAGGATTACTTCCCTAGTCCTGCTAGTCACACAATTTCTGATACAAGCCAGAATGCCATTGGCCTTCTTGGCCACCTGGGCACATTGCTGGCTCATATTCAGCCAACTGTCAATCCATACACCAAGGTCCTTTTCTGCCAGGCAGCTTTCCAGCCACTCTTCTCCAAGCCTGTAGCGTTGCCTGGGGTTATTGTGACCGAAATGCAGGACCTGATATTTGGCCTCATTGAATTTCATACAGTTGGTCTCAGCCCATCGACCCAGTCTGTCCAGGTCTCCCTGTAAAGCCTTCCTGCCATCCAGCAGATAGACACTCCCTCCCAACTTGGTCTCATCTGCAAATTTACTGATGGTGCATTCCATCCCCTCATCAGGATCATTAATAAAGATGTTAAACAGGAGTGGCCCCAGCACTGAGCCCTGGGCGACACCACTCATGACTGGCTGCCAACTGGATTTAACTCCATTAACCACAACTCTTTGGGCCCGGCCATCCTGCCAGTGTTTAACCCAGCAGAGTATATGTCCATCAAAACCATGGGCAGCCATCTTTTCCATGAGGATGTTATGGGGGACGGTGTCAAAGGCTTTACTGAAGTCCAGGTAGATTACATCAACAGCCTTTCCCTCATCCACTAAGCAGGTTGCCTTGTAGAACGAGATCAGGTTTGTCAAGCAGGATCTGCCTTCCGTAAACCCATGCTGACTGGGTCACAGGTCACAGGTCACATCTGGTTCTAGACAATAGAATCATCTCTTCCAGTCTTCTGCTCATCAACAGTACCCACAATATCTAGAAAATTATGTAATAAGGCAACCATAAATCATGCTACTTCTTGTACTCCCCTGTCTGCCAAACATTTTAGGTTTGGAGACTTCCTAAGCAGGATTTCATCTCTGTATATTCATAAGCTTTGGTGAGTTTCTGTTCTGTGAGCTTGTCCAGTCTTTCCTTCCACCTGTGGAAGATTTCAGCATCCACAATATCTTCTGAAGAGGTGTTCCACAGCTCATCTACCTGGTGTAATAAGAACTACCTGAAGCCAAATTCCAGCAAAATACCCAGTAGAGTTGTGTCTCAGGAAATATACTGATAGATATTTAGCACAGATACCAAAAAGATACCACTCTTAGCAGCCTTTCAATCTGCAAAGGCAGCCTTCACACAGTTTATCTCTTGTAGCTGTGAACAGATGGAACCAAAGGGCTGTACATATTCTGGTCTCTCCAAATGTGAAATGGCTTTTACACCAAAATGAGGTTTATCTACTTCTTCAATCTTCTGCAAGGCTTCAGGACACGTATACCATAAGGACCTAACCTGATTTAAATTACGTGCAAGACTTCTTCTCACTTCTTGCACAACTTTGAAATTCAGTCATTCTAAGTAGAATCAAGTCGCATTACGGTTTCATATTAGGATTGCAGCTCATGCAAGTTTCTTACACAAATATCCCTCCTATAGACATTAGAAGCAGACACTATGCTCTTGTGTTCCTTGGATGTGCCTAGCTGTATGCATGGTATGTATGCATGCAGCTGTCTTGCCCTTTGGTGAGGGCATATTTTGCACACTGGACTATTTTCCTTACAGTCATCTGCTCAGTGCTAGTATCTTGAAGACCTGAGTCTTTTGGGAGGTATAGATATTTGGCTTTAAGTTTGTGAAAACATTAGCAGCTTTGCCATCTTTCAGAAGAACAGTGAAACAAGATAATTTAAAAGGAAACAGTGTCTTAAATACACCTTCTACATGAGGAATGGCACTTAAGTACAAGTGTGCTCTCTTCCTGCCTCACAGCAGTTCTCTCTTCTTGGCCCTTGTCACTTCTAGTCTATCAACACAGAAACCCTGAATTTCTGGCTGGGTGCTGGCTCACTCTCCTGTACTGCTGCAACTTTGCCAGCCTCTTTAGTCAGCACTGCTTCAAATGCCAACTCACTGCCCTTACAATGCTGTATTTGACAGGAAAAGTAGTAGTGCAGGATAAAATGCAATCAACAAGAAAGATGCTTTTCATAGAGCAATACCAATAAGATCTTAAATTCTTGCAGAGGCCACAGGCAAAGAAAATTTCTTGCCATCTTTTAAAAAAAATGTTTTCAGCAGCTTTCTTTGAAAAAGAAGGCTGTCTAGTAAGCGTGAAGGAAAATGAAACATAGGATCAATAATATGACCATATGCCATATATATTCTTCCCTGGCCTGTAATATGCATCTGGAAGGATAAGGTCAGAATTATTTGTTCCAAATAACAACTTGGAATTCAGTTGGTGGAAATGAGATCAGCCTTCCCTTTTTTAATATAAGTAACCTTGATAGGTTAAAGTTGAATATTTAAAAAAAAAAGAGAAATCTTGGACGTTTGCTAAGATGATTAAAAAGCACTGCAACAGAGTGCTGTTATCATGATGCTAGAAAAAGCCAGCTCCCCTTGATTTACCTGGGTCTATTCTTTGCAGCTCATGTGGACAAGTAGAAGAGAGTTCTGCCCCTCTTGTTCATCTTGTATGTCGTGTAGTTTCAATATATAGATTGTACTTCTGTGCCTAGACAAATAAAACCACTCAGCTATAGCCCCAGCCCACTTCATGCATGTGGCTATATTTAGGAGGGCAGGTTTCTAATGTCTTGTTTCTGTGTAGATTCTGGGTCATCCCTCCAAGGTCTTTTCTGGAACATCTCTGCATCATTTGTTAATCTCGGAGTTTACTTATGAACTTATCTCAGATAAATAAGGCTGATCCAAAACTTCAACCAAGGCAACAGTTCCTAAGTGGTTTTAAACCAAAGTGGTAAAGATCAAGCTGTTTCAGCTTGCAGGATTATTTGTGACCTCTGTCAAGCTAATAGCTTGTCTCAAGGTTATCCATCTTAAGGAACATTTTCCAGCAAAAAGGACATGTCCTCCATGGGCACTCCTGCTAAACAGGGGCCAAGACTTTAATTAGCCAGGGAGGAACTATCCTGTCATATCTGAATGTTTTCTCCTGGTCTTTGCTAATGAGGTACATTGGTGGGACAGTATGGAGGACACTCTCTATTCCTGTTGTCTACTCACTCTTTTCCAGCCTCTGCATTTTTAGCTCTCTGTGGATTTCTGTGGTCTCGGTACCATAACATCTAGGAACAGTTGTTCATTGATTTTTTCTCACAGTAGCCATCTCGCTTTCTAAATTCTACTAAGGGTCAATGGAAATGTTCACAAAGCTGGCCAAATTTCTCCTAGGAAGTCTACAGCTGGAAAGGAAGTGAGCTCTGGTGTCTTAACCAAACAGTTTCTTCCACTGGAATTATTTTTAAACAATTTGTTCAGTGGGGAGGAGAGGAGAAAATGCGTGTACAATGAGTTACTACGTTCAAAATGAAATTCCTTCCTGAAGGTGCAGGTTCTCAACTCTGCTGAGCTTCTGCTGATAACACCACGCAAGAGCAGTATATTCTCTGCTGCTGTTAACCTGGAAAGGTGGGGTCCTTATTAGGTTGCAAATCACCAGAATAGTATCATATGAACTGGGCCAGCATGGCTGCTTGGTATACTGAAGGTACAGAAAGAAAAGATGGGAAATGTGGAGCTGACTGTAGAGGGGAACCTTCTCTTATCTTCTTAGGGGACCACTTTGTGGTAATGCTGTTGAAAGCATGCAGGTATAGATCCAAAATGCAGAATTGCAAGGTACAGGTAAAAACAACAACAACAAAAGTTAAGATGTCAGATGCTGAGTTGTAGATAATAAATAGAAGATGCATTGCAGTTCTCTCTAGAATTGGAAATCACAGCCATAAAGGCTGGAAAAGGGAAATAACTGGATAAATACTGTATTTGTTTCAGAATAAGATCATTAATACAGGATGACCTCTGCTTATTTTAGGATTTTGAAAAAGTTTGACCTTGAATGTAGGATGACTCTCACCCTGTACCTTTGTTCTCTGGCTCTATTCTGGCATGCACACCCCCTCCAAAACCACGCACACACATCATCAAAACAGGGCTGTGCAGAGCCGTTCTACACAAGGCACATTCCTCCATGCCTCTGCTTCCTACAGCTTAAGTCAATGGTGTCTTGTTCTCAGATGTAGTCATTTGAGGTGAGACCAGAGGCCCTGATGCTGGCTAAGTTTCTGTCAGCACAACAGAATGGATGCAGGATGTGCAAACACAGCATAAGCTGCTGCAAATGCACTGATTGTTGGTAGCAGCTCTTGTGGTCCCTGCAGGATCCTGCAGAGAGGGGATTCTTGTTGGTTAACTGACCCATGGCTTCTTGGCTCTGTGCAGAACAGGGATGCTTAGCTTCCACTCAATTTTTTTCTATCCATGTCGCTATTGAGATTAAGTTCCAGGAAAAGTGCTATTTTTTGTTCTCCAAACTCTCCATGCAAGTACATAACAGTGTATTAATTCATAACGTGAACTACATTTTTTGTACAATTTATGGGGGTGAAATATTTATTATATATTCAAATGCATAATCTGCTGAATTGACAGTAGTCAAGAATGTGCAATAGATCATTCTGAGCTTTAGTTCCTAAAATGTAAAGTGCATGTATATCCTACTGCCCTGTTCAAATGCAGAACATACACAGGATATCACAAGCATATCAGAAAGCGTATAGGTTTTTGGAGCCAGAAGCGCAACAGGAGCCTGCCTGACAAAATGACTGTGTGTAGCCCTGCCGTGTGAACATAATCTCTGTGTTCAGTCCTGTTTTTTTCCAGGCTGATCTCACCTGAATTTATGTAATCAGATATCAGTACTAAAGATTTCTTATTACATATAAGAAGCATCCTCACTTTTACAAAGTTTACCTTATGGATGTCCAGTAATCAGTTGGGCTTGCTCCCATGCTCTAGGCTGCTGTATCCCACAGATGAGTGAACTTTGCATTTCCATGGCTGCCAGTCCGTTTTCCTTCTTCCAGCATCTTGACTCTCACAGAGAGTTACAGCTTGATGAAACCAGGATAAAAATACTGAAGGGCCACGCAAATGATCCAAAGGCTGGAGCACCTCTCTTATGCAGACAGGCTGAGGGAGCTGGGGCTGTTCAGCCTGAAGAAGAGAAGGCTCCGAGGGGACCTCATAGTGGCCTTCCAGTACCTGAATGGGGCCTACAGGAAAGCTGGGGAGGGACTTGTTACAAGGGCTTGTAGTAAAAAGACAAGGAGTAACAGTTTTAAACTGAAAGAGGAGAGATTTAGGTTAGAGATCAGGAGGAAATTCTTTAGTGTGAGGGTACTCAGACATTGGAACAGGCTGCCCAGAGAAGTTGTGGAAGCTGCATCCCTGGAAGCATTCAAGGCCAGCTGGGATGGGGATCTGAGCAGCCTGATCTAGTGGAAGGTGTCCCTGCCCATGCAGGGGGGTTGGAACTCGATGATCTTCAAGGTCCCTTCCAACTCTAACCATTCTATGATTCTTTGATTCTATAAGTTATCCATCAGTTCATGACTGATTCTCTTTAGTGGATGGTGCTCATATACAGACTGCTCAAAGACAGTGACATTTGTCTGTCCTCTGTCACTTTCCAGCAAAATGTTGTAGTCCTGAGCTAGGAGTGAAGAATTTGAAAGCTTTGTCCTCCCGCCCCTCCTTTGTGGCATTAGGTACAAGCGGCCATGTGGAATGTAATAGAGTCATGCCACAACCCAGCCCTCTCTTTACCTGGGGACTGTATTCTTCCCTTGGTAGAAAAACAAAAGTCCTCTTTTCCAGAGCTTTTATCCAGTAGGTAAGCATTGACAGCCTTCCTGTGTTTTATTAATGCTGTACATGGTATTTGTTGAACAGGATATGTACTTTCTGAAATACCTCTTTCCTGAAAGGGTTTTTGTTCTCTGATATTTTCTTTCTGTTGGGTCACTAGGAGTTTATTCCCTTATACTCCTTCATTTGGTATCAGGTTTTTTAAGGGGTTTTTTTAGAGGGTTTTTTCTTACAGTATTTTTTTGGGCTGAGGGTTTTTTTTAAACTCTCATTGTTTAATTGCAAGCAGTCAGGGCAACACCATAGTTCTTGGAAACTGAGGGATAATCCTTTGAAATGCAAAGGGTAACTAGATAAAACAAAGATAAATTGAGTTAATAAAATGGCTGTCAGTGTCAGCAACTCAACTGACTGGGGAAAGACAGTATCAGAGAAATGTATTTCGAAAATACAAACCAAGAATGGGATTTTCACAGGGAACTGTAATGTTTTCCACTCCAGATCTTAGTCATTATTTTATATTAGTTGTGCGTTATTTTTTAGCTTGAAGAATATATTTTGTCACTTCCACTGCATTCCCATTTGAAAATGTCAGTAATTCAAAGTGTCATCCTATCATGCAATGATATGCAATTAAGTGATGCAAAAGAATTTTAAGACGTTTGATCCCTTCCATGTTTTCTTTTGGGGGTTTTTCAACGTGTTCAATAACTTGGACTCCATATGTAGTAAGGTCAGGTCATACCACTGTAATGTGTGGCTTTGAATGTAAAACTGGGACCTACCACCTGCGGACTGCAGTGTTTTTTTCCAGCGCAATGGGCAGTAGGTGAAAAATAACATCAGTCGGAAACCCACAGTCAAGTCATACAGACATCCTGGTCAAACAGAAGTTCCCCATATGACTGATAGGAAAACCAAAGCACAGGAAGCTGTATCTCCAGCCTGCAGGTGTTTCCAGGGCAAAGACTACAACTTTGTGGGTCTCCCTTAGAACTGTCTCCTACATTGGGGCTTCTAGGTGTTACCATAACGCAGATAACAGCACCGATGGTAAAGGCAGAGGCAGAAGCCAGACTTGAATCCCTCAATTTGCAGTCGCAGAAATTTCTTGCTAGTTTATTATGTTGCAGCTCTTCAGACTGACTGAAAGGGCTGGTATTTTTCTTGGAGGATAGAGATTGACAAGCCCTAGCTAAGGAGGAGAGCCAGGAGGTAAAGTTCTAATATCTTATTTGTTGGCCACACTCCCTTTAGACTGGTTCATTTTATTAATGCTCTTTCTTCCTATTATTGTCTCTTTCAGTAGAGCGTTATAAATTCTGACTGTTTTCCTTTGAACTGATTCCTAATCCATGTTTCTTGTTTAGGAAAATCAAGTGTATTTGAAGGTAAAGTTAGCATTTTCCTAATATTTCCGTTGCTTTGTTGTTGTTACTGCTCTGATGTGGGAAGACCTATTGGCCACAGACATAACTCCCTCTTTACACACAGCTGGCAAATGAAAACAATATCAGAACATCTCCATGACACACAAGGCTTTTATACAGTGATGTTTCAGACTTTACTGCAGTTTCCTTTGGAAATGCTTAAAACAACTACATCTGTTTCCTTTCATTGGGATTTTGTGTTCTGTAAGCCAAAAGGAGGGGATAAAACTCATTAATGCTGAACAATAATTGCAATGTCCTATATAAATATTTTTTAGACTGCAGGTTTTGGTTTTTTTCTTTCCACTAAAAATATAAAATACCTTGTCTGTTCAATGTAATAAGAGTTCCTGGATGCTTCTACATTGCTCTGTTATGCACAAATAGTTGAACTAGATTTAAACAATCTGGCTCAGCTGTTGGTATCAAGCTAGCAGTGATTACACAGAAAGGAGTACAGAGCCAGATGCCTAATGGCAGGAGAGGGCACATCATGGGTTTAATTTACCATGTTTCTCAAGTGCATTTGGCATCCTACAGTGACTGTCAGGCTGTCATAGCCAGAGTGCTACCAGCCTGAGTACATCCTTCCTGGAAATGCAGTAGAGACCCACCTCCCAGGGCCAGAGAGCCTGGCAGCCTTCTGTGGCACTGTACAGAAAAGATGGTGAATGTAGTCGTGAACCAAGTACAGTTTTCTGAAGGCAACCTACATTTTACTAATATTACAGAGGGGGAAAAATTGAGCTGTGCAAGCTACAACATTTAATCCAAAACATAAAAGCAATGCCATCTGTGCCCTTATCTGAGGATCGGGTCTGTCTCTGGATCCATTTGGCAGACTAGTGCTTTTCAAGCAGATATGTACAGCTGTGGTCTAGTGTTCCCTGCTTAAGAAATTATTTGTTATTCATCTGTCTTATAATCACTCTTTAATCCAGGGCAAGATAAAATGCAAATCAGAGTACTTAAAACTTTTAGAGTAGATGATACATTTAAAAATGTTTATAAATAAAAGTAGAAAAGAGAAGAAAAGATAAGGAAAAGGAAGGGAAGGGAAGAAGGGAAGGGAAGGGAAGGGAAGGGAAGGGAAGGGAAGGGAAGGGAAGGGAAGGGAAGGGAAGGGAAGGGAAGGGAAGGGAAGGGAAGGGAAGGGAAGGGAAGGGAAGGGAAGGGAAGGGAAGGGAAGGGAAGGGAAGGGAAGGGAAGGGAAGGGAAGGGAAGGGAAGGGAAGGGAAGGGAAGGGAAGGGAAGGGAAGGGAAGGGAAGGGAAGGGAAGGGAAGGGAAGGGAAGGGAAGGGAAGGGAAGGGAAGGGAAGGGAAGGGAAGGGAAGGGAAGGGAAGGGAAGGGAAGGGAAGGGAAGGGAAGGGAAGGGAAGGGAAGGGAGGGAGGGGGAGGGGGAGGGGAAGAAGGGGAAGAAGGGGAAGAAGGGGAAGAAGGGGAAGAAGGGGAAGAAGGGGAAGAAGGGGAAGAAGGGAAAAGATGCTGATGAGGCAGCTTCTCAGAGATCAAGTCTACTCACCAAGAGCTTGCCACCTGACCAAACATCTTGCCTCTGACTCCAGAAATGCAACTTTTTTCTTTCCAGACCAGAATGGCACTAGCTGTCCATCTGGTCTGTGACATTTTGTAGGGCAGGTTTGCTCTCTTTTATCCTCTGATACTGGTAATATTGCAAATTAATTTGGTTAACTCTTCCTTGGGGGCACACTTGAGAAAGTGTGATCCTGTATCTTCATGTGTGCCCTCTGCAGCTCTCCACAATACCTGCTTTCTCATGTACATGGTACATGCATTGGGATGACTCAGGCTAGATGACCTCTAGCGTGTTCTGTAGTGTGCTGGAAAAAAGGGCATATGCTCATGTTCACAAGAGGAGTCCAGCAGAGTCCCTGGGACTTCAACTATCTCAGGATTTCCCTGCATTAATTCCTGTTAGAGTTTAAGACAGCAGGGAAGTGTTTGCTTCCACAGGATACACCTCTGAGTAGAGAGTATTTGGAAGAGTATTTGGGCAGAGTATCACAACTTCTGACTAACTGCAAAATGCTATTCTGAACTACCCATTTGTTTTTGGAGTGTTGGTTGTGAGACTCATAATATGGACATGGAATTAAAAATGCACAGGGTGATTGAAACACAGGTAAGAAGTGAACTTTCTTCACAGAACCAACTAAGTATCTTCTTCTGAAAAGATCAGGATTGGGAATAGCAAAGTACAGTCATATGTGAAGAGGAAGTACATCTGCGCTTCAAATACTGCTGCAGATACCAGAGTAGACATGACATTCTTTTAAAGACTTCCCAAAACAGTGAGGCTCAAATTGTGGCTCAGAATAATCCCAATCTGGGATCTTTGGCCTGGGGCTGAGTTCATTTACTGAGTATTAATTGTTTTTAAAATCCCCAACATTTATTAGTCAATGATCATCTTAGCATCCTCATCCTTTAATCATTTTCTGTCACTCCCTCTTTCACAGTTTAGCCTTGTGCAAACTCCCTTTTTCACTCTGAAGAGTCTGTGTGGGTAAATGCCGAGAACTATGTAAAATAAACCTAGAAAACTGAGATGTACAATTGTTGCTGTGTACCTGAAATGAAAACTGAACATATGGGGGATGAATGGCAGCCGTGGAAATAGACCATTTTGGCATTTACTTCCTTCTGACATTAAACGAGATTAAGAAGTAAAGAGCTAGATACAGCTTACTATATGCAGAGACAGGAGAGGGGAGAATATAACATTACAGCTGGCTGGTACCACATGGTAAAAATAATTCCTTAAGAGGGTACATTTGCTTTCCATTTAACAGTTAATAAAATACTTTTGTTCCATGTTCCTCATTAAGATCTGTAGTAGTTTAGATCCACATATGTGAGGAAACTTCCTTTCTGTTAACCTTTCAGAAAGACTGTATCCTTAAATGTTTTTCTCTCCACTTTCCCAAGCTTGTATTTTTTCCTTTTTTTTAATTTTCCTTTTTAAATTTACTCTCTTTATCTTTCACTGTGAGACTGAGACAGACAGCTCTGACAAGAAGTGTGTGAGGCAATGCTGTTCACTGTTTTCGCTATGAGATATCTACTGGAGAATCTTTTCAAAGGATGGGACCTCTCTTTACAAAACTAAGATGAAATCTTACTACAACTTCAACATTCAGGTGCAGCAATGAAACCATAATTTAAGACCTCTAGGTTTGGTGATTGCTATTTTTAAATTTAAAAGCCCATTACCAAGAGCCTTATATCCAAAGCTGACCTTCTTTAAGGTTGCTATAATCTGCTTTGGAATGTTTCTTGGATACATTTGCAAAACCTATTCTGGCACAAAGACACACAAAAAAAATCAGTTCCAGTATTCATATAGAAGTCTACAATAACTCGGTTCTGATCATGTGGTGGTATATGGAGAAATGAGGGAAGAATTCTTTCCTCCAAAGCATTGCACAGGGCTTCTCATTTTTCTGGGAACCTGCAGTGCTCATTGTTACAGGCAGGATACCAGAATCCATGGAATAAGGTTGCTACTGTGTTTGGGTACACAGCTGTAGAGTTAACAATTCTTTTCCTAAAGCTATGCTGAATATAATGAGCGTGAAAATACATTAAACAAGGGTAGGCAGCTCATGCTCCATAGTACCAGGAGAAGGCATAAGTTGTAGAAAAAGACATGTTCAGGATCCTAGAAACTGCAGTCAACCAATTGTCAGAGGTCTGAGAAACTGTCAGGGCACAAATGCCACAGTAACTGGAAATTTCAGTCCCCCTACTGCAGACAAGGTAGACATCCCATGTGGAAAGGCTGAACAATCTAAATTGTAAATAATGAGAATGGTGACACTTGGGGGGGGGGGGGAAGAAGTGAGAGAGAGGTCTAAAGAAGGGAAGCAGCTCTTGGTTTAAACCTGAGGAGTGACTAGGAGCTGGTTCACAATGTGTTAATTCAGAATCATTCTTGGTCAAAGACCATAATGTAGTGAAACTCCATGTTTTTCTCATCTAGCCAAAAAACATACACCTCCCTCCACCTTCTCAAAAATACAGACAATTAGCAGTGAATTTCAGAAAAGCCAGTAAAAAGATAGGGCAAAGCTAATCAAGTGGAGCAACTAACGGGGTTAAACAGTAGGGAGAATGAGAGTGAGAAGACAGTTTAAGGGCACTATGTTAGACTAAATGTTTTCTACCTGTTAAAAACCTTCATTTAAAACACAAAGAAACCAATGCAGCTAAAAAACAAGGAAAAGAAAGCTATCAGGAGTAAAATTTTATCCTTCAAAACTGGGGGCTATGCTTAAGAGGAAAATGGAAAAAAGTGTAAATATTGGCTAGGTAAACATAAAGCCATAATAAGAAAGGCCAATGCGAAGCATGCGATTTACCAAAGGTATTAAAACTAAGAATAGAAATTTATTCAAACATCAAAAGTGGGAAACATGCCAGAGAATTGGTGAGACTGAAAACTGATCTACGTATAAAAGGCACACTCAAGAAAGATCAGACTAGAGCAGAAAACCTGAAGTTTACGCCAAGGCTTCACTGTTCACTGCAGAGAAGTTTATGGAGTTTCTCATACCAGGATCATTCCCTACAAAGAGTCTGAGGATTTATCGCAAACTGAAGTGTTGATACAAGGACTTTTGTGCCTAGAAGAAAATGTAAACCACACAATAACTGTTAATCAGGACCATGTGGTATTTACCTAAGTGCTCCAGGGGAACTCCCTGTGAAGGCTATGAACGAACTGTGGTGCATGATATATTGCTTAAATCAGCCTCAGCACGAGAGAAATATAAGGTGATAAATACAATGGAAAATTTAAAAAGAAGAGTTAGTGCATATGTGGATAAATGTGATGTATCTAGGAAGGGCTTGAAGAGGAGAATAAAGCCTTTTAGAGGAGAAGTATTACCTTATAAATCTATTACAGTTCTTTGATCCAGTCACTGAACCTGTAAGTAACATTGATTCAATTGATACAGTGATTTTTTTCAACAAGCATTTGACATCTCTCAACAGAGATGCTTAATGGAACTAAGCTCTCATAGGAGTGGTCACATAGATTATTAATTTGTTAGAAAATAAAGGGTAAGAATAAATGGTTGGCTTTTGCAATTGAAAGAGGTTACCAGTAAGGCTCAAGGGACCTATACTGACTCATGCAGTTCATTAAATGAATTGGGAAGGGACTGAAGAGTGAGGTGATTAAGTTTGTAAATGATAAAGAATGTCTCAGGCTAGCCAAAACTAAAGCAGACAGCAAAGACTCGTAGAAGGATCTCATGATCCTAAGTGACTGGGTTCAGAGAAAGTAAATAGGGGACAATTAAGAGTAAGAATTTATTGTCAGCTAATGAAATTATGAGGCAAGCAGTTTTAAACCAAACAAAAGGAAATACTTTTTCTGCAAATAATTACAACATGGAACTCATTGCCACAGGATGCTCTGGAGCCCAAAATTACTTTTAGAAAGTAATTAGGACAAATTCATGAAAAAACAGCTTATACGGCATGGCTAAACACAACAATGTATCTATAACTTCTGCTTAAGGAGCCCCTAAACAAGTTAGTACTGGAAGCTGGGAGGTAAAGCACTGGAAAGGTCATTCTGTAATTGCGCTGTTCTTATGTTCTTCCCCTAAGCCTCTGGTATCAGCTGAATTATGGCCAAATGAATGAAGAGTTTTGAGCATTGACTTGTAAGAATTTGGAATATCCTATTCAATTTGTTTCTTTTTTTTTGTCTTACCCATCTGCTGTTACTTGTCTCATCTTGTAGATTTGGGACAAGGACATTTATGTATGTTTATACAGCAATTAGTGCAATTAGGCCCGTCAGCATTTCAATTTTAGCTCTGAGCCTCCAGATGTTCTAAGCATTGAGCTACCTTTCACAGAAGCTTGTTCTATTACAAAAACAAACAAACAAAACCCTATATTGAGGAAAAATAAATTGCAATGTCAAGCACTTTAGAGCTTAGAAAGATGTAATTTAAAGTTTTTCAAGAAAGTTTTAACTTTTGCAGTCCAAGCCTGACAAAGCTATTTGCACATGGCAGTTACTACACAGAAGAAAAGCAATCCAGTATAGGTGCCATGTTTAACTCAGTCTCTTTATATATTAATCTATCATTTTATACACACATTCCATTCACATATAAATAAAAAGACATGAAGTCTAGTGCTGTAGCTGGGTCCTTCATTTTACAGTTTCAGCATAAGTAATGGAAGAATGCTAAATGAAAGGAAACTGGAATGAGGAATCTGTAAATCCAAACTGTAAATCAAAAAGAAGGTGAAGCTTGACGGAACAGCTTATATCACAGAAGTGATATATCACAGAGACAATATATCACGGAAGTGATATATTTTCTATTAGTTTGCAAAGAGTTTGTGTCATTAGTGAGACAAAATTATGGAATTATTTTCACTGATGGGATTGCATTCAGGACAACTGGCTTGGATACATGTGTTCCAGCACTGAGCAGGATCCCATATTGCATAAGAAGTTGTAGGATTTCCTTCATTATCAAACATAGACATAGTATTAAAAAACGTGTTTATTTCTAGTAAAAAAACCCCACAGAAATCCATTTAAATATATGTGTGTCACAGTTTGACTCAGGATCGGTGATTAAACCAGAGACAACAATGCTCTCGATCCCCTCCTCCTCCCACCCAGGTAGGGAAGGAGAGAGAGAATTAGGAGAGAGACTTAGCTGGATTGAAAACTAAACTAGACAGCTTTAATTATATATATAATTATATACAAGTATATTCAGGAATGTGCAAAAGCCTCTTGCCTCCCCCCACCCCCGGCAACTCCCCCGGCACTCTCCTGAGCTGTGAGCAGTCCCAAAAACTCTCAGCCCACAGGCAGGAGATAAGGCAGAGCAGACAGGGGCTGGGTTATGAGGGTTATGAGGTCAGAGCCTACGGGTCAACGGTGATGGATGGATGGAGTCCTCCGCAGACGCCGGCCATGGACAGAAGAGAAGGGAAGAAGAAGCAGGAAGAAAGTTGTCCTCTGACCTTCCTCTGAGCTTATGTAGATATATGGAATGGAATACCTTTGGTCAGTTCTGCTGTCTGTCTAGTCCAGCTCCCCTATGGGGGGGTCATAGATACAACTCTCCTGCCCCAGTAGCCTCTGTAGAAACAGAGCTAAAAAGCGACCTTGGAGTCTCAGCAGTAACATAAACATTCCAGTGTTATCAGTCCACTAGCTGGAACACTTGCTTCTAGTTAAAAGAAAGCTTACTGAAGGAAAAAAAAATCAGTAAAAGGAAAGTTAGCTTCATCCTAGCTCAAACCAGGACAATGTGTCTATATTTTTTGGATGTGAAGAATGAAGACTGGAAAGTTAGATTCTGAGCACATGGAGAAGAGTTTCCTTGCTGGTGATTTTCCATGGAAAGAAGTGTTCAGGGCAGCATTATGTCAGAGAGGCAAAATAAATAAATTAAAAAAAAATAAAAAGAGGTACAGAGAGAACAGATAGCCTGGGTGCTCTATTTTTCCCTGGGATCTATCTTTCTTTCTTGCAAACCTTTTATTTTAAAACTTTTATCTCTTTGCATCAGGGCTTTCTAGTTACTGAATGCTATGTTTTGGGTGCTGTTTACCTATTTATACTACCCCTCTGTACTGATGGCATAATCTTATAATGGCATCTAAATAAGACCATCTGAAGTGAAACCAATGCCTGAAAGTCTTTATCCTTTAATTTTTATTTTTTCCCATAAGTCAAAATACTGAATAAATTCTGGTATAAACAGATACACAATCCGTGATGGAGCCGGGCTATGCATACAGCCTGGGTGTCCATCCGTGGTGGCTAGGAATGGCCCAGGGGATATGGTCAGCTTCATCTGACACACTCAAAATCTTTATTTGCATCCTATTTAGCTGTAAGGTGCTGTGGAAGTCGGTATGTTTCTTGCATTCCCATTGGGAGGAATCATCTCCTCATGGACTAACACCAGAGAAGGTACCCAGGACCATGAGCAGTCCTTTCCCACCCTCAGCATCAAACAGCCACGTTAGTTAAGCTTTCCACCTGGGGAGGAAAAAAGTAGTTCTTTCCCAGTCCCTTTCTTCTACTGTCCCTGCTTTTGAGCAGGGGATAACTGCTGATCAGGTCTTTCTGTTTTCATCCTTTGCAAAGATCAAAAAAACCTGGCTGGTGTCTCATGAAATAACCAACTGAACAAATTGTTTAGCAGGCAGTAGAAAGGCCATATCTTATTAGGGAGAGTTTCATGTGCCCAACCACCCAGCTCTGCAGAGTGGAATAGTTTTGTAGGGTGAAACAGTTACTTCACACCCCACGATGCTTAATCAGCCCAGAACACCATATGCAGGCATCAGCCAAGCATAGGTTTGTCCAGTTGTCCTGGTTTGAGAGTACCAGGATAAAAACTGCCTACAGCTATACTGACCAGAGACATTCCAGGACCCCCCGGCTGCTGCCGGGCTGTGGCTGTGCCAGTTACAGATGGGGGAGCAGCTGTGCCTGTGAGGAGGAGAGGGTGGGTCAGGTGGCCCTCATGGACCAAACACAGGGCTCCTGCCCATGTGCTCACTATAAAACTACTCCTCAGTGTGGCTACTTCTGGCCTGTCTGGCTAGGGTGCTCAGTAGGTTGGGGGTCTGTTTGCAATCTCTCCCTCTGCTGGTGTTCCTAAATGCTCTTTTCTTCCTGGGAAAGAACATTGTTCAAGACAAGTCACTTTCCCCTGCCTCCCCAAGTAGGACTGGCTTGGCTTCTCCCAGGTTTTTTACAGACTGTCACTGGCACCCTTGGCTCAGGTGCTCCCATCTGCTGCTGACTCCAGTTGGGGACTTTACTGGTTGGGAAGTAGTTACCAACTGAGGAGTGTGGGTTCTGTATTTGCAGATGACACCAAGCTGGGGGGGGAGTGTTGATCTGCCAGAGGGTAGGAAGAGGCTGCAGGAGGACCTGGACAGGCTGGATCGATGGGCCAAGGCCAACAGCATGAAATTCAACAAGACCAAGTGCAGGACCCTGCACTTGGCCACAATAACCCCAGGCAGTGCTACAGGCTGGGGGAAGAGTGGCTGGAGAGCAGCCTGGCAGAGAGGGACATAGGAGTACTGGTGGACAGCCGGTTGAACATGAGCCAGCAGTGTGCCCAGGTGGCCCGGAAGGCCAATGGCATCCTGGCTTGTATCAGGAATAGTGTGGCCAGCAGGAGTAGGGGTGTAATTATCCCCCTGTACACAGCACTGGTGAGGCCTCACCTTGAGTACTGTGTACAGTTCTGGGCCCCTCACTTCAAGAAGGATGTTGAGGTGCTGGAGCAGGTCCAGAGGAGAGCAACAAGGCTGGTGAAAGGACTAGAGGGAAAGTCTTATAGGGAGAGGTTGAGGATGTTGGGGTTGTTTAGCCTGGAGAAGAGGAGACTCAGGGGGGACCTCATCACTCTCTTCAACTACCTGAAGGGAGGTTGTAGTCAGGTGTCTTCTCCCAGGCAACCAGTGACAGGACAAGAGGGCACAGCCTGAAGTCGCTCCAAGGGAGGTTTAGGTTGGATATTAGGAAGCACTTCCTCACGGAGAGGGTGATTAGACATTGGAATAGACTTCCCAGGGAAGTGGTGGAGGCACTGTCCCTGGATGTGTTCAAGGCAGGGCTGGATGTGGCACTTAGTGCCATGGTCTAGCTGATGTGGTGGTGTTGGTCATAGGCTGGACTTGATGATCTTAAAGGTCTTTTCCAGCCTTGGTGATTCTGTGATATTTGTTTATATATTTAAATATTTTTATATATTTCTGTATATTTTTGTGTAACTCACTGTTATTATTACTGTTTATTATTTTGGTAAACCTAGTCTATTTTTTTTCCAGTGTTAAAGTCTTTCTCCCTTATTCCCTCTTTATCTTCCTCTGGGGGGGGATAACAGAACATCTGTCACCTGTTTATTGGCTAAAACCATGACACCAATAGAGTCTGTGATGTGCTCCATTTTCAAACTTTTGGAGACTATATTTAGTTTTTTATTGCTGATGGTCCAATTATTTTTCCTAATACATTTGTTTACATTTAGCTGCTAAAATAGATGGCTCACCTGGAGTAAAAACTGTCTCCAGCAAGTTTTTTTCTCTTTTAAAAAAAAAAAAATTCTGTATACTGTTTTATAACTGAGTAGTGACTCCTGGGGATACAATAGAGAACTGGACAGCACTTTGCTTTCTAATGACCACATGGAATTTTTTACATTTACCTGAAAAACCTCTGATTACTAGAAAATGTACAAGTGTACAAGCTAATATCCTGCTGCAGGATGTTATGGAGCCAAGTGGCTTTGTAGACTGAAAGGAGAGTTAGATACCTAAGAATAGGATCTGCACTTATGCCAATGAAAACAGAGGAGGATGAGGCTCACAAATTTTTGTGCTTCTGGGCATAAGCTGTTCACCTGCTGAGGTCAGAAAACCTTGCCTTTTTGCCATATTTAAGTGTTGGCCTGTGCTGTGATTTTGAGTTTGTGAATTTAAGGCATCTGAGATATAGGCTGATTTCAGTCATCATACTAGATGATACAATGAAAGCTAACAGTAAGTTGCATCTTCAGGGTAATATTGCTTTACTCTGTAGTCATTCTTCATGCTTCTTCTAGATACCTTTAATGTCACCTGCTGCAGTAAATGAAAGATAATCAATACCTCTATTCATGTGGGCTATGAACTGACAGGAAAGGGGAGATTTGCACCATTGCCAGTCCCTTACCACATGTACAGATCTGCTGTTGACCTGTAAAAGCATAAATGAACTGAGGTTTCCTTCTTGCTCCTAAGTAGCTCATCAGCAAATCCCCAGGTGGTTCAGGAAAGCAGGTAAGCGTGTTTTTGCTGCCATAACTACTGATTTTTGGCCCTCAGACCATGAGGAACAGGCTCCAGGCAGATAAGGCCAAATGAATTGGTTCACAGACCATCACCTATTTCCAGGCTCCATACTTCCCTGGGTCCCTCTCACATAACTAGCTCTATCTTTATTGCATAGAAACATAGGCTAGAGGGATGAGATAGATGAATGAGACAAGTGGCTGTCTCTGAGTGAAAGTGCAATCCTGTAAAGTGCTGACCTCTCACAGCTCCTATTAACTCTTACTGTCCCAAAATTGTGAAAGACCAGTGTTGCTGAAAAATTGGCTTCATCCTGGCTCAAACCAGGACAACCAGATAACTCTTTGTATCTGGACCATTATTTGTTTTGCCATTGTAATCTTCCCTGGGTAAGGACAGACATCTATCTACTTAAAAACTGAGGAAGGAAACTAAGTGAAGACAAATTCCTGTTACACCCACAGGCTTTCTGAGTTGCAGTGTAGGCTGCTCATTCTTGATTCTTCGTCAAAAATATCTCGGCTGCTCACTGAAATGAACAGATGTAGCACCACCCTTTTCCATAAGCACTTTCTGAAAATAAAGCCATGAAAAATTACATGTTGTAATAGTAAGAAACAAGGAGAGAGATACATACAATTGAAACAGGTTTTGCCTCAAGGAATTTTCTTATTCTTCAAGAAATGGTTGGGATCCGAGGATACTTGTGCTGTTACTGTAACAACCTCTACAGAGTGACCAAAACTACCTATGAGGATCAAGTTCCCATATATCCAAAAAGGAGTTAGGTGCTTGCATATCTTACATGCTTAATAAATGGTCTGGAGAGCTAATTCACTGAACTCCCAAGGAAATCCCCAAATATTACAGTTATATCCCCCCTCTTAAATGGGCTGTACACACTCTCTCAAACATAAAGCTCCAGCAAGTCCATGGATAATTCTTAAATAGTATCTTAAAGTATTACACACTGGCATATATACATCCCTGTAATACAGGGGTGAAAAGGTGTCCTGGAGCTATATATATCATACTTGATTTGAAAGCAAAGGCAACATATTACTATTTAGACACATAAGTAGTGATCTTAGCAAAGCATGACCTTCTAAAGGTCAGAAAATGTGTGCAAGTTTGCAGACTAACCACAGGCATCTACAAATTACAAGAAGCTTATGCAAAGCTGTTGTCTTGGTATTTCTTTGTGCCATTCCTCATTATTTTTAGAAATGTCTTTCTTAGCTAACACAGAGATTATTCTGCATTTTAATTTGCAATTGTTTTTACATGTACTCTAATTAGTACAAGGTCAAAAGGAAAGCTTTTGAAAGGAGATACGAGGTCTTTGTTGTTACCAGATGACAGCATGTTGAAAAGCTACCAACATGCCATGGCAGAGTAAAAGAGGGATTTTGCTTTTTGTTTTGCTCCTTAACATGAATTGCTGAGCATTCAGGATTTCTTTGGATCAGGGCTCACTCATCACTTTCACGGTGAAGAAATGACTCCTTGACAGGAAAGGGCAAACTAGATTCTTGTTTTCCTTCAATTGTATCAACATTTACAGTGGTCTGAACTATCCCCATTGTAGTTTAAACCCACAGGAAGGCACTCTGGAGAAGGAAATCTTTATGAAAAAATACCCTCATGCAGCTCCTTAGGGTTTTTTGTGTTGTGTTTTTGTTGTTTGGGTTTTTTTCCATTGGGGTACAGGCTTTTTCTTCAGGGGCCATGCCACAGGGCTTGTCTCCAGATCCTAAACTGGGAAAGAAGCCCTTTAAGCTGTCAGTCAGCTTTCCATCCAACGTGGTTGCAGTACAATTCCCCTGAAGACTGTCTATGGTCTGAGGAGAACACAGGGAGGGTCAAAGGAGGAAAGCAAGCTGGTGTGGTTAACCTGAAGCCCTTCCCTCCAATGTGAGATAAAAAAACACCAGGGAACAGAGATCCTGCAGATCAGTGGGAGAGAACATGAGGCAATGTGACCAGCAACTACTCAGTGTTTGGTTCCACTTAGGAGCCATTTTTGTGCTTATTTAGGAAATTTTAGATGAATCCTTGCAGGACCAGCTTAAAGAAGCCTCCCATGAGTTTCACTGTGTTTGCCTGAGTAAGGATTTCAGTACTTGGAAGAGACTATTCTATAGTGAAAAATTTTTCAATGTTTTCTGTAGCGCAGGGTTTTTTTTGTTTTTGTAATACATCGGGACGAGACAGTTTGTGATGAATAGATTAATACCTTTTTTCTTATTTTTGTAATGCAAAGAGATTTAAAATAATGTTGGAGCAATGAAATCCTGCTTTAGTGTAATTGCACTGTCACTAGTTTTGAAATATGGAGGACGAGTCATGTCCTGGAGGACTTTCTCACTTCTTATTTGACAATGCATGCACTCACTAAAAATATAGAAAAACCTTTCTAGACTTGAAATTAGAAGATTAAAAACAGATTTTCACCAGAAAATGTGTGCCAGAGGTAGGTATGGGAGTTCCAAGAGTCCTGGATGAAGTTCAACAAGTGTCAGTAAAGACATCACCATTTCCTGCAAGCTGAATTTGGTGATCACCATCTGATCACCTGTATCTTCAACTGCCTGTGTCTCAAATAAAACAATTATTGTTGTTAAAATATTGCATGCTGAAGTCAAGGGATAATTGCAGCCAAGCCTGACTTCTAACTCATGGGAGCCAATAGGAAATGCATCATGCAGCTCAAAAGTGACCGTGTCACAAGGCTCAAGTCATTAAGTGTTGGGGTCCTCCAAGGGTAGATGAGAGCCACTCAAGCTACTTTGACTGTGGTGGTAAATGGAATGAGCCATCTCTGCTCAAGGACCACTCTTTGCCCTGAGGCCAACTGGCACAGCAGAACTATAAGATAAGCTAAATTGCCTTACTCTCCAAACACTGGTTGTACTTCAAATGCCTTTTGGGAGCAGTCCTTGTTCTGTGATAATTCCCAGCTGTAGCTGGGCATTGCCTTGAAGCCTTTGACGGGGTCTTTCTGAATTCAGGCCAAAATGATGCCAGACCTGTGCAGAGGCAGATGGAGGATTACAGCCTTGTTCATGTATCTGGAGCAAATTCATTTCCCTCTTTTAGCTCTACTAACCAGCATGCAGGACAAGATCACCCACCTTCGGACTTGTTGCTGCACTCTTCCAACTAATATATACAAGAGGGAAGCACAAGATCCTCAGAAGGAGCAGCAATCACCCTCACCCAGTATGCATAATTCATGTTGGAAAATAGGGGGAGAGTAAGTCAGCAGTACATAGATCACTCCGTAGGCTCTACTGTGCCATCTCCATTGTGTCTGTGACACTGCAGACTGACTTCTCATGCTTTGTTCCCAGGAAGCTTCGAGACATGTTAATGGGAAATGGTGGAGAATTCTGGCTGTACGTTGGCAGCCCAGTCTGTGCATCATGGCTGAAGGTGATTCCAGGCCTTCCATTTACCTAGTGCCAATGAGCACTAAAGCCAGAAAGAAACTTCAGGGAATAAACCCCAGATTTATTTATTTTTGTATGGCACAAATAACTACCAAAATTCGGGTCCAGCTTTTCAAGAACACATACACCTTTGCTTGCAGCCCCATGCATATCTATTGGGGCAAGAGCAGCTTTGTAGTGTCTGCTACTTAAAAGAACAGCAGTTACAAAGAGAGCTAGCAACTAACATCAGTGTCTTTGCTTTTATCTTCAAATAACAGATGGTGTTAATCTGGAGCTTTGCATTCCTAAAAGTGCTGGAATCATGAACCAACTTGCTTCCAGCAGGACCCTGAAACACAGTGTAATGCTAGGGAAAACAATCAAAATGAGTGATCAGAGCAAAATATGTCTGCTGTCAAACAAACTTCGAGTGAAATTCTTATCTTTTGCAAGACGAGACGTCACCCAGCTGATAATTGTGGGTCTCATTCTGCTTTCAGTCACACTGCCTAAACTGGGAGTAGCTTGTGTGAGTCACCAAAATCTGGAGTAGCTTCAGTGACTGATATGGGTTATGACAGGGTAAGGTTAATAAGACCACAATTGCCTTCATACGCCAATTTTACACTGGAATAAGTACGCAGGGCTCTGCAACTAGGTCACATTTCAATGGAGTGACTTCAGATTTACTTCACTATTACGAGATAAGAATCCGTGACTGCCTATGATGAAAAGTTAAGATGACACTGAGGCAATTTCTTTTGTATTTCATGCGGGGAAAGCTAAAATAAATAGCATGAAAAGGCCCCACATTATTAGCTAATGTGTTTGAAAGAATCCTGCCGTTGTGTTTTATCTTTTCTTAACTACGAGCCAGAACATTTAAGATTTAATTATTTAGAGTAAGGGGGAGGGGAAGTGTGCCTTTTGAAGAAAGTCCCACAAGTTTCCAAACACTTCAACATTTCATTGTGGCAATTAGCCAGATGCCAAACAAAATGCTGCTTTCCACCAGGGATCTGACAGGTGGCCTTTCCAAAGTTTACACACTGAAGTGAGAGTTGATGTTCTGCTGCTTATTTTTCTGCCTTTTAAGTTATTCCTTTATTGAAGCCAGGCTGCAGACATCTTTCCACGTAACAAAAGATAACATCTTTCCCCGAATATTTGGGGATTTTAGTATGCCTTTATTTTATCCATATCTACTCAGGAGATTATTATTCACGTGTTCAGATGAAGAAATGTTGGGCTGGCAAAAGAAACACATACATACTCAGGCAGAAGATAAGCTATTTGAAGCTTCACTGATAACACAGAGCCAGATACTACTGAGGTACAACCCAGGGAAAAATCCCACCTTTCCCTCGAGGCGCTTCCACTGTCTCTGGCCGGGAGAAAGGGTCTCACCCCAGCCCTGCTCATTCCCTGGCTCCTAGTCCCTCAGAGCAGCTCCACCCAGCTCCATCTGCCTGGGGTTCTCCACCTGCCACCCACCTGCACCCAAAGAGGCACCTTCAGGGAGAAGAAAATGCAGTCTGTGGTTGCATTCCAGTTTCCTTTATCTCTTCTTTCTCTGTGTTGTCCTAGGGCTATCAAATGTCTCCTCAGAATTTTCTGGATGCTCCTGGAAATCCTCTAAGTTAAGAATATATCAGGAGAAAGTGCAGGGAAAAAAATGGAAGTACAATAGCTGTAGGTTGTACATCTCATTTTCCTTGCTCCCTTAATCTATGATGTCCCTACAAATGCACAGCAAGGTCCAGATGAAGAAATTAGAGAAACCACAAATTCTTCTGTAGTGACAAATTTCTTGAAGAAATAAGAACCACCACTGATTCAAGGGAATTACTCACAATCGATAGCTAAATTAATGAGGCTCATGACTGACTCAGTTTAATTCAATTCTGGGACCAGATTCTCACAGTCCACAAGAGAAGACCTGGGGTGTGCCCTCATCTTCATTTATATCCTATTTGGCTCTACTGAAGCCAAGGGAAAGGTGGGGCATATTACATAATGCAGTATGTAACTAAAAATTACCAGCTTTTACGAGGGAGATTCTGGCAAAGAAAGGCATATGTCCTGAACAAAAGTTTCACTTACTGCTGGCAAGCAGAAGCAGGGAATCTTTCCCTCTGTTGTGTTTGTGCTCCTATACTGCACTCTTCAGCATAGTATCAGAGCAGTTTCTGAAAGCTTCCATGCAACTAACAATCTGGCACATGCCATCTGTTTGCTCCCCATTCCCAAGGGAAGAGAGAGGTGAGCACTGAAGTGTCTTTTTCTTGGTAGGGATTATTTTAAGTTGTTGTTATGTATGTTGATCTGTTTTTATACTACAGAAGACAAGGTTGAAAGAGTAGCTTGGCACTTGAAGCAGGCAGGCAGACAGTGCTAAGCCTCTGCAGGACCTCAGTTCCCAGAGGAGTTTATTCCACTGGCTGAGAACAGCACACATGAGCCTTATTTTTATGGAGGAGAGTCATCTTATGGCAAATGGGCAAGTTTGTACCTCATAGCATTTCTATTACGTACAAGTATGTGTGTGTATAAATACGATAGAACTCTAGACATCTGTCAGGAGTCTGTGTTGTATGCCAGAATGCTGTAAAGGGACCTTCCCGTTAGAAAATTAAAAATCAAAATATATGGCTAAGTATGCCAGTGAACATGTTTACTACATGCTATGGGTGTTTTGTGCAGAGCCAGATCACAGAACAAAATCCTTTGTTCTCTGAATATTCAAAATAAGCCAAGGGGGAGTAAAATATGGCACCATCATGCTCAATTATTATAATCCTCAAGTTTTTTGACCAGTCCCTTCCATCCAACCCTTTGTTTTCCAAAAAAACAGAGGAGGGTACCACTGAATTTGTCTTCAGGACTAAGGCTGCGTGAGACTGAAGGGGAAGTACCCTTCAGCATCACATTTCTGTTTAGGATCTCAGATTCCATCCATTCATGACAACAGCAAAACAACCACTGATTCCAATCATGCAGCTCAAGCAGATTGCAAAATAAGCATAAAATTATTTGCAATTGTTAGCAACATTCCACAATAGTTAGAGCAGGCAGAGAAATGCTTGAACTGCTCTCTAAGTAGTAAATAAGCCAATATGCTCTTGCCATCTCTCCTCCCACCCCACACCCTTAAGAACACTTAAAAAAAAAAAAAAAAAAAGACAAAAAAAAAAAGACAAGAACTATAATGAAAGCAACTCAACAAAACAGGCAATTCCTTAGGAATTTTCTTGTATTCAAAATCTCTTTGAAATTATCCAGCAACTAAGCCACAGGCCCCATCATCCTTTTGGTCTCAAAAAACAACAACATAGAGTCTTCTGTGCTCAGATGCAGTAATTACAGGCAACATGCACAAATAAAAGCAAATAAAACTATTCAAATTGCCAGAGCCAAACATGCAATTGTGTATCTATAAAGGTAATTACAAACCAAAAGATCAGTCATGGTTCTTGTTTCTTCAAATTAACATTTTGCCCTGAAGTAAAACAATTATCACATAAGTAATCCTAATAATTTTAACATTTGTTTTGCATATCAGCATCAAATCTGAATGCACTTCTTTTTTGAGGCATGTGAAGTGTGTATTCTGAGCCAAACATTATATCTCTGACTAATTTCCAATTCAGGAAAGCCTTGGTCCAAAACCTACTGGTGGCAATGGAAAGAACCCATAGACCTTTCTACTGCTGACTCAGATTAGGTTTTTTTTACTCTTTTAATCTGTGTTTTATGTCACTAGCCTCTGTTGCTAATAGACGTTGTAAGCAGAAGGAGCAGAAAGCTAAGGGACTCCAGAAACAGGCAAGTATCAATTGTTGACCTATTTTACTGTTGCTTGTCAGCTCTACTATTGCTATATATGAAACTTCTTGTTGGTGTTCATGGTAAAGTATCTGATCAATAGTTTTGTCTACAGTAATTAAATCTCCTGGGTATTTAATTTTTTTTAAATTTACCCTCTCAGTCCTTGACCCAAATCTTTGGAGAGTGGTGCCTAGTTATTATCTTTCAGTGCAGGCTGATCTCGCAGAGGATCCCTTTCCCTGCTTGAAGGGAAGTAAAAACACGTGCCCTACTGTGTAAGTACTTGAACAAAATACCTCATAGAAAACTAACCTACTGCCATCTACAAAGCTCGAAGAAGAATCTCATTGCAGAAATTAAAAACACTAATAAAATTATTTTGCCTTAATATGACATTGGGAATGCATTCAGCCTTTGGAAACATTCACCATACATTCTACAGCTCTCAAAACCTATGGCATTTTGTGCAGGGCAGAAAGAAATAGAACTGAAAAAGCCAGATCTGGCTGTTTTCAGTTCCTGTAGCTCTCAGGAATCAGATCACAGCTGAAAAATCAGAAACAGAAATTGCTGTTACAACGTCAGTGGATGTGATCATGATGAAACGTTGCAAGGTGGTCTCATTTCATGGGCAATGAGGGGAGATCAGATTAGACTTCTCAGGTTTTTTCTCTACAGACAAGCAAACCACCATAACAACAACAGCTCATGCAGCCTCTCAAAGACTAGCTGATGAGCTGAGGAAGGAGCAGGCCAGGCTCACTCTTGATGCCTAGTTTGGGCTTAGCTCAGTATCGGTGTGTAGGCCTAAGCCAAGGGAAGTCAAGCCAACAAGGATATTTTGGCACCATTTCCTGGTGACCACAGTGACCTCGCATAACTATTATGTATTTTCTTTTTAATACTCTATGTATTTAGTCAGCTTTGTTGGCTGATGTCCACGTTTTGGCTTGTTTCACTATGGCTTGGCTGTACCTTCGATCACTTGGCCTGCCCAAGTCTAGTATCACTTGATTTGTAAAGCTGCTGTAGTTTCTTAATTGGACAGTTATAGACTAGAATCCATTTATGAAAGTTTGGTTTTAGCATTTCATGCTGCATATTAACTATTTGTTCATTCACTCATTTTGCTTGCTGATTATAGAGAAGGAGCATATTTAGTAATTTGGGAAGAGAGTTGAGGAGGAAGATTGATCACTAGGAGGTCATGGAGCACTCCTCAAAGTGCCAGTGCCATTAGCAGCTAAGCACAGGAAAAATGGCATAGGCTTTTTAAGGTGTTCTGTGGCAGGCATTATCTTGTTTTATGTTCTGGACAATAAGCTCAATATGAGTGAACAATGTGCTGCTGCACAAAGAAAGCCAATAGGATGCTGGATTCAATCAACGAGGGCATCACAAGGAGAGATAAAGAAGTCACCGGCCCACTCTACTCAGCACTTGTCAGGCCACACCTGGAATACTGTGTTAAGTTCCGGTCCTGACTGTACAAAAATATGCAGACAGACTGGAGAGGGTCCAGAGAAAGGCTGCAAAGATGATCAAAGGATTAGGAAGCCTGCCATAGGAGGAAAGGCTGAGAGAACTGGGTTTGTTCAGCCTGAAGAAAAGAAGGCTTAGGGGACACCTTCTTGCCATGTTCCAGTATTTAAATGGTAGCTACCAAGAAGATGGAGACTCCCTTTTTACCAGGAGTCACATGGAAAAGATGACAGGTAATGGGTACAAGTTACTCTTGGGGAGATCCTGATTTGGCATCAGAAGAAAATTTTTCACTGTGAGAACAGCTGGACATTGAAATATTCCTTCCAGAGAAGTGATGGATTCCCCAACACTGGACACTTTTAAGACCTGCAGACTAGGATCATTTCTTATATCCACTGTCTCCCTTTTTCCCATCTCAAAGCCCTTCTATTTGCCCCTCATATTTCTGCCTCCGTATTCCCCTTCCCCAGGCCAGGCTTTCAGCTCTGTCACCTCCAGCTGTGCTTCCTCCTATCTCCTTGGTCACTTCCCTGCCCACCAGCTTTCTGGCCTTTAGCTCCCTTGGGCAGGTGAAGGAGTGATGAGGAGGAGAGTGAAAGCACCTGTGGAGATTTTCAAGCCCCGCAGTGGGCTGTAGGTGACACAGCCACCTTGCAGAGCACTTGCCAGCTCACAAGAGCAGCTCCCTGTGCTTATCAGCAAAGTCAAATGAAATGCAATGGGACTTAACAGGTCAAGTAAGGAGAAGAGCCCTCAACTCCCTAAGAATCACAGAAACGCCTTGTAAAAATTACTGGAAAACCAGTGCTTTCTCCTGCTCCATTGCATTCCTTGTGGTGAAGTCTTTCTTGACCAAAAAAAGTACAGGAGCAGCAAAAGCATGAATGCCTCCTTCCTCTTGCTGCCCCCAAAGGGTTTGTTTTGAAGCCTTGTCATGTCTGTTGTTGTGCTAGCAAATGCAAGTATACACCATGGGCACAGACCAGGGGCCAAGCTGCCTCTCACAATTTCTTCCACGTGGACATGGGGACTGAGCAGGGTCTGCTGTAACTTGACGTTGTTGTTTCAGCCCCAAGCAAGCAGCTGATTCTTGAAGCAGCTGCAGGCAATAGTTAGCATGCAAGCGGTCACCAGCAAAGTTTTGGCACAACTGCTGCTAAGTCATGGAGGCAGGGAGGGCTGTCTGCAGCAGCCAGCGGGCGGCACAGCAGGCATTGCAAGAGTGGGCTCTGTCCCAGAAGGACTACATGGCTTTGCTTTCAGATGACAGCTGAGATGTGGTCACAGGCAGAATAAAACACCAAGAGAGAAAACTTGGCAAATAGCCTGGGTGCTTGTGGGAGAGCCACTGGCTTGACTGATTACATAGAAGCCACCCTTCTTCCTCATGCGGCTGGTCAAGACCTACCATAGGAGCAGCCCCACTCCCTTTCTTCTGCTGGGGCTAGGGCTTGAGCCCACCCACCCTGGAGAAACAGTAGACAACTTGTAGCAGAAACTCCTTGGCTCTGCTTGCACAGCAGTATGGCTTTGCTCTATCCTCCATTCAAGATCTAGCAGGAAAAGCCAGTCTGTAGCTCACAATGTCCAAATGTTTTCATTACTGGGGACATATGCTGGTTCAGGATATGGGTAGAATTGCATGATGACATCACCTTCTTCTGTAAGAGTTTGATGGTGGCTTAACACACATAGGTGCAATAGGAGATGTTTAACACATGCAGGGTTTACCAGTTTTTCCTCCTCCTGCTTGGGGCCACAGTACAGAAGGATATGGGCCACACTGCATCTTCCCACAGACCACACTGACCCAGATCTTCATTTTCTTACAGGCACTTCCCATTTTCAGCATATGATTGCAAAGGAGATTTTCCCTCCAGTCTTACAAAGCTCCTCTTGAAATGGATTCCAGTGGATCAGAAGAGGGAGCTGAGGTGCACATTAATATTTGTGCCACAAATATTAGCAGTGGTCGGCAGCCCAGCCAAGGAACGCGCCCTGTTCCAACAAGTAAACACACAGGAAGAAGAACTGTGCCTTTTGTTCCTTCCACTCTGCATCTCAGTAGGGATTTGGAAGTGGGAATACGACTGCAAGGTGTAAGATGATTTACGAATGGAACATGTTTTTATTCCTGGTTCCTGTATTAATGCGTTACATTATTTCTTCAAGACGTGTGACCATAGCTGGGAGTTATGGAGAGGAGCTTGGGGCTTACAGGATTAAATTTAGATTTGCAGCTTTTAATTTTAGGAGCATAAATTGCCTCCTCCATACTGCCAACACCCTTTTTGCCTACTGTGCTGATCAAAGGCCTCAGCTGTGCCATGATCAGAATGACAATAACAGATCCATTTGAAACCATCCAAGTGTCATCTCATAGCACACAGCAGAGTTGAAAGATGATTGCATAAGGATGACTAAGAATGGTTACATTACTCTTTGACCACAGGTTGCATTTGTTGCTTTGCATGCAAAAATTCTGCCCACAAAATGAGTTATTGGGCCAACTGTGTCTCCAGTTAAAAGCTGTCAACTGAAAAAACATATCAGTTCAAGTTCAAGACCGCTGGCATTTCTCTGATGGTTCCTGAACTCAGATGAGCAGTGTAGTGGAAGGAAAAGGACTATCCAGATAGATCAGTTCCAATTTTCAATGAATTACATAATGCTTGTATGTATCTCTGGCAATATAAGTACAGGGGAAATGGCCTCAGAAAAAAGAATTCTTTTTTGTATGGAACCTTTACACCACCTTCTTAAGTATATTTGATGAAATAAATCCTATAAAAGAAGCTGTCAGAATCCTTCAGGGAGGCTTGGCATGAAAAAGAGACCAGCACTGTAATTGAAATTTATTATGATGGATTATTACTGTCATATGAACAAATCCAGGAAAAATTTTGGCTTTGGAAAGGAAGAAAGAAAAGTGGAGAAAACTGCCCACCTTATTTTAAGGTCACAAAAGCTATTCAGTTTAAGTAGCATAGACATCCTTAACCAGTTGTGAACCTGGCACATGAAGGCACAGTGAATGGATGTTCTCTGAGGCTGAACTTGGCTCCAGCACTTCTTTTAACAACTAAAGATACTAAAAGATAAAACCATTTAATGTCTCTTCCAGGGTATAAAATAATTGAGCATTGTTTAATAATACTGAGCAGAAAAACAGCAAAATTTCATAGCACAGAGAACTGACACCATCAGGATAAAATGCTGTGATTCTTGAAACATAACTTTACATTCCCACGAAATCCACAAGACACTTTCCAGGGTGCTGGTCACTGGCAGAGCTATAATTAAAAAGATGAATACAGCCTGTAGTTTGAATGTCCTTTGAACTCAAGAATTATATGAAGTGGAGATGGAGAAGTTAAAAATTTATATGGAGCTTTCACAAAGCATGAGTTTATTCTAGGGAAGATCATACCCTGCCTGAATGTCCTCTGTAATTGCTCACAGCTACCCAGCCCACTCGCAGAAGGGAGGGGGGGTGTTGACAGTGACAGTTAATCAGCTGATTCATAGATACTCAAGTGATCAGAAATGGGCCTAACTCAGCCAACTAGCTCAACTAAGTGGTGGAAATTGCATCAGTGGAATAATCTATGTGCTGCCTACAAGACGAATTATGAAAAAATTATGGAGGCATTTTGACCATATCAGCCTAACAGAGGTAGATACTATAGGATGTTGGAAGCTCCACTTTACTAACAGCCTTTATTTAGGTATGGTCTGCATAGCATCCATGTACTTAGCATGTAGCCTGCTCACAGCAGGCCAACGTATACCTAATTCTACTTGGGGGATATCACAAAATCACTGAATGTCTTTGGTTGGAAGAGACCCCCACAATCATCTAGTCCAACCTTCGACCTAACACCACAAGCTCACCACTAAACCATATCCCTAAGCACCAGGTCCATGTGCTGTTTAAATGCCTCCAGAGATGGTGACTCCACCACTGCCCTGGGCAAACTATTTCAATGCTCCACAACCCTTTCAGTGACGAAGTGCTTCCTAATATCTAGCCTAAACCTCCCCTGGTGCAGCTTGCATCCATTCCCTCTGGTCCTATCACACGTCACCAGGGAGAAGAGGCTGTCCCCCTCATCGCTCCAGCCTCCTTTCAGGTAGTTGTAAAGAGCGATGAGGTCTCCCCTCAGCCTCCTCTTCTCCAGACTAAAGAACCCCAGCTCCCTCAGCTGCTCCTCATAAGACTTATGCTCTAGGCCCTTCACAACCCTCGTTGTTCTTTTTGGGCACGTTCCAGCACTTATATGTCCTTTTTATAGTGAGGCGCCCAGAACTGAACACAATATTCAAGGTGTGGCATTACAAGTGCCGAATACATGGGAACGATCACCTCCCTATTCCTGCTGGTCACAGTGTTCCTAATACAAGCCAGGATGCCATTTGCCTTCTAAACCACCTGCACGCACTGCTGACTCATATCTAGTCAACTGTCAATCAATACCCCCAGGTTCTTTTCCAACCTGCAGCTTTCCAACCACACGTCACCAAGTCTGTATCTTACCATGGGGTTATGACCCAAGTGCAGGACCCGGCACTTGGCCTTGTTGAACCCCATACAATTAACCTTGGCCCACTGATCTAACCTGTCTAGGTCCCACTGTACAGCTTCCCTGCCCTCTAGCTTGGTGTCATCTGCAAACTTACTGAGGGTGCACTTAATCACCTCATCCAGATCATTAACAAAGATATTAAAGAGAACAGACCCCAGTACTGCACCCTGGGGAACTCCACTTGTGACCAGACGCCAGCCAAATTTAGCTCCATTAACTACCACTCCAGCCAGTTTTTATCCAGCTCACAGTGTATTTATCCAAGCCAAAGATCCATGGATTCCAGTGGTTCTGAGATCAGGAATTGAGTGTTCAGATTGAAGGAAATGAAAGTTTCCGAAAAACTCCCCCATAAAGCACAAGTTCACATAAAAAATGTATAAGCATCACAGAAATGAAAATGCTGGTTTGTTACTGAGTTCCACTCCTATAAAGCTACTGGCCTTGAAACCAGAACCCTCCTCTGAAAAGTCTTTACTTTCAAAACAGGCTCAATGCAGCAGATTATGCAAGATAAGAGGATATAGCTACTCAGAGCTGCACAGCTTGCCTGTTGGTAAAATTCTTAATTTTTTGTCAAATGGCAAGAGCAAATGCATATGTTATTACCAATGTTGCTGCAAATGTAGTTTTTTCATTATGGCTCTGCCATTGCCAATGTAAGAGCTACATATATTAACAGCTTAGTTCACAGACACTAGTCTAAACCACTCAAAACAAGATAAATTATAAAGTATTTTTAAAATGTATTTTAAAAAATACAATATTCAGGGTTTATGCACATGTGAGGACACAAGTGGAATAAGCTGGATCAGAGAACATCTAGGTATTATTTGTAATATGTCACATTAAAGGGAGGTAAAGTTACTTGCCTTTGCTTGGAACAAGGAATATTTGAACTGTAGGAACATCCTGCAACAAAGACCAATGTCCTAGCAGGAAATGAGATTGTTGGGAAAACACATCACCCAGCTTATAACCAGCATTTGATACTCAGTGCAGACCTTTGTGGATTTGCCATCAGAGGCCTGCCCTGGTTTCAGCATGAGACTGGACTATCTGCTGGCTCCTTCCATGGCTCCTTCCAAGTCACGGCTGAGGAGCAGAGGTTCATCTAGTCTGGTTAGCTACAGCCTTGCTATTATGTCAGTTCCTCCTGTTTTCTGTATCAGTGGCAGCCTGCAGTTATTACCCGGTGGCCTTGGTCCAAGGCTGGACTTTCCAAGGGCTGAAGCATAAAAGAACAGAAGTCTGATGCTGGTGATGAGCCAGGACACTTGGTTTCCAAATCAAGATAAAACTGCAATCATACTTTTTTTTTTTCCTGTGGGAAGGGTCCTATTTTTTTTTTATCTGACCAGTGTAGCTCTCATCAGGACGGGCTTTTACACACATGCTGGTGTACACCACTGCCATTGTCCTTTGTTCCAGGGCTAAGCATTGGCAGGATAAACTCAGTCATCATAAAATGTATTAATATGTGCAGACACTATTGAGTAAAATCAGTCTCCATCAGAACTGAACTGTCTGAACACATCTTGGTGCTCTTTCATTCTGGCAATGATTAAGACTGAGGCAAACACTGCTGAATCCTCTTCTGAAAGAGCAAATCCAAGCAATCTATGAAAGCACACCATAAACATTTGCTTCGATGTGTTATTTCTGTGTTTCCTAGCAGAAACTCATTAGCAAATTCAGTCGTGAAGGGATTAGTCAGTAGCTGGTAGCAATGTGGAGCGGAAAACCAAGCAAGAGTGCCAAAGGAGGTTTTTATTTACATTTTGCACTCCAAAAAAATGACAAATCTTGTAAATAGCAAAGGCTTTAACGTCTTGAGCTAGGTGCTGATCTCTCAGAAATAATAATTTTTGCGAAAAACCTCAAAAAATATTTGGGGTCAGGTCTGACAGAGAAGGAATTAACATCTATGGTTTGCATACAGCGAAGGCAGGTCCACAAGTAAGCAGCAGAAAGACTTTCTCTGGCTTGGCACCGCAGCAAGAACGCATGCAGATTAGATAACCGTACTACCAGAAGTCCTTTGTGTGTGCTCTGCTGCAATAATTACATGAGATATTTTATGTGCATTTACATCTTTGAAAATACAACCCAACAGACCAACTGACGACAGTTGCACACAATGGATCTATCAGTAGTGAAGTTCCTGTTCATTTTGGTTTCAGACACTGTTAAAATGACACTTTTCTAAGTGTTTAGTCAGTGTCCTGATACGATTTGTTTGTATAATGTTATAAAAATTCACATGGCCATGTTTCACTGAAAAAAGATTAGATACTCTTCATTTGCCTTTTCCTCATGCAGCTCAAAAAGAGTACCTGACCTACTTAAATAGCCATAAATCTATCCAGCTGCTTATATGACCCAGTTTGGTCAACTTAAAGCCCCTTAGCCAGAATGTTACTGCAGACAAAAATTGAAAATTGTGTGAGCATATCTACACATACCATAGTTTCCATTATTAATGCACCCAGTATCTTGAAATTACTTAGTGTGGATTTGTGTGTGTCTTTGAAACAAACATATTCTGCAAATGCAGTATTCTTTCTGAGATCTTGAAATGGGCAAAAGATGAAGAAATGCTGATCCAGCTGACTTTAGCTAAACAGTTCACTTCAGCCTTCTAGGCATGCTTGCTTGTGTCATCTTGCAAACCAATGCGTACATTAAGAATGACAGGAAGAAAAAAGAAAAGTCCTGCAGAGAAACAGAAGGTGTAGGAGGTTGTGATTCAATTCCCATCTCAAGATGGGAAACTCTCTCCTTTAGTATAATCTTAATTGACATAAAGTTGGAGGAGACCTCTTGAGCCATGGAATCTAGACTGCAAAATCTACAGTTCAAAGCACATTATATACTGTACATGCCCAGTATAGTTGCTGTTGTACAGTAAAGCTCATATGATGGAACAACATTTGATTCGCTGCATCAGAGCTGGGAATCATCCTGGCTTCAGTAGATGAGTTTCAGCAATGGGGCTCATTGTCACTGCTTTATGCAATTAAGCTAAGCCACAAGTCTCTCTGCAGCCCTGAATCAGATTAATTACCTCAGCTGGTGAGTAGGGAAACCTTATAGAAAGAAACCCTGAGCAAGTTTCAATATGGTAGGAATTATTTCCCTTTTTTTCCCTCTGAGCTCCACCTTCCCTCAGTGTCATTTCAAGGATTTCTGGGTTAAAAGCTCAGGCAATTATGATTGCTTGGTGCACAAGCCTTCCTTCATCATCAGAAGATGAATGGTCAAGAGCTCCTTCTTAGTAGAGCTTCTGTCCTCCATGGTGAACGGGCAGATGTTGACTGATCTTTGCCCTGGCTGGTGGAGAAGACGCCTCCCAGAGGCAGGAGTAGGTGGGGGTAACCAGCCCTCCAGCTGTGCAGTTGGGTTAAGGTTTGTAGTCAGTGGGCAAGCCAGGAAGAGGTACAGACTTTGAGAAAACACAGCGAAACTTCCTTGATGCAATACAGGGAAAAGACCATACATAAACCTGTCTTGATGCAAGGTATAGCACAGCTGACTTTGCACGAGACCGCAGTCCTTTTAATCTAGATAAGAGTGCTGCCCTTGCATGACCTACGAGCTGAAGAATTAGTTAATTTTCCCCTCTGATTAATAGTTCATGTAAAATTAGTAGGAAGGAAAAAAAGATGTGCTAATAAACCACCACATCTTTCTTGGCGGGAGGATGTAAATGTTGAAGGCAGAGATAATATTACCTCCCTTGGGCGTTAGACGCCTGGTGGTTTGGAGCACATGCCTTTGATAATCAACATCAGTATCTCTTTCATGTCACTGAACAGAAAATAGGGCCTCTTCAAAGAGACCAACTCAGAAAAGAAATTGTTAAACAGGCCTGACTGGGTTGAGCAATGCTGGAAATTAAGTACCCTGGAGGGGCAGGATTAGAAGTGAGGTCAGCACTCTTGGATGGTTGTCACTGAATATCCACGTGGCCCTCCCGTTCTCCCCCTCCATATGCTGCCCTGATGATTAGCATTCTGTGTTCTTGTCATAAAATATATGAATTAGCTGGTGGCCAGGAGCTTACTGCCTAAGCTTTTGAACTGCTATTGAGCTTTAATTACACAGATTCACTGAGATATTTTTTTTTAATCCTGACTTTTCCATAATGTTAATCTGCTAGTAGATATTTGTTTTTTATCTGACACCACGGCGTTCAGCAACTGCACATGAAAGAATGAGGCTTTGTTCCTTTTCCATCCAGACTCCTGTTTCATGTGTGCTTCAAATAAGAAAATTACTTTATAATGACTCACAGTTTTCTTTGCCTTAACCCTTCTAGAGACAAATGACTTGCAGTACACTGATGACATCATTTTTCTTCTGGACAGTAACTATTACTAAATAAACCTTTCAGCAGAAGCACCTTTAGATAAGTGCATCTGTTTTTAGCCTGGGAATTTCAAAGGTCCTTAATGAAACTGGGTTCTCAGTAGCAATGTGCTTTGTGTCTTGCAAATGCCCTACCCTTCCGGACTGGCAAAGCAGCTTCAGAAGTGCTGCAGAGAGAGAGTGGGGAGTTGGGGCTGTGCTTACATCTCCACAGTATAACTGAGCACTGTGGTGAGGCCATCAAGTGAGGTTTTCCTGTCCCTCCATCACTGGGCCATGTGGACACACAGAGCCCTTGTAGCCACAGGCATGGGACAAGGCACCCCGAGACCCCACTCTGCATCAGGGCAGGCTGGCTGTCTTGAGCAGGGAGTGATACCGATATGTTTATGCCACTTAGAGGTCCAGAGCAACAAGTCACAGGCAGCAGAGGATCTCTGCAACATACTCCATTGTAAAAATTCAAATAAATGAAAGCAAAAGGAAACTAGATGTTTTGTGTTGGTGACTTAAGGTACAGTCTTTCCAGCATGTATTATCTGAGTCCAGAAGCTTTTCCAAAACCATTTTTGTGTATGTTTCTTACTGAAAAGGGTTTCGTTTGTGTCCAGCATGAACATGTATAAACCAATTAACGACTGCCTACACTGGCCAGGAAACTTCATCAAGCGCTTTGCTAGCAAGCACAGTATTTAAGCACAGATGCAACTGATAGAGTTGACTTCCACTGATGGCATCATCTGAGAGTTTGTCATGCCTGCAGAGGTCTGGACATATACATCTTGAACTGAATACCAGCGGTTCACTCACTTCTCAAGCTGATAAAGAAAAATTGAGAGCAAATCTTCCACTATCTCACTGTTGGTCTGGCTTAAATTGCTTTGCACATTCTCTCTCCCATCTACTTAAATATATAATTTCTTTCCATTTCCACTTATTTCCAGGAGCAGCTTCTTACATTTTACATCTTAGATTGCTTCGCAAAGACTTCAACAGCCAACCGCCAGAGCTTTGCTACAAAGAGGACCTTAAGACCAGAAGCAGATATTTTTCCAAATAACAGCAAGTTAAGCTCCTGAGAGACTCACAAATTCGGTGCTGTTCTGGTGAACTGGAGAGCAAAGCCTGGTAAGCAGAGTCCTCCCAGGGCTGCACAAAAATGCCACATGCATAAGTGACACGAACACATTTCCCGTGTGCCCAGCCAGCAGGAAAACAGGAGAGATTAAAACTTTATCTCCAACAGCAGACTGCAGGGCTGCCTTCCCACAGCTTCTGTTGTGGCTTTGGGAATTAAATAACTTTGGGGAGGGGTCTGGCTGGTGAGCCAGCATGCCACAAACATATCCCAGTCTGTCCCCAGATCAACTCCACCCAGACTGGGCAGGGAGCCTTGCTGAGACCCGGGCACAGTAGCCATCTCTGCAGGAAACACAACAAGCCAGGGAACAAGAGACAGCATTTGTGGCAGAACCCCTCTTCCCCAGGTCAAAACTCATTGCATGGCAATGTTCCTTATTTAAACTGATATTTGCTTCTTTGCACAGATAAACATCTCCAAAAGATCTCCAAGAATTTTACAGGCAATTCAATTTCACAGTAGATTTTTGAGGGAGGTACTGTTGAGTGTGGAGCTTTTTAAAGTAGAAGAAACTGAGGCACAAGGAAATTAAGTATCTCTCTCAGAAAGCCAGAGTGGAATCCGAAACAGACTGATCCCAGATTTCCAGTGTGTGCCATCACACACTCATTCCTCCATGATGCGACTCAGGAGATCCGAAAGCCAAACCTTGAATGCTATTTTAAGTTGCCTAATGTGGGTGAAGTTTGTAACCCATGCTAACTATCCAATCCTATTTCAGATTCACTGAACTCTCAGAATCAATCAGCTGGTATCCAATTCACCAGTATCCATATAGGTCTATGAGGTCAGCAGAACTCTACAGCTGTGGGTGGTTTTTGTTTTTTTAAAAAAGAACAAAAAGGCATATGTCATAATTTCATTCAAAGAGCAGCAAAACTCCTTGGATATTTCTCTCCTTCTACAGAATGGCTACAGTGCTTCCCAATGCAGCCTTGACACAAGATTTAGTGCTTTGTTTATGCCATGTTTAAGAATTTGTATAGATTTTGTCTAAATGGCTGCAAATCAGTGAATTTTATTCAAAATGAACTCTCACTATTGTTTGCTTAGCTGAGAGACATTTTGCTGAAAAGCCACAATAGTAAGGGTGACATTCTGGTCAAGAAACTGTCTTTCCTTTGTTGTGCAGAGAGAAAACATTGGGACACCACTGTATGTTTCTTTTTTTTCATCCTGATTTGGTCAGTGATATCAAAAGATACAGCTTCAAGGTGACAAACCTGATACATACACTTGGGAGAGTAACATAGGTTTGACAGTACCAGTGAGAAGAATGCAATTAAGAGGGAGCTTGATTTATGAAAGGTAGACTGATTAAACCCAAAATATGCAGACATGCAAGCAGGTATGTAGGTACTACCATTATTCCATGTAATAATGGGTTACACACTTTTTTCTTTTTGTTTGTTTGTTTTGGTTTGTTTGTTTGTTTTAAAAAGGCAAATTCATAGAATTCGAAGCTACATTCCCCTTCATGGTGCACTTGTTTCTTCAAACAATACCTGTCTTGTAAAGAGGTCTCTGTTGACAAAGGCAGGTCTGGATAAACAGTCCGCTGGCATAGGTTTCCATTAGCTCAAGTTTACATGCCTTGTCATGCTTCTCCAGCTTTCTTTTGTCACCATGCTTTGCACAAGATCAGCAAACACTGTTCCCCCACAAACTTTCCCCATTTCTTTCTTAGGAGGAAAAAAAAAAAAAAAAGTGAGTAGAAGAGAACAGCGTAATCTCTTCTTCTGCACTCAAGCTTTGCATGGAAGAGCAGCTTGAAGCTTTCCTTCTCAGAACAAGAGCACAGCCCTGCTGTGCAGCACTCTCTGAGGCAGCTCTCATGGCATAAGGCTGCACTCGGAAACAGCATGATGAAGGCATAGACCCAGTATGAAACACAGCCAGGCTGGGGGGTTGTTTCAGTAGTACTTATCTGGCCAGAGAGCCGTGGTGCTACTGACAGATCTGCAAGCCAAGCGGTTGTTAGAAATCGTCTATTTTCAGCTTTTGCTGACCTTAAAGATACATAGAAAATTTTTTTTCTCATGCTAGGCTACTGGATGCTTGTGCATATTCCTCAAAGGGACAGGGTGTTTCAAAGGCTGGGCACACCAGGCAACTTTAGGTATATGCAAATGGTATGTACATACAAACACAAAAAAATCCCAAAACATTTAAAGATTTGGGCATAAAACCCATGTCTAAAGATCAGACAGTCGACTCAGTGGCATGTTCATAAATATGCTCCAGAGACTGATCCTCACATGAAACAAACCTTGAGCTCAGGCTGTGGGCTCATGAACACCATCTGATGATGAGTCGTAGGACATTTTGTCATTGCCCTCAGCTCAGCCTGGTTCCAGTTTAGAAGCGGCAACATTTGGAGAGTCAAACTGACCTCAGCTTAATTGAAACTCCTCACTTGCTATTAAACAGCCAGCAGGGATTTACAGGAATAGCAGGAACCAGATGGGAAAGCACCAGGACTGGGGACAGAGGAGCTACAGATCCAAAGGTCATTACTGCTCCGTAGGGAGCTTCTGAGCCACATGTGTGCTAGTCCAGCCCTTGGGCTAAATAGCGGCTGGAGAGCTTGGCAGCCTGGGGATAAAACCCCTCTTCCTTCCCAGACTGCAAATGGCCCGAGCCCACCCCAGTCTGCATCTGCTGCGATGAGCATTTAACCAGTAAAAGCACCTGGAAGTCAGGCTGTGCCTGTTTGTTTTTATGAGGAGGGGCAAGGGGTTAAGCAGCAAAGCAGAGATGGAAAAGCAGATGACAAGCCAGTTTTGTGGCCCCATTCTGCTCTCCTGGTGCCTCTCCAGCAGCTCAAGAGCTGCCGCCTCCCTGCAAAGCCCAGGTGGCTGCTCACCTCCAGGTCCCAGCCCCTCCAAGGTTTCCAGGAGGTGTACATCCGGGCCAGGGGAAGGGCAGAGCAGCAGCAGTCCCCCCAGCAGTGCGACCTCTTGGAAACGATGGGAAAATAAGACTGTTTGGATTTGTTACTGCTTTCTTTGCTGTTAGTAGAGTAGGACAGATTCAGGCATTTACCAGGGGAATGTTGTTCAAGTGAATCATGCATGCCTCCCCTGTTAAACTTTGAGTAAAACTGAATGCCAGGCAGACACTGCAGAGGTGTGTTTTGCACGCTGCAAAGCCAGTGCTCAGCCTCCAGCAGGATCCGGGTGTTGCCCCAGGGGCTGGGGAAGGGCAGCACTGTGCCTACAAGCCCGGTGTCTCCCACTGCCTGCTGTCACCTGGCCACTGCATGCCACCTCCTGCCTCCGCTGCTGCACTCAGGCCAGCACAGGGGGACCAACAGGTGGACTTGTCCATACAAACAGGTATATCATGACATCATGTCATTCCCCGTGACATCACCTGACTGCAACAGCAATTGTTAAACAGCACTGAACCCTCCCTTTCCGTACTTTTGTGGCTGGCACTTTCCTGCTGCCTTTCCTCCTCTACCACTAATTATCTTTAATATATTGATAAATGACTTAGATGCAGGACTTGAAGGCCTGCTTATTAAGTTCGCAGATGACACTAAATTGGGAGGAGCAGTTGACACTCTGGAGGGCAAAGGGGCCCTGCAGAGGGATCTGGACAAATTAGAGAGCTGGGCAATCACCAATCGCATGAAGTTTAACAAGGAGAAGTGCCGGATTTTGCACCTGGGACACGGTAACCCTGGATATACAGACAGTCTGGGGAGTGAGAGGCTGGAGAGCAGCCCTGTGGAGAGGGACCTGGGGGTTCTGGTCGATGGCAAGTTGAACATGAGCCAGCAGTGTGCCCTGGCAGCTAGGAGGGCCAACTGAGTCCTGGGGTGCATCAAGCACAGCATAGCCAGCCGGTCGAGGGAGGGGATTGTCCCACTTTACTCTGCACTGGTGCAGCCCCATCTTGAGTCCTGTGTGCAGTTTTGGGCGCCACAGTACAAAAAGGTTTTGAAGCTGCTGGAGAGTGTCCAGAGAAGGTTGGTGAAGGGCTTGGAGGGGATGCTGTATGAGGAGTGGCTGAAAGCACTTGGTCTGTTCAGCTTGAAGAGGAGACTGAGGGGAGACCTCATTACAGCTTATTGCTTCCTCACTAGGGAAGGTGGAGGAGTAGGTGCTGACCTCTTCTCTCTGGTGACCAACGATAGGACCCGAGGGAATGGTAGGAAGATGTGCAAAGGGAGATTTAGGTTGGATGTTATGAGGGGATTCTTCACCCAGAGGCTGGTGGAGCACTGGAATAGGCTCCCAGGGAAGCAGTAGTCAAACCAAGCCTGACAATATTCAAGAAACATTTGGACAATGCCCTCAGGGACATGGCATGAACCTTGGGGTTGTCTTGTTCTGGGGTGGGAGTTGGACTTGGGGATCCAGGCTGTCCGAGGACGTGTTTAAGCTACCATCCCTGGAGACATCTAAAAAGACAGATGTGGTGCCAGGGTGTTTGGTGGTGGACGTGGCAGAGCTAGGGTAGTGGTTGGACTTGATGATCTTGAAGGTCTTTTCCAACCCGAATGATACTATGATACTATGATACTACTATCCTCTCTGCCAAAGCGTACATCCAAATGTGTGCAAATGATGAAACAGCTGGAGCCCCACAAAGAGCTAGAGCCATGCAGCCTAGACATCAAGGACAAACTGACCCTGACATGGAATGCTAGAAAATCCCAAGATAAATCTGTGAACGTAGCCTTCAAGAAGGATTTGGTGCCACAGCCTCTGCTCATCCTTAGATGTTATTGCCCCTTTGAGCAGGATGAGTATCAACACAGGGGGTGGCGGACCTTTGTCATGCAGCAGGAATGTTAACATCCTCCAGATTTAAACGGCGCCATCTGAAGAGCAGTTCATGTTCTGAAATTAATTTTTCATGTGTACATCATGAGGTCTTAATAAAAATGTTAAAAAACTGTCTTTGTTGTCCACCAATCCCAACAGGACTCCCTTCTCCCTTGGCATTTCTCATCATTGTTGTTGTCTGTAGACAACAAGGTTGTTGTTAAGGTTATGGTACCAGCTTCATAAAATGAAAAGAATTTATTTTTTAAAGACAAAACAAAACAGAAAGAAGATTTTTTTGTCCAGGGGGAAAGGAAGAAAGAAGAAAAAGGAATGTGCCAGGAAGCAATATAAAAAGAAGCAGGGACTTTTGATGTTTTCTTTTCCCTCCTCCTTCATTCTTGGCTGAATTATAGGGCGTAGCATAGTATTTTCAAAGCATCTTTTACAAACTTTATTTAGTTCAGTGATTCACATTTCCTGAGCAAGGTTAACCAAAGGGAGGGATGTTCCTCCCCTTGCCCCCAGCTGTTCCCCAACTTTCAGCTAAATTGTATCACATTGTTAAAATAATAGTCAGAAAGGAACCTTTCCTTATCTCCTCCAAAGGCATTGTTTTCCCAGCAATGTGCAGGATGGTTCATTACTTACTCATTTTAAAGAGTGATTTTAAAGTGCTTTGTACAATCTGAAGCCTCAAACTTGGATAAGACAAATGTACATGGATAAGACTGAGAACTTCGTGGTCATTGCCCACCAGTTTGTCTTCTTCTTCCAAATACACACCTCCAGTCTGAAAAAGCATTAAGTTATATATATGTCAGCTGCCTTTCTGTTCTAGACCAAGATGAGCACACCCTGGGAAAAGCTGGAGCTGATATCAGGTGCACAAGAGAAGACATCAGAGCTTATCTGGGACTTCTAGGCCTACACAGACACAACATGGATCTCCATGCTCCAACATCCCACCTAAGTAGCATAGGCTGCTGTGCTTGGGATGTGCCTGACAGTGACCATCAGGCCATGAAAGTGCCAGACTGCTGAACCCTCCTCAGCTAGCAGAATTTATTTCCTCTATTCAGCTCTTACTGTCCAGTACTCGCTGCTGGACTCCCAGCTCATGACCCCTCCAGCTGGGACAACATTCCCCAAAATTCACGCAAGGGCTGTATGAGTGACTAGCAGTCACTTACTTCGTCAGTTCTGTCCAGACTCTACACAACTTCTCATCTCTTCTGGCTGCGTATTAAAGGGAACACCAGCAGCCATGTCAGGGCTCAGGGAGAGTGAAAATATGCCATGGCATGACAGCCAAAACAACTCAGTCAATAAGAGAAGAGAAAAGGCTTGAAAAATGCAGTATCCTTTAAAGAATATCTGAATACCGTCCCAGTTTGAGCCAGGATGAAGCCAATTTTCTTTTTACTGATTTTTTTTTTTTTTTTTAAATTCAGTGAACTCTCTTTTAATCAGCACACGAGTTTTCCAGCTAGTGGACTGATAACACTTGAATGTTTATAGTTAGTGCTGAGAGACGAAGGACACTTTGCTCCGTTTGTTGAATCTTCTGCTTTGGATACTAAAGGAGCAGAAGAACTGTATCTACAACCTTCCCATAGGGAGGAGCGGACTAGACAGATGGCAAAACTGACCAACCAAAGTATTCCATCTATATGTCTACATAGCTCTCAGTATAAGGTCAGGGATTACGGAAGTCAAACCCCTTTTTCTTCTTCTTCACTTCTTTTCCATTCATGGCCAGCATCTGGGGAGGACTCCGTCTATCCATCACCATTGATCCCTAGGCCTATGTGTTCCTGACCCTCACAACTCTCCCCTCAGCTCCTGTCTGCTCTGCCGCTCTCTCCAGTAGCGCTCCGGGACATTCCAGAAATGCTCACAGCTCAGGAGAGTGCTGGGGGAGTTGCTGGGGGTGGAGGGAGGCAATAGGGGCTTGCACATTCCTGAACATACTTGTATTTATTTGTACGTATTTTCTTTCATCATTAGTATTTAAGTAAAGCTGTCTAGTTTAGTTTTAAATCTCAAAAGTCTCTCTCCTTATTCTCTCTCTCCTTTTTCTACCTGGCTGGGAGGGAGAGGGGATCAAGAGCATTGTTGTTTAATTGCTGATCCTGAGTCAAACCATGACAATAATTTATTGGTGCCCAAACATGTGGCTGTATCCTGAGCCCAGGCTATAAATTCTGAGTAATCGGTGAATGTTTAAAAAAAAAAAAAAAAGCTGAATCCTAAAAAAAAAAAAAAAAAAAAAAAAAGAAGGAAAAAAAAAGAGTAAGATCAGTATAGGAAAATCTTACTCTTTCCTGCTTCCTTTTCACTAACTCAAAGTCAGTGGAAGAAACTACTGTTGTCTCCGCTAGAAACAACTGTAAGGTCAGATTTGTTTGAAAGGAAAAGAGAGGAAAGCCTCTGATTTGTTTCCAAAAAGCAGCTTATTTTAGATTCACAAAAGGTCAGGAAGAATAAATTGCAATGGATACTCTTTCTGTATAGCCAAATATATTTCCAAGCAGAAACATGATTTATAAAGAAACAAACAAGTAAATACAGAGAGGCTGAAGAAAATCCTTACCCTCAAACTGCCTGCAGAATGATATCACTCTCACATATTATCCAGGAGTAAAATTCCTTTTAAAACGAAGTCAGGAGAGACAGACATGGTAGCTGAGACCAAGATAAACATAGAAGGACTTTTGGGAGATAGTTTCACATCAGAACAAGCACCCTAGCACTGAATTAAACTCTGCCAGCACGGCTTAGTCTTGATAATCTATTGCAATCCCTAGTACAACATAGGAAATCATGTATCAACCAAAAAAACCCATAATTCTGCTGGAAAACACTGAATGCCCACAGTAATATTTTCAGTCGTTTACCTACAGTAAATTAGGTTTATTTAGGCACTTTACCCTCATTTACAAGAAGGCTAGCAGCAGCATGTTTAGCTGATTAGATGTTTTTACTCCCACATGGCTTCCTTCAAACAGGTACCTGTAGCTCCATTTCACCGAGTGACAGAGAAAAACACAAAGGATTACCTGGAGGATGCTAATCTACTTTGATTGTAAACCAAGAATATCATATTCATTTTTGTGGGCTTAATTTACCACTAGATATTTAGAATATTCTACAGCCAACAAAAATTGATGAGATGCAGATTCTAAAAAGGGGAAAAACTACTGAATCAATTTCTCTCATTGCCTACTGAAGTCCCTAGTACTACAGAAGCCTACCAGGACCTGGAAACAGCAAGGCTGTGTCTCCAGAGGACATTGTATATTTATTTGTGCCATTCCTACTGCCTGCCTGAAAATGGTCTGTGGCCAAAGAAACCAGAGCCCCTCTGCTCCAAGCACTGGGAAATGGAAACAGGCTTTCTGTTTTGCACTTACCCAGCACCCCACACTGGGCGTCATGGTCCCAGAAATATCATTCCTGCATCCTACTTCCATACCAAAGCAGTAACAACTGTCTTGCTGAGTTTCCAGGTAATAAAGTTGCACTTTTCTCTAATTGCCATGGTCACTGACAGTTTATGTTAATCAAGTGACACCAACATAAAGTGATGGGCTGCCAAGGGACTAGAAAGCATTTTACTCTCAGCTGCTTCTGACATGTTTGTATGCACAGTTCAGTTTACCATTAAGAAGGGCGAATAATGACCCATCTCCAATTTGAGGCTGGGTCCCTTAAGTAATAAATTGAAAGGCAATGTTTAAACAAAGAGACACAACTACAAATTCAGCTTGACACACTTCAGAAAAAGGGTCATTAGGCAGCAGCAGCTAGACAATCTTTGTCTGCCACTTAGGAGCTTTCTGCTGTACTTTAATGACCATTGAAACACCATTCATCTTTACCCACCTCAGTTCCTAACAATACAAGGGTTTGAAGAAGTCAAGCTAGTTGCTGGGTATAGGTGTGTGATAGCTCTACATGTGCCTTTTTTGCTTTGCAAACTATCATGCAGACATACAGCCTGGGGCATGGCCCACCAAGCAACCTGCCATGCATCAAAGGATGCATTTTGTGCACCATGTCCCAGTGCAGGGAAGAGGCTGTGGCACTGTGACACAGCCTGGGTGACAGGAGGGGATCTGAAGTACACCCGTGAGGCCCTTTCAGGGCTGATTCACAGGAAACAGTATGACCCATGGGCCATGACATCCCAGACCACCACCAGCTCCTCCACCATCATTTGGGAATACAGATGTGAAAAATTGCTGAAGGATTTCGTAAAACCATCTGCTTGCCTCGCCTCTCCGTAATCCTAGGACATAATCCTAGAGAATGGAATAGAATTGCAGCAGGTAGGAAAAGTATAATGTTGCCCCATGGCTTTTTCTATTGGGTTGAAGACAAACTATTAGTATCTGAACTGCTAGATGTTTGGATACACATATAACCCTTCATTTTGGAAGACTGCTTACTGCTTTGTGTGCCTCCTGGGGCTTTCTGTCAACACTGATAACTCCCATCTAGGATGGGAAAACATTGAAAGTGTTTCCACTTAACGGTAATCAGATTATTTTTTAAGAACTCATAAAACCCAAACAACTCTTCTTCCATTACACTCTCCCAGCAAAAGCCAGTAGTGTTTCCAAACAGACAAGAAAAAACAGTTATACTCCATGGAAAAAGGCATTTGAAAGATAGATTTATTCCCCCTAAAAAGAATTCAAAGGCAGACAAAGAGTTGTATAAAGAAAATGGGGAAACAACACAAGTTAATAACATATATTGTCCTAGACCTGTGATTCTGCTGCAAAAATGCAGAAGGAGATGGGAATTCACTGACTGTCAACTTAGTGTAGTCACAGTGATGGAATAAGTGCCTTGTACATAACCAAAGGTCTTACTTTACATTACATCCAGAAGCTTTTTTCTGTCCTGATATGTAGTTCTTAGAGCCTTCCTCTTTCTCCTCTGCACCTTAAACTAGGAACATATACAGTCAGCTGCTCGTGTGAATGGAAAGTACTTCTTCATTCCAGAGTGCACAGCTGTATGCAAATATTCCTGTTAAAACCCCACTCTCAAATTTAACCTCTCAGCAGTCCGGCAGGCTGATACATTCAGTACGTTCTAAGCCGTAAAAGCTAATGAGAAAATGCTCCCACAAGCTGTGTCTGACTCTGAAGTAGAAGAGCTTGGTTAACCACGTGAACCTTTAATTTGTAAATGCAGAATCCTCCCTGCCAGATGCTGTTGCTTCTGACCAAGTCCATCCTCAAGCAGCAGCGAGCATATGTCATCCCGGTGGGTATGTGCTGCAGGAGCTGGCCAGATTGGTATTTTACATCTTTTTTTTTTTTTTTTTTTAATTTTAATTTTCTTATTTTAAATCTTCAGGCACTTACACAGAAATAGATGTGCAGATTGAGGAATTCACATTAGGACATTTGCACCTACAGCTCTTTGTTTTTTTCTCAGCCTGCCTCACATCAATACAAGGACAATGAAATTAATGCACAGAAACAGGTCAGCAAGGGACAAACTGTATCACTTGATGCCCTGATTCGGTGAGGAATTCAAGTACACATTTAATTGCCAGCTTGTTTTGACCATTCACATGCAGAAAAAAGGCACGAGCTGAAGTGCCTTGCATAACTGGGTCACAGAGCAGTGTAACAAGCATTATGGGAGCTCAAAGACAAAAGTAAAAATTAAAGTTTTTATTGTAAAAGCCTAACCAGGAATGGGTTCAATGAGAAAATGAGGGCTGCCTAAATGAGCACATCTGGTCAACTTTATTTTTAACAGGACAAAGACCCTTTTCTCTGAGGCCAAGATACTAGGTCTTTAATCTTTTTCCATATTTCTCATGCTTATCACATAGGGGCGTATCATAAAGTTGTCTTTATCACTTCTTCCTTTTGATTAAAGGCTCTGAGTAATGCTAGCCAATATCAATAGCGATGCCCTAAAAATAACATTATTCATTACACCAGAACCTTGCAGGGAACACAGCATTAATCTCACTGGTCCTTCTCATATGGATCATCTAGCAAGCTCAGAAAAAAACACCATGAAGAGCAAGGCTCTTCAACTACATTAAGTTTGGAGTATCATTCATCTTCGAGAGAGTGAAAGCCTGGGTGATCTTCATTTTACATTAATCACACGGTTAAATTGCTCAGGCAGGTTGGGGGATGAGGGAGGGGGAAGAGAGGGAGAAAAAAAAAGTTGGCTCAGAACTTCATCGCAAACAGAAACCAAATGTTAGCCACTTTTGAAGTACCATGAACTTCTAAAATATTTGAGTCGAGGGAAACAGTGAAAGTAATTAGTCTTACAGTGCACTCAATGATCACCAAACTAAAAATCAGCCCAACAGTTATGTATATATGCATATAAACAGAAATACACATTGGTCAAAATTATAGTTCAGACATATCAGCCATGTGAAAGGTAAGACTACAGCTAAACAAAACAACAAAAAAAATTCCCATAAAAGGTTTTGATTGCCAACCAGCCAAGTTATTACAGACAATTGGTATGTATATGGGACACAATGATAATAAGGGCACTTCATCGTCCTAAAGGAAATAACAATAGTGGGAAATCATTTTAATAGTACTCAGAAGGATTGCAAAATCCCAGTTTCATGTCTTTCTACAACAGAATAATGTTTTCCCATAAATTATAGCAGATTTCAAGGGAAAACAATTAATGGTAACAGAATCAAAGACATGTGAAAGCTTTCCAATTTAAAGTTACATTGCTCATTTTAAAATAGCTGGTTTTAATTAGCTTCTTCCAGATACCATTGAAGGTACATGTTAAAGCTACATTTTCCTACACACTGGAGAGAACTTCTGTGCTCAAGAAGCATGTAAAATTGTGATCAACAACAGCAAAATTATTTGTAAAGTGGCTGAACGCTCATTAAAATAATGAAATTCAGTAAACAGTCCAAAGATTACATTTCTGTCTTTCACTGTCACAATCAACCACTGAAGAAAAGCCAAACTATAATGATATTCTTAACTGCAAACATTCCCAGCACACGTGAATCATCAGACCAAAAACCCTGTCTCAGCTACTGGAAGGTGAAGCTCTGTGTTAGTCATATTGCATGAGAATTTTCCTTTTGCTAAATTAATCAAACCTAACATCTCAGTTTCATTCCTTATTAATGCTCTTCAGACAGGTAGCAACCAATAAAAGGATCCTTTTGAATATGTTGGTTTGTCAGTGTTTCATGTACATCTTCAAGTAATTAGCCATTAATTTGTGCATGTACCTGTCTAGGCAGGTGACTAAATAAAATGTCCTTGAATTCATAAAACATGTCACAGACTAGTATGTTTTCTACAGAGACTTAAGAAACCAATACAAAAGCAATAATAAAATTGACCAATTGCTGAGAATTATTCTGATTCTGAACATGTTTGAGGGAGACAGAAGGAGGCATCTGACCTGCTTTTGATCATTCACTTTCAGAAAATAATTCAGCCAGGCGTCCAAGATGAACGTGCTGTTGATTTTTTTGAGCAGCTACAAATCAAAACATGTGTGGAACTGAAGTGCAATCAGTTATGTGGAGGTTAATAAAATGTCCTGGTTGGAATCCCTTCAACAGATCTGGTTTTAAGACTTTTGTACACATGTGTGCTTTGGGTTTATTTGAAGTTGGAGTTCATTAGTGATCCAAATTGCTGGTAGATCTGCTTGGCCCCTGTTATTTTCAGTTTTTTTAAATCCATTAATGACATCAGGATCTGCAGATCTAGTCATGTTCTTGTAACAGAGTGACTGGCAAAATAAAGATGATAGTAAAAAAAAAAAAAATCCCTGAGTGTGCCTGAGTGCAAGGTATGCAGATACGTGATTTGCCTTTTCTTCCATGGAGTACTGGGGTTTCAGATTTTTTAATTAGCATTGTGGTACATTCCAGGTAAACAGAAGGGATTTTCTCTTTTGACATCTCCTGTAACTGGGGTAAGTGGCTTAAATCCAAATTTTCAAAGGGAAGTGCTTATTTTCAGTGTCTCCTTACCTGAACAATCAGCTTGTTGATCCTGCAAAGGTGCTGGTGTCCCAGAACCATTTCAATACTTCCTCAGGTTTCTGGAGCCTTGCACTGTACTCTTTAAAATGTGTCTTCTGTTTAAAAATCTCAGCTATAAATTATAGCAAGAGGGCACCACTTAAGGATTGGGGAGATGGTGAAATAAAACTAACTGTGCAAGGTGGAAAATCTCCGATGCATCTATGATTAAAGCCTCATATGCTGCATCCCAGAAAGGAAAAGGGTGCTTTAAAAAATATTATTGCAACCTCTGTCCAAAAAAATTAAAAGTCCTTTTGTGTGACTGACAATGAGCTACAATGCAGGGGTGGGTTTTTCCCCCCCTCCTTTATTTGTTCCTTTAAAAACTTTCTGCCCAACACACAAAAAGCTGAAGAAGTAGAGCTAATGGTCTTTTCACGTGTCCGTAAGACTATGCATTGGCAACTGCCTAAAGGTTTATTGCTAAATGCATTGCCAACTAGATTTCACATGGGCAGTAGAAATGAGCACCACCAGAAAACAGCTCTTTCCAGACCACTCAATGCTTATTTCTGTTTCAGATCCAGCCCAGACTGTTCACAGAGACTTAGGGGTGGTGCAGGGACTATCTTTGTGCTTTTACAACCTCTCTGCCGTGAGAGATGGGGAATTCCTCCTTTAACAAGGAAGAGTTATTTGATTTATAGCCTCTGAAAATATCTTCTTGTTAAAGAAGATGTATTTGGAGCTCCAGACAGAAATAAGCTGTTTGGAGCAAGGGGTCAACTTGTTTCAAGAAGGAGACCTAAAGATCTCACAGATCAGAGCCACTCCCTATATCTTGAAGGCATGTGTCTCTTAAGTGGCTGACAGATTTCCTAGGTTTTTAGGTGCTTCTAATCACAGATGTAGTGAAGTGATCTCATATGCAATTGGCTAGAAGATTTCATCCTTTCTTCTCATCTATGGACTTAGCATCATGAGGTAGATTGTCATAACTTCTATCTGAAGAATTGCAGTTCTCCAGGTAGTTTGGGATGCTTCTTAGGAACAAGAACATACTTCGTAAGTTCAGCAGAAATATCTCTGCCTCCCCAGTAAATGTGGCTCTTTGGGAGTCTGTCACTTGGGTGCTCCATGTCCCAGCTGGACTCGTCTCAGGATTGGCAGTGCCTACTGTGGAGCCCAGATCTCTGCTGTAAGGAAGAGAGTAGCTTGGGCATCTGAAGGGGACTTCAGAGTGACCCTTGGGAATAAATGAAATTAAAAGGGAGGAAAACAGCTACGGGAGGTAGATCCTTAGTACTTGGATACTCAGCACTGATGGGGGAAAGGGTCTTGCCAGTGAGAAATTCCCTACTGTCAGAAGTCAGAAAGTAACCCAAACCTGTCATGAGTAAGGCAATACAAAACCCACCTCTGTGCACATGAATCTTGGCTAACCCCCTGTGATCTGCTGCAGTAGCCCTGCATGAGTTGTTTACCCTGTCTGTGCCCCAGTTTGCCCTTCTGCTAAACCAGGATAAAATTTCTTGCTTACCAGTTGCCACAGGAAAATAATATCCTAAAAAAATACCAAGATAGACTTAACAAAGCTTATAAATTATTTTGATATTCCCAGATGAAAGTTTGCTGTAAGTATAAATCTTTATTATTATTTCAGCTGCTCCCTTCCATAGCATAATTGCCAAAAAAGGCTTTAGAAAAGCCTTAGATAAACCATAATACTTTTCTTGTTAATGACTAGCAAAACATTAAACTTCTCACATATGGGACACGAGCACTTCATTTCAGTTTAACACATCAGCATTTAAGAACCACAGTAAGTATCACTCCATGTCATGCTCAAACCTGACAAAACTTTCTGTCTTGGAAAATATGTTTTGGGGACAGTCCGGCTGTGCTTGTTTGCATCTTACACTATTTCAATTATAATTTATAGAGAGACTAACCTGAGGTCAATTATTATTACTGTCTTGAAGAAGTGATTGTAAACTGGGAATAGCTCCTGCTTTAATAATTTCATTTACTCTACAAAGCAAAATGGAAATAGTTTGTAGTGAAAAATGTGTCTTCCAGTGTAAGCATCCAATATCAAAAGAAATTGTAAGATTAAAAATGATAGCTTTCAGCTGTTGCTCAGTAAGTAGTCAATGTTTCTTCTCTTCTGGAAATCTGATACTCCCTCTTGAGGGGAATTTAAATGGACTAAATCAGAATGGGATAGTACAAGAGACTTAATGAGACTGCAGCCGGTCCTGTGATTCTCTCCACAGGAGACATTTAACATCTTGTTCACTGCCCACAATTGCCATGTGTGGGTTATGCCTGAAGTGGCCATTATTAATCTATGCTGGAACATGCCATGGGGAGGTTTTGTGAAAAGACTTTATTATATGTATATAGAACAAGATCTTCCCAACACCATAGCTTAAATGCACAGTAAACCAAGAAGGATCAACAAGTCTTTAATAGAAAGCAGGAGGACGAAGTTCAGAACAACTTTTGCCATTCTGACTGGAGAATATCCATGAGCTGTGGATAGAAACAAAAGATTTCTGAAAGGATTTACTAGTATTTTTCAAAACCACATCAGATGGAAAACCCAGAACCACAGAAGCACTACAGTCAACCCTGAACTTCAATATGCCTGTGGCTGCGTGGGTTAATGAAAATAAGTGTGTAGATATTGTAGCAAAATTTCCTATGTATATTCATAATATGTAATGTGTAAGCACCTGAAAAGGATCAAAAAATGGAGGTTGCTATGCTGGTTTCTATTTTGGTCAGGATAATAGGATTTCCAACACAAAGGTCTTCCTCTGCTTTGAAATGGAGGAGGTGTTTAGTGTGATGACCTTTCAGTATTTTCTCTGCTTGGCTGGTTGGCAACACTATCACTTTCCCAGAGTTTAATAAGGCCATTTAAAGGCCAAATTCTGATTTCAGTTACACCCAGTCTGCGCTTTCCCCTCCCTCAGCCCACAGGGCTGGAAAGAACAGAAGAGATGTACCCAGCTGGGACTGAGGACAGCTCAGACATGAACATCAGACCCCACACAGGGGTTAGTCAGGATTTGGACTTAAGACAGAAAAATGCGCAACATCCTCCCACTGCCTGCCACTGCCACTAGAGCTGGGGTCACATCAACATCTCTCTCCATCTATGGATCAATTGAAGGCCTTGCCGCCCAGACCTGTGCCTCATATTGCCTAAATGAAAGATACAGATGACAAGCAGTATTGTGTGCTTATGTCTCATTGAAGCAACTTGCTTGTTAAGGATACTTGCTTCGCTGCTAGGAATTTTGAGTGAGATGCCCCAGGACATCATATTTTTCTTTTAGTTGTTTGATGTGGCCCAGCTAAGCAGGTTGCTCAGTACACAGTGCAAACCTGTAGCAGTGTGTTGGGAAATGCACCCTGTCTCTAGGAAGAGTACTCTTACTCTGCTCTTCACCCTCCCAGTAATGGATCATGCTGCTAAGGAAAAGAATTGCCAAAGCCCAGCTGAGCAGTATAGCTGTGGGAAAGGATGGGGCTCTCCTCACTCAGCTCCCCCCAGTGGAGTGAGGGCAAGGGGTGGACAAAGTTCCTTACTCCTGCTGCTGCAACCCCCATAGAAGGCTTAAGGATGCATGAGGGAGTGATATTGCCTCGTGCCTCAGTGTTATGAATAATCTTAGGGCACACCGGCCATACACTTTAACATATAAATAAGCCATAAAATTAGTAAACTGTAGAATGCAATGTGGCACTGTTGGGAGGTGGTTTTTATTGCTGCACTGTGGGCAGATTGTAGAGATTCTGGAGGTTTCGTCCCCCAGGTCCCACCCACCATTTTGTGTGTCTGTAGAGCACTGCTGGGCACAGCAAAGGTGTGCTGCCTGGACCTGGAAGGGGTCAGTCCGGCCTGCTGACAGACTCTCTCTGCATAAACAACAGTGCTGTCAATGCAAGAAACCTCCAAACCAGCTCTGAGTTGGAGCGAGGAGTGATGCAAAGATGAGCAGTTTAAGGGCTCACCTCTTGACCTCAGTTCTGTCGATGTCTAAGTGTCTTTCACTGAAATAATCTGGATTACCCCAAATATCCACTGACATAAACAAAATTACATTCTGGCCCAGCATACCTCTCCATTTGAATTTCATTCTTCTGTCACATTGATACATCCTAGATGGCCTTAATCAGTAGAAAAAGGCACAGCCTCCTTCAGGAAGCTGTGCAGGTGTGCACTCTTCTTATCTCTGGTCCTCAGTCATATTCTTAGTGTCCATACACAGAATTGACAATCTGAATACTCTCATTAAAGTTTTACAGAGCTCTATAGGGAAACTAAGCAACAGTGCCTTGATCTAATATTGTATTAGTGTAGAAAGATTAAAAAAAATAATAAATTGTTGTAACTAAATTATTTTGTTATCTCCAGGAATCTGTTTAGGCTCAAACATCTGCAGCCCAGCTGACTAATGCCATGCTGTTCCACTAGAAACTCGTGATGGGATTGCGTTGCCCACACAGAGCTCTGCAGCCTTAGTTATCGGCCCCTGCACCAGCAGCTGTCACATCTACATTTTGTCCTCTGCTGCCAAGAAATAGGCACCCGATTAATAGTGTATCTCCAAACCACATCCACTGGCTTTTCTATTTTGTATGCAGTGTGATGGTATTCCTGATGCCAGATTCTGCCACCCTTACTTAAACTGAGGAATAAGTGACCTTTTGAGTAATCTACAGATGACAGTGAGGTTATCTGAAGAATAAGGAGCAGATTTTAGGAAGAATGTCACCAGGGAGGTGTTTAAATTACTTTCAAAGTGAGAAGGCAGGCGGGAAGGCAGGCAGGAGGGAGGGAAGGGAGGGGAAGGAGGGAAGGGAGGGAGGGAGGGGAAGGAGGGAAGGGAGGGAGGGAGGGGAGTCAGAGCCTGCTGTTTCAGATTGCTTTGAGCTAACTACAGACAAGCACAGCAGGCTGCAAACTTCTTTGGGAAAGGTCAGGAAGTGTTATTTATATAAGAGGCAGCACTGAAGGCAGGAACAGCAGAAGGATGAGAGAAATGGATGGTATCCTGTCGCTAATGGCTGAGCAAAGGGGACAGACACGTTGGCATACTGAAGAGATTTGATGCATATGGTCTGCCTGCCTAGCAGAGGCCCCAAAATATAGGGAGCAGACATTTATAACGAAGCAGAGAAAGAGGCTGGATTCAAAGTAAGACAGTGGGAAGATGGTTTTGACTGTGCTCCAAGCAGTAGTTGGATGTCCCACAAATCTTAGTCATACATTATCCAGAAGAGGAATTAAGAGACACTTACTCAAGGATAAACAAAGAGGGAGTAGTAGTCATCCAGAAGAATGTAATCCTATAGCCTGAAGGCAAGGGCTCACTGCTCAGCAGGTGTATATCTGCAGTCAACAAGTTTAATCCTTCCAGAGAGTTTAAGCATGGTAATACAGAGTATGAAAACACACCTCTGACTGTTGATATTTTACTCTCCCTGTGCTTTTCACTGTAAGAGGTGGAATGAGTCTGCTGCTTTTCTTCACATGTAGCATGAGCCCCACAGTTACCTGAAAAACAGATCTGAAAAGCACAGAAATCGGTGCTTGCTCCATCATAAGGCAGTAGCTCCTCCAGCATCAGCAGCAGCTTCCTAACCCCAAAACTTTCTCTTTGTCCCTGTTCCAAGTGCTGACATTTTCTGGTGTTGTCTCTGCATTGAACTGTCATCTACTGAGCACCTACATGGCTGAGGCCAGGAGCTTGACCAAACTACAGGGAACGTGAACATCAATGATCCCGTGGGCCACTCGAGCTGGGCTGATTGAGAGACTGGCTTCTATGGCAGTTAGAGCCAGATCTGCTTTGGTTGTAGATCTCCAGCAGCAATCTGCCTGAGTGCCTAGCACATAGATGTAACTCTTGAAAAGTGTAGTCAATTAGTATTTGTGGTCCTCAATTTATTAGCAGTCTTCTGGGAGAGTATTAATAAGAAAGTCTGAGGAGAAATTTTTTGAGGACCTAAATTATTTTGCAACTACCATTTCTCAAAGTTTAAATCTTCAATCACATCGACTTTCAGTGAAACAAGCTCGTCAATATCTGCATTACTTTGGAATAGACAATGTTTTGTTTTTAAAACTGGGATCTGCTGAGGAATGTTGAGGGAATATCAGAATCCATTCCATAAATTAGACTTGTTTCAGAAAATGATCTGCTTACACAAGAAAAACAGTAGAGAGGAAAAAGAAACCATATATTATTGGTCAATTTAATATGACTGTTAAAATCTTCATTTCTGTAGATGGTGTTTTGGCCTGAACTGACTCTCCCAGTTTTCTAGAATCATATCCTTAGAGACAAACTGATCTGTTTACACTCATGTGACCCAGCTGGAAGCAGATAAGAAAACTCAGCCTAAACTAAAACCAGAAAGGTATGAAGTATTCAGACTGTGCTAAGTATGGCTGCCTGTGTCTTGCAGGATTGTTGCACTACTGTAGCAAATAAGCACTTTGATCCATTCTGTCAGGCGAAATATATCTTAGCATCCATTAACTTGTCCTTGTGCTGGACATGTAGTTTTGGAAATCCTTACTTATGTGATGCCACAGCAGGGTACTTTACCATAAGCTGCAACCACCTCCAGCTTCCTATGTAGCATCCAGAAGCTTCCCAGCCCTTTACCACCATCGTGCCACAGAGCTGACTCCAGTAACCTGCTCCTGGGCCAGGACCTCCCACCCAGCTCTATTTCAGCATCCCAAGCCAAAGTAGCATTGGAGAGCAATGGTCACCCATCTGTGTGTGGGTCAGGGGCAGCTTTTGCACAGGGTGAGGCAGCCACACACTCACCACAATTCTCATCCTGGGGCAGGGAAGCTGCTGGGGGCTGCCACACAGGACAAAGCTCCCCATGCATTGATTTGTGTGCACGTAGGTATCAGTATGAAGTCAGCTCAGACTTCTTAAATTAAAACCTGAACCCGATGAAAAAAATTTAATTCTGGCATGTAATTCTTACTAACTTTCTAGTGAACTCAGTAAAAAGCCAAATCTTCCTGCATTTAAATTCCAAGTAAGGAAGTACTATACTATTGATAGCATTAAGTTACTGTACATTTGAAAGACATGAAAGGCATGATACAGGCATACATTACAACAGAGTTTATCTAGGAAGTTCCAGCCTTGATAAGCTACTATTACACTGAAAAAGCTAGCCATGTCCTGCCAAGAGTAAACTTTTAAGGCACCTCTCTAAAACGCAGAACCACAATAGAAAAATAAGTTAAAAAGAAACAAACTATTCCCACCATGTGAAGATGTGCCATCCCAAAAGATAACCACGTTGGTCTGAGACTTTTTAAAAAGCCAAATGAAGTAGGATAGCACATGTAAACGGCATCTCTGTACTAGAGTCTGTACCCATAAATCTACAGATGAAATAGTGGGGAAAGGAAATGAGATAGAGCTCACTATTTAAACTCATTATTAGAAGTTTAAATGGTCAAGTTATATGCCTATTTTTATAGATATCCTATCTTTAAAAGTATGAACTGTTCTGTCTTCAGCTAAGCTTTCCCACATGTGAAGTGTTTTGGATCAACAGCTATTGCAATAACTGTTTTCTTTGAAATTCCCTGAGCAGACTTCTAATTGGGACTTTTCTCTGCAGACATTGTGTTTTTAATGGTTTCAAGTTTTTGTAGATATCTCATCATAAATACATGGTGGCATCTACTCAAAATGCAAGTTATAAACAAAAATTTTAAATTTAAGCCAACTGAAACCCATGTAGTTGAACTGCTGATTAAAACAACAATAATTTGACTATGGATGTACATTTTACATTGAGGAAACCTAACAGGGGAGGAGGAGCAGAAGAGATTCCACCTTTTCCAGGCTATCAGGTCACTGTATGCTTCTGTGATTTTTTCTGTTTTCATGAGCTACTTCTAATGGCCAGTGAAAGGCTTGGTCTACATGGATATGCATCCGCAAGGCTGCCAATCCCAGAATTATGTATGTATTTATAGGCAATCTATCTTCATGTGTCCCTCTTACTTACCTAAGTTTTAAGGACATGATGTTCTAAGAAGTCCTATCAGGAGAACCTTTAAGCATATGAAAGGTCCCATGTGATGGGACCCAAGACCTGAGTCCCTGAGCTAGATCCAGGCTGGTGAGGTAGGTATGAGCCCCACACAGAGACATTTGACTGGAAGAAGTACTACCTTGCTAGCATAGGTACAGCTCTTTAGCTCAGGCCTCTGATCAATTAACTGGTAGCTTCCCAGTGGCTTCCTAGACAGGTGTGCAACACAACCAAGGTGGGTTGAATAAAGTTCTGTGGATGGGAAGAAAGCAAGAAATCCTTAAAATGGTATTTTCACCAAAAGCATGGATACATACCACAGTGTGGGTTTTACACAGTCTGAAACAATACTTCATCTTCTCTGCTATTGGGAACTGATGGCTATCCCTCCTATATACTGTTAGTCCCACTTTTACATCTCTATTGCTACAAGTATCTTGGTTTTAGAGGGCAGCCCCACAATGTTACCCAGATTTTAAGGAAGGTTCCCCTACTGACCAAGAAGCTGGCAAACTTCAGAATGAGTTGGAAACTCTTTTCACTTCTTTCATCCTCAAAGCAATAGTTCTCACTCCATTCTTAGCCTGATGTTTCTGCTTCTAATTTTCAGCTGAAGATGATCTTGGATGATCCAAAAAGCTTGTCTTTTTTATTGGCTTCTCTCCTTCCAGTCCTCTCTATTGTTCTAATGGAGAAAAAAAAAATAGCCTCCCTCCAAACTGTAGCTCACTTAAAAGCCTTTGAAAGGGTTTAAGATGGTGTTGTATGCCACTAGCAAGTAGTCACTGGTAGTGAAAATTAGCAGTAGTGACCCTGTGTTACAGTGACCCTTTACTGAATGACACAAGAGGCTGTCTGGAAAGTCTGCTGTTGAAAGTCCTCAGTCCCACTTCCCCCTCACCCCACCAATGGTGTTTGCTAGGCACAGATATTTAGAAGTATTTTTCAGTTGATATTAATATATTACTAAGCAGTTGCTGTGCTTCTCCGGGCCCAGAGAATTTGGAATAAAGCTGCCTGCAGCACTAAAGTAACTTTGGGCATAAAATACCAGTCTCACCACATATTCACAGTATGAACATTTCCAAAATTTTGTAGTGATAGTCAGGTCTTCAAAATCACTTGCTTGGTAGCTAGCATTGCTTCCTCTGGTGAGCCACTGACACACAGACTTTAACAAAGAGTATTTGCTGTCAAGTAAAAATGCTGCAATAGCTACATGAATAGTTTTCTGTCTTAGAATATTTTATGATCATCTGTTGCAAATTATACAAACTCCTCTAGGCTTCACTCATTGCAGTGGGGAACCTCTGCAGAAGGAGTCAGCTGGTTATCTGGTCCCAGCCTCATATTGTAGACAGAAGTCTGTATTAATGTCCTAATGCAGAATAAACTGTGAAAGCCTCAGCATATCTGCTCTAAACTACACATATTTAGTTCCTGATAGGCTTAATCTGTGCACAGCAACCTTGTAGATTGGCTGTCTAGGTTTAACATACTTTGTGTGTTTGCTCTTCTGTTTCCTGAAACACATACTTAAACTCTTATCTCCCTTGGATGCTCTGGGGACAACTCCTGGAACTGCTCCTAAAGTTGGTGCGTCACCACTAATATAATTTATTTTCTTTTCATAGGTGTGCAGACAGCCACAGGAGATCCACAGGTCTGTGTCTGACTCCAGTATTGTCTCTTGCAGGTGTACCTTGTGTTGCCAAAAATGATGGCAAGAGACCAATCTCACTCTAATCCCAGCCAACACATGGATAATTTCAAACTGATTACCACCCCTGACTGACCAGAGTTATTTTCAAGTCCTCCTAGTTCTGTCATAAATTGTTTTAGATAAGAGAAAAATCCTCAGCACCTATATAGGAAAACTGCTACTTTACGTTGAAATAATTGACTCATTTGCACCTAGTTCATTTCAGGAAAGTCCAGCTCATTAAGTGTTTCTCACAGGGGCCAGTTTTCAATAACTAAGTTTTGATGTGCATGAAATGTGAACTCTGGCTAACCAAGGACAGAGGGGTAGCTTCCAGCAACCGTGCACATATTGGAAAGCATTTACTGTCTTGAGAAATCCTTGACTAAAAAAATATTGCCAGAAACTGCAACATTTATCTCCATGGATTTTATTAAAATTCAAAGGTAGCAACCACATGCGATGCTTTGATCTTGGAGAGGGAAGTAAGATCAATCTCAGTGCACCCTGAAGTCATACTAAAATTAATAGCTTCCTCAACAAAGAGGAGAGCCTTACTTAGGTGGAAGGTGGCACTGCTGTACAACTGCACTGCCTTGCATTTCAAACCGCATCTCCAGCCATGCTGAGAGTCAGCATCAATCAAAGAATATTCACCCCTTGCTTTCCCAATAAAGACTTTTCATAGCAACACCATTGCTATTCATTGTAAGGTTATAATAGTGCAGTCTTACTGGGATACACGCAGGCTCAGCAATCTATTTATTCACTGTTAATCAGGGAAGTTCACATGGATAAGGAACAAAAAGAAAAAAAACTTCTAGCCACAGTCGGAGTGCCCAGCCACCCCTTCCAAAAAGCAGCATGAACTACATGCAACATTCATCTATACAGCCATATTAAGACTTACTCTTTTTAATTATATTCCACATGAGCCCTCATTAACTTGCATTTTCTTCCCCAGGTGTGTCTTCCAATGTCCTTTCTTACCAGCCTTTTACCTAACACACAGGTTATCCAACAATTTATCACCTGCTAGCAGTTTATCACCTTACCACCACCCTCAGCTCATCAGCATATACATAATGGAACACAAAAGACGGGGTGGGGAACTAAGAATCCCTTTGGAAGGTCATCCATCCTCTGGATGCTAGGCTTCCTGAAACAAATAATGTAACGTTTAGGAGGGACAGCTGTAGCTGTTGAATGAAAACCAGCTTTTGACTCATAGCACTTATGAAAAATCAGTTTCTCAGGAAGTGTTTTATACATGCACAGCATTATTTTCTTATAAGGTTTATACTTTTTTTTTTTTTTTTGGTATGGACCTGGGCACACATCACTGCTGCAAAAGGCTCATGACAAAACCTCAAACAGTTTGCAAAATGAGATTGCTGTTTCTGAGCAGGCTTAACAGGGAGGTGGCCCTTACAAATGTGGCTGCTCGTTCCCATGTTGCCCAGGTCCTGGTTTTGCAAGCCAGCCTTTAACTGCATGGCGTGCCTTCTCCCATCCCTCTGCCTCCAGCGTGGCTCTTGGATGGTGGCTGTGGGAGAGCTGTGGGACAACCTGTCCCTCACAAAAACTTCCAGCACATTGTCCGAAGCAGCTGCTCAATCACAGAATCACAGAATCATGGTGTGGCTTGGGTTGCAAGGGATCCTAATGATAATTTAGTTCCAACCCCTTTGCCATGGGCAGGGACACCTCCTGCTAGATCAGGTTTCTCAAAGTCCTGTCCAATCAGGCCTTGAACACTTCCAGGGAGAGGTCATCCACAACTTCCTTGAGCAACTTCTCAATGTGAGAAGTAGCTTCTCTGTTTCCTCCAGGTATTTTATGGCCTTCTAGCTAAACTGCCCAGCCCCACAGATTATTCCAGCTAAAACCCATGTCCCACCTCCTTTCCCCCACACTGGCTTCTCTCCCCTCTTTAGGCTTGAAAATGAAATGTAACCATACAAGATGTATAGCCTAGCTTCTTAATTACAGCAGCAATGAAACCAGCTAATTATGAGCAGCTCTCCTTTTTCTGAAAGGAGGTAATCAAGATGCGATACCAGGCTAAGAAATGGTTATCCAAGGAAGATTTCTGTGTCTATTTTGCCATCCACAGTGTCCTGCTTGGGTCCAAGTTAAGGAATTTGTAAAGAGCCTTTGAAGTAGACTCAGTGTGTCATCTGCATGTTTGTAGCTGGGTTACTGTTAGCGTGGCCAGAGCAGATAAACGATTATGTGTATCTGACCTTTATTTGTTGATATTAGCTTTCTTTCTTGGAAGCTCCCTTTGTACACTTTCCAACCCTTGTCTGGCTGCTCACAGCATCATTTCTTACATATTCCTAAAAAGTGCCACACCAAAACTTGCAGAGGACTTCCAGAAATACTTCTAAGAAAATGCTTTCTTCAGAGCGCTAATGGGGCAGCTAGCACAAGTTATTAGGTCAGCTGTAATTCCCATCCATCCTAGAAACTCAGCATCAGCTGCAGGTGAGCAAAAGCTCCCGCACAGAGGAGGACTGCCAGAGTGCAGCCAGAGGTAATTCCTTCAGTACAGCCACCTTCAGCATAGTCATGAAAAGGCAGCTGCAGCCACTCAGCTGCCGCACTGTTCCTGCAGGTCACTTTGATTTCCCTGCCATGTCTCACTGCTCACCAGGTCCAAACCCATGAAGGCATTTCTGTGCCTAATTTTAACTGGAGGCAGGTGTCTAAATACTGCTAGCTCTTAGGCATTTGACAAGCCTTGCCTCCCCCAGAGCAGCATTGCTCAAGGACAGCATGAAATTGTACTCAGGGTAGTAGGTAAGGTAAGATGCTGTCAGTTCATCCTTTTCAAAAGCTCCATAAAAATATTCAGAGTATTCAACCACCCACACTGGCTCGAATTATGAGTTTCTCCCACGCTGTGTAGCCTTCAAATGCATTTAAATAGAGCTGCTTTTACCTGACGATACTGTTGCTTCTCATTCTCTAGATACAAGGAACAACTGCCCGAGCTTAACATTGCACAGCAAAGACTGTGGCAGGTAAGGGTTTAGCCAGGTTAAAGAGAGCAGGTAAAAAAGGTTTTAGGTCTAACTCTACCCTTCCACCAACTCTGTATCAGTGGCATTTCAATATGTTCAGTGGCATTACTCCAGGTTTGTGACAGTATAAGACCCAGAAGTATTAGCATCCAGATATTTTATTATTATTTTCCATACCCAATTATCAAATAGCTTCTGACACTTCTGAAATTCAAAGATATTCAAAGTATAATTTTAAGATTTGGGCCTGCTTCTCAGGCAAGCTGGTAAAAGCAGATTACTCACTTCTACATTTTATAATAGCCCATTTCCTGCCAGTTTCATACCTGAGATTGAATATAGCAGCCTTTGTGTTGTTAAGATACTGGTTATACATTTAAACAATTATACCCAGTAAAACTTAGAAAAGGAAATTGGAGTGGAGTTATTTCTCCTACTCTTGGCTTTTACTAAGTCTGTTCCTGTGAAATCTAAATTCTGAGACAAAATTTACTTTACATCTTGAATGCCAGAAACTCATGTAAAAGGGAGAACCAAAACACAGACTTACACTTAAAGAAATACAAGTATTTCACTTTCATTAATATGTATATAACATTCAGCAATATCTGTTTGTTTTGGAAAGCTGTGCTGTAATGATTAACACATCCACAGAAGCATCCACAGAACGCAGGCAGGGTACACTGCTCTACCAAGTGCCAGGGTCTGTCACACCCCACATTAGAAGCCTGGATGAGAAAGAATTTTCTGAGTAATTCAAATGGCGTGCAAATGAAGTTAGCAGTTTAGATACATTTACAAAAACAAAGGCTGGTGATTACAAAGCTAGAAAGAACTTGGACTGCATTTACATCTGCTTCCTGGAAGGTCAAATGTAATCAGAGGAAGAAAAAAAAAAAAGGCTTTCAAGATTTTCCTTTTTGTTTTTGGGGTCTTAGTGGTGGTGGTGGTTGTTTTCTTGTGGCAGGACAATATGGAAGATTTCTGTGGTGTGATTTGATGAGACAGCTGGTGGTACCCCATGCTGGAGCAACAGCTGGGAATGGTCTTGTAATGTTTCTGGAGAGTACAACACAAGCCAGCAATCTGGGTCTATCAGCTATCAGTCACCTTCCTTTTAATTAGTTTCAGATGCAGAGTCTAAATATATAGTGAAATGTCAGCAGTCCCACACTCTGACATAAAGCTTTCTCAGACCCCAGGTAGAGCTCAGTTAGTTTTGTTGCTGCCATCCACTGACCTTTGAAGAGAGAAATTCTCAATCATGCTCAAGGAGCTTTTTTTCAGAGCACACATCTATCAAATGTGTGCAGTGAACATTTAAAACCTTGCAGTGTAGGGCCTTACGCCTACAGCTGAATCCTACTTTATTCAGGATCAGTCTCACTGAAGTAAGATTACCTAAAGTTATAAAGTACTTATCTAATCCCAGGCAGCTGCCCAGACCCCCAGGGAAATCAGAAATAAAAGGTAGCTGAACATAGTGATTTACCCTTCCTCTTAGACACCTGTCTTATGATGGGTGCTGTGTCCTCTGTGCTGTTGATTACTAGAGGAGCTTAGTGCCTAGCATCATTGCTTTCAGTACTTAAAGTTAAGTGAGGTAAAACCTACCCTTAGTTTCTACAGCTTTGCAGACTTTTCACTGCAGTCAAGAACATAAAAAAATCTGTAAAGTGTCAGACCAAAGGTTCTTCTAGCCCATACCCTGCTTCCCACCATGGCCAAGAGCAGATATTTAGGAAATAGGCATCTATGAAAACTCTTTTTAACCATCTCCCAGTTTCCAGCCATTTTCAGGGCAGGGACTTCCTGAAGAGACTGTAGTTTCTTTGTATTTAGTACTCTCAGAGAATTACTCTTCCATTAAATTTTTCAGTCTGTCATTGAACTAATGGAAAACTTTAGCACCCACACCATCCTTTGGCAAGGAAACCCACAGGTTAGCTAACTGAGCATATATTTTGTTTGAAGCCCTACTATTTTATTACCTTCATCTGATGCCTCTCACCTCCTGTACTGGAAAAGAGTAAAAAAATAATCTGCTCATTCTCTCCATGCCAGTCAAGATTTTTTGTAAATCATCACCTCCTCCTCCATTACCTCCTTTCCAAATGAAAAATTCCCAGCTTAGTCATCCTTCATACAGAGCCATTCTGTACCTTTGATCATCTTTGTTGCCCTTCTCTGAACTTTTTCCAGCTGTTCTGTGTATTTCTTGCAATGAGAGGATTAGAACCTTCTAAGCTCACTGGAACAGACAAGCTCACACCTAACATCCCAAATTTGTTGCCGTACCACTTGCTCAGGATCAAAACACCTGTCAGTGCACTGATAAGCAGGCTGCAGCTGAAGAGCCTGAGCAGCATTAGACACTGCAGCCTCTGACATAACTTGAGAAGACTCAGTCAGATCTACCCATCTCGTCCTCTTCCACTGCAGCTGGCACATATGAGAGGCAGCAAGTCCCAGCTCAGTATGACAGTCATTGCAGGTCAAAGAGCTGCAATGCAGGCACCAACAATGAGACACTGTGAGCTTGTACCTTCCTGATATGCAGAACAGGCATGGCTCTTGCTGCCTTCCTCGGGTTCCTCCTGGATTCCTTTGGTGCCTTAGCTGTAGCATTAGTGTTGTCCAAGATCTGGGTTCTTCACCTGGTGTGCAAAGAGACAATCAACACACCGAGTTGAGATATTTGTCTTCATTTCTAGTCTGCAGAAGAGGGTGCCAGGCATGTACCATTAGCCAGCACACATTTGAAAGACAGGTAGGGTCTTGTATAGAAAACAGTAACAAAGGAAAATTGCAACAAAATACATGATTGGCCAATCTACCACTCCCAACTATACATATGCATCTAAGCTCATGTTTAAAACATACAGGGAGGTTACCTGGTTAGCATGCTCATTATTCACAAAGGGGTGGGATTTTTAGCATTACAATTAGCTAAGGTAACTAAAGTTTATATCTTCATCCTATCAGCTACCACTAAATTCTTACCCAATCTTGCTTAATTTTTCATCCTGTTATGGGTCTTCATCCAGACAGTAGCTAACCATTAGATATGGTCTTGGGCATCCAACCACAGGGACCCTCAATTCTCATTGTTGTGGTTTTCAAAACAGAGATCATCATGGTCACCCAGTTTGTAAATCTTTAACTCTTACCTGCTGATATCATTAGGAGGCTGGAGAAGGTGCCAAGGTCCCAGTTCTTCTGTCACAAGGCAACCCCCACTTGTGAGGCAGAAGAAATGAAAACATGAATAACTCTTCCCCTAGGATCCCTCCCTGTACATGTTCATAAAGAGAGGGTAATTGTACCCAAAAGGTTCCATCGCCTAACACTGGAAGTAGGGGTGTCTTGTAAAAATCAACATGCAGGGCTTGTGAGGAGGCCACTCAGGCAATATTTCTCTTTGATTTAATGGCAGACATCAGTATGAGAGGTCTGGTGAACCTTTGCAAGACCAGGGCCCTCTCAGTACGATGGAGCTCCTGTATGTGTGCTATGAGGTTTGTCTGTATCTGCCTGCCTCCAGACCAGTAGCTGAAAAAGTGGGAGAGTAGGCTGTCACTCAAGTAGAACAGTGGGCAGCTTTAACCCAGACATCCTCAGAAGCTCTATTCAAAGCCATGTGGGTAGCAACCCAAAAGCTTTAAATAATAGCTTGGAGAGAAGCACTCTGCGAGGCTTTGCTTTGTCCTTTTTGATGCACTTCACTGATAAACTTACTTTGTGAATATTTTTTTCAGTGGTGAACAAACAGCCCCTTCATGCTCACCACAAGTGCATTATTATTACCTCAACCAAAATTATCTTTGAAAGAAAGCAAGCCAGTTTTTGTTATGCTTCCAGATAGATAACTTTGAAAAACACACAAAAACCCCCAATAACATGGGGTATGGGGGGAGGAGGAAGAAGAAAAAAATAAAAGAAAAAGGAAAAAAAAGATGAAAAGGGAAAAAAAATAACAAATAGAACAGAGAAAAGAAAAAAGAGAAGAGCAAAAAGACAATGATCAAACAGGTTCAAAGCCACTGAATATGCACCTTCAGGTATCTGCTTGAAAAACATACTAGAGTTATAAACCTATGGTACCTTCATTCACTGCAATGCAAAGTAAAACACCTCAGCTTGAACCATTTGGCTTCTTGATAGACAGATGATTATTTCATAAAAGGTACTAACACCCTGTTTGCCCATAATGTAGTGGTCAGATAGTTGGGCTGAGGAAAACAAGACTGGCCATCCACCCCAATAAAATCAAATCATTCTGGATTACATTGGGTGAGAATCCATTTTACTTTGGGTTATGGCTTTTCCTAAATCTTAAGGATAATAAAAACCTTTTCAAACAATAGCAGATTCAATTAAAAGTATGTGATATACAGTGGTCAGACTCCAAGGTTAGAAAAAACACATTTCAAAAGCACATTATTATTATTATTATTACTATTACTATTACTATTTACTAATATAGAGTATCAGCCAAGGAAAATATTCTTGTCCTCAGAAAAGTCTGGAATTCCCAGTAGGGTGGGACTTATCTGACATTCCTAGTGGTTTGTTGTCTTGTTTGGAGCACCATGTGGTTCACAGCTCAAGGACAGAGACGCTTGCTACTGAAGAACTGCAGTCACCCCAGCAAAATGCATGACCTAGAGCATTTCATAGTTCACCTGGTACAGACATGAAAAGGCAAACAAAAGAAGCAGAAAGAGGTAATTTACTTTGGGTTATTGGTATTGGTGCAACGTTATCATTAGTTGTTAGGCTCATGTTGTACTGAAGTCTTTGCACAATATTGGTAGCAATGCAGTATTAAATATAGCAAGGCAGCTGCACCCTCATTTTATGTCAAAGAACCAACATAATGGGACTTGCATTAGCACACATGGTGTCACATTTCTGCAATAAAAACTGCTTTTTACTGCTCTGGAGCCAGAAAAAAACTATTTTTGATCTTTCAGGAAAACTACAATGATAAGCAAGAGCCTATATGAGGAAGGGAAAACAGAACTGATTGCATAAAGCTTTCACCTTTTTCATCACACACATATGGTCCTTCTTTTTCCCTCACAGTCTGATGGGCTGCCAGGACCCCTGAAATCTGTGAGCCTGGGTGCAGGAGAGTCAATGAATCAAGAGGAAACAACTGAGAAAGGAAAGGAAGCTACGGTGATTATTGCATGAGTTAAGAAAGATACAACCATGGGTTTCTCAATGGGTGCTTTTCCTCCTGCATTGCTGGCCATGCACTCCATCACACAGAGGCCTCACCTTTTGAAATTTGGGCCCCCACAGCACTTGAATCTGTTTCCACTTTCACATCTTGGAGGCAATAATGAACAAATACAAGGCTGGAGATTCATCAGGTGCACGATGTCCAGTAATGTGATCATCTCCAATAATGTGATTTGGCTCTTTTATAGTGAGATTTCATTCCTTCAAGCCACCCCGCAAAAGGTATAAATGATAGCCTGTTGTCAAGGCCTTAATTGCTAGCAACCCATATCAAATGTAATGCAGCTATAGACTTGATTCCAAGGCCACACAGTAGGCTGTGCAAAAAATAGGTATCTGATGTCTCCAAAATGCTAAACAAAGAAACCATCCCATGCTGCAAATTTTTTTGCTACATTTATACTGATGGAACTAGGATAGTTATAATCAGCTGCCAAAATTACCCTGTATGCTTTTCCTCTATTGAGAAAAATACGTAGTAACCCTTAAGATCATGATTTAATCAGTATAAATCACAAACAAATGAGACAGTTTTTGCTGTTCAAGAAATATGAAAAAGAGAATCAAGAATATTTTTCCCCTTTCTCATTTATATGAAGTGAGCAATGAATCAACTTATAGTCTGAAAAGTCCACAACATTGCCTCTGAGGAACTAAGAATCTTCATCTTTAAAAAGCTTTGGTGTGGCATTGAAGCATCTTCTGTTTCCTTTAAAGTCTATGGGAAATTTGCACTTATCTTCAAACTGAAGCAGAAGTTGATCCTTAGTGTATAATTCACAGAAATTTGGAGAAGACTAAGGAGTAATGGGGAAAGAGTGTGAGCACTAAGAAAACAAACTAAGAAAATCATTGGTTTATTTTTAGCTCTCTTCTTATTACAAGTCCATTAAGCAAGCAAAGTAAAATGTCAGATACTGGAGCCGGAGCAAAGGACACCAATGAAAGGTCAGGAAATTTTAATATTTCATTAGCTTAGATGATAAATGCTGACTATCATCATATTTACAGGTCATTTTTGTATCAACACAGGCAAATTGCACAGCTGATTCTCACTCATCCCCTACAAGGCTGGCCATTCAAGATGGATAGAGAATCATAATATTCTCTGTGCCACAATGACAAAACAACCTTTTCCTTTCTCAGTATTGGGCCAGTACAACACAGCTAATCAATGTCATGTGTTGCCTCATAGAGAGCTTGGCAGCTGCACAGCTTCATGCAGTTTGTGAAGTAAGCACCATCATTCACATTTCACAGAAAGGGAAATGGAGGCAAACACAGCAAGTGTCTGGTCCTAAATCACTCAGCGTGTAAGTGTCAAGTGCACCACTGGGGACATGGTAAGGACCCCCCAAGGCCTGAGCTGGCCTCACACTGCTCTTCCAGGAATCCCCTTTCTACACAAGCCAGATGTGACAGTAATGCCTGTGTTAGGATATACGCTTTGGTGACAGGAGCTGAAATCTTGGAGGTATTTGCCATTGGAAGCCTGTTCCCATCCCTCTTGATTTGTTTATTATTTGCAGCTCCGCTGCCTTGGTCTCTGTGCCATCTGGCTGGAAAGAAGAGGATATAGAAGACATCAGTTTAATGGGCAGTGATGACTAACTTTGTCATGCCTGATCCCCTTCCTCTGCATGTCCCAGTGCTACTTCTCCATCCTTCTCCTGCTGCTCCCTGGATAGTCACAGTTCATGTGGCAGCAACAGTGAGGGAGTGAGGAAGAGCTCCGGCCCTGACATGTTGTTACCCATCACCTGTTACTATGTTAGCAAGATGTAATTTAATAGAATATAGTTGGGAGGGTTTAAAATAAAAACAGAGGAAGTTACTTAACTTTAACTTTTCTAACGTGCCATTGCATTTTTTTATGTCTTGAAAGTGTACAATAGGAAGTTTTAACACTGAGTTGAAAGGCAATGGCTCAGCCTTGGGGTCACCAAGGTAGTTCCTTTGTTTGCATAGGATACTTCTATTTCTGAGAGTTTTTTTAGTTGCTTGGTTGGGGTTTATGTTGTGGGGTTTTTTTTACACAATACTGTTCATGGTGCCTGAGCCCTGCAAGAACACACTTGCTTTGACTTCTTACTGGTGATGCTGTCAGGCTGTACCATCCTTACACAAAGTACATAAATGATGAGTCACACAGTTGAATTTAAATCCATTATCATTAAAACTGTGGGTTGAGAGAAGCAGGAATTGGGCCTTCTATTTATGTTTTTTACTTCATTTAATGCACAAGAACCCATACACAGGGCTTACATAGATATGAAGTAGATAAGTTCAATAATTCAGTTCTACCTCCTTCCAAAAAGTGATGTCATTCACTTCTCTTTCCTCCTTAACTGGGAGAACAACCAATCCAAACTGGAAAAGCAGTTCAGCAAACACTGACTGCACATGGGAAGACTAACCTGCATCCCAAGGGACAGGGAAAGCTTCATATACTGAGAAACCTCAGACAAAGGGCAAAAGCCAAAGGTTTGGCTCCATTCCCAGCCAGGCATCACCACCCCTCCTGAGCCAGGACATCTCTGGTTTTGGATCATTCCTGGCCACACTGGATAAAAGACAGAGGTCAGGCTCTCATAAATGTGTCCTAAGCCATGTTGACCTTTGGGGGAAAATCAGTGCCTAAGCATGGTCTTGGGTGGCTTGAGCTCTTTGAAGCCAGTGGAAAGATTCCTGTTGACTTTAATCTCCTTGGGCTGCTACTCCATGTAAAGCATGGAGCAACTTGGCTATGGTTATTGCTTGGGAAGTGGGATGTGGTATTTTGCATCAACTTCTGGTTTAGGCTACACCCCACACAGAACATATTGCAATAGTTAGCTCATATTTACTGGGAGTGGATCACAGTAGCTAGTGTTGCATTGGAAAGAACATGCAAAGATGGAAACCAGTTTTGCTACCACACACCTGCCATGCAGCAATGAGGAGTCTGGTAAAACATGAAAGAATGACACTGACAATGCTAAAGGGTAGGTATGACTGTGTCAGTCATCTGCACCTCCTTCTCTTCTTCTCCTTGTTAGTTGATAAACTAGCCCAGGTTAACAGAAGATTGGACTTCCAGCATCACCTGTGCATCATTATACCCCAACCACATTAAAACTCATAGCATCCTGCATGAAAATACAAGTGATGAGCCACCCAAACCACCAAATAATCTTACCCCTCTGATATCAAACAGACAAACACAACAAATGTGCCTCATTCAGGTTGCACCTTTCTCTTTATGTGCATTTTCTTGTCCTCACCATTCACTATCCTGTAGTATTCCAGTCTCTTAAAAACCTGTTTCTACCTCCATCACCATGGACCAATAACTTCCTCAGGCAAACAGGTCTTTGGCAACAGCAGACTCTGCAGGTCTGCACACCTGCAGAAATATTTGCATTTTCAAACCCTTCTGCTGCAAATCTACTGGGGCTGATATTTTAAGAACCACTCCGACTCCACCAAAGTGTTCAGAAATTGTGCCACCTAAATAAATGTCTTCACATTAAAGCAGTGGCAACATGACCAAAAATTCAGGTCTCTGACTCTTTTAAAGTATCTATTATAGCTCATGTCTATGCACAATGTAACTAAAATTAAGAGATAAAGAGTCCACAGCAGCAATGAAGCACGTTTCACACAAATATTTTTTTCTTTCTTGAAAATTCTTGGATGTCATTACTGAAGTTGTTCAACTAAGACTAGCATGAATGTCAGTGGAAAGTGTATTAAATAACAGAAGACATAGATTTCAACTAGCTGTCTCCTGAAGGAGCAAAAAACCATAAGTTGTAACATAAGCAAAAATAGGGAACAGGCCTCCAGATTTCCAGGAAGAAAAGCTGTCTGGAAGCAAAGGAGAGAGAGCAAGTCTTGCCTGCTAGTGATAACACTTTTAAAAGAGGTACAGCGTTGGATCTGTGGAATCTCTTGGCCCCTTATTTTATTACTAATTGTGTTTTGAAACAGCCATTTATAGAAGAGATCCACACTGCACATTGTCAATTACTAACATATGTCCCACACTTGGCAAACAAGGCAACTCGGGAATGACATTTTCTGAATAATCAACACCATCACCAAAAAGTGCCTGCATCTTTGCTTTGGGCTTAATAATACATTTTTCCCCAAACAAGACAGTTTTCTCACGACGGCGCCAAATGGAACATGTTAAGCTTTAATGATGGCTGAGAACATCGTGAGCTGGAGAAGCAGTGACGGGGCTGTGAGAGCGCGTCTGGGACCTTAGGACAAACAGCTGCGTGTGTACCAGCCACAGACACAGCTCTGCACAAAGGGGCCTCTGGGCATTGCTACAGTACACATAATGTGCTAAAAAGTCTGAGACTTTGCAGGGATCTGGGAGTCAGTCACAAAACACTCAGCCAGATGCAGTCCTCAGAGCAAGTAGCAAAAACTGCAGGGACTAAGGGCTGTGTATGGTCCACTCAAGAATGCCAGTCAGACGGACAGATGTTGCGTATGTGCATGGTAAGTGTCTGAGGTGAGAAAGAAGTGAGGAAACACATTTCAAATATCTGCCTAGCTTTTCCCTCAACATATACATGCCAATATAGATGGGCACCACACTGAGAGAGAGGGGACAGAGGCTGTGCAGCCTTGTGACCACCTTGACTTCTCTGAAAACTGCAGCAGTGCAGCAGGCCATGCCAATGCAGGATACAATCTGGCCATTAGCTTCTGCCCACCTATTCTCAGCAAAGCCCTTGGTACTTTAATGGAACAATTCCAATAGCCAAGGGTTGCAGATAGACCTCTCCTCTATGTAACTCTAATTGGTGCAAAGACAAACATGAGTGTGAAAAATGCAGCCCAGCTATAATCAAAACACTGATCTCAAGGTGAGCTTGTGGAGAGTCTGGGGCAGCTGCTCTGAAGCAGGAACACTACACTTAATTTATGTGATTCCTGTTAGACCTTACCAGGCATTTCACTGATACTTCATTTGTCAAGCCCAACAGGATGGCCAAGGATCTGCCATACTGTGAAGCTCTGCTGTGAGAAAGCACATATCTTGGAGATGGGGTTAGCACCATGGAAGCAGCATGGCCCTCCTGGGGAGACAAAGCATAGATTTCAAATGTTTGTGCAACAGTGAATAAAGAGATAATGATGAGCATTTACCTGAAGTGCTAAAGATTATGGCTGGGGTTTATCTCATTTAACTTGAAGCTTCCAAAAGTTTGGTTTCTAGTCTGCATTCATTGTTCAGGCTCTCTCTATAGAAACTCTGAGTGGATGGTTTAGCTTAGACAGCTCAGACTGCCCAGTTCTCTCCAGGAACTCTAAGGAAACTCAGTCAAATGCCTTTGAGTACTATTTCACAGATCATGTGTCTGCAAAAAGGCAGGTCTCATTTGTCTTCTCTTTCTCTCATGCTCTTCCATCGTTTCAGGGTGTCAAGGTTTGACTCAGGATCAGCAATTAAACCAGAGACAACAAGCTCTCGATCCCCTTCCCCTCCCACCCAGGTAGGGAAGGAGAGAGAGAATTAGGAGAGAGACTTAGCTGGATTGAAAACTAAACTAGACAGCTTTAATTACATGTACAATTATATACAAATATGTCCAGGAATGTGCAAAAGCCTCTTGCCTCCCCTCACCCTCAGCAACTCCCCGGCACACTCCGTAGCTGTGAGCAGTCCCGGAAACTCTCAGCCCACTGACTGAGATAACAGCAGAGCAGACAGGGCTGTGGGGAGAGTTATGAGGGTCAGGGCTGAGCCTGGGGGTCAACGGTGATGAATGGATGGAGTCTTCCCTGGATGCCAGCCATGGATGGAAGAGAGGGGAAGAAAAAGCAGGAAGGAAGTTGTCTTCTGTGATCTCTGACCTTCCTTGGAGCTTATGTAGATATATGGAATGGAGCACCTTTGGTCAGTTCTGCTGTCTGTCTAGTCCAGCTTCCCTACAGGGGGGGGTCACAGATACAATTCTCCTGCCCTCAGTAGCATCTGCAGTGGCAGATTCACTGAGTAGAACAAACTGACCTTCACGTCTCAGCAGAAACATAAACATTCCAGTGTTATCAGTCCACTAGCTGGAACACTTGTTGCTAGTTAAAAGGATTACTGAAGGGGAAAAAAAAGTCAGTAAAAGGAAAATTAGCTTAATCCTGGCTCAACTTAGGACACAGGGAACATCCTGGTGCTGCCCCAACCTCCTTTGAGGCAGCTCTGTGCTCATTAGACACTCTCCTGAGCCAGTTTTAGTCTTTTGATGGGTTAGTTGTCTGCTGAATTTTTTAATTCAACCATCTGAAGTAGGGTCCCATGAGCTCATGCACTATGAGCAGCAGGAGCTGACAGCCAGGAAACGGCAAGGGAGATGGGAGATGATGGGGTGGGACAGGGGGAAGGGACTCTCCTCCTCCAGTGGCAATGGGATGCCAAACTGACTCACTGCTTCCCATGAGGCTGCAGCCCCAAAGAGGTCACCTGTGTCCAAGACAGTGAATGGTGGATGATCCCAGCATTTGGTAGGGAAAGAAGTATACTCAAAGTGAAATTGGGACACTTTTGTCCTCTGTTTAGCCCTGTAGTTATCATACAATGAACACTTGCTTTGAGGATATAAGCCAGTGATTGTATTGATAAAATACAGGGTGCCAGGTTTCTCAGCACTCACCTCCATGGAGTGGAGCGGACATGCAGCAGCAACCCTACATGCCAGGAGGGAAGCTTTGCCCCCAGATGTGACATGTACCACCACCTTTTTCAGACTTTTTACAAGTTACACAGAATCACAGAATCATTCTGTTAGGAAAACATCTTTAAGATCAGCAGGTCCAACCATAACCTAACAACCATAAACCTAACTCTACCAAGTCTAGTGCTTAAACCCTGTTCCTAAGCACCACATCTATACATTTTTTAAACACCTCCAGGGATGGTTACTCAACCACCTCCCTGGGCCACCTGTTCCGGTGTATAATTACCCTTTCAGTAAAGAAGTTTCTTCTAATATCTAATCTAAACCTCCCCTGGTGCAACTTGAGACCATTCCTCTTGTCCTCTTGCTTGATACTAGGGAGAAGACGCCAATCCCAATCTCACTAAAACCTCCTTTCAGGTATCTGTAGAGAGCGATAAGGTCTCCCCTCAGCCTCAGTCAACTAATTCTCTCTCTCACATCCTTCTTGCCACTTCAGAGACACTCAGGCTGAGCTTTGGTTTTAGATGTACATGAGCAATCCTTTCCCTGAGATAAGAGTCAACAGTTGAGTCCCCACTAAGTGCAACTGATGTAATGAAGAATGGCTGAGCAGATACCAGCAGTGAACCGGTGGTTTATTCTGGTTGAAGTGATACAGTCTTGGCTCTTAAAAAGTAATTGATTCCTACTGGATTGCACCCTATGTTGGCTCCGGGCACACACTGCGATGGGGATCCTGGGGTGACTTTCCCACACAGACCTTGAGCCCATGGGCCCTCCTTCCATAGAGGAAGGAAAATGGCATGTGTTTTATCAATGCAAGTGGTCTTCCTTGGAATCTACTAAGACATGCTGCAGACTGGATGTGGTGGTTGCTGAATAGCCAGGCTGGTTTTACAACTTACCTCAGGAAGGTGCACTATTATCACAATCCACTAGAAAGTGCAGAAAGATAGGAATTATCTGCAGGTCACTCCTAGGGCATCACTAGCTTTGTCTGGCAGTGTTTGTTACTTTTGTTTTGTTTTGTTTTGTTTTTTTCCTTGAAATACATGGATTCTTAAGCTTAAAAATGCTCACTCATTTCATTGGAAATACCTACTAGCTCTTCAGTGCATTAATATCTTCCACATTTTGCCTTCTGTTGTTTCCAATAAATTCCTAAACTCCATGTATGAACCCTGAGAAGATCTAGCAGCCTAAAAAACTTCAGTCTGACAAGAGATGAAAAGTCATTTAGCAGCATGTCATGTATTTCAGCCTAATGGACTGCAAGCCTGCAGTGTTTAATTGTGGTGTATTTGTCCCAAAATAATTTTCAAAGAGAAAAAGTATATTCCCCTGAGAAGTTTATGATTTGTATATGACAGCAATTCCCACACACTTAAATAAAAATAGCATTCCCTTTTTTTAAAGTTTCTCAGATTAGGCCTCCATTTTGTACAAAATGAGGGCACTCCACTGTTGCTCGTACGAGGACTGCCAGTAGCTTAAAAGGTGTTGCTCTGGTGGGACGTGATCAAAGGGCCCCAGGTTGAAGCACTGTTATCATCTACTCAGCTAAAGTATGTTGAGATTGTTTCACCCCCAACCTCCCCTTTAAATCACTCACTTTCCTATTTTATCAAGATTCTCAATAGTTCAAAACCAGAAAGATCTCTCTTGACATCAAATTTATTCTGCACTGTTTGGGGCTGTTTTCTCTCCCTTTCCTGCTCTGTGCCTCCTCCTCTGAGCTTTTATTTCTCCTCTCTGGAAGCACACTGTTTCTGCCACTGCTGTAGGTATAGCTCTTCACATTCAAGTCTATTCTCTTCATTACAACACATCATAAAAATTGCAGATAAATGACAGAAAAAACTGAGGGGTAGAAAACCTGGTTCTGTGCATAGCATCAAAGTGTTTTGAGAACAAAGCTCAGAGGACAATACCTAATAATTCACCTGTGACTATTTTTCTAAGTTCTTATACACTCTGGTGTGAAATGACTGTATTTTATTGTACTGCACTTAACACTTCAACTCTGGCCTTTGGTATAATGGGAATGTCCTTCAACTGTAGCTGCTTTTTACTCCTTTTCTTTGATTCATTAGTTGTTTACTGCAGGTTATTAACAACCCTAGAACTAGCTTTAATCCACAGCCAGAGTCTTTAAATATAATACATCATCAACAGGTAATTATTCACTTTGAACTCTTTCCTCCTTTTTTCTTAGCCCTGTGAGGTGATATCTGAGGCTTTAAAGTATGGTAACAGGGTACTTCCATCAAAGCACCAAAATTAGTAATGTAAATGTCAAGAAGTTAATTTGCCTACTTTAAAGACAAGGATAGCCTTTTCTTTCTTTCTTTCTTTCCTTTCTTTCTTTCTTTCTTTCTTTCTTTCTTTCTTTCTTTCTTGCTTTCTTGCTTTCTTGCTTTCTTGCTTTCTTGCTTTCTTGCTTTCTTGCTTTCTTTCTCTTTCTTTCTTTCTTTCTTTTTCTTTCTTTCTCTTTCTTTCTTTCTTTCTTTCTTTCTTTCTTTCTTTCTTTCTTTCTTTCTTTCTTTCTTTCTTTCTTTCTTTCTTCCTTCCTTCCTTCCTTCCTTCCTTCCTTCCTTCCTTCCTTCCTTCCTTCCTTCCTTCCTTCCTTCCTTCCTTCCTTCCTTCCTTCCTTCCTTCCTTCCTTCCTTCCTTCCTTCCTTCCTTCCATGTGCTCTTCGACTCTTTCGCCCTCTCTCTCTCTCTGTCTGTATCTCTGTCTGTGTCTCTCTCTGTCTTTCTCTCCTGTCTTTTCTGTCTTTCCTTCCTTCCTTTCTTCCTTTGATTCACGTTTGACTTCTGCTACAGCTTGGAAAAGCTTTTGATGCTTTCGTGACAGCAGTAGCTCAACAGTTATAGAGTTGGGTAACTGTACTACAAATGCCCAGCACTATAAATTCCCTAGGAGCCTTGGCCCTTTTCACCATGCTCAATAGGATTTTATTTCAGTAATTCCACTAGAAGTAATTTCAGAAATCAAAAGCTGGATTCCTATCCAGCAAGCCTATTCAAGGTACTACATACATATGTATAACCACGAGTTTGCAGTGCTGCATTGATTCCAGAGGTCTTTGACTTAGACTTCATTTCAGGAAGGTCCTTAAGGCCATGATTGAGTGCTTATGTACCTAAGGCTTTCCTAAATGCTATCTCACACTTGTTTATGTTTCCTGAACTAGGATCTTTGTGTGCACGCTTGCAGAAATGCCTGGATCAATCCCAGGTGCACTAAGGAAGACACAGGTAGAGCATAGGTGACAACTCACCCTCACATTAATCTGAAGCACTCTCAGTCATGAAAACTAAAATAAATAGTATCATGGTGAACATCTGAGATAATGGGGGGAGGGGGGGTAAGTTCACAATGCTCCTTTTTAATTTTTTGTGCAGGATTTTATACTTTTGGTCTCTTCACATCCTCAAAATCATTTCTGAAGAACTACTGACTCATAAATGCAAGACAGTTGCATTTACTGAGATAGAGACTGCAACCTCCTCTGGTCATCCATATCTGTCTTTATAGTTGACCCTTAGTGCTTTTTGGGTGTTCTGAAAAGTGGCAGTTGGTGTGTGGATTTTTTTTTAATTATTATTTCCTTGAATATTTGCGCTTCTTTCAGTTCCCAGGCAACAGTAACCACAAATTCAACAGATAACCAGCAGATTGCTGCTCTCTCAAGTCCCAGAATGAGTAGAGTGACTAAGGCGGTCAGCATGTGGACCTAGCTGCTTTGATCATGACAACATCCCTAGAAAACACTGAAAGCAAACAGTGTCTTCTCCGCTTACAGATGATGAAGCTAAAAGCCAAGTTTCAGTCTCATTTCAATCAGCCTTCCATTGTTAAGATGGTAAGTAAAACAGGGGAGAATTGTTATGTCCCACAGTTCAAGCCAAGTGATACCATGAGAGTAATAAGCCAGCATGTGAATTTGGAGCTTTGGGGCATTCCATGTGGACTGTAGGAAGGCAAGAGCAAGCACACTCCATCCTCTCATGCTAAGTAACCTTCAGCACAGCCAAAGAAGGGGCGTGCACACTGAGGAGATAAAATGATGAAAATTAAGCATACAATGAACAATATCCTCGCTTGTGGGGAAGATCTAAAAGTTTCTCCAAAGGGAAAATTAACAGCTAAAAAAGCTTTATCTTTGCATGCATCATAAAAAAGGTCATAAGCTGTATACACTACAAAGGTGCTGCCTTCGCCCCTCCATCTCTGTCTGTGATTTCTTTAGATTGAAGAAACCTGTTGGCTTGAGTTCTAAAACCCCAGCTAAAAACTTTGATTTGTTAATTAAATTTTTACTGCTATCTGCATTTGATATCTCAGTCAAATTGTATCCGCTTGCAACAACAGAAGAAGTCACATCAAAGGAGAGCTCCGCCTCCATGACCTGTAATTACAGAATTTACTGCTGGGTGACAGTGGCTGTAAGATGCACCTGCCAGGCAGCCCCGACGTACTATCTACACCTACAACAAAGCTGTTTCATTCAACCGGGGTGAGCCAGCACATGCTGAACAAAAGGGCTATGTTTTGTCAGGAGCCAGCCTAGCGTATTGCTTGTCCTGAGACAGACAGGAGCTTCAGAAAACAAGGGGGTTTTTTTCTGTGTTATCACGCTAAATCGGGGATAAGGGTGAGCTCCCATGGTGAAAGGCAAAACTAGGAGAAGAAGAAGAGAAATGGGGATGGGAAGATAGAGGAAATTTAAAAGAAAAGGAAGGAAAAGCGAAATACATCCAAGTGGTTAAAACAAAAACAAAACAAAACAAAAGCTACTGGTAAACAAAATGCTGACAAAATATTAGGAAAGAAAAGAAAGGAGAAAGATTGGATAGAAGAGAAAAATAGAAAGGAAAACAAAGTAGAAAACATGCCTATATACTAGTGTATCTGCTGAAATCAAACTTTAGCAACAGAGTATTCTCCCCTTTAACACCCCCACAGGTAATGCAGAGATCTCCAATTTCTGTCAGTGCATTCTTTGGCCCTCAGTTGTTTTCCTCTTTATTTTGAAACAAGCAGAAATGTATCAGGGAAAACTCACAATGTAGCCTTTATTGAACTCGGGAGCCTCCCTGGGAGCTGGAGAAGTTGTTATTAGTATCTGTGTTTGGGAAACAAAACACAAAGACGGAAAATAAAGTAGCACATTGAATAGGCTTGCTGGATAGGAATTTTCCCTGGAGTGATTAATGTACACAAAATATCCATATTACAGTACAGGCATTTTCAACAAGAGAATATTTTTTTGTTGAAATAAAAATCAAATTTTCTGTTGGGAAAACTAATATGGCAAATCCATGCCTATCAACCCAGAAGTCTTTTGTTAATACTGCTTCAGTGATGCAGGGACTTCCAGGCTGGTGGTCAAAAAAAAATTCAGAGAACCTCAGTGAGCACTGACTAAACAACATTGCTGAAAAGCATGGGGTGAGGTGTATGGTGGGATAAAGGGTCTATAGACATCAAAGGTTTTCTCTGTTTTCATTGGAACTTCAAAACGCTGTTGAAATATTTGCTAAACTAAACTGATGTGATGTCTCTGAAGCCCTGGATGAAAAGCACCCAATATAGCAACTTGAGTTTTCAAACCAGGAGCACCACCAGGCCATCCCTTACAACTGCCATGCCCCAAAACCAGGCATCACCCTTTCTGTCCAATAGTCTGTCCCTCTATTATGCTATTAGAGCCACCTCCAGTGGCATTTCCACTGGCACAGTGTGGCTTTCCTTGGTTGGCAGTAGCAAGAGCTCAGTCCCAGCTGAGGAAAGGACCTGCTCAGGTCCCATCATCAGCCTCAGTCTGTTCTACATGGCCTCAGAAATGACAGCCCCTCCCCAGCCAGGATGGTAGCCCCTCTGAGTTTTGTCACTGCCTAACGAAACAAGGAGTAACCTGGGAAAACTGTTTGGGATAAGAGGAGAAACAGGCACAGGGTGGGGTTTGGGTCTCCCAGCATCACAAAATGGATCAGGACTAAGCTGGGGTTAGAAACTAGCAACAACTCCTGGTCCCTGTTCACTGGCTGGCATCATTTCTGATGTGGCTCAATACCATGATTTAACCTTGGGAAGACTGGAATGCAAGTTACAGCCTTCTCATCCCCAGCCTGGCTGCATTAATGTCCTTCCTGACTACATGGCCTCCATCTTCCTTCAGCCTGGAGAAAAGCTGCTGCAAGAGCTATTTTCCCCTCATGAGAGCAGAGAGGGTTTCTGGAAGTGGAAGCCCACAGGTTGGCTTTGGTCCTGCTGGTCCCATCCCATGGAAAAGGAGGTTAGCCTGGTCCCCATTCCCTCAATCCCTGTCCCTTGCCCTCCCTCCAGCCAGGTCCCTCAGGCCTGAGGACAAGGGAGGTTTGGCTTTGGCTGGATGATGGTCAAAACATACTGTTTTCAGAGGAAGGCATGGCACTTGAAACAAACCCCAGAGAGTGCAAGAGCAAAGCTAGTGTGAAACCAAAAGCAGAGGATGACCTCAGCTTGCAGCATATGGCTCTTGGTTCCCAAATTGCTCGGGTTGCACCAAATTCTCAGGCAGTAAGCATCATGGTACCCTGCTGCTGTGAACTCCTGGTGTTGGCAGCCTTCACCCCCTGGCTGAGGGAGCCTTGAAACTGGGAGGATTGACTGGGTCCTGGGAATTTCACCAAAGCAGAAGTAGTTGCACGTGGCTAGGAAATGACCTCGTATTCAAGCTGCCGATTTACCGTGAAAATGAAAGCTCTGGGGCTGGGCAAAGGGGCTGCTGCCACTGCACAGCAGGGTGGGTTTGGAGGACGAAGGTGAGTGAGATGCTCCGCAGGAAGGAAGGGGATTGAGCCAGCACATTAGTGGACAGTGGTGCTCTTGGGTTGGGAATGGGCAGTTGTGAGATTAAGGACAGGGTGAAGCTGTCCTTAAGTATTTTGTTTCCAGGCAAAGCTGGAAGGACTCATGAAGCATTTTGTAGAAATAAGTACGCATTTGCCTTAGCTGCAGTCAGTGTGAGGACTTGAAGTGGGAGCTAAATTGTCTTGATCAGTAAGCTTAAGGGCCTTGGAAATAGGCAAGAGGCCTCTCAAAACTCCTGCAAAATCTCACCAAAGTACATCTAAAGCGTGTCATTTTGCAAAAGCAGTAAAAATTTCTCATTTCCAGAAAGACCAAAGGAGCAGAAACACAAACATTGACTTTCCAAATATCGAGAGTAACATCAAGGGGCAGTCAATAACAGAGAGCATTGAAAGGTACTTTACCCAAATTGTGTGGAGGGTCCTACATCGCATTGAATTGGACAGATAAGAACTGGTCTTTCATTTCCAGAAGAGGCCACTGTGTGGCCATCCCCACAGGTGTCTGGGGCTCTTGTATGGAGGGGAAATGACAGAGACTTTGTCTCTACTCTCCTCATAAACCATTCCCAAATGCAGATTTACTTTTGCTCTATGTGTACTGGTTACAACCAAGTTGCCCAGAAGGGTCAGAGGCTGAGTCCATACTGGATTTCTGCCATCCATCTGTGTTTCCATACCAGGCAAGCCAGTCCCCTTGTACCTGAAGCAAGTCAACAAGTGAGCAATATTGATGGCTGAGGACCTCAGAGTGATGCTGAGATCATAACTAACATACCAGAGCAAGGCAGAAACACCAGAAACTGGATTGAAATATATTCACAGAGAGAAACTTCACAGCTCCTAGCTGGATGTGGAAAAGTGCTATATCTCTTTTGATTGCCAGAACCAAAGCAAGGGAAAAGTGACCCAAGACTACCTTCCAGGGGTGTCAATAGTCACACAACACTCAAAAAGCCATGTCTAAAAGAAATTAAAAGCAGTGAGAGCTATTACACACTTTAAAAGTCATTCCAGTTCAGTTATGAAAATGTATCCACAGTCTATTTGCCTAAAACTGGAGTGCTGTGATCCTTGTTTACCAAGTAAAACAAACACCCTGTACAGCAGGGGGAAATGACCTACGAATGCAAGTCTTTACAAGCCCCCTCATTATAGTGAGATCAGAGTGTGCCATGTGTACCTATCGTTTTCTAGGGGCCTTTTCTTCTCCTTTTCCGGCTTTTTGTCAACATTCCTGACTTCCTCTCTGCTTTCTATTTACAGTTGTTGATGGGAGGAACAAAACCACACACCATTAGTTTGGAGCGGGACAGAAACAGGGATTAAAATGTGAATAAAAATTAACCTGATGAATGGTTCTTTCCAATACACAAGTTTGCATGAAAAGAGCACAAAGATATACAACGATGTGTGTACATCAATTGTATACAGTTTTGAAGTAAAAAACTTTGCAATAGACTGTAAGTCTAACATACAGACACTATATTCCTTTTGTTCTCTCTGCAAAGAAGATAAAAATGTTTATACAGGCCAGTTTTGAAATATTTTCCTGTCATAACAGAAAACATGCTTTTTTTCAGTTGTGCAAACTCTGTCCCATCACCTTTAGGATACTTGTGCCAGTCCAAGTGAAGTTCTTGGTTTGTAATTTTTTTTTCTCAGAAGTTTTCATTAATAATGCTGCTCAAAAGCTCCTAGCACCTTCCCCTTTTCACTGATGGTCTCATCCTTCCCACTAACACATTGGTCACCATATGGGTGCTTCTCAAGTGTTGAATTATGCCACCAACAAGAGCCCAGATAATTTACTTCCCTCTATCAGAGATCTGTGCACTGTTTGAGCTTCCCTGATATGCTCTTCCCCCAGATGAGTTACTCATCATCACTCATTTCTGACACTTTCTGACCCTTCCTGAGCCTGTAGGATCTCACCAGCTCCTTTGACCACACAGACACTCGCTGAGCACCACGTTATGTACCCCTGTAGAGAGGTATCTCGCTCAGGTTTTTTTTCCCTGGCAGAGCATTAGCCTCATTTCCAATCTGTCTGCTAAAATTTAGTGCCTCATCCAGCAGCTTCACACACCCAGGGCCTATTCCCTTTGATGCAGCCACTATTTTCATCCAGCTGCATCCTCCACAGGCTCAGGGCAGCCTCATTCTTCCCACCCCTGTGTTGACAGTGCTATTGCCCCCTCAAAAGCCTCTTGCTCTGGGACCTTGAAGGTCAGCTCAGCATCTGTGTGTGCCTTCAACCACAGCAGCTGGCAGGCACCATAGCTCTCCCCACTATACCTCCTCTCCCTCCACGGATGCTCACTCACCTTCAGCCTCCAAATTCCTCAAGCTACTTCCTCTTACCCACCTCAAGTTGCCTCTGGTCACAACAGTAGACTCCCCATTTCATCTACTCCGTGGCATACTGGGATACATAAAGCTCTGCCCAGGGATTTGAGAGAATTTATGTGAATAAGCAGCTGAGATTTTCTGTCCAGTTTGAGTTCTACTATTTTAGCTTTAAGAGCAAAGCAACAGTTGGTAATAAAATGGTAATTTGGCATATGTGCTTCATTGCTTATCAGCTTGTTCGCTCAACAACAAAGACAGGAAAATGCTGCGGGGGTCATTTCACCAGGAGAAGGCTCAGAAAACCTGGAAGGCTGTGATGAAAATCATTTAAATGGTGTAGTCAATTGTCAGAATGTGTGTCAGTGGCGGTAAATGGGAACATATTAACATGGCATGAGAAGTTTAATCTGTGATTGATCTCCCAACAATTACCCTGCTTTCTAAACCTTTCCATATCATTTAACGAGGTGATTTCAATATTCTAATAAAATGTGACAGGGGAATGTTTCCAGATGTCCAGTGTGTAGGAAAATAAATGCTTCTCTGGAACCATAATCTGTGTATTAAACCAACCGACATCATCCTCTGATTCAATTACACTTCTATCTCAATTACAGAGAAAGGAGTCACTGAAAAGTCACAAGATTTTAAAAAATACTTTCAAACCAAGTCAGTTTTGTACACAACAGTACTTCTCTCTCTGTGTTGATTCCTTGCCATAAAACACCACCATTTCACAACTGCTGAAATATCTGCTTTTAAAACATTTCTCTAAAATTGGTTGCTTGTTCCTCATATTCTTTAAACATTCTTTAAAGTGTTTTGATGTCAAACAGCTCAGAGGAGTTTTGGTGTGTGTACATATCTGTCTTGTACAAAGCAAGTTTTCTATTTCTCTGTTAGAAATACAGAACATTGCTACTTGTGCCCCATGATTGAGTTCTTTATCTCTGATCACTGCAAAAATGAGACCAACAGATGTAAGCCCAGCTCTTGAACTACACTTTGAGAACAGAGGAAAAAGTTGTGATGAAAAGTTCAAGACATCAGGAAACACACTGGATCAGTCCATTTGTCAAACACGTCTTGCAGCCAACACCAGGAGGTCACTAGTGTTCCCAGCCTGCTGTGCAGCACTTCTTCAGCATGAAGACTGGTTTGTTGGGGTTTTTTTTAATTATTTTTTCATTTACAACGGTGCTTCCTGCAACCACTGGTCTGATTTCTGCACTTCAAAGAGCTCATACCAAAGTGTTCAAATAACACATCACCAGACCCATGGCCACTGTTGCTCATGTATAATAATATATACAGCAACCATTGCACCACACTACAGGATGACTGTGAACATCCATGGCCTCTTCCAGACCCCCTGCTAATCCCATGGGGTGACCCATATCTGCAGCATTTACCCCAGGTTTGCCACAACTTCACCCCCCACAAGCCATTCTTCAACCAAACTCTTTGGGTCAACTTCATGTTTTTTGAAGGGTTTTGATGTGGAATTTCTCTAAGAGGTTTTGATAGGTGAACCTAACTGTCTTGTACAAAGCCACTCGACACCTTAAATGTTGAAGGTGAAACTACGCCCCCTCAATTACCTCTTTCTTCACTACCTGAGATTTTGGGCAGCGACATATAACTACTACAGTGGACAGGACCCATGTCTCTATTTTCCATCCACTTGAGACTAGTTGGTTTATCTTTGTCTGTATTCACCCACCAAAAACAAATAAAAACTCAACTAATCCCTGACACCTGGGGTCACACTATGTCTTGATTTCAGTGAGGGCAAACACAGTTCTTTTGGCAGAGAGAAAAGGGAAAAAGAGTGGCACACTTAACGCCCTCTGCTCTGTAAATAGTCTGGTTAGCTCTCAGCCACCACAAAAGCATATGCCACATTGCATATGGCAAATATTAACCAGACATTGATTGCAGCTCTTTTCACATGACATTAAGTAATGCATTTGGTCCTCCAGGTTAGCTGTGTTTGGATGTGAAACTCTATATATTGACCTTTGAAAGATTACAGAGGAGGAAGGGAATACCTTCAATGGTCAGTATTTTACAATGTGCAGTTAGGTGGGTGCTTAGAGCCACATCTCAGAGGAGCAGCCCAAGGAGGGTGTTTTGTTCCATGCCTTTGGACACTGTATTAGTTAAACAAGCTGAAATGTGCAATTGAGTTTATTTTAGAAACAATAAAAAATTATGCTGAAAGGAAACTTTGTGCATGAAGTGTCTATCATATCCAAGGAGGATGAAATGATAGAATATACTTATACAGATTGTTCACTTCAGTATGTTGCCAAAGGGTGTGAAGGCCAAGTTGTCAATTACATTTTCCTTTCTCTTCCCTGTATATGATATAGTGATATGACCCAGTTGATAATACACAATGAAAAATTGCCTGAGTTTGCCTATGCACAGGATTCATTTGGTTAAATTTCTGATAACTAATTAGAGTAATTAGTGAGCACTCAATAAATAGGGTTGTTGTGAAATCTGGTCTTCTGAAACAGTGTACCGTATGCCTTCCAATAATCCTACATTCTAACCCTGCCTTTCAAATCTGTGAGGGCTATCTGAAGATGTATACCATTTACAGTTTTAATCCCAGTAAGAGGACTTCTAAACAGGCTGAAGTTACCTCAGACTCAGCCATACCCTTGAAAATATGGCAGTCCTGCTTGCTGAAGTATGTCTTCCACTTGCTATGTGATGATCTCAAACCTACATCTTCGTCAGACCCATTGGGTAGTGCAGTAAGCCCCACGTCTCCATTCCTGGATACAATATCTATTCATGAGCTTGTCTAGGCACCAGCTTATTCCGTTACTGCTGCTGAGACTTTTTCTGCTATAGTTCCCTGTTATAACAACAGGCAGGCAGATATGTTAGAGTAGCAACATATCTTAGGAAGCAAGAGGAAATGAAGATCAAAGAGAACAAAAATATATAAATTAAAGCAGGAATTCAAAACAACTTTGGAAAAATAAATTATAAAAACAGGTCAGAGTTTTAGGGGTTTTTTGGTTTATCCTAAATTGTAGATAATTCACTGTGACAATACACAATCAACTAACTATAAAGTGCACGTGGAAGACATTTAATATTCAGGGAACAAAACAAGAAATACTGCTGTCAGAAGTGAGGCAAAACAAGAGACTGTAATCAATCAATCTGAAATTATTTGTAAGATTACAGAACTCTGTTTAGATGATAATGTTGGATGGTTTTCTCAACATTTCAGTCACAAGGGAGTACACATTTCAACCTTGCCACTTCAGAAGGAGACAATGACTACATGGAATAGCCAAGCAGAAGCCTTGATGCAAGAGGAAAATTTTTATTAAGTTGAAACTGTTCAGAGTCCTCTCCTTATCATAACAAGTATAATTAAATCTTCTTCCGCTAATGGATAAAATACTTCCTTCATTTACAAAACAACCTACTGTAAGGGAAACTGCACACTGAACAGACCTTCATCCTCAAAGATTTGCTTTACTAAAAGCTCAACATGAAAAGGGCTAAAGAATTTCAACAGAACAGCTTGGAAATCTTCAGGGATATCTTCTGCCATGCTTCAAACAAGACCCCAGGGCAAAAAAATTAGAAAACATTAAGATTGATGAGATAAGAGTGATCCTGCAAGTATACAACACCTCGGGAGAGGTGCACCTTTCACAGAGCACGGTTGCAAGATCTATCATCGGCATCAAAGAGAACTGCATATAATAGCAAGCCCATAGAACTCCAAACAAAGCTGAGAGCTGTACAGGAAAAGTGGTAGTGTGATAAAGCAGAGGAAATCCAGCTGTATGCTGATAAGCATGAAAGGGTTTTGCGAGTTAACGTGAAGAGGTCCCGGTCTGGTGACTCCGATCTAATAACAAGCAAATTCCTTGCAACCCTCAGTCCTACATAGGACATCTTGAAGAAAGGGCCGGAGGACTCTTGTTTGCTGCAGCCTGGATTTGCATTGCCCACACACAGCCAAGCTCCTGAACAGTCATCTCAAAGTCTCTAACCTATTTCAGAAGGTTGTAAGAGCTTCTATATTACTATTTGTTTCAACAAGAAGAAAGTCATGTCTGAGTAGGGCCCTGCTAAACGGCAAGAGCCTCTGGAATTACTGTTGATGGATAATCACAATGTGCAATACAGAATGCCAAATAAACCCAATGTTTTATTTGGTGAATATATTCTAAGAGCCACCATCTTCAGAGAAACAGCATTTCTCTCTTCAGCTCAAACACCCACTGTGGGTACAAGGTGTGAAGATTTGACAATCAATTTTACTAGTGTTAAGAGATATACGTAGATTATTATTTTTTCTTTTGAGCTATTTTATCTCTGTCACATATTTAAATTGTGATGAGTCTTAGGACTTTGAGCTAGCAGCAAAGTATATTAACATTCCATGACTAGACGATAAATCTAAAATTTGAAGTGGAAATAAATTGAGGCAATTATGTATTGGAATAAGACATTAAGGGAAGTGGTAAATTTGTCATACCTTTAAGTCTTTAAATTATTCTTTAATATCTTCCTAAGAGAAGTGTTGTAATTTAACAAAGATTTGCTGGATTCAGTAATGGAATTACGTTACAATGTTCCTGTAAAATCTTAAAAGAAAATAATTCATTGGTTAGTAAAATTGTTTCCAAACTGAAATTTAAATGTTTCCAGTGAGTGAAACCTGCTGCCCACCCACGTCCAATGGAAGTACTCAAAACTGCATCGAGGTGAAGCTTAAATCGTGCATAGGCCTTCTGCCGGCCCTCTGCGGTAGGGAGAAATGCATCCCAGTCAATCAGGGAACGCAGAGGTCAGGACTTCCAACTACTAATCACAAACATACATGTATCTAACATATCTTTAATGTGTGCACATGGAAGTCTACTTTATTCTGTCACTCACTGGAGGCCCAAAAGGGATATTCGTTTGACTCTGAGTCAGAGCAAGTAAAATCTCAACTTCATAAAACGATATCTCTTCAGTACAAGGGAATGTTTTCCATATGCTGTGGGATTGGAAATACAGCATCATATCATATAACAGTAATTTGGATAGATATATTCAGAGGAAAGCCTTCTTTCTATAAAGAGCTATATAATAAAAGGAAATTAGAGAGAAAGGAGTTTTTTGTACACAGTTAACTGTTAATACCCTGAAATAAAAGCTGGACTTATGTTGCCAATTTCAGGCTGTTCTCAATAGCAAAGTGAAAAGTGCATTTTTTTAAAGAATGCACATACTTATACAACTGAGGCCAAAAAACTATCATTGTGATAATTTAATTTAAGCATCTACTGATCAAAAAAAATTCCCACTTAATATAATGGAACAATTCCTTTACAGGATCTAAAAAATTATGGTTGCATGATGATCCAGGTCTTAGGATGAATTTTTTTTTTTCTTTGTTTAGAAATGTAAAGTTGGCAAAACAGCTACCTACTGTTCACACTTTGAATTCCTCTACATCATCACTTAGCTCCTGAATGCTGTGCTGTTGTCTCATAAGTTTAAAAGCCCACTGTTAGTGAATGCATTATCCATATGCAAACACTTACAGACTGTAACCACACCATCTTTTAAATTCTTAACTTCTTATAAATAAAGCATAAAATCCAGATTCCTAAAATCTTTCCATTCAGAACTTAAATTGAAGGCTAAAAACAACTTTAAAAAAAAATATGCTAATATGCTTTTGAAAAAAGAAAGATTGAGGTGGAATGTGCTAGTTTGGCAGAGGTATTGTGAATCCTAGTAAATCCTACCCCTGATGGCTACCTCGAGATCACAGCAGTTCCTTTTAGCCACTGCATCATGTCCTGAACTTTTTTCAGAATCACTGTTAAATAGTATATATATCACATCATACCAAAATGACCTAATTTCACTACTGCTAAACATAAAGCTTTTAACTTAATCACATGAAAGCACTTCCAAGGCATAGTCTCTGTGATGTACCATATCTGCAGTAGGAATATTAAACAGTGTTGGCCAGAGAGCAGATTAATGTAAAAGTTTGCTGCTGATTAAAACCTCCTTGGTCATTAAGAATTCCTTGTTTTCCATTTGATCATGTATTTATAGTCTAAAATTCAGTGCTCATCCCATGTCCTGCTTGCCTTACTGTTTCATTAGCTTTGCTTTGGAAGAGTTCTGCCCTTCCAGACATCTCAGGACATCAGGAATAAACAAATACCATCAAATACATCTTACAGCTCAATCAACTAAGAAACTCAGCTGCTTGCTAGAGATTTTACACATAAGAAGATGAAAATCAGATTTAAGTCAGAAAGAGCTCCCAGACAAAAAATGTGAATACAGTACAGAGGAACCAGCTCCTGTTTCCAAATTCCTGTCCTTCAGTCCAGGGAAAAGTACACTAGATACAAAAGCTGAGGCTAAACTGATCTCAGTTTGCATTCAGATTGAAATATCACTCAAAACCAGAGTGTTTCAGATTTACATCAACAGAAGTGTTAAACTGACATAATTTGTCTACGTAGATTAAATTACCCTGTGTTCAAGGAGGACAGGGCTTCTCTGGTCCTGTCCGTTGTTCAGTAAGATGTCATGTTTTGAAAAATTACGCCCTTTAAAGTTTTTCTTTAATAAAGAAAAAAAATAAAACAAGTATATCTAAAGTAAAAAACTGAGAAGAACTGAGGAGGGAATACATGTTTGTGCAGAGAGATGTTCATTCCTTTGGCTAATTTTTTGTTAATATTGATCATGGTGCTTGCCAATTCGCTAGCAGCTTGAAAACAAAATACGATAAAATACTCTTAAGTCTCCTAAAATTATTCAAAATCTTATAAGACATGAGGAAGCAGGGGGTTAAGAAGACTTTAGTAAAAAGGTGAGAAGAAGAACAGCATCAGCGAGATTATGTTTATTTCCTCTTCAGTCTCCTCTCCCTCATGGCTGGTGCACCACATGGTGGAGGTTTTGGTTACAGAGTCAAAGAATAAAGTATTTTATTTGGTTCACCCCCTGTAGGCTCCATAGAAACAGTGGGAGAGGAAACTCAAAGAAGCAGATCTCCAAGTGAAGCTGGCAATGTTACAGGCAGCCCTGAGGTGGCTGCAGTTCTCCAAGTGGCCCATGACATGCATGATTAATATAAGTGGAGAAATGAAAAGCTAAAGCTGTTTATTCAAAAGGACAATAAATTAGAGACTTCCTGACTTCTGAAGGGTCCTAATCCACTCCTGCACTGTACCTTCTGGAGCAGTCATTAAGCAGCCCTGGAAGAGTGGGTTCTGTCATTCCCACTATCATATGGCACATGGAGTGTCTGTGTCTCCATTGCAAGAGGGGACATGCGCAGCGTGCTGAGGAAATCAAAGGGATAGGAGGTAGAAAAGAGGACACAGCACGTGAACTTTTGATGACAGTTGCTTGCACACTTGACACATTCTAAGAATACATTTCATAACTTCAAAGAAGCTTGTGAGGAAGTTTTCTTCATCAGCATCCCCAAGAGCATGCCAGTGAATCTAGAAATGTCATCCCAGTGTCAGTGTTTCTATTGGAAGCATGTGTTCACTAGCACAGACCTGTTCATATGCTTATAAACCTCATGTGACTCCAAGACTGGTTTTAGACTGAAGATAATGCCCAGCTAATGCACCGGCTCCAGACAGCCTTGAACTTCGGCTAAATTTCAATTCAGCTCTGAACCCTGGTTTTATGACTGGAACCTTTTTCTACTTCAGCTGCTAAATCCATATTCTCAGGATATTCGCAGCTGTTTGATGGTTGGCATAATTTCAATGGTTACTAAAAATACAATGAAGGTAATAAGAAATGCTACTAAAGACCACACAACTAATACCAGGCCACACATGCAGGTGGACTGTGAAAAAAAACAGGATCATCTCAGTGCAGAGAGCAGAACCTTCATTTCAGCTTTTAGGCCTGTGATTTGAGAGGGGCCATGATGAGTATATATGCACCAGCCATTGGGCTTTCAGTGCAAAGCCCAAAGAAGGGCAAAGTATCAGACAGCAGCACTGAACACTTCTCTGCAGGTCTCTGAGCTTCCCACCTTGAAGGCTTTGTGCTGCCCCACTACTAATCCCCTCACTTCAGCCAAAAAAGCAAAAGCTGGAGATCCACTGCAAAACCAGGGCAATGAAACTGATCTGATTAAAAAAAACTAAATAACTCCCTCTCTCTTTCTCTCTGGGAAAAAAAAAAAAAAAAAAAAAAAAAGGCAAATACTTCCAAATCCTGCAAGAGATCAGGTAGACTGGGCAGCTGCTTATGGAGTTGTAACAGTACAACCAAAGGGGCAGCAAACTGTAAATTCAAACCCTAAATCTTCTAGGGCGTGATCTGACCGACACTTAGGAAAGTTGGTTCATGCTGAATGAAAGGGGCCTTAATCTCTTTCTCCTTTAGTCGTGACTTGGAGTAATGAAAACATTTTTAGACAGAAGCATGATTGTTATGTTGATGATGTCCCTTCAACTATTTACAGAAGTAGCGCCAAGATACCACAAGAAAGGCTAAGCATAAAGTATTTCCAGCACATCAAAAAGCAGGAAGTATGGAAAATCTTCCCACTAGAAAAGCCTGGTCTCATGAGATTTCCAGTTCCAGCTTAACTCTTGCTGTCCCAGCAGCTCAGAGAGTGAACCCCATTAATTTACCTCAACTCTGCAAACTCATTTTTCCATAGCAAGCTAACAGAGAAACTGGTGGAAATCCCAGACCTGCCATTGAGTGAAAGTTTAAGTGAGTCTTTTCACAGGTTGAGCTTGAGAAAAACTGAAGGTATAGCTATTTAAATCAACTCCCAATTTCGCCTACTCTATGCCAAACTGGGTCTTGTTGTAATTAAGCCTTTAGAGCTCAACAAGAGTGTGCATTTTGCTGTGCTCTGCTGGACTGTGTGCCAGGGGAAAGGGGCAGTGCAAGTCTGGATGATAAGCAAACAAAACTATATATAAAGTGCCTGTGTTTTTTTCCAGCAAGCAGCAGCATCCAGGAACAACTTTCATGCCTGTTCCTGTAGCTTCTGGGAGAACTGTCAGTGCTGCTATGCCATCTGCATGGGGTATAGCAGCCAAGACAGCCACCTGGGACAAGCCCTGCAGCAGGGTGCAAGGAAAGAGATGGAGGGCAGTGATTTCCCCGTTGCAGGATTTGCATCAAAGAGCCTTAAATCTTCTTTTTAAATGGGTTGTAATAATCTATAGTTAATGTATAGAAACAATAAATTGGCTGCTGTGAGGAATGATGCCTCTTGGCTATTTAGCCGACAGGCTGGTATCTCAGCTGCAAGCTCCTGACAGCCCTGGAGCACCTGGGTCTCCATAGGATCTTATCTCCTCCGACCTCCAACTAACTACCTGTATCTGATGGAGGAGTTCTGCAGCAGCCCACTGTTCCCCATTGTGCCTGGCAGTAACCAATCAGTCCAACAGGTCTCCATTCCCTGCAAATTCTCTTCAGAATCAGGGGTGGCACTAGCAAGTGACAAGGGCCTTTCTCCTGCAAAATACCATGTATCAAAATAAAGGCATTTCAGAGAAAATGAAACAATGAAGCAAATTGTCTGATTCACCAGCTGAGTGGTTGCCTTCCACAGAGGCTCCATGAAGGCTCTTCTGCACTTTAAGCTTCAATTATAGAGTGACCGAAGCCCGCATGTCATTCCTCTCCTTGCTACAGGAGGAGCTGCTTTTGAGAGCTGCCCGTTATTTCTGATCTCTAAGTTCCTTGCTTGGCAAAACAAAGAAGAATATTTGCATTGCCTTACATCTGCAACTAAGTCATATGTCTTGGGAAATGAGGCTCCAACACACAAGTTGTTTAAGTCTAGAATCATAGAATGGTTTAAGTTGGAAGAGACCTATTCCAACCCCCCTTCCATTGGCAGAGACGCCTCCCAGTAGACCAGGTTGCTCAAAGCTCCAGTCAGCATGGCCCTGAACACTTCCAGGGAGGGGTGTCACAGTTTGGCACCGAGTTGGAACACTCTAGATTCAACCCCCTCCCCCTCCTCCCCTGAGATAGGGAAAGAGGGAGAAAAATGAGAAAGAGAGACTTTCTGGGTTGAAAAGTGAAACTGATTGATTTTAATTATTAGTGATAAGGGAATATATATATTTGTAAAGGGATGTGCAACACCCAATCCCCTCCCTCCTCCCCCAGCAACTCTCACAGCAACTCTTCTCCCTGGTGACTCCCAGCTGAAGGGGGGAGTGTCCGGGGGCACGGACGGGGTCCTTGGATGTCGGCTGTGAAGAAAAATGGAAAAAAAAAGAGAGAGAGACAAAGAGAGGGCGATAGAAGTGACAATAAGCAGAAAAGCGAGTGGAAAAGGAAAAAGAGAGACTTGACTTCCATGATGTATTAACCTATACTGAAAGCCAAATAGAGAAAATATTATGAGATAGGAATATTCTGATTTGCTGATCCTGCCTGCGGTCTAATCTGCTCCCTTGTAGGGGGGGAGGCTGCAGACAGTCAGAAGTGACCTTGGTTATTATCAGTCCACTGGCGCTGCTAAAAAGTTCACTAAAAGAAAAAAAAATCAGCAAAGATCTTCACCCTGGCTCAAACCAAAACATTCCACCCCTATTCCATTCTCGTAATATTTTACACAGAGTCTATAAATTATCAAATTAAGAATTCTCTCCCAGTGTTAGATTTCCTTGAGGTACGTACTGAACTTCACCATCTTCCATCATTACACACCAAGTATGTCCAGGTCCCTGAGCAAAAGCAACACCCCGGACATGTTTGCCCTTGCCTGAAGCAGGATAAACCCAAACGCTTTTTCCCAATAGATTTCTTTCACATACCACTGGGACTTTATCCCCATCCACTGTTTGCAAAAGGTCTGACTGAGCAGGACCATCTCTACTGATGGATCCCCTGGTATTAACTAGCCAAGTGGCCTTTGCTAAATGTTTGTCCCAATTCTTAAAGGTTCCACCTCCCATTGCCATCAGGGTAGCTTTCAACAAACCATTGTACCATTCAATCTTCCCTGAGGCTGGAGCATGGTACAGGATATGGTATATCCACTCAATACCATGTTCTTTGGCCCAGTCAGTTACAAGATTGTTCTTGAAATGAGTCCCATTGTCTGACTCAGTTCTCTCTGGGTTACTGTGTCGCCACAAGACCTGCTTCTCAACGCCCAGGATGGTGTTCCGGGCTGTGGCATGAGGCACAGGATATGTTTCCAACCATCCTGTACTTGTTTCCATCATTGTAAGCACATAGCGCTTACCCTGGCGGGTCTGAGGCAGTGTGATGTAATCAACTTGCCAGGCCTCCCCATACCTGTACTTTGACCACCTCCCCTCATACCACAAAGGTTTTAACCTTTTAGCCTGCTTCATTGCGGCACATGTTTCACACTCATGAATCACCTGTGAAATAGTGTCCATGGTTATGTCCACCCCATGGTCACGAGCCCATCTGTATGTTGCATCTCTGCCCTGATGACCTGAGGCGTCATGGGCCCATCGAGCTAAAAAAAAGCTCACCTTTGTGTTCCCAGTCTGAGTCTATTTTGAACACTTGGGCAGCCTCACCTGCTCATTGGTTGTGTTGATGTTCCTCATTAGCTCGACTCAGAGTCACGTGTGCATCTACATGGTGCATTTTCACAGCCGATTTCCCTACCTGAGCAGCGATGTCTTTCCATAGGTCAGCCACCCAAATTGGCTTACCCTTTCACTGCCAGTTGTTCTGCTGCTGCCCTGGCTCAAACCAAAACAAGGGGGCATCTATAACTTCTCTGGGCAACCGGTTCCAATGTCTCACCACCCTCACAGGAAAGAATTTCTTCCTAATATCTGATCTAAATCTATCCTCTTTCAGTTTGAAACCATTTACCCTTTGTGCTATCACTAGATGCCCTTGAAAGAACTTCCCCTCCAGCTTTCCTGTAGGACCCTTCAGGTACTGGAAGGCTGCTATAAGGTCTACTCAGAGCTTTCTCTTCTTCAGGTTGGACAACCCCAACTCTCTCAGCCTGGCTTCACAGGAGACGTGCTCCAGCGCTTTGAACATCTTCATGGTCCTCCTGTGGACTTGCTTTAATAGCTCCATGTCACAGAATCATTCTGGTTGTCCTTCTTATCTTGGGGCCCCCAGAACTGGACACAGTTTAGGGCTGGCTTAGAAGAGCAACTTCCACTTCTGTTATGCCCCTCTTCTTCACCTCTTCCTCTCAGCAGTGGGTTAAGTAACAACATGGGGAGCAGAAGCAGAGGCACAATAGCTACAGCTTTTGTGAATCTCAAATGTAGGTTTGTCCATCAGCAAAGACACCCATGAGCACCATTCAGAAAAGTGTTCCTAGCATAAGGTACTGAGTAGTAATAAATATGATGATGGGAACAAGTTAAGACTTTCTTTTCCTTGTGACCTGGGCTAATGTACACAGAAAGTAGAACTATTATGCTTGTATATACCTCCCTTTTCTGAACTGCCTGCAGGAGGAATGCCCCTTACCCACACGATGAAGTTACTGGCCTGTTTTCATTTCTTCAACTTGTTCCTACATAGAATCACAGAATCGCCATGGTTGGAAAGGATCACCGAGTCCAACCATCAGCACAAAAAAACCAGCAAAACAAACACAAACACCACACACACTCCACCAAAAAACACCCACAAAAACCTCCACAACCTCAGCCACTAGGGCATGCCCTGAAGTGTCATATCTACACATTTCTTTAATACCTCTAAGGACAGTGACTCAACTACCTCCCTGGGCAACCTGTTCCAGTGCCTGACCACTCTTTCAGTATAGAAATTCTTCCTAATATCCAAACTGAACCTCCCCTTCCACAACTTCAGGCCATTTCCTCTGGTCCTATCATTATTTACTTGGGAGAAGAAGCCAACACTCACCTCCCTACAACCTCCTTTCATGTAGTTGTAGAGGGTGATGAGGTCTCCCCTCAGCCTCCTCTTCTTCAAACTAAACAACCCCAGTTCCCTCAGCCACTCCTCAGATTACTTGTTCTCAAGACGCTTCATCAGCTTGGTATCTCTCCTCTGTACTCCCTCCAGCACGTCAGTGTCCTTATAGTGAGGGGCTCAGAACTGAGCACAGTAGCTGAGGTGCAGCCTCACCAGTGCTGAGTACAGAGGCACGATCACTTCCCTACTCCTGCTGGCCGCACTATTCCTGATACAGGCCAGGATGTTATTGGCCTTCTTGGCCACCTGGGCACACTGCTGGCTCATGTTCATCCAACCATCAACCAGCACCCCTAGGTCCTTTTCTGCTGGGGAGCTTTCCAGCCACTCTGCCCCAAGCCTGTTGCATTGTTTGCTTTTGTCTGCAATTGGATGGTCCTTGGTGCAGTGACCAATTTGAATCACTCAGTTAGATACTGTCAGTCTTGTATTTTTCTCCATAGTGCCTGCAGACCTCTCGTTTCTTGTTATCTATAAAGCTGCTCACCAGTCCTCGGGTGTCTCATGAAGCCTTAGATTTTCCATAAGTCCTTAGCTCACATCAGCTGCTTGCCCTTGACAAAAACTAAATGTGGTAGATGGACTTGCATAAGCATGAAAAGGAGAAATACTGTATCAGTGAAGAAAAGAAGCATAAACAGAGGATTTAGCTGGCATTACAGAGTCTATTCAGATTATTGCTTCAGCTGTCAAAATGATCTCTGGATAAGCTAAGTCCTGACAGCAAGATACTCGTTGCTTGGCCATGGTAAGAAAGCAACCTTACTACCTGGGCTTGACAGCTTAATAAAGCTGTATCTGTTGAAATTAATATCTGAGCTAGATAATCTACAAATGGGTGCATGAAACAGCATTCAAGAGGTTTATGGAAAGGGGTTAGTACAATGTGCAGGCTCCAGCTGCTGAACATCTGAGATGAATTAAAAGTGCGTTGAGGAGGAAACGATGGTCAGATCACATCATTTTACAGAACCCATTTCAGAGCAATGAGAGAACTAGTTGCACAGACTGCAAGGTGAGGGGATGGACAGCAATGGAACTGGCTATAGGAAAGCAGGGAACAGTTCTCTCTTAACCTGGACCACAGCAATGGCGTATTGCTTTACCTTTAGACACAGAGTCTAACCTTTCTCTTTCCCTTCAAGAGGCAGGCTGGTGTAACTATCAAAATGCATTTGCATAATCCAGAGCAAAGGCAGGCCTGATCCTCTTTCAGCTGGACGCAGCCTCGCCACAGACTCAGCCACTGAAGGACAGCTTATTGAATGGTTGTAATGGTACCAAGTATCTCAGCCCCAAGGCTGAAGGGGTATAAAATAAACTGGAGCAAGCTGCTCCTAAATCGAGCTAAGTGCCCATGCCACATTAAAACTTCTTTGAAGTTAAATGTGTCAGAAAAGACCCATGTTTTCAGCAAATGAAGACGCCTAGAACAATACTGCAGATTTTTATCATGCTTAGAGTAGCACATTACTTAAGACTGGTTTGGTTTATTATACTAATGTGGATAGGCATGTACAAAGGCTTGGGTACTAACATTTTGATGCATTTGAGGATTGCCTTAATTTTTGCCTTGCTGAGGATTATTCTGATTAATATGGAGACTGGCTTAATGAAAGTACATGCATGGTAAAACAGACTAAGCCAAGAAAAAGCTCCTTCATTGCCTGGTAGACAATGTCATTTCTACCACAAATGTTCTGGCCAAAGAGGACACATCCAAACTGTTATGCTGGAGCCAAACCACATGCAGAGAAGTAAGAGCAGAGTCATTAGAAAATACCTCTAGAGTAGTACATTGGAAATGACATAAAATTGACATTCAGAGATACTTAGCTGGACATAACCATCATACTTTCAGCAGAAATTGTCCAGCCATTCAAGTTAAGTTTTTGCAAAGAAACTGAGGGCAAAACACAAACCATTATTAGGTCTTTTTGAGTACTAATGCATGTTTCCAACAACAAAAAGTGATCAAAAATTTTGGCAAGAGAGTCTTGGTGGTGACAACATACAAGACACAGCACAAAAAATGTCTTTGCAGAGAGAGACAGAAGGCTAAATTAACGTCATGGTAGTTAGAGAAGCAATAACAGGTACATAAGAGATGTGGAGAAAGTAGAAATATTAAGAAGCCACCAAGTCACGAGAGTGACTTGATTCCCTTAAGAATCTTACTTGATTCCCTCAAGAATCATCAGAATCTTTTCGGGCTTCTGAAGCAGCATAAAGCAGAAATCTTCAGGCAGATGAGAAAGCTTGCTGATGTCTGCAGTTAAATGAGAACTGTGTCATCTCAGAAACAAAAGCATGTTTTTTTAATGGTGAGCTCAAGGGTGCCAGATCCACCTGAATAATTACAGAAGGCTGTGACAACAAATTCCTCAATACTTTGTAGTTTATATGTAAATATATATATACACGTATATGTAAAATAGACTCCGCGTATATGCGTGCATGTGTGTGTGTGTTATGGTGGCAAGAAAGTTTACTTGGGTTTTCCAGGAACATGCAACAAAAGAAAGGAAGTGTTGAAACTGCCTCCTGGGACAGAGAGAACTACAGTCTGTGCAGAGAGTAATGACTACCAAACTACTTAATAACTGCTTTTGCCCATCCATACCTGAAGTATATGCACAATATTTAAAGACACTTTGAGTCTAAAGAGTCTTTCTTCTTGCTTCAGATCGACACAGTGTTCCTTTGTAACACAGTACTGGGTAGATGAGTCCTGCAAAAGATTTAAGATACTGAGATGCTTATTATTAATAACTATTTTGTTTTAACTAATGACAAAATGAGTTAGCGGCAGATTTTCCTATCTCTATTTTCACCCTCTTTTTTTAATTAAAATATTGCTATTCTATTGTAGCTCTTTCAAGCTGAGGCAGCAGCTTTTGTTAATTAAACATTAACAGGACAGAACCTCCTGACTCCCAATTAAGCTGTCAGAATAATTAAGCTATGAAATTTTTGCATCTAGTAATACTATTCAATCCACAGAAATGTTTCCCTCAGCAAAAGATAAGGGGGAAAAAGTGATTCAAACGTAAGGCCGGCATGTCAGCAGCTTTTATGAAGGCACCACAGAGAGCAAAGATGCAATTCGCCCTGCCAATGTGTTATTTCATAGTCAAAGAAATGCAGGAGTTGATTTAAAGCACATAAAGAGGTTTGAGATTTCCTGAAAGGAATCAGACCTTTGGGTGTCAGGTTCACAGGCCAGAAAATGTGGCCAGCTCCTTGTTTACAGGGGGCACACAGCTGCAGAGGAGGGAGCAAAACAGTTGTCTGTGTTTTTTAGACAGTCCAGGGCTACTCAGACTTGGCTGGCATGTCAAATTGAAATGCTCTTTCCCTTAAGCTCAGAAATAATAATGGTCTGTTTTCCCTTTTTTTAATGTCCTTTCAACCATGCTGCTATTTTTACCCTTCACTTGCTGGCACATGGATCAATCACTGTAGGACCTGATTTACAACCTGCATCCCAGACATTGCTTCTAGCAAGGGGGAAATAGTGACAAGTGTGTTAAAACACCCGTTGTGCAGTGTCTTGATTTGGCTCCAGGAGATATTTGGAAATACAAGGCTGAGGAGAGAGGCTGGTTCTTCTGTCATTTATACCAATTAACTTCTCGGTAGAAAATCAGTCTGACCATTTCCATCGAGTGAACCCAAGTCTTTCAGTTCTTGTCAGCCAATCCCTCTTTAAAGGGCTGTTTTGTTTTCCCAAGATGTATAGCACAATTCTTCAACTCGTTATGGATGGCTTTTCTAGACTAAAAGGAAAAAGGATTGTTTTATTGAAGAAAACTAAACAAAACTGACATCCACACTAGGTATTGCCCTCATCTGAGAAGCCTTTAGTTTAAAGCCAACACATGGCCTTCATCTCCCGTGGCACATGGGACACAAGCATAGCCTCAGAGCAGGGGGCAATACTTATTTTGATCACTGGGGACCGATGTTAAGGGTATCCACATAAACCCCATTGCCCTCAGAGCCCCTTCAAAAGAAGATACAGAAACCAGAGCCCCTTCCACAGCTACCTAAAGCTCCTGGATGGGGGAGCTGACACAGAGGTGGTGTGGCCCAAAGGTTCTTTAGATGGTGGGGACCTAACTGATGGCAGATACCATGGGTGGTGGTGCCAGGCTGGGTGCCAGCATGCCTGGCACAGGGGAAAATAAGGTAAATAAGGATTTTACCAAGGGCTATAACAGAGTGGTGGGGATGGACCACACCGTCCCAGAGGTCAGATCCACCTTTGTCAACAATATCAACATAGACTCCACTCCCACAGTCCTCTGAAAGTTCTTTTATGAAATGTCCAGAAAAACTGCCACTTGCACACAAACCAAAAGCTCATTTAAACACACAGGTGTTTTAGGTTGTCTTCAGCACATTTTGGCCTAGGTTAATGACACAATGCTAGACAATACACCTGATTGACTCATGCAGCTCAGGTAACACACACCATCCTTCTCTTCTTCAGAAATGAGGACTGTCAGCCATTACATAAATATATCAATCCCAGCATATATATGTGAAGGCATTTTACTTTCCAGTCAACCTTGTTATTGTCAGGAGTTTTATCTACAGAAATGGAGACAGAGACTATAATCTTAAAAAATCTTAAGCAATTCTAAATGAAACCAAACCAATCCTTTCTTAAGGGTTATTTCTGGTTCATCAGGTTTTGCAGTAACATTCAAAAGTTAAACACAAGTTGACAGCCATTGCTTTGCACTTTATTCCATAGGATTATTTATTTGTTTGTTTGTTTGTTTGTTTATTTTCCAGCTGAATTGTGGCAGTAAAGGTCAGATCTGCAAGGGGCCTTCAGGTACCTGGTTTCTACTCAGTGAGAGTTTAGCAGGTCTTTTTTGAATGTGATAATCACCATGTTAGAGTTAGGAAACCACCTTTTCATGCATTAGCCAAAGAGGATTTGACTGGGCAAATTCTAAGCCTGGATTTGTAGTGTTTACAAGAGGGGTCTGGCTCCCTGTCAGAGCTGCTGATTAGGGCCTGATGAACAACAGTATCCTTATCAACTCCCAGAGCTCATGATAAGGTCAGACTCAAGTGTGCCACCACAGCAAGCCAGGGAAGGCTTTGTCCCTCAGAGAGAAGTTGTGGCTTGCCACAGGCACCAAGGGCTGCCTTCCTATCCCAGGAAGCAAGAGAGGCTGATCAACAAAGTCTTGTCATGTATCATATCCCAAAGTGTGAGAAAGGCTCCTGTGCTGCACAGCAGCTAGCAGTGTGATGAAAGAACCACTCCATATTGCATGTACCTCTTCATCAATCCTCCCTCCTCACATTGCCTCACCCACGACGCTCTCACTCAAGGGAAAGGAAGATAACCCATGTGTCTGTGCCAACACCTTCTGCACAGTTGAGAGGCCGCTCACAACATAAGGAGAACATGAAAGAAAAATGAAACATTACTGCAGTGTGGAAAACGTCTTACCAGTGGCACATCTTCCTTACTAAGCATCAAAACCAAACATAACAGAAATTATTTTCAGACTGGGATTCAACCAGTCAGTAACATTGCACCTTCACACAGGCTAGAAACTGGCTGCCTACCCATGGGAACACTCTGCAAGGGGTCAAGCAACAAATACCCCCATGCCTTCTTGCAGAAACAGTCTGAGGAAAATGGTCTTAGAAGATTTTCCTCCAGCTCTTCTGATGCAGCAGCAGAAGGAGAAAGAAAGATCATGCACAAGGTGGATGATTCCTTCAGTCTCTTGACTCCATACATGCCCAGAAGAGTAAAGCTCTGTGCCTTTATGCCCAGAGGTTGCTTATGTTCCCTTGAGCTGTACATATCCATGCCAAGATGATGAAGCTACCATTGGAAAATCCCCTCAAGATAAAATAGCAGGAGTTGGCTTCAGTGAGATTTAGTTTGGGTCTAGTCCTTGAAGGAACAGAGAAAAAAAGCAAAAGATGTCCTCTGTCACAGAGAAGCACAAATCAGATGCCTTCCTATTGGGGAAACAGGTACTTCAGAGGAGGCATGGGAGTGATGGAGCTGCATTGCCACTTCACCCAATACCCACACAAAAGTTGGTTAGATGAAGCAACGCCTCCCTGAACACTGGGCTATGCTATAGACATGTAAGAGACATTTGGAGTACTGAAAGCAGAATTGCTATAAAGCAGAATGACTTGACTGCTTTTACTGCTGTGATTAGATTAATTCCAGTAATAAATCTACCCTCACACACTGCTACATTGTGCTACTGTGCTCTGTACATATCCTTGCTAAAATGCTGAGGCTGCTGCTGGGAACTCAAAGAGGAATTTTGCTTTTTTTATTCTTGTCTGGGTGAGCTCCTTGGAAAATAAAGTGGTTGTAAGTTGTTTTCAGTATTGACCTGTATCTAGCAAGTGGCCTTCAGCCCTGAGCATTTGCAATGCTTAAAAATGGGTTTAGAAAGAAGTCTTGGCAGATGAATGGCTGACATTTCTGGAACAGAAAAGTAGCATTAAACATATTGGCAAAAGATTGAGATGTTCTCCTAAGATGCAAGTTTCTGAGATGTTCTTCTGAGATGCTCCGATACAGAGATTTTTTCAGCTTTGAGGGCTAAGTCAGTTTTTAATCTGGAAAGTGAGGAAGGAAGAAAGGAAAATGGAAGAGCAAAACCTGGGTGAAGGAAAAGGCATCAGTTGCTTCCAGATTTCTAAGAGTTCACATTTCTAGATCCCTGATAAAAATAAGAAAGAAAAACTTCATGTTCCTGGAAACAAAATCTGTGTTTGTACATGTGCTACGTGTCTCTGTAGTCCTTCCCATTCAGTGTTCCTTCTGCATCACCATCGTTCCTCTAAGCCATAGGAGTCTGAGGAGTGAGACCCCAGCCACAACTGCCACCAGCCTGCCTCTGCCATACCCAGCCACACCTACTGCTGCCCAAAATGGAGGTGAGCTTAGAGCACAAGGAGGAATTCAGCTCTCAGAGAAGAGAATCCATCGCAGAGCAGCCCCAGCAAAGGCCCAGGCACTCTGCTGCCTAAGGAGAGAAATGCTCTCCCCACCATGGAGACTGGGAGGCCACTGTCAGACCACAGACAGTCTCTGGTGGCACGTTCAGAAGGAGGGGAGCATTTTTTCTGAAGTATGATTCTGGCCACAATTATTTCACTCTTGAGTGAGGTTATTATTTATTTTTCTATTATTATTGTTTTAGGAGACTGTGTTTCAGAAGGAGCGGGAAACCTCTGTGTATACAAACACTGGTATAGCAGAAAAATCAATAAACAACCTTCATTATTACAATAATAAAAACAATAAAAAAGACTACCGAAATTTCGGGCTGTAAGAACAAGAATAAACAGTGCTCTAGTGAGTGAGTTCCTGTTTCTAATTAGACCTGGACAAGGTGCCCCATTGGGCAATGAGGCCATTGTCTTCTCCTCAGAGTAGGAACATGATGCCTCTTGGGGAGTTGTGAGCCAATGAAGGAGTGATAAGGACGAAACAGAGGCATGGGTGTCCCCAGCACTGCTGCCCTACAGGCAGCAACTTTCTTCATAATGTGCTTGCCCAGAAACAGCCCCACAAATTTCACAGTTATTGAGTACAAAAAGAAGCATGCTTTTCTTTTTTGTTTTTCTACTCAAGATACTTGGAGATTGGCAGGAAGTTATGGGACTCTGGACAATAAAGATTTTGGTCATCAGAGTGGCAATTAGAGCCAGTCATGAGATTTCTCACGACATGTCATTTCACTGGAAAACACTCATTCATCAGAGCCAGAAAGTTTCATGTTAAAACATATCTGTTTCAATGAAGCGACATCAAACCACAGGTAGTTTTCCACTGGAAAACTGCTTGGCTTCATACCAGCTAGGCTGGTGGGCTGCTTGGGATGCAGGGATGGTAGGCTCACTGCCACCTAACTGGGAGCCTGGTAGTGCTGGGAGATCTGGCTGAAGTCAGCAGTCCCAAAGTGTAAGCTCCCAGCCCCAGCCTTGGCTTGACATGCCGCTCAGTAAGAGGCAGCAGAGAGACTGGAAAGAAGCATGTTCTGGGGAGCGTATTTTATTTTGGAAATACCATGCATCATTGTTTCCTATTCCTATTTTTTCCCTATAAACTTCTCTTTTGTGGGTAATTTTGAAATAACTGGGTTTGTTCCAAATCAGAAAAAAACCAAATGTCGGAATTTCCCACGAACGAGGAATTAGATAATTTGGCCAGTCTTTCTGGTAATGATCCAGCAAATTTTCAATTAAATTGGATGTGGTGCTTGATGGCAATGAGCAGTTTGATTTTCTATACAACTTTGAATGTTTCTCAACTTTCCAACTGGAAATAAAATCATAGAATCGTAGAATCATAGAATTGTTTGAGTTGGAAGGGACCTTAAAGATCCAACCCCTTAAAGTTCCTACCGCTCTGCCATGGGCAGGGACACCTCCCACTAGACCAGGTTGCTCAGAGCCCCATCCAACCTGGCCTTGAACACTTCCAGGGGTGGGGCTTCCACAACTTCCCAGGGCAACCTGCTCCAGTGTCCAACCACCCTCACTAAAGAATTTCTTCCTAATGTCTAACTTAAATATCTCCCATCTTCCAGTTTAATCCACTACCCCTTGTCCTCTCCCTACATGCCCTTGAAAAAAGTCCCTTCCCAGCTTTCCTGTCACCCTCTTCAGGTACTGGAAGGCTCCTATAAGTTCTCCTTGGAGCCTTCTCTTCTCCAGGCTGAACAGCCCCAACTCTCTCTGCCTGTCTTCATAAGAGAGGTGCTCCAGCTCTCAGATCATCTTCGTGGCCCTCCTCTGGACTTTCTCCAGGAGCTCCATGTCCTTCTTATGTTGAGGGCTCCAGAATAGGACACAGTACTCCAGCTTGGGTCTCATGAGAGCTGAGTAAAGTGGGAGAATCACCTCCCTTGACCTGCTGGCCACACTTCTTTTGATGCAGCCAGTTGCCAGGAGGTGAAGGCACAAGCAGTACCTAGACCAGGACTCCTCACTGCTTGTTGAGGCTACCACAGCATGATCTGCTGAGACCTCAGAGAAGGGGGGCAGCCTTAATCTTAAAACACAGTGAGGAACCGGGGGAGATGCCACATACCAGTCTCCCGGTCTGTATCTTATTGAAAAATATCATAAAATAACAAGCTCTCAGAGTAAGATTGTCCTGTGCAGAGCACAGATTCATCTGTTGAGAAATATGATTTGCATGAAGTGTCCTTCACTTACCTGTTTATTACTGACCTTATGAAGTGATAGAGAGTGGACTTGAGAGGGAGAATACAAATCACCAGCAGTTTAACCCATGACTGGTGAGAAACCAGGATGACAGCAGCTACTTCCCTATTGACATTTATATCAGCAAAACATGTCTCAAACCCCATCCTGAGCAGGGTTAAAGTCTCCAATGCATTTTACATTCTTACAGTACAGGGTAAGATTCTACAATGGGGATATGAGCATGGCCTAAAGCTCACAGAGGAAGGGCCAGACTTCAGGCTGAAACCAGTTCTTCATAGATGCTATGATTTCCTAAGCAGCCACCACAACTCACACCAGAAAGGACTCTATCCTGCACTGCCCAGACTGGGCATGATCCCAGTTACAGCAATAAAGATGCAACCTGTGCACAAATACTGCCAGTGCTACTAGTGGAGATTTCTCTGCAAAAGAGAGAGGCTCAGTCCTGGCTGAACTTCGTTATTCCAAAGAGATCCAGGATGGCCAACAGAGGGAAGGTCAGTAGCTGAAGTGAAACAGCTTTGGCCTGATGCCTGAAACTGAGAGTCCTGGGCTCTTTTAGGTTCCAAACAACCTAATTTAGATTATTTTTTGGATGTGAGAATTGTGTAGTCATTATTTAGTCACACATGTTTTTAGGTAGGAGTATTCCTGTATTTAAGCAGTTCCCATGACCAGCCACCTAGAAATGATACCAATTTAAGAGAGGAGAGAAAGAGAAGAACAACAGACAAGTACCAGGAGAGAGCATCCACCAATATCTTTCCAGCAAGATAACATGCCTTTAAATAATGTAGGGCTCAGTCAAAGTAACAGTAGGTTCAAAAAGTTTTATCCAGATTTTTCTTACAACCACTTCACTCCTGCCACTACTGAGAACTATACAGGATTTCTAGTTCAGAGGCAACTGAATCCAGCTGAGCTAATATGTAAACTTCCTTTGGTAGACAGCCTGCAAGTACTGGAAATTATTGGTGAGTATCCAAAACTCACTGTCATCAAATTAGAAGTATGGAGAAAGCGTTACAACCTCCATGTGACTATGCTGTAGCAATCACTGAGGCCTTCTGTATGTTTGTTTCAGAATAATTCTGGGCTTACCAGAAGGACACCTGCTACACTGCTTTATGTTGTTCTCTGAGAAGATGCTGTGAAGCAGCAAGACCATTTGGCAGAACACTGTGCTCCTAGGGCTGGCCTCCAAGATTTGCCCTCTAGAATGAGAACAGCATGGAAGACAGTTCCTAAAGTCATAGTTTTTTGGAGGTGGTAGGCCAGAGAGAAGATCTGCAGTTCCTTCTCTGCCTTTGGGAGACAGGGAGACACATGGAGCTATGCTCCTTATCACATGCTTCCTGTTGACCAGAATACAGGGAACACTTCCTCACAGCCCTCAGGAAGGATGCAAATAAAAGAAAGTTGCTCTATTTCTGAGTCAAACCTCTGCAAATTTACCATCCTATGATCTGAAAAGCAATATGACCCTGTCATCCTTCCTAGCCTATTAACCTCTATAGTCGTTTGATTCCTAGCTCATGGCCAAGATCCTGTAAGTCACAGACAGACAACATAGAAAGAGACAGGTGTTTGTGCATCTTTGTCTTTCTCTCTGATGTCTTACCACATGAGGAGCCCACCATTCTGAGCTCTATTCAATTTTGGGAAGCTTATAATGCATTATTACCAAATATAAAAGAGTAAGCCAGTAGATTTTCTGCCAGCTGACAAACACTGGGAAAAAAAAAACATCAGAAGGAAGGAGCTCCCAAATTAATTACAGGTATAGGGAAACATTAGCTACCAATTTCCAGTTTTAAACCTGAAAATCAGAAAGGCATCTTCAGACCAGTGCCAACAAGCCCCAGGCACACAGCACAAGAGCAAACAGTTGTGAAGTCCTTGGTAACAGCCTGGCAGTGAATTCATCTTAGGGTGGCCATCTGCGTTGGTGTTGTACGCAAGACTTGCTTTCCACTCTCTTCTATTAATAAGGTTAATAAATAGAACCATGTGCTGTGCTTACATGTGACTCACTAGGCACATTTAATGCACTGCAGAATGTAACAGTCCATGCTTTAGAAGAGTTTAAAAGAGCAAAAGATGTTTGTGAAGGTAGCTTTCTTGAGGTAAACAAAAAATAAGATGAGGCCAGCAGATCAGCTGAACTTCCTCCATTTGTCTGTTCATGTCTTCAAGCTGGTAACACAAACTTTGGACAACAGTATGTCAAACATTCTCCTTTATCATTGATGTAGTTGATTGGTGTCAGATGATGGCATTAGTTTCATCAAAGAAACAACCATGGAGCCTGTAACACATTACTGTTGATTAGGAAAGTTGCAGAGGAGAGATCAAAAAGACAATGGAAAAACACAGAGAAATAAAAGAGAGGAAAAAGTATCCAAAATATCAACTCTCCTCTCAAGGGATACAGTCTCCCACTCATAGTTCTGACACTATGAACAAACAAAGCAGAGGTCTAATATCGTTTAGTAAGTAAACAGCCTCCACAATTCAGCCTTGCTGTTTGTATAAACCTTCCAGTCATATCTTGACCTTCTGATACAGAAAGGGGTATAAATGAGTCCTAATTATACATCAGAATCAACTAAGCCACAATTTAAACTATAAGTTGGTCCTCTCCATGGAATAAATTGAACCAGAGTTTCTATGCAGAGTTTCTTCCAGCAAGAGAGTTTCCATATTGTGCATGTGACTTTCGGTTGCTATGCCAGGGTAATCCCCAAAGCAGGTCATGTGCAATTTCAGATATGTTCCCAGAAATCTATTGTATATTCCTTATTTTCAATAGTTGCTGCTGTTGATGGCAGGGATCCTTTGTTCCTCCAAAATGTGTGTCATGCTCTTTCATGATGCATGGGTTCATCTTTTCAAAGGCTTAATAATTTCACATTAAAAAGATTTCATCAGATCAACGTGAGTGCCAGCAGAGGTATGTAATGTTTCTTACAACCACAGCTGTGGATGGTTATTTCACAGATCATTTGGCAAAAGGCACACTCTTTTATGGACTTTCAAAAACATTTTTAAAGAAAGAAAAAAGTGGAGACTTTTCCTGGAGGTGTCTTTCCAATAATCTTTGACCTCCCAGTTTCTACCTCTGAGCTGTAATATAATGAATTTCCATGGATGAAGTTAGGACTTCGAAAAAGGGGCAGCATTCCAGTGCTACCATGTGCAACAAGTTGATTACAGCCTATGGGATCAATAAATCAAAGTGCCATGGGTTAGTGTTTGATGACTGATTGCCCTAATGTCAAGTGCAATTTCTTGGTAGCAAGAAAGTAGTTCCTTATTAAGGAATTGTATGCTATTATGTGATGCATCCAAACAGAGAAGTGCATTAGACAAACCTCCAAGGGAAGGAAGCAGGGAGTGAAAAAATCAAACCTGGGAAGCAGAAATACTAGCACCGACTACTAAGACCTAAGTAACTTTTACCCAACTTGCTGTGAGCAGGGAGCATTTCAGGACAGTTTCATTGTGCCTGTGAGAGTACTTAGTTACAATTTTATCTCTGAGCTGTGTTGAGTGGCAAGCAGTGGGGCATTTTTATTCCAGTTGGGTGACTTTTAATGGGTATAATAATCCATGCTAATTGTCAGATACTTCAGTTGACCAGTAGTCCTTATTTTAAGGTATGAGGGTTTAAACAAATTTGGAAATAGGATTTTAAAGAATGAAGGCATGGGAGACACAAAAATAACTGCAAACATTTGAGAATCATTGAATCATAGAACAGTTTTGGTTGGAAAAATCCTTTAAACTCATCAAGTCCAACCATTAACCCAGCACTGCCAAGGCCACCACTAAACCATGTTCCTAGGCACCACATCTATACATCTTCTAAATACCTCCAAGGATGGTGACTCCACCACTTCCCTGTTCCAGTGCCTGACAACCCTTTCAGTGAGTAAATTTTTCCTAATACTCAATTTAAACTTCCCCTGGCACAACTTCAGGCCATTTCCTCTTGTCTTATTCTCGTTACTTGGGAGAAGAGACCAAAAACTACATTTTGTAAGCGTACAGTTGGTAGAGTTTCCCATTATCTTTTTATTTTACTGTTATCACAGAAAATGTTAAAAGCAAGCAGCTGATCTTAATGTTTCTCTTTAACTCCTTTACTACAGCTCATCCAATTGAACAAATTACTATACTTTAGAGATAAGACACTTTACTTTTTCATCCTTTTTCTTTTTTACAGACAGAACTCCCATTGTTGAGGTCTCTGCCCAAAACTGTAGCCCTAACCTACATCAAGAAGCCTCCTGTAGTTCACAGAGTTTGTAATTTTTTTTCCAGTTGAAAGGGTGGGTATTAATTTCCAGTCTTAAAAGAGATTACAACACTTAAGTGTCTCTCCTGAAATGGTTATGGAGGGCTTACATTTTGGGATTGTTTGGGAGGGGACTTCACAGTTTTAACAATGCTGGGTCCAGCATTGTTCTCAGTTCAGGGTAGTCACGCTGCAGGGAAGGGAGTTTCTGAGTTATTTACTGTAAATTTTGGCTTAAGCAATCTGGCAAGTACTAGAACTGAAGCCTGTGCCCATGGTTAAGCACAGGTTAATCTATAAGGGAAACCTCCACTTTATGAAGAGACTTAGCTTTATTGTCTTCCAAAAGCAACAGCATCAGGTAAAACATTAGTCCACCACAAGCAATGGAGAGCAGCTATTGTAAGTCTTTTATGTAAACAACCGATCAAGCACACTGTGTTTCATTTATGTTTCTGGACATATATTGTTAACTTTCTGGGAAAAATTTCAACGGACAAGTTTGGAGTCAGCAATAATTTTTCGGAAAAAGATATTTTAAGGAGTAAATTCAATAATTGATATGAGCCTTCCCATTTAAAATTCATCTGAGGGAGTTACACCCCCTCCTATCAGGAAACACTATGCAACCTGTGAGTTTAAGAAAATCCTCCCAGCATAGTTCTGAAAGTCAGACACCAAATGAGGAGCTACTAATTAATAAAACTGCATGGAGGAATATTATTTCCTGAAACTTTTAACCAAAACAAACCTTAACATCCCCAAAAAAACCCAAATGTGTTTGAGCATATGGATGGATCACATAAAGGTGGCTGAGACTATTTATTAGACCCTCATCAGTCGTATCCTTTTATTCCTAGCCTGCAAATATTACCTTCATACTTATATTTGCGGTGCTTTAAGTTCAACCTGTATTTTTAGCACTTCTATGTTCAGGTGTGCACAGGGAAGGAATGGCTCAGCTACCAAAATGTCCTAAATACCAATGAGGAAAAAGATATTTCAACTAATGAAAGTTATGCCCAGTCCTTTCATGTTGTCAAAAGCATGCAGTACCAATATTAGGAGGTCCTGGCAACATAAGTTTCTTCTGGTTGTTGCTGCAACAAATTATACCTCAAATAAACAACTATATAAATTTGGACATGCTATTTTCCTGGTCTTTCAAAACAGACTTCTCTAAATCTGAAAATGGGCACATCATTCAGATTCGGCAAATCCATTGCAATATTCTCAATAAAAACTGTAGAATAAAAACTCTGCCAGTAGAACTAAATAGGCTTAGGCTTAATTCACATGAGTTGAGGAAGAAATTGGTAAGGGAGCCAGTCCTAAAATGCTAGATTGAATCTTGAAAGGGCTTTCTCCATAAAGAATAAAACAAAGAAACTTTGTCTTCCATCCCCAGAGGGTTCACTCAGAAGAGTCCAGAGTTATGCTGACCCAGACATGGGTCCCCAAGGTAGATTTTCTAGCACTGCTCTGTTCTGATACCTTATTAAAAATTATACCAGTGACCCATAACCATTACTTGGTGTTAACACTAAAGGCACACTCAGAGGGCTAAAGAGGAGGTGCAAGACATGAACAGTCTAGGGGAAATGGCTGAGAGGTGTATTTTCCCCTTTGGATTAGGTGTCTCACTTAATCCTATCAGGGGGAAGATTTTAATCTTTTTGTGCAGAGTTCGTTTGGCTCCTAGTGATACAAGTTCACAGGAGGTGCTAAGAAGCAGAAGGTTTTTCAGGAAGTTCAGGGTAGGCAGAATTGTTTTTCTTCTGCATCTGAATGAAAATCTGCCAGAAATGTGCAAGAGCTGGAATAGTCTCTTTATTTTCACAGCACAGTCATTATTTTCCTCACAATGTGGTTCCAAAAGCCTTTAGGGTCTTTCAGCCCCCAAGTCACTGACTAATGACTGGCACAGTTTAGGCTGATATTTACTTATTCTCCATGTTGTCTCTCCAAAAACCTCCCAACAGAGAAGGCTGTTGCTATGATCTCACCTCCACCATCCTCGGCCATAGTTCAAAAGTGACAGCAAAGGAACAATAAAAGTCTGATGCGCAATTTGCCTGACGTGCAGCTTACTAATCCAGCAAGTGCTCCTGCAGTGATGAACAGAGCTGAAAGCATCTTGGAGGGGTTGGCTGTGGGGTACAGCAGTTCTGGGGACCTTGTGAAGTAGAGAAGGGTTATCTTCTCTAGCAGTAGCCACACAACCACTCCCCGTGGGAGACAGAAGAAGTAAGTGGCCTAGACTTAAAGATTAGCAGCAATACCCCATGTTAAAAAGGGTAAGTTTTGCTCTCCCTGGGGCCTGGATGGCTGTCTACACACTGTAATTTCAGTGACTTTTACAGGGACAAGTCTCATACAAAGCAGCCTCAGCTAGGTGCAGAGCTCCCAAATCTGATGACACTGCCAATCAGGTGAGAGGTTTAGAGGGACAGGGTGCAGAAAACAGACACTAGCTGTACAAAGATACAGTAGAGTCAATGCCTCAGATTAACCATGATCACAGTCCTTTCCAATAACCACTCAGAGGTAGCTCTGTAAAAAACAGAACTGAGACATACCTGCTTTAATATTCTCATGGCAAATGAAAGCATGCCTATAGATGCCCCTAAAAAAAAAAAAAAAATTGAATGTGTAAATTACTGTTGTAGTTCAGGCACCATTGGCAAGTCCAGTTCATCTGCTTAAGGGCCTGTGCTGGGAGACAAGAAAGACAGAAAGAACTTGAGACCTTAACTGCAAAGAAAAGCAGGTCCCAGATGGAGATATGGTCCTTAATGCTTTGGTGTTTAATTTCTGACAAGAAATTCTTATCTCTAAAGGACTTCTGGTCTGTTAAAAATCAGCTATTATATTCCCTTACATCACAACCACTTCCAGCAAAAATCATGTGTATATCTGGGATAATTCATCTGATAGAGGGAACTGCAGCTCTCCTTTTATTTGTGTATGTCAACACCTTAGACGACTGTAGTAAAGGTGGTTCTCTGTGCATCCCACCCTCCCAGGGTTTCTTTATTCTTAAACAGCCCAACAGGCTGAGCAACACAGTAATGAGCAGTATCACAAAGTCCAGAACAAAGAAGTTGTTTTTCCCTCAGGTTTGGGATCTTCCAAGTGACTTTCTGTTGTGGTTTGGGCCTAACTCAACAACAAGGAACCAGCCTCGTCGCTGCTCACTCAACTTCACCCCCCCCCAACGCCCTCTCCACACACACACACACAGGGCTGGGGAGGACAAAGGCCAACCAGAGAAGCTCATGGGCCAAGACAAAGGGCAAGGAAGGTTCTTCACCAATTAAGGTCACGGGCAAAACAGACTCAACTTGAGGAAAAATAATAATTTAATTTCACACTAATCAAATGCACACAGGACACAGACAACACAAAGAGCAGTGTTTACATACATCACCCCACCCCTCCCTTCTTCCCAGGCCCAAATTACTTTGTTCTCGATTTCTTCACCTCTTTCCCCCCAGCGGCACAGGGGGACAGGGGATGGGGTTTAGAGTCAGTTCACAGTCTGGTGGTTCCTGCCACTCCTTCCTCCTCAGGAAGAATTCCTTACAGTCCTCCCCTGCTTCTTCATGGGGTCCGTCCCATGGGAGAGAGTCCTCCACGAACCTCTTCTTCATGAGTCCTTCCCACAAGGTCAGGAGCAAGCTGCTCCAGCGTGGGCTTCCCACAGAGTCACGGGCTGCTTTGGGAACAGTCACCTCCCCTGGCACCGGGGTCTTCCACAGCTGCATAATCCAAGTCCACTGGCAGCAAATCGAAGTCCACCTCTCCTGGAGCCTTCAGGAAATGTTCCACCATGTTCCTCCATGAATGGAGGGGGACAGCCTGCCATCTCGCCATAGGTTGCAGGGAAACTTCTGCTTGGGCACCTTCTTCCCATTCTTCCTCACCAACCACGGGCTCCTCACCCTGGCACTGCTCTGCTGCTCCAGCTCAGCTCTTTTTTCCTGCTTGCTCTGCTCAGGTCTTATCTCAGTTCTTTCATATGTTAATTGCAGAGGCGCATCCATTGTCTCTCCCTAATGGCTCCTTGGTTGGTTTTGGAGCAGGGGGAGCTTCTTAGCTGCTTACCGGAGCCACCCCTGGGGCCCTTCCCCCCCTACCAAAAAACCCTCCAAACCAAACCAGCACACTTTCCTGACATTTAAAAAGGTGCAAGCGAAGGTCAAAGTTTTCCCTCCAATTGAGCTGTTCTTTCAGTCTTTCTCCTGAGAGATATTCCCCTGAAATGATATGCCTTGAAAGGGGGAATAAGGTTGGGCTGATGCCTCTTTCCTCAGTGAGGATCACAGCAGGATCTCCTTAGCCAGACACCCATGTGTATGAAATTGAAAGTCAATCAATTTGACCTGTCTTGTAAACATTTTAAAATTGACCAATGGACCCAAAACTTGCAGGGAGGAATACAGAAAGAGAGAAGAGTGCTTTATACACAGAAGCACACACACTCCAAGTATGTATTATTTACTCGCAAAAAAAAGAGTGAAATTTCATCTGTTATTATATATATAGACTAATGGTTGGTTTTTAAATTCTGGCCTGTTCTCAGGTACAAATTTTTCTCCCTGCATACCTTGCAAGAACTAAAATTTTTGCACAGAATTGCCTGAATTTCCATAAGCAAAACCCCTTTGTTTGCATGGCATTTTTGTCTGTGAAAAGTTTACCCCTACAGACAGATGCAATATGCTGTTGTCTACTGAAATAGTACTGGAACTGGGCCTGTCTCACCAGGAGAAACATGCAGTAGTTAGCTGTCATAGTTTAACCCCAGCCAGCAGCTAAGCCCCATGCAGCTGCTCTCTTACTCTCCCCCAGTGGGATGGGGGAGAGAATTGGAAGAGTAAAAGTGAGAAAACTTGTGGGTTGAGATAATGACAGTTTAATGGATAAATCAAAAGCCACACACACAAGCAAAACAACACAAGGAATTGTCCCACCATTTCCCATCAGCAGGCAGGTGTTCAGCCATCTCCAGGAAAGCAAGGCTCCATCTTATGTAGCAGTTACTTGGGACAACAAACACCACCAATCCCAACATTCCACTCTTCCTTCTTTTTTCCCCCAGCTTTGTATGCTGAGCATGACATCACATGGTACAGAATATCCCTTTGGTCAGTTGGGGTCAGCTGTCCCAGCTGTGTCCCCTCCCGACTTGTTGTGCACCCCCAGCCTGCTCACTGGTGGGGTGGTGCAAGAAGCAGAAAAGGTCTTTGCTGTGTCTAAGCACTGCTCAGCAAGAACTAATACATCTCTACATTATCACCACTGTTTCCAGCACAAATCCAAAACACGACACCATACCAGCTACTATGAAGAAATTAACTCTACCCCAGCCAAAACCACCACATTAGCAAACATATTCAGTCCTAGCTGGAAAATGACATTTTCTTTCATCAAGAGAAATCTTGCCCTGTTATAAATAATATCTAGATTCAAACACGGTGCTTTAATGAACAACAAAACTCCTGTGCAACTTTTGGGAGACTTATCTAAGCCATGGCTGCGAGAAGCTAAATCCTGCCCATAATAATATCTCTTCATTAATCATACCTGACTTATTAATAATACTATTTAAATAAAGCCACCTACTAATTAAAACACGAGTATACCAAAATTCAAGAGGGTGACCATCAGTTTATCACTAACCACAAGTCATCCTACCTATTTTATCTGGATATATTGAGTGGCAGTGACCAAAGCTTATACCATATATGCATATCGTAATGTTTGCCTATGAGCATCTTAAAGTTGTCTCAAGTGATTCAGATTCGTATCTTGCATATTTTAAAAAAAATATGTTGATCTGAAAATTGAATCTAATAAACTAGCTGAATGAGAGGAAAAATTTGTTGATTCACTCATACTAAAGAGCTTCTGAAAACTATTACAAGTGCATGAGCAGAACAATACATCTTTCAAGAAGGCAGATTTCTAGAAATATGCAGATGAAACTTCCTCTAAAAATTATAAATGAGAGCAGAAAGAATAAAATAGTGAGATAATTTGTTTTCACTGAGGTATTTTCTTGACTGTTTCTTTACTTCACTAAGACTTTTGGCTCAGCCTTCTGGAGAACAAATACTACATTGCACGATACAAAATTCTTACAGACAAAATAAAACTGAAAAATATTGACTCAGATACTAGTTGCATGCAAAAAACAAACAAAAATTTAGGTTTTGATTTATATTCAGGTAAGTTTAGACATATGTGTGGACCACACAATGAGTGTGTTTGTTCTATGCAGAGAGAAACTGGACCACTGGGGACTTTTAATCTTTCACAAAACATGGGAATGTACAGTGTGTAGAGGTTCTTTGCAACTGAGTTCACTGAAAGCACACTGAAAGCACATTGCTTTAGCCATGGAAAGAGAGCTACTCTTTGTAACTTTATCTTATTTGCAGGTTTGTCTTTTGGACCATGCTTCTGCTAAAAAAACAGTCATCCACACATATTATATAAGAATAGTGTAATTAGGTCATAAATAAAAATACCACTTCTAATGCCCACTCACATATCCCATTATTTGCACCTCTTGCTACTCTAGCCCAGATTCTCATACCAACTCCTGAAGATACAATCAAGGCTGTGGGCACAAGAAGAGAAGGGCTTTCTATGCCAGTGTATTTTTCACACTCAGTGAGAGAGCACAGACAACTCAAAGTGTAAGACAGACTAGTGGCTCCAAAGGCTGAGAAACCAGATCGGTTTCTCATACCCTCCCCTCATACCCCCAAAACCCCAAGTGCCTCTCAGTGAACACACAGGCACATTCAATATGAACAGGGCTTCCTCAAGGAGCCTGCAGAACAATGGCATAACCATGAATTTGGAAAGTGAACAAGGTAACATTAGCACTTTGAGCCTTCACCACAGGGACCTTGGCTCTTCCCCCAGCATCTACCCCAGATCCACATTGCTGCTCCTCCAAAGCCAGGCTGCAAATGGCAAGTATCTTTAGGTAATTTTGCTAGATCTTTTGACTGAATCAGGATTTCTTTCTTTTTTAGGGTGCATGCTGTGTGTACTAGTTCCCCAGCTATCCCAGATGTGAACTGCCCAGGACAAAACAGCTCTTACCCATGCTCAAGTTTCCTAGGAGGGAAATTAGGGAAGGATGTATGGACGAAAGCTTTATGTCCCATGTGGCCATGTGTGGCTGAAGTACACCAGGTTGCAGCTCTGAGGAAATACAAACTGCTCCATAATGGTTCCAACTGTGAAGACCACTCTTTCTTTTACTGTTTTGTCTGGGTCTGTGATCCCTCCAACCCTGCAGCTGGGCATGGGTCAAGTGACTAGGAAAGCAGACCCTTGTGCAATACATTCTTTCAGTTGCCTTCTGGCCCCAATCTGCAGTAGCAGATGGGAAACGCCTGTTATCCAAGCCCAAAAGTTTGTGATAAAACAAGGATTTAATTATTGTGCATGGGGGTTGGAACTAGGTGATCTTTTTGGTGCCTTCCAACCCAAGCTATTCCGTGATGCTATGATCATTTCCCCACTGTTGACTTATGCTTTACACATTCCAATGGAAGTGAGTTAAAAGGATTAATTGGGTGGGGAGGAGATGGTTCAAAAAGAAAAAATAATTTATTAGGTTTACAAAATGGTTTAACTACGGGGGATGTTCTTTTGCTAGGGAAAAAAAAAAAAAAAAAAAAAGGAGAAAATTGTGAAAAGTTGCTTTGTATATAGCAATCTTAATTACAAGAAATGCTTTTTGTTGTCAAAACACCCTACAGTTCTGAAGGCTTGTGCCTTTATCTAGGTTTTAAGTCTAAGTAAAAATTAGTTATGCTCAAGTCATCTTTTTTCCCTCAAAGAACAAAACATTTAAACCATTTTCATTTTTGCTGGAATTATTAAAAATCTAAATGGTTATAATTGAATCTGACTATCTGATAGAATAAAAATCCATGGGAAAGGTGGCAGTTTTCCAATGGGCTTTTTTAAAAGCATGTGGTTATTTAAATATGCTTTGACATAGCTGTGAGATGTTTAGGAAAGAATTCTGTAATGACACTGACTGATTCTCCTCAACCATTGCATGCATAACAGATAAATTTGCCCTTGCTTACACAGCGTAAACATGGTTCAATGAAAAAATACTAAGTAAAAGGTGGAAAATCAGATCTTGAAGAACAAGCTCTACCCTAGATCTAGGAGCTCTGTCATCATTTCTATCCATGCATTTGTATCAACTGGGGATTTTGTTTGTTAATCACACTTTGCCACATATAGCTCAAGATGCCACTAATCTATTAGAAATAATAGCAGAATAAGCTCTTAACTTGTTAATTTTATTACACTAAAGATCAAATTTACTTGCAACCTTCTGTGCCAGAAGATCCTGGCTGCTTATTCTAGTTGGAGAACATGACAGTCAGTGCTACTTAAAAGGGATCATTTCTTTCTCCATCCAAAAGAGCACTCTAATTTTATTTTTTTTTAGAACATATGGCTCTATGTTGGCACTGCTGGGACTTATAATAGTATATAATGGCATACTATCATCCAGCCTCCAGCTGCCTGGGAACATAAGGGAGGAAAGCACAGCTAGATATTTTTACCATGTATGATGCATAGCCCACAACATATAAGGTTGATTGGAGGGCTGTAGGTGATATTCAGAAAAAATTGGATTGTGGGATTCCTCTTGCCTGGTTTTTAAGTGGTTATTTCCAAACTTCAGCTGCCAGGTCCTTGCACTGTTTCCTCTTTATCACACAAAAGCAGCATGATCTGTATTATTCTTTAGATTGTAGTAAGGAAATAAAATGTAAATGAAGAAACCTCCTCAGTTTTCCCGCTTGCCCTGGCTTGGCTTTATCTGCCCACACTAAACATACACTAGGGAAAAAAAAAAAGCTGCCAGTGCTTTAGTAACTTAGCAAATCATAAGAACTTCCAATTCAATAATGGTGCAGTAAAATGAATGAGAAATTCTTGGTTTCAGAGAGAATGAATCCCTGAACATAAGCAAACCTCTCCCCAACACAGCTAGGAGAGAAACACCTCAAGACCTCATGGTATGATCTGAATCTAAGAGCTTACCAAGTCCAGCTGTGTTTTCTAGAATATTTTTGGGTTTCTTCATCCTAAGCACAATTAAGTCTCCTACAATAAATTAAAAATAACTCTTTTTCTCTAACTTCAGTTTTTCTGCACCCATTGCAGAGCAGCTGAGAAATCTACTTGGTCAGCTGTTGCCTTCTGTTAGTTTTCTCTGTGGCACCCTAGCTGAAAACATTCCAGTCTAATGCTGACTTCTTATGAAGGGTTTCACTGGAAAGAGGAAGCCTGTTCTTGCAGCTCCACTGGCACTGGTAGAATTGCGCTTGCATAAAATTAGTATAAAATTAGAATGTTTTTTAAGATAACTGTTTTCTCTATCAAAGATCATTGTGAGACCAACACATCATATTTCCCAACTCCCACACACACCCCCAGTCCCTTATACCAAGCAGAAGTGCTCACATAAGTTAGTTGCAATAATTCAATTCAGGGTTCACAAGACGCGAAAAGGAGAAAGAAGGAGGAGGGGACACACACAAACAATCAAATAAAAAAAATGAAAACAAGAGAAAAGGAAATATTCCCTGAAGCTACATCTAGACTGTGGGATCTGAGAGTACTTCCAACTCCCAGATCCTAGTGTGCACCCTTGCTGAGTCCTGACTCCGTGTCTCGATGAGGTCTGGCCATGCTACCCCAGAAAGTCACAGGAGACTGAAAGGGAGAACACCTTGCTACATGACTAAGAAAGTTACTGCAGCACTTACATTTGAGAACTTTTTTTTTTTTTGCATCATTTCAGTCACAGTTCACCAGCAGCCTCTCTGATTAAATAATTTGCTCCTCAGAGGCAGGCCATGATAGCTGTTCAGTGCAATCCCTCTTTAAAAGCCAAATCCTACAGAGAGAAAGAGAGCACAAATCACTAGCCTGGGTGTTACTCAGAGAGTCTGGAGCTGTGATATTTTTGTTCTACTCTTCTGTCTCAGCTTCAGTCAGTTTGCTACATCTATCACCAACACCAGAGCCTGGTTCTAGTAGTGACAACAGTCATCCAGGGGATTGTCTGTATATCTGTCTCAAGTCAGTCTTCTCTTAAATGCTGAACAAGGATAACATCTCAAATACACACATCTATTCAGACACAACATACTGCTTAGTTTGAAAAGTAAAGGAATGAACCACTGTATCATTCTTTTTAATGAAGAAAATAGGCCAATCTTATCCAAAGAAACTTAATATATCCCCACTGCAGTTATCAGATTCAGGGTTACAGCAGCTCGACCAGCCTGATTCCTTAGTACTTTGGGATCCCCCACACAGGCGCTGATAGCTTCTGCTTACATATTTATGCTTTCCACTGGGGGAGACAAATCTTTCAGGAGGCCTGATTATGACAGATTGTAAATGGGGCAAATAGCCCCTGCCAGACTCCCCAGGAGTTGCACTGAAGTGGATCAGCTCTAAACAGCATCAGCAGGACATACTTCGGTGGGCAGGGTCGTTCAGCCTCAGGCAGCCTTTCCTTCCACTCACATTAAACTCTTTTCACTGATGGATATGCTTTATGTCCATTCTGCCTATTTTCTGGTCTGGAAATCCCTGAGGTATCAATGTATGGAAAAGTGAGAGGGACATCCAACAGCAAGTGGCTGGAGAACAAACCAAGAGGATGCACTTTCCTCAGTCCCTCTCTGCAAGCAGCTCTGCAATGGAGAGCTTGCACATTGCCAAGGGAGAGGCAGTATGCGTGACTTTCATCTGTGTGTTTGGAATATGTGTTGGAGTCAGCAATGGAAAGGGTGGGATTCATCAGCCCCTGTAGGCAGTTGACTTATGAGTCATCTCACCTTAAGAGGAACATCTAAAAAAATTGTGGGCTGTGTTCTAGAAAAAGCCTGTCTCCAGAAGTGGCTCGAAAGGAGTGTGGATGACTAGTTTCTGCTGTAGATGTTCAAAAGGCAAATATTTGCTTTTAGGCAGACCAATCCCACTACCAGTTTCTCATTTATAGTCTCTGAAGCTGTGATACTTCTTTATACCCTGCACCATGATCCCTAGCCTTTCTTCCACGAAAGAAGATTCAGGAGATCCATCTGGTTTAGGAGAAAACTATACTTGTAAAAGTAATCTAGAATCACAGAACCATAGAATCACTTGGGTTGGAAAAGACCTTTAAGATTATCTAGTCCAACCATTAACCCTACTCTTACCAAGTCCAGCGCTGAGCCATATTTCCAAGTGCCACATCCAGACAACTTTTAAACACATCCAGGGATGGTGACTCAACCACCTCCCTGGGCAGCACATTCCAATGTCTGACAACCCTTTCAGTGAAAAAGTTCTTCCTAATGTCTAGTCTAAACCTCCTCTGGGGCAGCTTGAGGCCATTCCCTCTTGTTCTTTCACCAGTTACTTGTGAGAAAAGACCAGCACCTACTGCTTTACAACATCCTTTCAGGTATCTGTAGAGGGCAATGAGGTCTCCCTCAGCCTCCTTTTCTTCAGACTAGATAGCTCCAGTTCCCTCAGCCGCTTCTCATAAGTCTTCTTCTCAAGGCCCTTCACCAGCTTCATTGCCCTTCTTTTGACACACTCCAGCACCTCAAAGTCTTTCTTGTATTGAGGTGCCCAAAACTGGACACAGTATCGAGGTGTGTCCTCACCAATGCCTAGTACAGGGGGAGGATCACCTCCCTGGTCCTGCTGGCCACACTATTTCTAATACAGGCGAGGATGCCATTGGCCTTCTTGGCCACCTGAGCACACTGCTGGCTCATATTCAGCCACCTATCAATCAGAACCCCCAGGTGCCTTTCTGCTGGACAGCTTTCCAGCCACTCTTCCCCAGTCCTGTAGTGCTGCATGGGGTTGTTGTGGTCCAAGTGCAGGACCCAGCACTTGGCTTTGTTGAACTTCATACAGTTGGCCTTGGCCCATCAACCTAGTCTGTCCAAGTCTCTCTGTAGAGCCTCCCTACCCTCAGGCAGAGCAACAATCACTCTCAACTTGGTGTCTTCTGCAAACTTACTGAGGATGCATTCTATCTCCTCATGAAGATTGTTGATAAAGATGTTAAAAAGAAGTGGCCCCAGTACTGAGCCCTGAGGAACCCCACTTGTGACCAGCCACCAGCTGGATTTAACTCCATTCACCACCACTCTCTGGGCCCAGCCATCCAGCCAGTGCTTTACCCAGCAGAACGTACACCAGTCCAAGCCATGAGCAGCCAGTTTTTTCGTCAGAATGCAGTGGGAGACAGTGTCAAAAGCCTTATGGAAGTCCAGGTAGACAACTTCCAAGTACACAACGTCCACAGCCTCACAGCCACACAGCCTCATTGACCATCAGGATTACCATCTCCAAAGACAGAAAAAGGTAGGACATGGGACATTCACTGCTACTAAGATCCATCATTGCTCAGTTTACCTGTCAACTGATGGACTTTTGCTCCTTTTTCAATCTACAATAAGTAAAAAAAAAAAATGTTTAAAAAAGCTATCTATGAATACTGCTCTGAGAGCAAGTATGTTATTCAATGATCCTTGATCCAGCACCCAGCCACATAGTTTCCTGAGTCGGAAGGAATTGTGCACTTTCCTTTCAAATCCATCATATTATTTGCATGTCACTCAGGCAGTTTGCTATTCAGGGGCACAAAAGAAAAAATTTCACTTCCTCCTTGTAAAAAGGTGCTGTTGACAGAGCTTGCAATGCTTTTGCCCTGTATAGTAGGGACCAACATACACTAAAAATAGCGGACAGTGACATCATTCATATCTTCTCCTCTTCAGGAACCAAAAACACCCTAATTAGTAGATTTTAGGGTGTGAAAGCTGGCTAGGCCTTTCTCCAGAACAAATTCTATGGTTATTTTTTTGTCAGCTCTGTTGTGGTTTAGGAAGTGATCGAGTAAGTATTTGGAGTGGGATGTTGAAAAAAACACTCTGCCTGACTCAAGAGAGATTCAACATTTCAAAAAACTCCAAACCTAAAGTCTTTTTCAGAAATGTTGTTTAAAGTGGTCCTTCAAACAGAAGCTGATGTTTCAGTGTATTGTTTTACTCAAATGATAGCATAAAGCAAACTTATGCAATTTTAACTGATTTTTTCTGTTGGATGACACTTGGCATTTCTAAATATCCTTTAATCAAATAATCCCAACAGTATTAGCATAAATTTACAAACACACTAAAAATTGTGGATCATTATTACATGCATGTTATGACCAGGGATCCAGTAAAAAAAGGACCTATTCAAGTCAAATGGGTGCTCAATAATAACACCCTGAACTATTTGTTCCCTTCCCTCTTCCTTCCATCTGCTACTCTACTTCTGGAAAGCAATCTCATTAACTATTAAACAATCTTAAAAATAGATGAAAAAAAGAAGATATTATTACAATAAGGGCTGGTTTTTCTGCACAGTTTCTTCATCAGAGAATAACCAATGTCTATAATTTACATGAGAACAGTGCATGCATGTCCTCCTGTAGCAATGCATGGACTGAATTTTAATATCATGGGCTAGAAGTGACATGTTTAGAACTTAGAGCCAGATAGTCACCAGCCCATCTTAAATGGTATTCTGTGTTCCTTTTCTCAGTTCTACACATGCACAGGGATTTACCAGCGTGGCTGACATTCTTCCATTAGCACCACCTGGTGGGAAATGCACACTCCGGATAGTGTGATGGAGTTGCAGTTCCCTCCCATGTGCGTGTGGGTGCATGCACACCCTCACGCAGACAGTACACACAGTGAGATTTGGGGAACAGAGAGCCCAGGGGAAAAAAAGATTGGCAGACTTCCTTCTGCTGTTCTCATGTTTTCAGTGCCTGCTGCAGCATGTCCTCACTTTTCTGTTGAAAAACAACAAAGTTTATGGAAAGAAAAGAAATAAAACGTTTCATTCCATAGTTCTTCAGTAGCAGAGAGTAGTTGGTAAACAAGGCTGTGTTTGTCTTTTGTATTTCTAAGCAGTATCTGCCCCAGAAAACAATCTCTTCCCAACTGCATTCACCCAAATGTTTTTAAAATGTTTGCTTTTGGAGTTAAGCGAGCCATTTTGAAAAATGCATTAATTCCAGTGAGAACACTTTTAAATGAGAAACATCATTACTTTTTTACTTCAGAAAATTTTCCGATTTTCAGGGAATTTTGTTTTGGGAGGGATTTTATATTATTCATACACTATGACATGACATCTCAGACAAATATTCCTTTTATTATGGGAAAAAATATCAAAAGGAACTCTCAAAACACTCTATGTTTAATCTGTTTTGAAATGCCTGTGTTTCAAAACAACTGATCACTTATTTATACATCCTAATTTTTTGAAGCAGTTTGTTTTGCATGAAATCTTAAAGCAATGTGTTTTCATTTTAAGTCAAACCAAAATGCATTTCTAAATATTGATGTATCTAAAAAAATAAAAATGCCTAATTTCAACCAGATCTTATTACCAACTAGCTCCTTCAGGAAACATATCACAGTGAGTCTTTACCCCAGCTGGCAAATAAAGGGCAACATCTGATCATACATGTCGCAGCACAGCTCGTAATTAATATTGGCCAGGGAATTCAGACTCTGAAGCAGGAGAAACATTTTGAACTCTTATGTTACAGATGAGACTCCAAGAGAGATAGAAATTATGCTTTCACATAGGGGAAAGATACATGCTCAGTGAATTAAGAATGTAGTCCTTACTGCTCGCCTTCAGAGACCCTGACAATGGGTACAGCAATATGACAACACAGAACAGAAGTCTCCTTTTGTGTAAACAGATTCTCTTAGTTCACAATCATACATTTACATATATATTACCAAAAAAAAAAAAAAAGTAGAGCAGATTTTTCTATAGATTTCAGCTACTTGTCCACCAAAAGGGAGAAAGCTTTATTCTCTTTGTCCAAGACACTCATATCATCCATACTGCTCTAATCACTGTAATGCTTGTATTATTTTGAAATAGATCTTATCACTGAGTAAAAGCAAAGAAAAAAAATACAGTAAATAGGTGAAATATAAACTAGCTCTCAGTCCCAAAATGGCAATAACTTCATATTATCACTTATTTTTTCCTACAACTGTTGCCATCATTTGTTTATTCTGTTACTCACAATGGTGTTTATTCTAAGCATGGAGGGGGGGGGTGTTGCTTTTGGTTTTTTTAAGCATTTTAGATGTCATTGCAAAATTGTGAACTCGCATGGAACACACTGGAACTGATTTCCCAGTGAGAATTGTTCATTCGAAGCCCTAAATATGAAGGGTAGTGATGGGAGAATATTCCTTCACCAGCTCACGTTACTGCACTTCTGGTAGGATTATTCTGTGATTTGCAATATTGTTTCTCCAAAGACAGAGTAAAATAACAAGCTTACAGTTACCCTTTTCAAACTCATATTATTCTGATGTTTGTGTAGAACTAAAGGAGAATGTCAGATGTGCAGTATTGATTTTTTCATTATTTTCTTTAAGTTGCTACAATTTCCTAAGCACTGTTGGATTTCCTGGCTATGGAATGGGAAGTACCAGTATACTAATGTATAATAAAAGGAGTTATGGACCATGGGCTGTTCTCCAGGTGGATGGACAACAGAAGTTACTAGCTAGGCATAAACAACTGTGTCAAGCATGTGCATGGCATAGGCTGCCAAAAAGCTCAGCTGTAAGTGAGCTGCTTTGATTCCTCCTATAACAGAGGACCTCTGGAGAAGGTCTCCCCATTGAGCCTGCCTCCATTCAAATAGGATGAGCCAGCACTTTAAGTTGTCCTTCTCTCTTCACTGTCAATAAAGGGAGCCTTGATCATCAGCATTGACTAGAGCTGCACTTTTTAGGTGGCTAGACTGCAATTAGGCAAGCCATGCAACTCCTGTCTCTGAAGCAAGTAAAGGAAAAAGCTCAGAGGCAGAACTGGAGCACCCTGTTTCTAACTCTGCTGGTAACCTGGTAGGATAATCTTGTATAAATATTTTTTGCTCATTGGTGCTTTGGGTAGCCCACTGCAGATTCAATAAGGAATATGTCGAAAGCTTATTATGACACTTCTTTGACAGTTATTTGATCTGTGAATGAAGGATTAAGTCTATGAGCAAAGCACCAGTAGCCACATGGAGACATTTGCTTAGAGGGGTAAACCACTTGCCTGGCTTAAGCCTCTGTTATCAGTCTTTGGACATTTACAATAATCCATTGCCTAAAGTTTCACAGGAAAAAAAAAGAAAAAAAAAAAAGAAAAAAATACATAAAAGTGCACAAGCTATATTCGCTATGTAGGACAGTATTTGAACCAAAGATGTACACTGTGTTTGGTATATGTGAGTCACCAGGATGCAGACAGCGTGGCATTATGGATATTTTTATTCTTGCTTGAATCAGCCCAGAGGTAGAGCTAAGAAGGAGTTTTGCTGTTCTTGATTGTACACATTAAAGTATACCACATACACCAGATAGCAGCCTGTGCTGGCGGAAGAGCCACTCTGAGCAAGCGGAAAAAAGAATAAGGAGAAACGTATTATCAAGGCTTTTAAAATAAAACTTCTAAAGCACCTTTAAATCGTAACATCTTGAGCAAAGAAAAGGCTGAATTATGTAAAAGTGGGCAGGGAGCCAACATCTGGCAATAATAAGATTGTTTTGTAAGCAAGCAGTTTTCTACGCAGCACGCAGCTCTTGGTCCACATTAGAGCAAACAGCAAATCTGTGAAGATGTGTATGGTCTCTGGCTGCCAGAAGGATACCCTAGGCTTTGAGTGAAAATTTTTGTGTCATTTGATCTCCTAAAACAGCCAGCTGAGATGAGTTATATTCCCCCTGCCAGGAACCTCGAAAGAATTGTTCAAACCATACGCTCATTCCTTCTGAATTGGAAACAAATGCCATAGCTGCATTGTTGGACTTTGAAATCAAACTCTCCCCGGCTCTTCCCAGTGTTCCTTGGAGGAAACAAAACTCCTTCCTGTGTCTGCTGCTTCTGTCTCTGCGGAGGGACCTCCTTCCCTCTGCTCTCCGTACTCCTTCTCATCCTTTCTCTCCCCCTTCCATGACTGCAATCTCTCATTCCAGAAAGCCACATCACAGGCCTGCCCCATGTGTTAGCCATCTTCTGTTTGCTGCCATTAGACTTCACCATCGCCTGTAGAAATGGAGTTGCTTAATTAGGTCCAGAGAGCTGGAGAACAACAAGGCCATTCAGGGTGGCACCCAGCCAGCAGCTTCTTCCCCTCTCTTTTTGTTTTGCTTTGTTTTTCCTCTTTTCTTAGAAGGGAGAAAGGAAAAATCTCAACCCCTTCCTTGCTTGTTCCCACCTGTAAAATCCACAGCACAGGTGAGTGGGTTAGGGTCTTCAATCAGACCCTGCACCACAAAAAGACCCTCTTTCAAAGCCAGCCCCACCATCATTGGGAAAAAAAAAAAACAACAAACAAACAAGCAAACAAAAAAACACTAGACGTCCAGGCTGCAGGACCCTAGATCTCCAAAAGCCTAGAGTGGTGTCCAGAAAGAGTAGGCAGCTACTGATAGTTGCTCTCCGAGCCATGAGGACCATTTGACAGTCACCACTACTCATCAGAACATGGGGAAAAGAGGTCTTGGAGGCCATCACTTCAGTGCTCAGGGTTGCGTCTGGCTATGGTTTGGATTTTCATCCGTCCTTCATAAGAAGCACAGTTGCTTCCTGTTAAGCTAGCAACACTTGAACTCCATCTCAGATATTTTACTCACTGAGTATCTTTGCTGACAATGAAGCATGCATGTGTGCTTCATTTGAAACTGCCTGGCTACTCTTCTTCTTCTTTCCCACCTCCCCCACAAGGCATCAGAAAGCATTCACAGATTCATTATTTCAAAGATATTTTTACTGCAAATCTAACACTTACCTGCTGAATAATTGAATCATCATATTAAAGACTTTTTCTCAATTTTCTTATTTGACTTCTAGTTTTCATTTCATAGAGAGATTCCAACAGAGAGCCAAACTAAGTTGTAAATCACCGCTGCTGCACATCAGTAGCATTTCAGACCAGATAGTGTACAGCCACCAGTAGTTAGCTGGCATCTCTTAGGCTTTCATAGGCTTGCTCAGTAATATATATCAATCTGACAAACAAACATAAAAGTGATGGATTTACGCTAGAAAAAAGAAAACTAAACACTTCCAGGTACTACTTTAATAATCAATTTGTTCTTCAGTACCCTAAAAAAATCTATAGAACTTGGCTAAGACTCAGGAAGAGTTGTTTGCAACACACACTTCAGCCAGTCCTGATGAAGCACTGCCATCAGGTTCTCCTTGGAAATTTAATGCAAAAAGGGAAGGAAAGAAGAGATCCAGTTCTTAATTTGCTCATTCTTTTTTGTAGTTGGAAGCAAGTAGGTTTCTACTGACAGGACAAGATTTATCACAGTCTTTTGTGTTTCAGAGTTCATGCATACTGAAGTATACACACTGGAAGTGTTGCTAAGGCTGAGTGAAAATTAGCAAGCTATGGGTACAAATGAAGTACCACAACCTTTGAGAGTCTCCTATACAAAATAGGGGAAGATTTTCCTTCTAGACAGTGAAATTTCATTCCAAAGAAATATGGGCAAACATGAAATACCCCAGTCTGGAGTTTAGTTCATCTTTATATCTCACTGTTTTATAAAAATATTCTATATAGGTCTTCACCCCTGTTGTCAGCATATTCCTGCAAAGCATTGTATCTCAGTTTGCACGCTGCCAGCCCTAGCAGCAAGAGCTTGATGCGTGCTCCAGAGAAGCACCTGGCTCTTGGGAAGGGTCTCCAGAGGAAGCAACAGAAAAGGCCTTCCTCTCCCCCTTCAAAACAAAGCTTCACCAAAAAGAAAATTCCTGGAAGCTACATTTTTACATCCAAGGACAGATTTCTTCAGAGGAAGTTAAAGTGAGGGGAAGATCAAAGAGCAGATAGGAAGAAGCAGGTTGTAGCAGTGGAAGATTCAATCATCAGGCAAATAAACAACAGGGTGCATGACCCTGGAGAGGACCACAGGGGAGCTTGCTTTACAATAAAAAAGGTGGTGGATTTCACCGGAAACCTGGGCAGGGTAAGAGGAAGCCTGGGGAAAGAGCGTGCAGTACTGATCTGCCTGGGCACCAGTGACACCAGTGACAGATGGACACTCTGGAGGTAACGTTTATGTTCACGGAAGGGAAGTTACAGACCAAGATTTCTGTGGTCTCTTACCCAGATGTGACAGGTAAAGCTAAGTGACTATTGGAAAAGGAGAGTCCTTGTATGAATAAAATAATCAAAATATAGGAAACGGGGCATGAGTAAATGGTCAGTTCTGACAACAGAGGGAGGTCAACAGTTCTGTTTTACTGGTGCTAGTGCTGAGAAATGAGCTATTTAATATAAGCAGACATTGTTAGAAAAAGGGATGAGGCATGAGGTAAAGACTGCTGATGACACTAAGTTATGCAGAAGAATAGGGACGTGAGCAGACTATGAAGAATTACAAAAGGGTCTGGTGAGACTGAGTGGTTGGGCAACAGAACAGCAGCTGAAATTCATTGTATATAACTATAAACCTATGCATGTAGGGAAAGACAATCAGATCTGGATAGACAGCAACGATTTCTGAAGTAACAGCATTTTGGAGCAAAACCTTGGTGTTATGATAGATGGGTCCATAAAAGCAAAGTGAAAATGTCAGGAGTAATCAGAAAAGGAAGAGAGAACAAAGCGAAAAACTTGGTGCTGTTGCATCAACCCTTGGCTCGCACTTGACTTTCAAATTTTGTGCAGTCATTCTAGAGAGAAGTGGAACAGCATTTAAATTGCAAAAGGTTCAGAGAGGTGCAGGGAGGCTGCTGAGAGCTGTGAAAGTGCTTCCATATGATGAACAAGCAAGGAGTGTGAGCCTCTTCACTCTGGAAGAGGGAGAACTTAGAACGCCAACAGCCAAAGTCTACAAAGTCACAAACAGCATGGAGAGAGTGAAGGGAGATCAACAGTCCACTCTCTCCACAGCCACAAGCAAAATGTGCACTCAGATGGAGCTGGCAGAAACCAAGTTCAATATAGACAGAAGATGGCTTTTCATGCACCCATGGTAAGGCTGTCCTTGTTGAAGGATGTTGTGAATACAAGAGGTTTGCACAAGCTGATGGGAAGAAGATGCCAAAAAGATCCATACAGAGCTACTGAGCAGACAAGCAATTACAGTATCAGTAGGTCTCTGAGCTGGATATAGAGGCTGGGATTGGATTTGGAAGGATGAAGCTAACATTGAAGATACTTGCCCAGTGCCTGCTTGTCCTAGTGTGCCTACTTATCTCCATCACTGATGGAGACAACACTGGGCAAGCTGGACCTTAGGTCCAGTCTGGTGCTGCCATTCTTCATAGCATTATGACAGGCTCTTGGACCCAGGCAGGCTGATTTTCCCTCTGAAATGTGTTATTTGTCTTCTCAACCAGAAAAACAAATCAAGGGCAGTAAGGGAGTGTGACCAGAATAAGATGTCAATAGTTATCTTACCCCACACACCATCACTCACCACTAAAAGTAATCTACCATTTCTGTATCAGATTCAAATGTTAATCCAGTTTGTTCTAAGTGGCATTCCTATACTTACTGAGCTCATTTTATACACGTACTTTGAGTGAAACAGCAGGAAAATGAAGTGCACTCAGAAAATTAAACTCAGATTTGTAATAGAAATTGTTCATACCAATAGCTGATTTCATGACTGAAATGAGGATGATCACAGAAGGAAACTGTATACTTAATTCACAACAGAATAAAAATGTCTTGGTTTTCATATTTCACATAACCTCCTAAGAAATATTCATGTACATTTTTCCACGATTAACATATAATAGTAAACACATTTTTAAAGGAAAAAAAACCTTGACAACATTTGAGGGGGAAAAAAAAAAGGTGTGGAGTAGAAGGGGTAAAACTCACTTAAAGTATAATTTCTATATACTGTTCACCCATATTAACCCTCCTGATAACTTTTTTTTAAAAAAATAATTAAATAGTATTACTGCAATGGGAATATCTCCATTCAATTCAGAAGGGTGGCTCCTAGGGTTTGCCAGTGCTTGTACTACCAATGCCAGGGGCCTGGCTGTCCATGGACACAGTGTTCTGCAGAAGAGCTGCTTCATAATTTTGAGAGCTGAAGAGCTAATTTTGGAAGACAAGTTTATCACAATCAGAATTAGGGAAGGAGAAGTACGTCAGACTGATGTCAAATTGTAGCATATGCTAGGAAAATGTAAACCTTACTTTTTGCGTGGTGCTGAAACAGAAAATATCGTCCCTTATGTAGAGAGAACAGAGGCCTATGCTCACTGAAAAGATTCAAGTATTCCTTCAAAAACGTATTTTGATAAATGGAAAAAATTGTAATAGGAAAGAATTGATGTTATGGTTGTAATTTTTAGAACACCATTAACACTTACAGTTGTTACTGCATGACCATAACATCACTTACAATATCTCTGAAATGAACTCTGCACTAGGCAAAACCAATGTGTTTTATTTTAAAAGTACTAAAAGCATCTGACATACACCCATGAAAAGCCCCATGAGAACAAAAGGTACCTTTAAAATACACATGTATTTCAAGTTTATGTTAACATTTTCAGAGCTCAAAGAGAAAATAGATCCACAATACTGTAAAACCATCACATACACCTTGATTTTAATATATTAATATTTCTCATAAACATAGCTCAAATTCCAAAATAGCTTCTGCCCACAGTGTAACCCCTTCTATGAGTTTACCATTAGAAATTAGACCTGCACAGTTAGAGAAAAGAAGGAAAATGAAGGGATGAAAAAGCTGTGTGCAGTAATTGTCCTTCTTGCAAACACCAGTTTTCACAGTCCATTCGCACTCCCTGTCAGAGCAGCAGATTTTAGAGTTAAGACACAAAATCCAGTTGTATTCAATCAAACTCAGTTACAAATCACAGCTGAAGCTTGGTGTCAAGAATCTTGACTATTCCTAAAACTACAGAAGTTGGCAGGGATGGCTTATGGCGCTTTTTTCTTTTTCTTTTTACACTACAGATACATATGCACTCACATACACAGTTTCTCGTTTCTTTTTTCATGCATGGAAGGCCCACATTCACAACAGATGGAGAAAGCATCTGATTTAGCTGAAGAAAGAGCAACTACATAGTGTTGTCAAATAAATACAATGTTGTAAACTGCCTGGAAGAAAAAAACATCGGTTTCTTCTCCAAACTTTTCTAGTCATAAGAACTTCAGGGGTTATTTCTAACACAGCTAAATTATTGTACAGTCACTGACTGACACATCTATTCAAATTGATTGTGCCTCTTTTGGACAAATGTTTTTCCATAGGCATTCACATGCTACATTTACCTGGCTACCAAAAAAGGAAAAAGAAAATACGCACAGAGAATGGAATTAAATTTTCCATACTCAAGAGAGCTTTTGCTTCTTTGTGTCAATGGTTTTCCTACATCACTACAGTTCAGCTAAGTAGTGGCCAAAAAAGTAAAGATTATTACTGTATCCACTGTGATGAACAGATACTACCACTGAGTTCTAATGACACTGTAAGCTAGTCTAGAGCTTTAGTGAAAACCTCATGCCTTTAAAAGTTGAGTTTATTTTAAAAATTCAAATGTAATTAATATGCTTTATAATCATAGGATAACTTTGTGGGACTATGGAATAAAACATTCTCATAGTGACTGCTCTGATTCTGCAGCTTGTGTACATCCTGGGGTGGAGGGAAGCTGCTCCAGGCAGATGGTCAGACTTTCTCCTGCAGATTAAAAGATAATAGAAAACTCTGTCTTTTTTTCCTTTGAAGTTATGTCTAATATATTCCTCTGTGGTGGGCAGCTCTTTATTCCCAGTTTATCAGTTCAGATGAAAAGTGGGAAAAAAACAGTGCTAACACAAAGCCCTCAACTTTTCCCATTTTAGGCTGTATCAGTGTCCCATCACAACAATCCACAGCAGCAGCAGTGGCACACACACACAGTTGATAGGCTTATACTATACTGATTTCAGATGCAATGCTTCTCCCTACACCCTAGAAGCCTTCCAGACTTCAGAAGTGGCAGCCAGTATGTTTCATTGTTGAATCCTCAGCAAAACTGGCTATGAGGGGTCCTGAAGGCCAAAATTTCTGTTCAACGGGAAACTTAAAAATGGTCTTGGAGTTTCGACTTGACAATGGAACAGGAAAATGGATGTTGAAGCCCCTCCAGGAAAGTGGAATCCTATGTCAGTTTTTCTGAAGCTGTTCAAGTTTTCTTGAACTGCCAGAAGTGGGTTAAGCAACAATAAACCAAGATCATCCACAGCAGACCAGGGAGAAGCAGGTATATGGAAGCAATTTCATCATTAAAATGCTGAAGCTGCTCACTCCTGGAAACTGAAGTTCTGGCTTCTCTGGAGCAGTTTGGTTTCCTATCATCAGGCAGGTGTTTGATTAGAAAGCCAGGAGGCTAAGTTGGCAAGAAACAACCGAGGAGCCCACCAGAACTTGACCAACCTAAGTAAATCATGGTCACTTCAGTGAATAAATATTCCAAAAAGATAAAACACACTATAAAAAAAAAAAAAATCTGACAAGTTTTATTGATTCAGAAACAATTGCCCCATTTGATCCTAGAAGAAAAAAAAACAAAAACAAACAAAAAAAACCAACAAGAACAACAAAAACTACCACAAATGAACATGTTTTTAGGAATAGGTTGTTATTAGTGGTTTTCTCAGGCTGCTGTGCCCTCTCATGGCTACAATCCCCCACTGAGGCATTCAGATTTTCTCACTCCCTAAACACGTAGACAAACCAGTCCCTGGAGCCCCTTTTCCTTTTAGGGTATGGGATTAAAACCACATCAAGCCAGTAACCAATTATTTTCAAGACAGACCATTCCCAGTCCTTTCTTCTCTAGTACTTTTTGCAGACCTCTTCTGCTCTCTGAGTCCTGGGAATTCACTTCATCCTCAGTGGATGACTGGAGAAGGTGGGAGGGGAGCTGTTAACTTCTTTCCTTTTTCTTCCTTCCAAGCAGTATCTCTCTCCCCTTCTCAAGCGAACTGCAGTTCCTCATCTGATTAACTAGGACTCCCTAAGATATGGAATTCCCATAATAATGCAGAAGCTCTATTACAACCTTCTGCCAAAGCACACAAGAAAGTCAATGAAATCCAGGGAGGAAAACATGAAAAATAGCCTAAGTAAATAAAGAACCATTTAAACTTAGTGTATGAAATTAGACAACCAGACCTGGACTAAAATAATTTCCAAATCACCTCCAAATTTTGACAGGAGGAAGAAAAATCAGCAGGATCAGAATACAAATCTCCCAAATGTGACCAATGCAGTCATACTGATGGAAGAATGAAATACAGCAAATTTGGAATCAGTCTATGGGCAAATGAAAAAGCAGATGCCTCAGCCTTAGGATCCCCCTGGATCAAAAGGTGCCTGGGACATTTTAAGGCTGATTACAAAAGCCATGAGGGCAAACATATGGCAATAATTTTGGGAGGCTTTGGTTACTCCTTTGCAAACCAGAAAGTGACACAGTGGGTTGTGAGGCAAAAAGCTAATTGACTTGTTTATTTTTTACATGGTATAAATGACTGCCTCATGGAGTGACCAGAGACCTGACAGAAGGAGAAGCATTTCTTAACCTAGTTCCAAGCAATCCATACAGCTCAGTTCAAAGTTTATTGCAAAGAGCCCCAATGATTGCTAACGATCATAACATAATAAAATTCAAGAACCTTGTTGGAATAAGTGGGAAATAACCTACTGCAGTATCCCTTAAGAAACTACATAAAAGTGGGAAACGTTAGTAAAAGGAAAGGAAGGTGAGTTGCTAAAAGGGTAAAGCACCTGAAGTCAGCTAGGAAACAATCTAAAAATAGTTTACTAGAGTTTCAGAGTAAATGTGTGCCACCTCTTTAAATGTTTCAAACAGTACCAAAAAAATCTAGCATTGTTAAATGTCAGACTAAAGGAGGCTCTTGCAAGTAGAAAGACATTATTCAGAACTGGAGGTCATGTCCAAGTGAAGAAAATAAAAAGGGTACAAAAGTTTATAAGTTACATGCAAAAATATAATAAATCAGAAAATATTTTAACAACTTGGTGCAGGCAGCCCAATTAATCACAAAAGTCTTGCAAACACAGAAGCAGCCAGAGCTTTGTCAGAGTTCATGCAACTACTACATGACAGAGGTGTAAAACGAGAGTTCAAAGCTGTATAAGAAGAGCTAAATTAATTGTCTGAGTTGATGTTTATAAAGGAAAAGCTCAGAGAGGTTTTATGTGTGAAGCAAGTTTGAAATTTCCAACTGAAGTGCCAGTGGCAGGGGATTAGAGTAGGTCAATAAAACAGTAGCAAATCTCTCAGACCAGATGCCATTCACCCAGCTGTCCTAGAGGAACTAATATACAAAAACCTAAGTAGGTGATTTATCACTTCAGTGGCTTCAAAGGGCTCCCAGCCCAGAAAAACTGAAGGCTGTGCAGATGACAAAACTTATTAAACAGGCCTCAGGAGCAAGGAAATACAGGATACTATAGACCATTAGTTAGGTTTCTATGTCAGGCAGATTGGTTGGAACTTTAATAGCAGATATACCCATAAATATCTCATAACAGACATAAAACTAGTTTTTATTTATAGAGGGCTGTCATACCTCCTAGATGCGTTGCAGTTCTTTGAAGACACCAGTAAACATCTGAATAGGATGATTCATTTGATACATTATAATTCGATTCCCAAAAAGCCTTTAAGAGATGGAGAGACATATAAAGAAGTTAAGTTGTCATGGAAAAGGGAGAAAGATTCTCTCAGGAGTTAATATATAATTAGTAACTTTTTTATTTTAAAGAAAGAAACGCTGAAATGAACAACAGCTCTCAAAGGAGAAGGATCCGTGCTGTGATCTCTACTTCTCAACCTATCCATAACAGAACTGTAGCAGAAGCTAAACAGAGCATAAAGGTTATTAATGATACAAAATTTCTCAGCATCATATAAATTAAAATGTACTGCACAGAGTTACGGAAAGATCACAACGTTACTGAACAGTGTCAGGTAGTAATCCACACCATGAAACATAAGGTAGCACATGTGAGTAAGAGCAACCTGTGCAGACAGACTGACTGCTCCACACTAATTATCACTCAAGAAAAATCTAGGAAACAAACTGGGAATATGTAACAAAAGTAGACTTTTAAGAATAGTAACTAATTAGAAGCCACCAAATTCACAGGAAAAGAACAGAGAAATTAGAAATACAAAAACATCACTATCAATGTGTTCATAGTGGTAGAAACTTGTGTTGTTTTTATGGCTTGATTGATGAGGACAGAGTTGGTCACTGAAAAGAGATATATTAGAACAGAATAAGGTACAGAAAAAAGCAACAGGAGAGGAGGAGCAATTTCTCCATGAGGGAAAAATGCAGCAAGCCAGGTCTCTTCAGTGTGGAAAAGAGATTGTAAGTGACAGATATGAGGGATCTGCAATTTCTGAAAGGCAGAGAGACACTGAACAGAGAAATGGTAAATTTCACATGATGCCATCAAGAAGAAGATTTAAGACAGGCTGCTGAAGTCCTTCTTCACACAGCAGATGACAGAACTGTGGAACTCTGCCATGTAGTGTTATCAACGCAAAAGGGTCCCAAGAGCCATCAGAAGAACAACATGCTGAGAAGTCCATAAAATTCAACGACAGAGGAGCCTTCCCTCAAGAGGAATTTTAGCCACAGATTTCCAGAAATTATGAAAATAAAATATAGGAAAGTGCTGCTGGTTAATTCTCCTACCAGTATAACCTTTGCCTCGGCAGCTGACACTGGCCATCATCATATAGAGGACACTAGTCTCACTAAATCTTTCCAGTGACCCAGTCTAACAGTATTTGAGCTGAAGAACTGCTTTTCATTAACAGTGGTGTGGCCCAGATTTTTTTCCACAGCTGTAGTCCTTGCACGTGACCCAGACTGGTTGCATCTCTTGTCAGTGCAGGGACATGGCACATGTTCAGCTTCAGCTCTCTGCTTGCTGATTCTTGTCAGGTACAGGTAAAAGTCCTTTTCAAAAGGATCACATGGAGCGAACAGGACCATGCAAAGTATACCTTGAAGGAGCTACTGAGATGAGAAAGGCTGAGGAGAAATTAAAATAGGATATAAGCAAACAGCAACCAAGCCCTTCCAAGCATATCTACTATCTTTCCAGTTCTCATATTTGCCTGACAGCATTTCACACAGCTTAGATCATATGAAGCAGGCACTGGGAAAACACTAAGCCTAATTTAAGTCCAATATGCACATGAAATTACAGATGCTCTCATGAATTGTGTACAGACTCTCCAAATACTGCATACTTCTACTTTCAGGTAAGGCCAGGGTATGAATAAACCGGTTTTCTTCAACTGCTTCTGTAGCTTTTTTCTTTTTTTTCTTTTTTTGAATCTTAGCTGCTCCATTAATTGTCAGGTAAGTTGTTATGCATCTCCTTTTTACAGCTTAACAAATGGAATTTCCCAAAAGAGACCACAATAGTAACAGTTTCTCGTTTCAATGTATTGTTTTGCACATGCTGTATTAAAAAAAAAAAAAAAAGCTACAAAAAATGCTGGAGTATTACTACAGGCAATTCCTTGACACTGGGTTTAGCAATAAAGTGAATACCAATGTGGAAAATGCTAGCCACAATTTCTCACTTAAACATCATCTCTTCAAGTTAAATTACAAACACAGGAAAGGCTCACAGTCGGTTACAGTAGATTGATATACATTGGCACCACAAATGAATCCAACTTTTCAAAAATGTCCACCAGAGCAACATACTGGGGGGGGAAAAAAAAATTCATTTTAATCCACAGCAATAACTTTTGTTTTAGATGGGGAAGAATTTCTACTGTTTGAGTTGCAGGATATCTTGGCTTGGAAGTAAGGGCTTACAGCTCATGGCATCTCTCATTTTGCCAGCCCCAAAGGGTTGCAATAGAAGTTTCTACAGCCCTAGTGCAAGATCTAATTTGTGTTCGTAATGTCCTTCACAGCCATTGGAAAGGTAGAATCTAAATGCAAATTAATCTGATAGTACAATTTGGATTGTTTCAGAGTCTTATCTATGTAAACAACTGTATTTTTATAGGGTTTTGAAGTTGCTTGTGAAGATAAAAATCTCTGAAAATGAACAGACCCTACCACAGATAAATTTTACTAAGGGAAAATTTGCAGCCGCCTTTTTGGAAACATTCCTAAGGGAGTATGCCATGAACTAGGAAATCTATTCTGGATAATGCTATAAAATTGCTCACCTTAATTCATATGCCAAATTCTTCTTTACTAAATAACAATTTATGATACACTCAGGCATCTGCCAGAAACTGCTGAATGAAAGCCACAGCTGTGTCTGTTATTGGGCACAAACTACAATATTGGCAATACATTTGTTCAGTGTATGAATGAATTCTGAGTAATTTTTTTCAATAATTATCTGGTCATTGTTGGGGTTTTTTGAGTGGACAGCAAGAGCTACACCTGTGAACAGGCATATTTTCCATCCAGGCAACAAATGGAAGCCAAATGAAATGCCTTTTCAGAAGGCTTTTTCTGAAACTGTGACAAGACCATGTGCTGGAGGACATCTAGAAAGCCAGCATGTTGCTAATAGCCTCTTTGGCAGCTCAATACACGGCTGCACACACCAGGTGGGCTGTCTTCAGCTTTCCTGTGGAGAATTGTGTGTAAAACAGCAGCAGACTGACCTGGAGCTTACTGTGTTCTGGGCTATTCTCAAAACTGCATGGAGTGGAGTATGTTCATTATGGATGCTGTAGGTATAACCCAAGAGAAGTATCTCACCACTCTCACTTAAACTAAGTGGTACCCCACCTTGTTATGAAGCAAGATTCCTGCTCTGTAAAAATCTGATACTGACTAGCAACAAAATATCAAGAGAAAAATCAAAATGATGACAAATTTTCAGATGCATATCTGCCAGAAAAACATCAGGGAAATCTCATGTGGTTCAGTTCAGGCTGGCAATAAGAGACCACAAAAATTCAAATTATGCCAAAAGCAGAATGTCTAAGAAACTTATCTTACTTTTCAGATTATTCATCACTCTATTTAAATATTAGCCTAAAAACTCTAGCTGTCACCTAAGCATTTGCTCAACTGCATAGATCACATACACCCCAAGTGGCATAAACAGAAATAAATTTTTAAAGAAAAAAACAAAAGCAAAATGTGGCTTATTGAAAGAGACAGGGCATTCACATTGTCATTCAAACCTGAAAGGATTATATCTTTAGTCCTAAATAAAGCAGTGAGAGATTAAGTCACCCTGGGAATATGTTATCAAGCTTTTCAATAAAGTCACTTTTATTTTTAAGCAAAAGCTGAGGGTGATGTGATCAGTTGATCTGGGCTTCACAACAGTTACCAACATATGGATCCAGCTTTGATCAAGGAAGACAGCAAACACCTACAGGAACAGTAGGAAGATGTGCTCAATCCACACTGAAGGGAAACCATAAATTCCATGGTGAGACGCCACAGCCCTTGGGTCTGGTCCCTCTCCTCACATGCTACCCCTGACCTGCAGCATCTCTCCTGGGCAGCAGCAGCAGTGGGTGGTTCAGACGTGTCTACACTCATCAATACCCTTCTCACCCCACACTCATGACAGCATTTTAAGGGGACATTTCCATGCTTCATTTCCTAAGCAGTTTTCTCTCAAGTCCATTGCACAAAATTCAGGCCTGACCAGAGGTAAATAAAGAATAATATTGATAATCCTAAACCAATAATGCTGCCGTGTAGCACTCCACTGGTTTAAAGGAGCTGCACCGCTCAAGAGGATGGCTCAGGCTGGTAGAGGGCCCCAAGGCTGCAATTATGGAGCCTTCAAGACCCAAAAGTTACAGTTGGCTCCTTCCCTCCACAATGGGAGTTGGGAATCTGAATAATTTCCTGTTGTTTACACATCACACTCAGCAGTTCTTTTAGATCCACTTGAAGGAAATATGTCTTTTCAACAGGTAAAAATACCACCATCCAAAAAAACCCAACACTATAACATGCAGTCTCCATCCTTGCAGGTTTTCAAAATCATACTCCTGAGCAGTCTGGACTGATATCAGAGTTGACCTAGTTTCAAGCAGGATGTTGGAGTTGAGACCAACCTGAATTATCATTTGACCTTAGGGTTAACTGCAGACAGTTTCTATCACTAGTTTTACTGACTTCTATAAATTAAAAACTAAGAGGAGCCTTACAGAAACTTCCATCAGGGTACCTTCAGTTTTGTTTTGTTGATGAAGGAGGCTGGCAATTCAGTGTTGTTCACCTCTTTTTGAAGTTAACTATTGCAGCTATTATACCTGAAACTTGAAGTAATTGTGTAGGATTATCCAGGCTTCTTCAGGAGAGTGTTACCAGCATCAGTTAAAGTCTACATTAAGTTTCCAGTTTCCTAAAAAATGGGAAGAGATTCCCTGAAGCCAGAATGGGTTTTTTTAAAGGATTTTATCAAAGCCAGGATTTCAGTTGTCCTCTGATATGTTGTGTGGTCATTTTGCAGGCTTTAGTTCCTTCTTCCTCTTCCCCACCCCCCAGCAGAGAAAAATTGATGAAGAATTTCTGTTTTACATACAAGATTCTCATAAGCTTTGCATTATGTTTTCAGCTCAGACCTCAGAATTCTAAACTCATTCTTTGGGGATGAAACTGGATGGATACGAAGCCCACAGTCACTTGGAATACTTTCAGCACAGAGCTGGTGAGAACCCCATTTATCCCACACCCGTGTGTATGCTCTCTCTCTCTCAATACATGGGCCTGAATCAAAACCCACATCCAGTTTGTCCCAAACATTAGGAAAAGTTAAAATCTGTTTTGTTATTTGTGTGGTCTCTAGTAATGTGCACCCAGTTTTGTGATCCTTGCTCAAAGAAAGATCAGAATGGCTGAGATTACTGGAACTGAAACAAAGAGTATAGAGTCCTAGAGGAAAAAAAAATGGGTGGCATAGATCACAAGCCATATGCTTCCACAAATTGCCATCAAATATGACTGTGAAACCTTTCAATAGAATTGAGAGGAATATAGGTACAACTAACAAAAATATATAGTTATGCCTGTTTTACAGTAAATGCTGCAAGACACTATGAACTTAGTGAAATTCATTAAAATATTAAAAAACAAAAAAAAACACTACAAAAAAAACCCCAACCAACCAAAACAAAACAACAAAAAAAACCAAAGAAACAAACAAAAAAACTCAAACAGAATAAGCACAATACATCACACTTGCAAACAACCAGAAAGAGTAAATTCAAAATATATGTTAAACATGGCATTTCAGCTGAACACTCAGCTTTTTGGGGTTTAAACCACGACCAGTTCTTACAAACTTGGGTGTTCTACTTACATAAGACTGACTGATCATTTGCTGTTGACTACGCTGTTGTATGTAACTTTTTCAGGAGAAAAGATGCCTCAGCATTGCTAGTCATCCACAGTGCAGGGTTATCAAACAAAGTGAACACAGCTGGTGAAGGGCACTAACCATAGTTCGCCAGTGTTCTAAGAGATGCATTGACATCATTGAAGATAAATACATGAAAAACAGGGTAAAGCCTCAGGATGGAAGGATTTAGCTGTGCATGGAAGCATGCAAAAAGAGACAACACACCATCAATCATTTCCTCAATGTAGCTTTATGAAAAAAAAGTTTTATTCCCAGCCTCATATACAGTCAAATTTCTTCCAGTGGGGATTGAGTAGGAGAATGAGTGACCTGGATGCTACTGATAAAGGTATAGATTTTGGCTGAAGCAAATAAGGATGTGGGTTGGGTGTGTGCCTGCACTCCAAGGTCTCACCACTTTAGTTCAGCCAACAAAATAAGAGACATGAAAGAAATGAAAGAGCTGCTTGTATTTTAATTAAGCTGGTGAGTGGAGAATTGTAGGCTGACCAGAATTGTCTGTGAGAGGCTTTCCAGCTGTTTTGGGCTGCCTAACCTGTTTGTAGCATTATCTGTCTTGCTGAGGTGAAACTCAAGGAACACTTCATAAAAGGAAATTAATCAGTTTTAGTAGTTTGGGAATTTGTTATGTTACCATATTGCCATTATCTCTTGTATTATTTCTAGCTGTCCATCACCAAATCTGGGATGTTGCAAAGTAAAAGAAAAAGAAACAAAGAAGAAAAAAGGGGAGGGAGTAAGAAACCCCTCTGGTCACCTAAAATGCCCCCAAATACCCTTAGGTTTTCAAAATCCAATTCCAAATTTAAAATTATTGTCTAAATGTCTCCAAGGCTTGAATCTTTTTGTTCCCTATGGATTACATCTAAGCTTTTAGTTTTTATTGCCCTTTCCTGAAATCTCTCAGGACCCTATAAAACAGATAGCATTTCCAAAACACTTGAATGTCACTAGACCTAACCCCAAAGTTCTGGGTGCTCTTCCTTGTACAAAACATGCTGTCTTAAAAAGGAGGTTTGTTCACGCAGGGACCAAAGAGGAACCTGTGAATTCTGTCCATCAAGCAGCTCCTCTTCTCTGAGTGGACAGTCAGCACAACTGTCAACTTATCAAATCTGTGGTCTGAGATACCTCCCAGGCTACATATCTCAACACTTCCGTCCATTTTCCCAGAAGAGATGAGAGAGTGGGAGATAACATCACTTGAAAAATGCCAGAAAATTATTCCTCCACCCAGAGGATTTGTTTGAACTGATAATGATATGTTTTCTTTCTACACTGTTGCAGTAATAAGCTTCTGCAATGCAGTAATCTCAGTTTTAGAGTGCTCTTGGAGCAACAGCAGCTCAGCTTCAAACCTGTAACTGTTTATCCCTATTGGCATGCCATTTCGTCAATTCATCTCCATTATCACATGCATCTTGACTTTGGTTTCCCTGACAAATCAAACATGTTTTATTCTCAGGCAGAAGAAGGATTTCTCAATGTTTCTCTTGCTCAGAGCACAGCTTGTAATGTTACCATGTCTCAAGCATGCCATAAACGTGGAATCTCTCTCAAACCATGGAGCAGAGCCGAGCTGAGATCAGAGCCAATTCTTTATGCTCCATTTAACAGCTACTCAACATTTTCACTCTGGTAAATCTCTAATGCAAGAGCTTATGAAATGAAAAGTTTGTTACAGCACAGACATTAATGATCCCTCTTTTAAAGAATACATTTGTAAGTATCACAAGGAAGCTTAATTAACAACATCTTTCTCTAATCTTTTCAAATTGCTCCCCTAATTTAAATGTTATGTTAAAAAACATCTTCAATTTGATTGTTCTATGAGCGAATTAGGGAAAGATGCCTGATTGCATGGTAATTAGACAGACAGTGACATTTTAATGTACCTTGTAATGCAGTACTCTTGTATATAATTTGTAAAGTTCCATAAGATTTTCCATAGATAAAAAAGTCTGTTTAAAAAAAAGGAATGTAAGCAAAGATTTTAATCAAAGCTGAGTGATACAGAAATTCTGTTGAATGACCCTCTCTGTTTATGCTTTCAGCAGATGAAAACACTCAGAGGAAAAGTGTAAAGTGACATCTGAGCTATATATCTCTTTTGTCCATGTATCAGTGGAGCAGATATGTAATGTTTCTAACCAACGAACAACATAAACATATTTGTGACACTTCATGAGTATTCATAATGTTAGAAAATCTATGTATTGCCAGTTATACCTGCCTTTCCCAAGTTACAGCTGATATGTTGGTAGCCTCCACTTCTGCTGTCTACATTGCTCGAGGAAAGAGACCAGGAACAGGGGCTGAGATGCAAGGAAATTGAAATTAAACTTCTATGCCCAACAGAGAGATACTTCTCCGGAAGGTGAGATTATTAACATGGGTTTACTTTGGACATTTAGAATCAACTTCTTGGGCAATTTAATTTTCCACCAAGAACAGGAGAAACCACAGATTACCCTCCCTGGGCTGAAGCTTTGTATTCTGTAAATGCCTATCAAGGTACTTACGCAGATGACAGCTCAACAGAGCTATCATTTCTCTTGAACTTAGCACTAAATACCTCAATATTTTCCAGCTATATAAGAGAAGATAATCTTATTTTAATACCATACAAATGCAGGGAAATCTGGGCAGTGTCTTCAGTGCAAGGAAAAAGGGACCTGTATTAGACAGTGACAATGTAACTTATGTTATTTCCCATATGAGGGTGAAACCTGGAAGTAAACCATGGAAGTGCACAGGTATATTTAGCTGCTATACCTGTAGGGGATTATTAACAACATTTTAAAGAAAATGTATGCAACTTTACTGCAATTTCCTTTTTATCCAACACTCATTTCCAAACCTTTTGAAATATATTATGATCAATTAAATTTTTTACCATCTTGCTCCTTAAAATTAACTAGGACTGAATTTTCACTGTGTTATGCCTGGCCCTACATTTAATTACCTGCCCTTAGAATATTAGACACCATGCTGGTTTCTGTCTAGAGGAAATGACCTAGGATCATTGGAAGCATATGAAGTTCATTTTAAGATGAAGCAATAACTTATATTAGAGGATGTAAAAGGTCTTAACCTCCAGTCCCTCAAAATACTACAACAAAAAGTTCCTCTTTTTTTTTTAATTAAAAAAAAAACATCTGCAATGTATTTTTCCCCTAAAGTCACTTAATAGTCTTTAAACCAAAAGTGTCCCTAGCTAAATGGCCATGCATGGGCCTACATATAAGATGCATCACCCAGCTTGGCTGACTGGTTTTGCTAGTTGTTTGAGGCATTAGGTTTCCTTTGCGTTACAGTCATTCAATATGGTCCTGAAGCACAATCTTTATTTCTGTTAATCTTTTAAGTTAAAAATAAAGAATGAAAAGTGATCAGTCTCACACACACAAACTTCTCCTAGCATGAAGCCTTCCAGATCTTCATCTCACTTGAAATTCACTGCTAAAAATGTCTGACAGTTTTCTGAAGCACAGGTAGGGATTTGGTTGGCAGTTGCTAGTTCATAGAAAAATGGTACCTGCCTCTTAAAAAAAAAAATAAAGAAATGGGTGCAGCTATCATAGTAATTATTTAGCTCCGGCCAGAAGCCATTGTGGTTGATTTCTGGGAAATAGCATAAGTTGGTTACTCCGGATAGGAATTTTAGAAGTGATTCAGGAAATTAATATCCAACTCAAATATCAATCTTCTCCTTTCATTATTGTCTAACTAAAAGCCAAGTTAATTAGGCTTTCCATTAAGTGCACTCTTTCTGGAATTTACAGAACGCTAACTCACTAAGCTTGCAAGGGTTGATCCTGACAGCACTATAACCTTTCCTAAAATAACAAAATTAACTTTAAAGGCAGAGACAATTGCATTTTGCCTTTGGATTCTCAGGCCAGGATGTTATAGCATGGATGATTATTGTAGGCAGACTAGTCAGCCTAAAACAGAGCGAAACTCTACCTTTGCAAACAATGTTGGCCTCCACTGAGAATGCCTGCTGCCAGCTCTGCAACGAGGAAATGTGAAGCAAGTTAGCATTGGAAGCACTGTAAAAAGACTCCTACAATACTATGTCTCAAACAACATAACCCTTAAGAAATTAACACTTGCACCTGAATTTCTTCTTGCAAACATCTAACTAGACAGCACAGGAATTAATTACCATAAGGGCTGTTGAGGGAGATATCTAATTAAGATTATCACAGAAGAAAAAAATCTAATTTGTTTTGGAAAGTTGCAAAATTTCCAGTATTTCTTGATTTTACTCAGAAAAATAATTACAGGGACCAGCAACTGTATTGGACACAAACTGATAACGACTTGCAGTTTGTCAACATCAAGGTCTTTTCCCCATCTCAATATCCAGAATTCCTGGTCCCATATCCCCTTTTCCTTAATCCTCTTAATCTGGCTCCCCTCCCCCAAACCTCTGCTCCTCCATTGATTTCATCTTCTTACCACAGCCCCAAGTTCCCCAACCTAATGATGGTGATGGCTAGTTCATAGAAAGTAGGTGCCTACCTCTTGAAAAATAAAGATTAAAATCACTAGCTGATCCCCTCTGCCCGCAACATCCCAGCCTGGCACTGATATTCCCATTGCAAAGCAAATTGTCTCCTGACCACAAAGACTGCATCTGGAGCTGCAAAAAGGAGTTTTTAGCCATGCTGGTTTTTTACTGCTGCTCAACACATTGACAGAGATGTCCAAATCCCTGGGGCTAGTTCTGCCTTTTGAGGGCTTCATTGGCTTCTGCTAGGCCACTCTACACATCAACCCAGGGACCACAGCTGCTTGTGGTAGCTCCTCGCTCTGCAGGTATGTGACCGCACGCCAACCATGGGCCAACATAAAAGTTGAACAGGCTAAACATGTTACCTTACCCATAAAATATGATAGGACAAAAAAAATTAAGAGCAGCTTGCAATTCAGTTATAGGCTAGCCATGAATCTGGATCTCAGGGTGTCCGTTTCCACCCATGAAAGAGGTATGTGAAACACAGGGGTTTCAATTTTAAGGAATCCATGCTCAGTTTCTATGGATTTGTCCTGCATTCAAAGCTTTGAAGAAGATCCCAGCAAGTACTACTGACTTCTTTTTTGAATGTTTTCTTGTAATTTCTAAGCAAATTAATCTGACATAGTTTCTACCAAAAGCTGCCTGCCATCTCCAGGCACAGTTCAGGCTGTGCTCCAGACTCTTCCAGACTTGCAAATTTCTCTCCAAGTCTGCTGAAAGTGCCAGCCTTTACCAAATTTCTCCTAGTCTTGGCTGAGAAAGATTTTACAAACAAACAAACAAAAATAATTTCATATTTCAAAAGAGCAATTTATGTCCAGTCCATGGTTTGGGCAAAGTTTCAGGTCAGCTCTTTATTTTACCTCCACTGGTTGCCATGTTGCAGTTTACAATGGAAACCTGAACCAAGAAATGCTCTTGGAATAGCTACAGCCAGTCTGTTGGACACACAACACTAAAAACCAGGCTCAGAGATTTGTTTGTACAAGAGCACTGACCAAGCACCTTTACCATGTGTTAAATACAGGTTATTTGAAAGGCATTTGAAAGCTAAATTGGGCTTAGCATTACCTTTTATGTTTTATGGGACACAGAAATTTCCCCTGCTTTATTATCAAAGCATTTTATGGCCTTCTACAATCCCCAGGAAAAGAAAGACAGAAAAGAAAGGTGGGGGAGGCAGCCTGATCCATCAAGGCATCCGGATGTAAGCCTGACCTCCAGAGCTCCCGAAGAGCGGTGGAGTTTACGAGCCTCCCAAAGCAAGAGAGTGACTGCTCTTTCCAGGGGAGCTGGAGACTTTGAAATAGGAAGCCAAGAGGCAACAGCTGTAGTCATCTGTGTGGCAAGGGCATGCTGTGCCCAAGACAATGCACCAAACATGGCTCCTCCATGCTTGGAGAGGATGGTGGAGGTTTGCTGCGAGCCCCAGCTCCTGAGACAGGCAGCTCCTCTGCTGGGCAATGGTCATGGAGGGCAGGAAAACAAGCATGATGGCTGCAGGTCATCAGTGTCTGTCTGCCTGACACAGACCAAGAAAGCAGAGCAACCTGGCCTTTTTATCACCCTCGCTGAACTGCTAAGCACTGAAGAGCAAAAATTAATTTACAGACCAAGTTTTTTCCTTAAATAACCATGGCAAAAAACTCCAAAAGGCGCTGTTTCTTCACAGCACCTATGAGCTGGGCTGAGGTTGCAGAATATCTGCAAAACCTCAGGACCAGCCAGTGACCAATGTCATGATGGTGGAGAAGTGAATCAGGCTCTACTAGAGCATCAGGCACTACCTGGGCAAACTGCTTCCTTTTTTGTGCTTTCCTTCACCCATTCCCTGCATCTCTTGACTACTGTAATAGCAAAGGAAGACTCCTTCCTCTCATGTTTGCATCAAGTTCAGCACCATAAGGCACTAAGCTCTCCTTTTACTAATACCATAGAATCAAAAAGTCAAAGAATAAATTCTAAAACTAGTCCAGGCCCCTCCTCCGCCAGTGCACTCCACTGGGAACTTGGTACCCAAGTTTCTTGGAAATCCAGCTAGGAGTTGAACTGGATGTCATATAATTGAAGCTCTTCAAAAACAGTATGACCTTACTAGGCTGTCCTTTGAAGATTTTGACATTCTATAGTGGGGACTAAGAAAGATTTTACAGTGAGCCATAAATTAATTTCCATGTTACAGTAATAAGGGAGTGTCACATTTATTCAGACTGCTTCCTTCCTTTTTCTACCAGATGTAGTTAAAAGCTGAGCACTGTAAATAATCTAGGCACACTTGCCAGCATCCAAGGCTGGCCTGGATTTTGAAAGGCTATCACAAGCTATGCAGTGAGCTTCCTAATGCTGTTAGACAACCGTCAACAGTTTGAAAAGCACAAGCTCACCTAAGCACACTTACTTCTTCCATAACACGTCTGAGCAAACAGTGACTCTGATCCATGCAAACAGTGCTGGTGTCCATTCTTGTATAACAATGATACAGCATTTGTATTGCAGGCAGTTCACCCTCCAATATACATAAGAATTTTGCATGCAAGGTGTAGGATTTTAGGTACGTTAGAATGAGGCCACAGAAAAGTGCAATTTCAGATGCTAGGTAGGTATTAGATGCAGTTGTATATCATGAAGAACAAAAATCAAGAGCTTAATTAATACCCTCTGTACTCACATTTCCCTATGTATGTCTGGCTTATATCAGGGATCTGTGTTTTGAACCCTCATTAGATGGTTCAAAATAAATGTAGCATATACTCTGCATATGCTCTCCTACCCTGATCCAGCACTCCAAGCCAAGAAATCAAAGTAACAGCAAGACATTTACATTGTAAGCTCACAATGAAGATAGCTCACCCCTCTGTGAGATTCAAATAAAAAAAAAAGAAAAGACTGTCAGTGTAGTGAGAGTCACAGAGAATATGGCAGAGAACAAAAAGCTTGGCCAGAAGCAATTGTGGAGATTAATCTGAAGATGAGGAAGGGTGCTTCTAATAAATCATGCAGGTGACAACCAAGCAGAATTTGGGGGAAGAGATCTTCAAAACACACTCTTAATTTTCACTGGCTATTTATACTCTCTGAAGACTCTGCCACTCTTGAGAAGTGGCAGAAATTTCACCTCTGCCTAGCTCCAGGCTTTTCCCATCACTTTCCTCCCACCTGCCTTCATCCAGGACTGAAGGACACCATCTAATAGGGCAAGGAAATAATGGGATGGTAGGAAAGGAAGGGGAAGAGTCAAATCCTTCAGCGTCTTTACTCCAGCCACACAGCCCTCGGTTTAATGTACAGTCCAGCTCAATTCTAAGGCAATGATAGAGGATTAAAGCCTGTGTGCACTACCACACCAACAGGACAGAAATCAGTGACAGCAAAGGATCTTACACTCAAATTGCCTTGTGGAGACCTCACCTCGATTTAAGCACCTCTAAGTTAGATAGCATTTAAGTTGAAAATGCCAATAAAAGACTCAGCCCACTGATTATAGGTGCTTCATCCAGACGCAGCAGCTCTTTCTTCCTACTGACAGCCTATAGAGCCAGGGTCTGGCCCCGATGAAAGAAGTCATCCTGTACTGTATGTCTTGCAGTGATGCACCTCAGTAAGTTGGATTTACCAGCTTGCACCCTTCTTCTCAGAAAAAAAATGTGGCCATAGCTATAAAAAAGCAGGCTCAGAAAGCTTCCTTCTTCCCTTCCTGAGGAAAAGCAAAACCTTGGCTAAGAATAAATAAAAATCTGGGGAAATGAGAAACTATGATAGAACAGAAAGATAAGATCAATTTAGGCTTCTGAAAATCAAGAAAGGAATAAATATGGCAGCTATAGAGGCTACCTCAGAAAGTAGCCCCTGGGAGATGGAGACTGTGTGTCTAGGAAGGGGAACACAACCTGTAGTCTCCGTCATTTAAGTGGATATTAAGGTGGCAAAGTCCCAAATCAGAATTTTTAGCCAATAAAGCAGAGCCACAAACCAGCTTTAGGTCGAACATAAACAAGCATTTTTTGCTAAATAGTAGCAAAAATGTGCTGGAATATATTAAAACACAAACTATCTCCAAGTTTGGCTAGAAAAAACATGGTAGAAAAACATTAGGTTGAAAAAAACATGGGTCGTTTTTCTTCCGCTCTCAAAAGTTTTGCAGCCTCTTGATTTGCCTGCTGTGGAAGGAAAAAAAGTCTTTGAATTTAAAAGTTAATAACTTTCTTGTATTTAATATGTTACGGTCTACTTGCACTGAAAATTATGGCTAATTTTATCTATGTAATCTTGGCAAAAGTTATCTTAAGTTTTGGAGTGTCTGAGAGTTTTCAGGACTGTTCACAGCTAAGGAGAGTGCTGGGGGAGTTGCTGGGGGTGGGGGGAGGCAAGAGGCTTTTGCACATTCCTGGACATGCTTGTATATAATTGTACATATATTTAAAGCTGTCTAATTTAGTTTTCAATCCAGCTAAGTCTCTCTCCTAATTTTCTCTCCTTCCCTACATTGGTGGGAGGGGGAGGGGATCGAGAGAATTGCTGTCTCTGGTTTAATTGGTGATCCTGAGTCAACCGTGACATGGAGATACACTGCTTCTGAACCAGCCCTTAAGTTGTTGGTTCATTTTATGCATAATTCAAACAGCTTAATTATTGGTACCAAGGACAAACCATCATACTGTCCTTTTGCTTCAATATTTGTTTTAGTAATTGTTAACTTCATGTACCATGAACAAATATTTGCTTTTAACATTTATATATTTCTAATTATTGTTTTAAATAGACATGCTTTTAATTATATATAGCCAGTTCCTGCTCTACAAGACTTGATAAGCATCACCTGTTGATACTCCTGTCCTGAAAAACATTACCAGTGAGGCCACTGCTCTATAAATAGTCTGCAGAGTAGATGCCTAGGACCAGGATTCTGCAGGGCACTTGCACTGCACAGAACTTCCACCACAGAGCAAAGGTGGGTGCCCACTCACCTCCTGAGTGGTAGCTACTCACACAGCCCATGCTCATCTCCCACCTCTGAGGCTCAAATTTGGTAGTTTCATAGAGAAAAGTGCTGAAGAAATCATGAACAGAAATATTTAACATAGGAATTAGGAACATCTAGAACATGATGTCATGAAGTTACCTTTTCTGTGATTCAGCTCCTGGAAAGGGAGGGAGTTCACTACTGCTGTCCAGCAGGGTAACTTACCCCCCTTCTTTAAAAATCTAATTCAGATCCATATTGTTGTTTTACAAGTTTTTTTACCCAATCTGAGACTCTACAACCACCTCCAAGTCTCTGCCTACGGACAGCCAATTCCATGCAGTGAATTTTCATTCATGAGGTATCCTCATAAAGTGGTGGGGTTTTTTTTATTTCCCTCGACATTGTTTACATTGTTTTTAGTCCCAGTGCAGCTCTCCTCTGACTGATTAGCAGGAAGCACAGAACGATGAAATAGTCAGTCATGACAGACAGACAGGCAGGTCACTCAGCAATACACATTGAACACACCAGTGAAGGGAAATCAAGTTTTCTGGCTGCAATGGTACTGCTTCCTTGGTCCAGTCAAAGACCCAGGTCACCTGCTTCTTTGTTACTGTTCCAGTTTCAATGTTCAAGCATGGACTACAGTAGGTAACAGAGATACGAGGCACAGCGAAAGGATGAAGGGAAGGAAAAGAGCACCCATGCAGAAGCTCTACAGTAGAAGGTACAGGATTGCACATTTTTGTTGAAAAGCAGAAACCCCCTGCAAGTGTAGAACATATGTATGCATACACATAGCAAAGCAGAGTTTGAGCTCCTATATACCTTCAAAAAAATGAATAAACAGCACCAGTAGAAAACCATAAGGTTGTCACCTAGATAAGTTGCATAAACCTAGTATTTCAAATCTCTGAAAATAGACTTTGGCTGTTTGATTCAACCATAAATCAGGATCCCTGTTAAGCTGGTTTTAGAGTGGCTTTCCTGTGCAGGTTTGAGAGTCTCAAAGGAATATACTGTTCATTGATTTATATACTAGGCCTGCTGAAAAGTTGATTTACCATTGCTTTCTGCAAATAGTGAATTGCAGCTAGCTGGTTTCTCTGAATATGCAAAGCCTGTACTGTATATAAAGGTGGGAGAGTTTGACAATCTGCAGCTAAGTAAATCATACCAATCCCAGTGCTTGCCTTCAGATTTACAGTGCACACTATAATTGTGGCCCCAATGCTGACCCACAAAATACAGCCAAATAGGAAAGTGTTTTGTGACCTTTTCATACATTCAAACTTCTTTCATTTATCTATTATTTTGAAGTCACTCTGCCTAACAAAATCCTTTTTGAAAAGCATTACCCATGACATCTAGAAATGTTTTCAAGCTTAGTTTGACAACAATCTCAAGTAGTACATTCTAGCTCTTCAAGCAACCCTTGGGCTTCAAGAAGTTTCCTTTAGCTTTGCAGCAATGCTTCCTTATTTTATCAGAACTTCTGGTATAAATTGTTCAGTCAGTGTCCTTCCTATCCACTGCTCTTGCACATTTGAGGAGAATACTGTAATATTTCTTTCTATGCGTGTGATAAAACACGAACCTGCAACGAGCAAAAACTTTTAAGCAGGTATTTCAGGACAATACCTCTTCTCAAGGTCATTTAGTCAACCCATTCACCACACTTAATATCAGTAAATCTAGATTCTTTGCCTACAGAGGTGACCCAACTGTCACCATACTGCAGATATCAAGATAGGAGAGGTTTTTCTTTTTGCTCATGTTTATTTTGGCAAACTATAACTTGACACATTCTTTGTGGTGACTTTTCCTGCTTCTGGCAAAAAATCGTGCACCTCATTGGCCAGCTGAATAATGAGGAAAGATTATCTCCTTTGTAGAAAACTATGCCGCCCGTGTCACAGTACAAAGACAGTGTAATTTATAACTACTTCTCACACTCCTCCTTCCATTTTGGCCTGGACACTAGGACTTTTATATCAAATTTCAAGCCATTTTTCATTTAAGGAGATAATCTGTTTGGTTACTGAAGTGGAATGACAGAACACACCTGTGATCAAAGGGAAAGGTAGATGGAAAAAAACATCTCCCAAGTTCATGTACATACTACATCCATTACCCTGACCTTGTAACACACTGCTTCATATAGGTTTGGTCAATAATTAGACATTTTGCAGTTATTTTCAGAACAAAGAACTACTGAGCAAGTCTGGCATGTGCTTTATTCCTTATTAATTTACACCATCTCAAGTAATGACTTGAGAGAGGTCAAATATCTCTTAACAAAAAGAGAAAAAATGAATCCCCCTGCTGTATAAAGGAGCATATTCACAGAGGCAAAACCCAGAAATTATTTTCTTCAAGACAGAGCAAGACACTCCCTTCTATAAAAACCAACTGAGTTATCAGGACCCTCTTGAGAGGGAAGAAATCCCAGATACAAGACCTGGCTTAAACTCATTGAGGGTTTTCAAGACCCAGATTAGGCTAATTCAGGGTTTTCCCCCCAGGAGCAGTTTTAATTGTCTGTTTTGTTCTAGTGGGGAACAAAGAAAACCAAACTTTGAGTGCTGCAGTTTTTCCACAGAGCTGGAATTCTTCTCACCCAGTCATTTTTAATTAACTTCACTTGCATCATGAGAGCTTGACACACGATGGGATTGTAAAGATTACAAGACAAAGTCTAAGGGCCACAACCCCAGCCCTGCAACTCTCTCAGCACTGCAAGTAGGGACAAGACTGCTGGCATCACTCTTTAATGAGTGCTCCTTTAAGGCTCGTGGATTTTTAAACATATCTTAGGACCTCATTCTTTTTTCTAAAACTCAGTTCTCTATCTTGCCAGGGAGAATGCTCTTAGTGGGAAAGAAGGGGGAAATGTTGTAGAAGGTGGAATTGCCTCTGAACAGACTGTGAAGAACCTGGTTATCATTTGATCTCAGGTACGTGTTGCTGCTTCTGTCCTCTGTCTAATACCCATGAGATGTTTCCACTAACAGAGGAAATAATAGAGAATTAACCAGAAAAGTCAGCTCTACCTGCTACTTTATTTCCTTCTTTCATTTGAAATAATAAATTGTTTGTGTCCACTTCCATGGAGTCAGCTATGGTGGAAGAGAGGGTTATGTGAATTGAACAAATGACAGAAGCCCAGTAAACTCCTCCAAGGGAGACAAATGGGTGGCCTACTTATGTGGCCCACTGCAGCAGCAACAAAACAACAACAAAAATCCCAGAAAGAAAAATGAGGAAAAGCTTCTTTTTCTCCTCCTCTATCCAATTCCATCAAATTATTTCCCATGGTTGAGTAGTGTAAAAATCATGTAAAAAACAGACAATTTAGAAAACTACCTCTAAATTTAAAAAAAAAAAAAAATAAAAAAATTTTGAATTTCAACATAACTATTCCATCAGCTTTAATGAAGTACATTCAAAATATGAAGTATCTGCCCAGAAGAAGCAGAAAAGTAGAAACATATTACTTTGTAAGTGTTGATTTGCCTGGAAAGTATAACCTTGCATTGTTAAAAGACACATTTTCATTGCTTCATAGATAAAGGAAAAAATTCCTCATCTCTTGAGATAAGCTTTTTCCCTCTGGTATGCAGGCCCCCATCTCTCTTCCTCTGAAGGATGAACAATAAAATACATTCATCCTTTTCTCTATAGGATTATAAAAAACAGGTGTTAGGAATTCCAGGGACATGCATTGCAAAATCCTTATACCACCTCTATGAGCAGAAAACATGATCTTCCAGATGTCATCCTATTCGAGTGGCATGAAACCCTGCCTACCAGCACAAAAATGAACCACATGCAAGACAAATAAAATGGCACTGCCAGCAGTAAACATCTATTTGCTCAAAGGCAACCTCATCTCATTCTGGAGAATAGCTACCACTGTACATGTAAGCAGAAGGTGGGCTGGTTGCAAGACCCTCCAATACACCATAGGAATATATCCTCCAAAACAGCTTGGAGGGCACCAACACAGAGATCAGGCAGTATCCAAAATTCTTAGTTCCCTTCTCTCACTGGTCTGATGTCCAACTGCTGTACAACTCGTACTGTATCTTGAGATTCAGGACTGGATTCTGCCACAAGCAAACCCATGGGATTCCAAGACTTTATAGAGAAGTGTGGAGGTGGAAAACGTTAACTTGTGTCTGCTTTTTTTTTGTGAGCAAAAATCTGAACATCCCCTTAGTGAGAAGGTCAATGCATTCTGGAGACTGATTTTTTGCAATTGCAGAGGTGTCTGTAAACTAACAGAAGTTTATGTAAAAATGAAAAATTTGCATACCTTGATAGCACATTAAACAACCTCTGCAAAAAAAATAAAGAAATGAAAGCACAGCTCTTGATGTGGAAACATTTTTATTAACTGATTTCTATTTTCACATACTCTTCTTCTATCTAATTTTATCTAAAGTCTGAAACAATAGTATAACTGCTTATACTTTCAATAGCTTGTTCAAAGTTAGGAAGCTTAGTCCAGATGCGTGAGCAATTTTGAATGGGAAGGAAGAACTGCTAAACACTCCTCCCAAGTTTTGCTGTGAAAAAAACCCAGTTGGTCAAAATAAAATTTATCAGCAAGAGGTAATCACTCATTTCAACAGTAGTGGGTGTTTGGGTGTGAAATTTGGATGTGGCACTTAGTCCCATAGTCTAGCTGATGTAGTGGTGTTAGGTCATAGGTTGGACCTGATGATCTCAGAGGTCTTTTCCAGCCTCAATAATGATGTGGTTCTGTGAAAAGAAGAGGTGGAAAGTGAAAAAGGGGTGAAGAGAACCCACTTAAGCTAGTGCAGCAGGCAGCATTCCCCTTTACTCCTGAGTGCTGTGAATCTATGAACTACAAACTCTGTAATATAAAACCAAACAGCATGAAGATGATAAAAAAAGGAGGCCTGCTCCAGAAAGTGTGATGATCTCCTCACAGCAGGCCAGCACTCACCTTTGCTGAAGTTTTCCACCCAATGGCATTCAGATTGGACAGAACCAGAGAACAAATGAGGACCATTATCCCAAGGCACTTTATCTTTTGCTAAATGCTCAGTTTGGTTTTGACAAGTAGGCATTTTCCAGCAATATGCTTTCACAAGCAAAATTCCCAAAAAGCTGTTCTTAGACACAAGCCAATTTCCAGATAAGAGATCTAGATTAAATAATTTGAAGACATTTCCAAAAACATCTGTTTCTTCCACACGAATTTCCAAATCTTTCCTCAGCTACTCTTTGTTAATCTTCTACAGTTTTCTTGTTTGCTTGTTTGCTTGCTTGCTTTTTTTTCTTTTTTAAGGAGCAGGAAAAATAATTATCTTTTCAACTACAAAAGGAGTGTAAAGGAAAATCTACTAATGGCACAAAGGATGACTTTCTGGAAGTGAAATAAAGATTGCAAGGACTAAAAAATACCTTGGGCTTGCTGATGGAAGGACTGCAAATGCCAGGACACGCAACTCACGTTGTGGTTTGTTTTGAGGACAGAATGAAGTAACATTCACATTTCTAATGCTGGCACTGTTCGTAAGCATTAAAACCTTATAACACTACCTGTAGAGAGACTTGAGCTTGTTCTGCTCATACTCCCAAGCTGACAAGAAACCCACAGCTGTGGTTAGCAGGGCACCAAGCCCAAGCTAATGAAGTCCAGCTGAGAAGCAGGGCGTATTAGTTTAGGCCTGGTGCCATGCTAGTTTGCTATATGGCTTCCAGTCAGCTCAGAGCAAAGACAGAGCAAGCTCACATCCCCTTGTGAAAGATCACGTAGCTATTACTTTAGATAAATACAAAAACATAACATAGGAGCTCTAAGTCTTCAGGTTTGTGGACATACAGTAGTTAAAAACATCTTGCCCCTTGCAGTCAAATGTGCTATGCTCTTCCCCATCAGTGGGCTACTCTCATTCCTGGTTCACCCCCTGGATCAAACAGGTGCTTCACCCCATGGAAATATGACCCAGTAGAAAACTGCAAATGCTGCAGCTAGATAAAGATGTGGGGTTAAGAAGAATCCAGAAGATTTCAGACATATATTTCACATCAGCTATCTTCTGTTTCAGGCTGATGAAAAAATCCATAGAAATAAGATAAACTAACATGGAAAAGCTGTTAGTGCTGTCTCATGAAATCCTTGTATGGTACTTTGAGATGTGCTCGTGCTCTGAAATATTACATGCAATGTGGTGTTACGATATGCTCGTTACATGTTTACAGCTGACTTATCTCATATGGTGTTTTAAGGTGAGAGATCACTGCAGTGGAGACAAGGAACAGGAACTGAGAAAACACCTGTCAGCATTCACCCTCTGGAGGTTAATACCACTGCTTCGAACTACTCAGCTCTAGTTTGAAAGAATAATCACAGAATCACAGGATCTTAGGGGTTGGAAGGGACCTCGAAAGATCATCTAATCCAACCCATAATTCACATCCTTCTGTGTTTTCCATAGGCGTATGAGCTATCTCCAGAGCTGTCATGGTGCTACACCACAATTTAAATTGCTACTGCTCTTCTGAAATCTTGTTAAGTTTCAGAAACTTTCTAAAATAGAAGATTGCAAAGCACAAGACAGATAAAAGTCAGTATCAATATCTAAATTATCATTATTGTCTGCATGTGTATAACTTTCTCCTTTGGCAATCTGGCTTGTGGCCTCTAGGAAACACAAGATCTTTCATCTTTCTGTTCCAAAACAAATTTAACAGCAAGGGTTTAAAATTTCTGTAAATTACTGCAACAGCTCACATTTCACAGCTGGGGAAAGAGGCTGCTTCGTTCTTTACTGTCAGATCTGTATGAAGGCATCTCTCACACCTCGCAGCCATGACAGAATAGCAAAGTAAAACTGACAAGACTCATTGAACCTCTGAGGTGGTTGTCGAGTAAGCAGGTGTTCTGGTCTCTAAATTGATGGGCATCAAGCTGTCTATTGACATCTACATGGCAGTCTGGGAGTCATGAAGCTACTTCCATCAAAAAAGGTTCGGGCAAAAAAATATTTCTTCTTCAATTACCTTACCTTGGATAACTACAACATTTAAATTTTCAGACTAATTTCCACTCTAGGTGCCAGGCATGGAAACACAGACAAGAGAAGTGCACTGGTGGTGTGACTGCACCACCAAATTAGGGTGCAGGGACTGGGCTCAGCCTCCTGCTCTGCCACAGATTCCTGTGCAAGGGGAAATTCACTGAGCTCCTCTTACCCCCTCAAGAAAATGCAGGGCACAACAACACAAGTGTTCCCCATACCGGGAAGCAAAAAAAACCACAATAATAATAATTACGTGCACATGTGAAGGTTTTAGGTATTTATGTAATGATTTACTGTCATAGCGTGTGGAGATAGCACAAGATTTAGAAACTATCACAGAACAAATTCCTAAAGCCATTAACTGGTAAACTCTTCCTGCCTGCCAAGTCCAGACCCCAAAACAAAGTCATAAGCATTCAGTAACTTCCCTCTCTCCCTGGGGTCTTACTGTAATTTTAACATTGATTTCACTACCTGCACGAGTATGATTCAGTTCAACCCAATTGATACTCACAAAAGCCTTGGTAAAGAAGGGGCTCAGGTCTTTTACTTGGCATCAATCAAATGTCAAGAGTGAGATTTCTATGGCATTTACACAGTCCCATAGACTGAGAGATATTAATGGGATTTGAAAAACAAAGGCTTTGTTGATATTTTTCTAAGTTCACTAAGGTACAAATGTGTTTGCTGCACTCAAAGCTGGAGTGACAGCAATGTGCTGGACTTTTGTTTGCATTCTTCCCATGTCATCTAGCTGTCCGATTAAAACAGTTAGGCCTTAGCTCCACTCTCATATGCATTCATTTCCACCTGATAGAGTTATACTATTCAAGATTTCTGTCACAGTCAAGTGAAATCAGAAATCGATCCCATCTCTATTTTTCATATTTCAAAGAAGGGTGAGGATAAGGGAGTGAATTGAAAAAAAAATGAAAAACTCCTGATCAGGATCAACCTGAAAATTTAGGGCAGTTCTAAAAAAGTAAAAAAGAAACCCTATAGCTTTGTATTTCTTCTTTAAGGTCTGCTTGTACTGGTCTTCCTCTTGAGGAAATGGTGAAAAGAATCTGTGAAATTTCCATTTTACACCATTCACATTGGAAAGGCTTGTTCCTTTCTTTCCTCCAGTTTTCTCCTTTACAAACTGTGAACTTGAAAAATTTTGTATAGCAAATGGGTAAAATAACATTCCTTTGTTCTAAATTGTGTCCCATTTGTCCTGAATTGAAGTATTTTTTATTGTAGAGTGAATATTAAAACAGTAATATCCATAAACTTACACAACTGTAGTAGGAGAGACCAATTTACAACTTTGTACACAATTCTGGAAGAAAAAACAAAAGTGTGGAAACATTTTCTCCTCTGCAAACCTGTTTTCTGGCCCTTAGTATCCCTTTACTACTTCTACTAATTACAATACAGACAGTTGACTTTTCACAGTCCTTTTTCTGTGCTGATATTTACAAGGAGCTAGAGGACTGATTTTATATACTGCAGATCTGAAAATTACTCTTGGACTTAACACAGTCATTTAAATGCCAAGTTTTTGTAAAGGCCTCACAAATGTCTTGGATTTGTAGTTCATTAAAAGTTTCATTCTTTGAAAACTCTCTGAACAGCCTTGCCAGGGAAGTGGTGGTAAAATGGTTTTAGCACTTCAGTGAGAACTGTAGCACAGATTATTAGAGATTATAATACACAAAACAAGGCGTTGGAGAGTACATTAGATTTTAAAAGCACTTGAAAGCTTAACTAGAAGCTGGTCAAAGAAAACCAAACACAAAACCCTCTGTTTTTTCCTTCCCCACTACAGACAGTTCAGTCTTTTCTCACATACACACACACACACACACACACACACACACGAAAAAAAAAAAAAAAAAAAAAAAAGAAAAACCCACCCAAAAAACATAGTAATGTAAGAATGAAAATACTTAGATCCAGAGTGGTTGTTATGTTGCCTCAAAGAAGATTAAGTCAGTCTGGTTAACATTACCCATATGGCAGAACAATGACTTGAGGCTACAGAACTAGAAACCTCATGAGGCTCTGCCATGGCATATCCCAATCTTTTAAACCATTAAATGCTTCAGAATTGGGGTTCAGTATTTCCTAGGGAAATGCAATACTTCAAGCAGCATTGTTTTTTAATCATAAAGTGAATTTTTTATGGGTTGGCTTTTTTTTAACAAGCTTTTGTACATGTTTTTCGGCTGACTGCTGGGCTACAACTGTTGCATTTCCAGCCTTTTTGAAGGCAACACTTCATATCAGTGGTCATACTGGTGGGCCTAAAAAGTTACTCTTAGGGTCTTGCCCTGGCATGCAGAGGAGACACAGTCTGAAATGTATTTTCAAGAAGCTGTACAAAGGTAACATGCATATGGAGAGAAAGGCAGAGAATTGCTGCTAGATCAGAAACAGGCTAGAAAACAAAAGACAGGATCAAGTAATGAATTCTCTATGCAGCAGTCATCAGCCCAGAGCTTTGAGATGGTACACTGCTTAATAAATATGTTGTAATATCTATAAAAGGTGGAGAAGAAAGTCAGCACTGATAGATGATGTGGTTATTTAGGGGTTAATCCAGGCCAGAGCAGATTATGAGAAAACCAGAAGCACAACAGTAAAAGTAGATATAAAACAGAAAAAGCACCCTTTTGAAATGCAAAAAATTAAATATAACCAGGCCTTATACCTGACAGGGTCCTGACAACCTTTCAGCTCAAGAAGAGAAAGTGCAAGACATGGCAGGGAGCTTGGAGAAAGCCTCTCATTCAATAGCAGCCAAGAGCAAAGGAGATGTTGAGCTTCATACAGAAAGGGAGGAATAAACCACCTCAGTGAGGAGGTTGCACGGTAGAGGTAGGATTAGCCAAAAGGCAATCCTACCTCTGCCAAGCATGTTTGTTGGAATCACTAACATTAGAAAGATGACAGATAGTGTGGGATTTGATGGAAGTATATAAATAATTTTGGAAGAGATTGTATACCCTACTCTTTAGACTAAAACTCAGTTGTTAGATACTGCAATTATAACTATGTACAGGCAAAATCAGGCTAGTTACTTGCTGTGAAGTTCATTAACCTCCTTCAGGATCCAGCTGGTGAGTCTGCAAATGCAAAATCTGCAAAAGCAGTGTGTGCTGAAGCTATTTTCTCATTACAGCAAGAAGTATAGGAAGATCCTGTGAAATAAAATCAATTTAAGAAAAAAAGTAACTCAAACTCCCACAGTGCTGTTTGAGTTATGTTTTTCTGATCTTTTAGTCAGCATCCCTTTTTAATTTTCTCCAGTGCTCTGAAATGTATAATCTAATATTTCAAATTCATTGCCTTTCTGATCTAGATTTACCAGTCACTTTGAAGTCAAGATGTAGTGACACCTTTTCAAAATTAATTAGACAAAAACAAGTGCCTGCATATTTTTGCTATGCATGCAATAATGTATAAGAGCTTTAAAAAAGTGGTCTATAAATACATATGGCAAAAAACATTTTTTGTGTGTCTGTGACATAAACTTAGAGACAAAATCACTTCTTTTAAGAAATCATCTTTAGACAATTTAGCAAAGGTTACTTCATGCACTAAAATTCTTTAGAAACTATTTATCCAAGCAATAGTTTAAGATAATTATCCAACCACATGCTTATAAAGGAAGGCAAGATTCGTATGACAGATAATATCTTTGAAGCCCATATAGGTCGAGAAAGCTGTCAGGCATACAAGCCTTTCTCTAGCTCATTTTTTTTCTCAACTCCGTAAGTCGGTATAATAAAATAAACTATTTACATCCCAAAACTATCATAGGTACACCCCTGATACTGATTGTCACAAAGCTGAGGACTGAAAAAGCACACTGCATAAGAATACAAGATGTCAGCTGAAAAGTGTTTCAGAGTAGTGGCAATCAAAAAAAACCCCAAAGCTTTACTAGCAAATATTTCCACAAAAGTGTGTGTTGAAATTCTACCTTAAAGACCTTCCTGGTGAGAATGAAAACCTGACAGGGTTTTTTGGTTTTATTTCATTGTTTGACTGTTGATCTTAATAGGAATGTCCTGTTCAAAGAACTTCAATGCCAGGGGAAAAAAAAAAAAGACAGACACAGGGGTGACTGGATGCTGTAGATTCCTCACAGTTATAAACGAAATACCGGAAAACACATCTGGGAGCCACATTGCTGAAGGCTGAACAAAATGAACCTAATGATCTGAGGGCCAAAGCAGTGCTGGGACTGAAGGCAGATAAAGCCCTGCGTATGCAGTAAACCAGAAATGTGGAGCATAATGTCTGCCTCCAGCATCTGCAGTTGAGAGATTCCAATTTGGACAAAACTGTTTCCAATATAAATGCATCAGATCTTGTTTACTTCTCCCAGACATGCAATAAAGGGAGACAGCAAAATGCTAGAGAAAATTTCAGCTTTGTGTCTTTCCCTACTTAATGCTGAAACAGCAGTGCTACTTGGGTGTGAATGCCCACCTTGCTCTTCCCATTGAAGGAAATAATTACAGGTAACAGGAGCTGCTCAGTAGCAACCTTTAAACTCTTGAAGTATAATATACATGGATACTGCACAATTCCTATCCTTGGGGGATCACAGATCCTTCGTCTAGGTACGTTTGGAGAACAAAACTGACTGACTGGAAGTATCACTCAAGAGTTTTCTTCCACCAGTGGCCCTGTGGAGTGCAACAGGGCTGCTGCTGACTCTGATGCTTATCCACATACGTGTAACTGATGTCAGTGACACAAGAAATCATGCCTCATTTGTTCTTGGAAAATGTCTTACCTAAGTAAGTGTTTTCTACTACACTGGATACTTTTTAATACTTTCTTTCGAAGACCCTTTAAGACCAATTGCCGCTTTTCTCTATGGTGTGTTCTTCCTCAGATCTCCATGTTGCCATTCTCACATGTGAACACAGCCACAAGAAGAAACTGGAGTTGGTCCCACGAGGCTTCAACACCCTTTGCACAGGCACCCTTCACAGTCCTCAGTTAGGCTCATCCAGCCATGCCTGCCTGCAGCACTTCTAAGGTTGCACAAAGAACTGCAGCCCCATCACCTGCTTCATCTCAACAGACCAGGGTCGCTGCCAACGGTGCCACATAATGGACAGCAGTTGCTTAGGGAAGCAGCAGCTCTTGCTGGTATTGTTGCCATCCCAAAAGGGCAGCCAACATTCCCATCCCCATCTGCAAGAAGATGAGCCCTCCCGGTGCTCCAGGCCTCCCTGGGACAAGGTGGCTGCTTTTCCCATGGTTGTACCATGCCACATCTTCCTTGGACATTCCAAGAAAGTTTCCAGGCATGAGACCAGAGCTTGCTTTGTACTGCTGCAAGCAGAGTGAGTCTGGAAATGGTCTGTTCACCTCAGCACATGCAGCACCTCAAGTGCAGCAGTGTTCATCATCAACTGCTTTTAACAAGAAGCTGCCAGCTACTGTGAGCTTTAAAATAAGTGGAGGATCCCAACATGAAACAAAGCCACAGCCAGACTGTGGAGTGAAGCCCAGGTATACCTACAGTTACCCGATAAATTAATGGAAAACTCATTTAGCAAAGATTGCAGAGGGGATGGGAAAAACAACGGAGCAAAGGGAGAGATACTGCACTTTTGAATGCCACCAGGTACCAAGACAATTTTGGCAGTGGCTACTCTGTCTATAGAGTAAGTTGCTGGTTTCGGTTTTTTAGCTGTTTTTTTTTTTTTCCTTTGTGAAGAGGTTCCTCCCAGAAGCAATAGCTCGGTAGAGCATGGCCTCTTGTTTTGTTATGCAGCCTTCCAGAACAATGATGCTGCATGAGCTACAACACTGAAAATAATAGCTTTACTTAAAAAAAAGATTGTGTTCTTTTTTTTTTTTTTTTTAAACAAATTGCCACTCCAGGGATACTTCAGTCAGCTCTGCAAAAATGTAGGCAAACTAGAAGCCATGAGAAACCAAAAAAAAATGTTAAGTAGCTGAAGAGGGGGTTCAGCTAGGGAAAAAAAAATCTAAAGGAGTAACTGCTGTGTGTACAGTTTAGCTGAGCAATGACTGAGGGGACATATGTTAACTGGCTACAAGCATCTGTTAGAAATAAACAGCTAGCAGAAGAATAACAAGTTAGGATAGTAAAAGAGCAACAGCTAGAAATAATGACAACACTAAGAATGGCAAAATTTAGACTAAAAATCAAACATTTTTTTACCATAACAGGTCATCATAGAATCGTAGAATCATAGAATGGTTTGGCTGGGAAGGGACTTTAAAGATCATCTAGTTCCAACCCCCCTGCACGGGCAGGGACACCTCACACTAGATCAAGTTGCTCAGAGCCCCATCCAACCTGGCCTTGGTCCTAGGAAGTGGAATATTCCCAGAGACCTGAGTAGAAAATTTTTTTCTTAGTACACAGATTTTTATCCTCCCCAGTTTCAATCAGTCAGTATGGAGGACACAATCTTGCACTGCTAATCTCAGAAACCAGAGGAGATTTCTTTCCATAAACATCATTTTCCAGATTAAGGGCCTGCTGGTTGCAGGGAATATCTTTCACCACAGAAATCACTTCTAGGAATTATCTATTGCTTAAGTAAGATAAAAACAAAAACAAGTGAAAAAAAAACAAGAAGTGGCCTGTTCATCAAAATGCTAAAGCTGAAGTAATTTTGTATATTTTCTGCCCTTTCTTTCGGCAGAGTCTTTTTTTTTTAAAACAAAATTAAAAATACAGCCCATTGTACCCCAAATCCCTAGATATTTTAGCATCAGTACTGCCCTGTCTCAAAATTTTCCAGTGTCTCAGGACTATTCAGCTGGTATCTCTTCTCCAATTGGCTGAGTAAAAACCAGGTGTGTATTCTCTAGGGTCATCTCAGTGGATGTATATTCAGGAATGACAATTTCTGGATGATATTCAAACATTCCTCTGGATCCGTGTCATCTTGGCAAAGAGCTATATATGCACACACTGACCTGTATCTCTTCATCTGCTCTGTGTTTTGCTCAGCCCTGTAACCACAGCCAGTATATGGATTTCATCACACCAAGGTGCCAAGTCTCTGCAGAATTAGAAAAGAAGAAAAGTGTGTGACTAATCCTGAAGAAGACCAGATGTTATGTTACCATTACCTGTGAACACACTATCATTTCAAAACTGTCTGCATTTTCAGGGGTTGCACTGACAACTTCATAGCTTTTTATTATCATTTGGAAGAACGGCTCCCCAAAAGGTCTTTTCTTCTACAGTGGATGCACAGGGAAGGAGCTTCAGCAGGTTTCAGCTTGAGCCCACATTTTAAGTTTATTCTTCAACAACTGCATTCTCAAATTCTTCACGACTTTGTGAAGCTTAACCAAAATGCTAAAAAATAAACCCAATTGCTAAACATCAAAGCAGTGTTGGAACGTGCTGCTCAGCTCCCCACAGCACGCAGAGACACAGAGAAGTAAACCGAGTCTCTCTACAAATGTTACAGCTCAGACTTAGGCCAAAGAATAGGGCTGTTCAAGATGACTACTAAAGTAGTTTATATGTCCCTGTGTCTTTACAAAAATCCTTCCTGTGAACCACCACAGAAGCTTCCCATACTCCCTCTGATGTGCCCAACTTGGTATAATTTACTTATGATAGTACTTAGGAATGTTTAAGCAATCCCTTCCATGCCACCATCTTTTATATAAGCTTACATTTTACATTTTCCCTTTCCCTTGGCTTGAAAATATAAAACATAGGATACCATCCTTCAGTAGTTGCAGACAAACCATCTGCTCCCCAAAACACAGCAGTTGAATGCTTCAGTAATTTAAGAACTGCTGATAGTTTATACATAACTTCCTTCAAAATAAATACCCACAAGGACAAAAAAAAAAGATAAATGTGTCTATCCAGTCATATACACATTTGATACATGATCTAATGCTCCATGAAGTTGACTTCAGCAACTTACTCAGGGAAAAAAATGAAAATGACAGGGTGAAATAGGCAGTGCAGAAACCCTTTAAACTGTAAGAAATGAAGCTGACAATACATTCAAAATCTTCCACCAGTACTTACAGAGTTACTGTCTGATCTGATCCACAGGCTGAAATCACAGAGTCAAGGTATGTGAGCGGGTAAGTATTAAATATTATTTTTCCTGGAATAATGTTTCTTTTGGTACCATTACATATTTGCAATAAACCAAATATATCAATTTTCTGTGAGTTTGTAGGTACACTTGAAAGTGACCTCGCCTGGCACAAAGTAAATCTCTGCTTTGTTTATATTCATGTTTAACCACTGCTGAGTCCAGGGCCACCAGCTTATCCCCTAGGCTGAGATCATAGAAATATTGCAGCTCACATCAAAGCTGACCAGAGGCCTCAGACAATCAACACAATGATCTTATATAAGAGAGGGTTCAACAAGCTTCATCTGATTCCAGGGAGATGGAGTTAGGCTCTTCTCAGTGATGACCAGTGATAGGACAAGGGGTAATGGGTGCAAATTGGAGCATAGGAGGTTCAAGGTGAATATCAGAAAAAACTTCTTTACTGTGAGAGTGACAGAGCACTGGAACAGGCTGCCCAGAGAGGTTGTGGAGTCTCCTTCACTGGAGACATTCAAAACCCACCTGGATGCGTTCCTATGTGATGTGCTCTAGGTGACCCTGCTCTGGCAGGGGGGGTTGGACTAGATGATCTTTCGAGGTCCCTTCCAACCCCTAGGATTCTATGATTCTATGATTCTATGATGCCTCTACAGTCCATCTGAGCTGGGATTTCAGCATTCCATCTTGCTGCTACTTACCACAGCAGAAACACAACAAAAATAAATTGATTTTCATATATAAGTTCTACTAAGAAAAACAAGCAGGAATGGAATCATAGAATCATTTATGTTGGAAAGACCTTTCAGATAATCAAGTTTGAAGTCATATAGCATATGCCCTATAGTTTCCCAAGCTGACATCAAAAGTTTTCTAAGCTTAAACCACATTTATCACCTGGAGAAAAAGTGTATTTGGAGAATGAATAAAACAGGGACAAGAAAAAACAATTGCATTTTCCTTAGCCATCTTATTTTGTGGCTATTTAAACTACTTGATTAGCATGGAACAGTCTGTTGCTCTGCCAATTTCATTTTGGGGCTGAAAGAAAGATCTTGAATAGTGTCTGAGTGTGTCGAGCTTAAATTAGCAGCAGCAGTTGGGTCAGGTGAGCTGGTAGGAGGACACAGACAGCAGGAATTGCCAGGTAAGCTCCTATTGCCATTGAGCAGAAATTGTTTATGTGTTAAGGCCATCCCCAGGGAGACATTTGGACACCAGAAAAGTATTCTGTCGTGGCTCAGAACAAAAAAGGTTTCTGTTCTCCTGAAAGCTCTGGTATGTTCTGGTTGAGAAATTTCGAGTCCACCACAACAATATTTCAGCATTTCTTCCACTCTAATTGAAAGGGAGACAAAAATTCAAGAAGACAGCAGAGGATAAGCACACTCAAACTGAGAGTAATTTTTAAATAAAATAATGATGGAACCTTTAAAAAGTTTGGAATAAATTACCGTAAGTATGCATTTATATAAAAATTAGTTTTCCAGGATGTTCTGAAATAATGCAATTCATTGATGTAGTACCTAGAGGCAGTATAGTGGCACTTTTAATATGATGCCATAATCTTCCCTTTATTAATACCCCCATTTTGTCTTTTTAAAGCATATTTTCCAAATGTTGCTCATCCAAGGAAACATTTCCCATGACAGATAATTGATTTCAGATTCAAAACCAAACAAAAACCCCAAGGGCAACCACTGTAACCACTGAAAAATTAGCCATTGTGAAGTCCCTGTGATCTCTATTAGACAGGCAGATACCTTCATCCTCATGCCCTGGAAGAACAATGTGAAACTCTGAAAGGGGTTGAAATAACCTGTGCCAGAATTTCCTGGCATTTACTGTGCTCATGAAAACCTACTTAAACTTACCCAAATTATCCACTCCAGAAAAGGAAAGGCTGGAGGCAAAGGGAAGTCCAGTTGCCTCTCCTGGGTGCCACTGGTTGCCCTTGCAACAGGATTTGGAGGGTATACATGGTGATTTTAAAAATAAAAATAAATCAGCTCAACCAGAAAACCCACCCATCTCCTGAAGTGCCTATGAACCAACCTTCTGCTATAAGAGATGTGTTTGGCCTGTAAATTCCAGCCATTAAAAGCAAGGACATGGTACAATCAAGGCTGCAGAACTCAGAGGCCAGGAAGGATTTATGCTGCAGGGTGGTCCAAAGAGTGACACTTCTGCCCCTTGGACTTGAATGCATTTGTTTAGAAGTGGGAAGACCCAGTTAAAAAGTACAGATCTGCAGGAATGTTATTTAAAGCAAACTTTGAAAACCTCAATTTCAAGGGTACTTGTGCACTCACGGATGCTGGCTTACACTCCCTGACATCATGAGTTACTAGACACTTCATCCAGCTAAGTGTTTTGGAAAATCCAAGCAGACTTCAGCACCTTTGAAAACCGTGTCTGCATGGGGACCATATGACTTTTGTATTAATAATGTGGTGACCATCTTATGAAGAAAAACAATTTTTAACTGCTTTAATTCAAATGAACAAAACTAATACTAGAATAAATAAAAGGGGTAATTTAGATGAAAAAAATATTGTCTTATTTAGTCAGTATATTGAAGGTCATTTCACTGAACAAATAAAATGTCTTTTAGGTTCTCTTTTTAAATTTTCAGTCAAGCTTCCATTTCTTTTCAAAGCCAACTAACTGGAACACACATGTCTCTACAGAGACCAGTACAAAAGATACGAAGCTATCAGAAATAAAATTTAAATTTATTCTTTATATCTAGATTTCTTATTTAGGTCAGAGTTCAGTGACAAAACTGCTCTGGGCCATCCTAGGGAGCAAACCATGAAGCACCATATAAAAGATTCCCAAGAAACTTAAGTAAAGGCATTTCCTAATTTTTTAATTTCTTTGTTAACCCTACTAGCTATTTGCTAACCCTGTTAGAATTCTTGTTTGATAACAAAACAAGTGAAAAGAAAATACTGCCTGAAGAAGCATTTCTATGCTAACGTCTTTCCAGAAACACTGGCAGAAGAAATATGGATTACTGTAATTTGAACAGCTACCAAGTATTATAAACCTTTCCAGTTCAGTCATAACTATCTATCAGCATAAAAAAAAAAAAATTCCTTTTGGTAAAATGAATCCACGAAATATATTTTCTTTTGCACCCAGACAGGAAAAGAATCCAATCTCACTTTGGAGACTTGAAGCAGTGAAAAAAGTTGCATTTTTTCTACTTCTGATAGCCTCTGTCACACTAGAGAAGTTCATAACCATCCTGGAGATTTGGAGCAACAGCATCTTGGAACAGAAGAGGTGGTGTTTTCTCCACACAGCACTTGCTATACATCAAAAGCATCCTCAATTACCTGACTACACTGCCTTAAGGTCTGAGCCAAACCTGCTGGTATCTATATGCTACCATCTTCAGTGGACTTTGGTGTAGTCACTAAGTGAACAACTGAGCCAAATTCTTTACTGTATCCTTTTTTTATATACCTCCATAATAGTACAAATTCTCACTATAGATGATTCAGCCAGAAGCTGAGAAGTTGAGCTCTGGAAACCCAGCAGTCCTGGCTTTTTAGCTACAAGATGAAATGTTTCTTCAATGTATGCTGCCTGGAAGAGTCCTACTCCACCAACCTGTGTTTATCCTGAATTTCTGTGACTACCATCAACTTCACTAGAGACCTCCAAATGGAGATCTGTTAAACAAGAATGGTCCTTCAGCAGCCCTCACTTGAAAGCACAAAGAATTATGAACCTAATAGAGTGATAGTTTTACATAAATCTTATTTTACCTCATCAGACATCTAATTTATAAGTGCAAGTAGGCTGACAACATAGGCCCTTCTCTCCTGTGGCAGAGATTTGAGCTGACAGCCCATCACAGAAGATTTCTCGTCATTGTAACACTTCTTGTTACTATGTAAAGAAGCTGGGCTTCTTTTTTGTGCTATTTTCAATTATAAGAAGATTTGTGAAGGGTTTTTTGGAGATGTTGTGCTGATTCTTTGCCTCCCTACTACCTCCCGCATTCATCTTTTTATTTTGTCTTCCATCTCCTTTCTGATGCTCCACATCCCATCATGCCACACTGCACTGGTTAAATAAACCCCTAAATCTAGCTTTTGTCTAGCACTAATCCTTTTATTTCCTAAATCTTATTTAATCCGAAGGGCTTCCTTTCATCTCTTTAACTGTCAGTTGGGTCACTACTGTTTCCTATCAACAGCTCCTGCAAATCCTGTATGGAGTTAAAAAGCTTTCAAGTGTTTCTATGATTCTCATTAGATTCTGCTTTCCCTGACACCTGCTAGAGACCATATTGCTGTTGTTCACGCCCTCCTGCCTCCCCCCTCCCCATGACAGCTTGCACTTCATACGGGCAATAATCACATTAGAAAAGGCTTCCCATTTTTTCTGGAAAACTCCCTGCCCTCATTCCAGCTCAGGTATTACAGAGGATTGGCTAAATACACATTGTTTAGTATAGTGTAGGAAAATGAAAAGTTTTTCCTTTCAAGGGGTTGGTGGGAGGGCCATGAGAGAACCTTTCCCAGGTGGCATTGGAAAGGGGCTATCAGCTGGTTTTTCATGAATTAAATGGCTGCTCATAGCAAAAGGTTCCTGCATTTGCCCCTTGTGTTCCTCCTACTCTCCTTGCTCCTCACTGGCTAGGGGAGCAAGTCTGGATTGATGGGGAGAAGCCCCTTTTAAAAAGTCACTCCCTGTAAGAAGCACCCATTTGCTAACACCAGGTAGGTGTCTGCAGCAAAGTCCTGCCTTCCCACAGCAAGACACTTCAGAGTCAGTCTTTCTACTGAATGAGATGCTAAGCAGAAGTTGCAGTTGAGAGGACACCTCAGTTCTCACACTGCTGACCTGAAGACCATGAGTGCTAGCTCTCTGCTCCTGACACAAGATGGTCCAGAGAAGCTCCTCATGCTATGACTTATTCTGCAGCAATCACAGAGATGATACAAACTCCTTACATGTCTCCTGCTCCTCGCACCCTCCTATGGTACAGGTGGTAGCAGTAAAAACCAACCATAGAGTCATAGAATGGTCTGGGTTGGAAGGGACCTTAAAGATCATCTAGTTCCAATACCCCTGCCATGGGCAGGGACACCTCCCACTAGACCAGGTTGCTTACAGCCCCATCCAACCTGCCCTTTAACACTGTCAAGTAGGTGGCACAACTTCCCTGGGCAACCTGTTCAAAAGAATTTCTTCCTGATATCTAATCTAAATCTACCCTCTTTCAGCTTTAAACCATTACCCCTTGTCCTATCACTACACAACCTTGTAGAAGGACCCTCCCCAGCTTTACTGTAGGCTCGGAGCCTTCTCTTCTCCAGGCTGAACAGCCCCAACTCTCTCAGCCTGTCTTCATAGGAGAGGTGCTTGAGACCTCAAATCATCTTTGTGGCCCTTCTCTGGACTTTCTCCATGAGCTCCACATCCTTCTTGTGTTGGGGGAGACCTACATAAGCTGGCAAGCATAGCCCAGACCTGGCAAATGTTGAAATACCATCCCCTTCAAAGACAGACAGAGATGCTGTTACTATGTCTTGGTGGGAGAGGAGCACTCATCAAGCCATTCAGCCTTCCTCCAAGCACCCTCTTGCCCTGCCCCCTCACCTCCCTCCAAAACCTTCTCATTGATTTTAAAGAGGTCTGAGATTATGGGTATCTTTTGCATCCTACTGGACAAATAGCCCAGAACATCAGAGGTCACTTAGTGGCTCACAGATTTAAAATAAAATCTGTGGGATTTCTTTCCTTTTTTTCCCCATTAATGAGTGGTGTGAATATAAACACCCAAATTACACCAGGATTGGCATACTTACCACATAATGAGCGCCCTGGTTTCTTACTGACAAACACCAGGTACTGAGAAAAGGACTATCCAAAGCTACCACCTGGCAGCCTCCTGTCTTGCAGGTGTCAGGCAGAGAAGAGCAAGTGCCTGTTGCCCCCCTTTCACTACCCTCAGTGACTGTGTAAGGGGACAGGGAAAGGCCAGTATCTCTGTGCAACTCCACACTCCCCACAGACACCTCCAAGCCCTGCATTTCACTTGCTCCAAACCAGTCTGCTCCACACTATTCATGTGCTGAAAGCTAACCATTTGTACCACTTGGACAACATCCATATCTTCAGATAAAGAAGATTTTTGGATGAAGCCCAGAGAGAGTCGGATACTGGCAGCGACAGCACAGCCGAGCCCCTCTCTCTCTGCCTCCCTCTCTCCCTCCCCACGCAGGCCTTCCCTGGCTCTGCTCTGCAGTCCCAGCAGCTGGACCCTGCTCCTGCAGAAGCCCCGGTGTGCAGAGTGCCACCTCAACCCTCAAATGGGGTGAAGCAGCCAGGTCAGTCAATCAAAACATGGCACCAAATGTTTTCTTCAACTCTAATGTGAAATCTAACTCAAAAGGTGAAGGCTAATCTCCATCTCATGGATTCATAGCTTTGCCTCTGGATCCTACCTCATCTTCCCCCCAGCTCAGAAACACTACCTCCAAAAGCCAGCGAAGAAAGTCAGACATTTCATGCTGAATACACAGACTCACTGTACGTAACCAGTTAAACTGGTTGGGTGGCTGCTGCAGTCCATAGCTGCTCCACTTTACACTCAGAAGCAAGTTGTTATTTGGATCCTTTGGCACGGCACAAGCCTTATCTCTCTGCAGGCATGCAGGAGCATGTCTGCATCTTTCTCCCTGCTGTACTCATGCCTTGCACAGGGTGGGCCAAGTCAGTTTAGTCAAGCTTTGGAAGCTTTTAGCTGTGCTGAAATACTGTCTAAGGCAGCAAAAGCAAGATGAATGGGACTGTGAAACTAGCATGGGAGCACAGTAATTGTAAATTTATCCTCACTGATCTCTTTCTTGTAATGTTTATATAAAATTTCTTAATGCTTTTAATTAGATTTTGCTCAGTGTGAGTTCAGTATTTTACTATGTAATTATACTTTAACAAAGTTAATTAAGAACTACACAATTCAGAGCTGGATTTTTAAAAAATCTTTTAAAACCACAAATGTCTTGTACTCAATGTAGAACAACTTGCCTCAAGATCCAGAATGTAACCTTTCCTCTAACTCGGGTACCAAATACTCTACCCGAAGGGCCATACATCACCCTTGCAATCCATTTCTCTAGTGTGGATGTAATAACAGGACCAAACCCAGCCAGCCCTCTCAGAGGCAATTTTCCAGCATCACTCTGCAAATCACAGTGAGCCAGAGATGACCAACACCGAGCAGTAGGGACAGGATTGTCCTGCTTTGGTGGGAGAAGGGATGAGCTACATAGATTTGAACTGTGCTATGCCTGTTCCCCTCCATGCCAGGCACCTGGCTGGGTGTCCAAACTTGGTTATTGCATTTATTACTGATGAAAGCAGTAAAGTAGACCAAGAAGTTTCAGATCTCACCAGTCGTTTATAATGCCACTTCATCATCCACCAAGGGGTATGTGGTTTCATCTACTAAATAGAATAATTTATTAATGAAAGGGGAGTTCTCTCAGAAAAATAAAATAGAATATGCTGTTTCAGAACACAAACAAAAGCTTAAGCATGTCAGTAGGTGACTGAGACCTCAGTGGGAACTAGGCACCTGCCTGCTATATTTAAGAACTTACCTGAGCAGAAAGTGATGTGCACATGGACTTTGATGCTTTCCTGGGTGGGAACATAATTATATGAAAGGAAAAGGACCACAAAAAACAGGTGAGGGAAAAAAAGTTAAGACAAATACAAAGTCCAACACCTGTCTAACTAAACAGGTCTGAAATATTTCCCAAAAAAACCCCCAAAATGCCCCAACCAAAAACATTAATACATATGAGGGAGAATCACACAAATTGCAAGAGAGAGCATATTTCATCTAGCAGCAAAGGTCCCATCATCCCTTGAGTCAAAACAAGATAATGAAAACTATTTTCCTGTGATATTTGTGAAGGCAACAGCCAAAGGAGGAAGCATCCAATGCAGCCAAAATCTAAAATTAACACCACTATTTTAAAATCAAACTGCCCCTTTATAGGAATGCAATACGGAACACATAGAGCAATTGTAATTTGAGTGTGGCAGCTTGAAGCTGGAGAGCAAACAGCCCTGCTGGCCTCTGACAGAGGAGATCTGTGGAAACAGAACTATAAAAGAAACACCGTAACTGACCTGTGGGGTTATTGAGGTGCATGTTGCTATGAGATGGTCTTGAGATAAAAAGCAGAAGCATCTTGCACATATTTTGCAGCTGACAGAACAATAGATAGCCATAGATAATGTAAATGAAATTATATAAAAATTCCTAATTACTTTATCAGCTCCAAGCTTGTCACTTCCACATGAAGTTACATGAAAGAATAGAACTGTGTTGATTTGGGGAATGTAGGAATGTTCCAAATTTCTAAAGACCCAGCAACAAGAGGCATTGCAGTGTAGCCCATTGGTTCTTCAAAGTTATCTGGAGACAGGGTAACTGCTATGGTATGTATCCCATAAGCTGCATTCTGCAATACCCATTTCATATGCACACAAAACATTCCAATATATCAGCAAAGCCCCTCACTGAGAGAAGCAGTGGTGTATTTCCCAATACTTAACAGAATGCAAAGTGAGCAGAAATGAAGGCAATTGGAGACACAACTGGCAGACCATCATTTGTGACCCTGCAATTTTTAATCAGGGTTGTGATAATATTTTAAAAAGCACAGAGAAAGAAAATTGGACATTGGACATGAGGCTCAAAATCTGCCTAAAAATTTCTACCATGTAATTGCCAGTTCTAGGTCCCTCAGTTCAAGAAGAACAGGGAACTGCTTGAAAGAGTCCAGTGCAGAGCCACAAACATGATTAAGGGAGTGGAACATCTCCCTGAGATGGAAAGGCTGAGGGAGCTGGGTCTCTTTAGCTTGGAGAAGAGGAGAAAAGGGGTGACCTCATCAACATTTATAAATACGTAACGGGCGAGTGCCAGGAGGACGGAGCCAGGCTCTTCTAAGTGATGTCCAGTGATAGGACAAGGGGCAATGGGTGCAAATTGGAGCTTAGGAGGTTTCACATAAAGATAAGTAAAACCTTTTTCACTGTGAGGGTGACAGAACACTGGAACAGGCTGCCCAGAGAGGCTGTGGAGTCTCCTTCTCTGGAGGCATTCAAAACCCTCCTGGATATGTTCTTGTGTGACCTACTCTAGGACATCCAGCTCTGGCAGGGGGGTTGGACTAGATGATCTTTCAAGGTTCCTTCTAACCCCTAACATTCTGTGATTCTGTGTGATTCTGTGATACTTCTAGGCAAGATTACTGCTGCACATTTGCTACTTCTGTCAGTTCAGGAAACACATAGGCACAAGCAGCACCCAGGCATATTCCACAAACACTGACTAGTCGGAGAAAAATATAAAAGCAAATCCTCCAAATCCTCATTTTTCATCTGGATTCACTTTAGAGTCTTTCATATCCTGAGATCATCCTTCTCCGGGAGTTACATGACTTGCCCTTTACCAGAGAAGTTCACAAATAGTGAATGTGTTTCATAACAGAAAGCTGGAAGGGAAGAAAATACTCGCAGTTGGATCTTGAATTTCTTTTTCATTTTTCATGAAAAATTCAAAATTATTTTTCCAACTCTTTTTTTCTAAATTATGAGGAAAAACACTTAATGTTTTATGATAACTCCACCTTTGTGTCATCAATAGGACATGAGGAAAAATCACGACCAGGTAAGCAGGACACACAAACACCTTATCTAGAACATCTGCAACCGAAATTAGGAGGAATGAGTAGATTTACTGAGATAAATGAGGAACTAACGTAAATTTTTACCAAGTCATTCAGAAAAATGAAGATTTACATGTTTGTGAGACACTGGAACAGGCTGCCCTGGGAAGCTGTGGATACCCCACCCTGGATGTGTTCAAGGCCAAGTTGGATGAAGTCTTGAGCAACCTGGTCAAATGGAAGGTGTCCCTGTCCATGGCAGGGGGATTGGAAATAGATGGTCTTTAAGGTCCCTTCCAACCCCAACCATTCTATGATTCTATGATTGTGCCACTGTTTTTGTCCATGTTGAACTCTCCTGATAGAGCATGTTCATCCAATTTCCCATCACACTTGGCAGGCCCAGAAGAGCCATGTAACCCACATGGGGCTGTGGTAAGATCCTGGGATTTTATCTGCTTGCCCACTGCACTGTCACAGGTCAGAGATGCTGAAATAGGACCATCAGTACTTGTTCGTTAGGTGGAGAAGCAGTTTAGCATGATCTTAGAAGACATCTGTAATTTTGGATTCCCATAATAAAAACTGTCACTATCAATGATTTGGCACATGGGTGTTAATCCGGTATTTAAGCAGATAGCCAGGTTTGCAGTCCCGGAGCATGAAGCCTTCTGTCTATCCAGAACAGTAGCAAGGCAGTAGAGCTGCCCAACCATAGCTTTTTCGTGGAGCAGGGACTATTCAAGCAGCAAAATGTCCATGTCCATCCTAAACAGCATCAGCCACCAGGTCTGGCTCCAGCAGCTTGAATAGTCCTGCAGCTGAGCTTCAAGCTATCCAGGGTGTCTCTGCTCATCCTGCCAAGAATGTTAGCATTTTAAGGCACTTGTTGTAATGTTGTTTTGGCGATGGATAGCTGCTTGTAAGCCTACTGTCAGACTCGCTTCACATGCACTGTTAAAGTTGTCTGAAATAAAATCGAGTGTAGCAGTGATTGTAGATGATGCGATTTATAGCAGAAAGAAAAGTAAGACACTAAATGCCATATTTATGGGGTACAGAGAGGACTAGTGCATCTTACTTCAGCTGGCTGAAGAGTTTTATATTAAGCCTTTCAGAAAACTGTCAGCACTGTGTGCAGGTAACGGTTCAAAATGGTCAAGAGTTTGTAGGCCGTGATATACATTGTGGTGTTTTGTGGTAAATATAACCTTTACTAAACACAAGCTGGCAAAACTTTCCCTTGTAAATGCAAGTCCTCTGGTAGAGTTCATAATTACTATTGCTGCTGGATTCATCATCATATTACATGTATCATTCCGCCAAGGAAATGTTGAGCAAGGTCATCAACTTACTGTAGTCATAAAAGAAGAAAAGAGGGAAGGGTAAATAATATCATAGAAAAGAGCCATAAATCAGCCTTGCCACAGCAAAATTAAATACTTTCCACCATCCGCGTTGCCAACCAAATGTTTTTGTTTATCTCTTTCTGTCTTTTGTGCCATCCTGGATGCAGGGGACAACCACGTCATTGCTGAGGTTGACTAGGCAGCTCAGCCCGGCCTCATCAAAGCAGACAGACATAGAGCTACAGAGTTTTCTGGGGAGTACAGGACCATTTCACAGTTCCCTGCGAACAGTCTCAGTTGCAGCACTGTCTGCTTTGATCAGGCTTCTCTCCCAAAGCATGTGGATAGAGCCTCAGACAAGAGATGCTCAGAAAAGGAGTTGGCTGCTTGCCCTGCTGCAGCTAAAGAATTTTAGTGGGGCAGAGGGGGCGGGGGGGTGGGGTGGGGGATGCACTATCTCAGATTTGAAGAAGCTTTATCAGAATGCAGAATCAACATATTTACTTACCGTGGGAGGTATGAGGGACTGGGATAGATTGTCTGGGTTTTGAAAGGTCTTACTTCATCTCCAAATCTAGTGGCTAAATCTAGCCAAATCTAGGCATAATTTCATATAGTAGAATTGCAGAATGATTTGGGTTGGAAGGGACCTTAAAGATCATCTAGTTCCAACCCCCCTGCCATGGGGAGGGACACCTCCCACTAGACCAGGTTGCTCAAAGTCCCATCCAACCTGCCCTTTAACACTGTCAAGTAGGTGGCACAACTTCCCTGGGCAACCTGTTTCAGTGTCTCACCACCCTCATACTAAAGAATTTCTTCCTAATATCTAATCTAAATCTGCCTTCTTCCAATTTAAGACCATTACCCCTCATCCTATCGGTACATGCCCTTATAAAAGGACCCTCCCCAGCTTTCCTGTAGGCCTCTTCAGGTACCGGAAGGCTGCTATGAGGTCTCCCCAGAGTCTTCTCTTCTCCAGGCTGAACAACCCCAACTCTCTGAGCCTGTCTTCATAGCAGAGGTGCTCCAGCCCTCTAATCATCTTCGAGGCCCTCCTCTGGACTCACTCCAACAGCTCCATGTCCTTCTTGTGTTGGGGGCTCCAGAACTGGACACAGTACTCCAGGTGGGGTCTCATGAAAGCAGAGCAGAGAGGGAGAATCATCCCCTTGACCTGCTGGCTGTACTTCTTTTGATGCAGCCCAGGATACAGTTGGCTTTCTGGGCTGCAAGTGCACATTGCTGGCTCCTGTTGAGTTTCTCATCAACCAACACCCCCAAGCCTTTCTCCTGAGGGCTGTTCTCAATCGATTCTCCACCTCACCTGTAATAAGTTTGAGATTGTCCTGACCCATGTGCAGGTCCTTGTCTTCTCTTGTGATGTGATAATTCGTGGAACTTGTGGTAACAGAATCAAATCCAAATCAGGACCAAATCTCTGCCAGGGTTACTCACACTGTGCAGTCATGCAGACACAGAGGGTGCACAGATGCTGCCAGATTTTTAAATCCAGTCTGCACAGATGCAAGCAATAAAAGGTAAAAAACTGTTATGGACTGTTTCTAGTATCACAGGCCATTTGGTTATGATGTTGCCATAAAATCTGGGGACACAGCAAACAGATACCAGACTGACCACAGTGTTCCTACATGAGGGATCAAGCACCAATTTACATCAGAGACAGATGTAGGGGTCAATGTAGGAAGGCTGTAACCCACATATTAGCACTGCCTGGAGCACCTGGTTCACTCCCATATCACACATCCAAGGTGCAGTCACATGCAATCGCAGTGGCTTTTAGTATATGTTGAAGGTGGATGCTGCCCTGACTGGCATAGACAGAGACCCCTGTGCTGCCCTGGCTCAGACCCCCACAGTCCCAAAAGGCATCTGTACTGCACCACATGTACAGGAACAGAAATCTCTCCCATCAGATGTTTTCCTCTCTCGTGGAAGCAGTGGGTTGTAGCAACATGTCTTAGCTCTGAACTGGGTCATATGCAGAAGCAGGATAACATATTCTGGCTGGTGAAGGGACTAGAGGGGAAGTCTTACAGGGAGAGGTTGAGGGAGCTGGGGTTGTTTAGCCTGGAGAAGAGGAGACTCAAGGGGGACCTCATCACTCTCTTCAACTACCTGAAGGGAGGTTGTAGTCAGGTGGGGGCTGGGCTCTTCTCCCAGGCAACCAGTGACAGGACAAGAGGGCACAGCCTGAAGCTGCTCCAGGGGAGGTTTAGGTTGGATATTAGGAAGTAATTCCTCACGGAGAGGGTGATTAGACATTGGAATGGACTGCCTAGGGAAGTGGTGGAGGCACCATCCCTGGAGGTGTTCAAGGAAAGGCTGGATGTGGCACTTAGTGCCATAGTCTAGCTGATGTGGTGTTGTTAGGTCATAGGCAGGACTTGATGATCTTAAAGGTCTTTTCCAGCCTTGGTGATTCTGTGATTCTGTGCTTCTGTGATTCAGCTACTCTCCCACCCCCTCTGCACAAAAGACAGCAAATTGTCTGTTGTTCTTTATTTTCTTGCACATCATTTTTAAGGAGACTTACAATCACTAAGTTGTGTGTTTGCCAGAATTAAAGCACCCCTAACATTTAGAAATGGCACTGTAATAATTAGGCACAGCCACATCTTTTTCCACAGAAGGTGAAAAAACCACTGTATTTGCTTAAATGTGGCCATTACATATTAAAGGCCCTTCTGAGCTCTGAAAAACCCCAAACCTTGCTGCTTCAGTACTAGTTCATTGCTCAGTAATCACTCAGATTTCTGGTAGCTGAAAAAGCTCATCCTCTTGCTTTCTTTCACTTATAGCTTCTGTGTTTACTGCTGTACACTGAAGCACCCAACTGCAGAATGCTAAGCCTTTGGGACCACAGGAGTCAAGCAGTCAAGGCACTGGCTCATAGTAACTACCCCAGTGCTGTGGGAGAGAAACAGAAATTCCTGGAAAATGTGCTACACATAAGTAGAAACAAAAGTAAACTGACCCTTTGAGCTTTACAGAGCCTGGGATGTTCCCCGTGTGGCCATCCTCACCAAAGAGCAAGGGTGAAAAAATGTGGAGTCTCTCTGTGTATAAAGCCACAGCCATCAGAGACTCCAGAGACTTGAAGCATGTTCAGGAACACAAAGTGCTGAGCCCTGCCTGACCCACCATGAGGGACTGGCCTTGCTGAGCAAAGACTGAAACGATGAGCCCCAACAGGGGATGTGTAGGAAGTGGTTTATGTGGGAAATGGGGTACTGCCTAAGACAAAAGGAGGGTTTACATCCCCTTGAACCTGGTGTTTGCCTAGAAGGCAAACAGGGCCAGATACAATACTCTGAGATATTCCCCTTCATTGTTCTCACGTGCTCTAAGTCAGAGAGAAATGAGCACAACCCTACTGGTACCCCAGTCAGAGGCAGGAGCACCAGTGCTCCAGGTACCCTCTCCTCCCTGCTGTGCACGTACTGGAGGTAGGAAAGTTGTTCTTGGCTGAAATTCAGAGGACATCTCTGCCTGCAAAGGTCTTCATTGCAAAAGAGGTGAGAGAACTCCTGGGAGCTTTAAAGTCATTCAAGATTCTGGTAAATAGCAAACTTCTGCAACACGAGATTTAGCAGCACCTCAGAGAACTTAAAGCAACTCTATTTCTAAATATTTTCTCCACCAAACTCAGTAAAGCTGCTACAGTATTTGCATCCACTGAGAACAGGGCAAGGTGGATCCAACCCAGGCTGACAAAACCTACACATGTATCCCAATCTGGCTGTGATTTTTGTCAGTGCCACTTCAGTCACAGGCATTAGTGGAAGAATTCCTGCCATGGCATTTTATTCACCTAGATGTCTTACATATCTTTATCTCCTCTGCAGCAGAAAGCACTGAGGTAGGCTCTGCAACTGCACACCAACTACAACTAGTCAGCAGAGCAGAGATAACCCTACCTGTTAGAAAAAGCTAACCTTGCAAGCCCTGCAGTTAGCACATGGTGCTTACGGGGTCTGTGTAAACCTCCAAATCTCAGTCCTTTTTTCATGCAGTTTTTGTCTGATAATCTTGGAAAAGAAGCACAATTGAGAGAGATAGTCCAGTACTGTTACATAAAAGAAACCATGAGAACAAGTGATTTCCAAGACAGCAAAATCAGAAAACAACCTTGGATAGATAAAAAGTATGTAAAATATTACCCCAGTAGCTGAGCTTGAGAGTCTCAGAAAACCACCCTTTTCTCAGTCTCCTTGTGCTCCCTGTTCCCCTTGCTCTGGCACTCGGCCCCTCTGGCCATAGGCTGCCCTGGCTTGGTCAGGGAAGCAGGCAGAGCAGTAACAGCACTTCTGGAGGCATACAGCAGGAGGGAGAGTTAGTTTGCACCAGTTTTACTCCTTGATGCAGCTCAGGAGGAGGGATGCAGTGCAAATTCACTACTGGAGGAAGAGTTGTGGTTAGCTGTGAGGGGCAGAGCCACAGCAGCAAGCTTCACCTTGAGAAACCAGAGAGAAAATGTTTCTTTCTTTTTGCATCACATGCACTTTAACATGGCCAATTCCTGGGTTTTACACCTCAGGATTGCTCCTTATTCTCCCTAGCAGCCATGTCACAAACTCTGGCAGGCTTTTAACAGGGCTTGGCTGCATAGGACACTCTTCAGACCTGCAGTCGACACTATCTCCTGGCCTCCTGCTGTGCAAGCTAAGCAGCTTTGGCAGGATGCACTCCTAACCATTGCCCTTTCCTCTGACATCAGTTTTTGTCTCAGGAGCCGGCTGTGTTACAAATTTAAGGAACAGAATCAGAGAAGTGTTTAGCTACAAAGCATGGTAGATTTAGCTATACAAAACATGGTAGATTGCATGAGGATCGTAATGTTTTCCAACCTACATGCTAGATAGTGAGGGGCTGTTTATGTATTTAGTAGCTGAACACTGGATGGACATACCCCTCCATCCCTTCTCAGGGCTCTTAAGCTGCATGAATGAAATACACAAGTGCAGAATTCATGTTAAATCCACAAAAAAATCAAAAGTTGAGTTGAATCCTAGCCAAGCAAACCAGGTCTGTGTGGCTTTGTTTTGGGGAGGATATGGAAAAGAAAATATAGATGGGAGGCTTTTCAGAAAAGATTCTCCCAGAAAGTTTAGCACAATTTCAGTGGGGAGGCCACAGCTACAGAAAGGACCTCTATCACACAATCTCAGCATTTGTTTTCAAAGCAAATTAGACAAATCTTTTCCCCCATCAGCATAAATTAATAGCATATATGTCCTGTAAGCAGAGGGTGTGTTTGAGCAGAACAGCATTTTTTTATTATTCAAAATAAAGCAGTGGAACATTTTCAAACCTCATGAAAGAGTCTGTTCTGGGTGGGCTCAAGTATTGGACAAAGATTAAGATACATCTTTGCTACAGCCAAACCTGCACTTGAAGATTTCATTTCTGTGTGGTTTAGTGCCATAATCCACCTCCATCCCTTCCCTCTGCATTACAGTTTACTCCCTTTCAGCTGCACAGTATCCTATCCTGCACACACCAGTCCCTTAGTGCCCTCCGGCTCACTAGGCTTTTACTCATGTGCCTGTGCCCCAAGAGGGACAGCTACTGGCACTGCTGCCAAGTGAGGGTTCATGGGCACTTTTTCTATCCCAAGTCCCTTGCCCAAGACAGCACTGATGCCAGTACATTCATGGGGCACTCCATGTTTGGTACCCTGACAAGGCAACTTGAACACACCACGTGAGAACCCCAGCACTGCCGGCAGTGGAGCTGGATCAGAACTTGAGCTGTTAGAGTGCACAAGGTGCTGGCTGTAATACTTCTGTGGATAAAAGAGCATTCATCCTGTACCCACACGTGTGCCAGGATTTACCTTTCAGCAAACACCAAAGCTTGGCCATCTGGAAGAGCCTGCAGGGCTGGGATGGGCATGAACTATCTTTCACACATCTTTTCTCTTTCTGCTTAGTAGATAAACTTTCTCGACCAAGGATATTCCCAAACTTGTGTATTTGTGCAACCCTGATGTGTGTCATGCTTTGCAGGGTGTTCATTGGCACAGGTACACGTGTACACCTCCTACATCCATTACACATTAACCACCTCTACCTCTTTACTGCATTAGACAGAGTGCATGAGACCTTTCATGCAGACTCCATCAGTACACTTTTTGTATCACAACAAAACTTCACACCTTCCTTCATGGAAGACTAGGACACTCAAGAAGAAAACTAAGGGTATAGTTCCTGATCTGGAGCCCAGTGAAGTCAACACCCACCTCTCCCCCTCTGCAAGGCCCTGAGAAAAGGATAAGAGTTGGAAGCTCGCAGAGAAGGTTATAAAACTCAGTGGGGGAGATGACAAACAGCCAGAAGACTTCCTGTCTTTGGAAAGGGCACTTCTTTGGTCATCTCTGCCGGTTCCCACAGCAGCAGCCGCAGGGAGGGGAAAAGAGCAGTCTTCCTGGTAATTATATCTCAGGCCATTCACATGTCCAAGCCAAAACCTTGAGTTTCATTTCATACATTGATAAGGAACACCAAAACCTCAGCAACTGATGTCATGCAAAAATTCAAATAAGCAGACTGAAGCCACAGGTGCTGCTGAAGAAAAACAGAGCTTGTCTTTAAGATCAAATTCACTTTTTGGGGTTAAAGTAGAGGGGAAAGGAAACAACTAAGCAACCATGAAGGTGGCCTGTTCTTCAAAATAATATTATTTCTAACAGTATGTTCAGTTTTTCAGAGAAACAATGCTTTTCTTAGCAAACTGCTTCTTGGTGAGCTTTAACAACAGAAGCGGAAGGAGAGCCACTGGACCTGATCCCACCACCCTCTGGGATGGTACAGAATGAGAAGTATTGTTGTTCAAGGCCTGGGGTAAAGTAAGGCTTCATAATCTTTTCCTCCCATCTTAACTCACAGCATCAGAGAGCTCCTCACCCACTGCTGCTGATCCTGCACAGTGCAAGAGCTTCGAGTCCAGCTGAGCGCTGGTAGCTGCTGGATCACTCCCCAGAAATCTCTTCCTCTAGAAAAAAAAGTTCTTCAGATTAAAGAGAAATATTTAGAGAAGCAGCAGGACCCAAGAGATAAAAAGCTGGTCTGGCTAACGGAAGTCTAGGGGTCCTATTCACAGATGCATTTCAGGTACCAGGGCAAAATAATTAGTTTTTCTGAGCAGTCAGTCACATGGGCAAGAACAAAGGCTAGCATAGAAAGTCAAAACTTCCTTGCTGAGCTTGGGTAACTCCAGTTTACACAAATTTATAATTTTTATTTAATTTGCATGTGGGTACAGAAGTTTTAAAAGCAGTATTCAAAGGGGCTAAACTACTCTGAGATGTTCTTGCTTTCATTTTTGTGTATCACTGCCAATTATTTCATTGTCATGAAACTGTAAAGAAAAGGAAACAACCAAGAGTCAATATATGAAGTTTTTTAAGATTACATAAAATATTCAAGCAGCAGTATAAAAGCATTTTTAAGGTTCTGTTGAGTTCAAATTAAATCAACTTCAGCAGCTGACAGTGGGATGACATCGCTCTGCCATCTTAGGATGAAAAGTGAATGTTATTCTCCAGACACGTTTCCCTTACAGGCCCTGGACTCCAGCAGCAAGATTTTCATACATATAAATGAAGTCTCCACCAGCCTTTCCATCCAGCCCTTAACTTCAGGATTTGTTCCTGCTGTTCTTCAAGAAAACTAACTGCAAATACTGAACAGGCATGCTTCTTCAGGCTGCATTCAGTGTACAATACCTCATACTTAAAAGAAAATTGGAGCAAATAGAAGTAGGTTGGAAGATCAGTAGAAAAAAAGACCCACCAGAGCCCTCAGCAGGCAAGGGATCTGCTAATGAGTCAAGGAGTAATATTGAGAGTACTTACTTACTTACTTACTTACTTACTTATTTGTTGCAAGATTTCCAAAGCATAGAAAAGATGTCTGGAGCAATTGCATGTGATGGAATGGAAGAGAAATAATTATAGGACAAGGTCAATTCAAGGAAGAAAGAGCTTCATTGTTAAATGACACCTTAGCCCAGCTAAACTGATTTTTTTGTGTACATATAAAATGTACCAAATAGCCATCCCAAGACCTTAATGGAGAAAGCGGTGTCCTTGTTTACTGAATCACTAAAGAAATTTAAGCATCCTGACATTTTGCAGTTAAAATATAATAATAATTTTGGGGGGAAAAATTTACCCAGCTGAAGGCATCTTTTAATTTGTCAGCAACTTTAGCCCAGCAGAAAAAAACAAAATACATGCTGCCAAGGGGAAAAAAGCAAACCTCTTAAAGGACGTTGTTTCTCAAGTTCCATATTCATGTGCTAAGGATACAGTATCATTACAGCAGGGAGCCAAAAGCAGAATTTCGTTAATTTCATGAGTTTATTAAGAAGTTGGTACATCTAGAACCACTCATTTCTTTGTGCCATTATCCTTTGTTGCTCAATTACTACTCTTTTTAATTACCTGTTAATAGACTGCTTAAAAAAACAAAACCACAAACAAATAAACCTCCTAGTGTATGAATAAAGGGAAGAACTTTCAGAATATGTTAGATCCCCCTCTGCCTCCTCCTGCAGAAATATTATGTTAAAGAAACCCAGAGCTGAGACTGGTGGGAAGCCTCCAGTACTGAGTAGCTTTGTGGTGGCCCCCCACTGGAGACATCAGTCTTATGTCTCAGGTCAGAGAGGGGTGGCATCCCTCCCCATCTCATCCCAGCATTACCCTCTCCAACCCATGGCCACACCAGGCAGGATCACCAGTCCACACAGCAGGCTGGCTCCTCAAAACACCAAACAGCCACAATAATCCCCCCTGGTGGAGGTCTTTCCCAGAGCCAAAGTGTTTTACCACCCCACAGGGGCCCAGCAGCCACCTCTGCCCTGCCTCACCTCTGTCCCAAAGTATGTCCCATTGCAGAACCCCCCACTGCCACCTCCTCTCCTGCTCTCCTCATGCAGGGAGGCAGCAAAACAGGGAGAGGCTTGAGTGTGGAACAATTGTTTATATCTTTGTGCAGGGGAAATCTGGGATTATTTATGGAAATTCAGATGTTGCTAAATAACAGATGCTCTTCTGAGAAGGAAAACTTCTTTTGTTTTGGGGAGGGTTGAAGGGATTTATTTATTTTTTTATGCAGTTTAGAAAAGAGAGTGGAATGTTTGCTCCAGAATACAGAGGAACTGCTTTGAAATAAAACAAATGTTTTTTGGTGCATGCGTTTCATGCGGTACCTACCATCACTGGACTTTGTGGGCACCCCAACAAAATATGAGAAAAACAAGATTTCCCTCTTAATTGCCAAAAAAATAAACAAAAATTAACTAGGACTTTATTACCAGTTTGGTCTGGTGCCCTGCAGAGAAAACTTGCTCCCTTTCAGGCTATTGCTCTGCTAAGTGTGGCAGAAGAAAGAGGCAAACATATAATAAGCAAAGAATTACAACTACACTGAAATAAAAAACTTCACATGTAAAACTTAAACAATGAAAATGCAGAGTTCAGCAGAAGATGGAAACTCCAGCTAATTCCTCCAGCTCAGCCATACCAACTTGTCCTCTGCAGGATCGGCACAGCCCTTCTCCAAGCTGGCTGTGTAAACACATATACCACAGCTCTTACTTTGTCTTCTTGTTCATGGTGGTGGTTTCAGACAAATGCCTTCCTGTTGGATATCATATTCCACCCTGGTGCAGTTAAAAAGCCTTCATATTTTACTGATTTTCCTCTAAATGTCCTGGGTTTTATTATATTACTAAAATCTGGACGTCACAAAAAAAAAAATAAATCTTTAAATCATGTAGAAATTTTTCATTTTTAACTTTAATGTAAAATGCTGATTTTTCTTATCAATATGATATATTTGACCAAGTCATCTCCTGCTGGAAAAGGTTCACTCATTTTTCTCCCAGGTTTAACAGTGCAGCAGCATGAGTTAACACTGCAGCGAACAAAGTGACCAGGACTAACTTTTATCAAAAAGATTTCTTCTCTGTATTATTTTTAAAATAAATTTCACAACATGGCCACAAAAATATATTTATGTATGAGTAAGAACACACCAAAAATAAATAATGAAGAATAAAGAAATGCCTTCATTGTTCTAGAAAATGTCTGTCTACTCATAGTAAAGTGAAAAGATGCGCCCCTCTTTTTGGATGTAACGTGTTTACCAGAGATGATGACATATCACGGATGGGTGATGGAAAGAGGGACAGAGAGCACGTAGCCAGAGTTTATGCACTGAGCATTGCAGTAAATATTTAATTTTATGTATTTAGAAAATGAACAGAGCACACACACTGCTGTGCACAGACCACCATGAGCACTTTTGGCTGAGCAGCCGAACACCAGGAGGCTGGATGGGGAGGCTGAGGTGGAGGCCCTCTCCCCATCTCCTTGCTACCAACTCCTCCCAGACATTGAGAAACTGGTCATGGTAACACTGCATCATCCACTGGCAGACGATGCAGGCAGCAGCACTGGTTTAAGGAACTAGAATAAATTCAGACACCATGTGTTAAGTGCCCAATGGTCCATGGAAAATTTGGTGGACACGCAGGTCTTTATTGTGGAGGATGAAGTTTCAGTGTGGAAAAACCAGATCACAGATTATTATAGAGCAATTATTTCATTTTGAAAACAAAGGGTAGAATTTTCACTATATAGTAGAGATATTACTAAGTCATACATGTAAGACTTGCCCATAGCAGGGGGTTGCAACTAGATGATCTATAAGATCCCAACCAAAACCATTTCATGATCCTATGATGACTTTTAAGATCTTGAATACACAGGCAAGCAATAAAAAAGGCATTCATGCTAGCAGCTGGACACAGTCTTCACCAGCATCTACCTTGAAGTATCCAGAAAGAAATAACCAAATAATTATTTTTGCATATGTATTTTCAATCTCTCCTTTCACGGAAGTTTACATTGGTTTATTTATTCTATGATTTAAAATTCTACCCATTGCATCACCTGTAAACAAATACAAAATCACACCGAAAAGCAAGAATTAGGTTGACCCTAGCTCTTCCAGAAGGAATAGAATGAGCATAAACCAAACCCAAAGGCCAGAAGCCACAATGAACCATCTCTTCATTATATTTATAAGGTAGCAATGCCTGGATCTGATCAGCCTGAAACAAACAACCAGTTTTAGTGATTCAGTAGGTAGATTTTAAAAACAGAAAATATCAAGTTACCTTTGAAATAACCCAAAGATTCTCCCTCCACAATGTAAACTTTTGAGCAAAGCTAAGGACATTTGAAATAATGATGCAACGTGGATCAACAAATGGATCTGCTTTGAAGAAACTATAGCTAATTCCCTCTAACACTTTCAAGTCATTTGTGAGGAGAAATGCAGTGGCATCTTTTCTAAACATCCATAAGGGGCTGTGTAAGGAATCAAGGAGGTTTGGAACACCAGGGGCAGTGTCAAACCAGACTACATGGAAATTACAGCTTTTTTTCCTATGGTGCTTTTTCCTGTGAACTTTTTTTCTCCAGTTTTGACAATCCAGCATTTTTCAGTAAGTCCGTTTTAAAGGGGGGAAAAAGGCAGTGAAGCAAAAACAAGTTCTCACTGAGATGGATGAACATACAAAAAAAAATTCATAACTGAAATTTTTGTAGATTAAAAGGGAATTATTTTATTGAAAGCCAGGTGGGATGAAGTACAGGAAAGACTTTGACTCAGACACCTAGGCTCTCTGTAGCTACAGTTTATATTAGCTCAGTACAACCATCCCCGTGGCAGGTGGAAAATACAGCCTGCAGCAGAGCAGCAGTGAGCTGGCTTGGCAGGACAGGGCTGCAGGAGAGGAGCCATCAGCACAGGCACCACAGTGCTCCCATCCCTCCCAGTGCTCCAAGGGTACAGATCAGATGGCAGTAGGAACCAAAGTGTGTCGGATATGAGCTTCCCTGTGAAGTGATCCACCAGAGAAGGAACTGCAGGACTTGATGGTGGGATCGGACCACACAGCAAAAAAAAAATTAAAAGGAATGAAACAAAAGAGGAAAAGCCCAAATAATCAATGCCTTTTTCAGTCATAAATACCCCCAACCAATAGGACTGCTATACAGATCTCTCAACACAACACATGAGCATCCTCCATCTAAGCCAGTCATGCTTTTTCTCTCCTATTTATTGTTTTTTTATAAATCATGATGATCATCACACACCCTATTTAATCATGTACCACAATCATCGTGTCATCGCCATTCATTCTGGCAGTGCGGGACATAACACATGACAAGAGGTTGTATTACTCAGAATTCATTGCAGCAACTACAGAACAAACACAATAAGGGAGAATTCTGCCCAACATCACCATCTGTAAAAGTCACGGGGCTGTTTTTAAACAAAATATGAATTCAAGAGACTTTGCAGCTGTATGTTTCTCATTGTTCTGCAGAGTGGGTGCCATGTAAAGGTACAGGCCTTTATCTGGCAAAGGTGATAGCTTTACAAGGTAGACAATTGGGGAAATAGTAAGAGGCTACTTCTGTCAAAATAAAAAGAAGCACAAAAACGATAGCACAGACTCCCCCATTCATCCTAAAAATGCTGACCCATTAGTGAAATTTAAACTTTGTCAGAAACTAAAATACACCAGGTTGTTTCTCTATTTAAGTCAGCAGTTAGGAAGTGGTGGACTCAGCAGTGTGCATAGTTAGCAATTGGACTTTATAATTTTAAAGGTCTTTTCCAACCAAAACGATTCTATGATTCTAAGTATTAGGTAAATAAGAACACACACCAAACTAATCAAACTGCATCAAGATGGTCAAAGAGCTGTTTTCAGGAATGGTTCCATTAAAGTGGGATAATAGAGTGCAGTTTATAGGATATACACTTGCTCTGCCTCTTATATTATGCATCTGAGGTTCATCCTGGTGAGAATCATAGAGAATCATAGAATGGTTAGAGTTGGAAGGGAACTTAAAGATCATCGAGTTCCAACTCCTCTGCATAGGCAGGGACACCTCCCACTAGATCAGGTTGCTGGTGCGCTAGCTTGAGTTGAAACCTTCACGATGGTGGGGATTCTTGAAATATATGTTGGTTGTAGGAAAATAAATAATATCAGCTCTTGCAGGCATATTGGTTTCTGCTAATATGGAGTGCTCTGGTCCAAGCAAATATTTGCTGATTCTAGTAAACATCTCTTGATTACTGAAAAAAAAAAATAAATTAAAATACAATAGGTATATTAAGTAATCTCTCTTAGTAGCAACAAATTAGGAACATAAAATCCTGCCAGCTCTTACATATGCACTTCATTTTAAACTCATCAGTAATCCCGAATTAAGCACATGCCGAAGTGTTGAAAGGATTGAGGCCATCAGTAAGTCATCCTCCAAGTACTGACAACCAAAGTAATGTGCTAGCTTCAGCTAGGCTACTCGGAATTGTAAGACAGACCACAGGCACAAGGCAACTGCAGCATGAGACCTGAGTTTAGGGCTGGATGCTGACACCCTTAGAGCTAAGATGCAAGATTACCAAGTAGTGTCCTTGACACTCACTCAACAGGCATATAAGTGCATGCATAACTTCAAGACTTCAGATGGTCTTGATTCCACTAAAGCAATCCACAGATTTAATTTTTTACACCAGACAAGGTTTTTAGTGAACAAGTACTGCATATAGGCTATATAAAGTAAAGTACTTCTCAACTTGTTAATGGTAAGACCTTGCTTCCAAGTAAATATTTTCCATGTAAATACAAAGAATTATTACAAATCACCATTTTTTAATACACATAATTTTGTCTCAGTATTGGAGCCAGTTCTGTTTAGTATCTTTATCAATGATCATGATGAGGGGATTGAGCGCACCCTCAGTACATTTGCAGATGACTGCAAGTTGGGTGGGAGTGTTGATCTGCCTGAGGGTAGGAAGGCTCTGAAATAGCATCTGGACAGGCTGGATCAATGGGCCAAGGCCAATTGTATGAGGTTCAACAAGGCCAAGTGCCAGGTCCTGCCTTTCAGTCACAACAACTCCAGGCAATGCTACAGGCTTGGGGAAGAGTGGCTGGAAAGCTGCCCAGAGGAAAAGGACCTGGGGATGTTGACCAACGGCCAGCTGAATATGAGCCAGCAGTGTGCCCAGGTGGCTGAGAGGACAAATGGTATCCTGGTCTGTATCAAGAACAGTGTGGCCAGCAGGACTGGGGAAGTAATTGTCCCCCTGTACTTGGCACTGGTGAGGCCACACCTTAAATACTGTGTTCAATTCTGGGCCACTCACTACAAGAAAGACATTGAGGTGCTGGTGTGGGTCCAAAGAAGGCCCAAAAACCTGTTGAAGGGTCTGGAGCACAAGCCTTATGAGGAGCATCCGAGGGAACTGGGGTTGTTTAGCCTGGAGAAAAGGAGGCTGAGGGGAGACCTTATCGCTCTCTACAACTACCTGAAAGGAGGTTGTAATGAGGTGAGGGTTGATCTCTTCTCCCAAGTAACAAGCAAAAGAACAAGAGGAAACGGCCTCAAGTTGTTCCAGGGAAGGTTTAGATTGGATATTAGGAAACATTTATTTACTGAAAAGGTTGTCAGGCACTGGAACAGGCTGCCCAGGGAAGTGGTGGAGTCGCCATCCCTGGAGGTATTTAAAAGATATGTAGATGTGATGCTTAGGGACATGGTTCACTGGTGGACTTGGCAGTTAACAGTTAGGCTTGATGATCTTAAGGGTCTTTTCCAACTGAAACGATTATATGATTCTATTTTAATAAGCAAGAAGCTAAAAGGTTTTATGTTTAATAGCACGGTAGTACCCTAAATACAGAACAATTAATAGTTCCCATGTCTGCAAGCCTGTGGTCTAGACAAGAGCAGAGGCAAGTAATAAACTAAGAATATCTTGTAGGGGGAGGAGGAAATAGTTAAAGTAAGTGAATTCAGAAGTAGATATTTAGATAAAGACATCTAACGAAAAACTAACTGGATTAGTGGGAAAAATACTTGGATTTAAGATGACATATAATTGGTCTTTTGCTATAAACCTGTCAGATGTACCAGTCTGGAAATGGGAATCTCTTAATTGTTCTGAGCTTAAATATAAGCATTAAAAAATTAAAAGGAGACATTTTAAGAGGTTTTCATTTGTAAACTGAGCATGAGGCAACATCAGACTATTTCCGTATTCTAGAAGGATTTCACTTATTGGTTCTCTTCCTTTAAGTCCACTTAAATATTCAAGTATTTTTATGAAGGGTAATGTTTTTATTCAGCACACTGCTGTGGGGGTGGTGACATGTGTATCTACTTAGGCCAAGATGACATTTTGCATTGTTACAGGATGAGGAAAAACTAAACAGGCACCCCTTAGATCTTTGTCCCTTACTGTGAGAGAAAAATCCCATAAGAACCATCAAAGAACAAGGCGGACTTAAAATAGCAAATTAGTAATCAAAACTGTCCCACACATTCATCTTCAGAATGATCACTGAATGCATGCCCTGTCTTTTCCTGCAGAGGCAGAAGATCAGGGAGCTTAAGAACATGAATTGGGTGCAAATTTGCCAAGGAAGCAAGCAAGAGCACATTACTCACTCTCAGAAACAAGCTCTTCTTCCTCTGCGATAAGTGCTTGTATGAGACCATTTCTGAGGAAACCCTACCTACAGAATTAGGATTATGGAAAGAAATGGTGTTTTATGGCATTGCATAGCAAAAGGCAGGTTTGCTAGTTGATGGGAACATTCCATTGCTTCAAAGCATCTTTGTCCACAAAAGGTCAATCACATGGGAAATGCCATTTAACTTGTCTTGCAATGCAGTTTCTGAACAGGGTGAGATTTTCAAGGACAATTATGATGCTGTTGCTCCCACCGTGACACTGGAAAATATATAGAAGTCTTGGTTTCTTACATATTGACAGTCTAGTTCCTATCAGGGAGAGGGAAATTGCAAACATCTCCACAATTGTGTCAGGAAATAAGAGCAGGCAGATATCCAAGGATCACAACAGCAAACTTTAAATAAATTATCCTGGTCCACTTCCTACTTGCTTGATAGCAACACTTTTTAACCAATGCTGCCTCAGGATCAGTTTTGCACAAAAATGACAACTGTGCTGAAGAACAAAATGAGCAGAGAAATGCACCTCCAACCATGAGATAGGAGTGTAGAAAACTCATGATCCAAGTATGAAAAGACAACCTAAACAGAGAAGAAGTGGAGCGGAAGGGCAGAAGCATTTTGAAAGCAGCATAAGACAGATTTTTTTACTTTCCAGAGACCTAGACCGTTCTAGATAATGCCATGCAGGATGTAACAGCTGGGCTTACCCTGTGGGTAGGTGTGCTCCCTGAACCCTGCTGCCTGACATGTTAGACCCAGGCAGGTTACAGGAAAACATCACAGGTCCCGTAGTGCCCTGCTGAGAACCAGCTGCTGGTGGAGAGCAGGACTCACAGGGGAGAGCAGCAGTGTTCAAGTTAACAATTAAATTAACTCAAAGCCAATGAGCCTTTGACAGAGGTCTGCTTCAAGCACCATTCAGCCTTCCTCAGCATTATATGTTCAAGGTAGTGGAAGAGCTGCAGATGACAGAGTTGCATAATGGGCAAAGTATATTTGAAGCATAAGGAAGCACAGAAAATAGAGACTGATCCTTTGGCAGAGCTAAGAAGGGGGTTTAGCTCTTTTTTGGGACTCTAAAGAGCTAAACACATGGCAGTGACAGGCAGAGCACTGTTAAGTCACAAGAGGCCTTGGGCTAATGGCCAGGAGCACGTGCTACTGTGTGGAGAAGGTCATACAGTGATTCTCATGGGCAAGAAGGTCAGCATGAGAGGTAAGGGTGCAGTAGCAGATTTCAAAAGAATAAAATAAAAGCAACTTTTTTTTTTTCTTAAAAATCAAGCTGCAGTGACAAGCAACATACCCATTTTACAGACAGATAACCACCTTTCACACAGATTTGTCAGACTCTGCCTTCTCTACATCTCCCAGACCATCATATGTCTAAAGTCTAAGCCAGCTTTAGGCTTCTGTTCACATTATAACTCAAAAGCAAGATGTGCCTTCTCTGAGAAAATAATAATCCCCACAGCAGGGAGTCACCCACCCATGACCCATCACGGTTTTCCTAAGGCTCCAAAGCTACTTTCCATCTTACTACAACATCATGGTGTGCACTAGCTCACCCCACCTTTAGCCTAAGGACTCCCTCTTTAGTTGCAAACATCTGCTTATAAAGAATTTCAGCTGGTACTTTGTACTGAAGTTAACAGGTTTAGTAAAGTATTATTAAAAACACCTGTACCAGTTTGCTCACATTTCTCTCTGAAACCTTTAACAAAAAGCCTTCATTTTGCTCATAACTTTGCTGTTTTATCTAGAAACCACTTTTCCTGTTCTCGCCCAACCCTAAATCTCCATGCTGCTCCTGCCTGCCTCCCTAAACCCCAGCTCAGAACATCTCTATTCTTTTCCTTCTAGTACCCACTTTTTATTGGAAAAATGGGAAAACTAGTAGGAAATTTCCACTTGCAAGGAAATAAGCCCATCGCACAACCACTTCCAACCTGCACATAACTCAGCTAATCAACTGTGAGTTTAAGACCTCTCCAGTCCATGAAGAAAGAGAACAAAGAGCATCCCCACCCTAGCCCAAGCAAGTCCTTGACAAACGTACCATAAGGTGATGTACTGTGTCATGCAGACAGTAAATCTGTCATAGAATGGTTTCGGTTGGAAGGGACCTTAGAGATCATCTAGTTCCAACCCTCCTGCACGGGCAGGGAAACCTCCCACTAGACCAGGTTGCTCAAAGCCCCATCCAGCCTCTCCTTGAACACTCCCAGGGAGGGGGCATCCACAGCTTCCCTGGGCAACCTGTTCCAGTGTCTCACCACCCTCACAGTGAAGAATTTCTTCCTAATATCTAACCTAAATCTCTGCTCTTTCACTCTGACACAATTACCCCTTGTCCTATTTTTACACAGGCTTGTAAAAAGTCCCTCCCGAGCTTTCCTGTAGGCTTCATTGAGGTCCTGGAAGGCCTCTATAAGTTCTTCCCGGAGCCTTCACTTCCCCAGGCTGAACAAGCCCAATTCTCTGAGCTTGTCTTCATAGGAGAGGTGCTCCAGCCCTCTGACCATCTTCATGACCCTCCTCTGGACTTGCTCCCACAGCTCCATGTACTTCGTATGTTAGAATGTCGTTATAGTTTTTCCCTTTGTGTTGAAATATCCTACAATAGGATATAATATGATATCATGACAAGTAAACTCACACTGGTATTTGTCTGCTCTTTGGCATATTTATATCTCTATATATGTGTTAGGATGAAGGTGCATTGGACTTTTCTCCCACTGTGGAGCCCATCAGTCCAAATCACCAGTGTTTCTCTGGAGTCCCACCTGATGGCTTTGAGCAGTTCACAATATGTCCCTCCAGATGCGCCTGCACCATGTGCATACTCTTTCAGCCCTATGGAAATAAAACTGCTGACTCCATTAGAAAAGGGGTTATGGTCTTTTTCATAAGGGGAATAAAAGAAAAGAGCTTTAGAAAGTCTTAATTGATATATCACTATAAAGGGAGAGTGAAAGGGTTTCAAAGGATTTACTGGTTGAACGTGTCATGAGATGTTGAGAAGAGAGCATAGCAGGAGGCAAAAAACACACAGAGGTGCTAGCAGTGCCTGCAATGCCCCTTGGTACAGAAATAACCCAGACCCCAGACAGTGTGAAACAAATATACAAGAGGCTGGAACAGAAATACTGTGTATCTATGCACAGGTGGGGAACGGGAGGATGGAAAGGATCATTCTCCTGCTAGCCAGCTTTGTGAAGTAGTTCTACCGCAACCTGGCAACCCACTGTTGGGTCTGGCTGATTGCTGTAGCCAAAGCTCCTCCCGGGTTTATTGTGAGGCTGCTGTAAACAAATGCTTTTCTACTAAAACCCATATAAATAAGCCATCCGCTAACATACTCTCCCTTCCAACAATTGTACGCTGTCGAATGGCCTATGAGCTCCCAAAAGCTACTCGTATTCAGAAGCAAGCAGTACTGCTTTGCCTATCCCCTTTCATTTTGTGAACTACTTTTACTCTACCCCTGGGCAAGTCAGAGCTGACTCAAGCCCAGAGACTTTTGTTCACACACAGGACAATGGCAATCCTCACAACAGGGAGAAAATCTTGCAGACACTGGAAATCTAACACAGCAAATGCAGGGCTTTTTAAGCTACTCGAAGCTGATTTTTCTGCCATAGACGAATAGCTGTTCTACAGTATTTATGGGTTCTGTTAATAAATGTAGATTTGGAGCCACATACTCATCTGACAGAAGCAATATAAGCAATTATGGCTGGTTACTCTTAAAATAGGGAAGACAAATATAGCAGTGTTTCTCTAAACGCAAATCTAATTGGGACAGAACAAAAATGTATCAGAGAGAGAAACTTTATTTGAATCTCAAGGTCAAATCTAGAATCTGCTGGTTTTTTCTTCCGTAATATCCCCCTACCTGGAGAAGAAACAAAAATATTTTCTGGAGTGTCCCTGAATAAAAGGCAAATATTAGAGGTTTATTCTGAAAACTCTACTGTTTAACACATCAATCTGCAATCAAAGTACTGTTAGTCCCCAAACCCTGCTTGCAGTCTCAAGGAAACCAGCAGTGGTATTCACCAGGGCTTTCTTCAGCTGCTCAAAGAGCCAAAGTGATACCATCATCTGTACTCAAATCGAAAATACTGTATGTCATTTGCAGATCAGTCAGAAGATGCTACATAACTCTTATGTGTGCTTCAGCATCAAAATGCATTTTGTACTCGGCTCATATCACACTTTTCAAGATTATACTCTTTCTCTGAACTCCAACAACTTTTAAACTGGAATTGATGCGTAGTTAACCAAATCAGCTATGTTATTAAAATACCTACTTAACTCCAGCAATAAGTATTTCAGTTCAGTAATAGGGGGCTACTTTAAAAGCTAGTAATGGTGTATAAAAGCACAGCTACAATGACTGAGAAAACAATCCCAAAAGGGACCACAGGAGATAACCAGGTTCACCCGCTGTCCCTAAATTCCTTTTGGTGTCATTCCTGACTGACATTTGTGAGGTAGTCTTGCTCCAGACTTTATTCTAGTGCTCCCCAGGCAATTGATGGTAGTACTTCACTGTCCTTTCTGTTAGAAAGTTTTTCTGATATCTAACCTGCACCTTTGTTGCTGCAGTTCACCCTTATTCGACAGAGATTTGGAGAAAAAGTTATTCCTTTCTCTTTTGCATTAATCACTTAAACACTTCAAAACTGTAATCCTATCTCCTCTCAGTCTCCACTTCTTTAAGCTAAGTAACCCCAGTGTTTGAACATTTTTTGTAGTTCCTATATGATTGTAATTTTTTTAAGTCAGGTTTGGGTTTTTTTCCTCTATTTCTGAGCCCCTGTCATTTTTGTTTAAGTGACACGCTCAAAAGTAAACACAGTATTCCAGCTTTAACCCTAACCATTTTGGAGCAGAGCAGGAAGTTTCTTCACACATTCTTGCAGGCAAAAACTAGATTATCAGTCAAAGTACGAAGTGCACTAAAAAAAAAAATTAAAATTAAAAAAATAAGAGCAACAAAATAAAACATGGCAATCACGACTTTCAATTCAAAATGTGACACAAAACAACCCTTAGATATTTTCTGCCAGAACTGCTATCTAAACAGTTGTTCTTATCCTGTTTATGTAGCTCTTGCTTAACTAGACTACCTTGGATTTATAATAGCAACTACTACTATGCTACAGAATTCAAAGTTAATTAATTCAACTCCATTCCCTCAGGCCATTTCTCTAAGCCCATTCTCCAAGCATCTCCTTAGTTAACCCAATCACTCCTTTACACTCCTACCTTCAATAAGGAAAACAGCTCTAGACAATTACTTATTCAAAAGTAATGGCAGAGATCTCTGAGCCACAAATCACAGTATTTATGGAACTTTAGACCACGAAAAGGAAAAACTTAAACTAGACACAAAGGAAGAAAAATTAATGAGAAGGAAGATAAGAAACTTCCAGGTAGCTGGCCTTTTTCACAGACTCTCACTCCTGCCAAATATCTGATAACATGGAACATGGCATGCTAGGTAAAGAAACAAAATATTAAATGCTCAAGAGTAAGCGTAATAGGCAGAGACAATAGGGATGGAAAATCTATTCCTCTTCAACAAGAATAAGAAGAGAAAAATCCCATCTCCAGATTGCAATGAAGAAAAAGGTTTTTTTTCTAAATGCCTCGCATATTCTAACCATGAAGCAATAAAAATCAGACAATTTAACCCCATAACCTCTTGTCAATATGACTATGCAAACATGGAGGAATAACCTGGCAGCTGATAAAGACAACTTTCTTTCTGAGACAACTGTTCTACTGCATAGCTGCACATGGAGGAACAGCAGAATTAAATTATCCTGCTGAGTGTTCCGGACAATGTCAAAAAAAAGGCGGAAGAACTTATGATCTGAAAGCTGTAAGAGGATTTTTTTTTTTTAAATCATAGTTCAACTACCATCTGGAAAACCTTGTGGTACCATCAGCCATGTCAGAAAACCTTGAGACAGTTACTGAGCAAAAGCCTGCAATCCTATATCTCTGATACTCTGAATGGGGCCTTTCTCAAACATGGTCACCTGACAGGAGGTATCTGTGCAATATAAGGAATGCTCAAAGCTAAGAGCAAAAGTCAGGCCCCATCAGCAGTTTTAAACTAGTTGTTTCACAGGTAGAAAAACTAGAGAGACATGATCTCATCTTTTGAGTCCGTATTGTCTGATACAAATGCAAGGTCCATTTGAAACTCTCCTCATCATTGGGGATTTCAAGACATCTTTACTTATGATGCTAGTGCCTCTCCCTAAGTGTCAATGCCAGCATTTCTCTCCCCTCCATCTGTCACATCCAGAGATGTAAAAGCTTTCTGATTATTACTGACTTTTCAAGTCTGGTTGAAACCAGCTGACTGGTTCAAAAGAAGGTAGAAATATTAAGGGAACATACCAGAGGACATACAGAACTCCAGACTATGCAGGTAACAATTACTTGGGTTTAATGGGTGTTTTCTGAGCTGTGGAAACCTCAGCTGCATTGATACCAACCAGAAACTTGCTGAAGGATGTCACCGCCTGGGATCCACAATCAATGTTTTCTTGCTCAGTCTTTACTTTCTTTAGGTTTGCACAGATTAAATAATTGTTAGGCCTCAATTTTATAAACATATGTGTGCATATTGATTATAGGAGTATTTGATTATGTGAGTCTCTCTAAGTCCACTCCTAAGACCAGAATTTGCTTGTCTATTCCTAGTTCATGGACTGGGGCATTATATTGCTTCGTGATTCTGTGGTTATTTTGCTGTTTTATTCTATTTGACATCTAATTCAAAATAAGACACTCTAAGTCTACTTTTTTTTTTTGCAAATAAAAGACAGAAAATCTTGTTTGTAAGAAAAGAGGGGAAATTATTTGGACTTTGAACCACAAAACCTCATATAGTTTTAGCACACACTTTGAAGAAATGAAAGAAATTAATGACATGGAAGAAAGTGGAGAATTTGCATTACAAAATAAAATGGGTTTACCAAAGCTTGAACTTTTCAGAATAACAGATTTTCAAATGAGAGAAATGAACCAGTTTTCATATATCTGGACTTCATTATAGTTCTTTCTACAGTGTCATATGGGAAGTGACTATGCTGTAGAAAATGAGAATTTAATTCAACAATTGTAAGATAGTAAGAAACTAACTACAGGAAGGGATGTGCTGACAGCGAAACAATTGGGGGCGGGGGGATGGTTGTCTTGGAGTTCTTAAAAAAACTGTATATTTTTGTCCATGACTCTGGCTTTAGAAGTAATGTCAGAAGGGTGGACCTGTTAATCAAAAGCACAGCCAGGGTGTCAAAGAGCAGGGTACCTAAAAAGCTTGTGTTGCACACTACCTGTGATATACATATTGCAGTAGATAATGTGTGGCTGGGCGAGACACTAGAGCCTGCCAGTGGCTGTAACGGTGGGTCCGTTGGATACCCACCACTGCTGCTGAAGCTGCTGGCACTTTTTGATGGCAGGGAACAGGGAGAAAGCAATTTCTATTTTCTTTATCTGGACATTGAGAAGAATCAGATTACCTTGAGGCATGGAGCTCTGGAAATTAGTTAGCGCTCAGCAATGCCAACCATAAGGCTTGGCATACTGGCAGTTAGGAGTCCCTAATAGTTTTTGTCATGGACTGGGATTTAATTTGTGTGATGAGGAGCAACAAAAAACAAATTAGTCAATCAGTAACAGGAGAAAGAACCACACTTGTGATGTTAATGTGAAAGAAGGATGTGCTCCTGATATATATGGAGGCTTTTTTTTTCCCTACCCAGCAGAAATACAGCTTTCATTATACAACACTTTTCTGAAACCACCTCAGTAATATAAAGTCCCAGTCAAGCATGAGAACACATACTGAAACAGGTGTGGATTTCTAGGCTGGATGAGGCTAAGACAATTTGACTTACACACCCTACAATGAGGAGGCTGAAAGCAGATGTAAATGTTATCTTAAAGAACAGCAGGGAACATCAAATGCAGATAGACGTTCCTTAAGCTGTAAGACAATATTGGCATAAGAGCAAAAGGTATAAAATAACCACAAATTCATCTAAGCTGTAGATTAAAAGTATTTTTCTAAAAAACAGAGAAACAGTATTCTGACCTTAACATCAAAACTATAATAATTGCTTGCAAGATGCACTCAGGAACTCAGAAAGTCCATTCTAGTCCAGTACTTTTGTATTCTTCTTAATAAATAGGCACCCTAGCCTCCTACATGCTGAGAAAAAGATAAGTAAACCCAGCATGTTATAAAGTTGGCAAATTAGATCTAGTAAGCTGCCAAACTGAGGCCTACTTCAGGCAAAATTACTATGGACAGAATTGATTTTTTTCTTATGTGGTACAGTATGTGCAAGGGAGACACATAATCTATACAGCTGGTTTTCTGTGTTTCTTGCCAAGAATTTTTCTTGACTTAAGACTTTCAGGCTTGACTATATAATCACTAATCTTTCAAAGTGACTAACTTCACTCAGAATTAGATGCATACTAGGTCAGCCACCTGAATTCATTTAAAAAAAAATCCACAAGACGTTGATTCAATGTGATCAAGACTCTCTCTGTGAAGGCCCAGTGCTAGGCTGCGCTAGGAGGAATTTTCCACTTTTTAATTTCAATTTGAATAAGTAAATTTAAAATGCATTTCTATAGTGTCCGCATGGTAATAAATAACAATTTGCAAAAGAGAAAAATCATGAAGCAATTGAATTCCACAGCACTTTAGATGAAGCCACATGGGTTCATGCTGTATTCTGAACTAAAATTTGTGTTAAAAGACAATTGTATCCAGAAGTTGAAATGTGGAAAAAGTTAAAGAGTTTTTAAGAGTTTTGTAATAGGGGATCATTCCCGGAAACAATTATCCTACTCTGGTGTTCTATTCATTTAAACAACTTCACTCCTCTTTCAGTGGTCTCTATCTGTTTATTTATAGATAATTCATTTATTAATATTCTTTTCCACCAACCCAAAAGGCATCTTCCCTATAGAGTCAGAGGAGCGTACAATGCAAGAATAGGACAGACTGAAGATGGCAAAGTATATGTTTTCCTAGAATAAAAGTTCATTTGTTGCAAATGTTTTCCTACCCAACAAAGGCCAAAAGAAATTACTAGCAAGCTCCCTAGGAGGCCCTGCTCCTACAAATAAACACATGGGCTGGAAATTAACCCATATACAAGGGTTCATCTGGGAACTTGGAAAGTACTGTCAGGTCATGTGCATGTGCTGGCATCCAACAAGAGATGGCGACTAGTGAAGGGCAACGTGCCTTATTGCTTTTGTAGACTTCATGGAGCACATGGCACCATACCTCATTGCTTCTATCACATTTGTGACAGCAAAGTCTGCAGCAGGGAAAACAGCTACTACCATAGAGGCAGAGATTTTAAATGTCTGTGGGAAGTTTGGATATGACTAGAGAGGAACCAGCCATTGCAGACTTTCAATACTTAAAGGGGTTTATAAGAAAGATGGAGAAGGACGTTTTACCAGGGCCTACATGTAATGACAGGACAAGGGATAATGGTTTTGAATTTAAAGAGGGTAGATTAAGATTAGATTGTAGGAAGAAATTCTTTACTACAAGGGTGGTGAGACACAGGAATAGGTTGCCCAGAGAAACTGAAGATGCCCCCTCCCTGGCAGTGTTCAAGGCCAGGTTGGATGGGGCTTTGAGCCACTTGGTTTAGTGGGAGGTGTCCCTGCCCACGGCAGGGGTGTTGGACTAGGTGGCTTTTAATGTCCCTTCCAACCCATACCATTCTATGATTTTATGACTCTGTAAGTGTTCAACAAAACAGTCAGGTTTCAAAAATAAGAAGTTGCATACACTTCCACAGATTATATCAGAAAATTTTATTTCTGCTCCTAAAAAGTAAAGGATGCTTAATGACTCTAAAAGCCTATGAAGATTAATCCAGAGAGTGAATCTTACTGTAAGTTGTTTTCATGTCTTTGTTTGGTTTTTACAATTAGAGGATTGGGGATTTTTTTCATCTTTTCAAAATTTAAATAGGAGAAAAAATCAGCAGAATCCTACTAGCTTAACTGCTATTTCGTTCTCCACAGCTTTCCTATTGAATAAAGTTCTAGTTCTGCTGTGTAAAAAGACAGCAATATTATCCTACTGAAACACCCCTTCAACAAATACGAAGATCTTGTACTCCTCACAAAGAGCTTGTACAACTTATTAACTCTATAAATTAGGGAGGTGGGTGAGAACAATTCTCTAGAAAGAATTGCATTCTGAGGTCTCTGCCAAGAAGCCCCGAGAAAAGGCAAGCTAAAGTTTATCTTTACTTTTTCCCATGGGTGCTTTTGTTGCAAATTGAAACTCAGTGCTTCCAGAAGTGGCATGTTTGAACTAGATACAAATAATTCACCCTCATTCAGAGCAAGGAACAAAATCTAATGGCTTAGAGACTGATACAGAGAGCTAATCAAAGTCAGCCAGACCTGTGTTCAAATCTGTACTTCAGATTCCTCTCAGTCTGAAGGGTTTCAGGTACATTTTGCCAACTAAGGCTCAAAAAAAGGACTCCAGGGTCAAAAGACCCACAGTTTATTTCTTTTTGAGCCTCTGAACCACTGCATGGTTTTGGGCCCAACTTCGAACTTTCTCACACCTCTATCACCTCAGCTGGAAAACTAGGTAGGAAAACAGCTTCACTGAAAACCAGATGCTCCATCTGAGTCAAATTCCACTAAAAAACGAGGGAACATACACTCTCCTTAAAGCAATCACTGAAGTCAATAAAAATGTGCTGGGGGGGGATGCAAATATAGTCTCTTACAGAATATAAATCATAGATTATGATTTGTTAAAAAAAACCACCACAACAGGACACATACAAAAATATTAGGTTCCATAGAGCAAAGTCACCATTTAGGCCTGAATTCTGCAAATGTGTATAAGTATTTACAGCAGTATTCACATAAGGTATTATGAATTCAGTGGAATTAGTTGTATGCATAAATGAAAGAAAAGCTTGATACAAGTATTTCCATAAAGTGTGAAAGCGAGGTGTTTTCCCTGCGTTGTAAATTTAGTATCAGATTTAGTCTATCTTTACCAGCTGACAGATTCACCAAGCAATGAAGACCAAATAGCAGGAAAATAAATTGCATTGCACCTCTCTGTAATGTTCACAACACAAGATGATATATGAAATCCAGGCTAATGTTCCTACGTTCTTTCTCACTAGTTTAAAGCACTCAGCTTACTTTTTTTTCTGCTTATTTAATCTCCACCTAGCCTTGTGCATCTTTGGCACAGAGACCATTTTCACACACGTCAAGGAAGTCTCTGAGGTATCAAATAAACAGACTCTTCTCAGTGTAGTCTATATTTTACCCAGGTCCACAGCAAAAGCAAAGCAAAATAAAGATTATGTTTTAAGGGAGTCTGTAAGTCTGGAGAAATTCTATTTGATTTGGTTAAATTTTTTTCCCAAAAAGATGGCAAATCAAAGCAAGATGCCACTTTTTAATTGTCACCAAGTATGGAAATACTGAAACAAGAAACAGTAACAGCTTTTCATTTTTTAGAGCTTTTTCTGTTTCTTTAGGACGTCTCTGCAGGAAACAACCCAGCAAACACTAGAAATTGCACATTCATTCTGCAAAATTTAATCTTACCTCAAGTCTTGCATTTCTCAGCTAATATTGCAGCACTAGCCTCATTACCAGTCTTTACTTCTGTTAAAATCTGAAGACTATACATGTTTCACCAAAAGAAAAAAAAAAAAAGAAAGAAAGAAAAATAAAGACTTGATGGGATGCATTCACAAGTAACACAGAACTCCAGTCTTCAGTGCTTTAGTTCTTAACTCCAGCAAGGCTGCTGAAGAACCAATACAACCAAAACAGGAATATCATAGTATTGTCCAGCCATACACAATCTAATATCTATGGTGAATGAACACTAAAAAATGGAAAAATGTTATTTGCTTTACACACATAGAAATACACCGGCTTCCTTTGCATAATAATGTGATTTCCCTTATGTCATCCATAGAGCTTCCTGTTACCAATGCTGGAAAGGAAAGTCACTAAATTTTAATGCTGTGGGACTTCCTTTGCACAGCTGCACATACAAGTTGGTAAAAATTATTCTAGATAATATAATTAGGGGGGCACAGAAATAAACACAGTATGTGGTGAAAAGTCCACGCAGCTTTTGTAGAAGGAAGTCACATCACTATGCTGATGTAGCTCCTGGAAGGACTCAACAAGTGTAGACCAGGGGAGTTCAAATAGATCTGGTAGTTCTGGATTTCCAAAAAGTTTCTCACCAAAGGCTCTTAAAAACACTGAGTATCTGGACTGGGTAAGTAAGGCAAGAAAATATGTACTGCCATGGAGAAGTAACTGATTCAGAGGCAGGAAGCACAAGGTAGGAATAAACTACTGGTTTCTCAGTGTCCTTCTTGGGAGTCTGTGTATGCTGTTCAGCACATCCACCAGGGCATTCATGTCCCTGTAAAAGAGGAAGAAACTACTGCAGTTTCAAATATTTTGAGAGTGAAGATGAGGCTGGCAGTGAGGAGCTGCACAAGGGTTTCATAAACTGTCGGAGTGATGGAACAGCAAACGAAATTCAATATAAACAAATGCACATGTGCAAAACAAATTCTGACTTAATCTTTACTATTGCCACTCAGGGACAAGATTTTGGGATCGAACTAGATAATCCCAGTCACCTGATTGACCCACAGCCATCAAAAAAGCAAATCAAATGCCAGGATTTTTTAGAAGTAGACATCAAAGCAAAACAAACTGTTACACAATTGTATGAGTCTATGTGTACCTAAATGTTGAATACCAAATATAGTTTTCAGCCCACCATCACAAAATGGACATAACAAAGCTAGAAAATACCCACAAAATCCAATAAGGATGATGAAAAGCGTGAAGAAACATCTGTACAAAGAGTGATTTATAAGACTAGGACTGTTCATCTTGGAAAAGAGACAAATGAAGTTAGAAGTGGAAAGGAGGATATGAGCAAAGACTTCATTATATCCAATAATATAGGAATAAAGGCATCAAAAGAAGTTATCAGGTGGTAGCTTCAAAGTAGATGAAGGGAGGTTATCTTCTAAAGCATCATATGTTTGAACTAAGGAATCATTGTCAGACAGTATTGTGGATGCCAAAGTTTACATTGTTAAAAGACATAATTAGATCAATTCATGAAAGAAAAATCTTTCATGAGCTGTCAGATGTCGATACACCCATGCCTGCCTCAGGAAACCCCTGAACTACATCTCACTGAAGCTTGAACTGTGCACCAGGGAAGTATCATTACAAGTTGTTGGCTGGGTCGCAGCCAGGACCGAGGTCAGACCACTGAGCTATGAGGAATGGCTATACAGATTCTGCTTATGTTCTCCCATGGGCCTGCTTCAACAGTCAACCTAAAACAGTCAGATTGCAAGATTCCCCAGTACAGGTAAATATTATGTCAGGGCACAGGGAGGTTTGGGACCCTGCTGTCACCAGCCAAGCTGGAATTTGCAATGCCAACATCTTATTCAGTGGGAATGGTGAGAGTTTTTTGCTGCCTTGTGTAGGGCATGGCTCTCCCACCTTTGACTATTTGTTTTATTGTTCTGTGCATCTCTCCACAGACTTTTTTACACGGGAGTGTGCTGACAGGAACAAAAATGCATTCATTTAGCCAGCACTTCCCAAGGGAAAGCATGTCCTACACAAAATCATTTTCAGCAGCTTTCTGTGTGAAGGAGAGATAAGATGGCTCCCCCGAGAACACGTGCGTGTGTCCCCTCAGTAGCTGCCTTCCCTCCTGCTGAGCACAACTTGTTGGAATTGCACACACAACCCCAAGGATTGTTTTTACTCCACCCACGCACTGCCAGGAGGTTTTTCAGACTTCTAACATGCTGTTTCCAGGGCGACCATTGATCTCAGATTTCAAACATTGCCAGAGCTGCATATCCTCTTGCTATTCTCTCCTGTGAGCCCAATTTTGCTGTAAGGAGACTCCATACTACTCACACCAGTGGGGCTCTAAAGAGTTTGTTACCAAATGCCTGGGGGTTCCTCTTGGTCTTGTATATTCAACAGTATGTATGCACCCAGGAGCTACAAAACACTACCCATCCAATGTGCCTTGAGGGAATTGGGTCCTCAGTGTTTAATTTCTTCTTGTCCTCAAAAACCTTACAAATAAAGGATTAGGTGTCATTCGGGGTCATCTAGATTTTGTGGGGAGGGTCCTTCCAGTATAAGGAGATGTATACTGTTATTAAACCTCTTTCTACTGCTTACCACACTATTACTGTTCAGGAAAGCTGAAGAGACTGTAAAAGAACTGAAAAAGGCCTTCAAGAGAAAACACAAATTCATTTCACATGTGCTTGAAAGACAAGAGGCAGGGACCCTGCAAGGTTTCCTGGGGCTCCAGAAGAAAGGAAACAAGCAGAACAAAAAGATGCAATCATACCACATGCAGAGATGTCCACACATGCTCTGCTGCCCCTCTGGATGGGGAGCTCCCAGCCCAGGCACAGTATTTCCAGGAAAATAAAGTCCATGGTGAACCACTGCTTCGACCTCCTGCCAAGCACCCCAGTGGCTGCACAGCCTCCAGCTCCAGCTCCCCACCCAGAACAGGGCAGGATCAGCTGTTTGAGCCATTTTGCCTAGAAAACGGGGGCAAAATCCATTCCCAAATGGCATTATTTTAGGCGACCAGTAAACACAAATCCCCACAGCTCATCTAGCCCTAAAAGTCAGTGTCCTCAAAAGATCTGTCTCAGCCACATAGTTCAGGACAAAAACTCAAGAAGTCCTGCTCACGCAAAATACCTTGCTGAACCCCATCCTGAACACTCTGGAGAGAAGAGACGAAAAGCAGCCTTCTTTATGATTCTCTTTTGAACTTGCTGCATTATTTCTGGGCTGTACATTAAAACAGATGTCTCATTGATTTCCCAGTCACAAAGAAATCATTCTTTTCATGTCTTGTGACAGATGTTTCTTCCGATTAACTGCTTCGACTTCAAACAGGATCTTTACCTCACGGAATAACTTTTCCCAAACTGATTTAAAAATATCTATTAGCAAAGCAAAGCTAGCCACTTTGAGTTTCTTAAGCAAAGGGTGAGGAGAAATGGTCTCTTTTCAAAACTATGCAGAAACATCACTGTCATTTGGCATTTTTGTCCCATACAGCCCTGATCACTACGAAACATAACAGGTGCCTAATTAAGAAGCATTTAGTTCTTTTTTTTTCTTTTTTTTAAATCTCATTATCAGCCCTGGAAGAGTAAGCCCCAGACACATCTATGTTTCATTTCAATCACCTCTCCTTCATTAAGAAGGGGAAATTTGGTGCACTTTCTCAAACTACTTTTGTAGTGTTTGTTTCTTTTGTAATCCCTGGAAAAACTTTAAAGGAGTGGGGTGGGGGGTGCCATGGGGCGAATACAGAAGTATAAAAATAACATTTTCTACTTTGAAAGCAAAATGCCCTCTGCTGAGGTAAAGGAAAACTGGGAACATAACTTCATGATTTACTAATATGCAAGAAGGGAAGTCTTTTATATACCATTTTGATTTGCGGTTTAGAGAGGGACACAATGCTGGAAAGACTACTTGGTCTTTTTGTCTTAATCCTTTGCAACACAAATCCTTTGTCCCACTTGAACTCACTATAAAAGGGGAATAAACCTCTCCCATGAGCTACTTAGTTAAACAGAGTCTGGGGTGGGGGGAAGAGCTTGATTGTAACTTTAACATGGCTCAGAATTTGTAGTGCCATTCCCTCCAGGAGATTTTTTTTTTTTTTTTTAATCAAGAGATTATATCAAAGGTAAAGAAAAGAGCAGCTAATACATCTTACAATGAATATGGCATGAATAGCTACATGCACCAATTAACTTCACAGGTTGCTGCTATCTGACCAGAGCACACCTGAGCATCTGCCTCTTCAGAATGTGGTTGCAGTAACTGCTGTTTAGCTGTCAAAAAATACTTTAAAAGGTCTCATACAGGGGACCAAAAATACACTCACAAAGTCACTTTGTTAAATCCTCATCAAGCTTGTAAAGACCTTTCCCACTAGTAATTTCATTTAAGAGAAGATTCAAGTTTATTATTTAAGGTCAAGGGCAAATAGGAGAATTTGAAATGCCAGAATTTAGTCTCCACAAGGTTCTCTTGCATGGATGGCTCATCTTCATCACAGCTATATCTAAAGATATGCCTGCTTCTGTTTCTCAGATAGTACAGTATAATATAAAATTAAAAGCAGGCTTGGGGACTGGAATTTCACATAGAGAACTCTGGAGTTTCTGCTCACCTGTGTCATTCTGTGTGTGTATTGATGATCACTCCGTTTGCATCCCTGTGTGTACAGAACTGCAAAATAAGGACGTTACCAAACAGAATAAAAGCATAATTCAAAGGTGAGAACTGCAAGTTTCTCTGCCCCTGAAATCTGAAACACAACAACACATCCAATAATTTCTCTTGTGAGAAAAAAAAGTATTATTATTGTTGCTGTTGGTGTTGTTGTTCTTATTATTATTATTTCAAGCACCTTTAAAAATACTTTCCTTGTTGCAAAAAAGTTCAAGCAGAAACAATTTGTAACATAAAATGGCAGTCACATAGGAAAAGAGATGTTTTTTTCCATTACCCTTGCTCTGTCTTTTAAAAAGGTTTCATGGCTTCTAGTGGAGTAACATAGCCCTGCTCTTGCTTTTCTATGCACAAGTATGGCACTCCAGTTCATGTGTGGCTATAGCTACGGGATACTTAAGGCCAGGGATCATGACAACAGGATCACATGTATGGCACGTAACATACACATATGCCCATGACTGCTTATGTGCACAGGCATGCATGCAAATACCAGCAAACTTCAAGCTCCAGCAAGACGGGCTGCATTATCCCTCAGTCCACCCCAGCAAACCAGCTATTTTAGGCACTACAGGAGCATGGGTTACATACACATACAAAAACAAACGTGTGGGGTGACATCCTCTCCACATGAAAAGACAAGTCTGTAATCTCTGTGGGTGTCAGTTGAGCATAATCCCCACAGAAAGGCTTAGCTTGCTTTAAAATACACAGATGTCATATTTAAAAAGGCCCCACTCATTTCAGGCCCAAAATACATAAACATGCCTTGAGTAATAAAGCAAAAAAGGTACTTTTTTGCTGATGTGTTGTGGTTTAGGATTTCTGAGGAGGTGAAGTATGGAACTCCGTCATTGTTTTCATTTTCTGAGGGGTTTTTTATTGTTATTAAGTTTTAATTTAGTTTGGCTCAATCTTTAGATTGGAGGTATGTAAATACAGGCAATTCAGTGCCAATAGCTGGAGCAATAATTCTGGTCAAAATGAAACACAGAGCTTTAGGCTATAAACCTAAGACAAAAATCAAAGGACTTAAATGAAATCTGACATGGCAACTCATTAAATTCAAGACTATCTGTGATATTTTATTAAACATCAGTTAAGTGCATCTTTAAACAAGATGAATGCAAGTTCAGGAAATGAAACAGTCATTGCCTAAATATTTAACATGCTAGAGACAAAGGAAATACACTACTGTTGAACCAAATGAGAGGAATAGCCTGTCACGGTTTGACTCAGGATTGAAAAATAAACCAGAGACAACAATGCTCTCGATCCCCTTCCCCTCTCATCCAGGTAGGGAAGGAGAGAGAATTAGGAGAGAGACTTAGCTGGATTGAAAATTAATTAGACAGCTTTAATTATATATACAATTATATACAAATATATTCAGGAATGTGCAGAAGCCTCTTGCCTCCCCACACCCCCAGCAAGTCTCCCGCACTCTCCTGAGCTGTGAGCAGACCCGAAAACTCTCAGCCTGCTGTCTGAGATAACAGCAGAGCAGACAGGGCTGTGGGGAGAGTTATGAGGGTCAGGGCTGAGCCTGGGGGTCAACAGTGATGGATGGATGGAGTCCTCCCCGGACGCCGGCCGTGGAAGGAAGAGAAGGGAAGAAAAAGCAGGAAGGAAGTTGTCTTCTGTGATCTCTGACCTTCCTTGGAGCTTATGTAGATATATGGAATGGAATACCTTTGGTCAGTTCTGCTGTCTGTCTAGTCCAGCTCCCCTACAGGGGGGTCACAGATACAATTCTCCTGCCCCGGTAGCATCTGCAGTGGCAGATTCACTGGGTAGAACAAACTGACCTTCGCATCTCAGCAGGAACATAAACATTCCAGTGTTATCAGTCCACTAGCTGGAACACTTGCTGCTAGTTAAAAGAAGGATTACTGAAGGAAAAAAAAATTAGTAAAAGGAAAATTAGCTTCATCCTGGCTCAAACCAGGACATAGCCCCAACTAGTCCATGCCCTTATCTTCAAGACCTGTTTATATCAGCATCTCCAGAGGAATTTATCTCCTTTTCAGAATAAGCTCTAAAACCAGTCATAAGATTGGATGACTGAACTGAGCACAGTCTTTCTGATGAGGCCTCACCACTGTGAAGACATCAGAGCATTTAATTGTTTGACATCTTATCTCTCAGGCATTTGACCAATAAGTTTGACTTTGAGTTCTTTTTTTTATATGCTGAAGGCAAAGCTTTCCCAATGACACCCAAATACTGATTTTCAGGATGTGAAAACTGCCCTACTGGGTAAAAGTCAAAGTCTCAGTCCACAGTCCTGTTTCAGCAATGGCTGGGTGATTCAGTGGGAGACACATGAGGCTGGAGGTCTTCCTCATCACTGGTGGTTGGCTTCAGTTTAAGATCTTTTTCTGTGGTGATAAAGTTAATTGGAGTTCCAAATGTTTCTTTCAAAAGAACGTTACTTTGTAGCTTTCCTTGAATTTTATCTGTCATTCACACAAGTCAGTGAAGTCCATCTGATGTTCTCCCCAATCACGTTCATTGAAATAACGTACTATTACATGGCCTTTTTCATCTCTTTTTGCATATTATTAGCAAATAAGGTAACTTCTGTCCCAGAATATGAATTCAGCTCCCTTTTTGGAAATATTTTGCTGTAATATTCTTGGGGTTTGGCTAAGTGGGTTGGGGGAGCTGACATTCCTGTTTTCTCAAATAACCTTGTTGCTCACACTCCCTAAACCATTTATGGAGGCTTTTTACCAAGATGAACAATTAAATTAAAAGTCTCAGCTGACTTTCCTTTATCTGTTATTTTATTATGAACAAATTTTAATTTATTAGTAGACTGCAAAAGCTGTGCCAGTTGCATTCAAGTATATCGTGATAGTCTTATGCTTTTTTAAGCAAGAAGAATCACTCAATGCAGATGTTGCTGCTCTATAATTACTCAAAACACCTTTTGCCCTATTTTAAAAGGCAACGCAGTAAATCCTTTTTTAAAATCCAACACAGTAAATAAATAAAAGCAGGTCAATTAAAGCAATAAGAATTTTAAAGTAATGAAATCTTTAGATGCTTAGCTATTGCCTTAAGCATATAATGTTAAGAAACTGCTCTGTTCCTCTATATGTGTAAATAATTAGGATGTAGATGAGGGCATAGCAGAACTTTTTTTAAAAATAAGTAGTCCCATTCCCGGCATTTTGAGAACTAGTGTAACGTATGCTGATTTGCACTACAAACAGCCCTACTGTTCATCTCACTGCTTAGATGTACATACATTGTATGGCAATTCAAAACAGATTTTCCAGGTCCACCAAATCAAGTCCTCAATCCCCAGAGGACTGAAAGTGGCTAAGAACAGGGAAACTTAAGTAGCTGCCAAAATAGATCTGTGTGGCCATTGTCCTCAACCTCTCCTGCTTTAACAGGCTACACGAAACACAGCTTTTTTTTATGTTTTACCATACATCTCAGACCACAGCCACACTATTCTATTGCTAGAGATCTGCAAGTTGTCTGTGATGGGAGCACAATCTGCTTCTCAGAGGACTCGAGACTGCTACAAAAATCGTTTTATCAAAGTTATTGCAGGAAGTGTATTAAAATCATGAAGTTTTCTCCACAAAGCTCTAAAGAAAAAGAAGGGAGAAAAAAGGACTTAAGAAAGCTTACCAGCTGAGAGGATGATCAGGTCACAAAACACCTGTGTCAAAACTACAGATGTTTTGCTCTGCCAAATTTGAAGGACCAGTTTTCAAAAAGTACTCCTTGGGAGCAGTATGACAGTCATTATACATGGTTGCCATAGAGTAGTAGTAATATTCCTCATTTCATGAGGAAAATCAGTAGTGACCATTTAACCAGAAAGGATAAGGCTGCTTTTGTGTGGCTTCTCTTGCATTAATCTGCATCTGGTTGTGAACCCTAAGTTGTCTGTCTCTACAGAGCAGCTGCAGAGCTCCCAGTTACCACTGGAAAGCGAATTTCTTCATTGCTTACGCCGCACTGGCCTTAGACCACCATGAGTATGTCTGAGCTGACACTTGTCTGACCCTCCATATGGAGCCTGTTTTCCACATTTTTGTGGCCTAATGCACCTGACACATAACCCAACATAGCATATAACCCTGTATGTTCTGTCTGGCTTTAAAACCATTGAGACAGGTGCAAGTCTCCCGCATGTGTTAGCACCATGCAATCACACCTAATCCACTACAGAAGAGCAGATCGCCTGGGCCATGGCATGGTCCATAGTGAAAGCCTAAGCCCTCTTCACTTTATCTAGAAGTATGAATGGCACCAGCATTTTCATAAAGCCTCCCAAAGCCACTAGACCTAAGACAAGGTTACTGGGGAGCTGACCAAGCAGCGTGATGCACAGATCAGTAGCCATTCTGTAAGACTAAAAGCAAGAAACAGCCCCACATTGGGGTGAAAATTTCCCTTTTCAAGTTCAAGGTGTTTCTGACAGTCCACCATGCACACTGTGACCCAACACTCTCCCTGGGGTGCCAGGGATCTCAGCACCATCCAGAAAATGTAAAATCCCTGTTCATCTAAAGAGGATGCTGTGAATGGCCACAGCATGGGTGATGTGAAATGTAACGCAGGGAACAGGAAAGGGAAGTGGAGAAAAAGGAACTTCTGAGCCTGAGGACTTTTTCATAGAGCAGTGGCATGACAATCACATGGTTGTCACAATTTCTTCCAAAGAACATGCCACTGACAGACTGAGTCCAATATCCATGAGCTCTTTGATCTGAGCTGTGAACATAAATTATTTACAGGGTTAGATGGTATCTCTGGGAGTTCTAGTAGTACTGCCTTTAAATTTCCTTTAGCTGTGTGTAACAGATGGGCAACATGTTAGTTTTATTTACAGACAGTCCTTATTCAGAGAACAACAGAGATGGAAGGGGAACAGCCTATTTAGTTTTGATGTTAAGGACTTCTCTTGGAAAAAGTTCTGCTGAGAAGTTTAGGGCGATTTTTTTGTTTGTTTTGGATTATCAGTTTGGACTTAAACATCTATCCCACAGCTCTATTGTTCTCCCCTGGCAACTCTTAATCAAAGTTTAAACATTAATCAAAAGGGAAATAAAACTAAAATTACCTCTAAACTACAGTGATTTATGTCGTAGCAACTCTACCTTTTTGGCCCAGCTATCACTTTGATGAATCCAGCCTACGGTGTCATGTATTGAAGTGCTGGCTTGCACCAGCACAGGGTGCCAAGCAGGATACTGACTTGTTTGTAGACAGATGCCTCTACTACCATAGCCTCTGAGTGTGTGTAGACAATGTCAGAGATTGGTTTAAACCAAACTACTGAATAAAACCAACATCCAGGCAACAACCTCCATTCATCAGGCACAAGTCTGGGAGTAACTTGAGCCTTGTACCATCTCACGAAGATCAGTAGCCTCAAATTCCCCCCGATCAATGCAGATGAAAAGATGCAGAGATAGCAGTTTTCCTTAAAAATAATTGGTTAGGATCTGCAATTAGTTCTACCATTAGGTGATCATAATCAATTAATGATAATAATCTACTTTTTATACTAACAATCCACTCATCTCACTTATCTTCAGAGGACAAGTAGCACTTCAATAGATCTTCCTCCAATCTGTGTCAGGAGTCAAAAATACTTGAGTCTTTGTGTCAGGCTGTCACACACAAAATCTGTATCAACATCTTCAGCTGCACCCACAGCAGAGTTTGCACTTGAGAAGAACTGATATATTCTGTCTTCCTCTTGGAAACCACCACACCTCTATGCTGCAACCACTGTTTCATATACAAAGAAGACCTCAGGTGCTGTGATTTAGAAAATCCAGAAGAAACTCCCAGCTGTGCCATTCCTCTGCAGTGCAGCCTTCCCCATGCTACATCAATGCTCTGTCATTCCCATCCTCTCTGCTTTAGCTTGATGTTTTGCACTACACCCACACTGGGTCATGTAGGCAGTAAGGCTAATAAAATTCTGTCAAGATCTAGATTAGTAGTAGGCTGCCACTGCCACAGGAAAAGATGCTTTCCTAGTGATATCATTTCAGTGTCATCAGAGCTGCCAGAAACAAATACTTCATTGTTTTATTGCATAAACCTCCTTCTAGGTCATGTCTGCCTTGCTGAACTTTGTCTATGCCATCAGCTCTGCAAATCAAATGCTCCCTGGTTCAACAGCTAAAAGAACTGTGTCCACACAGCATTGCTGGTGGACCCAGCTCTTTCCCAGAAGGAAAAGAGAAAATGTACTGTATCATTGTGGGGCAGCTCCATCATGCCAAATAAAATCATATAGTATCACTTCATAAGCCAAAGCTACTGCTGAAGGGAAAGAAAAGTTGTGTTTGGTTTTGAGGTTTTAAAAGTTTGTTGGGTTTTTTTTTCTCTTCACCCAAAATGGATCCAAACCAGAAGTTCCTTCCTGTCTGAAAGAGTTAGGCCTAGGACATTTGTGGCCTGATTTGCTTTTCAGCTATACTGAGTTAAGTCGAATGTATCTCCAGTGAGCTGACAGACCTACTTCAGAGTAAAACCAGGATGAGGGAGACAAGAATCTGTGCCATGCTGATCAAGTCATAACAGCAGCAGCTCTCCAGTGCAGCATCAGCATTTTCAGACCAAAATGATGTTGACCTTTCAGCTGGAATGCACAAGATTTTGAAGCCCATTCAAGTACTCTGCACCAAAATATTAAATTCCTTTCCAGGATTGTTTTATAGCAGTAGATAATATGGGTCCATAGCTTGTTGAGGCCTAAAAAAAATGGCAATGACTTTACCCTCTTTTCACTGCTTGCCTGTTTCAAACCCAGACTAAAAAGAAGACTAATTAGAATAAGCAACAGCAATGAGTAAAGAGCCCTTTTGGGTGCCACAAGGTGTGACATTCTCCAAAGCATCCTGACACTTTGTAAGAAAAGGGACTGTTGTGATTGTGGCCTACAGCATGCAGACCACAGAAGTCATTCAGCAATTCCTGCAGTCAGACCAGAGCCGTTGGGTGATTTTGAAGTTCTAAATTAGTGGGATTTGGACACTGGAAATTTTTTTTAATATTTGCCTCAAGCTAGGAGAAAGATCTATCATCATGCGCTTCAGATCTTTTTTCTTTTTAAAGCTAGTTATCTTCATAGAGTCTACAAAAAGAGGAATCTCAGAGGATTCTGTCTGGGAGAAATAAACCTTCTTTCTTTGAAGAAAGACAAGTGCAGCCTCCAAGTTTGGTCCCTGTAAGAATGTAATATCAGCATAAAATCAGAGTTTCTGGTCCTCGTTAACAGGTAGACTCTGCCAAGAGGATTATGCATGTTTTCAGGGTACAGCGCTCCTTGTCTGCTCAGTCTTTGCTTTGGCCTTTAAAATTCACTTGTAATTCCTGACTTAGCTCTTGACCCTTCTTCACAGATTCCTGATTTGACCTTTGCTAATTTTCTTCCTCCTAATCCTGACCTGCTTGTCTTACATTGCTTAAACCTCATCTCATCTGCTACCCCAGAAACTACGCTGCAGTTTATAGTCCCTAATCTTGCGGTTAAGTGTCTGAGGACCTTTTTGACCAGACCTTCTTGCTAAGTGCAGCCTATTTCCCAGATGCTAGTTGACCGCAGTACCTTCATCCCATCTCCAAACCTGATTCCAGTTTGACTCTTGTCAAGGGCCCTAATTACCCATATCCTACTGTGTGCAGTTTACCTTCCAGGCAGAGGAACATGACAGAGCAGCTCCTGAGTCATCGGTGATGACTACCAATACCCAGCCTACATTCATTGCTAAGCCACCCCATCTCTTCCATATCAAAAACACTACCTCTTTTCAGAGATTTTTTGGACTGAAATTGTTTGCATTTCTTTTTACATTCCTGTACTTACGCTTTTGAGTCCAGTAGAGGCCTTGAACTATCAGTAGATATCCTGAACCCAACTTGCATACTCCAAGTAAAAGATGTCTTTTTCCATGTTTTGTTACAAAAAGCATTTCCCACTGTGGCAATGGACAGCATCAGCCCAAGACAGTGCTAACTATTCAAATATTCAAGTTGTACATTACCCTTCCAGTCTTATCATGTCTTTTGTGATACTGTCCTGTATTACTTCATCTCTCCTTCCCACTTCCATCCTGATCTTCATAGTCCAACAAGTGTGTTGACTGAAAGAGGATTCTTATGAAGTTATTGGTCCCATCTTGCACAGCATGCTGTCCCTGTCACATAGATGAATATCTGGCAACATCACAGAGTGGCTGGAGTCCAAACAGCCATGAGAGCATTGCCTTCTTTTTGTCTGTGTCTCCTCAACTGAAGATGCCTGTTCTCCACCTGAACTACTCCTTCTTGAGCAAGAGAACTCCAGCTTCACTGACAAATGCAGCTCCCCTGTCCACAGCCAGACTGGATCTGCTGACTCTTTCCAGTGGCATCAAATGGAGAACGTGAGATGCTTTCAATCCTCATGCCCAAGCTCTTTGGAAGTCTGGGTACTACAACACACCCAAACAGCTTAAATTAGACAACATTATAAACTGTCGATTGGACTGGTGGAAAACTATTGGCCTCTTCCATGCCACCAAACTCCAAATCAGCTTAAAGCTACTCAAAATTAGTTTTATCTGCTGTTTGTAAAGTCTTGACTATTCAGGAGAAGTTTCCCATATACAGGGTACTCAAAAAGAGGTATAAAATGATTCTGACTAATATTAGGAAACCCAATAAGAACAAGGCAGATACTATGCACAGATTCTTTTTCAGATTGCACAAAGTTATACCTTCTAAAAGTCACAGGCAGCTTTTAATAAGTTCTAGAGCCTGTACTAGATCTCTCTTTTAATCATCTCCTAATATCTGTGAAGCAGTGTGATCCATAAAATCGCTGGCCTTTGCAGCAAAGGAAGTAGGGCTGGGTGGATGTTTGTTGTGTTTTTCCTCCTTGCCCGTAAAAGATATTCACAGACTGACTTTCTTCTTTCCTTTCTGGGGAAGTAATCCAATATGTATGCACTGGCACACTGATGATTCTTTGAGTCTCTCCCTCACTTCTCTCCTGACAGACTGCATAAGAAACTAAATAAGTGGAGGTTTAATATTTTGTTACTTCTATAGCCTTATTCTGAGATGTTTATAACGAAGGAAATCCACCTCTTCCTGGATACCGATGAACTGTCAACTTCCTCCAGGCGGCTTCTTTGTAACACATGAAAAGCCTTTCTCATAGGTGGGCTCAGGATCTTTTCTCCAGCTATAAAAGGAAAGTGAAAAGAAAGGAAAGCAGTGGAGTGAGGAGCGTTCCTCAAATCCTTCTCTTGAACTCCTCTTCATACTCACCAGAAACAGGTGAGAGCTCAGTACGTGGCACATGTCTCAGGCTGTGTTCACATTTCTTGGATTTGGGAAGGATTTGAGCAAGGAGAAGGCAAGCAGCATGTCAGAGCTTCCACTGAAGCAAGGAGGCTTATACAGGACCCTTCTTGCATATCAGAGTACCCAGAATAAACCATGCAATGTTCCCAAAGATATAAACAAGAGATTCATTAACTTTCATGCAAGCCCTTGCAATTTCAATTCTTTCCTTCACACACGTATCTGGAAATGCTCTTTGCTAAAATATAAATGCCCCAATTCTCTGTGTCCCAGCAGGAAACCTGGGACGTTCATTAACAACATCCGAGCTTGCCAATACCTTGAAACCCATAACACCAGGTAAAGCACCTGGCCTGACAGTTCGTAGGTTAAGTTTTATGCTTTTTTTTTTTTTTCCCCCTCCAATAAACCTGCAGGCAACTGCATGTTTTTCTCAGCAAGTCTCTGGAGGACAGTTCTGTCCTCTCTCCCTTAAGAGAGGGTTTAATTTCAATGGTTTTCCAAGCTGGGCTGGGATCACAAATCAGGTTTGAACTATTGACCCTTATCTCTCAAATTCTGGAAGGTAAGTTAGAGAAATTCATGCCCAGTACCAGATGTCTGAGCCAGGTGGAGATTCATAATGGCTGGGCCAGCTTAGATGGTACCTTTAGTAGAATTAGGACAACAAGCCATTCACAGCTTGGACAAAGGAAGAGCTGTTGACCAAGAACAGTAAATACACAGCTCCCGTGATGCAATTTTGAGTCTTCATATATGAGAAAAGGACTGGGAAAAACCCCTCCTGTACAGTTAGTTGGCTCATTGGCCAAAATAATGTGTAACAGGGGGGTAGATAAAAGCCAGGTTTTGTGCAGAAGGTAGGAGGTTAAAATGGGGGCAGAGAGATGCCTGAAATTTTTTGGGACAAGAGTAGCTGAAGTTTCAGAAGACAGAAAATAAAAACACCCATAGAGACAGCTCAGGGGCACAGCACTGCATTCGGTGATGACCCAGGGAAACGCCCCTTTGTGGTACTGGGGAGTGGGCATGGGAATTTCGAGGTTTGATACCAGGAAATGTCCAAGTGGAGATCAGTGACAAATGGTGTTTCTCAGGTGTCAGTATTGGAACTGGCAGTCAGCGACATGGACAGTGGAAATAGTGCAGCCTCAGCAAGTTTGCTGATGACACCGAGCTGTGTGGTCGACATGCTGGAGGGAAGGGATTCCGTCCAGAGGGACCTTGACAGGCTTGAGAGGTGGACCTGTAGCAACCTCATGAAGTTCAGTAAGGCCAAGTGCAAGGTCCCGTACATGGGTCTGGACAATGTCAAGCATATTGTTTGTTGGGTGGAGAATGGATTGAGAACAGCCCTGAGGAGAAGGACTTGAGGGTGCTGGTTGATGAGAAGCTCAGCAAGAGCCGACAATGTGCTCTTGCAGCCCAGAAAGCCAACTGTGTCCTGGGCTGCATCAAAAGAAGCACAGCCAGCAGGTCAAGGAAGGTAATTCTCCCCCTCTGCTCTGCTCTTATGAGACCCCACCTGGAGTACCATGCCCAGTTCTGGAGCCCCCAACATAAGAAGGACATGGGGGCTCCCTTCCAATCCAAACCATTCTATGTTTCCATGAGAAAGGAAGATGCAGTTGCTTCAGGTCTCTCACACTACAGGGAAAGAAAGGGCTAACAGAGAATCTCAGGAGGAGAGGATGCCATGGGTCTGAGCTTAGGGCATGTATCCCTCAAGATACTCAGCTCAAGAAAGCTGCCATGCTGCAAGGGTGGCAGTGCAAAGGACTGAGAAGACAAGTGTATGACATGGTCATGGGCTGATGGTCTGAGATAAATTTGACAGCAGGATCCCATGTTAAGGAGCAGGAGAATTTCAGAGTCATGTAACTCTCTTACAGGTACAAGAATATTTCTTCCTATTCTCCGTTTGGCCCTCTGGCTTATAAACATGCTCTCCCATGGCATGAGCAGCCCAATGGCTTGTCAGTCCATGCCATCAGCTGAGATAACAATTTGTCCATAGTGCATCCTAGCCCTCATGACATCAATCCATTATTTTGGTTCATTTTCAGTGTATAAAATTTACTGGTGAAAAGTCAGAGCTGCTGCAGCTCCCCTTGCTTCCTGGCAAGGGGAAGAGAGAAGGGAAGATACAAATACAAAGGAGACAACACTCAGTGAGAGGCATTTTGCCTCCCCCCCTGGGGAAAGAGAACACATTAGAAGTAGACCTTTTTCCCTGCAGTTTTCATGTCTTTTGAGTGGTCCTTCTCTCATCATCTCACTGTCATGCTCCAAAGATTTAAGGAGATAAATGGTCATTTTATACCAGGTTTAGAATAATGCCAAAAATGCTGAAGGAAGCTGAAAACAGCCATATACACAAATTTCAGGGCAGTGCTGTTGCCCCTGTGTGACCCATAACTGGACTCTGGTCCTAAAAGAGCAGGGACAGAAAAAGGTAGACAGAACCTCTCTGACACGCCAACACAGAAAAAGGTCACTACTTATCCTCTTCTAGTGCAAGGCTGTTGAAAAAATAAAATGAATAAAAGAAAAAATAAAATCAATACAAGAGGTAGAATAAATCACCTCGGGTTTTATTCCCCAGATGTGACACTTTGATACAGTTCTGCAGCCTGTAGTTTTCCTTCTAACCACGCCATTCCTGCACACTCCCTTTCCAAGCCTTTCATCACAGGCAACCTTTAAATATGCAATCAAGCACACTAGTGTCAACATTGTTCATGAAACTAGAGTTAAAAACTGTCCTGTCAATCCACTGGCAATCAAATACTACTCAACAAAAAAAAAAATAAATTCAAAGAGTACCAGTACACAGGTATTTCTCAGAATTGCAGAATTGCAGAATAGTTTGGGTTGGAAGGGACCTTAAAGATCATCTAGTTCCAATGCCCCTCCCTTGCACAGGGACATCTCCCACTAGACCAGGTTGCTCAAAGCCCCATCCAACCTGGCCTTGAACACTTCCAGGGAGGGGGCATCTACAGCTTCTCTGGGCTACCTAGTCCAATGTCTCAACACCTCACTGTAGAAAATTTCTTCCTTATATCTTGTCTAATCTACTCTCTTTTAATTTAAAACCATTACCCCTTGTCCTGTTGCTACAAGCCTTGCTAAAATTCATAGAATCATAGTTAATTTCCCTTCAAAAAGTCTGTTTCCCCAGAAACATGGGGAAAGAAAGTATGGGCAGCTGAGAAAGCACAAGTCAGGCATAAAATAACTTCCACTCCAGCCCGGTTCCCATCAACTCGGTGCAGCGCGTTCCACCACCTGCTCTGCATTTGGGGCCTGATGCAGCAGTGCACTGAGCTCATGCCTAATGAGAAGCCTGGCTACTGCCTGTTGTCATCAATGCACATGGAGGTGCTTGTCAGAGGCAGGACCTAAGGACACAGGAACCCTTCCCTGGCAGGCACGTTATCCTCGTGGGCTGGCTGGCTTGGCTCTCCAGCATGAAGCCATGCCTGCCTGAAAGGCTCATTCCTGCCTTTGGCCTCACTTTCCTGCTGCCAGTGTTGTTTTAATCTTGCACTTGCATTTCCTGCCGTGATCTTGCCCTGACCTTTGACAGGCTCCACACAGTTAATTAAGTTTGGCTGTAAACTGCTTCATTTCTAGCAGGGTTTTCATTTTGCCTATTCCCTTTCCCCCTCCGCTGCAGGATACAGCTCTTCAAGGGAGATTTATTCTGTCTTCAGGTGAAAGGCCAGAGATTTTTTTCATTGACCTAAATTAAGCTCCAGATTTGCATTGACATCAGAGTTTAGTCCTAGGACTTTCAAGTCCTGCCAAATTCATAGAGATGGGGAGCAGTGTGCTTTAAAATCTACCTCCACTCATTAAAGTATTTAATTAAACAATATTTATAGTGCAATTGTTCAGACATATGTGTATTTTGAGTGAATATTAATATTTTAAATTATGCAATTAAATGAATTATGAAAATAAATTAGATGCCTGTAGTCAGGGAGTCAGCAAAAGCAAGGACAGAATGGATTTCTCTCTTTCACCCGCTTAAGAAAAGACTTGAAATTATATATGTTAATGCTAGAAAGTGGTTCTTGAATTAAAATATCACAAGGCCCTCAAAAGAGAATAAAGGGCTAGGTAAGAATGATTAATGTGCTTTTACACAAAGAATGATACTTTTTATATATCTTTGACCTTCTAAGGTCAAAGGGATTATAGGACTGTTTGAAGTTCAGGAGGAGCTGAGCAAGGAAACAAGAGGGCTTTTCATGGGGTGATGAGAAGCTGCGGCTGACATTTCAAGAGCAGAAAACCTATTTTTATTAACTCCTTCTTTCTCAGGTAAAAAAATGCTTTTGACAGCAGAAAACAAAACAAGTGTTCAAATGTGCAAAAAACAATCCAATGGCCCCTGAAAGCACGCAGACCTAAACTTGAAGTTCAGCAGAACCAGTAGAACCCACATGGTTGTCCGTGAGGAGGCAGAAAAGGAAGGCCCATGGGAGGCAAGTCACTGGAGGCAGGGCAGCATGGAATTATCAGCAGTCAAATTACCATTGCTCACTGCACTTTTGAAAATGTACTAGGACAGCTGGTCAGATGCTGCAGCAGTCATAGTATATTTTAATCTTAGATTTTTCTGTCTGAACTTGTGAAAAGTATGGCTTGTACATTTCTGCGCACAACTCTATGGGTAAGTGAATATCAGGGCAGTTATATGAGCATTCAAACAACAGCAAATACAACATGTCTGAACTAGAGAAAGGAGTACAGCATAAGAACTCTAGGGCAGATGAGGTTATTTGTTCTCAGCAAGTATTCTACTTGCTGTAAAACACTTTTTGCAAGGGGTCAAGGGAAGGATAGGTTAGATTTAATTAATAGTTTTGGTAGTGAGATCTCAGAAAGATGAATGACAGGAGAAAGTGTTTAATTTGATACTTTCAGTATTCTTTCCCTTTCTTTTTCAAAATGGTATTTTTTACTTTAAAATTATTCAATTACTTTAAAGAGTTTTTAGAAGAGTTTAAAATCCCACAAAGGAAACTGAATATTTGACTTTGAGCCAAATGAAAGGTTTTGATCAATCTTAAATTATTTTTGTTTTTATAGTATAATTACATACAGCTATGTGGCTTTTAGCATGAATATTAATAGTTTGTAAACATGCAGTTCCATCAAACATTGAGTAAATTACGTGTATCTGCTTACTCAGCCACAGTGGTAAAGTGTGGAGAAGAGCATTTTCTTTTTTACCTATTCTGAAATATACTGAAATCTTGTAATTTTTGCTACTAGAAAGTCCTGATGTTTTGTCCTTGCAAAACAAGAAAAAAAATTTTCACTTAGGGTCACCACTATAGCAAGAGTCTAGTCTGGTGTCCTCAATGCACCTACCTAACTGAAAATTCAGTGGAGACCTTGTATGGGAGACTTGGGTCAAGGCTTATTTCTCCCTTTTAACTTGTGCCTAAATTTTCTGAATATTTAAGGGCAAAATGAAACTTTTTGCCTTTTTCAAATTCACTTTTCATGTTCTAGCTCCAGCAAAAAACTGTAATGAAAAAAATTCATTTCTCACTGTCTCCCTTTTCTTACCCTCAAGCTAAGGATGCTAGTACTTGACTTATTAATGCAGCTTGCTCAACTTACATTAGACTTCCTGAGCATTAGTTGAGGCTGCCAACAGAAGTGCTCCATCTGCATCTACAAAAACACATATATGAGTACCATTTTCTACAAAAACTCAATAAGAGTTCTTCTCAAGAATGAACTCTTAAAACTTAATTGGAAATAGCTTGCAAGCCTCCACAGTTTAAAGGATGAGTAACTTACTTCCATGCAGAGCAATTGGCTTGGTCTCAGCCTTTTTCCCTGTCTGCATCAGAAATACATGGGAAGTTCCCATATTCATGAAGATGCCACCACAGAGAGGTACAATTCTGGAAAATTGATTCAATCCTAAACAAGGTCCCTCTCAGCTCATCCTCATTGGTAGAGTAGTTTGAAGTGTCTGTTTCCTCTTATTCTTCTTTAATCCTCTCTCCATAGACACACAAATACCAAAAGCAACTTCAACATAGCTAATTCAGTCAAAGTGTTAGACCAAGTACAAAACTTTACCTGGAGGATATGGTAGCTACCCTATAAAATCTACAATTCAAAGTCCTTCTCTACTGATAGACTGCTCTGCTATAGCTCTATTTGTGTTGAGGGAAATGCCATGTATAATCTCGATTTCTAGAGCTTTCTGAAGGAAAAGTTGAATTTCACCTTAAAGACTTCATTCAGTCCACTGTTTACTCTGGACTCATACTGTAAATTCACACATGTTCAAGGACATTTTTTATTTGGTGAAATATCTGCCATGTAATACATGTAGCATAGGGCAGACTGGTCAAATTCAACAAATCGTTTGGGCTTGAAGAAAAGTTTCAAAAGCCAGACTCAGGAAAGCATTAGTTGTGATATTCTTTCAACTAGTATTATAGAACCCTGACAATTCAGCTTGATGTGAGAAAACACCAATTTCCTTCCTCTGCCAGAGGAGATGTAACCAATAGCCCTCAACCTCCCAAAAGTTCACCTATAATGCCAATCCTTTTCATATTCAGGGCAGAGTATCTGTCACAATTTTTCCTGTTAACTAGTTTTGTTAGTAACTAAATAACATAAGAAAATACTAAAACTGCAGGTTTTGTACCTTTCAACTGAACATCCTACCCATCAGGGCAGGGAGTATCATTCATTTGCTCTGGTTGTCTCCATTTCTAAAAATCCCATACAGGGTAGAAGAGCTTCAGCAGAAGTGACTGAGAGAGACCCACTAAAAACCTGATGGCTTGAATGTTTACTATCGAGATCTGACTTAAAATGCACTGCTTCCTCATTCAGGGGCTTGGTAACACAGGAAAATTGAGCTGTGTATGTTAGAAGTGGTTAAACACTACACCATGCAAAGAAGGCATGCATAAATTCAGCCTTCATCTTTACCAGAACAGGGGTTGGAGTGCAGGTGCTGCCTTCAGCTCCACTTCTTGTTACATATTTTTTTTAAATCTTCAAGGGAAATAGATACAGGAGAAACCGTAGGTAGTCTGCAAGTTGGAACACTCCTCTGGGCTTGTTTCTGTGTTTCAATAAATACTTATACAAAGTTGAAAAGTGACAAAACAGAACAGTTATCTTGCAATAGTTTAAAAGTGTCCAACTCCTCCTTTTCATTTTCTAGTTTTGTGAATCTATCCCTTTATTTCCTTTGCTTTTCTTGCAAATTCTTGGAAAAGGAAATGTTTCATTTTGGGTTGAACCAAATGTCTCATTCAACAAAAAATGTAATTTGGGGAGTTTTCATTCTTCCTCGGGGAGAAAAAAAATTGAAAAAAAGTCTAGATTCATTTTAATCCAAATAAAAATCTTTCTTTTTTTTTTAACTGAGACACCAGAGAAAAAAAAAATCAATTATTCACACAGCCTTAATGATATATTCAATCAATTGCAACTACTAGATCTCATTTGCTCAGCTGCTGTAAGGACTCCAGGCTACAAAAGCAAATTGCTGCAACAGGAAAAGGTGTGCCAAACATGTCTAAGTAGAAGACAATATGATTATTGTAAGGCAGGTGAAAAAGGAAGAGAGAGGAGAGGAGAGGAGAGGAGAGGAGAGGAGAGGAGAGGAGAGGAGAGGAGAGGAGAGGAGAGGAGAGGAGAGGAGAGGAGAGGAGAGGAGAGGAGAGGAGAGGAGAGGAGAGGAGAGGAGAGGAGAGGAGAGGAGAGGAGAGGAGAGGAGAGGAGAGGAGAGGAGAGGAGAGGAGAGGAGAGGAGAGGAGAGGAGAGGAGAGGAGAGGAGAGGAGAGGAGAGGAGAGGAGAGGAGAGGAGAGGAGAGGAGAGGAGAGGAGAGGAGAGGGAGGACAAAGAAGAAGAGAAGAAGAAAGCATATAATGGGTGATTTGGATCTGCTGTTCTTTAACATTAATGAAAAGTATTAAAAAGTAAAACCAGTTCAAACTCCTACACTTCAGCACTCCTCTGCACACAAAACCAGGTGAGCCTATGCCAGTTCCTCCAAGCATGTGTGTTGAGACTTGGCTGATGCTGCATTCCACAAATAATTCCTCTGCTCTCTGCCTGCAAGACATTTTGGTGAAGGAATGGGAAAACAACCCAACACTTTCAACTAAAATAATTATTCAAAAACTGGCAAATTCCAAGATACTCCTATTGTTTCTCGCTTAAGAGGCAGCATTTCAGCCATCAGAGATATGAAAAGGAACACTGTTTATAGACCAAATGCAGCTCTAAGGAAATCATACATCTCACTTGCCTCTCCTGAAGACCATTAATCCCTCTTTAAAGCCCCTTTTAAGGGGACATTGTTAATACGTAGAGATAAGGATCTTACTACACATCCAGGAAAATGTTTCTAATAAAACATAAACTATATGGCCATAAATATTGTGCAGTAAAAGGACTGACTATCATATAAAGCTATTCTATTGCTTGCATAGAACAATGCACCATCTCCCTTTCTATGCTTTAATATTAATAAAAAATCTCACCACCTTTTTTACATGCTTTACATTAGTCTCTCTATTAACACCATTCCAAAGGAAAATATGAGAGATTATTTGACTTGCTCTTTATTTAAATTGAGAAAAACTATCCACCTTCTGGATTCATGAGAACGACATATATCAACAAATAGCTTTTTAAAATTACAAATAACTATTAAGTCTCATTTCTTATGCATGATCATTCTCACAGAGAAGCTGGTCTGGTGCTACAAGACTTAGTGATTTTTAAGCTCCACCATTTGGTGTGTGTATATGCATGATAGCTTTGCTGAGGCAAGTTCTATTATTTGACTCTAAATGTCTCCCCTGTGGCTCAAACCTTTCCTGTTGCTTTCATGAAAATGAGAAATAGTCCTTGATCAAAAAGTTCCCAGGTTTTTCCTCACATTGACAAAGGAGGTTGTTGTTAACCTGCTGGCAAGTGTTTTGAACTGTACCAAAGAAATGGGATTCAAGTGAATATGATCATGGATCAGGAAGGGGTATTTTAATCCTCTGTAGAAGCGTTAAGGACACAGTGATTTGAGCCTGTAAGGGACGCCAAAGGCAACTGTGCACTAAACAGAGCTCTTAGAGCAGTTTCTCAAATGTTTCCACTCATGACCTCACTTCCCAGTACACTTCCAAACTCATGACCCCACTTCTGATTGCAAGCCCTACTCCTACCATCAAGCCACCTCGTAAGTACCATGACCTCTTGTTTGTAAACCAGTGTCCTATGGGTCTGGTAAGGAGGTAACTCTCTTGTGATTCCCCCAGCACAGCTGCTGCCAGTAAACTGTTGAGATCTCAGGCTGCCTGCTCATGCACTGTATTCACTCACACCAGAAATTAAGATATTTCCACCCAAAATTTTGTCGTGGAGAATAATGCTCCTGGTATTATTAATCTCTGTTCTAAAACTATAGAAATAAGTCATTTAAACCCTCAAAATACATGTTGGCAAAGATGCCCTCACAGTTTCCCCTTGGCCAGCCTGTATCCACAGCCCATGATGGCTCAGAATCAAGAGGACATTTCTGTTGACCACCAGGGCCTCCATACAGGATGCTGCAGGTCTGAGTTCAGTCACAAAGACGATGTGAAACCACACCTTGCCATGACTCTTTTGCAATCACTTCACCCACATTTTACAAAGTTCCTTGTGTCACTAACAATGGGTAGGGGAAACTAAGTCACCCTGGTAAACCTCCCTTCATTTTTAATTCTTCCTCATAAATCAGTTTCTCTGCTCCTGACTCTGGCCATTCATCTCTGGCTTTCCTCTCTTTTACTACTGAAGCTGGAAATTTTTCAAGCATATGATCTCTTTCAGGGGTAGCCTTTAAAAGACAACACTCAGCTAATCACAGAACTATTGACTTGGGTCATGACTTACGACTGAAACTGATGCCTAATCAGCCTCACACATGCTCTCCTCTTCTTGGTATCCCCTCTTCTGAACTGCCCAAAATCCCACTGGATATCAGACTGGATATGCCACTGCAGATTGGAAGAACTCTATCAGGATCCACTTTCAGTTCTTTATGATCTGTCCATACAGGCCAGCTTCAGGTACATGCAGGCAGGTCAACTAAAGCAGCAGAGAGGAAAATGCACCCTACCAAATTATTTTTGTTGTAATAACAAATCGTTCCTTTCAGGGTGTTGGAATACCTGCCACACAAAAATCACCATCTCTGCCTTTGATCACTAACTATAGAGGGAACCTTGGAATGAACTGGAACTTTCAGATGCATGTTAGTAGTAATGCTGCATGACCCTTTCTCTGAGCCTGTCTGTTTGAATATAGGGGAGATCTTCACACCAGTGCATAAAAGCACAGAAGCATGGATTGATTTTTTTTTTTCTTTTTTCCACCTTAACAAACATGCTTGCCAGAATGCAAGCCAGGAAATACCGATTTCCATAGGCACTGCCGCCGTGGGTGGCTTGAGGCTGGTGCACCCTTCCCTCTGGGGGAACAGATGTTGCCACTGATTCAGTTTGCAAGCATGTGAGTCAAAGTCTGCATCTGTGACAACTTACAGCAAAGAATTGTGTGCAGCTGCAGAGCAAAAAGTCAATCAAGATATAAGGCAAGATACTGCATCAGCCCTGAACACTGACAAATGGAATCCATTTGATTCAAGCTGCAGCAAAACTACCTGAGCAGAAGAAAGAAAACGAAAGAAAGACAAGAGAGGCAGGCAACAGTTCACAGAGGGCCCTGTGTACGAACCATGGTGAATTCTCTCTGGTGCCTGACGTGCCTCCTTCTGCATTAAAAAGGAGCTGGAAGAGGTCTGTACGATACTGCAGGACTTCTGACCAACTTCTGATGCAAATGCTGCAGCCCTCTGCACCTTCTCACCATCCCCTTCCTGACCCAGTGAATCACTCCGAGGGTTTGGCTGAAATGCTGCCCCTTGCCATTTGCAGTCATAAAAAGACCCAAGATGTTCTTCATTGCAATGAAAGTGTTGGTTTTAAGACTGATGGTCAAATTCCATTTCTATCATTTATTTTGCCCCTTTGATACAATAATGGCAGTCTGTCCAAACTAAGGGAGGTTGCTCCAAATTGGTATGCCCTGCATACTCCACACCATGAGCAAGTGTGATTCAGATGACAGCAATGTGATATTTAATTGAAGTTTATCACTTGATGTTTGTAAAAGGGGTTGGAATTCACTAGCTGAAAAGTACTGCCGACATAAAGAAATCTACCTCTGTGCCTACGTAAGAGTGAATACTGGGGAGGAAAAAAAAAAAAAGAGAAAAAAAGTTGCCAATATTTGAACAACTTTCTAAACAAAAGTTTCCCAGCTGTTTTTTGCTCTTTTATATTTTATTTTTCTGGATATTTCTGCTATCAGGTTTTACTAGCTCAAATGTTACATTTGTAGAAGGCAGAATTACACAAGGTTGCATATTGAGGAAAAAAAAAATGTAATGTGCTTTAACCCATAACTCAATGAGAAGAAGGCTTATATTATTATGCTGGTCAGCCACAAAATAGATGTAATTCCATGAGTCTTATATAAACTAAGCCTATGATGTGAGAACTTTCTCAAACTTACTGGTAGTACAGGTACACTAAAGGATAGTTATCATTATAATCTTCAAACAACTTACAGTGAAAATTAACCTAATTTAGTCAAAGTGTGGGTTTTGGCCAGTCAGAACGCTTTTCTAGCAGTTACTAAGATTATAATTTTGCAAAGGGAAGCAGTATCTTCAAAATTATGCTCTTTATGAATGTTTTGTCTTTCAAGTCTGTGTGGTTCAGGGACTTCTTTAATCAAAAAGGAGTGATTTGACTGCCTGAATAGTTTCTGTTTCTTGTGTGGGTAGGACTTTCCCTACTGCATGTGATACTTAGAGCAGCTTAGTAGTCGCAGGATGAATAGAGATTTCTCCCTTTTTTCTTGAATTCCTGTAACATAGAACTGTTTGCAGTGTACAGAGCATTTCTGTAAATTTTCACTGTATTTAGCCACTATTTTAATAACTATTACTGCATGTATAATATTACTGCATTTAGCAATACTGAAATTAATTTTCTACAAGTAGTTCATTTATCCAGATGTCTTAAGGTTCTCCGAATTTTTCCCAGTCTTTGTATTCCTACTACTTCTTCCACCTTGAATAAACTGAATTATTTGGGGGCCACCAGCTGAAGTACTGCTTCTGGGCTCACTGTCATTTCCCAGTTATTATGTTATGCAATAAACATTGGCCCTAATATGGAAACTTGTCAGACCTTGCTCGTAGGATTTTGCAATAACGAAAACTGATCACTCAAGGAAATTGATTCCTTCCCACTTTTTCTGTAACAACTCTTTGACATTTAACTTGTGTGTACTAAATTTTTAATAGCTGCTGTCAAAAGTCTTTCAAAGTCTAAATAAATTTCACCAACTCATTTTTCTTTATCCACTGACCACTTCATTGGTGTAATCAAAGGAGTCCAAGAATTCACCCAGCACAATCTCCAACTGCAACTGATCAGTCATGTTTTTCCAGATTCATTTTATTTCATTAGTTCAAAGTCTTTTGCATGGTATGAATGTAAGGCTTATGGCCTGAAACTTCCTGAATCATCTCTAAACTAATATAATATTTCTTAAAAAAATAAAGAAACATGAAGAAGACTTTCACACAGAATGTTTTCAAGTGTGAAAAGAAAATTTGAGTGAATTGCCCTAAAAATGTTTTTTTTCATTCTGTATTTAAAAAAAAAAATAAAAAATCATCTTATCCTGTTTTTCTGAAACAAACTTTCTGTTTTGTTTTGCTTTGTTTTGTTTTTTTGTATTAGTACTGTTCAGCTAGGCTGGTCTAGTCTAAAATAACAGTCTCTAAGCCAATTACCCATCTAAAGTACAATTCTTCATCTGGATATTTTCACATAAATACAGGTTTGTACCAAGAAGCCATCAGTAAGGAAAATCAAAGAGTGGGACTTTTAAAGAAAAGACCAAAAGAAGTTGTTATTATTACTCCACTGTGTGTATTTCTCACATGCCTGCACCTTGAATACCCCGAGCAGTTTTGCTCCTCCATCCTTGGAAAGGATATGTTTGAACTGGGGAAGGTTCAGGGAAAGGTCACAAGGATGATCAAAGGTGTGGAACAACTTCCCAACCAGGAATCACTACACAGAATAAGCTGGAAAAGAAATGACCAAGCTGGGGTACGACAGAGGTCCATAAATCATGCACTTGTGTCATGGGGCAGGGAGAAGGAGGGGGGAAGCAAGCTGGGCACAATGGGAGCACTGTCCCCTCCAGGCAGGAGCTGAGGGGCACGGTGTGAAGTGAGAAGGTGGCAAGTTGAAAAGAAGGGAAAAGCAGAAGCTCTTCACACAACAGTGTTATTAAGCCCTGGAGTACTTCGCCTTGGGATGTTGTGGATACCAGTGGTTTCAAAAAACAACCAAATTAATAAAACAAAGGTTTGCAGAGGACTGGTGCATTTTACAGATGCATGCTCCAGCTCAGGGGAGGTTTGAGCTCTGAATTGCTGGCTGGCAGGAGAGCATGCCAGGTGAGTACCTCTCACTAAGCACTAAGCCCTGTTCTTCTTCTACCTGGGCATCCATGGCTCGCCAACATTAGAGAGAGGACCCTAGGTTAGATGGGTGCCTGGTTTGACCAGCACTGCCATTCCTTCATTCCTGTTTTCTGTCTCTAATACTGAAAACTACTTTTAGTGACAGATTTTTGCTAGCATCTCTACCATCTCAAATCCAAGTTACCTGCCAACCCTCTTCTTGTGAGAACAATATCTTGCTTTAGACAGCCTCCTTTCAACAATTTACCAGAGAATAGGACCTTTCTAGAGATAAGCATTCTGTGGAGTCATCTGAGGAATGTAGCAGCCATTGATAAGGAACAGCACCCATACTGAAGTCAAGGGGAACTGCACATGCTCAATAACATAGTCTTTGGTATTTACACCACAATGTACCGAAGGTGTGTGAAAAATGGATAAATTAATCCACAGAATAACTGATTCCCCATGTTTTGGGCACTTAATTGGAATGATATGTCAGAGCAGAATGACCAAAAGATAGGTTGGGCTGAACCCGACCTGTAAGTTAAAGCTAAAGAGAAATATGTCAATGAAAAAAAATAAATCTAAAAAAATACAAAAATAAAACCCACCAAAACCAGAAACTAATCCTGCTTTACTGATGTCCTATATAAATGCCTGTATGATATTTCAAGAGCTACCTTGGATTATATTGTCCTCCAGGACAAAGAAAAGTAATTTTAAACAAAACAAAACAAAACAAAACTAATTATTTTTTTTAAATAGGTATTTTTTAAATTTATTTATACACACTGAAAAGCATAAACACTAATGCAGCAACAACAGAACATCCAACAACATTCCTGGTTGCTAAATTTGACAGGGTCAAGCTAAAAGTCCTCTGGGTTTGCTTAATAAAGAGTCTAAAAAGGGTCAGTAACAGTTATCCTGGACTCGTCCCAAACTTCAACATTTCAGAATAATGTCAAAATAGGCCTTCCACAATAGTGAGACATCATGTACTAAGAACTGGCTCTGCTTGGAAAAAGAATGGGCCAATGTGGCCTGCTTGACATGAAGAACTGAATTTTCTGAGTTTCATTTCTGGAACTGTCACCAAGCCATTGTATAATTCAGTCAGTGGGATGGCAGGCATTTTTTCAATTAAAGAGCATTTTCTTCTATCAGAAAATGTGATTTTTGTAAACACAGAGTTTTGATGTTTGTGTTCTTTAAACAATCTTGTGGGGGTTTTTTTATTTTTTTTAAAGAGCTTTGGCATTTACTACTTTAAAAGCACAAGGAAACTGCTGATTCTCTATTATCTTTGTTTAAGGTTTTGATTGCACTAGGAAGAAAAACCTCCCAAAAAGAGATAAAAAATACAATTCGTATTTTTTTCTTTCTATACTCAGCTGTGGAAAACTGATGAGAGAACCAAGATCTCAACCAAAAATGTTTAAAGCACAACTTAAATGATGGAATTGTTTTCAATTTAAATAGGCGAAGTACTGAGCCTAAATCTGTCTCACTTCACCTGTCATACATACAGTGTCCTAAAGTAGAAACAGCCAAACAACAACCTTGCCTCAGCTGTAAGTCTGTTTCACCTGGACCTCACTGCGGTCCCAGACTCACAGTGCTCTGCATCCCTCATACCTGTTTCCAAGGGCTGTGCCCCTTGGGATACCACCTAACCCTTGGCCAGTCCTTCCTGACACTCCTGGTTCTGGCATAGGCATGATCATCTCATGATAAAAGGAGGCTGGGCTGAGCAGAGTTTATTTTTGGGGCAGATCTATTCCCTGCTCAGGGGTCACCTGGTGACCAGAGAGCAGCTCATGCCACTTTCCCAGACAGAAACAAGCACCCAAAAATAGAAAATCCAGCTCTGTTCTTCCAATGCCTGTTTGTTACATTTTGGACCCTGTCTCTGGGAAGGCTGGGCTGAACTTCCCAGCTCCCATGGCAAGGGCAGGTTGATTTCTGGCTCCAAGGATGCCAGCGGCCACACATGGTGGTTAGACAGCCCCTGGCAGGGTTCCCCACAAGGGTGCCCTGAGGGAACTGCCTGTCCCCCACAAACAGGCACAGCTCTGCTCCTTCCACCACCACAGAGCATGCTGGCCTCCCCGTGGCCCAAAATCCCTGTAAGGAAAGGAAAACCCATCCTTCCCTGAGAGTGCAGCTGATGCTGGCCTCTGCAAAAGCTCCCTGTGCGTGCTGCATGCCCGAGGGTGCCTTGTGTCAGAGACGGTTACACTAGACATTGATGAAATTATATGTAACAATGTTAGCAGCTTCCACAAAGGAAATAGTAATGTTTACAAATACATAAGACGAAGTTTCTTCAGAAATAAACTATGTGGATACGGGATCTCGCCTCATTCCGCATACAAAGCACATATATCACACTGTTGGATCCAATACATTTAAAAAAGAGAGGAAATAAACCCCAGTCAAAATTAATCCAGCTGCCTGACCTACAGAGTACACACATGAAAACATACAGTGGGCCTCATCTTCTCCTGTATGTACGTGATAATGCCTGCCTACTACTTAAGGTTATTACACGAACGTTTTCATCTGATTTAATTTAATTCAATGCTTTAGTGCCTTACCTACAGCTCTAACAGTCAAATGGATGCATCAGTTCATTTCACGTAGCAGGGTTGTTCACACAGAGCGTGTCCTCCAGACCCAGGTAGAGATGCTCCCCAAATATACAAGATTATTCAAGAACATAAGCACATGCAAGAATGGAGCCTAAACTTTGTTGTGCCTGGCCAGTATTTGCTGGACAACTATACTTATTCATTGGTTCTCCTTTTTAATTCTTATTCTTTAGTAGCCTGATGTACTGTGCACAGTGGTCCACCATTTCATAGAATAATGTGTCTTTTCTGAAAGTAATCATATCTTTTTTTTTTCTTCTTTGTTTCTTTTTAGTATTGTACCACTATCTTTTAAAATTCCAAGTAAAAGCATGACTGGAATAACAGTTAAATTACATCCACATGGATACTAATAAGCAGCCTCTAAATTCTTAGTCAGTTGCCCAACCAAAACACAAAGCATATGGGAAAGAAGGGGGCCTAAAATTTAAAAACAGCAATACTGTACTTCGATTGTTTAGTCTGTGTGGTTGAGGGGACATGAGCATAGGGACAAGGGGCAAGAAATTGAAGCCTAGTGCAATTATTTGGATGTGCAATAATCATAAAAGACCCCACCTGCAAGTGTAGACCAATATGGCATACATTTAGGTCTCTGCTCTTCTAAAAGCTTCTGTTCACTTTTGTTTCCTCTGTATCCGTACATCTAATAGGTCCAGGATCTGGTCCAATGTGATTGCATCCAGACCCTTCTGTGGAAAGACTGAATAGCCTTACTCCTAAAAGTTTCACTTCACTATAAGCTCAGAGTCGCTTATAAATTATCACCTTTCCAAGGCCCAAGGAAAGGGCACAAAAAACAGTGTGCAAAATGACTTTCACAGAGTGGAAACAGCTACAAAAGTCCTGCAGCCTGACTGAGCCTAGTTGAAAAAGGCAAAATCACGGAATCATGGAATTGTCAGAGTTGGAAGGGACCTCTAGAGATCATCTAGTCCAGCTCCCCCGCTAAAGCAGGACGCCCTAGAGCACATTACTCAGGACTGAATCCAGGTGGGTTTTGAATATCTCCAAAGAAGGAGGCTCCACAACCTCCCTGGGCAGCCTGTTCCAGTGCTCTCACTTCCTGCGTTCCAGGCACACTGCATCACCACCCAGCCTGCTCTGCTCTGAAATATCCACAGAACTGGATCCATCACGCTTCCCAGTTTGTGTGTTGTACTAAGGGACAATTATAGCTGGAAAAATGTGAAAGTTTTCACACTTGCAATTTTCTTTTTTTTTCCTGCCTTCATTTCTACTCAGGCAGATGGAGTGAAAAAGCTTTCTTTTTCAGAGTCCACATTTCTTTGCTCTGACAAAGATTTTGGTCTACTGATGAAAAAACAATGGTTTTCTCCATCCTTGCCCTACGCTCAAAACAAGCATTTAAATCTGAGCTATCTTGTCTGAGGGGAATCCAGAAGAACTGGGAAATTACAGTGTAGCATGAAGTGATTTCCAGAGGAGAAGCAGACCTCCACTCGCTGTGCTGTTCAGTTACTGCTGATCAGTACATCAGGCAGACAATCTGTATCCACTGCAGTAAGAACGTATGGCAATTACAAAGTGTTTTTCCCTGGTAGGTCATAAAGTGATTGTGCCAGATGGGTAAATATATCCTCTGCTCACCAAGAAACAGAACTGAACAGATTCTGGAACCATTTCCATCTGAGAAAGAACGATGTTTTGTAGGCAAAATGGTGTCATTCATCTTAGGAAGCTGGGTACCGGGACTTGACTGTAAGAACTGAGATAAATCACGTAGATTACCTTTTAAATGCCCACTAATTTGGATGCCTCCGATGGAGTAATCTTTTTCCACACATTTAATAACTGTTTTTTAAAGATGCGTATTTCCCTTGTAGAAGAAGGACTCTTATCCTCAGATCCTCTGTTTTAGCACCAGGCCTCTTCACCAGGTTCATGGAGGGCATTTTCTGACAGGTCAGGTGAACTTTTTCTCTAGCCTTTCACAGAAGTGGTGAAAATTTGATTATTTTTTCCTGAAGTCTTTGAAAAACATATTTCACCCTAAAGTAGGCTCCTAGCTAAGACAGCTCAGAAAATTATAAACCAGTGAAAAGAACAGATCACCACTGACAACATTATGCAAACTTAACAACTGCAGTTCAGGAGAAGCATTTGCTTAAATTCAATGATCCTTCAACTTCAGTTTCCGAATGTGTGTGATGAGATTATTTCAGTTTAAATAATTATAAATTGTGGGCTAATGTTCATTGAACAGCCTGCAAAAAATTCTTACAATGCCAGGGTCTTTCCACACAGATGTTTTATTTTAGTTTTACAAAACCATGCCGTTTAATCTTGTGACACAATCTACAGTTTAGACATAAAAGGATTTGGCACAGAATTATATGTGAGTGTGTATGTGTGTGTGTGTATATATATATATACACAAACACATATATGAACAGACACAAGATATAGCTTAAGTATTTTAACACTAATATTCATATGCAGAAGAGAAATAGTAACAGGGGAATACAACGTGTACCCCATTCTGCTTAGTGTTTCTTCAGCTGCAACTATTTACCCAGTGTCCTTCAGAGAAGATAAATCTTTAAAATAAAAAAAAGCAAAACTATAAAACTTTACTTGTTAGCACATCTCTCTAAGACTTAACTGTCACCATATATCTAAGGATGTTACTTCCCTATATCATCATAATAAAATATTTTTTGCCTGTGAGTCTTTTGAATTATCTCTGCTCTAAGTGTCTGAGACTGTTTAGCTAAATTGTCACTTCTTCAACTTTATCAACAAGTGATTGCACAATTAATTAAAAGCCTCCTGTTAGGCAAGAGATCAGGCTAGACCAGGGGTCCCTTGGTGTTATCATCATAACCCCTCTCAAGGTATGAAAAAAGAGTGGATGTACAAAAGCAGAGGACCAATAAAGGCTCCATCCATTCTTAAAGTCCATATTGCATTGTTGCAATACAGGCAAGTTTCCTTGAAACTTAGACTGTGGAAATGTGTCTCTATTCCCACTCTTATTATTCATACATGCTTGGAGGCAAGATGCAAAGCATACATGAAAATGTAGGACTTTGAAAATGAACACCTAAAGCCATTTCAGTCCCAAAACAGCTCCTAGCCAACAACAAGGAGGCATAAAAGTGGGTTAAAGAAATCCAACTGTTCCCTTAACGTAAAGGATTAAAATGTTGGCATTTTTTTCTTAAACCAACATTTGTAGAGGCAATTTTTTGTTCTATGTCAAATGTAACAAATTTTAAATGCAGCCCATCACAATTGATGCTCAAGCCTCTACCATTGCCACTTCTACAATAGAAGTGGACACTTTTAACTTTTGAATACACAAACAAACACCAATACAAGAACACAGAAATCTGAGGACAGAGCCTCTTTCTCTTTCAAACAAACACCCCAATAATATTTTGTTGCTATTCTGTCCTATCTGGTACAATCCAAGATTTCTACAACAGCCTCAGGGAACATCTCCTCCTTCCCTTTTAGTGGGAAAGAATCTCCTTCTCTACTTGCAAATTATTTTAGAAGCATTTAATTTGTGGTAATTTAAATTTTTCTTGAGTGCACCTTTCCAAGTGAGATTCTGAAAAGTTTTGCAAGAAATAAGTATGCCTATGAGATTTATGATTAAGCCAAGGCCCACAGAAATTAAATGAGATAACCAGCATAATGCTAGTTCATGGCTGAGCTAGTACTGGAACTTGAGAGTCCTGCTTCTGAGTTCTCTGATGTTAGATTGTATGGATTTGAAAAGATAGACATCTTGGACTCCCAGAGGAAAGTGCTCCAGACAAAATAAATCACTGTCAGAAGTGGGTGAGATTCCACTGAAGTCATGCCAGGGGTGAGTTGAGCAATTCATCTTCAAAGAAGTTCATTGCATCTTATCTCCAGGAAGATATTAATGGTATTAATGGCACATTTACGCAATGGAAGTTTCAACATGCAAATTATCTTTATTAAGAGATTTCTTTTAGTTGTTTGCACTTGCTTTCACACTGAACTATAAAGGATTTGTCACTGGCCCTACCTATCCCACTTCTGTTGAAACCAGGGCTGAAACTCCCACTGTATAAACCTGGACAAAACCTGGAACGATGTACTAGGTGTTAGAGGTGTGCTTGCAAATTGAAAAAGCAAGCAAAGGGATAAATGTTTTCTTCATCATCATCTTCATCAGGGCTGGTAAAAAAGCAGCTTAATTGTCATCCTTTATTTAAGGACCACTGTGCATCTTTTTGCTCCTGGAATACAAGTTATCCTGCTTATGATGCTGTAAAGCATTCCCAGTTCTTACGTCTAGGATGTTTCACCAGCAAATAAGGAATGCATAGGTCTTCAGAACAAAATTATGTACTGACAATGTGCCCAAAACCAAGTATTGGTAAGTAAAAGTAAGTTTGATGGGCTCATAAATAGCTACATGTCATACACGAATGAGATGAGTAATAACAGTTTGGTAATGGCCAACCATGTAAGCATGTGAGCAATTAAATTGCACTTCTCTAGAGTTCTTGATTTCCCAATCTTGATGTTCAAGGGAGGAGAGAGTCTGTCAGCAGTTGAACATGTTGCAGAGGGCCTTTTACACACTGCGATCCCTACTCCTTTTCCTTATATTCCTGAGGTGGTAGTCCATAGGCTGGACCCTGTGGTGGTGGCACCATCAGACAACTTAGTAGCCATGCTACCACCTGTATTCACAGTATACTGTGACAAAAATTGATGATAGCTCCAGAAGAGCATTCTGTTTTATACTCTGTAAGCAAAATATTAGCTGCTATCCATGGAGATAATGGAGAACGGTCTCTCTGTGCCCCTCGTGTAAAAATGAAAAACCATGGAGCAAATCTGGTACTGTCTGAGGAATTTATATGAACTTCACCCATTCCTTTTCCTTCCAAACAGCTCCATTCATCACAGGCAGCTTGCTACCATTTCACAAACTCTGCTCACCACATGGGCATCGATACAGAGTCATCAACCAGCTGCTCACTCTGATCACATTTGCTTCCTCCAGATCTGAGAGAGTAAAGACCAAAGTGAAAGCAGCAGCAGCTGTCTGTCCCTTGATGCACAATGGAGGCAACCTCTGTAAAATGTTCTTCTGAAAATATCTCAGGGAACTGACCACACTTGCATGATGAGCAGAGGGCTCTGTGTGTAGACTCCTTCACATCAGATAGTTACTACCAAATGTATTTTTTTTTTTCTGTAACATGATGGGGAACAGTTCAGTAATTAAAGAATGGGCTGAAGGGGATATTTTTAGTAACTTGATAGCTTTGAGATCACTGAATGATCTGCCAGGAGCAAGCTGCACATACATGTAGTTATAATTGGAGTAGCTGCAACTATTCCAATGGGAAAAACTGTTCCAGGAGTTGCCCATACGCAGGGTGTTTATTTGTGTGTGCATGCATCCAACAGAGGAAGAGCAGTGCGAGGGTCAGCATGCCTTGGCTGCCTTCTCCGTGGTCCACACCTCTGCTCCCTGTTTTCCACCTCAAGCATCCCATGTGCACAGCCCCTTACCATGCTAGGCAATGGAGATGTGAACATGTCCCTTTGGGCGGGTGCTTCTTACAATCCTCCACAAGTATGTGGTCCTCTCAGGTGTGGGGCTAGGAGGGAAAGGATGGAGAGGAGGGCTGGAGAAGGGGCTGCTGGAGCCCCCAGGGTCACAGCCAGTGGATGGGTTATGGATAAAAGGCTTCTTCACTGCCGTTACTTCCTCTCACAGCAGGAAGAGAAGGTACCTCAAATGGCGTTTGATGCAAGTTAATTGTAACTTTGTCCAGACCACAAATAAAAGGCAGGAGAGGAGGTGTGAGGTATCCTCTGGACACACGGCCCATGCAACTGCATGGTGCAGTTGTCTGTAACAGACAGATGCAAAAGGGGACAGAGCAGCTCTCTCTTACTCTGGAAAGTTACTCACTAGGTATTTTCTGAAGCCTAAATAGTATCAGCTCCAGAAAACAAAGATGTCTTACACCACCACGGCTGTTTTACACCTACTTCTTGCATCAAGCACAGAAATGGAAGACGAAAGAAATGTGCCAGAATTCAACTTCTTGGTGTCTTCTTTCCCTCTTCTCTTCTCTTTTTATTACTACAACCGTAATTTAGCCACTGCTCAGAGAAACTTGAAGCTTCTCTCCAAGAAGCTGCAGGTAATATTTTCTCAGCAGATAAGCAGTTTTCCTGCAGAACCTAGCAGCTTTTAAGTAGCCTAGAGAACACCTTACAGCTGCAGACAGAATTGTCTGGGAAGATTGCAGTTTAATTCAGGCTGCCAGCAAGCTAGCTGGCTGTGTATGGACTTGAAAAGTATGTACTTGATAATGCATTATCCAGATGTTTCAAAGACTTTATGCATATAAAAAATAGACATATTTTATACATATATACATACTGTATATGTACATGCACCACCTATACAAATATATGTATATAACATAAGTTTTACATTGGTAAATAGATGGAAATGATAGAAGGAATGCAAAACTTACTGCCATTGATTGGCAATACCCTGAGATGATGTATATACAGGTTGTCCTGTATAGGCAGTGAAGGCTCCCACCTTGGAAATATTAAAAAGTCATCTGGAAATGGTCATGGGCAACTGGCTCTGGGTGGCCCCACTTAACCAGGGGGGGTTGGACCAGATGATCTTCAGAGGTCCCATCCAACCTCAATCATTCTGTGACATATCTTTTTTAAAGCCACATTCATGCCATTCTATCTGTGAGTGAACTCCCACCCTAGGTTACCATTCATATTGTACATGCATTGATTTTAGTCCACAAAGTTATCCATAGATTTTTACTTTTTTCCCACTGTTGGGGAAACTGGGGCCCTGAGAAACCAAGAGATGTGCACTAGCCTAGCACAACAAGCCAGAGCAGAGGCTTGCCCCTGGCCTCTGTTGCATCCTGGCTGCAGAGACTAGGAATGTTAACTCTCCGAGACTTTGTTGCTTAATTTTTTTCCTCCTCCTTATTTTCAAACTACTTGGGAAAACATATGCTTCCATGTTTTTTTTTGAGCCAGCTGTGTCCTCAGTGGCCATGATAACACCATGACCATGTCATTGCTTGAAAGTGAGTGGAAGTGGTTTTCTTTTGCTGAAAGATGCTGGTTAGCCCCTGTTGGGAAGGAGCTTTCATAAAACGCACTTGTGCTTGACAAGTGGTTTTGAGAGCCTGGACCCTGAGTCTTAATCTAAAATTCAGTGAATGTTTTGAACAAGAGTCAGCTTCATAATGACTTAATTAAAAATGCCTGCATGTGAGAATGTCTGACATATCCAAAGACCTCCAAGGCTGTGATACTTGTGTTTTGAGATCAAGACTGAAGGTTGCTGCTGTAATATCACACTGAGAAATAACCAAACTTAGCATAAGAATGAGACTGGATACAAGCCAGCCAAAGGGCCACTACAAAAAACCCAGGGGCACTGTGAGACAGGGTCATGCTTCCAACTTGTATTTGGCCATCTGTATATCTAAGACACATCACAAGAGACCCGTCACTAAATATAGATACTGAACAAAATGATGAAAGAAAATTTCCTACCTGCTCCCTCAAGGCAACACTCAGTCCCACTGACCCCTCAGGTCAGCTATGGGCAGAAGGGCAGGAGAGCTTCCACTTCTCCTTGCTGAGGAACAGCTCCCTCTTTAACAGGGCTGCCTGGAATAGGTTCGATTTCCCACTCTTTGTCTCTCCCCTGTGTGTTTCCCCCACTGCAGAAGTTTCTCAAGTGCAAGGAAGACCACAGGAAGTGCTCTGCAAAGGATGAAAATTCCATTTCCCCAAGGATGTTATTAACCTGGAAAAGCACTGGCCCAAAGGGACTACAAGAATAATATAAACTAAGTAAGTAGCTCCCAGATGCATTAGCTGCTACTTGAGACTCTCATACAAGCTTGGCAGGTCACACTGATCCATTTTTTATTTCAGAAATGAAATCTGCTTCTTTGGATAGTTTATAAAAAATTGCCAGAACTTCCATTTTCTCTGAGAAATTAATCAAAATCACAGTTCAATTTCATTATGAGAAAATATAAGCAGAAATTCACAACACCATACATGTGTTTAGATTTTTCCAGAAGTTTTCTTTTGTCTACAGTAATGGAAACCATTATCACTCTGACCTGTCACACAATGCTGCAGAGCAATAAGATCTATGGAGGGCAGTTGTGCCCAGACCGCAACAGATTTTCAATCTGCTAGTTTGGTTGTGTGGGGTTAGTGGATTTTTTTTATATTTTCTTTTTTTTTTTTAAGTCACAACATCTAAAAGCCACTGTGCAAACAATAGAAGGCATAAACAACCCTTAGGAAGGCGTTTTTTACCACGCTCATTTCCAGGGTATTTGAGTGCCATGAATGAATGAAATCAGCAGTGTTGGAGAGGGTTGGGATGGCTGCTCGTACATACGCTGGATGAGGAAATACCTTTGGCCCCAGTTTGCTGTGCTTCCAGATGAATGCCGTCAGCATACAATAAGCACTCGCTGTTCCAGCTGGCCTTTCCAACAGCCTCATCCAAGGCCGGATCCAGCCATCACTTTAGTCAATGGCAAGACCCCCGCCGAACTCACTGGGGGCTGGACCAGGCTCTAAAGCTCTGCTTGCAGCAACAGCAACTGTCCATGCTCGTAGTAGAACTAATTCTACTCAGAGAAGTTCTTCTTCGGCTCCACGTAATCAAATCACAAGCACATTTGAAATGCCAGAAACAAGTGGAGAAACAAGAAGGAGAGAGCTTATTTTGCAGAAAGCCATTTGCTTTGTTTGAGTTCTTTACATCTTTCTTTGGTTTCTTTGTCTGAGATGGCCCGAGCTCTGCAGGATCTACTTTTCTTCTCATTTTAATACCTTCATTCCCACCTACTTTTCAAACTGTTCTAGGAAAACTAAAAAAACTATTTCAGATAACTGCTTTTTTGTGAAAACAGCAAGTCTATTCTAGCAGATGGGATCTCTGTGCGTGCATGCATGTCCCTGCATATACCTGAAAAAACTAGAGGGAAAAGAACCTGTCTTGACAATGGCCACAAGACCTTCACTTTTTATATATTTGGTCTATATTTTCTATGTCTGTTACCAGGTACCAGAGCTTCAATATGTGCATTGTGTTTTAGATTACTAAAATAAATTCATTTCAAAAAAATACTTCTCAGACTATTTATCTACCTAAGCAAGGAAGAGCAATAAAGGATAGACCCCCGCGGTAACCTGTACCATCTGAGAGCCTTAGTTTGCAGGTGAGCACTGCCACAGGTCCATGTTTGAGAATAGTAAACCCAGATTCAGCATCCCTTAAAATAAACATAAAATTCCACTGGCTTCAGTGGCTGCATTGAAGACCAAGTCTCTGGTAGGGGAGTGTAAACTATCCTGCACAATCTGGGAGCCGAACATCTAGAAAACAGTGCCAAAGGCTCTTACAGTTATTTTTATAAACAAAGAATAAGAAAAAAAATCAGCAGCTTAAACACCTTATTCTAAAAATATAAAACTTACAGATGCAGTAACTGATAATCCCTGCTCTATCCCATAAACTATAGCATTTTTCAGTCCAAATTGAAAGGAGACCAAAAAAAATAGTGCTGTTTGGTTTACATGGTAAAACAGTTTAACTTCCCCTTCAAACAGCTGAAGCCAAAGTAAGAAGTCACAGAGTGTGTTTTTCTGTGCATCAGACAGGCTCCAGGCTCATCTTGTGGATTCTCTCTCAAGCTGGACATGCAGGAAAACTTCTCGCCAAATCTTCACTTATTTTATGAATTTGTCACGGACAAATCACAAATAGAAATCTGACAGGCATTTGATTCTTCGCAAATTAGTCACTCCACTCCTTCCAAATAAATCTTCACGTCCTGCTCCTTTGACTAATGCAAGACAGGATATTGCCTTTTTAAAAACATAATATAGCTATTAGCAAATCATAGTTGTGGTACTGTCAAAGCATTACCGAGTCAAAGAGAGCTGCCCCAACCCATTCTTCTCCATAGCATAAAGTGTCCCACATGCTCTCTGCTTCCATTCTTTCCCATCCTCTCTCTTCTCAATATCTTTCACCATCAGATTGGCATTGGCAGCCAGCCAACCAGCCAGCACTTTAGCTAGACAAGTGCTGTGTTGATATGCCTAGATAGATCTTTGAAGTGTTACACAACAAGTCCAACAAGTTAGATTTCTTCCTATTTTAATACTTTTTGCAGAGGGCCCCAGCCACAAAGTACATTTCCCACCATTATTTTCTTTTCAAAACAGCTCCTTTCTGTGCAAACTTTTGCTGACAACTTCCTTTTTGAAATGCTTTGACCCCCTATGAGATTTTTGAGAATATGGCCAAGAGATGCTTTGTAAATGATTTTACATTATACCTGCACTAGGTATATACCCTACCTCAGAAGTCCAAGTCCAGAAAGTCATGGTTGGGTTGGTTAATACAATTTTTAATGAGCACTGATGTGACATGCTGCTTAGATCAAAATGCAAAGAGCTGTTATTTGTCACTGCTTCCCATTACAGCACATTCTGAACAGGGGCACAGAAATGAAACCAGTAGGACTGGGTATATTTATAAAAACATTGTGCATCAGGCTGAAAAAACGCATAGTCTGTGTTGGTTTTGGCAGGTTATCCCATGCCTGAACCCACTGGGTCTTGATTTTCTTTTATTTCATTACCACATCTGAAGTTGCACTGATAGTAAATCACAAGCAGAGCCTCATTTACCAAGTTGGCCAATGAAGCAGTAAAGTCATTCCCTTTTCCTCTTACAAAATGCTGTTAGCAATGCTGCCATGGGAGGCTGTCACTTCCCAGGAGAAAAACCGTGACTTCTGAGAAATTCTCTTTTGGGATAAATGACTTTTTACAGGCAAACTCCAGTCTCATCTTCTTGTAGATGATTATGTTGCTCAATCTGGGGACATTGAAGCAGGTTGCATCTATAGAAAAAGCCTCTCTTTTTGGATGTTGCTGCTTTCATACAGTTATACGTCAAAACTGTTAGTCCTTCATTACTGCTCATGGTGATGCTGGCCTACCTTTTACTCTCAGGTAAATAGCAAGTGGCTTCATCAGGAGCCTTCCTACACACTTTATTATCCGTACGCCTGCTGAACACGTGAGACTCTTCAAGCTGGCTTCTTCCATTAGGCAGGACCCCTTCGTAATAATCTGGTGTTCATGGCCAACAACAGGACAATTTGCTTTCCCACATATACTGCCTTTCACTTCTCCTTACATCACAGATTTGCACACCCAGCACTATCTCACTGATCGCCCTGGCATGAACTTCTCTCAGGAGAGGCAACCATCACACACAGATCTGAAGCACATCACAGGTCCCCAGGACTCAGAAATGCAGATGCTTGTACTGTATTTAAGCAAACGTTTTCCTTGTTGACTGGATCTCTTTCGCTTACCAAACCTGCGAGTAGGGAAAACTACTTGGGTGTCTGCTGCTGTAGGAGCGTTACAAATAGTGAAACCAGAACTTTGCCTTACTCCTGAAAACAACCAAGTGGGTACACAAGGGTTTTTCCAGATCTATTGCAAGAATCACCTCCCTTCACACACATGCCTGACAAACACCTCTGTGGCAACTACAGGAATGGGTTGAAGAGACGCAAGCTATGTTAGGTAAGGTTATTTTTACAACCTTACCCAGTGTTACTTGCTCATGTTCACAGACACCTGTTTCTCAAAGGATGTTGCTTTTATCTGTACATCTCTCTCCAGGTCACTGAGAGGGTATCTGGCCACTACAAGCTTGTACAGACCGCCACCAAGTGCTCTGGAAATCATCCCTTCTGGCTTGAAAAATGTTTGTGTGAAGGTGCAAGCGTAACCTTGAGAATCCAAAGCACTGGAGCTCTAATTCTGACTCACCACTTATTTGTTTCTGTCTCAGTTTCCTCCCTATGTAAGTGAGGAAGATTAAATTTATTCTTTCTTCTCAAGGGAGTTGGAAGGAATCATCATTGTTCATATTTCTGTTTAATCATGCAGCGTGTAAACACTTCAGCTCAGTTAAGCCATTCAAAACTCATGTTGATTTTCTCAACATTTCCTACCATTTGTTACACATTCTTTGCCATGAGCTGAGCCCACGAGTCCAAACGCAAACTAGAAAACATGACATCCCCGTCCACAGGACACTACAAATTAAAGCCTCGTGCTTAAACTCAGGCACAAGCCACTCACATGCCCAACATTAAGCACATGCGTGAATTATTTGCACGACCAAGGCCGAAGACTAGATTAAAAAGCAAAACTAATCAACAACAGACATGGGGAAAAGCATGCAAGAGAATGCAGCACCAAAGGCGGCAACCTAGGCATCTATTTTTAGCTTTTTTAATTCCCGATTTACGTGGAAAGCCACAACCACACTAAGGTTACTTTCCGAGGCAAGGGCACACTCTAACTTTCTTTCCCCTCCAGCTTATGGGGGCAGCAGCGAACCCTAGCTTCGCACGCCGGGGGATGCGGGACGCGGGCACTGGGACACCCCCAGCACCTCCCGTCCCTGCTCGGGCCGCTTCCCTGCAGCTAAGGAAGGACCGACCACCCCCGCACGCCCTCCCACGTGTCCCTCAGCCCCCCGGCGGGCACATTGCACCCGCCGCTCGATCTCAGCCCTCTACCCCCCCACCCCGGGCTGTTGCCCCAACCCCGCTCCCCAACCCGATTGTGGCTGCATCCCGTCCCGTCCACCAGCGGTCCCGGGCGCCCCTGCCCCAGCCGTGGGAGCGGAGTCCGGCGGAGCCGCCCCCCTCCCTCCCCGCCGCGGGAGGAGTCCCCACCTCCCGACCCCTCCTCCTCCTCCTCCTGCTGGATGGGGAAATATGAAGCGGAGCCGCCGCTGCGCTCCGCGGAGACTACAGAGGACGCGGAGGCGGAGCGGGCATCCTCAGGCACCGAGCGGCGGCGGCCGAGCCGGAGCCCTGTCGGGACGGCAGTGTGCGGGGCAGGAGCCCTGAGGAGCGGGAGCGGCGGTGTGCGGCGGTCCCCGTCCCCGGAGGGTGCCCGGCAGTCCCCGGCCCCGCCAGCCGCCTGCTCCCCAGCGCCGGGCAGTGGGCTGCCCGCGGCGGCGCGGCGGGAGGTGGCGGCGGCGGCGGCGGCCGGAGCGGAGGCACCAGGAAAGGGGCTCTGCGAGGCGAGATGTCCGCCCCGTACGGCAGCCTGATGAGATACCTGTTCCCAGCCCTGCTGCTTCACGGTGAGTGTGGAGACAGGGGACGAGGGGGGTCGGGACGGCTGCTTGGGGGTCCCCGCCCGCCCTCCCGCAGGGTGAATTACTCGTGGTGCGCCCCAAAAAGCCGGCTGGGTTGCGAAGGGACCTCGTAGCTTCGCGGATTGGGGAAAGAGGGTCGTGGGAGTGTGCGCTCGCCCGTCCTGCATGCGGGCGTTGGGTCCCGGCTGTTCCGGCCAGGGGTTCTGGCAGAGGAAGGGTCCGTATGGATGCCGAAGCGGGCAGAGACCTTGTTCGCTCTGTCTGAACCCCCTTGTTAGCAGTACCCCTTTGCAAAGCGTGTGGGCGCGGCGCAGAGCGGCACCCAGCCGGCGTGGGTAGAACCGCGCAGAAAGTGCCCCACTCCCAAGTTGGTGTCGACGGTGTTACCGTTTCACGCCTGTAATTGATTGGATAGAGCAGCAGGTCCGGGCACTCCACACAAAGATGCTTTACTCGGGCAAAGAGCTTGCTCTACCAAACTCCGGGCAGAAATGTCCCACGGGATCCGCTTTTCACCTGCCGGCGAAGAAGAGGGTTTAGATGTGGAGGTATTCGCTGGGAAGCCTCAGGCAGGAGGGTTTGCCAGCATTGGGTCTTGTACACAACTAAAGTATTTTGTTGCAGAGCACAGAGACTCTGGGTGTCATTACCCCCAGTCCTGCTTTGACACTTTCTCTGCTTAGCCCTGGACTGACATTTCTTTGAAGCTGCACAGTAGGCAAAGTTTTAGTGAGAAAAGCCAGTATATTTGAACTTACAAGTTCAGCTTGTAAATCCATAGTTGGGCACTTAAACAGATAACTCATCTTTCCAGAAAGCCAGTGTTCTTCAAGTGCAACTTCTGAAAAGGAGGCTGTTTAATGAGCTGCTTAGGTATGTCTAACATTTGGCAGCCAGATTTGAAAAATCCAGGCGCAATATTGTTCTGAAAGAGTGACTCAACCTACTCGGTTACAGCATTATTTTGAAGAGTGTTCCTAAACCTGAATTACTTTGTAGCATCCAGCCTTCTTCAGTTAAATTTCTTAGGACCCCAGGCTTACTCAGAAAACAAGGGGTTTATTTATTTGGGGGGTTTTTAACTGTTACAATGCAAGTGACCTCCATGGATTCAGTGGGAGATATGTAAGCTTTGTAGATATTTCAAAGCTATTCTTGGGGTTGATTTTGTGGAGCAGGGATTGTCTTGTCCATGTTTGTACAAGTGCTAAGCACACAGAGGGTATTCAATAAATAATAAAGAGCATGGGCTTCAGAGTGTGTATTTTGTTTTGAGAAAGAAAGAGCAAGAGACTTTGTTCCCCAGGAGGGAGTTTTATACCCTTCTCACAGCTCAGCTATAAAAAAATCTGAAGAGTGTAGAAATGTCTTTAGTTGAGCCAGACCTGCTGGGGTGCCAGAGGTGTTCTTTAAAACTCTGTGATCTGAGATGTAAAAGTCAAAATGGGAGGTTTGAAGTTAGAGAGTAAAGAGAGGAGGTGTAATTACAGGGTTGGATTCCCTGGCTCATCTGCTTGGAATTACAGAGCAGAGCTGAACCCTGGCTGGAGCAGGAAACAAATCAGGGCCAGTGATCAGATCAAAACAGCAGCTGCCAAAAGAGGATGAAGGAGGAAAATAATCTGTTTCTTCCATCTGCAGTTATACATCACTAAATAACATAAACCTAAGTTCCTGTAGAAAGATATAACTCAGCACCTCCTGTATAAAAAGATTCACACCTTGGTAATGTAGCAGTGCACAGTTTGGATCTGAGCACCGCGAAACTACTGCCCTCTTACAAATTTGACAATGACATTAGTGGCATATAATGCACTGAAATGTAGCTTGTCTAAATGTATTTACCTTGTTAGCTTTAGCTTGGCCTAGAGATTTTCCCTCTGTCCCACACAGAATCAACAGAAGCATCCTTTGGTCAGCAGCTAGCCCGAATTCGTCATTTGTAAGAATAACCAGCAATCCCAGGGGATCACCGTGTTAAGCCTCTTTACAGCACGTGATGTTTTCTTTTGCATTTCTATCGCACATGGCAATTTAAGGGTTAAAAGCGAGTGAGTGTGGGTGGGTGAGGATTTTTAGAGCTTAAAGCTTCTTAACACAAGTTAAAATATCCTGTAAGGCTGAAGCTTCTGCTTTCATTACATTAAGAAATGCATACTTTAACATCACTGAATTGAAATTTGGAAAAACTTGTCTTCATTAATCAAAATAAAACCCGTACAATGTTAGGAGTAAAAAAAAAAAAAAAAAAAAAAAAAAAGGCTTGCAGCTGGAAGTTGTCCATTATCACTGTTTTCTTTGCTTAGACAAAAAGCCACAGAAGTTTCAGATGTCAAATGCTAAGATCATTCAGCTCCAGAAAACCCGATTAATAAGAGCTAAATTCAAGTGTATTCAAAACCAATTTAGCTAATTTCATTTGTAAATGTAAACTCTTTTTTTTTACAAATACAGATGCTAAGAAGAAACTTTAGCATATTTCTGGTTATTTTACTGTTAGAGTAATGAATTAGAAACTTTAAGAGAAACAATCTGTTGATAGCATCATGGAAATAGTACTAATAAAGATTATGAAGGCAAGACTGGTAAACTTTTCAGAGCAAAACTATTTACAGTCTTAGAAATTCTCTAGCAATATTGTTTAAATTAGTTACATAGAAGTGGGTTTTTTTTCAAAACCTCTTCAGGAAAATAATAACTAAATGTATCAGAAGATATAAATAAGCATATCCATAAAATGGACAAATACTGTGCTCTATGCTAAAAGCATATTAGATGTTCCCTCAGTAAAATAGTGCATTTGAAAATCTGGAAGACAACAAAGAGAGGAAGAGGGAAAGACACACTGCTTAGTGTTAAGGCTTGTAGAGTTTACAGGGGAAGTTAGAAGATTGACTCGATTTTATTCACAGTTTTGCCAGCGTAAATTGACTTTTGCTCTTCTCTGCAGCTTGACTGTGGGCTAACAGTGGTACCATATAGATGTCATGAATGGAAAGGGTGATTTTTGCCTGTAGGAGGTGGGCTGCCAGATGATGAAGCCCAACATTAACCTCAACCATGCTGAAGGTAAACACCTTTAGCTATTCAAGGCAAAACTAGTATTTTACTGCTGACGGGATGCTTTAAGCAAGGCTGATAGAGAGTAGGATTATACATAGGAAGCTTCTTCTGCATTGTCTTTACTCAGACACATGTCCCATTGGCACTGGGGGGAAGTTCCACGTGAATAAATCTTGGTGCTGAGGTGTGGGTAGAGGATGGGGCAGAGGTCTGCGGGCTGCCTGGAAGATGTTTCTGACAGCAGATGTGCCCTTCAAAGAGGACAAGACTAAACTACCGTTGATACTGAATTGCACTTGCAGCCCAGTCCTACACCCACTCATGCCAGTGGCAGAGTTCCTGCTGCCCTGAAGGGAGGGAACCTTTAACCCTTCAGGATTTAATAAACAAGCCCATGCTCTGAGCAGTGTTTTTTCACCTTGCCTGGGTAGCAGTAGTCATCCCAATTAAGAGCTGAACTTCAATTTAGTGCAGATTATCAGCTGTGTAACTGCTTGGCAGTTGGTTCCCTGACCTCTTCCAATATGGGGTATTGAGTAAGGACTGAGCTGTAGCATAACAGAGAACCTCAATGCTGCCCCAGCCAGCCTTAAAGGAGTTTCATTTTAGAGCTCCCATCTAGAGATAGTTAAAATCTCTCTTTAGGATCTTGCATGCTTTGAAACATTCATTTCCCTCTGATCAAAGCCTCCTTGAAAGCTGTACCTGGAAACTCTGCATGCGCAAGGAAGGCAACAGATACATGTGAAAGGAAATCATTGCCCTGTCTGCTTCCATGGCCATAAAACCCAGCTTTCCTTTCCCAACCCTTTTGTTTGTAGTAGCTAATTTAGGTCTCAATCCTCTTTGAAGTTTCAAGTGCAGGGAAAACACTGGTAAACAGAAATCTCAGCTTGGTAACAGGACATTATAGAAAGCAATTACGTAAGTTTGCAGTGTAGCTAAAAGCCTGTCATGAGCATTATCTAACACTATCCCACATGAAGAAAGAGCGTAATCCAAATGTCTATTTATTTAATTGTGCAGGGCAACTGCCCAGATAAGGAGAGCTATAAACTTAATCCAGCCAATTACTCTTTATCTGTTGTAAGGTTTTTGAGTTTGAAGCAAGTTCTAACTTGAAAAGACCTTGCTGCAGAAATAAAGCATGAATGCTAAAGTGTTTCTATCGGAGATGAAGCCATCACATATTTTGAACTTGTACTTTCACTCGAGGCTGTTTTAATTCATAACAAAACAGTGCCCTTCTGGATTTACATTGCTATAAATGAAAGAAAAAGTGAAGTGGTTCCTGCTGAGCAATCCCACTATAAATCCAGGTTTGAATCCCACTTTCAGGTAACATTTATTCTCCCATCTAGGAAAGGGTGAACCTGCTGAATGCCTAGTAGCTTTGGGTCTGGTTTGAAGCGCTACACTTGGACATGTTTGAAGCCATGGTTTAGATTCTGAGAAAGGTGTTCATTAAACCAATGTAATCTAAAAAGTTTAAGATTTATTTGTTATACTTCTGCAATTCTGGCATAGCTGAGAACAGAATTTGGCCAGAGTGCTTAGGCATGAATTAAATTATAAGAATTTGTGTTCAAGCACAACTCTACTTGTCATCTGTGTTGCAATTGTACATTATTTGCATACAATTTTAATAAAACTTAAACATTTATTCTAGCAGCTCGCAGGTTTTTGCAGAAAGGTTGGAGGAGAGCTTTGCCATAGCCATTTTTGAAACACCTTCGGGTAACAGACTGCCAACAGATTGCCCTTTTAAGATTTGTATTTTACTTGCAGCTATGTGCAGAAATCTTTGAAGAACTTGAAAGTAACCTATCTTCCCTTAACAATTATTTTTATCTTGAATGGCTGTTCCCACATCAGACACAGGTTTATAGGTAAACCTGAAAGCCTGAAGCCCTCTGCCTGGTGCAGCACGTGCTCCTTTCTACCTCTTACTGGAGCGGCAGCTGTGCAGATCTCCACTTTCCCACTTAAATGGGTGTTGTATCTGCACCTCTCAAGTGTGATGGTTGAGGGCCTGGGCAGGGCTCGCCAGCCAGCTGTAACACCTCTTGTACTATTTTCAACCAGTTTGATGCTAAAGATGTAATCTGCACTGCTAGAGCTTCGTTATGAAAGAGCAGTTGGATATCAACCATCAGAAAATGCCTTTATTTTGCTTTTTTTTTCTAGCTGGCATTTCTGATGCATCAAGCATTCTGGCTTGTATCAGAAGTAGTGTGACCAGCAGGACTAGGGAAGCGATTGTCCCCCTGTACTCAGCACTGTTGAGGCCACAACTCAAGTTTTGGGGCCCTCAGTACAAGAAGGACATTGAGGTGCTGGAGTGAATCCAGAGAAGGTCAACGAAGCTGATGAAGGGTCTAGAGAACAAGTCTTATGAGGAGTGGCTGGGAGAACTGGGGTTTTTAGCCTGGAGAAAAGGAGGCTGAGGGGATACCTTATCACTCTCTACAACTGCCTGAAAGGAGATTGTAGCGAGGTGGGGTCAGTCTCTTCTCCCAAGCAACAAGACAAGAGGAAATGGCCTCAAGTTGCAGCAGGGGAGGTTTATATCAGATATTAGAAGAAACTTGTTCACTGAAAGGTTTATCAAACACTGGATTAGGCTGCCCAGGGAGGTGGTTGAATCACCATCCCTGGAGGTGTTTAAAAAGACGTGTACATGTGGTGTTTAGGGACCTGGTTTAGCAGCAGAGTTGGTAGAGTTAGGTTAATGGTTGGACTCGATGATCCTAAAGGTCTTTTTCAACCAGAACGATTCTGTAATTGTGATGTATTCTGGAATTTTCCCTTTCCTTTTGGACTTGCTCCTTTGTTTAAACAGCCACCAAGGAGTGGGTGGAACAATCTTACGACCTCTGGCTGTGGTGTAGCTAAAGTGAAATCCAGCTAGAGGCTTCACAGAATTATTGCTATTAGTACCATGCAAAGATTGTTTTTTGTTTGAAGTCTGTCATGCTTTTGAATTATAACATGGTGGATTTTATTTATTTATTAGTTTTAACAAGTGGGTAAGATTCCTTCAGAACACACAAGAGTGTGAGATATCTCAGTTGAGTCTGAGATACGTGGCTTGTCATGGAGGTACTGAAACCTACCGTCTGTCTGTGCTGTGGAGAAGCAGAGTTGGATCTCTTTGAATGAAAGTAGTGGCTGCAACTATGTTGCAGCTGCGTCTAGGCTCCAAAGTGGGCTTTGAAAGAGCCATGAAACTCTTTTCTCACTTTTGTGAGAGCACATTTTAACCTCAACCCTTCCAGCAATATCCCATTTCACATGCTAAATGGATCATTTATGTTTAGTGCCGTCATGCCTGCAGGACCCTGGTTTTGTGGAACACTTTGTTGTGCGCTGCCAAGGGTGGAGCAGGGGGACTCGGTGCTACCACTGAGCACCTGCTGTGAGGAGAAGCACAGGAAGAGTGTTGGGTTTACTGCCCTGTGTGGGAAGAGTATCATTGGTCTTGGTGTTTGATCTTCAGATGGTATAAGGGGAAATTATGTCTCCTTTGTATGATAGTCATATATATTGGCATCTGCCAGTAAATATAAAAGCATTGAAATTAGTATTTAGCAAGGAAGGAGCCTGTGCTAAGTTATTTCCTTGCCCCAGCAACCCAAACATAGGTCAGTGTCCCATCGCTGCCTTTTACTTTCATACCATCATTCATATTCTGATATTCGCATCCTCTTTATGTGATGTTGCCTAGCATGTGTGTGTTTTCTACATCCCTTCTTCCATCTCTGCAGCCTTCATTATGTTCTCGTGGCTGTCTTGATTACCTAAACTTGTTCCTGACCTCATTTGTCACAGTTTGATGGACAGAAGCCCAAATACCCTCTCTGCAGGTACAGATCTCTGGAGCAAGGAAGGATGCAAATGTCCTTCCATCCACTGGTTACAGTTCATCATTTGCAAACTGCAGACAGAACTACATACATGTAGTATGACAGGGAAAGCTGAGACCCCATTACTTTTTTGAGACCACATTACTTTAAGAAAAGACACTGTATAATACCACAAAATGTTTGAGGCCTTTTCAAAACCCCCTTCTTTTTGTTATTTCCTCAAGGGGATGACTGGGAATGTATCATGTGGTTGCAGCATTTTCTCCTTTGATATGTGCACATACAAGATGGTATCCTCCCACAGAAGGATTTTTGCTTAGAGAAATTAAATGCCCAAGTATGTTTAAATGAATCAATCATGCATTTTGAAGTGTGTGTGTATTCATGAATCATATGACATGAGCTAGGCAAAATACAACTGCTTTAAAGCAAATGGTATAAAAAATATGCCTTGGAAATAGTCACTTGAACCAATTCAGAACCTCCTCTTGCTAGCAGTTTTCAAATGCTTAACAACTTCCAGTGGAAATGTAAATTTTCAAAGACTTTTTCAGTGTGAGATAATTTGTCTTCAGGACACATCCTGACAGCTATGTTTCTGTTGAAAGAACTAGTACTGATGGCTACAGCCTCTACAGAATATCAGTAGGAGGTGTCACTTCTGACACAGAAGATGCTCTGAGTCCGTGGACAGGAGCACTCCATTTCAGAATGAGCTGTGGAAGTTATGTGGGCTTTTTGAGCATGTGGAGACTTAGAGCTAGAAAAGGGTGTTAGAAGGCAAGTTTTCAGTCACTAGCTGCGATGCATAATGACAAAAATAAGAGTGGTAAGTTCACCTGTACCTGGCTGAACTTGTTCTCCTGGCAGTGTGTGATGGCCTGTGATATGTGCCCCATACCCACAGGGTTTCAGATAAACCTAAGTTTTCAAGAGTGTCTAAGTGAGTGAGCTGCAGACATTGCACATCACAGAACTGCTGTGCAGAGGTGCTGGCTTCAATCCAAGAGTGTACATAAAGCACTAACCCTGTCTGGTAAATCCTGCCTCTCCAAAGATGATGTCAGCTCAAGCAGAGCGTCGCCCTGTCATGGCCACTTCTAAAGTGGCTGTACAGTTTCTGGCTGCAGAACAGGAGTTGATTGATGCTAACACAAGTGACTCTGCTCACCAATGTAGAAATACCTGAGAAGCCTTGACTTCCAGAAAGAGGAGAAGGACCCCCTTTAAGGGCATCTCAGTCAGCATGCTCAAATATCAAAGCATCCCTAGTGTTTATTACCCTTTAGAAAGTAAGGCTGTAAATTCTCATTTAGATGGAAGGATTATTTGTAACCTGCAACAAAGCTACCAGATTTTCCAGTAAAGACTTTGTGAGGTTGTATTAATTAATCTTATTAAATCTTGAGATCATTCAGTGGTGAGCACTGTTTACATTCAAGTATTTATTGTATTCATTACCCTGCCCACTGGATATGTCCTTGCCTTTGTTTAGCTTAAGGAATTGCTATTTTCAAATGTTTGACATGTATTTGTATTTTTAGCAATGCCATGTTCCCAGGTGTTATTCAAGCTTCTTCCGGAAGATCTAAGATCTAACCAACACAGTGAATCACTGACACTGTTTTCTTTTTTGCAATAGAAAACGGCAAAGGTTTGAAATAGTGTTGGCTAAAACCAAACAATACTGATTTTCTTGGAATTTCTGTAGCAATACTGCATGCTGCCCAAGCACGTGGCTGAGCATTAGATGAGGCCTGGGGGAAAAAGTGTAGGATCCTGCTAGAGGTGGCTCGGTGCAGTGGAGGGTTGCACCATGCACTGGTGATCCTCAACAGCCCAGGTCCTGAGCCAGGTCAGCCAAGAGGGCACCAGCAGAGATTGGGGTGAATCCTGCCCCTGACAGCACAAGTCAGCAAGACTTTCCCAAGACGGCTGCCCCAAATTCCCAGCCAGCCCTTCCACCCCACCCTGTATTTGCTTTCTAGCCTGCTGGTTCTTAAATTCCTTCTGGCAAAGTAATACAGTTTCCAACTCATTATGTAAGGTTCATGTTTGTCACCTCTTAACCTCTAGATGTGTGTTTTTCTTTTGATCCATGTTTTTCAACATATCTAAGAGCAGGCTGTGCCTAAAAGAGTAAAGATGCATTCCTTCTGAAGCTACGTATTCATTTCATTCAATTAATATTGTGTAGAGAGGGCACCGGTGGGTTTTGTATGTATACATTACTAGAAACCAAAATTACTGTGTGCTGGAGATAAAATTAGCTTTTGAAATTCCTTTTCCACTTTAAAATAAAAATAGCAGAATCTGCCTGTAATTGACCACCTCAGTCATCACAGAGGCCTCCTGTGTGCAGAGGCTTTGCTTTCAATATCTGTTTTCCCTTGGCTTTAAAGAGTAGTCTTTATTTGCAAGTTTATTATAGAAGCGTTCAAATTAAAGGTGGGCTGAAACCACTAAGTTTAAGTCTGGATCTGGATGCAACCTTCTAAATGTTCCATAGCCCAGGTTTTTGATTATCCTGACCAGAGATTACAGAGGTGTTTATAAAATTCAGGTTCAGAGCCACATCTCCTGGGTGTGGAAACACAACACTTTGGTTTAAGCCCTTTTCCCCAGTACACTTTGTAAAGCAAATTTATTTAGGGGATTATTAGTGGGCTGACTGAGCTGAAGAGCTTCCCATATTTGTTTTTTTTCAGATGAGGAAAGAAAATTAAACACTACTTTCCTAGACAGATAACATTGCACACAAGCGTCCTTCAACACAAGATGTTCACAACCTCCTTTATCATGTTGAAGCCCTTCTCAGTAGGGTCTCATGATAATTTACATTTTTCTGTCACAGGGCTGGGAGAAGGTTCTGCTCTTCTTCACCCAGACAGCAGGTCCCACCCTCGGTCCTTGGAGAAGAGTGCATGGAGAGCTTTCAAGGAGTCACAGTGTCATCATATGCTGAAACACCTTCACAATGGAGCCCGCATCACTGTGCAGATGCCTCCTAATATTGAGGGACACTGGGTCTCTACTGGGTAAGGAAAGATGAAACAAAATGCTTGAGTGATATATGTGGAAGGGAAGGCAAGAACAGAGCAGAGGGAAGGGTGACTATTCCCACTTGGAGCAGCAGGGGAAATATTTCCTTTAATATGGTGATGCTCTACATTCCAGATGCTTTCTATATGTTTATGCATAAAAGGAGAAGGAGTGACATTATGTACATGCATAGAATAGCATGCTATAAAACTGTCTTGATTAATCAATTTATAGTCTGGATTTTAAACAGCATGCTGTGAAATATCTTTAAATCTCTCTTTGAATAGGCAGGAGCCCAAGATGCCAAAATGAATGCTTATTCAAACATGACATTGTGCTATCTTTGACTATATACATTAGATCCACTGAATGGGCCCTTGTTTTCAGAGCATGTGTCTAGCACAGGTTTTATTAGCAAAAGAAATTAAGAAGCTGTGTTTCACCAGTTCTGCTACTCTCTATACATAGTGACTTGTAATTTAGAGAGCTGTTTTGCTTTCTGTGTCTCAGCAGGCAATATCCACATGCTTATTTGAAGCAACTTGAAGTAGGAAAGACTGGGGTATTTTAACCGAAAGGAGTGTATTTATGTTAAGCAGTGTAGATGCTACAAGAGGGACAAGTTTGAAGGCACAAAAGGACTTTCTGAAGGAAGTGGAATTTAACTGCTATTTACACCTTCAGAAAAAACTCCCTGTTGAGAGTGGTAAAGCTGAGGACACAATCCTGCACATCCTTTGCAGACCAGAGCTGGTGGAGCACCACCAAGAAGCTTGTACAGCAGCTGTAGAAGCAAGTTCTTTGTACTGTTCTGTGGCCATTTGGCAATTCACTTTCTGATGTTGTCAGTCCTTTTGCTAAATCTACCATGCAAAAGAGAAGAATAGATGTCTAAAAAGCTGCTACCTTTTTCAGAGAAGAATTGGGTCACATGGTGGTCCCTAGACAAAAAGGAAACGCAAAATATGACTCAAAGTATTTAAAACTGCAAAAAGAAAGCCCTTAGTAAGATATGATCACCATGAAGCAGTATATTAATAACAGCATAACAGCAGGGCATTTGTTGGTTAATTGGCATGTCACAGATGCCAAGCTCCTATTTACCCCCATTTATGCCAGAGGGACATTAGCACCCAAGTGTCTCTGTGGACCCATGCAGGTTTGCTCCATCTTGCTACCTGTAGAGTACGTGACGTGCCACCTTGCTAAAATCTTGTTTCCTTCACTTTCTGTCTTCCCACAGCTGTGAAGTTAGAGCAGGCCCAGAGTTCATCACAAGATCTTACAGGTTCTACCACAATAACACATTTAAGGCCTATCAGTTTTATTATGGTGGCAATCGCTGCACAAACCCTATCTACACATTAGTCATACGTGGCAAAATACGTCTCCGCCAAGCATCCTGGATCATCCGAGGGGGTACTGAAGCTGATTATCAACTACGCAACATACAGATCATATGCCACAATGAAGCAATAGCCAAAAAATTAAGTGAGTTGGTGAACCATACCTGTCCTGGATTTATACCAGAAGACAGTCCCTGGGAGCAGGATGTGAGCTACGATTTGCTGAGAGAAGATAATGGCTGTGAATGCACCAAAGCTCTGAATTTTGCCATGCACGAACTCCAGCTGATCCGTGTGGAGAAGCAGTACCTGCACCACAATTTGGACCACCTTGTGGAGGAGCTATTTCTTGGAGATGTTCATACTGACGCTACTCAGAGGAGGTACTATCGGCCCTCTAGTTACCAACCTCCTCTTCAAAATGCCAAGGTATGTGTCTCTATATATGCCCTCTTTTTAAAATGCTAGTGACAAAGCCCATGTTATTCAGCGCTTCTGAGTCAGTGCACTAGTGTAACCTAAAGTGTAGATGTGCTTCTAAAATAAGAGGTGGATTGCAGCCTTACAGGTGAAGCAGCCAATTAGAAAAAAATAAATCACAGAATGTATTTTGTGACAATAGTAACTCTTCTGTGGTTTATGAGGCTGCATCAAGTGTGGAAAAAGTACGCTGATGAACTAAGGTCAATAAAAGCCACTCTGAAGATTGAATCAAAGACTTGTATGCAGAGATGGGAGTAGTTGGCTGGGACCACAGCTTTAGACTAGCAGCTGAAATGAGAGAAAGGTTGGTACAGGGCTGAGAAAGGACAAGAGAAACAAGCATGTGGATGCTTGTGTAGCTGCAGTATTGCCAGAGAGAGAGGATATCAAATTGTATCAGCATGTGGAAGTTGTGTGATCCATAAACTGAAGAGAAAAAGAGGAAATTGCAAGGTAGACACATGAAAAGGACAGCATGAAGGAAAAAAACCTGGTGGGCTGTGCAAGTCATGGATCCAGATGCAGGCACACACATTAATAAAATGAAAAACAGGTGCATTTTGAACAGGGCTTTAATTCCATTTGATAATTCAGTTTTCAAAGGGGCCTTAAAGTGCCCTCAGCTTCATTGGGAACTGATCAACTCATAGAAAGTTAAATAAAAATCAAACAGAAAGAGTAGACGTTGATGGCCTGTAGCAGGAAGGCTGTCTATAGATCTTTCCTGGTGACATTTCAAAGGCAGGCGGCGATTGGAACCACATTGCCGCTGCTGCCAGTGTGCTCCAGCTGGGCGCTGCCACAGCATCACTTCCAGCTAATGGGTTATCACCATTTTTAAACATCTCATTGCAACCAACTCAAAATCAGCTACAGCTTGTCAGCAATAGCAGGGAACACAACAGGGGAAATGAGAGTTTTGATGAGAAAGCCTTGGCTTTCCCTTCCATTCAAAACTGGCCGCCCTGGGTTGCATCTGCCTTCAGTGAACAAAAAATTTCAGTGGTTCAGGACCTTACATGATCTGCCTTCAATTGTTTTAGTAGCCTGGCCCAGGGATAATTTTAATGCACAGTCAACTGCACCTCTGTATGAAAGTTGCTGTTGTTTCTCACATTCTTGTGCGCTCTTCAAGTGACCAGGGACAAATTTGCACTTTCTTTTTAAACACGTCTTCCCAAAATGGAGTTTCAGCAGCACTATATGAACCACAGCATGTTCCTCATAAAAATTTTACTTTTCTTTAATTAATTTAAATATGCACATCAATTTCTCTTTGCTTATTTGGGAGTGAGGGTTCTTTCCTAAATCTCTTCTTCCTTGCAGGTATCTGTAGGTACAAATTTACAATTTATCGGACACCAGCTATCTGTTTTACCTGCACTAGAAAATACAGTAGATCTTTTTCTGACCATGTGAAACAGAGTCAAAATCTTGATTTAATTCACCTTAGCTAATTATATTTTCTGGTCAAATCTAGTTGTCTTATTATGGGCTGATAGAGAACATAGTAAATGCTTACACTTCTACCTTGTAGTAATTTCATTACAGTCAGAATGATCAGGTGTACTGTCAACCAGCTTTATAAAAATAAGACTTTTGTTCAGGTCTGCTGTAATTTTAGGACACACTGGTAACAATTTTCCTGCTGGTTTCTTCTGCTACTGTAGCATCACTTTTTTTCCTCTAAAATATAACCCCTTTAACATATAATGCTCATATTTATGGTATCAAGTCTTGCGTAAGAGGTCTCTTTCTTGAGCCACATTGGCTAAATAAACTGTGAGAGTACTGAAAACTCGCATTTGTGTTTGCAAAGTCCATTATCTCAGGCACAATCTGATCCTTTCTGACTGGGTGGGTGACACCTCTATGTGGAAGGTAAGAGCAGCCTCAGCCTGCCTGCCTGGGTCACCTTGCATGCCATTATCCCCAAGTCCCACGTGTCTGCAGGTCCTTCCTGCCCAGGTGTACCCATGTACTCTGACTGGGGAGAGCCTGTGGTGCAGATCCCAAGGGAGGCGTCCACATGGTATGTTTACGAGAACTGGGAGAGAGGAAAAATAAACAAGATTACTAGTTATCCCATGATATTAATGAAGTACAGTGCTTCCAAATAAGATTTTTGGTAGCCAGGTCTTGGCAGAGGCTGAATCTCAAGGCTGAATTCATGACACTGGAAGCCCATTCTTAAGAATACTGTTGGCTACAGAAGGTGCTGTTGCTATAGAAAGCAAAGTTGAACTATGAATACACCAAAATATGTACAGATTCCAGCTCTCCATGATAAAACCACTATAGTTTAATAAAAGGGAGACCCAGGTCCTGACTTGCAGGACACTGCTTGACTCCCAGTTTGGCCACTTATGACTTCTGGAGAGTTATGATACCTCTGTTTCTCATCCAACCGTGCCTGCTTGGCTCCCACAATGTATATATACAGTGTGTGGATTGCTGGGACACCAGTCTCAGCTGGAGCCTTCAACAGCAAAAGATGGGTAGGTTTAACACAAGTTTAAAGTGTGCAACAATGCAGCTTCTCTTTGTGATCTTTTGGTAGATTCCTCTTGCTCAGATTCGACGTGAGATTTCTTTTGTCTCAGGAGAAGTTGGGCCTGCTGGTACTAGGCTTTCAGCGTGCTATAAATAACAGTACCCCTAAAAAATGAACTTTTGCCTCAGCTGTCATGACAGATTTCTGGGTGTTGGCTTGTACTTAACCGTGAAGTTCTCTGTACCAACAGGTTTGCAGCTCGGCTGTCTGACCTAGTGTTTGCCACATGTAGGAAGAATAGTAACAAGAGATGCTTTTTTTTTTCTTTTCTTTTTTTCTTAAGTCCAGGCAGACCGCTGAAAGGTTATAACCCTTCTTCTTTGAAGTCTTTTCCATTTCTAATTGTTGCTCCACTGGGACCCAGCTGAAAATGAGTTTAAATGCTAAATTGAGTTTAAAACTACAAGTCACAGACTCCTCTGGAAACTGGACACCATGAATAAATAGAAACGTTAAATCAACTTGTTTTTTTAAGGTTTCTACAGTCATACCAAAAGGTTGAGAAGGCCAGGAAATTGCTTCTGAAGTGAATCAGGTGTATTGTGTGGAATCTTTCATATAAGGCTTTTTTCATTTCCTTTTTATTTATTTTTATTTTAAACTTATAAAGATCTGTCTAAAATAAGTTAAGAGGATTCACATTTTGAGTTAAATTTATAGTTAAGTCTCTATATAGAAGAAAGTTCCACCCAGCTCAAGAGTTTACACGGCCTGTAGGTTGGATGTGGTAGCCCCATTCATTACTTATGTGGTTGAAATTAATGGTAATTAAAAGCAAATGATTGCTGGATATGTTAGGAATGCCAAAGCCACATGATCAGGACTTTAAACAAACAGAATTGGACTTTCTCCAGATTCCTGCAGCGATTTCACCACAGGATGGTAAATCAAAAGGGCTGTCCAAAAACCAGACAGCTTTATGCTGAGCTACAAATCTGAATAAATTCACAGATTACCTCTGTATCTCAAGTGTTCATATAAAATCATGGAGCTTTTAAAAATATATATGTCATTTCTTAAGGCTTTATGAGTTATTTTAGATAAGAGCATACCTTAAACAAATTCCTCCTATAAAATACGTGGAAGTTCCTGAGTGCAGCTGATGAATAGGTCACTGCGTAGAGTTATCTTGGCAATCCTCTAGACTTGCCCAAGATATCAGTTAGGACTTGCTGGTGAACGAGGCTGAATATCTTTGATGTCTTTTGACATTACGAATTTATCAAGAGATTCAAGCTGTTGCACATGCAGCTTCTTTAGCCAGCGTGAGAGAGCACACGGGTGGGAAGGGCAGGACAGGGGAACTGCTTGGCCATCATTGTACAAAATATTATGACAGCAGTTAGGACAGCACCAAGGACCCTGACTGATTGGTCATAAAAATCACACCTTATTTCTCAATGCATACAGAGATTTGTAGCATGAAGGAAGGCTTGAATGCAGTATTCATTCACTATGCAGAAGAACAGATGTTTCCAGAGATATCTGCTCTAAAACTACAGGAAATGTGTACAGCAGCAATACTGGGACACTTATTTTGCATCTAATTGCCTCAGCAATTGTGTTTTGTAAACAAAGAACTCCTTGTGCTATTTTGTCATCTGACAGAGTACCAGGAAAGATCAGAGCAGGGCTGTGATGACCGGTCATTCTAGTTAGATCATTGTTTAGGAATAAGGCTGGAGTGGTCTGGAACATCACAAGAAGCCAAAAACATGCTAGGATAACCTTCCTTCTGTCTTTGCCATGCTCAGACATTTTCTGGCTTTTTGACACTTTCAGGTAGACATTTTCCTTCGAAAATGCAATTCCAATGAGCTGGTTCTCTATTACAAAGTTTCTTCACCTCTGGGAGCTGACTTCCAGCAGCACCTGGCATTTGCAGCTAATACAGATATAATGTGTGGAGGCTTGTGCTTGGGCTTTCCTTTAGCCAGGTGGTGAAAAACAAAGTGCACCAAGTTTTTTGTGCTTTTCAAAATTTGAGTTTTCATCTCTGTGAAGCTCAGTGAATTCATCTGTGTAACTGATGAGCTCCGTAAGTTAATAAATAGGTGTTAAACATGTGAGGTGCCTCAGAGAAATATGCAAAACATTATCTCAACCAAGAAGTGTAGTTTTGGAGGACAAAACTCCTTTGTTTGCTAAAGTAGTGCCACTGAACATCTAGATTGAGCCAACACTTGAAGGGTTCCTTTTGTTCATTGTTACTTGCAAAAGGTACTTGGTTAGAGAAATGATGAGGGGAGCAAAGAAAGAACATTCAGAACAATGTCCAACTAGGTTGATTCCAGGTTTATGAACATTAACAGTGTGTGTGATGCACCTCAGAAATAAGAAGAGACAAAACAGCTTCCTGCTGAGGCTGGTTCCTGCCACAATGGCCAGCACCGTGGGCTGTGGCCTTGCAGAAGAGTGCTCCTTGCAACTTGCTGCTCCGCTCTTACTGCCAACACTAGCACTAGTGCCAGGCAAGGGCTGTAGCAGAAAGCTGCTCCTCACTCTCTGTGTGAACCTTCAAAAGATAAGTGTTGCTTTTAAAACCATCTTAGTAAACTTCATTGTCACTGTCTGTTCTGCCATGACAGTAAAAGCCTGTCCCCACACAAATATAGTACCACGGATCACAATTAACTATTTAGCCTAGCAAAATAAAACATGGACCTTCAGATCAACTCAGCATATGTCTCTTAACTACTGACACCTTCCTTGTTGCTGGCATATAACCACACTTGCTTAATCTTTTGTAAGAGGGCGAGGGAGGACTCACCAGTAATATTGGTACATGGTTCAGAGGGATGTATAGGTTGCTTTTTAAAGGTGTAATAAACATCTAAGGCAGCTTTATTTTGGAATACTCTCTTCCTCAAAATGGACATTTGAGTTGTCCCTTCAAGTTTTCCAGGATTTTATTTTTGTTGATACTTCTCAAAATATTAATGACACCATAAATGAGTGTCATTTTAATAGGATAGATTACATACAAGCACATTCACCTGAGAAAAAGGCCACTTTTCTCTTTGTTCTTGTCTTTTGCCCTGGTTCATATCAGAAAATAACAGCCAGAAGACATTTGCATTTCAAGTCAATTGTCTTTATTTCAGTTTTATGCAGGGTTGTGCAACAGAATCAACATCATAGATCAGACAGTTGTGTAGTGATAGTGCCTTTGGATTCCTTCACTATCTCTCCCTTCATGGGAGCGGTTAATAAAAACCGTTCCTCAATATCTTAAAATATATGGTACGTATTTGTAGATAAATCTGAACCTATCTTCACCTTCCTTTCTGCTTGCAGCTCCTCTGTTCCCCACCATAAGAAATCCCAGACTGACAACCCTGCACAGGAGTTAACACTCTCTCTAACATTTCACTTGCTTGAAGATTTTTAATTAAAGTTTTAAATCTTTGTTATTATTCATTTCCTTTGGTGAGCTGAATTATAACTGTGTCAACCATGCTTGTCAACTCCCCAGGGCCAGCCTAATGTACGTTAGCCAACTCAGCTTCATATGAGGTCATGAAAAGCCTGCGAATTACCACTTTTGTGGTGGAAAGAGATTGTAGCTATTTGTTAGAGTGTTATCTTGGTCTGCAGTTATCTAGAGCAGTGGAGAAGCAGAGCTTGATACTACACCAAGCAGTTCATAAAAGTGTCTTTTCTGTGGACTTGGCTTCTTGGCAATGTGAGATAAAGCCATCCCACTTTCCTTTTTAAGTTGGAAGCATTTCCTTGAATTGATGCTCTCTCAAGGGTTTCCATTTGTCTTCATCCTGGGAGCAGTCAGTTATTAACACTAAAACTTGGCACCTGGTTTTCTCGAATGGTGAGGTTTAAAGCATCCTGACCAGGCATGCTTCATTCCAGTCTCAGCTAGCCCTGCCAGTGACACATGGTATTCAGGGGGACATGAGAGACCATTACTAAGCACATCTTTTCTTTCCCCTCTTCCTCAGTACTTTCCCTCATGGCAATATGGGCATTCACATCACAGGGGTTTCCTACCCCAGCTTTTGTGACTGTCAGACCCTGTCAGATGCTGGGCCACTGGTTGGGTCTGTACTGCATGCATGGTTCAGGCTTGAGCTGGCTCTTGAGGAAACTTGGCACCTGGGCCCTCACCACACACCTCAGAGAATCACAGACTCCCAGAATGGTTTGGGTTGGAAGGGACGTTAAAGATCTTCTCATTCCAATGCCCCTACCTTGGGCAGGGACATCTACTACTAGACCAGGTTGCTCAAAGCCCCATCCAACCTGGCCTTGAACACTTCCAGGAATGAAGCATCCACAACTTCCCTGGGCAACTGGTTCCAGTGTCTCACCACCCTCACACTGAAAAATTTCTTCCTAATGTCTAATCTAAATCTATCCTCTTTCAGCTTAGAACCATTACCCCTTCTCCTATCACTACAAACCCTTGCAAAAAGTCCCTCCCCAGCTTTCCTGTAGGCCCCCGTTAGGTACCAGAAGGCCGCTATGAGGTCCTCAGAGCCTTCTCTTCTCCAGGCTGAACGACCTCAACTCTCTCAGCCTGTCTTCATAGGAGAGGTGCTCCAGCCCTCTGACCATCTTTGTGGCCCTGCTCTGGACTTGCTCCAACAGCTCCGTGTCATTCCTGCATTGGGGGCTCCAGGACTGGACAGGTGGGGTGTCAGGAGAGTGGAGTAGAGGGGAAGAATCACCCCCCTGGACCTGCTGGCCACGCTTCTTTTGATGCAGCCCAGAATATGGTTGGCTTTCTGGACTGTAAGCATACATTGCTGGCTCATGTTGAGCTTGTCGTCAACCATCACCCCAAATCCTCCTCCTCAGAGCTGTTTGCAATGCATTCTCCACCCAGCCTGTATTTTTGTGCTTGGGATTGCGCCGACCCATGTGCATGACTTTGCCTTTGGCCTCGCTGAACTTCATGCTGTTTGCATGGGCCCACCTTCCAAGCTGTCAAGAAAACCAACACTGTAACCCTATCATAGAAGGCCACCAGATTTGTAAGGCACCATTTGCCCTTAGTGAAGCCATGTTGGCTGTCACCAAGCATTTTATTTTCCATGTGCCTTAGCATAGTTTTCAGGAAGATCAGCTCCATGATCTTGCCGGGCACAGAGGTAAGACTGACTGGCCTGTAGTTCCGCAGGTCTTTTTTCTCTTTTCTAAAAATGGAGGTTATGTTTCCCCTTTTCCAGTCAGCAGCAACTTCACAAACCACCACCAAACCTCCCTGCAACAAGGCTACACTGGGTGCTAGCCCTCGCTATTGCTGTACCATATAGATGCCATCTGTTCTCCTCTTCCAACTGAGAACAAGACCTTCTTCTTGCATGCACTGATAACCACTGGACATCAGGGCTGGACAAAGGTGCGTTTATGTCAGCTGAAATCCCGGCTCTTCCAAACAAACTCCCCCTGCTACAGCCACTAGCACAGACCCCGTGGCTCAGACAGCTCAAGTAGAGCATTGTAGAAATATTATTATTGTCAGTACATGACTTGGTAAGGCAGGACATTGTTACAGAAATTTGAAGTAAGTGATTTCACCAGCATGGGGTTATTGTAACTGAGCAGAGGGGTGGTGGCAGCAGCTCTTGGGGAGAGACCAGGCCCATCTGGCAATGGTGTGGGGATGGGGAGGGAAGGGTGAACTGAGAGTAGTCACATTGAATGTCTGGGTTTGAATAAAAAGCAACAGTCGAAAGGCCTGAGTCCCAAGGGAGGTATCACAGAAGAAAGCCACTGCCTTGCCAAGGGTCTGGGATTGGGTTTCGGTTTGACACTGGCATTGATGAGCAGGGAGAGGAGAGCAAGGAGTCCAAGAGTGGCACAACTGATGGCAAAGAGTATGTGTTTTTCCATCTTGCTGAGGCAGAGCTGATATTTGAATCTCTTAATCAGGTTGAGGTATAGGAAGGATGCGTCCACTGTACCTTGGATCCAGATAAAAAGAGAAGGAGAACTGATTTCCCAAATTACTTAAGGAAAGTGCTGTGTAATTTCATGCAAGTTTAAAGACCTTGCAGGTGTAAAACAAACAGCTACTGAGGAAACTAAAAGGGTCCACTGCTTCTCAGAATTGTCCTCTGCTTTTCCTTAGCCCAGGTTAGCTCCGAACAGTCACAGTCTCACATCTGCCTCAAAACCAGGCCTCCTATAACAGGAGTTGCCATATTTTTAGATAGCTTAGAAGCTTACTACACATAGTTACTTTCTATGCTTTTGTCTTCTTAATGTGTATGGTCTGATAAAATATGAGCTATTTGCAACTATAAAAGATGAGAGAGAGCCTTCAAGAAAACGGTGAAAATCCTCCATTAAAAATACAAAAAAAAATTCCCATAAAAATGCTTTTCTTATTTTTTTAAGAGAAACATTTGCTTTTCTGAGAAAAAATTAATACCAGAAAACAAAATATTTTTTTGTATCTCTCTTCCTTCAGACTAGGTATACTCAATTAAATATTTTCCCATGTCTTTTTAAAAATAAGAATTAAGTGAAAAAAATCAGATTCATTTTTCAGTCTGTTCTGCTAGGAATGCACTGCACTTTTAAGTAGTTTGAGCAATGAATCTTCTCTTAAGAAACAGTAAGTTATAGCTGAGATAATGCTAATTTTCTGTTATGTAAATAGCAGATAATACATAAATGTCAGAACAGTTATCCACTGTAATTCTACAGTGAGTTACAATTTGAGCTATTTCAGGCAAATAGTGGTTTCAAATTTTTTTATTGAGATACAGACACATTTTCAGGATATAAAGAATAAGTAGATAGATGTGGAAGAGAGCAAACACATTTGAACAAGGTGCTTAGTTGAAAATAATTGTATTTTCAGCCTCCTCTTTAATATTAGTGCTTGTTTGTTTTGTCCCTGAATACAACTTGCAGTATATCCTGCAGTTCCTTTCCTTGATAGCAAGCATTGATTTCAGCTTCTGCTTGAACCATAAGGAAAGGGTAGATTGTCTGTACATTTTGAAAAGGGTTTGGTCCATAGATATCTCATTCTTTAACAACAGCATTGAAATACAACGGCGTTCAAAGAAAACTAGAACACCTTCTTTCTATGTGTTACTCAAAGCTCATTGCACCATTGCTCAGAGAGCATCCCAGCTGCTTGATAGTTTTTTGGCCTGGGCCATAAAAAAACACTATGAATTGATTAGAGGCAAATTAGTCCTAGGCAGTCATAGAATCCCATCAAACTTAAGAGAAAATTAAACTGTGCTGAGAGGGTTTATGTTTCTGACTATCCACAGCAATTGGGAAAAAGATGAAGAAACCTCATCCTTGTTTGCTTTTTTTTATTAGAAACCTCCCTTCTTGGCTTCCAGAGATCTCTGGCCCTGTTACCACTTCAGCTGAGGCAGCAGGAGGGAGGGATAAGGAAAAATGTTGATGGAAATTTTCAGATCACAAACGCCTTTCTCCCCAACTACAAGAACTGAGTTTCCAGCCAGAGATTCAGGCTTATTTCAGCCCACATGAACTCGTGGATTAATTCAGAAATTGGCTTTAAAGAAACACCCAGGAGGGTGAGAAGTTGGGGCACCATCAATTCAGCATTGCAGAGCTGTAAGGAGGTACCCTTCATGGGAAGGGACCTTCCAGTCATCAGGCAGCTGCCATTTCAGGGGCTAGTCCTTCTAGCAAGACCCTACTATTAAAAATACTTCATTGTACACCTAAGGTAATAAAAACATGGAACAGATGTTCATGCTGTCCACTGCTCATTTTATTGCTTTTTAGTTTATGTCATGCCCAAATGAGCTTTTTATTAGAGAGTACTTAATCGTGTTTGAACTCAAATGTCCTCTGCCTCTGTTCCCTATTCTCTTTGAACATCTGTTTTTAGAAAATAATCTTTCCCTGAGACACATGGAAAGGGAGTGATTTGCAAGGCCTTAGCTAGTGTATTTAAGAGCCAAGAGCAGCCAACCTGAAAAAGCAACAGTGAAAAATACAGTCAGTTGTTAAAGATAAATTACTCCACAATTAAGTCAAATTGCCTCATAACAAAACTAGATCTTTCCCTTTTCCGTTACTTGGACAAAAATCATTCTGAGGGAGTTTACATGTGGCATATTCTTCTTAATGGAAGAATTAAGAAGTTATAAGTCTGTGAATGCTATCACAGAAAAAGAAAAAGGGGGGTGGGGGTGTTTAGGTAGGCTTAGATCCAAGCGCTGATCTCAGGGAAGTGATGTGTTCAAGGTACATCTGTATGAGATACCTGAGCCAGCCAGTGAAAGGGATACTTCTGCTTCCCTCCTCACCAACCCAACCACTCCCTGTCCCACTCCCTGTTTGCTGCAAAAAGTGCCTGTTCACCACAGTCCCTTCATCTGGGCACATCACCAGTAATGAGAAGACAGGCAGGCTGGATGCTTCTTAACAGTGCAACTGGCCAGAGCTTCGGAGCTTGTGCAAAGCCTTTGGATTTAGAAGGGCTGCAAAGCTACCGCAGTTCAAGATATGGACCACAGAGGTCAAAGAGCTAGATTACCTACAGACAAGTGTTTATACTGCTAGACTTCTATTTCTGTGAGTTAACGTGGACCTTTCCTGAGTTTGCTCAAGGAGTCACCTCTACTTGCAGTGTAATGGCAGCCAGTATAGTCACGCTGCGTGAGTCTCACAAGTTTTAAGAAGTAACTCCTCCTTTTGCCTCAAGATATTAACCCAGCCCTGATAAGGAGAAAGGGGCTGCTTGTAGTTATGAATTTTTTTCCACCATGGAGCTCTATGGACCTTAATCTGCCAACTCTGCTGCTGGCCACAGCCAGAGGACTAAGCAGCCGTAGGTTGTGACCACTCTGCACTTTGTACACTCCCATTATGACAGAGAAGACATCAAACTATGGTAATACTCCCTGCCCAGCATCAGAGGCTCAACTCATAATACCCATAGTTTTTAATGTTGTAGAGGAAAGAAGAAACCTAAAATCACTGCTAGAAAATGGGAAAAAAATAACTTTTATGCTTGATAGTCCTTCCTCTTAAAAAAAAAAACCACAAAACAAACAAAAAAACCCAAAAACAAAAACAAAACATTGCTGTAAATAGGACTGGTTCCACATCTCCTTCTTGTCTATTTGCTAGACCTGAGAAACAACAGAAAAGTCCCACAAACTGCCAAGGGTGACCAAGAAGACAACAGGCTTGGTTTCTGTTTGGTTTTCTTCAGATTTTGAACAAGGGCAACAGAAACTACTGGTTCCCAGGTTAAATTGCCTTGTTCTACAAACTGATTGTAGAGGACAGGGTCCTGAGATGGAAATGTGAACATAAACCAAACCACCCTGGTTGGCCGGGAATGTCGCTGGATTGAAGGCCATTCTAGAGTCCATCTCTCACAGCCTGTATTGCTCTGCCAGGGACTCCTCTGGGAGATCATAAGAGCTTTCAACTTCACATCAATAGCAAAGGGACTCTAGCAGAAATTGTCTCCAGCTATTGACTAATTCAGCTTATCTAAGCTATGGTATGTTTTATAACACTGCCTTCTCCTCACTTTCTTGGCTTTCTTGCTTCATGTTATGTGAGTGGGGAAATCAAGGGAGTAAAGTTACTGTCAACAATGCAGTTTATTAGCCCTTAAAGTGTTAGTGATGCCAGCGAGCCCCATGGCAGGGCAGCCACGCTGGAGAAACGAATGCTTGATAGACAACAGCATCTTCCACAGAGCAACCCCTCAGCCAACCCCTCAGCCTAGATCACTGCAGGTGTCCATATAAGGCAGTGGTTACATCTTTTGGATGTTCATCCCCAAGAAGACAAAGTGTAATAGAAATAATTTTATATTTCAAAAATGTGTGTTTCTTCAATGCTTTGGTTGGCAGTGCGCAGAATCGCACACCTCTTCCAACAGCATTCTTGCAGCACCAGCACTGCCCAGGACAGGGCAGGTGCTCAGCTTCTGGCATCCCCATTCACGGCTGGAGCTCAAGGGAAACAGGGTGGCTCTGCAGCTACCCGAGGCATACCGAGGTGGTCTCCACCTTTCCCCAGCACCAACTCGTTTCCTAGCCATGTCTAAGTCACCTGCCCGCCAGCAATACTGAGCCACAAACCTCTCGGTAAACCAGCCCACTTTCTGGAGAAGATGACTGATGTCCTCTGTAGAGAGCTAGGCATTCAGCAGACTGGTTTTGTAAGTCCCAAACAGGCTTGCAGGTGAAACTTGGTGAGATTTTATTGCAGGCAAGAGGAAAGTGGACACTGGACTTCTGTCATATTGTATTTGAAGGTTTGTTCCAGGAATAGAGCTACACACATTTTTTATTTTTTTTTTTATTATTATTATTATTATTATTTTAAATCATATCCAGGTCCCTGACATTTCTGTCTGCTTCCTCACAGCTCAGTGTCTTTATTTAGCCTTCTGCCAGCCCTGTCCCAAACAGAAGAGCTGTAATTGTCTGAAATGACAGGAAGGTCACACAAGAAATCTAGAGCAAAATAGGAAACATAGCTGCATCTTTGTTCCCCTCTTGACCATCAGAAAATCCAAACTGAAACTTGCCATTTCAGAAAATGGCTCAGTTTAACAGTCCTTACGTGTTTTCTGTGTTTCCAGTGTTCAGGAGAACCAGATGTTTTGCACCAGCCTCTTCTGCCAGTTACTGTGGCACAAATCTGTGCTAACTTCACCAGTTGCAGTTGAATTACTCAATTAAATATTCTTTGTATTTTCACTAAGACATTAATGGCTCTTGCACCTGCTTACAGAATTTAGATGAAAAATTTATCTTAAAATTAGTTAACAAGCTCCACAGTGGGAAAGAACTGCATCCATTTTAATAGCATGCTGACTAATGGTTCTCAGAAGACCATGTGTTCTGAGGTGTAAAGACCCTCTGGAGGTCACCGAGTCCAACTTTCTTCCTCCTTAAAGCAGGGCTGTTGGCCAGCAAAGTTATTTTGCACATAGACCATTATTCTACATCCTAGGGATGTAGAACAGAAGGGGTTTCACTACTTTTGGTGTCTCTCTCTTGTCTAGGGTGGGGGCAAATATAAACCCTGTTCAATATGTGGGAGTTGTATGTTGATTCTCTGAAGCTACCTATGGTCATATGATTGGAGAAACTCAGGGTACTAATGAAGGTTGTGTAAATGTCACCCCTAAAGTGTACTGTGAGCTGAAGGTAGTAAGCGGTGACATGCTGACTCCATAGCAGCTCAAGTGAACTTCAAAGTCTGAGCAATGAACATGAGCATTTATGTTACAGAGGGAGCTTGGAGAGATGTCAGAAAAGAGGGTTGGAAAGAGGCACAAAGAAAAAGTATTTGTATAAATGTCTCCCTGATGGCTTCAGCTCTTCACTCGGTGCACTCTGAATTGAGCAAGGTGGATGTAACTCATCCAGTGCATCCCCCTCTCTCCAGGAAGGATTGAGTGTCCTTGAAAGATGAAGGTACAAGCTATCTGTGTGGTCTTTGCCTTCTACTCTAAGCCTGCTTACAGCTCAGAGCACAGCCCCTCTGCACGTCTCCAGCCGACTGGAGATCCTGAGATGTAAACAAACAGCACATCTCCAACCCAAAACAGGCATGAGCAAAACAAAAAACACTGCTTTTATCTTGTGGGGAGGCATTTCTTTTTCTTGATCTAATTATTTGTCGTAAATGAAGTGAGTTAAAAAATCAGTTTTGTAATCCTTTGTTGGTCCATAAATTTTACTTTAAGGTTTAGCAGAGCACAGACAAATGCTAATGCCACCGTCTCTCTTGCTATGGAAAGAAGTGCAAACTGCAGTCTGAAAAGTTAATAGCTGGGCCAAACTCTTTTGCCAACAAGACAAAACCTTGTGGAGGCAGAAGCAGTTAGCCTTAGGAACAACATACAAGTCTGTAATTTTATTTTCTGCTGTGAGGAGGTGGAAGCCTCAGCATGAAATCCACTCCACTCCTGCCACAGACTCAGAGCCTGCACACCCCTTGCAAATCACCCCCAGCGCTGTTGGATGGCGTTGGAGGTACCTGGTGCTTGGCCCACAGCAGTGAGCTGCAGTGGAATCCAGTAGGCACCACCAACCCAGTTCCCTCTGGAGAAGGCTATAAAAATTTCAGTGTCCAGTGGCAGCTGGTCATGTCATACACTTCACAAGCTTGTGTCAGGGCTCAGAAAAGCTGAAAAAGTTTAACATTGCTAGTTACTGTTCTCCCAGGCTGCTACCAAACCAAAAAATGTACTTAGGACACCTGGGTCCATCTACAGTACCCAAAGTTGACAACTAAAAGGAAGACAGATGAAAAATAAGAGGTCAGCAAAGGTACTCATTTCTAACACAAGAGTTACCAAGTCCCTACCATAGTGAATTACCATCTGCCACCTTCTTGTATGATTTGAAGGATTAACTCAGTCGTTTGTAGATCCAATAAAAAGCTGAACTAAAATGTTCATTTCAGAGAAATGCAGATGAGGGAGTTAATCTCCTAACTCAGCTCCTGCTGTGCAGTCTTCTACATACAAAACCAAACAGTGCCATGTTTCAGGTGCTTTGAAGGGTGAGAATCTGCAGGAGAATATTAAAAATATGAGAAAGAATAACATATTCTTTAAAATGTTGAGTTGGTGTCACTTCAACCTGAAACGGACAGTCTGATGCATTGCCCTCTGTCACGAATAATGCCTTACGAAGGTTCCTCTCTTCTTCATTTCAGAACCATGACCGCACGTGCATCGCATGCAGAATCATCTACCGGTCAGATGAGCACCATCCTCCCATCTTACCCCCCAAGGCAGATCTAACTATAGGGCTCCACGGAGAGTGGGTGAGCCAGCGCTGTGAGGTGCGACCAGAGGTCCTCTTCCTCACTCGGCACTTCATCTTCCATGACAACAACAACACCTGGGAAGGCCACTACTACCACTACTCTGACCCCATCTGCAAGCACCCCACCTTCACCATCTACGCCAAGGGACGTTACAGCCGGGGAGTGCACTCATCCAAAGTGATGGGTGGCACAGAGTTTGTGTTCAAAGGTAGAGTGGTTCGTGACACTGGGGGCGGAGGTGGTCACATAGCCACACACCAGAGCAGCATTTCATCATAATGATTTGATGGCTGATGATTTCATTCTGTCATTATCTCGAGTTAGTAATTTCTTGGGAAGTTCACAAGTGTTGTGTGAGTGCCCAGACAAACTGTACCAGCTGCACAGTATTTTGCACCACTGAAGCAATATTCATTTGAGGCAGGGATATTTGAATACAGCACAAGAAAATACAATTTCACATCACCAAGTCTTGGAGTCCAGTGGCCAGACTTAAAGTATCTAAGCAGAGTGTCTGAGATCAGATCTGTGTTCTAGAGCTCTTTCAGAAAAGAGGAAAAAGCACCTTCAGAAAGTATTTCAGGTCATAACTGGTATAAATCATTTTCTGGCAAAGACAGATACAGCAGTGTGATGGGTTGACCCTGGCTGGATGCCAGGTGCCTACCAAGCCACTCTATCACTCTCCTCCTCGGCTGGACAGGGGAGACAAAATATAATGAAAGGCTCATGGGTCAAGATAAGAGCAGGGAGAGATCACTCACCACCACCAGGCAAAAGAGACTTGAGTTGCAGAAATTAGCTTAATTTATTACCAATCATATCAGAGTAGGCTAACAAGAAATAAAATCTAAGTATTAAAAAACCTTCCCCCCACCTCTCCCTTCTTCCCTGGCTCAAATTACTTTGCTCCCAGTTTCTCTGCCTCTGCCCCCCAGCAGCACAGGAGGACAGGGAATGGGGGTTGTGGTCAGTTCACCACATGTGGTTTCTGCTGCTCCTTCCTCCTCTGGGAGGACTCCTCCCATTCACCCACTGCTCCAGCATGGGATCCACTCCCTGCCATGGAAGACAGTCCTCCACAAACTTCTCCAACATGAACCCTTCCCACAGGCTACAATTCTTCACAAACTGCTCCAGCCTGGGTCACTTCCATGGGGTGCAGTCCTTCAGGAACAGACTGTTCCAGCATGGGTCCTCCATGGGGTCACAAGTCCTGCCAGCAAACCTGCTCCAGCACGGGCTCTTCTCCACAGGTTCTGCCAGAAGCCTGCTACAGCATCGGCTTCCCACAGGGTCACAGTCTCCTTTAGGTATCCACCGGTCCTGGCATAGGGTCCTCCATGAGCTGCAGGTGGATACCTGCTCCACCACGGACCTCCATGGGCTGCAGGGGAATCTCTGCTCCAGTCCCTAGAGCACTTACGCAGCTTTTTTCCCCTTTCTTAAATACATTATCACAGAGGTGCTGCCACCATCACTGATGGGCTTGGCCTTGGCCAGCAGTGGGTCCGTCTTGGAGCAGGCTGGCATTGAGCTCTGCCAGACATGGGGGAAACTTCTGGCAGCTTCTCACACAAGCCACCGCTGCAGCCCCCCACTACCAAAACCTTGCCATGCAAACCCAATACAAGCAGCAGCATCTGTCTTCTCATCAGCTTCCAAGGGGCTCTAGAGCAAGTAAGGATGTCCCTAAAGATAGCTCTGATTAATCCCACCACAGTGAAGACTAGATTAATCTAACCGAAACCCCTCAAGCACTTTGGGAAGCAGCATGCAGTGGTGACACCAGCTGGGTCCCTGCAGCTGAGAAGCTTTCCTATGCAAACAGCCCCATAGCACCCTGCTTAGAAAAAGCTCAGTGGCTTTAACTACTCACACAAACAAACATCTCCAAAGCACAACATCCTGCCATGGCGTCAGCCCCAGCGGAGCCTTTGGAAGCCCCAAGCACTCTGTGGGTTCTTCTCCTCCTTATTTCAGTTACCATGTGAGAGCATATAGCTTCTTACATGGCTCCAATTTAGTAAAGCCTCTAACTGTAAGAAATAATTTACTAATCTGGGGTTTTCACAGGAGGTGGGATATACCCTTGCCTCTCAGAGCTTTTGCTCTTTGCAGCTGTATACAGCATGTCCCAGCACAGCTCCTGGGGTGAAGTCCAGTTTTTGCTTAAATGTCTGGTTTGTGGTATGCCAACTTACCTTGCAGATTGAAGTCACTGATTTGGTTTTGGTAAAACTTCTAGGTTTGCTTTCTATAGATTGCCTTTTACACCCACTAGGCCAAATAATGTGAACTGTGGACCCATTGAGTCAATTATCTGTTTATAGGATCTCAGAATAAAACACCCAACAAATCTCAATACAAAAAGACCTGCAGGAAAATTTAAGATTTTGGTGTGTCGGGAGGCATGAGAGCTGGTCATTTGTTTCTGTTTCAGTCAGCATCGATCCGTTCAGATCCCCTTCACTTGATATACAGTGTCAAGGACGCACCAGGAAAAATTTCTATTCAGCTTCCATAGGCTGTTTGGCTTTTCCCAACTTTATGTGCCCTAAGCTCCTTTGAAATGCAGACAACTTGGAACTGCAGAAGCTGCAGAATTTCTACATTTGATCCTGCAAGCTGCAGCCACTCTTTGGATATGAGAAAAGCCATCTCTCTGTAGTTCAGCAATACTTTATAATTCATGCAAAAAAGAATGGGTAATATAGGGAGATGGCACAGCTATGGTGCTCTCCAAATGTTCCAATTGAAACTAATTATTTCATTAGCCTTACGGGGTAACAGGGTTAAAAAATGATGAAAAATAAACAGCCCTACTTATGGATTAATACAGATGGTAATAAAACATGAGTAAAGTATAATGTTTCCTCTTTTACCTGTCTCCTACTATAACCACCCAGGCTTTATCTGTAAAGGATTGTCATGAAAAGTTCTGCTTAATCTCTTCCTGAGATATGTGGCCATCAGGTTTTCTTCAGCTGAGCTTGTGTGTGTGCAAGAAGCAATTATGTCAGACATAAAATGATGCAAATAGGTTCACTGGCCACACCTGCAATATGAAAAATTGATTTCAGAATGAACAAGCAGAGAGAATTCTAATTTGACAGTTACACCCCAATCTGCGTGTTGTCCTTGCTTTTGTTTTTGTTCCTCTGCTAATAGCTCCTCTCTTCTCTCTCACAGTAAATCACATGAAGGTCACTCCCATGGATATATCCACAGCCTCTCTGCTCAACGTCTTTAATGGGAATGAGTGTGGAGCACAGGGGTCCTGGCAAGTTGGGGTTCAGCAAGATGTCACCCACACGAATGGCTGTATCGCGCTCGGCATCCGTCTACCTCACACCGAGTATGAGATCTTCAAAATGGAGCAGGATGCCCGGGGCAGGTACTTGCTGTACAACGGCCAGAGACCAAGCGACGGGTCCAGCCCCGACCGACCAGAGAAGAGAGCCACTTCCTACCAGATGCCTTTAATTCAGTGTGCTTCATCAGTGCCCAGAGCTGAAGAGTTGCCAGAGGAGAATAAAATAAGGCTGTATAGCAAGGCACTGGAAAAATATCCCAGTACCCCAGCTCTTGCTTTGGTGTTGTTTATTTGTACTGTGTCATATTGGGACATTCTCAGCTAGAAGTGAAAAAAACCTTATTTTTCATTACTACAAAGCCAGGATTCCACCAGACTGGGGGTTGTTTTTTTCTTCTGAAAGAAAGGGACATTTATTTTCTTGATGCACTTGAATGCCCGAGAACTGTTGTTCTTTTCCTTACTTCCCCCCTCCTTCTTGAATCATGAACGGCACTCGTTTGATGTTTGTGCTTTGAACTTCATCCAGTCTGATCCCTGGCCTGACATGACTGCACAAAAGTAATTGCACTTTAGGACTGCAGACTTTTGGGGGGAGGGAGGGGGTCTCCTTTTTTTAAAAAATTTTTTTCACTGCTGGGGTGAACGTTGTGATCCTGCTTCAGTCGTCACTGCCATCTTACCATTATGGTACTCTTCTCCCCAGTGCTGGGTTTCTCATCAGAATTTAGCTCTGGGGAAGGGCTTGGTGTTGTGCCAGTACTGTGAGAGTGGCTTCTCCCTCTGACTTCACACCTCTGATGTAGATACATACAAGGAGGAAACCCACAAAGATTTATCTTGTCATTATCTCACAGCTCATTACACAAAAAGAAACAACAAATCAACAGCCTTCCACTCAGTGCTAAACAGTTGATACCTCTAATTAAAAAAATATTCCAAAGAATTTAAGCTATTTTTACAATAATTAAATTGTAAAAATAACTAGTGGTTTAATATTTTGTCTTTCAATTTCCTTAGCTATGTAATTGCTGTGAGGCCTCCCTTTGTATCTAGTGAGTAGTTACAACCAAGCCCCTTTAAAGCCAGACAGAAGCAGCATCTTTTCTGTCGGATGCACAAGGTGCAGGTAAGCTGCCCATACAAGGCTGCAGGGATGACTTCTGTTTTCATATTTCTGAGGCCTTACATACTCCACATGCAGTATTTCTGCCTTGGATATTGTGCCAGCCAGGTGGGTAAAGTAAAGAAGCGAGTAGGGTCTAACATGTTCTGCAACCCTATTTAGCAGTGGATTTTTAGTGATGTGGCTTCGTGTAGGAACAAGTAAAGTGTTTTGGCAGCAAGCACACTGTGGCCCCTAAAAGAGCAAGAAAGCAGCTGGAAACAGATCTACATCCATCTGGTGGAGAGAGACTGACCCAGTCTTACCAGAGGGAGGAGCTAGAGTTGCACAAATGTAGCCACCTCCTCCCTTTTCTCCTTGCTGGGCCTGTCCCAACACGTGCCATGGTTTCAGAGAGCTTAAATCACCTTCCGTTTGGGGGGACACTGCTGAGAAGGTGGATAGGCACAGCCTATCCCTCTGCATTCTTCAACAAGAGCCTTCCTTGGAAACCCTTGGGTTTCCCCCACTGGCAAATACATCCTCATATGCACATTGATGTCAGTCAGAGCAGGCTCTGGAGAGGCAGTAGGGGAGATATTTAAGGTCAGCAAGGAGATACAGCTCCTGGATAAACCATGCACCCCTGCTTTAACAGGGAGTGAGCTGAGGGCATGGCTTAAGCTTGAAGCATTTGGACTGTGGCTTTTACCAATATACATGTTTTGGCTCACAGGAGGAGCAGGAACCTGTGAAATAAACAGCAGTAAGGTCACAGTGTTTCTTCATCAGTGTCAGCAGTTTGTAGCTGCCCAGTGCAGTACAATTGGGGGAAGGTAATGGTCAGCATCACAGGAAAAGCATGTGTTGCATGAAGGTCTTTCAGCTTTACATAGGTGAGTGTTCATACTGTGTGCTATAGCAAAAGCATTATTTGAAAACACAGCAATGGCATGGACCTCACTAGGAAAAATAGCAGAAAAATGCCATTTGAGTAGCAAATGGCTACGCTCAGGCTCCCTACCTCCTCAAAGTCCATGCCTTCTTGACAGTTTTTCCAAGCTGGTATCAGCCTTGGATGCAAATTTCCACGGGGTGGGAACAAAACTGGTTCACCTGGTTTTGAGACAGCAGGAAGAAGGGGGAAAGGAACAATCACAGGCTCTCATTGCCAGGTCACATAGCATCTTTCACAGTTTTTTCCTCAGACAGAGGAAAAGTCACAGAAAACTCATTAAGGTTCAGGAACAGAGCTCAGGCTGTCTCAGTGGTCACCAGATAAAGCATTCATCCATCTATCTAATAACAGATCCTTCTTCGGCCTGCTAGAAGGAGCTGAAAGCCAAATGCCCATGATCAATTGAGCCCTATGAACAGCTGCTCTGATCATTTCTTTATGGTTTTCTGCTCCACAGTCAAATCTTCTTGAAGGGTCAGTTCAGGATTTAGCTAGACTTGAGGTTTTTATTCAGCAGATTTACACCAGCAAATCTCCAACTGAGTTACTGAGCTATTTACAAGATGGTTAAAAAAGCCCTTTAAAATATTAGCTTTGGTTCTGACTTCTCTTTAAGACACAGTTACATGAGTGAATTCACTTCAGTCTTTATTTATGGGTAAGCCATGATGTTTCTCAGATCACGAGACAAGCTTCTTCCACCACCATTGCCCCATTAGGTGGTCTCATCTCTGCAAAAATATCAGTGGCAAGGAGTTGTCAGACCCTGTTCCTTCCCTATGCGAGTGCCACACACAACTTAGTCCCGGCTGAAATCTGCACATGCTTGGGATGCAGGACTGAAGCTGAGAGCAAAGGAACTGTTCTGCAGCACAATGTTCCATGCTCATCAAATTGAACAACAGTTTTTCTTTTCTTTTTTTTTTTCCTGTCACCTAGAGATAGCTAAGAAGGGGGCACTTGAAAAAGGCCTTCAATGCATTAATTGCCAGAAATCTGATTTTTGGGTTCCTCTATTTTTAGTGTTGACCAGAAACATAATTTTACGATCTGGATTCTTACTATATGTTATACTAGCTTCCCTCCTTTTATTTTTTCTTTATTTTTCTGTTAGCCCATAAAAGCCAAGTTGGACAAAGATGCAAGTCTTGAGAGTGCATAGTTTTATTTGCCAATCCATGTTCTCTGAAAGGCTTCTCCTAGGTTACGGGCACAGAACTAGGAGCTAAGCTTCCTTGATCTTTTGGTTTAATCAGACACTAAATCAACTGCCGCACAACACCATTTGTGACGCAATATATTGCATTCATTTTATTTCTCTAACTTGACCTCATGTGCTGGCAGCCTTGGCTGCTGAAGAAGTTAAACTGTAAATGGTTTAGCAGAGGAGGACCTACAAACCAAGTGATTTGTCCCGTATTGAAATGCAGAAGTTTTAAAAAAGCAAAATGATTAAAGTTTGTATCTTCAATAACTGGTAATGTCACAAGGACAGGTGAAAATTTTTTCCTCAGCACCACTGTAATATCCTACTCAAGGAGCCACCTGACAGAAGAAATGGTAACCTGAAGAAGGTCTTGGGCAAATTGTTTTAGCAAGTTCTATTTAAGAAAAAGGACAAAAGGGATCAGGAAAACCAAAACAAGTGTTCTTACTCTGTTTCTATACCATTCACACGTTGTGCCTGCTGCCCTGGGTTAGAATGTCATTTTTATGAACAGAAGTCTGTATTTGAAGATAGAATGTCTGTCTTGGTTGAGTTGGAGTGTGCTTGCTTAAAGTGCAGGATTTAAAAAAGAAAAAAAAATCTTTTTATTTTTGTAAAGTTATAGAAGATATTTTTCTTCTCAACTATGTTCCAGATAAAACTGCCAGGGAAGTTTAAGCACTTGTTAAACTATTGATTGAAATAAAAAAGCCTAACTGAAAAAAAAATAACAAACAAATCTTTGCCTCTTATACATGCTAGCTTTCTGTTCTGTTGACTTTCCACCTGTGTAAAATGACAGATGTCTCAGAAAGCAATAACTAAAAATCCCTCTGTTGAGCAATGTGTGCACAGAAAACCTCATTTCTTACTATATACACAATAAAATGTTTTTCCTTGAGAACACATCACTAGAAATCGCTATGATGGATACAGCTGAGATTATCTGGGTGGCCTGGAAGTGCCCAGCAGGTAATGACAGCGTTGGCTTGCAAGTGGACTATGGTTAGAGCAGCTGTGTCAGGTGTGATTTCAACAGAAACCAAGTGTAAGTGAGCTGCAAGAAACAAACCAGCATTACTGCTCCACTATTTCATCTCATTTGCTCTAAGGGGTACAGCCTGAGGGAGGGATTAGAAAGGACACTTCTCTTCAAGAGGAAGAAAAATGTAGTATGGACTGAGAAGGGAAAACAAGCCACAGGACAACAAAAGCATCTTTCCTCAGTGCTGTTCAGTTTCACTCCTGCCTCACACAAACAAGGCAGAAGTGAAATGCAGTCAGTGAAACTTCCACCATTACCATCAAAAAGCTTTGGAGTCAAACAATTCCTGAGTTTTCACAGTGTCTCAGGAGATCCCTGAAAGACGAGTTTGATTTTCAGGAAGCGTGCCCTAAATTGGAAAGCATGCTGAATGCAGTAGCCACAACCTGTGAAGTGGCCTCCTGTTCACACAAAGCAGTGGGTATAGATGAATTCAGGCCATAAATAGATTCTACATGGCATAATTTGCTCGCTCCTGACACAACAGGGAAGGCTAGGTAAAAAAAAAAACAAACAGCACCACTCCTTCTGAATTTTATAGTTTCATTAATTTTCTATAATTTTCCCCTCTTAATACAAGTATTTGCAAATATTTTTTCCTTCTAGCCTTCTCCTCTTTAGTGCAATCACTGTTGACTTTTTTAATTGCTATTTGCTGCCAGCAATAAATAATAATAAGGAAACAAACAAAAATTCCACTCGGTTGCTGAATCAGGCAGAAAAAAATTTGGCTGTGAGGAATCAAACCACAAGTACCCTCAATAGCTAAGGAAACAGCACTGTTTGCCTTAGCAATTATTTATCAACCACATTGTCCCCCACCCCTTCTTCCTAAGTATGCTCCAGGGTAGGACCAGTTCATAGGATGGATTCTACCTATGGTGCTAACCAAGCCCTGAGGACAGCAATTAATTCCAGTTACGGGAACTGCCTGTGATTGCCACCTGAAAGCAGGCAGACACGAGTCCCAACACCTTTTTTTCCCATGGGAACCACCTTGTCTTCAAATAAAGACATGAAAAAAGCTTGGGGGAAAAAGTTTACACTTGGGAGTTGTTAGGCATTAAGATCTCCCAGATCAATTTTGCTGAATTCTGCAATTCCACCCACAGAAAAAAAGCCCAGGATCAGACCTGCATTTGGTCGTCCAGGGGACTGACGCTTGCCAGACAGACATGTGAATTTCGAACTTTTTAAAATAAACGCCCAACAAGAGACACGCAAACCCTCATCTATTCAGCCGTGAACGGGAACCCCAGCAGGCCGCGGTGGCTGCGGCCGATGGCTCCAGGGCAGCGCCGGGCGCCAGCGGCCGGAGCCCGGGCCCGGCGGCGCCATCGGGGAGGGCGGGAGCGCCACGGGCCGGGGGGACATTGCCATCTGGCGGCTACAACCTGCGGAGCCTTAACTCCTCTGCCAACTTCCCCCCCAAAACACAACGGTAACACGGCTAGGGGAGCGGGGAGACCCAAGCCAGCCAAGCTCTGACTTGTCCGCGACAGGTTGCGTCCCCTTTATCGAGAGCAATAAGCAGCAGAGTTGAAGTTAAACAGAGGGGAGGCATGTTTTGCCTTGCTCCGCCGATTGTAGCAAGTAAGTTAGACCACTTGAGAGGGTAGGATAGGAGCAGAGAGGGGTGCCAACAAGGTCAGAGGGTGACACCATCATCTCACAGGTAAGAGAGAAGGGGTCATCACGGCCTGGGTAACTGGGTAACGGCAAATTAACAGGAAACACGTTTTGGCCTTTAAACCAGCTTCTCTATTAAGCCCATGGTTTTAGCATACAGAAAATAAAAAACATACACACGTCTTTTAAAGGTGTATCACAGGTCTTCCCTGTGGATCAGACTAAAATTTAATTCCACCTCATGCTCTCTCCCTTACCAGAGGGGCATACCACCCATGGACACAGTAGCAATAAAAGAAATCACAGGAACTACACTCAGAAGAAATCCAAATATGCTTTCAACAGTTAAGAAACACCAAAATGAAGCCCCTGCAGCCCCTTCTGCAATGCCCAGTGCCATATGATCAGGGCAAAACATTTTGAACCTATACAATATGCACTACAGGCATCTCTTCTGTGCACTTCATAAGGGATACTGGGGAAATGATAGCATGGACTAAGCTGTACCAACTTTTTCTGCAGGTTTTGTTTAAAATTAATACTAGAAGAAAAATACTAAACTAAAATTGTCATTGCTTCAACATATTCCATCTCTCCAAAAATGTATGTATAAATGACAACTGGAAAACATATATTTTATATATATATTTACATATACAGTTCATATGTACTGTATTCCTGGAATTACCGAAATTTTTAATGAGTGGTATACACATTCACTGAAACTCTTCTAAGAGTTACATGAATTCTCAAATACACTATACATCCTATAAAATACTACTAAATTTGACAGAGTCTAATTTTAAATCTTTGACTACTATTGGCTCACCCTATCATAAGAGCAAGTGCTTTAGCTTTCACAATTCCAACTAGGACTAGGAGATAGCAATCAATGTAGAGCTACACGAAAGGGAGCATACAGGACTTAGCAGCCATCAGACATGAGACTGGGAAGGATTTCCTATAAAAAATAGCTTCATTTCTTTAAATCTAAAAAAGCTTTTGGATTGACAGCTGACATATTTGCACTTCATGAAAGTAGCAAATGCTTCTGGATGTTGGAAATTCACCTTGTGTGCTCCTTAAGCTTCCTGTTTCTCTTTGAAGTTCTCAGATTAATACCTGCAGAGGCCCAGTGCATTTGAGAGGGGGGTTTTGGGCAAGACAGCTCCCATTTGGCAAGAATAAAATACGTGTTTCTGCACACAGTCGCCCTGAAAGTGAGCAATTTTAAATGTGCTCAAAAAATAGGAACAGTTAAATGAGGAAAATGGTTTAGTGGAGGCAACCGAAGTAGTTACAAGCATCTGATACAGCATAAAGTCCTATAGTAACCCAGCCCGCTGTAACCATCAGTTTGCATACAAGGCACCCCAGAAAAATTTCTGTTCACAGATCAGACATAAATATGAATGTATACAGACACACACAACAGTTTTGCATAACCCTATTACTATGCCTGCCTGCAGGGGAATTAATGTTTGTGTGCCTCTGCATGCACAAAAGCTCCAGAGGACTCGGACTGCACATTGTTTTTTCCCCACTGCACTCTCAGAGCAATAGCCAAGGAGATCAGGAGGCCCCCGGCCCTGTGTTGGTCGTTAGGTTGCTGAAAATACTTAGACTAGCTGTTTTATTTCTATGCCTCTAGTCCCACAAATGCAACTCCTACATAGCTCCAGAAGTGGACTAATAAAACCACAATTAGTTCATTTTTTTTTAATTACCGGTCTAAGAGAAGCTTCGAGGTCAGTTACAGCTCCTCTGAAGATCAGAATCCCATTTGCAATAATTAGATCACTAGTATTTCCAACATGCCTGAGCAGAGCAGGTCGGAGCAGCAAGGATGCACACATGCAGGGTTGTACTTTCTTCCAACTTTTAGCAATTCTCACCCCATTACTTAGCATTTTCTTGCATCACCTCCTCCCTGTCCCCAGGTAAAATCAAGCTGTCCCACCCCACACACTCTCCATGAGCCTACTCTGATAACAGCTCTGAGTTTTCCTCTGCCACACCCGCTAACCTGCTCCCTTGTAGCACCTTGTAACTCTTAAATTTTCCAGTAGCTGGTATCTGAGAAACATCAACCTATCAAAGGTGGCTTGAATTAGCTTCCAGATTCACACAGGGAGAAGCAGCACAAAGATGCTGCAATCACGTCAACCTTTTTTCTTTTAAGAAGTTTTTCCACAAACACACTGACCTTCCTTTGTCATTGTAATCTGATTCCTGCGGAGGCAGGATGAAGAGATAATTTCATCTAATCAGGAAAGCAATCTGTTCTGATTTTCTTGAAGCTGGGACATGAAATAAGAGGCCCAAGGGCTAAAGTATTTCAAGGTATTACACAAGAAAGTGAAGTTTGAAAGCAGTGCCATGAAGTTAGAAGGCTGCATTGGAAATCCAAGGTTAAACAATCCTAGGCATGAACACAATGAAAATCCTTCTCCTGGCACTCTCCTGTTTACAAGATGGGTCACCATGTTTGAGGTTTTACACCCTGAGGTTGGAAAGAAATCTGCATTCCTGAAGCAGCTTCCAGGGTATGTTCGGGGAAACGGCAGCATGTACAGACCTCCCTAATGGCCCAGCTGTCCTGGGAAGACCCAAGATCAACAAAAGCCCCTTCTGAAGCAGTCCATCTTGCTCCTCACATAACCATCTCTTACTCCCATAGTCCCTTTTTCTTCATTTCATATGAACCACTCCTGAGACATGGGACAGATGTCTCATATTTGTAATTTCAAAATTTTAGACTAACCTGAAGTGATTATGGCAATCGAGGAAAATTATCTACCACATGAGCTTCCACCTTCTGTGAACCACTCATTATCAAAGCTGCACTTTAGTACCTCTGACAGCAGCTCTAAAGGGCTGGCTGTCTCTCATATTTGACCCAGGGTTCAAGTTTTGTTTTCTATGGACTTTCCTCCTAAGCCTTTCCCAAACATGGTTTATAAACTAATTGTCCTACATCATGATTTAAAGCAATGCCTCCCAACCATTAAGAAACAGAGCACCATCTTTAGAATTAAGGTAATTACTAGATTGTCATTAATAATATTCCTCAAAGCAATGCAGAAGCATCCTGCAGTCTGAAAAGCAGTAGTAACAGCAAAACATTTACTCATTTTGAGTGAAAACACATGAGTGGATTTAACCTCTCTAAGAGTCTACTATTGCTGGAATACCTTTGCTTGCAGCTGTCTAATATGCTTACATTTAAAAAAAAAAAAAAAACACAAAAAAGTGCTTGGCCCTTCTGAAGAAGTGTCTCTGAAAATCAGAGCACAGCTATCATCTGTATCTGGACTATCATCAAAGTAGCAACAGAAAAATATTTTGCCTTCCCATGGGTACAGCAATATATGCAAATGCTGTAGTTATACAAATTTAGCACTGTTTCCTTTTACTTGAAAAGTACAAACAGCACTGGCTCTGCAAATTTTAATATTTTTTTTTTTCTATACAGACACACTTTTATGTTCTAAGACTAGAAACACAGCATTCCTAAATGTTTAGCATCTATTTTTTTCTCCATACTGCCTTTAGCAGAGGTCAGGCATTACAATCACAGAAAGTACAATCCACCGTTTAACACCTCTCCAAGAGCCACATTTTCTGCCTGTTTAACATACAGCTTCAGGAACAGACAAGGCAACAGCCAAGTCTTTGGGAAGGTGCTTTAGAAGCCTATGATAGATTCCCAAGCAACATGAAGCAGCATTTTGGAAATAAAAAAACCAAAACAACCACCATGACTAAACATTCACTTTTTTTTCTTATGCACAAGTTTTAAATATAACTATTTCAGTCACCTTTCAAGTAACTTTTCACTTGTTCCAAGTGTCTAAGCTCAGACTGCTTAGCTGTAGTAATACCTGTCTCACACCTCTGTGCCTAGATACTGTAACACCCTTTAAATCTTTTTTAAAGAGAGGGGAACAGCAGCATCCCACCACTGCCAGCAACAGAAGTAGCTACTGTGTAAACAGGGATTCAATACCCTGATGGCAGTGTTACCAACATTTTATAATCTGCTATCAAAGTTAACATAAAATAAGCACAATAGCGTGGTAGGAGATGCTTCAACCACAATTTAGTCAAAATCATCTTTCATCCCTTAAAAATAACATTTCATCCAAATCAGCTCCTAGATCCACTTCACCATGCAACCATATATACCCCTGTCCCAGGAAAACAGGAAGAGGCACTGACCTCACCATCTAGCAGTCATGAGAAAACCAGGTAAGAATCTGTGGGGATTTATGGAAAATTAGCATGGGATTTACAGAAAATTAATATGCCTGAATTAAAACAGCAGTGTTGCAGGTGCTGCTGACCAAATTGTCAGGCGCCCTGAAGCAAACCATGGGATCAGTAAACAAGCTGGTGTCTCACAGGCTGGTGTCTCACAGGCTGGTACCCCACGGGACCAGTAAACAGCAGGTGTCCTACAAGTAGGTATCCCACGGTTGTTATCTCATGAAATAGTGAGAAAAGAATGTTGTAGCAAGAACTGAGAGGCACCGTCTGGGAAGCAGAAGCCCTGGGTCATCGTGACACGGAAAGCAAGTGACAAGACATGTAGCCAATTATATATGAACTGTGTATGTATGTAACCAACGGGGTTTGTACTGGGGTGGACCATCTGGAGTCAGAGGGGTATAAATTGCTGCCATTTTTAATAATAAAGGTCTTCAGTTATAACTCTTATATAAGAGTTGTGTGAAGTCCATACGCTGCCTTGGCAAGAATCAATTGTTTTTCTTTATAAGCTGTTTGTCACCCAGAAGGCAGATAAATAAAGGTGACAACACCATCACTGTCTCTGCTTATGCAGCACAGTCATCATCAGGAATTTTTCTCAAACATATGCAACCTGCATTCAAATAGAAAAACACAATGGACCAACCTTGATATACTTAGATTATCTGAGTGACCCTGAAAAAGATGTTCAGACAGGAAATGAAGAAATAGGTCTCATTTAATCATAATTAACTTCAGCTCTTCCTACAGGTGCTCAAACCCTTGTGAAAAGTGACTCCTGTATTTATCCATCCCTCTTGTCCAACATTAAAGTACGCCACCAGACTAAAGCTGCCACAGAAGCTCAAGATCAGCAGAGAGAGTTTCCCTGGTAGCAGCTGTCAGTGCTACACACCAAAGCAGGGCACACGCGGCAAAGCGATTCAACAGGAACCAGCGAAGAAAGCAAAGCAGTGCACTGCTACGTTCACAGCAACGTGGCTAAAAAAAAAATGAGGTGCAGAATTTCATCCCACCTGTAAACGTGGAGAGCAGGGCATTTCTAATATTAAAGTAAATGTTTAGTAGAGCTGCTCTGTGACTGCGTAGCTCTCATTCCATCTTTTACCACAGACTGAAGCAAGTGTTTGGCCTGGCAACTCAGTTCAAGCATAAATACCTAAGGACTCCAAACAAAAAAGAAAACTCTGTCACAATGACTATTATAAATCTGACAAACCATCAGCATCCTCAGTTGCTTGGATCAGGCACCTGTTCTTCTCTCCAACACTGAATCTTCATGCTATTTACCAGCAGTACCTAGAAGCGGGGCAGTTACAACACCTGCAAAGTGTACCAGATACACCTATTCAGTATCAGCAGTCTACACAAGATACATATTAGGGAGAACTTCCAAAATAAAAAGGACACTACTACATTTTCAATGGTTTATTAACACTTTTAATATCTTTGAAGAAGGCCTGAAAGATAAGATTTGCTTTTGACTTTGTCTTTCCCACTTCAGCAAAATTTCACCTTCCACCTCCTCCCTCCACCCTCCCTCCTCCCAAGAGGATAATGAAGTTTCAAAGCTAGTGTTTGGTTGCTTCTTACAAATAAACTGGCTTCAATCATAGCAGCAGAAACATGCAAGCCCGGGCAAAAGTGTTTGTCGTCAGCTTTTAGAGTATTAGCAGAACTGCACAAATACCTTGTGCATTGATACAAATAACCTTTTCTTAAAGGAGCTTCATATATATATATATATATATATATATTAAGTGGGTTAAATTTAGTGCCCAGAATTACTACAGAAGCTGTATCTTCTATTTAACTAGACTTTTTTTTTTTCCTCCCTGAACCATCATACTACCCTTTTTTAAAGTGCTATATTCATAAAAACTTTAAAATTCTACTTTGATATCATATATTTGTTCCACCTGGCTCTTCTGAGAAACAGAACAGCAACCCACAATGCATATTTAACTTAAGTTATGGGTTTAGCCTCACACAACTTTCTGGGCATCATTGTCTGATTGTATCACTAGAAGCAGTGGAGAGATTGTATTTCCCTGCGCTTACATACACAAGTAAGCAGGCAGACAAAGCAAGAAGTTCTAACCACTTCAGGAACCAAGACAAACAATTTAATCCATATTACATAATTCACTGCATACAGTTGATCTCATCCGAAGTGACTCCTGAGAGCAAAATAGTTTTAGCATTACATTTTATATACAGCTATGAAGGACTGGAAACCAATACAGTGTCCTTATGCCATTAGTAAGTACATTGGTTACGAGACCGCTGCACACTTTCTCTTTGAAGACATGACTTAAACCATGACCAAGTTTTACCACCACCTCTTTGTTGTTTATGAAAAAAGTTATTTCAATCTGATATTGTTATTTTTACCTTATTTCTGCTGCCAGACATCAAAACCTGAGTCAGCTGCATTAAGCAATGACTCCCTTTTCTGCTCTCAAGTCCAGAAAGTGCTAGCTACCCTCAAAAACCTCTGTACACTATGCTGTAAACATTTTAAGATCTTCCAGGGGATTTTTTTTCTATCCCCTTAAACGCAGGAATGACTGCTGTCTGAAGCAAACTACATCCTGCACACTATTGCTTCCATTATTTTCCATGTAACCAGTTTGGAACAGGCTATGAAAGTTTGATGCAGCAATGTTCTGTTACAGAAAAAAAATACTGGGAGAATTACACCATTCTGAACCAGCGGAACCCAAATAATCAAGACCTTAACATAGTTTTTCCAGTCACTGGGATGGAAGGAGACTTGAATGAAGACACTGGAACAAGTAATTGGAACCATCTGTGCTTGCATGCTTCAATGAAAAGATAAGCAGTATTTGCATTTTCTTCATCATCTTCCTTGCACATAAGCAAGATTTTATAAAAAAGTTTATCACAGAGAGCAATGACAGAACATGATGTAATTACAGTTTTCTGTTTTTAAAAAAAAAGCACTAGAAATCAAAGGCAACCAAGATATATAGTACATCTTCTCTAGAACATTTTTCTCATAAGGTGTGCATATACCAAGGTCTAACACACTTAGCTGCACCACATCAAGTCAAGCTGTCCAAGACTATACACAATTTTGCTTACAGGAGTATAACCCTTCTGCAGTTTTTCAGTTTACATGTTGTTGGATTATGCTTAGTCAGAAGTACAGAGAATATTTTGTTCCAATACTACTGTTTGTTTTTATGGCAAATTCAGAGATGAGGCAAGACATAAGATTAAGTACAGGGAAGCATTTCAGACCCCCAAAAATGTATTCTTTAAAACTTAACTATACATGGTTAACACAGGTAGATCTGTCAAGAGCTACATAAAAATTATTTTCATTTTCAAAAGGTGAGCAACTAAGGCTCACTCAGCAAACATCAACTCTTCTGCATCATGGAATTAATTATGGGTGTCCGAATCATACAAGTTGCATTTTTAATATCTGCTAAAACAGAATTACAAACCAAGTTAGTGTATGTGAATTAAATACCCTTACGAAATAAAAAAATAATGTTGACTCCTGGAAGACACCCAGAAGATCCAAAGATGGAACAGAAGGTTGATTATTACACTCCTGCACAATCCAAGCAAATTGTTAATACATTTAAAACATTCATGTCTGGTATTTGTACCTGCTGGATATCCAAATTATTCGGTCCCAAAACAAGTTTGATAACCATTCTCTCTGTAGCTGAAAGCAGCCAGAAAGCAGTTCATTTTTTTTTTCTCTGTAAGAAATGGAATGGGAGCGTTCCCCCCTGTCCCACCCCCAAGCTTCAATTACAACAGTCTAAGCCAGAGACTTATGCAAATAAACTTCAAAATAGCCATTGGTTACAAGTAGCAAATTACCATGAACAATGAACTTGTTAGGAATCCCTTCTAAAAGTACGACACACACAAACAGGCTACCCAGCAGAAAAATCTGTTAACAATTTTATTTCTTTGTAATGTTAAATATTATGGGACAGGATTGTAAGGATGAAGTACTCTCAACAATGCCTCACAAGGGATAAGAAAGAAATTCTGGTGTGGTATTAGCAAAGTAAGGTAAGGAGAAAATTTACACAGTAAGAGGCACCATTTCCCCCAGAATACCTCTTGTCATATTCCTGAATGAGTGGGATTAGCAATCTAATAGATCATTTTTCAAGAGGTAACAGCAACAGATAACATTTTAAAGGATTATTAAAATAACATTTACAAGACTCTGAACAATTTTTGAACTCTTATTAAAACCACAGAAAGAAAGAACAATTCTTTATTTATGATTTTTCATAAAGGACTGACTGTGCAACTGACACCTGCTATTGATGACTTAATGTACAATTTTGTCCAGTAGCCGAACAGTTTGTCTTTTTAGATTGTGTTTTCTAACCGTGCGAGATCATTAAAGGCAAAGCCTGTTATGATGCTGTACACAAAAATGGCCACTTAGGCCATACTACCAGTGAAGTGGTAGGTAAACAAATCTTTTTCTGGCCAAGGAAAAAAAAAAAAAAAGGAAGCTGCATTTTGCATGCTTCTCTCACTTATTCTTTCTACAAGATGAACTTCCCTAGAAAGAATCCAATGAAAATGGCTGCAATTACAACAAGAAGTGAAGGAAGAGGATTAAAGCCATTCTCTCTGAGGGCCAAAGCTGTGGGTGATCCAGATTTGTCTGAGTGCGCTACCTTTCTGAGCCTCAAGCCTTCATCCTGAGGGGGAAAAAACAGAGGAAAAAATTTATGAACACACCTCCTTTACAATTCTACAAACTGAACTCAAAGGCCAAACCTACCGGAGAACATTTTAAATAAAGTTGAAAAAACTTAAAAACAACATTACACCACATCAAAATCCGAAATACGAACACAGCAAAACATAACATTTCAAATAATGACAGCTAATCCTCTTGTCTCCATAGTCCAGTTTAGAAAGATTCTGAAATTCTTGCTAGGCACAATGAAAAATCCTGCTTTTAGTTCTACACGTCAGAATTAAATACCAGTAATTCCTTATTGTTAAGGAGAAACTTTGTGTAGTGTCACCAGAATTACAGGTGTGCAGATATTGTTACTTCATGGTTCTTTAAAAGGCTACCATGGCCAACGAAACTGCTGTATACCCAGAAGTAAATATATAGAAAAGTCACGTATTGACTAGTTACAGGTTACTGAAACAGCACCTTTATATAAAAGGTACTGAGAAAGCAGTCTTTGCTTACCTCCTCTGGCCAAACAACTTTCACTAACAATTTGTAATAGAGAATGTTACAGCTTTGCTTCTCATTTACTCATCCTTAAGAATTAATAATAACGCACTTTGAATAAAAACTACTAATTCAATTTCTCTGACCGCCTTAAATAACACCATTTCATTTAAGAAGAAAGTTATGTAACTTCAGTATCACATCCATGATAAAGACTCAATCACTGTGGAGTTTAAAGTATACAGTATATACAGAACAGTAAAATGGTATTACAAGTCAATATTGACATTCTAACAGTGGTACCTACTTTCTGGAATACACATCTATCGGCCTAATTACAAACCAGACCTTTCATTCAAGAAGAGCGAAGCCACTTCACTATAAACATGGAAGAACTTACTCTCAGGTGCCGATTTTCATCCGTCAGCTTCATAACCTCTGCTTGAAGTCTTTTGCACTCCTCCACTAGCTTCCTTGTTTCAGTATCATTAAGTGAAACACTATGTGGTTTTGGCATCGGTCCATCCTGCTTAGATGTATTCAATACTGGGGCAGGTTTGCTTGCATCTATATCATTCTACAAATAGTAAGAATGGCTTGAGAATTTTACTTACCTAGAGAAAAATTATCCACAGCTTAAAATTGAAACAATCCAGCTACTAATACAGTTCAATGAAGTTTATATTTACAGTAATCTGAACAGAGACTTGTGTCATCAGTTCACTTCTGATTAGCTCAAATATTAAAATCCAAGAGAAGATTGCACTGTTTATATTTGGTACTACATGCTACTGAGACAAAAATTAATACTTTAGCTGCTTGACACTGACCCAGCAGGCATCCAAAAGATGACACAAAACACACCAAACACCATTTGAGCTTGAGGGGGAAAAATAAAAGGAAGAAAGTAATCCTGCAAGAGTAAGAAAAAAAAATACCAAAGTAAAAAGAAAACTGTGTGTGTCACCAATTAATACGCAGCACGTATGGCAAAAATATTTTGCACTGATAGCACCTCTTACTGACGGAAAATTACTGCACAAACACGGAATTTAAGTCTCTGAAAAACACATTATTCATTTTGAATACAAGTGAAAAGTCACATAAAAAGCTCTGAGAAAGCCAAAAATTAAATAAAAAAATCCAACTCCCATAGCTCTGCTCAAAATATACAATTATCTTCAGTAGACATTACAATACAATTAATTCAACTGTATAGCCCAGGTTACCACTAGTGAAAACAAAGCATTCGTATGGCAATACACTTAAAACCAGCTCACATTAAGATTCAGGCTTCTGTATTCCTACTTGCTTGGCTACACAGCCATGTCATTTAGCCCACCATACTGCATCTTTCATAACCAAAGTAGGCCATGGTAAGTAGTAAATGTAACAGAAAGTCTTTTGAAAGGTAAACACCTCTATGTAATACCAAAGCAACCAAAAAAGGATACAATAATTTATTTAATTTCTATGCCAGTACCAGTTATTTGGTCTACAGCATCTACTTGCATTTTACATTTTGTACAATGCAGCCACAGATAGACTAAGAGATAGAACCTGCTATTCCACACAGGTACTCCTAACTAGATCTAAAAAGACCAACACATTTATATATAAGAGAAAGCTGAACAGGATCTGTTGCTTCTTTAATTGGTCTGCTAGCTGAAATTAATTCCTTTAGTAGCGCTGAAACTTCACTAGAGACCTAACACCTCTCCATGGAACAAACCTCCTTCTGCTGTTTGACCTCACTGTCTGGGTTCTTCATGTCAATCTTCTGGCTATGACTGGCAGGCATCTTAAGAAAGCTGTTGCTGACTGGAGTGAAATATTTGTGTTCTGGTGTGGGTATATCCTGAGGTGGCAGCTGAGGCCTACCCTCAAGACTTGGCAGATTTCTCATTGCCAGGTTTAAGAGACAAAATAAATTGCTAAAGCAGGGTTTTGCAACCCTACACTGCTACTCAGAAGAATACAAATAATATGTATAATCAATACCATGAAGATACCACATTAAATAAAGTACAAACGCAAGTCTTTTTTTTATAAAGCATTACAATTCTCACTACATTACACATTTTTTAAAATTAAAAACAAATGCAGTTTTTCTAGTATCTAAGATGCAGTTTTAGAATAAAGTAAAAAACAGAGAAAGTAGCTAACTAAGTGCCTTGATAATAAATGCTTAACCTTTACAGTTTTAGCATTTAATACACATTTAGGCAGCTTACACCTGAATAAAAGGCTGGATCTCATAAATTATCCCTTACCAACAAAAAAACCCAAAAAACACCCCAAACCAATAAAACACTGAAAACATTATACAGAAGGTAAGAGCATGAAAGAGGTAACGGGATTTTAATTTTTTTTATCTGATTATCTGTCTTTACCACTAACTTAAAAAATGCATTTAGGATTCCCAAAGCATGCATTAATTTATAATCAATATTTCCTTTTCTAATTCAGCTGAATTAGGAGCATTTTTTTAAACAGAAAAGCATTTAATACTTTAAAGAGTAAATTATGCAATTCACTTTTCACTGTATGCAGTATTCAGGATCTTATCTTTTTTTTAAATTTGATAGCAATAAAATGCTAAAGCAAATCAGTAATAAAAATAACAAAAGGATAATTTTTGGCACTAGTCTCCATTGCTGGAGTTTTTTAAAATGAAACTGGACAGGATGCTCCCTTTCTGACAGAACGCTGGACCAGGTGGTACTTTAAGGTCCCTTCAGCCTGGGGTGTTCTATGAATCTTTGAAAAGTTATATACTGAAAACTGTCTGTTTAATTTAGTACAAATTTCTACCATCCATTTAATCAACAAATCAAACAGGTTTTAAAAAAACTCAAAACAAATTTCCCTGAGATCCTACCAGTCTGTGTATAACAGTTTCTTACTCTTCTCTTACTTACCAGTTTGTCATTTTCGTTGGGCATTTCAAACACACATCTCAATTTGGAGTCCATTAACTCATCAGGTTTTGCTTCTTTCCACTAAGACAACAATTAATACAATTACTTAACATGCCAGACTCATACAAATATCTGAAGAGTTCATAAGCTTGCTCTTAGTACTTGGCTCCTATATGGCTGAACACTGTCCCCACCCTAGCTACAATTTTCAGACTTGCTTCTTAACAATGTTTTTTGTTCACATTGACTACTGTGAAGTAATAAAAGCTAGAAATGGTTAAACTGGAAATGGAAATCAGTAAACTGAATGCAAAGATGGATTTAACACAGAATGAGGAACAAGTACCATCTGAGTCAGTTTAAGAACAAAGTTCTAGCCTGATCAGTAAAAGTACTTAAAAAGGCCCTTGGTAAAAGTACTCCTTATGACCCATCTTGGAAGCACCAATTTTAAACAAAGGATTGAAACACATCTTTTAGTGACTCTATACTCAGTTACACAGTATATTTCTTTTAGCTCTTCACATTTTAGATTTTTAACCACCTCCTCCTTTTTACTGCACAACAGATTACAGTTTGGGCCTTGAGAAGCCTTTATCAAAGCTATTTATAAAAACATTTAAAATTGTAATGGTTATCAAGATATTTAAATAATTGTGAAACATTGGAATCTCTCTGCTCAACTAACAACTTTCAAATCATGCACTTTATGTGGCTGTCTTAAATCTTAAGGCTCAGAGACTGATGTGAAGTCTGTGGTAATTTTTCCAACAATGGGTCCTCTGAGGTTACCTTCGTTAGAACTGCAGGTCTCCAGGCTTTTCATAATATCTTTTTTGTTGTTGTCAGGTTTTTTTTCAGTGGCATTAGTTATACAGTAACTCACAACTATAATTACCGATTTTCTGCAAGATCTGTTTCTCAGTATTCTATACTTGAACACACTGAGAAAGCAGTTATTTGAAAAGTATTTCTAAAGGGGATTTTTATATCCTCACCAAATAATTACGCTTCACTTACCACACATAATAAAGAGCTATCAGAGTATTTTAAGAAAAAGTAAACCACATCAAAAAGGAAAATATTAACTGCATAGCTGAATGTCTCAAAACTTAACCAAATCTAAAAGGTATTCCACTGTTCCAGTAAAGATTGATGCCACAGTAGTCTTTGCCTTCATCCAAGAGGACAGAGCCTAAATCTGCAGAGGTCTAGTGGACTCCAGCGATTTATAAAAACCTCATCTTTAACCTTTGTTCCTCCTCTGCCTTGCATGAACATTGGATGTACCTGTGTAAACTCAGGCATTCCTTAAAATGGTTTCTAAAGACAGAAGCCTGTGCATCACTCCCCTCCACCTTAATATAGAAGCTTATGGGAGCCCACATGCCTGAAGTTCATGTTAAGACAACTGAAGGCTTCTTTCCACTGCTTTCAGCTTGTAGCCTCAGAAACAAGTGTCCTTACTTCTGAACTAACAAGCACAAACCTAAGTTTCTTCTTTCTATCTCTTTCATCAGACCAGTCCTGCCTAAGAACTGAATCTACAACATGAGAATGGCCAGAGATCAGTTCCGAGGAAAAGGACTTGGGGGCTCGCAGCCCAGGAAAAGGATTGGGCTCGCAGCCCAGCGGGCCAACCACATCCTGGGCTGCATCAAAAGAAGTGTGGCCAGCAGGGCCAGGGAGGTGACTCAGCCCCTCTACTCTGCTCTGGTGAGGCTGCACCTGGAGTATTGTGTACAGCTCTGGAGCCCTCATCACAGGAAAGACATGGACTCAAGAGAAGGGCCACGAAGGTGATCAAAGCGCTGGAGCACCTCTCCTATGAAGACAGGCTGAAGGAGTTGAGGCTATTCAGCCTGAAAAAGAGAAGGCTCCAGGGAGACCTTATAGCAGCCTTCCAGTACCTGAAGGGGCCTACAGGAAAGCTGGGAAGGGGCTTTTCATCAGAGAGGGCAGTGATAGGACAAGTGATAATGGCTTTAAACTGAAAGAGGGTAGATTTAGGTTAGACATCAGGAAGAAATTCTTCTCCATTAGGGTAGTAAGGCACTAGAATAGGATGCCTGGGGGGGTTTGTGGAAGCCCCCTCCCTGGAGGTGTTTAAGGCCAGGTTGGATGAGGCCTTGTGCAGCCTGGTCTAGTGGGAGGTGTCCCTGCTTATGGCAGGGAGGTTGGAACCTGGTGATCTTTAAGGTCCCTTTCAACCTTAACCATTCTATGATTCTATGTTCTGTTAGAACACAAATCTATCATTTGTGCTGTGTTTAGCCACTTGGTATCTTGTAGAAAGACATATCTTAGTCTTCTGAATGTTTTGATTCATTATAATCCCATTCAACATTTCACCTAAACACCTCTTACATCAAACGCACTGATTTCATACAGCTTCAGGCTTCCTGTTTTAACATATTCTTGATTCCTTTTATCACAAACTGTTCATCCCCTTCAGATTAGCTGCATATAAAACACAACTTTTAACACTGAACTGACCCTTAGCTTAGATTCACTACTATTTTCATTCAACCAGTTCACTAGGTGAGTTTTAAGGAGTGAGTTTCTATTTAATATTAAAAACCTCAAACCACTTATGGAAGTCCTACTTTTTCAGAGAAAACCACATTCTTCTCCAAAAATAAATTCCAAAATCATGACTCATTTACACTTAAATCTGAATTTTTAAGGAAAAAAAGATCTACAGCAGTAATTTTACCCCATTTTTACTTACCACTGCCTCCATATCTGAAATATTTGGTGGTGCATAGGTTGTCTGTACCATAAACTTGTGTTTACTCTTCTCATTTGGGTCATAGTCAAAAGGCTGTAGCATTACTGTTCAAAAGAAAAATTAAAGCATAAAACCGTGATTCTTCAGCTAATCACTGTAACAAGCATGCTATACACTTCAGATCTGCTTCTCACTGAATAGACTCTGAAAGTTAAAATGCAAAGGCAGTGTTGAAAATAGAGCAGATACACGCTAGCAGCAAGTACTGAAAGTTCTTAAGTTTTTCAGCCTGCTGTAGCTGACATTATTATTATTTCTGTAATTACTATAGCTAAAAGACATTTCATATACAAGTATGAACAAAGAGAAACTGTAAGATTGAAAAAAAAAACAACAAACAACCAAACAAGAAAACACCAAAGGACTTTTATTTGGAATAGACACATTTTATGATTAAGTGAAGGCAAAGATTCACTATTACCTATGGAAAAAAGTTCTTTCTAAATTTAATTACACTGCCACCTAATTTTAGGCCTTAAATACTAGTTACAGGATGCAGGTGTTTGCTACAGATGGCTATCTCCATTGTTTGGTTTTTTTCTTAAGTGTTACATAGAGCATCATCAAAGGATTACCGAACAGTGTGAATCAGACATATTTTGCAAATAAAGCACATAAAGGAATTGCAGTATTTGACATGCTTTCAAGCAATCCTATTTGGAAAGGTTTAAAATTCAGGTTGCCTTAATCATTGGTCTCACTGTAGTCCAAAATATAACTAAGCAAATTAAATACTTCTTCCAGATACAGATGCTATAGCAATTTATCTCTAAGAATTGTTCCATCAACAGACTACTGAATAGTACACAGTACTTAAGTTTCCTAAAGCCAAGGGAACAGATGGAGTAACTTAAAAGATGGCAAACACAGCTCTCCATCAACTTCACACACTGGCAGAACCCTTGGATAACCAGTTAAATAACTTTATGTTCTTCGGCCGCTCACTAACAGCTGAAAATCTGATTGAATTGAAAAGCAGCAGAAAAAGACAATCCACAAATTCAAAAAGCCCTTCAAGCTCTTCATGGTTTTAAGAACCACGGAAAATCTCATGAATATACAAAGCCACAGTTTTCAACACGTGCTTGGAATCTCTGAGTAGTCCAGAGATCATTTCTAGGTGAGTTACAACAAAGAGTTGTAAAAGCAAGCCTCTTGTTAATAGGCCTAGGTTTTCTGCACAGGAGGGCTTTATTTCTACAAAATAAATCTTAAAGGGATCTGAAAACCAGAAGGAAGAACAGTAACAAGCAACAGTAACAAGTTGTGAAGGGAGAAGAGTAGCACGCTATATTCTGAAAAGAAAAATCATCAAAAAGCAATTGCTGTTAACAAGTTAACAAGAAGTACATGATGTGATAATAAATAGTTAATTTAGGGTATTAGGGTAAAGAAAAACAAGTCTTACAAATCAGTATTTTTGAGGAAAATGTATAAACATAGTTGAAGGTCGTCTAGTGATTCACAATTAAATTATAAAATGTCTGTGGACTTCCTTAAAATGACTATCAAATCACATCAGCAATAAATTAAAACTTTACTATGAATCAGCACAATGCCTTATACAGGCTGAAGATGGCTGACATTACTTCAACATTTAGTTTTGAACATAGTTTCAGACCATGGTATCCTATGGTTATTTCTCTCTGCACAACAATGTGAGAGAAACCTATTTTTAATCATATGAAAGATGAGTCAGCACTGAAAACATTCAGTTGAGAGACTGATGAGCTAACAAAGTGGGTCACTAGAAAAATAATCTGCGCACTTGGCTTACCAAGTGACCCAAAAGAAACGATATGCTTAAAAACACAAAGATGAAGCTGACATATTGGGGAAGAGAACTTAATTCTGAAAAGCATCGTGGAGTCACTGTAACTACACAACTGCGTGTGAAAGCATCTTGGGGTCACTGCAGCAGAATAACTAACTGCATGAGAATCCAGTAATACAGAAAAAGGGATATAAAAGAATCCCTGCTATGCAAACTGAAGAGTTGAGCAGTATGACACTGTTTCCCTTTATTGGTGAGCCTGAAGCTGAAATACTGTTTACAGCTCCAGTATTGCCTCATTTAAAACACTGAAGTATTCAAAGCATTAAAAGGATGATTCATAACTACAGAAGCACACTTTACAATAGGTAAATGGAATACTTCAATCTATTAAATTCCTTTAAGAGAAAGTCCAGCTGTATCTTGATCATGCTCTATGACTACCCACAGGAAAGGTCCCTGATACCAGTTAAGGCAAAATGGCTGTAAGTCACAGTTGGAAATAAAGACAGAAATAAAGTAGGCTTTTTTTTTCCTTCATCCACAAGATGCTGGACTGTACATGGTAAACAACACTGAAGTTCTACAGATCGTTTAAGAGTAGAGAACTGGTGTGTCTCCTACAAGGGAAGTTACTCTGTATTTAAAAAGCGGATTCCCCTCCCTACAAGTTGGGAATTATAGTAGGTCACACCTTGAGAATCCCCTTTATTCTGGAGATTCCTACCTCAAAACCATCAGACAAATTACCTATGAAAATCATTTACCAAATCAGAAGACTGATACCTCGTCTTTTCCCATTTTCTTGAGGATATCTGCTCCCATTACTAACACCTGATCTTTCTGACATCATACAGTCCAATATAGGATTAGACCCTTACAGGTTCAACTACCAAAATTCTGCAGATTGTCAGAATGAAGTATGAAAGCCAAATCTACGTGGAGTTTCATGTTATTCTAGGTAGGTTTGTAGCCCTTAAATTTGAAAAAGCTAGTGCACCTAGAATAACATATAATAGCATAATATGTAACAACATATACTACTGTGAAAAATGGAGGCATTATGAAATGAGTCCAGGGACCAATATTACGGTCAAAATGACTAGTCTACAATTGTGAATTACTTTTTAATACAATGAACTGCCAAATGTTAAACTCTAAATACATCAGAGCAGTCAAGCAATGCCCTACTTCAAGATTGAAGCGTGAGTACAGTAGTCTGAGGCAAAGGTACTGTTAATGTCACTGCCTCTTTTCAGCTTTCTTTTCCTCCATTCACAGAGAGCTGCAGATAAATGTGACAAATGGCAAATATTTCTGTATGATTTTTCATGTATCATTGCAGCTCTACATCAAGTTGACATTGCACTAATGAAAGGCAAGTTTGATTTTTAAAAAATCTTTTTAAAAATCTGGTATACTTCAAACAGCGTCTAAGATCAAGCATTACAGAACTTCATGAAAGGCTTGAAAACGCCTAACTGCATGTATTTGTTTTTACCTGAAACAATTACAGATGATCCTGGGTCAATAATTCCACTGTTCGGCCTCACACAGTATCGACGAGGCGCTGTGGTCTTCACTTTGAAGCATACTTTTCTATCTGATGGATTTCGTAGCTTAAGATTTGTAGTTACTACATCTGTAAAGGGACCTGAAAAGAGTTGTTTTTTTTAATATGCATGTATCTCTGGAAATACATTTATACAGTACAAATTACTCTTAAAATATAATTTGAAGGCAAGAAATTTCTAAAAGCAGATCAAATTATACATCTGTTAAGCACGTATATGGTTACATGCAAAGCACGCTCTATCACCTTAGTTATAATAATATACATTACAGCAATGAACAGACAACTCTTAAATAGTATGATAGACTCAAGCTCCTGGTGCAAAAAGTTCATATATACATATGCTAATTTTACCAAATAATTCTTAACGTTTTAAATACCTAGAAGGTAATGGTCACACAAAAAAGGAATTTTTGCTGGGTTTTTCTTTTGGAACTCTTTCAAGTGCTTAAAGAAAAAAACACTGATCCTGAAACATAATAACTATTCTTGTGATTTCAACTTGTGCTGTGCTTCTGAGCTCCTACGGACCTGACAGATACAAACCTCATCTTTTAAACTCAAAGCAGGCAAGAGAAATTATAGTTTATGCATATACTCTAACTGATCCACAGAAAAGAAGCTGTAGTTGCCACATTTACGTATTCAATGCAGTGTATTCTCTAAGCTGTGTTTACATTAAACCATCAGGACAGGAATCGTCTCTAAGACTGAAATTATGCCTCTTTTCTGATCCAATGTCAAGCCTTTGTAAAAAATCATGTCTTCCAACAGAGATCACCTCCATGGGATGCAATACAGAAACAGCTCAAAAAGCAATTAAGGTACACTCTCCTGAGCTGTGTTAATGTCCCTTATGCTTACATCATCTGAAAGCAAGACTGCGCAGGCACTAAAAGAATGTCACTTAGAAAATGGGATTTCATATGAACGTGAAATGTATTCAATAATATTTAATGAGCACATTAACTTTTAAGAACCTTCTTTATAATTCTTTTTAAATTACACATTAAATTGCTACAAAATAATTTTCATCAGTATTGAAAACATGACAACTACTTTTCCATGAAAAAAAACCACAAAGAAAGAAAATTTAAGATTAAAGTGGATGAAAAAAAATGTATGTGATATGAACAAGTGGTAAAGTACAACAAAACCACTAACTGCATGAGACAAAGGAAGACAATTATTTTCTGAACACCTTATTCAACAGATGTGTCTGACCTACTCTGAAGGAAATGGTACTGGCCACTATCAAACATGTTACTACACTAGAGGGCTCACTATCCAGCCTTTGCTTCTGTAAGTCTCTCCCATTTCAAATCCTTGATTTTGAAAGAGTGCTAAAGTCTTGACACAAAACACCAAAATGCAAATGAAAAAAGGAATAAAATGGGAATTACTGAGAACCAGAATATTGAGATGTAGACGAAGACACACGTGAGCTAGGTTTAAGTTCAACAAGACTCCCTTGAGAAAACAGGAGCTGGTATTACCCATCTGCAGCTTCTAAGGTGGACAAAACAGTCACCCTTCTCAATCCAAGCAAATTTGACCCAGCCCCCCAGAAGAAGATTTACAAAACTTCTTTGAAGTTTCCTTCAGCTTGCCTCTTGCAGGACCCAGTTGCATTTACATATAGAGTGTGATCAAAAAATAACTCACATCACCCATACCACAAGGTGAACTAAAATCAGGCAGTTGAATACTCCTCTAAATCTAAGTCTGGTGATATACTCAGCAAAGATCAAACATTTATTTTACCAAGCTACACAAACATTTTTAAGGAAGTTATTCTGGGAGTTTTACTAATAGCCACCTAGGCATTGCCTTTGCAGTGCCCAGCAGCATACAGCACCTTGAATCTGGGCTTTCAAATGTGTGGGTTGCTTCTTTCTACTTGCAATGCCAGACAACTTGAGGAGCTCTGCTTCTCAATCTTCTCAACTACTATTACTAAGGAAATCCTGCTCAAAGGAAAAAAAGGCTCCATTCAAAGACTTGTTTTAAAAGGCACAACCATCAAGAAAAGGATATATACTACCCAAAAATAGCTTATTTCAAGGTAAAGCAGAAGTGCATTTAAAAACTAATGATAAACTGTTTTTTAAACTTAAAAAATAATGTTACTTTTGAGACATGAAAAGTCCCCTCATCTGCCTTCTCAAAGTACATAATAATGAGATAGGATTCAAAATAATCTTCAAGTTCTGATATTTACTGTCAGTTTTAACACCACAGATAATTTTAAAAATCTGCTTTTGTTCCACAGATACATCAATGCAGTGACCTCCTTTGCATTTTCTGGATATCTCTCAAAAAAGAGCCTTTACCTCAGGGACAGTTTTCACTAGCAGACATTTTTTTCAATGTGGACTGAAATATTTTTCAAGGTCTAGAGCACCCTTCTAACAGCTTTACCTTTCACCTGCTTTCTGAAAGCTTTAAAGAAAAAAAAAAAGAAGTCTCTCAAGCTCACAACTGTCAGATTTAATAAACAGCTGGTAAGAAATTGGTGCACAAAAGGAAAGATTATTAAAATTCAGCTTTTCCTGTAGAACCCAGCTATTTTTTGCTTATTTAGTGACATAGCAACAGACAGCACTGATCTGAGCATGGACATACAGGCGCAGACACAAGGGTAGTAAATCAGGAAAAAAAAACACTTACCATTCAGACAAGCCACAGAACCTAAATTAGCACGACATATCCTTCAAAAAAGAAATCATGCAACACCAGAATAGGATTCCGGAGTTCCTATTCACACAAACTTAAATACCGCTACTCTTGGGGGAGTGGGGAAACTGGCACAAATGGCCTGAGTGCAAAAGCCTAAATCATGACCATTCCTTGAAAAACACTAAAGAAGTGGAGAGAGAGAGGGGAAAAAAGGAAGGAGAAATGTTTTAGGCCATACTGCACAGACCACATCTAAACAAGGAAAAGAACAGGCAAAGATGGATACAAACATTCTGCACGTGCACCAAGATGGTGCCAACCATCCATGCCAACTTCACGTCAGAATACATACAGCTACACTAAGACAGCATTATACACAAAAAATATATCATCTCTCTCACTGCTTGCATGACACCCCAGGCAAATCTGGTTTTTATTTGAGTACTTAAACCTCAGACAGGCTCATGTCTAACTGTACCCACCACACAAAATACTTCATGTCCAATGACAGGACAAGGGGCAATGGACACAAGTTGGAGCATAGGCAGTTCAAGTTAAACATACGGAAAAACTTTACTGTGAGGGTAACAGAGCACTGGAACAGGCTGCCCAGAGAGGCTACAGAGTCTCCTTCTCTGGAGACATTCAGAATGTATCTGGATGTGCTCCTGTGTGATCTACTGTAGGTGATCCTGCTCTAGCAGGGGGGGTGGACTAGATGACCTTCAGAGGTGTCTTCCAAACCCGGCCACTCTGTGAGTCTATGATTCATGAGTACTTATTGACTGCTGTTTGCCCAAAACATCCATTGTAAACTGCTTAAGACATCTTATGTTTGTACTACCTAAGGCAATGGACTTCTGTATCTGCAACCAGGGTTTTCAAAAGCTACGGTAATTTAACTGATAAAATCCTCAAGCTATATGGACATGACTATGATGTCTAATAACAAGAGATCTTTGCTCCATAAACCTATAATTTCAATCTAAAAACCTCTGGGAGTCAGAACTACTTTAAAGGGGACAGGGAGTTCAGCATCCCACTTAGTAGCGTAAATTCAAGACACCAATTACAACATCTTCCTAGAATAAAAGTCGTGACAGTGCCAGGTTATTCCAACTGTTTTGAATAGAGCAGTGACAATTCATGCAGAGATTCTCCTGTCTTTTTGACTTACAAGAGTCTTAGAAAAGAATGACAGACACCTACCTAATCACACTCAGAAATACTAGAGATCTCCAAAAACATTATGTACTGAATTTCTATTCCAGCAATTTTACAGTGCAGCCACCACAACCCTAAAGCCAGGGTTGCCTCTGGCAACTACACACCTCAGACTGCAGCAACTAGTGGGCAGGAAGAAATGACACAGACTCTGCAGAGCCAGTTTCCACTGCTGAAACACAGTGTCAAGTTTCCCGGCTTGCCACAAGCTTGCCAGTTACACTGCAGTAAAACCGAAATAGGACCTGTACAGAGATCTTTTTGATCAAAAGTGTAATTTTCTCTTCCAATTCAGGTCTCTTTCAGTTCCTTAGGTCCAAAAGTCATCCTTCTACCTCCTGGGATGGTGAAATATGAGGGAAAAAATTATGACATGAAAATGCCTTTCTAGAGTGGGAAGGAAAAGATTAGACAAACCTCCTCAGCCTATGGTATCCCTGTGAAAGGTGAGATACCACGGTCAGCATCTCTAGTTGTCCGTAGCACAGAGTGAACAGCCAGGTTCGGCTTTCAAGAAGCTCCACCCACAACTAGTAAGGCTGTCATAATGTACACACAGAGTCTGTCAAAGAGTATCACCTTTACCTAAAACTGGGTAAGAAATTTTCCTTTTCTTAAATGACATAGACTATTTTATAATTAGAAGGCATATAACTTGTAGAGTTGAACAAAAATGAGCATGCATTATTAAACAAATTCAACAGCATGTTATATTAAACAGCTTAAGTGTTAAGTATATTATGGTCTTCAACTTAAGACATTGAACTGTAGCTGTTATAAAAGCTAATACCTGAGCTGACTCTGCCAGAAAGCATTCTATTTCATGCATAGAATTGAAGTTTATTTACGCTGTAAACTGGCAAATTAAAGTGATATATTCAGCTACATCTACAAACAATACACATAAAAAAGCATACAGTCTGGCAGAAGAATCCAAACTCCTTAAAACGTGCAAGTTACAGTGTTAACCTCAAGAACTATTGAAATTATATGCTTTAAGTGGCATTCTGTTTTTTGACAACTGCTTCATCAACTTTGAAATTGCAAGAGCACTTGAAACATACAAAGCACTTCAAGGCATCTTTACCAAAACAAACTCTGACAGGGTAGTTTTCTTTCAACACACAATACAGCCAGGTTGAGCAGGCAAAGAAAAATGTACTGCATTTGACAATTCAAGCCCTAATAAATTGAAAGGATTTAAAAGTCAGCAGGATAAAATCTAGCAGTAATATTATAAAGCCAGTAAAACAAATTTTGAGAACAAGTTAACTGACTTTTATGATACACCTGACAGGAACAGTATAACATCTCCATCAACTCATTCTGCCAGAATTAAAAGTAACAATGGAATAAAGAAAGAATAAGTTAAATTAACATAGGGCCATGTAACCTACATTTGTATGATGTAATCAATAATTTTTTAATTAGGTCAAAATTTAATTTTCTTTCCCACCATTTAACATGGTAATCACCAAATGGTTGAGGTTGGAAGGGACCTCTGGAGGTCATCTAGGCCAAAACCCCTGCTCAAGCAGAACCATGTCTAGACAGCTTTCGAGTATCTTCAAGGATGGAGACTCCACAGCCTCCCTCGGCAACCTGTGCCAGTGCTCAGTCATCTTTGCAGTACAAAAGTGTTTCCTAATGTTCAGAGGGCATGTCCTGTTTTCCAATTTGTGCCCACTGCCTCTGGTCCTGTCAGTGGGAACCAATGTAAAGAACCTTGCTCTGTCCTATTTCCACCCTCCCCTCAGGTATTTGTTCACATTGATAAGATTCACCTGAGCCTTCGCTTTTCCAGGCTGAGCAGACCCAGCTCTCCCAGCCTTTCCTTATAGGAGAAATGCTCCAGTCCCTTCTCCATCTTTTTGGCCCTTCACTGGACTCTCTCCAGTATGTACATGTCGTAGTGGGGAGCCCAGAACCAGACCCAGCACTCCAGCTGTGACCTCACCAGTGCTGAGTAGAGGGGAAAGGAAAGATCACTTCCCTCGACCTGTTGGCAACACTCCTAATACAGCCCAGGATACCACTGGCCTTCTTTGCTGTAAGGGCACATTGCTGGCTCATGGATGGTCAACTTTGTTGACCATGGATGGTCAGCCTTTTCTGAAAAGCTGTTTTCCAGCTGGTCAGACCCTACCTAGCCTGTACTGGTGCATGAGGGTTGCTCCTCCCCAGGTGCAGGACTTTGCACTTCTCCTGGTTGAACTTCACAAGGTTCGTGTCAGTCTGTTCCTCCATCTGCCAGCTACCTCAGCACTCATGGATGCATTACATCAGGACCCATGGACTTAGGTATATTCCGTTTACTTAAGTATTCCCTGACCTGACTGTCTTCCACCAAGGGTACTGAAGGAAGGAAAGATGTCTAAAAAAATGAAAGATCAGTGCTCTGCAGCGAGTCAAACTATCTTGACTGTCAGATAAGAAAACTAATCTTAAAACATCACAAAGCACTTCATTGCTCCGAACAGAATTTTATAATACTTTCTGAAAAAAGCATAGGCAATATGTCTCACACAGGAATGTTGTTTAAGAAATTAATAATCAGACCTCTGTGGAAATAATCTGAAGAGAATCCACAATATGCATTGCCAATGAACATTACTCCTTCCTCTTGAAATACCAAAACTATGACCATTAAAATACCTTCTTCAACTGGAAGAAAAATTCTGACTCCAACAAATCACCTAGATTAAAATTATTCAACGTCTAGGAAGCATAAGACCTTATGTTTCATGAATTAATACTTCAACAATACAGGTCTCAATAATCAGTGGATGAAGGTGCAAGACTTATAATACCTACAAATAGCCATGGCTCCCAGGTAGATATCCATATATTAGAGCAATAATACAGAATCTTTCATTTCTTGGCACTTGAGAGATAGTTATTAGTTTTATTATCAACTGGCATGTAAAGCCAGAATGCAAAATATGGCTTTATAAGGAAACTGACACACCTCAGTGTCCACGGCTCCTGATGGCTTATTCTAGGCTAGCACTGTTTACCATGCGAAACATCAGATTTTATCTGAGCTCCCTACAATGACGTGCTGACGGCATCCATGCTGATGACATATCTGTCAGAGATATTTCCTTATAAAAAATGTTGAGACGATGCCCATTTTTTTAATCCTGAAAAAGCTCATGTTCCCCTGTCAATGGGGCAAGCAGAGCATATATACAGATTAGTCGAGGTGCTTGTGCAGATGCGGACACGCATTGTTTACTCAGGGCTGGTGCAAGATAAATGGGAATTGAAACCTTCTGCCTGCCATTCTGACAGAAAAAAGACAGGAATACAATACAGTGGCATTTCAAAGCAGACAAAGCAAACCTTTTACATTTTATTTCTGGATCAAAATTCCATATTCATCCTAGCTTGTTACTGACATGTTGTTAGTAACCAAAAAACACAGCAAAAACACAATAAACATCTATCTCAAGGGTAAGTACAGCCATAGACCATTTACTGTGAATTCTGGAGCTGGATGGTATTCACCCAAGAGTACTGAGGGAGCAGGTGGAGGAGCTCACCAAGCCTTTATCTATCATTTATCAACAGTCCTGGTCAACAGGGGAGGTCCCAGATGACTGGAGCCTTGCCAATGTGATGCCCATCTACAAGACCCTGAAGGAGGATCTGGGGAACTATAGGGCTGCCAGCCTGACCTCAGTACTGGGGAGAATCACGGAGAGGTTAATTTTGAGTGTGCTCACATGGCAAGTGCAGGACAGCCAGGAGATCAGGTCTAGCCAGCATGGGCTCAGGAAGGGCAGGTCCTCCCTGATCAACCTGATCTCCTTCTATGACCAGGTGACCTGTCTGGATAAAAAAAAAATGGATGGATGACTGAGCCCAGAGAATTGTAGTAAATGGGGTTGAATCCAGTTGGCAGCTGGTCACTAGAGGTGTCCCCCAGGGCTCAGTTTAGGGACCAGTCTTGTTCAATATCTTTAATAATGATCTAGATGAAGGGATTGAGTGCTTCCTCAGTAAGTTTGCAGATGAGATAAAATTGGGTGGGAGTGTTGATCTGCTTGAGAGTAGAAAGGCCCTACAGAGGAACCTGGACAGGCTAGATCAAGGCCAATGGTACGAGGTTCAATAAGACCAAGTGCCGGGTCCTGCATTTCAGTCACAACAGCCCTGTGCAATGGTACAGGCTTGGGGCAGAGTGGCTGGAAAGCTTCGCCGCCTGCGCCGCAGAAAAGGACCTGGGGGTGCTGGCTGACAGCCATATGAAAATGAGCCGGCAGTGTGCCCCGGTGGCCAAGAAGGTCAATAGCATCCTGGACTGTATCAGGAATAGCATGGCCAGCAGGAGTAGGGAAGTGATCGTGCCTCTGTACTCGGCATTGGTGAGGCTGCACCTCAAGTACTATGTTCAGTTCTGGCCCCTCACCACAAGAAGGACATTGAGTTGTTGCAGCAACCAAGCTGGTGAAGAATTTAAGGAACAAGCCCTGTAAGGAGAGGCTGAGAGAAATGGGATTATTTAGTTTGGAAAAGAGGAGGCTGAGGGGAGACCTTACTGCCCTCTAAAGCTACCTGAAAGGAGGCTGTAGGGAGGCAGGCATTGGCTTCTTCTCCCAAGTGAGTAATGACAGGACAAGAGGAAATGGCCTGAAGTTGTGCCAGGGGAGGTTTAGACTACATATTAGGAAGAACTTCTTCACTGAAAAAGAGTAGTCAGGCACTGGAACAGACTGTCCAGGGAGGTTGGTGGAGACACCATCCCTGGAGGTGCTCAAGAAACGTGCAGATTTGGCACTTCAGGGAATGCTCTACTGGGCATAGTGGGTTTTCTGTGGGTTGTGTGTTGTTGCTGGTTTTGTGGGATGTGTGGTTGGGAGGGGGGGTATTGTTATTTGTTTGGGTGGCTTGTGTTGTTCCTCCACCTGCCACCTTGCCACGGGTGGATGGTTGGACTAGGTGATCACAGAGGTCTTTTCCAATCGTGACTATTCTCTGACTCTGTGAAGAGAACATTATCTACTTTATATATTAGATAAAATACAGACAAAAAGATTTTCCTGCATTTAACGTTAAATATGGACGGTGATTTCTTTAGCCTCAACGACAACAAAAAACACTATCAAAAAAGATGGTATAACATGGAATAAATTCATCCAAATATATTAATGTCTGTATTTAGCATAAGCTTTAAAATCTAGCAGTCTGAGTCTGATTCAGTCATATATGTCTATTGTGGATATTTTTCCTACTGAAAGAGTGCCATTACTAAAGAACTGTCATGTTACTAATACCAAAAGCATGTTATTCACACTTAACCTCCACATTATTGTGAATGCCTTACCACTTATCTTTATTTGGTTACATTGTTATTCTTACCAGATACACATTGGTAGCTCATAATTCTACTACGATAAAGTCTTAAGGATCTAATGAAAAAGTATTTTTCATCCCAAAGTGCTCTCACCATTAAAATAACAAGAGCAGTAGAAATATTTTACTACTGCTAAACGTGAACATTTAAACTAGCAAATAATTATCCCCAAAGTCCTGAAACAACTAATTAATATGTACAAGTAACCTTTCAGTACAAATACAATATTAACAATTTAGTTCAGCAGTAAGGGCTGTGTTAAAAACCCTTTCTGGTAGAGCAACTATCCTCTTTACTTCCATAGGGTAGAATAAAGAATTTTATAATTACATAGGCTCATAGATTTCAAAGAATACTAGCAGATTTGAACAACATTACTAAATAAACAAATAACTTCTCCCTTTCTTTTTCCTTTTAAACTTGCTTTGCATTTTAACCTGCTACAGAGCTTAGAAAAGGTTTCAGTGATGCTGGATAAAATCTTCAAATATTAAGCAGCTGAATTGCAACATACAAAATATCGTTCAAACTCTATAGCAGTAATCAGAATACTTGTAATCCTCTGAGAAGACAGCTGTAGTGGCACATAGAAAAATCAGTCCTTCCACAGAGGACCTGACCAAAAGCTGTCACCTAGCACTTCTGCCAGTGTGCTCCAAGAACTGGGTATCAGACGCCAGATTCAAACATTAAACCTAACACCAACGCTCTTAAGGCTTTCACAGGTGTCCTTGCAAGTAGTATCCCAACGATGTAACAAAAAAAAATCAAAACAAAAAAAAAATCAATTTCACACTTCTCCCTGTGTGGACAAAAGCCCAGAAAGTTCTTTTAAAAACACCCAGTTGAGTTTGTTTGACTGTTAGGTGGTATTCAACCTCAGCACATAACACAGCCTCGTCTAAACAGGCTTCTTGATATATCAGATACTGAAATTTCCTACAGACAGGTCTTAGCTAACACTGGACTACCTCAATAAGAAACAAGCAGCTCACTTCAGTTTCAGGGAGACCTTTCCCTCTCTGGAAGCACAGACAACAGGTCTCCCATCTCCCAAAGCCAAGTACAGCATATCCTACAGTCATTCAGGAAAACAAACACTTGCTTTACATAAAAGTTGCACTCAGTCACAGTCTTGTCACTCAGACAGAATCTCTAACTCCATTCCCTCATTACATTCACACCACAGTAATGAAATGAGCTAATGCAGCCACCCTTCCTCAGGACCACTCACTGTTACAGAAACAGCTCAAGTTCTACCTTGAGCTGTAACATAGAACATGTCTAGCAGATAATCCGATTAAAAATTAAAGTTTTTACTTTCATTTGGCCTACTAGACTTACTGACAATATCAACATACTGTTAACATGTTAAACATGATAAATCAACATCATACTCCTAAGAAGTATCATTACCAAGTTTGCTTCCCATATGCAGCAGTTAGTCCTATGTATATGATTTTTAAATTAAAGAACATCCCTTCTTACAAAGAAAAAAACATTAAGCACATATTTCTGTCAAGCTATTCTAATGTCCTGGAATGTAACATGACATACCGGCTTCAATCTTAAGTATATAATTAGGTATCATCATTACGTATCATACCAAACTTTCAAGAACACTGCAACCTCATGACCTAGGAGAAGTCTTCTCAAGTCCACGTGAGACAAACCATTTTGTAAGATGGTATCTGATTAATTTAAAACCATTTTTACCCACATAATTTTTAGAAGACTGGTTCAGACTGACATGATTCAGATTTGAAATTCAACTAGTTTCTAATGATCTAAATACATTCATAGCCACTTGATGCTAATTCACTTTTGTACCAATCCTACCCTTTAGCCTACATAGCTTTTCTTTTCCCCAGTGCTCACCTCTTCTGATATATTTATAGATAGCAATCAGATCTCCTTTCAGTCTTCATTTTCTTAAGATAAACAAGACAAGCTATTCTACTTCACTTATGTTAATAACTTTTTTTTTTTTTTGCACCATTCCCATTTGGGTTCATTTTCTGACTAGGTGTTGCCAGGAATGCATTCAGATAAAGCTTCATCACTGCCATAAACCTTGACATTAGTAATTCCCTCACTACAAAACTAAATTATCATATTTGCCCCTTTTCATGACTCATCACACTCAAAATAAACCTGTGACTAAGTACTAGTCTCTAGCTTTACTCTTTCTTCATCATTTCCAACTAAAATGAGAAAACAGCAGTTCTATTATTAGTACCCACCAAACGCACAAATTCTGTTTGCATTCAATCACATCTCCAAACTTTGCATTACCAGTAAGATCTATCAGCACAATTCAAATCATACCAACGTCATTAATGAAGATATTAAACCAAGTTCAAACACAACACTAGCTCATCCTTCAGAAGGGTCTTTAATCTTTGAATAGCCCAACAGCTATGCTCCAGTTTATTTTATAGGTTGTCCCTTCTCCACCTTATGTTTTCCAGTAAGCTCTTTTACCTGCAACTTAATTATTGGTTTTGTAGACACCTCTGTATCAAATAATCAATATTCTTATCATGGAACAGACCCTCCTGGAAGGTATGGCAAAACATATGGAAGACAGGGAGTTAGAGACTGCCAGCAAAGTTTCACCAAGGGCAAATCGTGCCTGACTCAGGTAGCAGCCTTCTACGATGGATGGACTGCCTCAGTGGACAAGGAAAGAGTGAGGGATGTCACCTGCCTGGATTTCTGTAAGATCTTTGATACAGTCCCACCCAACATTCTTACCTCTAAATTGAAGAGATAGGGGTTTGAGGTAGGGACCATTAGATGGATGAGGAATTGACTGAGTGGTCATGTCCAAAGAGTTACAGTCAATGCCTCAATGTCCACGTGGAAACCAGTAATGAGTGGTGTCCTTCAAGGATCCATACTGAGACAAATCCTATTCAATGTCTTCATCAGTGACACAGTAGGACTGAGTGCACCCTCGCCAACTTCAGCAAGACATTAAGCTGAGCAGTGATGTTGATTAGCTTGAGGAAAGGGATGCCATCCAGAGAGACCTTGACAGGCTTGAAGGGTGGGCCCATGCAAACTTCATCAAGTTCAACAAGGCCAAGCAAAAGGTCCTGCATCTGAGTCAGGGCAACCCCCTGTATACAGACTGGCATAAAAATGGATTGAGAGCAGCCCTGCAGAGGACTTGGGGATACTGTTGGATGAAAAATGGAATGTGAGGTGGCAACATGCACCTGCAGCCCAGAAATCCAATCATATCCCAGGCTGCAGAAATAGAAGCATGGCCAGCAGGTCAAGGGAGGTGATTGCTCCCCGCTACTCTGTTCTCCTGAGAGACCCCACCAAGAGTACTGTCTTCAGCTCTGGGACCCCCAGTACAAGACAGACATGGAACTGTTAAGACTGGAGTGCAGAGGAGGGCCACAAAAACAGCCAGAGGGCTGGAGCACCTCTCCTGTGAAGAAAGGCTGTGAGAGTTGAGGCTGTTCAGCCTGGAGAAGAGAAAGCTTCAGGGAGACCTTATTATGGCCTTTCAATATATGAAGGGGCTTATAACAAAGACTCTTCACCAGGGCCTGTAGTGACAGGACATGGGGCAACAGAGTTAAAACTGAAAGAGGGCAGGTTTACACTGCATATAAGGAGTAATTTTTTTATTATGAGGGTGGTGCAACAGCAGAACAAGTTGCTCGGAGAAGTTTTGGCTGCCCCATCCCTGGAAGTGTGGAAGGTCAGGTTGGGTGGGGCTTTGAGCAATCTGGTCTAGTGAAAGATGTCCCTGCCTACAGGAAGGGAGTTGGACTAGGTGATCTTTAAAGCTCCCTTGCAATCCAAACCATTCTATGAGTATGTAATAATGCAATGACATCCAGGAAACACAGTGGTAAGATCAGATTTTGCTGGAGGGATGCACAAAGAGATGGAAAAAAAAAAAAGAGAGAACAAGGGAAGGAGGTCTCAGATCAGACTGGCACATTCTACCTCTGACGTTCATGCTGCATATTATTCCATGTTCCATTTACCTCTACATCTGTAATCATTCTTCCCTCTAAGGCTTTGGAAACTATCGAGGTCAGACCTATACAAGCATTAAAGTGTCAAATTAAGAATTACTCCATGCGAGACCACATTTTGAGAAACACAGGAGGGAAAAATTGTGATGTGATGATCTTTTTAAAATTAAGGCAAACAGTTTTTATTTTCTTCCTTTTTCATCCTATTAGAACCTAAACATCTTAAGTCCTACACTAGGATAAGATTTAGCAAACTACCTTAATGCTCAAGACCATGTCCATACAGAAGTAAATAGAAAATACTTATTTTAGTTTACATAACCATGTATTTCTAAATACTTTCAAACAGTAACATGAAATAGGATATCTACATTGTCAAATAATTTACATTTACAATGCAATGAAATAACATCATATAATACAAAAAAAAAAAAAAAACACAAGCAAAAGAAGCTGACGAGGCGAACCAAGATCGCTCTGCACCAGATGAATCTGGTAAGAAAAACAGAGTTACTGAAATTCTAACTTGTATTTCTGCATTTTTGTTTTCAACAATACCACACCAGAAATTATCTTAGTATTTTTCTGATTTTTTTTTTTTTTTTTAATAAATTAGCTTGTACACATTCATATGGCTGATCTGACTTGAAAAGTCTTGTAACTTGACAACTTCACTCTGGAAAATGTATAATTAGTCAGTGATTTTTTTCTCACCTCTACACACAGCAAGTTCTCTCCAGCAGCCTTTTCCAACTTGAATTTATGGCTTGTAAGCTGAGCATGTAATAACCCTTTAATAGTCACAAAGATCTAGCTAACAAACATCACCCAAAGACAAAGTTGGTCAGAAAGTAAAACACATTCACAAACCACAGTCAAGCTGAAACAGGAACAATTTATAATGCCACAATGGACTGCCAGTGCACTAAATACTGAGACCTATTAACTGATGCATAGAGCAGCTCCTCTGGTTCATGGAGTCTGCTTTTCAGCTTGGCCTTGAACGGTGGTACAGTGTTCATCAATAATACAGTATTAATTTAATAATGATGTATTACAGTGATCTAGAACACTTGCTTAGGCTATCAACAAGCAGAACGAGTAGGCACTTTATACTAATTACAAGGTAAGGGCGAAGTTTTTATACCAGTGACTACACTAGAAGTACAAGTTGGTGAGGTCTGGATAGTGCTTCTCTATTTAGTGAAGATGCAATATTAAGCAAAACAGTTCTACAAATTGCAGATAAAGGACAAAACTTCCAAATCTTCACTGCTGTATACCTCTTATCATCACAGAAAAATCTTCCACGATTTAATCTTAAAACAAATGGCAAACTAGATCTGCCAAAATACTATCTAGCACCTATAACATGCCTGATTTCACAGACCAAGACAACTCGCTTTTATTAGTCAGTTTTAAATGCAGTGTAATGCCATGGTAGAGTCATATGAATTAATATACTATCACCTCAGAAGCAACACCTGGTGAAAAATATTATCTGCCTTTCTCTTCCTCAACACATTCCCACAAAGCATTTTGTATCTCAATTTTCATTAATAACTATCATTCAAAAAAATGTAAAATACTAACAAATATTACATTTGAGCCAGGAAACAACAGATAGCAGTACAGACATATACGAACAGTAAATAATTCCAGGAATCCTTGGACTTAAAAAAAAAAAGTCAAAGACCACTTGTTGAATACTGAGTCATTCTATGGGATGTTCAATCTTTGCCATTACACAATACTCAGCCAGCAAAAATATTAACTTAAATTGAATCATTTCAAAGTATCAAAAAGCCACAACTGTGTTAGTAATCACTTAAAACCAATTCTTCCCCTCTGCAATTCCATTGTTTAGTTTCAGAAATGTTCTTGAATTAAGATACCAGAATATTGACATCTCAATTGCCATTTTTAAACCTATCTTAGAAAGCTGAGGCATCACAAATTTGCTGGTACTTTGAATAGAGTGGAAAACATATAAAAAAATGGACATAAGAAGACACACAAATAGGGCAGCAAGATCACATCTGCAGACTTCAAACTCTGCCTACATTAAAAGATATCCTGGGCCAATTCTGGCAAGGGGATGCATTTAACGTTGAGCTATTTTTACCTTTAAATTCCACCTTCTTGATTTTCAGCAACACACAGCCTGTGGCTTTCAATGATACAGCAGTGTAACGAATACAAAATCATCTACGGTCGTATTTTTTTATTATTTAAAAGGTCATTGCATTTCAGAACAAGCCATAATACTTAAGTGCTCTTTACCTCACCTGGAAAGTCACTTGAACATATACCAGCTGATAATACTATAGACACTAACAATCTTAGATTACGAACCAGATTAATAAACAGACATTAAACTTTACCTGTTATACTGATCTCTCCCAATAACTCAAATCATCAAAGGGAAAATTTATTGCACACAGGCATGTTCAAAAGTTTATTTTAGTTTTCTTACTTGTTGACTTACTTCTAGCCTTGCGGTAACAACTCAAAAAAAAAAAAAAGAAGGAAAAATGTGCTTCGTTATCTTGAGACATTTACAAAGGTAATGTAACTGGATTTCACACACTTGTAAGCAAGAACTTAAATAAAGGATACCAATTTAGATTATTCAGACATTTTTATAATGTTTGACTATTGCTAATCAGACACCTGTGAATCACATTAAACTCAAATTCTGAACACTTTCTACTAATCTTGGAAAGCTCATCAAATCTACTTGTGTTGATTTTCAATTAGGTGTTGTAGAAGCATGTCTTATGACTGATTTAAAGATTTGGCAAAGTTTTTTAAAAAAGGACCATCAACCAAGACCAACTTCAATACACGTTAGTTACAATTGCAAAACTTGTTTCTTCGACTTAAGGAAGACCAAGTTTCCATAAAAATTTTAAAAATCTGTGAACTGAAAACTTCAAGTGCTGCTATTTAACTACACAACTGTTTAAAAAAATGTTTTTTCAAATGTATTTACACACAAGGAATCAACCAATTCCAAATTACCATTACCTTCACTAAACAAGAAGTACAGACATGGTCATACACAAGTCACGTGAAAAAGACCTCAGCAAGAAGCAGAAAATGTTCCACTCTCCTAATGAGTTGCTTTTAAGTGTTTCATGTTTCAATTTTTCCTATCTAGTCCTAAACAAACCCAAACAACTTCAGATTTGAGAAGCTAAACAAAATACATTAGACTAAAATACAGAAGAAAGCTAACTTGCAGGAGTAACATGTCTGAAGACCTTAATACAAGAACCACGAGGCAAATGCACAATGCTCCACTGAGTCTCTCAAAGTAATATTACGTAGTGCATCAACTGCCCCTTACTTTAATCACCTTTAAGTACAATTTTTCCCCTGGTCACATTTGCACAACACTCTGAAAAGTAGGTATTTGTTTTGTGGTTTCTTTCAGTATTCCTGATGGTTCCAGAATCCAAAGAAACCTAACTATCATAGAAGCAAAATGCTACCAATGACTGAAATTTCTAGGTATGCGAAGTACCATAAAACCAGCATTCTAATCTTTTTGTCACCAAGGGAAATACATAATGTGTTAGCAACCATGGGGTAATTTCTTTACATTTCCCTCTACATTGTATGGAATAAAATTAAGGATAAACGTATTATAGACCTTACTTTTGCTGACTGAGTAAGGTATATTAAAAAAAAAGACAGTTTCATCAAGCAATTATGAATTTAAACCCTTGGTCAGCAACTCCTTAAGATAAGTCCCATGTACTTTTTAATTTAAATAGTTTGCACAGAGGCATACCAACACATTTCACGGCTACCCTGAAGGACAGCAAATCCATTGTAAGTTCCTCAGGTAAGAAAACCAACAAAACCAGCTGTCCAGTTCAGATCTTTAGACTTAAACTGGATCTCTGTTACATACACATCAACAGTATTAAGCCAATAATAATAATGGATAATTGTCCCAATAACATAACTTAGAATAACCAGCTGCACTGAAAAAAAATGTACTTTTTTAAACAAAATTGTATGATTTTCGTACACTAAGTTACACTTCTCCTGAGTCATATATTCTCTTACTACTCAATTACTTTTAAAATACAACACTCCAAGTTCCCTCCTGCCAATTTTGTACTCCTCAACGCAACAATTTAGAACTTCATTAGTTTGTGGCCCACAAACCTTTTTTAAACACCTCAGAATAATAAGCAGTTAGAAATTATTTATTGAGGGTGTATTCTATGCTCTCTCGATAGATAGCTCTTTCTATAGTATATTACCGTAATAATACAATCACAGAGAGTGGTTTTGATGGAGTATTTGAGACTGCAGTCTCATTATGCTTCAGATTTTCCTTTTGCTTAGTCTGCTCTACATAAATTTTCCTAATATATGCATTAGCCTGAAACCAAAGTTTATGCCTAAAGAATACACATTTCATGCTCCAAGTATATAAACACAGAGCACAATAAAGATCACTGACTGACAATGGGTTCATACAGACAGGATTTCTAATCCAGCATTTATTTTATATTCTCTGTATTAACACTTTGTCTCATACCATATAAATATGGGTTACTTCCAGCTTGAAGAAAGCTCAGTGTTTGAAAGCTTCAAATTAGATGCAGTAGCTTTTAAATAAAAAAAAAAAAATAAAATCTAAAAATTATACATTTTTCTCCATCCTGTTCCTGCAGTAATACAGTGCATTTGAAATCTGAGCGCAGCCAGACCTGGCAGCACAAAACAGAGTTGAAAAAGGTACGTTCCCGCTATGGTTTTGACTCTATAAAAAAAATGTGCAATTTAAAAATCTAAGAATGGAAGCTACCAGTAAGTTAATATGTGTGATCAGACAAATTTTGGGTTTAGTTTATTTGGATCATTAAAACAAGCACAGTGTGTCAAAAATATCTTTGCTAAACCAGACTTAACCTTTATTTCTAAAAACCAATCCATCCAAAGGTATCTGGGGGCAATGCAGTGTTCTTCTCTAATATAAACATTAATTTTTTCTGCTTGTCCATTTAAAGATTTTTACAGCACCAAAAATTCAGCTCTGTCCCTCTAAAACAATGAAAATTTAGTCTACCAAAAATGGAAAGTAAAATAGAAACATTTATAGTATTAGGAAAGTACAAGTGCTGACACGTCACAAAATATAAAACGTAAGTTTAGATAAAATTAACAGCTTTAAAAATCTAATATTGCCTATTCTAAACCTGAAATGTTCCAAGATTTTTGTCAATGTTCGTTATGGGTATAAAATATAACCACAGAATATTACTGAAAACTACTTATTCTATCATGCTTTTCTTTATGCCCTTACCTTTAAAGGATCACTCATATTTGGAAGAGTTTTTCTTTACACAACTATCTAATTTAATGAGAGACAGAGAAAAAAAACACACGATAACAGCACTAACTGGGACCTATTTTGACAGAGGCGCGTCATGCCGGTCACAGTGTCGGCAGGCAATATCCAATACACAGATACTTCCGAAATGCAGGCATTCCTTCCCCTCATTCCCAAGAAAGCAGTGAGCTGTACTGTTTTAGTTACCGAGAACCTGCCTGAAACATGACAACGTGGGAGAAAGGGCGGGCAGTCATTTGCCAGGCCAGCGGGCCGGGCTGCATCGGAGAGAGGGTGCGAATGCCTGCACATCTCTCTCACTCGCACTCCCCGAGGGTGATGGTGTAAAACCGCGCCAGATCCCGCGGGGACACCGGCGGTGGCCAGTGCTGGGCTCTGACAAGCACCCACCGCCGGCGCTACAGGGCGCAGGAGAAGGCCAAACGGGAGGGTAGCCCTCCTGAAGCGAGCCTTCGCCCCTGCTCCTCTCCCCGCAGGGCGGCAGGACTTCAGTCGCCAGCTTCGGGGCCCTTCCTACCCACTACAGCCAGAGGGAGACCTCACGGCGCGGGACCAGCGGCCACGCAGACCCCCGCGGCCACAGGAATGACAGGAGAGCGACTCCCCCTCCCCAGGCCCCGTTACTCCAGGGCCGGGCCTCCCGAGCGGAGCGGTGACACGGCAGCGGCCGCGTCGGCATGCGGAGAAGACACGGAGGGACAGGAGACGGACTGGCACACCGACGGGGGCCGGAGGGGGGCGGCCGGTCTCCAGAGCACCGTGCCCGCCAGAGTGGGTGGCGGGCGGCCACCCGCCGGAGCCGAGGACTCGCTCCGAGTCCCCATGGGATCCCAAGATGGCGGCGGCCGAGCCCGTCCACCGGCTCGGCGGCGCCCCCCCACCCCCCGACAGACCCGGGCGGGCAGGGCCCAGCACCGCGGTTCGGGGGAGGGGGAAACGAGGCGCCTGGAGGCGGCCCAGCGCCGAGGCAAAACGGGACACCCCACCGGGCCGGGCCGTCCCGCTGCCCCCGTTCCCTGCGCCAGGCTCCCCCTCACCTTTGAATTTGAGGTCGGTGGGCGGATCGAGCACCAGGATCTGCTCGTGCTTCGCCAGAGCCCCGGCGGCCGCCATCTCGCTCGCTCGCTCGCTCGCTCCGGCGGGAGGAGGAGTGGGGGGAGGGCGGAGGAGGAGGAGGGGCGGGAGAAGGAGGCCGGGCGGCGGCGCCGCTCCCTTACGGCGGGCACTGGCTCCGCGCGGCTGAGGGGGCTAGCGGCGGGGCCCGAGCCGAGGGTGTGCGCTGTTGCCTGCTGCTGCGCGCGCTGCCGCCGCCGGCCCCCTCGAGCCCCGCTTGGCGCCTTCCCTTGCCGTCCCCGCGCGACTAGCTTAACGGCCGGCCGGCAACGCCACCCCTCCGTGGGCACGAGAGCGGAGGCGGCGGTGGGGCCCCCTCCGCGCATGCGCCTCCGTGCTGCTCGCGCCTGACGGCTCCCCGCCTTTCCCGCGGCGGTTGGCGCGAGACCCTGCGGCCCGGCCCTCACGCCCAGCCCCACTGCTGGAGCCGTCTGGACGCAGGAGCTGAGCGGGGAAGAGCGGAACCCTGCGCTGCCAATCGCCGGAACGGGAAAGCCGCCGTTGGCTCAGCGCTTCGGGTAGCTTCAACGCCGCCGGGGGAACTACAGCTCCCAGCGTTCCGCGCGGGGGCCGGGCGGGCGCGGGGCCTGCCGGGGATTGTAGTCTGTGCAGGAGGCTGAGGCGGGCTCCCTTGCCTCGAGCCTCTTGGGGCCCTCAGGGCGCCATGGGTGGTTTGGCCAGCTCTGCCCTCGAAGCTGGAGAAAGGCGGGCGGACATAGGTGCAGGGTCCGTGAGGGGCAATTGGGCAAATTAGGCAAACTCCCCTTGGCCGCTGGGGGCTCTGGCTTGGGTCCGGGCTGCTCACGGGTGAGGCTTGATGCACTGGAGCCAGTTCCCAGGTGCTGTCACGTATCCGCGTCTGGACGTTTGCGGCCTGGCTTAAAGGGAGCTCTACCACCCTGTCAGGCAGCACCCGGGCACCGAGGTGGGTAGGCCTGGCTCTCCAACGGGCCTGGGAAACGGCCCAAAGCTCTCCTCAAGTAGGAAAATTGTCATTAGGTGAAGGCTTAGGAATATTAACAGGGAGTCAATGTTGTGGAAGATGGAGCTCTTGCAAAACCTACATAAGAAGCAAGAATCATTATGTATTAGTAGGCAGGAACACGGGGTATTTGCCACTGTTTTCACTTTAACTTTTGGTCAGACACAGGCTTTTCATGGTAGGCCTTTTCATGAACACCAGACTTTGAACTGGATGGTGCATCTTGGCATATTTGAGTACACCAGTGACAACCAAACAAGAAAAAGCGGATCGACAAACAAATCCATCTAAACCTTAATGATTCTTATGTCCTAAATCTACTTCTGAAGAATCTGGCTGTAAGGTACCCAAGTTTGTGTTCATGCTATGTTGGAGTACTGATGATGGAAATGAAGTCAGAAGGATTAACACATCTATTTTTCCTCTCTTGCAATCTGATGTATGTATACTAAGAACGCGTACGGAGACACAATAACACATTTGAATAATATGCCCTAATAATAAATACACTGAAATGACTTAACTGCTTTACCTTCAAAATGAGCTCATCATAGACTGGTGGATCACAGGATTTCTTTGATGAATACCTCTAGCACTTTTCTCCGTGTCTTGCTTGCAGACAGCAAACACCCATGTGACTTTTAATACCATCGATGTCTGAATAAATAAGTGAGAAGTGCTGCAGAAAAGTACTTCAGAGCAGTTTTACCTGATTGGAATTAGCTTCAATAGGTGAAGTTAGGTGGCATATATGTGAAAATGTTGCTAGAAGTCTGCAACTATTCCGGCTGCAGTTTTCCTGCTACAAACTCATTCTATAATGTGCATAAAGCAGCATCTTAAATTACACCCTTTATTTACAGTGCAACATTCAAAGTTATTGTCTGGTGGTCTGCTGGGCTTTGATAGCAAAACCAATGTTCCACTGTGTTTATGCATTCTTGCCCTTGGGATTTGGAAGATAAACTGGAAGACAGAGGGCTTGTTTTTCTATCTTAGTACGTTTTTTCTTCTGTTAACATGGACACTTGGTCTGATACCTCCCCTCTGTTTCTGTTCATCAATCCACTGAAGATTAAGCCTCAGAGTACAGTTCTCAGAAACAATCATTTAGCTCCAGAATTACCTGGTGATTATATACCAGAAGAACTTCTGAGTCTCAGCTTGCAAAGAATCAAGACATGGGGAACTGTTGCAAAATACTAAATGCCACCAAAGCTTCTGTCTTTTTTGGTTTTAATGGGGTTACAAAATAACAGTAAAGAGTACAAATGCAAAAGAAGCTTCCTCTATGCAGATTTAGGAGACAAAAGTATTTTTCTAATTCTTTTATACTGCTCTTGTATTAGAACATCTGAGGCAGATCAGAAGTTAAGATCCTTCCTTAACATGGCAGCAAGTCCTACATGTTTTCCCATGCATGGTTTTCAGTGCAAACACCTTGTTAGACATGGTTGCACGATAGATGTACCTGACATCAGGGGACGTGTGTTGGGGGAGGACTGGGTTAATCCCTCTCACAAGCATATTGAGAGGCAGCAAATGAATGACAGGGCACAGCCTCAAGTACACTGTGGCTCACAGAGGGAGCATCACAGCATCACTGAGGCTGGAGGGGACCCCAGGAGGGCCATAACTCAATTTCCAAGTCACAGCAGGGTCAAAGCTGAATTCAGGCCAGGTCACTCTGGGCTTTGTCCTGTAGGGTCATTAAAACCTCCAAGGACAGAGATTTCACAGCCTCCCCAGGGCAGCCTGGCTCAGTGCTTGCCTGTCCAGCTTCAATCTGCTCATTTTGTGTTATAGTAATGGCAGTTAGTACATAAACATTGCATGGGTGGATTAATAGTAATTAATTTTGACCATGCTTTTTTAACATAGTCTTTGTTGTTGTTGTTTGAACCCATTGAAGAACCTTGATAATGCATTCATCTGTTTTGTTGCTTTTAGTATAATTTCTGATCTAATACTTTTATTTCAACCAGACTCATAGAATTTTTTATATTAAACAACACCTGTGCTGTTAATCAACAATGTCTGGCAACCTTTTCCAGCATCTGATTAATTTTGTTTTAACAACTCATAGCACAGTTGAGGGATGAAATCTACGATCTCTTGCAGTCAATAGGAATCTTCTCTCTGCTTTTGGTGAGATCACGATGTCACTCCAGGAGTGTCTTCATTATATTCATCAGTGCTTGGAAAAGGATAACATTTGCTTAATCTGAGGTCAGCATTTGTCCTGTGTGTTTGTAGGTCTTAATGCTTTTCATACTATGAATTTAGTATCATTGTTGTAATATCTCAGTTTGGAGATGGCTTGACATTTTTTAAAACTGTTTGCTATTAAATATTAAGTAAGCTCTCTGTACCTGAAAAGTAGCAGAGTAGATTCAGTTTCTTAATACTGTGTTCCGCTGTTTATTGTGCAGGTAGTTCATCCAGTCTCACCAATTCTGAACTTGAAAATGTCTTGCAGTAGAACAACCTTCTTTGCAATTTCTTGGTGTTATTAAGACTGGCAGAAAAAGCAACCAGGTGCTGCATTACTTGTCATGTTAATGGAAAATTTCTAGATCTCACTCAGGAAGTATCTCATGCATCCTGCGCTGCTAAGTCAGTGAATATTGCAAAATGCAAAGGTATAAAGGCAAAAGTATGTTTTATTTTCTTTTTAAGGAAATACCTGGCCTTTTGGTGCTGCTGTTTATCTTCTGAAATACAAAACTGTTCATACAGCAGGCTCTAGTCATCATATACTTGACTGCTAATGGGTTCCATATATAATTTTATATTGTATATCAAAGATAAAATTTCAGTCCACACTATTGTTGAAGATTTACGGCATTATTCAAATGTTGCCACAGACTAGAAAAGTACATCTTAGTTGAATAACTTCAAGTTTGTTCATCTACACTGTATTTCTTCACACAGTGACCATATTACAAAAACATACAATGTATGTTGAATATTCAAGTAGAGAAAAGCCAATAACACATAATGGCATTCTCATAAATAGCTATAGCCTAAAATTCAATGTCCTTTTCATATTTTGGATCCAATTCTGTTCTGCTGGACGAACACAAATATGCCCTTCACCATTATCATGTGTAGGAAGAAGACAAAAATAGCATCTTGTCTGTGTGGTCTAAAGTAGCATTTTAAGAAGTGATTGATTCCTGAGCCAATTTTAAATGTGCTAAAAGTCATTAGTCCTTTGATGAAGAACAAAGTTATTGAGGAAATGAATTTTTTAATACTGTTTTCAAGAATTGGTTCTTGCAGTTCATAGACATTCACAAGGGATGTAATGAAGCAATGCAATGCACAAAATGTGGAATGTGTGTGTGTATGTTCATTGTTGTTTGCAGGTGTTGCATTTCTAAAAATGCCCAAATTCTTTGCTAAAACGTAGCCAAGTATACAAACATAAGTAAGTAGTTGAAACTCACCTCCAGAAGAGAAAAACTGTCTTAAATAACAGTCTTAACCTGAGAAATAGTTCTGCAGAAACAGCATGATGGTGCCCTGTGGTCACTGCATCTCTTTTCCAACCTGGTATTCTTGCAAACACCATGGTCTTTCAGTCTCAGTTTGGAGAACTCATCTGGCAACTGGGATTCAAATTTCCCTTCTGTTGCTCTGTTAATACACGTAGCAATGCTAATTCTGTCCTCAGCATCTCCTGAGCAGTCCCAGGAAGCCCTCAAACTATATTTTCACATTATGCCTAGGTCCAGGACTAATGGATCACAAGGTAAATACGAGCAAATAATGTCGTATCAATGTGTGAAAGACAAGCATTGTACTGAGGCTGTGCATGACATATGAAGTGCTTTTCCTCTACTAAGCACTGATAAGACGTGCACTGAAGTGCTGTGTCCAGTTTTGGGCACTAGCCTTCAGGAAAGTTGTGGGATAACCAAAGGGAGTCCAGAGGAGAGGACCTGTAATGACTAAGGTCTGGAAAACAGACAGATTGAAACATGAGGTTTCGCCTAAGGAAGGCAAGATTGAGTCACGTGTTCAGTAATAGTCTTCGAATACATTAAAAACTATTGCAAAGAGAAAAAAAAGAGTCTGCTCTTGCTTAACTTCAATAGGACAGGAAGTAATGGGCATAGATTGGAGCAAGAAATGATTTGGATCAGATATGAAGTTTTTAAGAGTAAGGATACTGAATAAAAGAGATTGTCTGGAAGCACAATCCATGGAGTCCCAGCTGCTGACCTTTAAGAACAGGTTAGACAGCAGTTGGAAGATATTAATTTAGCTGATCCTGCCTTGAGATGTGACCTCTGAAGTCCTTTCCAGCCCTATGAGACTATCATTGTGTAAATTCCAGAGTGCTCAAAGATGAAACTGAGCATCCGCAGAGGAAATGTCAATTCCCTAAGGTCTGAGCTACATTAAAATCAGGTGGAATTTTTTCCAGTGACACTAATAAGCATTGGATAAAGCCCTAATCGAGTGTGTAATTTGTAGCTGTGTATGGAATTTGGTCCACAATTCTGTTAATGGTATTTGCAAATGAGAAGGATCCAACTCCTTTTCCCAGGGTACATTAGTTTGCAATGGTTACGAGAGAAAGTAAACACACGCTGAAGAAACATTGCTAGATAATTCTTAAAAAATTGAGTAGAATTTTCTGAATACAGACACAAGGAGAAGATCTCTGGGGGAAAAAATAGCAACTTTTCTCAAGGAAGAACATTCTAGACAGCTATTTTTTGCACCAATTAAGCAGGGCCAGACAGAGAGAGCAAAAACTATGTTAACAACACTTTAAAAATAAATAGGTATTGTGACCATGAGAAAAATGTTTGTCTCTGCTGAAAGACCAAATCAGCTGAGAGCCTGAAAATGGGCAGAGCAAAAGAAGGGAAGACATGGAGGAATTTAGTGGATTCAATCGGTTGCGTAGTGACTGACGAGGAAAGATCCATTCCCCTGTAGTCTGTTACCAGATAACATAAAGATTTTCTTCCAGTCTGAGAATGATCAATTAAATCAAAAGCAGTTATGGCAGCTAAAGCTCTGTCTCTGCAATTGCACATGTTTATGCAATCTGGAGGAATACAGGAATGCATAAAGTTAAGAATTTGCAGATTTGCAGAAGTACAGCTCCTGTGGGCATCCGCAGCCACTCTGCTTTCGTGGGTTGTGTGCATCTCCTGGAAATTCTTTGTCCATTACCCTTGTGTTGTGGCAGGGAACAGGCAAGTGCTCAAAATGCTTCTTTAATAGATGCAGGAAGCTAAGGTTACTAATATGTGGCTAATGCACACTTGAAAGATCTTTGCTCTTGATTAATTCATTATCTCTAGGAGTAAAGACATAAGGTTTCTAGAATCATCTCCCCACTCCAGTTTTTTTGTTGCAGATGTGTTCCATGTCTGTGCACAAACTGAAACACTCTACCTGAGAGATCATTTATGAAATATTTATTTACTTCGCATTCAGGGAAGAAAAAAGGAAAAAAGTCTGCATAATAATATTGACGGAATCTTTGACTGCCAAACACTGAATTATTTATTGCTTAATTGTACAAATGATACTCGTGAGGACCTGTTAGATTGAAATATGCAATTGATACACTGCAGAAAACCAGGGACGTGTCTTTCAGACTTTTTTCTGGTACTTCAGTGGGCCAACTTAGAACAGGTATTGAACACTTTGCAGAGGTAAAGCTGAAAGACCCAACAGCATATTTGAAGTTGCAAGAGCTAAAAAGGCCTGCAGAAAGCCCCATGTAGAAACAGACGCTCTGACCTGGATTACCTCATGTGGGACCTTTCCACTCCCAACCCATGTGTTGCCATGAGACATCAATCTATCACATTGTCCACAATTCCCTGATGCTCCTCTTCCCTGTGGGCAACCCACTCCCTTCTGCCCTTCAGCAGGTCCTACCTATGCTATGGGGACTGCAACCCTGTGCACTGGTCTCCACCTCCAGCCATGAATATTCACCATTTTCCTCCTCCAACACCAAGCACGAACAGGGCAGTTTAGGAGAGTGCATCCAGTCACCCTCTACTTTGGTCCTGTGCCTACATACCTGTTGCAGAGAAATACATAAATAGATGTTTCACTGTTAAATTTGTAAAGTTAAATGCTTGTAAATATTTTGTCAGCATGCCTTTTAATGCAGTCTTTGATTCTGCAATCATTGTGTTAATTCCACAGGTTTCCTGGCTTCAATTCTGCTTTTCAGAGAAGAACACACTACAGTGTATTGAGACAATTCTGCTCCCACTCCATCACCCCAAAACTACTTCTGTCCTATTTTGCTGGGGTTTTTTTCCCCTTCTCTCTCTCCTTATCCACATTGCTCCAGCCCCTCTTTTCCTTACTGGCTAGCAGACAGACAGGCCAGCAGGCTTCCCCTCCTTTCACCTTCAAATGAGGCAGATGTTCTCCTCCTTCTTTGACCCAATTACGAGAAAAAGCATTTTAATATAAATTAATAGCAATATAATAGAAATTAGTATCAATTTAATAGAACACCAGGGTCAACCACTGCAAACCTGGAATGTGTTTTTTTTCCTGTGCCTGGTCATTCCTTGCATTTTTTCCTTCCATGAGTAAGGCAAGTAATAGAGGTGAGGAAAATGGAAATCTATAGTGGATCAGGGAGTACTTTCTACTCATTCACCACCTTCCTCTCTGGGCCAGCACCAGAGACTCCAGAGAGTCCCACCGTACACAGATACAGGATAGTATCTCTTCCACATTGAGACTCATCTTATTTTTATATATTGATCTGAAGCACCATGTTAAATACCCTTATGTGGTTTTGTTCTTTTCATTCTTTCCTTTCCAGCAATTTTGGTGTAATTCACAAAGTTACCAGCAAAGAGTTTGTTTCCTTCCAGATCACCAATAAAGACATTGAACTGCATTGACTCCTTTGAAGCTGTTAAATAAGCCATTAGAAGAGAGCAGAAACATGCTGATGTAGCTGCTAATTGGTTCGCAGAGCATTTGATTCAGGTAAATTGATTTTTGTTTTTTGTTTGTTTTTTTTCTTTTACTAGATTGTCATGCAGGGCTACATCAAATGACTTAAATAATCTGCGTGTATTAAGTCAATACATCTACCTTAAGCAACTGCATTTTAGTCTCGTCTTGTTCCTTGAAAGCACCTGCTTTCCATTAAAAATATATTGATTGACATTAAATAAGCTACTACCTATGAATTAATTTCTGTTTGTTTCCCATAGCTGTCTTTATTAGTATTTTGCCCAGGATCTATGTAATGCTTGTAATTAACCAAACCCATCACATTTATTCTTTACACTGTGCCACGTTCACTTTTTACCAGGCATCTTAAATTTCCCCTCTGCACCAATATGTGTTCAGAATGAATATGAATGGCTCCAAGAGTATCTCCACCAATTTTTGTCATACTCTCGGGAGCATTCAAGCCTGAAGTTTTAAATGTGTTTTTCTTTCACTGATGAACATTCTCTCACACATAAAATGAAAGAATTTCATATCACTTCATTATTACAACAGAAAAAAAAAAAAAAGCTTTTCAAAGTAGCTTAGTAAAAAATGTGCTTTCTTATCCAGAAACTACTTCCCAGCTGAATTCAGTTTTATTCACATCAAAGACAAAGAAGAAATAGCTGCATTTTGCTCTTGTTAGCTATTCAGAGACAATATGATTGTGACAGAAACAGCTGAGCTGGATTTTAGCTTATGCATCAGTAACAAAACTTTTAATCAAGTTCAAGTATTGGATGTTCAATCTTAGGGATGGCTAAGCCAAAAAGATCAGTCTTTAGGCAATTTTCACAGTCTGTGTTGAGTTTCCAAGTCTGCTATGTAATCTCCAGCAAATCTTAGGAGGCTTGATCTGGATAGCTTTGATGTACAGCAAAGCAAGGAACTCCATCTTTACATTTTTACTAAGTCACATTTAAAAGCTGAGAATTAGGCTCTTCCTTTAAAACTGTCATACATTGCAAGTGTTTGTGTATGCTAGTGACATCACGCATGATATCATAGAATCATAGAATGTCTTGGGTTGGAAGGGACCTCTAAAGGTCATCTAGTCCAACCTCCCTACAGTAAGCAGGGACATCTCATACTAGAACAGATTGCTCAGAGTCCCATCAAGCCTGACCTTAAATGTCTCCAGGGATGGGGCCCCCACCGCCTCTCTAGGCAATGTGTTCCAGTGATCCACCACCCTCATATTAAAGAACTTTCTCCTAATGTTCAACCTAAATCTATCCTTCTGTAGTTTAAAACCATTGCCCCTTGTCCTGTCGTTACATGCCCTAGTGGACAGGTCTTCCCCAGCCTTCTTATAGGCTCCTTTCAGGTATTGGAAGGTTGCTATAAGGTCCCCCTAGAGTCTTCTCTTCTTCAGGCTTAGCAACCCCAACTCCCTCAGCCTGTCTTCATAAGAGAGGTGCTCCAGCCCTGTGATAGTTTTCATTGCCCTCCTCTGGACACTCTCTAACAGGTCCACGTCCTTCTACATATTTCTCAACAATTTTTTTCCTGTATTGAAAAATGAAATGAGGTTTCAAATTTTATGTTTGTCTCTTAGAGGGTGAACTGGATAGGGGTTTCCAAATGACAGTGGCCCCAAAAGGCCACTGACTCAATTCTAACAAATTTCAGTAACAACACATTATCAAACAATGCATAGGATGGGAGGGCTTCTGGACACATTATGACTGACCAGACTTTTGTTTTTTTCAACCTAGATAACATAGATGGATTTATTCTTAAACACAAGCAGAAGTAATTTGTTTGGTGGGATGACCATAACAACATCTATTAATTATCTGACTACTTTTCTAGAAACTAGAAGAGCAGAGTTCACCCAAGATGAGATTAAACACACTTTTGCACATTTTCGGTTTTCACTGTCTTTGTTGCCTTTGTGTGAGTCGAGTAGCTAATAAAACTCAACACTTCCTTTCATTGTGTTATCAGCCAATACCAGACGACATCATAAGGAAATGAAGTATTTCCAGTTGACTCACAGGAAAAATTAGAAACACACAAAAACACCCATGAAGCCTACTCACGTGTGAGGCAATACAGAGGCCAGTCATGAGGAAAGTGACAGAGTTGCTGTAGAAGCCCAACAGTGTGGTACGTCACCAAGGCAACCTCAAGCCTCAAGGCCTCAAAGCCCTGACCAAAATTGTTTTTATTCAATGGCCGCTTTGAGGGATGGCAGTTGAATACCTAAGTAGGAGGCATTTTCCCTGGTGGGAGAAGGGAGACAATTTGTACTCTGTCATAATCAGTCAAAATCTCATTCTCCATAGACCAGCTCTGAGTACGAAAGATGCAGGTAAATGACAACTGTGACATTATAGTGATGGTTCTGTTTAAAATTGCAGATGTCTGTGAAATTTGAAAGAGAATCTTTGTATCACCTCATCACATGCTTTCTATGACATGGTTGTGTATGAAATCAGATAGGCCACCAATCTTGAAACACTGTTTGCTTACATTTCTAGCATGACCTGAAGATACCAAAAGAAAATCACACATTCCTGAATTCCGATTTCTTGCCTGTGGCTGGCCAGTTTAAAATACACATTGGAATTATCTAATATCCAGAATTTAGTTATGCCTCCGAGCTCCCACTAAGTAGAAGGAAAATTTCCAGTGCTACTTCAAAATGGCGGGGAACACAACATCTCTCCTCAAATATCTCAGGAAATGGGAACCTCTCATGGGAATTCTGGCACCATTCCACAAAAAAAAAGGCTAGCTTTCTTTAAAAGCAGACCTGTCAGAAGGCAGCCTCAACAACTCCAGGCTCTCCTGCACTACGAGACATGGGCTGAGTCACCTTGTCAAGAAACCACTAAAGCTAAGTAACCACTTTCCCAGAGTTTTGAAACCCATAGCTCCCAGACATCCTCACCTTGCTGTCACTGATGTGATGCAAAACAGACTTCTCAGATGGAGGCTGGTAGCTGCTTCAGGCCCTGTAATTTTTTAAACTGTGTCTATCACAGAAGGAAGGGTGCAATTTTCTGCCATGGCATCCATCTTTCACTGGTGTGTGATTTGCAGCAAGATGAGGCGGGGTGTCTGAAAGACATGCCTGCTGACAGTGATGAGTTGATGACTCAAGTCTTGTGGATTTTCTAAGGCATCAATTTCCTCCTGGGAAATATAAAATAAAAATCCCTTTATTTTATCTTACAGTGATGGATATTGTGTTATTGTAGAGCCTTTATACTCCCAGCAGCAAGTACTTAAGTACATATTACATGCTGTGGTTAAATCAGTCAATGCAAATCTGCTTGGATACATTTCTTACCACCTCATCCTTTCTTCCTTAGTCTTCTCTGGAACAATTTGCCCTTTTTGTGCAAAACTACCCATCATTCCAAGGCATCTTTCAGCCAGACTCAAGCTTTTTTAAAAGCTAAACCATGGAGGCAGGGTGGCTATGTAAGTGCACTGGAATGCGTTAGCCAAAGTTCAGGGCTCCAATTCGGCAACTGGTGTGTTGCGGACTACGTGAACAGGTATCATCTTTTATTCAGTGGACTTTGTGCTATGTAAATTCAGGCATATCCGCAGGTGAAGATATGGTATCATTTTTTTACAGGTGGAGTCTGGGCACCTGATGCACTCTTAATCTTGTATTTGCTTATGCTTGTTTTTTAGCTAGGGTTCTCAAGTACCAATGGTGTTAACGTGACTGTGCCATGAAAAGCATGTATGCACTCTTTGACCATTTATAATGTGATATCCTTTTGCCTGAAATCCAAATTTTATATTTCAGACATTGCTTTTATTCCTTCCCTGTCACCTCAACGGGGTTGTGACCCACCGTGAGGAGTATCTTCCAGGTTAGGACATGATCATGTTGTTTGTCCCTTCTTTGCAGTTGTAAAAATTATTTTCCCTCTTCAGAATTTTGTAATCAATGTGACGATCTGGCTTTGTTCTCATTTCAAGAAACCTATTTCCTCTCCTGAAATGTCACCTCCTAAACACATTTAAAAATAAATAAATAAAAGACAATGGCGAAAACTTATTTAAAAAAAAAAAAAAAGTGTTTCCTTTTCAGGTATCTCTGTCATGAGGAAACAAATTTATTTGTTAAGAGCCCTTTCGTAGATCACTATGAGTTCGTATCACCAAGGTATCTCATCAAAAGCCTCCTTTGTATTCAAAGCTGCCAAGAAACTGAGTCACCTCCACTAGAAACATGTCAGCTGTTAATAAGGCTTCTGTCCCTCCTTACTCTGACTATGGGGAGAACCATTCCACTGTTAAAGGCTGTGCTGTAGGAGGAGAGCTGGTTAGGTGCCAGCAGGCAGTTCAGGTTGCCACCTTGAAAGCAAATTTTCCCTGAGAACCAGGAATGACCTAGAGTGTGGTGAAACTCCAAGGACAAACACTATCTCTAAAGGGAACGGTGCCAGGAAAGCTGTTTCATTCTCATTTGGGTTCCTGACTGTCTCAAGAAATAGCACAGAATATTTAAGTCTTTATTTTGAACATCCTTCTTTCTGAGGGCTCCCATTAAATTCCTGCTACACGTTCTACGCTTTTTCGGTAAATATCTACATGGCAAAATAGTCCCATATGGTGAGTGATGAACACAGAAACTTGGATATTTGGTAGTGATTTTAAGTTTGCTGAGTGATTTTTTTGCAGAGCTAAGATGTTGGAAAGGGATATTGAAATGCACTGTATCATCCAGGTTGCACCCATTGCTCTTTCTTGCTAAACCTCTGTGAAAACTCCCGACATATATTTGTTGGCAAAGCAGCCATATTCTTTGAAGATGACAAGAAGCAGGGATTTCTTTTCTAAGGTGCTTAACCTACATTTCAACCCTATTAAACAAGTGAAGAGAAACTTTTACTATTCTCTTATTCATTTCTTAATTTATTTTAAGTCAGTAACAGTGATGCTATTGCTTGCCCCCAAGTCATGTTACATTGACAAAGAGGAAGGAACGTGATGTTCATTTTCCTCAAGGGCATCTCTTAGACATATAAGCTGACTTCCTTATTGATTGGTACTTGTCAATATGTAATCAGAAGCCTAGGGATTGTCTCTCTCTGAGTCTGTAATAGATCATTCCCTCAGTGTACTCTACTTGCTGAAGGGGAATAGGAATTTAGTTGTTAGGTATTTATCCTCTCATTTAAACATGTATTTTACGGTTGTGGAGGGAGCAGAAATGGCAGTGACTAGGTAAAATAAATGTGATTTAAATGGACTTTGGGGAAATGCATTTTTGTTTTCTAAAATTCCTGGAATGTGGTAATCAGAAGGGTTGAGTGTTTCATCATAAATAAGGTGTGTCTCAAAGAACTTTTGACAGATGATGGGAAAGATAAAGCTTGAGTTCTCAGGGAGGTTTTGAGAAAACAAGGTCAGTACTTTCCAAAGAAAGCTTTTTTTTTGCTTTGCTTTTTTTTTTTTTTAATGCTTCAGAGAGTCTCAGGGATAAAAATTATTTCTGGCTGGAGTAATTTAACAGCCAGAAAAAATAAATCCTCCCCTAGCTGATAAATGCTCAATACCTAACCAGGAGCCTACTGAAAACAGTGATGATGAATGCTAGTACCATGAGCCTGTCCTCATATTCCTATGATAAGCAGTAATGCAAACTAATCTGCATCAAGACCCACTTGGAAGTATCAGAAATGCAGATATCTTGCAATAAAGACTCTTCCTAATGAAAACAGAAGAAATCCATCTGAAATAGATTTTGCAGACACGAAAAGGACTTTATTATGCTATATTATGCTATTACTTATTGCTTCTCAACTTGCTAAACACAGTCAAGCATTGATTTTATTGTTTCTAGTGAAGAGTCTTAGTTTTGGACAGTGAGAGTACATTTATATCAAGCACTGAATTTACCCATGGTCCAGCTGGTAAAACAGATGTAACCAAAAGCTGAGCTTATTGATGGTCGAGAACCACATGACACATGAATGCATCCTGTCATTGACACCGAGTCCTTAGAGAGTAAGCTCCACCATTTAACAGAGGTATTTGTACAAATAGTTTTGGCCAGTCTGTGAATGTTTTAATGCTTTTAAGAAAATTATTCTGTAGCCTTGTTTAAACAACACTAAGGGGAAAAAAATCCCACAATTGGCTGTTTTCCTTTCAGGGAAGGGAGGCATTTCACGAACCTGGTAGTAGCCTAAACACTTTTACAGAGTTGGTGAGGAGGTGGAGGTATAAAGTAGATACACAGATTTCACTGGCTTTGCTGTCCTGATTTCAGAACAGTGCTCAGGAGATCATAGCAGGGTGTCCAGTGATGCTCTTTGCAGAAAGACTGGAGCCTCACAGTCATGAAGATTTTGAAGGCTGAAATCTCAAATACTTTTCCTTAAGTATCCTGAGACACAACCTTCAATCTTCAAAAGGAAATCAGAGGAGGTTTATTTTGCAGCCAATCGTGCAGCTCCCCTCTCATTGCTAAATTCAACTCTAAATTAACCTAAAACTCTACAAAAACTTGCTTCCAAGCCATGTAAAACATCCCATTGACAATGCAAGGACTGATCCATTGAGGGGCACATCTCTCAAAGAAACAGTGTTCCAACTGTTCAATTTTCCAACATATTAGTAATCATTAAGAGGGGCTTACTTATGTTTTCCTTGAATTAAGTACATCACCTTTTACTGTTTACAGTTATGTACCTGGGTTAATTTTTACTTATGCATAGCTGGAGACAAGATACAGAATTTCTTCAGTGTGACTATGTATGTTTTAAAGCAGGGAACAGATCCTGCCAGGTATCTTCAAGCAGTAACTAAATTCACAACCTATGTAATACCCTTTGAAATACTGTTTCTTCTTACATAAATAAATGGCATTCCGTGGTTATTTGAATTACTGTGCGTTTTGCATACTGGTGTGCATTGAATTTATCATAGTAGTTAGGAAAGCCTTGCTCAAAACCCCTGTTTTTCCTTAAAAAAATCCAACCCTTTATTCATAGTCCTGATAGTTGTGGTAACAGCTTTGATAATACGAACCAGAGTGCAAAACACTGCGTGCAAGTTGAAACAATAGCACTAAGAAGTATGAAATACTGCATACTTCTTAAGGGAGTGTTAATTCTTAACTCCTAAAGACAAGTTTGACAGATACTAAGTAGGGTAAAAAAAATTGAATGTACCACCAAAATAAAAACATACAAAAAGTGTCTTATGAGCCATAGTCACGGCTGCTACTCAAAGCAAGTGGTAAGCTCATTTTTTACTGACAGCTACTATTCTAAGTTTCCAAGCTGATACTGGCCACTCAGGTGCCTCTCTTCTAATGGATAAATAAAATAACTTATCAAAGGGATTTTCAGATAATCTTCTTCTGGTTTTTGGTTGTTCATCTGCACTGCAGGATCCCCCCAGAAGGCATTCAGTTTCTGCTAAAAGGCCAGCCACACATGTTTCAAGTAGCATTTAAATCCCAGGTAAGCAATCCACAGACTACAGACAGCCCTTTTTCAAGAGCAAATTATGTGAAAAATGGGACCTATTTTGTCCTGCTTTACTGAAACCACACATCTCCAAATCAGAAGTATTGAAAACATTTATTAGCATTAATCATGGAAGGTTAAATAAAACACAAAACCTACATTTCAGGGCAAAAAAATATTATTAGGTATGATACAATTAATAAGTAAAACAGAAGGTAAAGTATTAACAGATTGCAGCACCCCATACATGAAGCGAGTGGGTCCAGCCCAGTCAAAGCTCTTACATAAACAAAACAGAGGAAGAGTACTTAATAGGTGATTTTAAACTGAAAACTTTACACTGACTCTGGTTTAAATAATTAAGGGTAGTAAAATACATCATCATTGTACATAATCATCAGAGTGCTCACACGTATAATTTATCTAGTCACGCTTATTACCATGTGCCACGAAGGACTGGTGAAGACAAGGGATGATAGGTAACTTTTCTAGGTATTGACACAGACCCATGTTATAGTGTAGCACTTCAGACAGACTTGCTGTACCATTAACAAAATTTTTCTTTTTCTTTTTTTTTTTTTTTTTGAGTCTAACTTGAATACTTCTGAAACCCAATTCTTGGATAATAATGACCTTGTTTTAGTTTTCTCCATCTGCAAGACAAACTTTTTCTACAATATGCCATTTTTGTGCATAAGAATGGCAAGTCAACAATTGTACCTATCTGTACCTCCATCTTCTTGCTACCTTCGGTTTGTAGCTTTAAGTTAATAAAGCTGAAATGATCATGAACAAAAAAAATTGTACTTATAGAATACAATGTGCAGTAAATGAGAACTGGACATAGTGAAAAAACCACTACAAGTCAGCATAACAATAAAAAACTGTACTTATATACACACACATATGCAGAGCATATATGGAAACTAGTTCCTTCATTATCTTGTTTTCAAACTAGTTCATGACAAGCCAGAAAAGCAAGTTGCCCACAACTGGAGAGTCACAGTGCAAACAAGCTCCATCAAACTTCCTTGTCACTGTGGCCTGTGCTTCAGTCCTGCTGCCAGCTCTCTTGAGAAAACCAATCTTGGACAAATCCAGCACCAGCTGGCCAACCTAGAACTGCAGTGTTGTTATTATTATCATTATTATTATTATAGCAGATCAGCTACTGAGTCAGGTGCTCCTGTACAGTAATTCAGCTTTTTACCAGCCATTAACTACTAAGAGAAATTCCAGTTGCTGCTGAAACCTTTGACTCCAAGTTTGGAGTTTTTCTGTATGTAATTTTTCTGGCTGTTTATGAAGGGTGGTGGTACTTTCCAAGCAACACAGGCAACAAAAGGAAGCATAAATAATGAATTTTACATTTGAAAAATCACACTTTTTAAAATGCACTGTTCCCCCATTTGAAGATGCAGGTTAAAGCTGCACTTTACCCATGAAAAATGGCACAGAGGCAACTTCACCCCCAAAGATGAGCCCTGTCGTCAAAGAAAATGTGAGCTGCTCTGCACAGCAGTGACCTTGATTTTTTCACCTGTGACTTCAGAGTTCCCTACTGAAGCTTACCATAACCTAAACCTAAAGAACTTGCACAATCAGAATCCTTATCCATTTAAATCTTTTTCTTTACTAAAAGCAGAATAAGGTGATTTAGATTTGGCCCACCAAATGCAAAAATATCTTTCAGCTTACTCTGCCTGCACTTGAGTGTTAACATCTAACAGAGATCCACCTTAACAACTTCCAATTTTAAACTATTTTAACATATAACTCAGAAACCTGTTCTGATTCACATACATCTCAGTGGCAGCTTTGAGACCTGATTGTTCAGGACAACATTTATTCCATACAGATCAGCATCAATTGCCAGTTCTAGCATAAATTAGATACTCGTAGAATTGTCTTACAAAGCCTTCAGACATCTCCAGTAGGGTTTAATGAGTTTTGATATGTCACATTAAAAAAAGGAAATATGCCACAAATATTTATGAAAGCTTAAAAATCAGTTATGCATAACTACTGTACGTTGAATTAAAAGATATGACACCTTTAAAAACATGGGTTCGATCTCACCCTACTTGGTGACATGTCTAGCTTTTTACTTGGTTTTATTTAGGTCTTGCATCATTGGGTCATAGATCTTATCAGTTATATGAATCTGTGATGTTGAGAAGTTTGATATTTCTTTAGTTCTGAAGGACAGGTTAACCTCTTCCTCCACAGCCAGAAAAAGGGCCAGGCACCCCTGGCAGACTCACTTGTACTAGGCTGGGATGTGATGTTCCATAAAGGAGCCTTTCTCCCTCTCCAGCTATCAACAATAACGATTGCTGAATTTTCACTTAAATAACCCTGGATTATCTGTAAAACAGTTGCTGCAAAGAAGCAGCAATGTGGATCATATATCAGCACAGGTGACAACTGAAAGTTTACCCCAAATATCCTTTCTTATGGCAGCTGGCTGAGTGTCTGTATTTTACCCAAGGGCGTATTTTCAAGTATGAGCGCTTTCAAAGGAGTCTAAAGTCTCTGAAAAAAACAATGCAGCCTAGATTCTTAGATAAAATCCAGTAGGACATTTCCCACTTATAACTACTTCAAGCCCTCTGAAGACAAAGAAATGTTCCTGTTGATTTCATCTGGCTCTGTTTCAAGCCCTAACAATTAGTGACATTTTATCAAAGCAATCTCACAACCAAGCAATAAGGCCTGTTTTTTATGTATGAACATGGAAACACAGTTCTAGCCTGTCTGTCCATGATTTATTGTGAAAAGCTGTTTTTCCCCTTAGTTTGCTTTTCCTAAGTCCCCCACCAAATGTGCAGTGGGGTTAATTTTCCTCATCAGAGAACAAAATAATGTTGTGGAATGCAGGCTGGGCTTTGGTTTTGAAGCCTGCATTCTTATCCTAGTTCCGATTTCCAGTGAAACAGATGAAGACCAATTTGTGTTTTATCATCTCAGTTACACACATTCATAGAAGATGGAACACATACAGTTTTACATTATTTCTAGTTCATAACCACCTACTGGCCATTTTTTTCTACACTGTACTTTCAAGTGCATCAAGCTTCAAAGATATCATGCAGTGAGTGGGTCTTCCATACCACATCACCACGAGGGTGAGTAGACTACTCCACAAACTCACAGAATTGCATTTGTAAAGAAACATTCTGGTTTGTTTTATTACATTCCAGCCTTTAACCCTAAATTATATTACTCTCTCTTAAGCTGTTATTGTACAGAAATATAATTCTTCCAACTTGAAGACTTCTTGAAGCTCTGTAGTGAGACCACAAATGAGTGGGGCCACGTGGCACTCTCTTTCAGAAACCAGAGAAGTGGCATCTTTGAGCAGAGACAACTTACGGTCTGAGGCACAGAAGTGGAGGAAACCTGGCAAGTAGTGAAGATTAGGCTGGCATTTATGTCCTTTTTACAATTTCAGTAATTCATTAAGCCTACACACTGGAAAGAGAATCAATCCAGGCAAAGCACAGTGGCTGCATCTTCACTTCTTTCCGGAACAGACTGGGAACTGCATGGAGTCCAGCAGTCTCCTTTATGACAACTCCTTCTTTCACATACGCAGCACCTCCTGACACAGATTTTGACTTCTAGCCCATAAAAATTGCACTTACTCATCCTTTGTAGCCATTTTTTTTTCTAGATAGCAAATTCCATCAATTTCTTGCTGATGTTTACTGAAAGTATGAGATGAAGCTACAAATTTGGAAAAATACAGAAGCAGAGTCCAGCTAGAAAGATGGTAAAGAAACAGTAAGCCAAAATTCAGGTTTTATGGGGTTTTTTTCACCCTATTATTACAGAGAAAACTCTAAAAACCTCTCAAGTCCACTTTGCAATGTAAGAAAAGAAGTTTTTCCAGCAAATCTAGAATTTATATATAAAAGGACGTTTTTATTAAAAAAAAACCCAAACAACAAAAAAAACCAGTCCCTGGCTTAAACAGAGAATCAGAGTACTTTGACACTGTGATTTCGACAGGATATTAGAGAGGATTTTCCAACTCAGTTTTGCAAAATCTCTTTGAAGTAAAGCTTTCTGCTTCTGGTCCTTGCATTATTGCTCATGGGAAGTATTGAAATTACTGCTTTCCAGATAAGGAGCCACATCACTGAGATCATGAAGTCCTTTCTCAGTGAAAGAGCAAATGGTGCTGTTTTTCAAGTAAATCTAAAATGATCAAGCCGGGTCAGCAGCACCGCCTACCCGTCTGTGAAGTCTGCTTTCCAAGTTTGATTGCTCCATTGTTACTGTTTTCATGAGGATCTAAGGGTGGAATTTGTCGACCTGAAACACAGGAGGAGACAGTGAATTCAATTTTCCTGATGTAATAACAACACATGCAGATAACAGAACAATTTAGCTTGCATAATAATTACATCTGTGAAACTTCACCAGAAACAACCATCTCCTGGGTACTGTGAATCTTTTTCCTTGCATTCTGCTTATGAAAGATTTTCACATTAAAAAAAAAAAATCTATGAAGTATGGCTATTGAGAATGCATGAAGTACACTGAAGTGTTAGCCTATTTAAAAAAATATTCATCTTACTGAGCATCTTACAACTAAGGAAGAGAAAATACTCTTATTTCTCCTTATTCCACTTCAACATGAACGGTGCTAGTTTAACGAGATCTTGCCTGTCCTAAATCTGCATGGCATTTAGTCCTTGTACACTAGAGTTTTGCAAAGCACTGCAACTAAACACATGCTGCCTATACTTGAAAAAGAAAAAAAGAATCTGTTCTTTTCATTGAATCCCTCCCTCCTTTGTGGGGTACCCATGTCTTTCCAGTTGACAACTTTGATTACTTAACACCATCCTCTCCCCTCCCCCAACCCTCCTGACTTTTTAATCACTTTATGGGGGGATTATTTAAAGTGTTTGAAAGAATTTCAGCCATTCACAGGAGAGCTAGAGATGTCTCCCAGAGGCAGAAGGCACTGCTCCAACTCCCTCCCCCATGTGCCCTTTCGGTACTGCTGCATCTTTTGTCTAGCTGGCTTCCTACTCATGGACAACACACAATGTGCTTAGTAATTAGAATTATAAATGGAAAAACAAGATTGTCCCAGGTCCAATCTATCCTTTGTCTCTGGTGTGATCCTGGCTTTTCCATTAAACCCATTCTCCATCAGCATCTTGGAAAGTTTACAGTCATGGTAACATACTTGTTCATTACCTTGTGGATTTGATGGCATTTTTTCTGAAGCTGAATCTACTTTCTGTGACTTTCTCCTGGTTATACTATTACCCTTTTTAGGTAACGAGAGTTAAAATTGTTATATGCCACTTCCAGAGAGCATAAGGCTCCTATGAACAGCTCATCATAATCTCCAGGTGAATTTTACAGTTTACATTTCCCCATCCTTTGCTGCATTTATTCACACCTCTCTTTTGCCAAATGTTCTTTGGATTATGTGCAAATGTTGAAGCCTGAGTCCTAAAAATTACCTGGGGGGTGGTTGTGGGAGGGGGAGTTAAAAGCACTGAGGTAAAATCCAATCCCAGTGAAAGCAAACAGCAAAATTTAACCTGTAAAACTTGTCCCTAAATTACCTGTGGTCAAGACCATCAAAATTTCACCTCTCTCATTCAGTCAGTTAGTTCTATACAGGTGTGTTACACAACAAAAGTGTGACTTTTGAAGCAGGTAATCTTGGGTGTTTGTCCAATTGAATCAGAGGGGGAAAGTTCCTCATATTACCAAGCTAAAGACACTGCATTTGGTTCAACAGAGTGAGAAACAGGCATCTTGAGGGCTGAAGCATGTATGAACACTGACATTAAAATGCTGCACTCTATTTAGGTCACTAAAATATCAACTTCATACCCTGCTTACATTATGTTTGCATTTCATGTTTCTAAGTTTCCTTCCAAAGTAAAATAAAAAGCAGAATGGCTAGTTACAGACACAGTTGTTACATTCACTAGTTCTGTTGACTTCGTTTGGAGACAAAAAAAAATCCACCAATTCTTGAAACTGAGAATATGAGGAACATAGTATCTGTGAGAGGCTTTCCAAGAAGGTAATGCTGTCATTGTAGAGCCCTGGACAGAACTTGTGCATTAGGTACCTAGTATTTCCAGAGTGCTTTCAATTCAGTTCCAGATAAAATAAAACCTTGTCAATCTGATTTACAGCACAATGTAACAAAAAAAGCTGTAATCTACAGATGCCGTTTCCATAACTAAGCAAATACTCTCTGAACATTTGGTTCTTCTAACAGCAAGTTTGGAAGAGGAGAGCTTTCACATGCAAATTAGCTTAACTTTCATTTTCAAAGTCCAATAAACAACTGTGTTACCTCTCTTTGGTTTTCATCCAGCATTTCATATTGAAGTCTTTTCTACACTACTCTTGCTGTGTATGCAAAGCAGCAGGCAAGCTTATCTTTGGAGCAGAACCATTGCAGGCTTCAAGGTCAGTGAGCACTTTGTCCAGTTCAGACCAAGACAAAATATATGTCATAAAGAACTACCTTGATTTATTTCATTTCTCAAAATGATAAAAAAATCACACAGATAACAACTACAAATAATAAAGAGAAAAAATCTCTACACATAATATTAGCCGATTAGTCATTTTGGCCTTTGAACATAAGTGCTGTTTGTCATTAACTAGCCACATTTTCTGCTGTTTGGATACCCTTCCTTGAATTCAATACAAGGAAATAAGCAAGCTTTAAACAGTTGAAGTTTTTCAAGGATAAGAGTTGTGGGTTTTTTTCAGTAGGTGAGTTTTATCTCATTATTTTTCACTGAGGGTCAGGGCGAGTAGATAAAAATAATCAGTCAGAAATCTGTTTGACCAATTGTCCCTCCCTGGGCCTCCTTGACAGCTAGTCTCACTGCAGAGGCTGTAATACAGAAAGGTTTAAGCAGCAGCAGCAGAACACTAAAGATGAGCAGTAAAGTGCTGAGCCTGCATCTATGCTTCCTGCTTCTAAAGCAGCTCAATCATTATTGCTACCTAAAAGCACCATGATCATCACAACTTGTCATTCAGCTCTTGATAAATATGGCATCCATATTGCTGACACCAACTCTAATATAGCTGGATCAACGGAGGTCATAAACTGAATTAATTTTAGAAAGCATACACTAATTTTAAAAGTATATCTCACTGGCATACAAAGTCTCTGTTCCAGAAAAATAAAAGATACCCATGTATGAGACGACCTACAGAATTGTTAATTTATGCTGTTTCATTCATGCAGTTGATGTTAGAGAGGATCAGTAGTCCCCAGCCAGCCAGCCCAGCAATTCTTCTACTGAAGAAATTGACTCAGACAATTCCTCTTCAGACCACAGACTGCTTTGTCAAGATAGAGTCAGCTCAAAAGGTCCTTGAAAGATCAAACTCTTCTGTTGCTTTACTTAAAGACAAACTAGACCACAAACAGAGTATTTTCCCCATTTTACAGAGCAGAATACAACTAGCCAGCTTGCCCAAGACCACCAACAGCACATCTTAGGATTCCAGATGAAATGGTCAATCACACATAGAAAAACAGAGGCACGCACATTTATTTAAGAACTCTGCAGCTGAACTGGTGAAATGAGGAACTTAGGGATATACTATTACTGAGACAGTGTAGAAGTTCCATATGGTTCCCATTGCTGATACTTCACAGAATCACGGAATCGTTCTGATTGCAAAAGACCTTTAAGATCATCGAGTCCAACCATTAACCTAGCTCTACCAACTCCAGTACTAAACTGTATTCCTAAACACCACATCTACACATCTTTTAAATACCTCCAGGGATGGTGATTCAACCACCTCCCTGGGCAGCCTAATCCAGTGTTTGCTAACCCTTTCAGTGAATAAGTTTCTTCTAATATCTAATCTAAACCTCCCTTAGTGCAACTTAAGAGCATTTCCTCTTGTCCTGTCGCTTGTTACTAGGGAGAAGAGACCAACCCCCACCTTGCTACAACCTCCTTTCAGGTAGTTGCAGAGAGTGATAAGGTCTCCCCTCAGCCTCCTTTTCTCCAGGCTAAACAACCCCAGTTCCCTCGGACACTCCTCATAAGACTTGCACTCCAAACCCTTCACAAGCTTCATTGCCCTTCTCTGGACTTGCTCCAGCACTTCCATGTCTTTCTTGTAGTGAGGGGCCCAAAACTGAACACAGTATTTGAGTTGTGGCCTCACCAGTGCCACACTCCATTTCTATGGTGTGAGGTCCACTGACTGCAATTTAAAAATTAGATTTTCAACTTATATTAAGTATCTGATTATATTTTTTTGTTTAATTTCAGTAACGTTTAGACCACGTTTCATGCATTTTGTGCACCAAAACTGTTTGTAAACATGCACTTCTACACATTTGTGCAGAGGTCCTGGTGTCCTCCGTGATCTTATTCCAGTAAACACACCATGGTGTGTAAAATAGTAAGAGTCACAAGACGCTGCTCAAATGCAGGGCTACAGTAATTGTCATGGTTCTGAAGTGAACCATCCAGGTTAACAGGTGGGAAGCACTAATCAATTCCATCTCCTCCTTTCTGGCATGTTTGAGTTGGGCTGCGGCAGTCCAGGATGAAAGTCACAGTCTTCTCCACTGCCTGGGGGGGTTCCAACTCCTGCTATTGAATCTGAGACTTATTAATGTAAAGACATTAATCAGCATTCTGGAGATTGTAGTTCTGAGAGTGCCAGAGGCAAAGGGATTGGGAAATGGGAGGGTGGGACAAGGGGTAAACAAAATGGCAAGGGAAACAAATGCAAACTGGAGCAGGGAAGCAAGAGAGACAGCAGGGACAGGGTGGCAGGCAGGCAGATGGGGTTGGCTCTGTTGCAGCTGGAAGCACAATGCATCATCACAGTAATAAAATCTGCTCTCTTCCGTTTTAGTTGCAATGCTCCAGCTATAAGCTGTGGCATCCATCAGCTCAGAAAAATGAGGCTTGGAGTTGGGATTTTTGAGTTTGTTGTTTTAACATGAAACTAGTGTAATCATTGACCTGTACGAGATGGAAACAGCCTTATACTTGAGTGTAAGGAAAAAAACAAACAACTGGTTACCATGCTGACAAAAGGATAAACACAACAGTGCACTGAACAGATACTCATTTAATGTGTAGCAGAAAGGAAAACAGCGGTGATCAACCCAAGTTGGCACATCCAGATGATGAGGTCCAAGGCCAAAAGAAGCACAGTCCTACTATCTAACACAATTACAACAATTCTGCACACAACTTAATTTTTTAGGGAGCCAGAGGAAGGGGAGATTCACATTAGTGCAAGCTGTAAAATCCATTCCACTCTGTTCAAGAGCAGGAATCTGTGGATGTGACTGCTGTGGCTCACCTGAGAAAAGCTAGACTTCTTCAAGTAGTGGTACAACAGCTATACGATGGCCAGAGCCTCCTGAAATTGCTAGCTGTATTACAGCAAGGTAAGCCCCTGCAAAGCACTGCTCTCTTAAAACCTCATTAATAAAGCACAGCCAGCTGTGAAGGCATGGCAGAATGAAGCATGCACATCTTATCCAGCAGTTTTGGTATTTGCATACAAGACTGCACCTGTAGGACTTGTGACAGTCACACTTCTTATCTCCTTTCATCCTTTCAAACCAGTTTCACTGGACTTTTTTAAGTTTCCCATGTCTCTAACATGATTTATAAAGCTTGGCCCACTAGTCAGTCTCGAGTTTCTTTTTCTCCCTCACACTTGCAGTGAAGCAGCATTTCCTCAACTGACAGAGATGACTACTGTTTACTTCATGTTGTAAGTTTTTGTGCAAGGTAACACATATTTACAACAAAGGACACTGCATAACTAAACATAGTTAAGTTGCAATTATTTTAATACTTCTAATAATGTATCTAATAGCATCTCCATGCAAGCAAGAAAAGCTTTTTTGTTTGTTTTTTAAACAAAAGCATCAGATGGTGACACTGAATTCTTGCTAGCAATATAACTAAATTTTGCTCATTTAATTAAAATTTGCAGGAAATAAAGAAGATTATGTACATCTTACATGCATCAAAGTAAACAACAGAATGCCTAATGACTTTAATTACTAAGAGATTCAACCTTGATTTGAGGTCCTGATATAATTAACTTTGGGCTGTTTCGGTTTATTTACTAATTTATGTTGAAGAGCTTTCCTATGGTTGCAGAGAAATCCAGATTCTCACAAGTTTAAGAGCAGTACAAAGGCCAGTAAGTTTTGTTTCATTCATTTAAATTTGAAAGCAAGAGGAGAACTAATCCTAGAAATACAGGGAGCATAAACTGTAAAAAATATAATCTCAAACATTTTTAAGTTAGGGCAATGTTTCTCCCTCCTTTCACAGGGTGTTCACAAACACCCGTTGCAAAAATTCAACTAGGACCTTGGGCTGCCTTAAAAATGACATGAGAAACTTGCTCTGTAACATAAATGTACTTGATTTCTTAAAATGTCTTCATAGACCTCTTCAAAGTAGTTCAGAGATACCAGCAGATAATAGGATGAAAACCACCATACTCATCACTCACAAAGCTTGAAAACTGTCCACTTGCAATTCCACTCAACCAAGTCCATCTGAGTCAGTGCAAACACCGAATGCCTACTGGAAATGATCCCTCCCTCTTCCACAGACAAACATTTCAAACATTCCTCTCTAGTTTGCTAAGTATACAACTGGCTAAAATGTAAACTCTAGCGGTTGGGTAGGTTGTTTTTGTGTTTGTTTTTTTTTTAATTTTCCAGTATTTCTAGGAAACAAGTATTTGGGTTACATTTAATATTCAGTATATGAGCTGCTGGCAAGGCATCAGAAAATGAATAGCTCCATAGACTTATAACTGAGCATTTACCAAATGAAAGGTTGCATCTTGAGACAGAAACTCTCTGCTCTAATTAAGGAGTCGCATCTAGGAAGAATGTACTCATCTGGATTTTTCAAACATAAGGCTGTCTCTCCTTCTCATAGTACTAGCATCAGTAAGACTGAGCATGCTAACAACCCTTTACACACTTGCCGTAGAATGATGATTTTATTCCTTACTTCCCTCTCATCCTCAACACAAGATGCTGAAATGCTTCAATCCTGCCCCCTTTGGTAGCACATAATTTGCCAGACTTCAAAAAATAACACATGCCTGTCGATTTGTTTTGTTTTGTTTAAGCACAAGGTTATTTAATATTTCACTTGGCTAGGTATTCTTCAGCTGCTTACTCATCCCACTCCCTGTTTACCTTTGGACCTACTGCTGCCAACTGGTGTTAACCTGGGAGGCACAGTCTCGCCTCTATCATTTACGGAGGAGGATGGCTTTCACATAACCTTCTCTTCATATCTGGGGCACCTTCACACTACGGTAACAGGAAACACACACAGGCTGAAGAGAAACAGCTGGGCGTGCACTAGATTTTAATAAGGTAACTAAGGCTAATTTGAGTTGTTAAATGAACGGCTGTCGGAAAATTGCAAGGGTATGATTGCTACTAAATGACAGTACACTTGGGGAAGCTTGTTTAGTCATTGAAAACCAGCTGGTTTTCATGGGTAAGCTGCCTTCCCAGGCACAAGCAGTGGGCAGTGGACTAAAACCCCACAGCCATGAAAGGGCAATACAGAACTGGTATAACTCCCCTCCACAGGCTTTACTATGCTGTGATCGGATAATACATTCCTGGCATTTTTGTTGCTGCTGAAACATAAACTAGCAACAAGGAGCCACTGCGCCTATGATTCTTCTAAGGCTGGGAATAAAAAATTAATAACATTTGATCCTGTAGACACTCAGCTATTTAAAAAACACCACTGGAACACATGAAAAAACCCACTGTAATCTTAAGCCCTTTTTATGTCAAAAATCTTCCAAGAAAGACACTGGGAAAAATTTAGCCTAGGCGGGGAATACACAACTGTAATAAAAATATTCTCTTCTTGTTTACAGAGAAATAAAACTGCCACGTGATGTTTCACAACCCCAGCAAGCCTCCAGTCAGGCATTGCTAAACATAACCGGGTTAAGTGTAGTGGCTTGCCATCTGAAATCATGGGGGTACAACAGTCAGAAGCTGCATCCCATCATGCAGCTCAGTGAAAACTCCAGCACAGAGAACACTCACTTGGCTGACTCTTGTGCTCAGTCTGCCTCCTCAGCCTTATTCGCCTGAGTACACTGACTGCAGAATCCCCCTCCTGCCAGCTTTGCCCCATCTTCAAAAATCAGAAACTTGGTTACTTATTCTAGTCTTTCACATCTGTATTTTCTTGAGTACAATTAAGGACAACAGATTTCTATGGAGACTGTGTTATTAAGTCATCCCTCAAAGCAATCAGATCTTCAAATCCTGAGAGAAACGGATCTTTTAAAGTCTTTCTAAAATAGTGTAATATAATAACCTTAGAAATTAAGTGATCTGTCTATAATCTCTAAAATTTTTTCAGTATTTATCTGCTTGTCAGCAAAACAGCCCAGTTCCCCTTCTATTTTCTGCCTTCTTTATATCATTATGTTGAGTAATTTTTTCCCATCATACTATTTCATGTTTCCATTCACAGCATTCTCCCTGGAAAAGAGACAGCTGTTAAGACACCTTAGGAAGCAAAAAACCCCTGGGAAATGAAAAACGTAAGCAAGCAGGAGGTAAATTTTTTAGCTAAATGAAAATGTAGTCTAGCCTTTCTGTTTGGTGTATGAATTTCAAGAAGGTTTTTAATGGAGAAATTCTCCACACATGTTGGAATGCCCTTCCAAATCCAGGCTGTAAAACAGGCAATACAGAGAGTCCACCTACAAGATCCAAGGCAAACAGATGTTGCTGTCTCTCTGTCAGGGGCTGGGGAGCTGCACCATGCCCTTCTACAGCAGCACAAAGAGAAGGGCATGAACTCTCGGGCAGTGTGAAAGCAAAACCAAAGCTGCAGCATGACTTCTAGGGCACCACGCAAATAAAACCAGTAAAAAGGGCAGGAGACTTGGCCACAGAGGAACTTCACACACTGAAAGGGCAGAAAAGCTGCCATGCAACTTGGGCATAGACAGACTTTTTTGGAAACTGCACAAAGAATGACGTGGTGTAAAATACCAGGAAGTTATCTATACCTTCTGTCAAGTCACAATCATACTCCTGCTAATTAAGCGTTTTTTCTGTTGGTTTCCACTGTATTTCTATAAACATACACTACCAACTCTCCTTTCTCTCCTCTGAGCACTTGATAAGGTCACTAGTACATCCACTGAGACCAAGTATTTCTATTTATAGAAATAATTGCCCGTGGAATTAAGTGCACTTGCCTGGGTATCTAGTTCATACTAAACTTAATTTAGCTGATTTTCCTCGTCTGTTATATCCATTATTAGGGACAGTGCATGCTGCCAGCTGCAGCATTGCCTATCAAATATGGAAACTAATTATCTAATTACACGGCAAGGATGAGTTCCTCTGCGAGAACATTCACAACTTCCAGATGCAGTCAATCAAGTGAAGTATCACATGGAAGAACCGGTTCCTCCAGACACCCATTTTACACACTCCTCCTTTTTTAAAGGAGATAAAAGAAAACTAGCACATTCTAGGAATATTGGTTCTCATTTAACCATTAACCTTGCAAGCAAAGACTTCAAGGCAATGAAGTTGAGCTTCTGGACATGCTGTCTCCTAGGCCTCTGCCCCACAAAACAGGATTCAGGGATAGCAGGAACCACCAGTTGTGGAAGAGGATCAAGTCATGGAGCTCTTAAGAAACCTCAACCCATACAAGCCTAAGGATGCAGAGGGAGCAAGTCAATGTCACTGCAACACCATTTTTTATCATCCCTATAGTTTTTGAAAGGTTGTGGAGAATGAGGGACATATCCTATGACTAAGAAAGAAAATGCTAAGAAGGATGAAAGTTACAGCTGTCTCCAAAACAGGCAATAACAAGCAATGGATCTACAGGCTGGTTAGCTTCATTCTGCTTCCTGGGAAAACCACAAAGCAAATCCTCTCAGAAGTTGTTTCTGAGCACTTGAACGCAAAGGAGGTGACTTGGGACCAGTCACCATGGACTTACCAAGGGTAAACCATGTCCAACCAACCTGGTTGCCCTAAATGATAGTATGACTGAAATTGTGATTGAGGGAGAGCATTGGATGTTGTCTACCTTGACTTTAGCAAGGTTTTTGATACTTTATCCTACAGTGCCCTGACATATCCAACTTGGAATATTACAGAATCACAGAATCACACAGAATCACAGAATGTCAGGGGTTGGAAGGGACCTCTGAAGATCGTCAAGTCCAACCCCCCTGCCAGAGCAGGACCAAAAACTAGGGCAGATCACTCAGAAAGGCATCCAGACAGCTCTTGAAAGTTTCCAGAGAAGGAGACTCCACAGCCTCTGGGGAGCCTGTTCCAGTGCTCTGTAACCCTCACAGTAAAGTTCTTCTTCATGTTGACATGGAACTTCCTATGCTCGAGTTTGAATCCATTGCCCCTTGTCCTATCACTGGGCACAAGTGAAAAGAGGTTGTTCCTGCCTTCTTGGCCCCCAGCCCTCATGTCCTTATAGACATTAATTAGATCTCCCCTCAGTCTTCTCCTCTCTAGACTGAAAAGCCCCAGGTCTCTCAGCCTTTCCTCGTAAGGCAGGTGTTCCAGTCCCTTAATCATCCTCATAGCCCTCCGTTGGACTCTCTCAAGTATATCCCTGTCCCTCTTGAACTGGGGAGCCCAGAACTGGACACAATACTCACCAAGGTCTCACCAGGGCCGAGTAGAGTGGGAGGAGAACCTCCTCGATCTGCTGGACACACTCCTCCTAATGCACCTCAAGATACCATTGGCCTTCTTGGCCACAAGAGCACATTGTTGTCCCATGGATAACTTGTTGTCTACCAGAACTCCAAGGTCCTTCTCCATGGAGCTGCTCTCTAGCAGATCACCTCCTAACCTGTATTGGTACATTATGTTGTTCCTTCTCAGGTGCAGGACTCTGCATTTGCTCTTGTTGAACCTCATTTTATTCCTCCTTGCCCAGCTCTCCAGCCTGTCCAAATCTTGTTGAATGGCCTCACAGCCTTCAGGGGAACCAGCCAATCCTCCCAGCTTTGTGTCATCAGCAAATTTGCTGAGAAGACACTCTGTCCCATCATCAAGATCGTTGATAAAGATATTGAACAGGACCTGGCACTGGTCCCTGAGGGACTCCACTAGTTACAGGTCTCCAGCTGGACTCTGCACCATTGATCACCACTCTTTGGGCTCTATTGTGTAGCCAGTTCTTAATCCATCTCACTGTCCATTCTTTTATCCCACATATCCTGAGCTTGCTCATGAGGATGTTATGGGAGACTGTGTCAAAAGCCTCGCTAAGGTTGAGGTAGACCACATCCACTGGTCTCCCTGCATCTATCCATGTAGTCACAACATCATAGAAGGCTATCAGATTAGTCAAGCATGATTTCCCCTTGAAAGCAGGGGCACATAGATAGGCAGACTGTTATAGATAGGCAGACCATCAGCTGTGTGGAAAATTGGCTGCATCATCAGACTTAAAGGCCAATGGTTAACAGTATCTATGTACCTGTAGGGCAGTTACAAGTGCAGTACTTTGCTTAAATCCTTTTATCAGTGGCCTGAAGGAAGAAAAAATACGCACCCACTTCAACCCACAGATGATACCCAACTCAAAGATGCATTTAATACCCTTAAGGGTAGGGCTGCTGTTCAGAGGGCCTTAGGCTGGAGGGAGGAATGGGCCAACAGGAGCCTTATGTGGTTCAGAAAGGACAAATGCCTGGCCCTACTTGTGGGTAGAAAGAGCCCCTGGCTATAAAACAGGCTGTGTACTGGCTGCCCAGGAAGCAGCTCTGTCAAAAAGCACCCAAGAGCAGCAAGCTGAGCACAAGCCAGTGATGTGCCCTGGCAGCAATGATGACCAACAGCATTCTGAGTCATACCAACAAGAGCCAAGCTGGTAGGTCAAGTGAAGTGGTTCAGTCTTCTAGATACAGTCTAACACAAGCTGGGTAATGCATCCAGTTTTGGGCCTCACGATACAAGAAAAATGTTGACAAACTGGGGCAAGTTCATAGGAGGGCCACCAAGATGGTTAGGGGGCTGGAGCACTTGTCCTTTGAGGAGAGGCTGAGGAAATGACACCTGTTCAGCCTGGAGATGAGATGGCTTTGGGGGACTGAAAAACCACCTGTCAGTACCTAAGGGGAGGGTTGCTAAGATGACAGATCCAGGCTCTTTACTGAGATGCATCCAGGACAACAAGTGATGGTGGCTGTGAACTGAATCAGGAGAGGTTCTGACTTGATGAAGCGGGGGAATGCCACTGTGAGGACTATTAAACACTGGACTCGCTGCCCAGAATGCTTGTGAAACCTCTGCCCTTGGGCCCAGTAAGACAATGGCCTAAACAACCCGGTATGAATTCACCATCAAGTCTGCTTTGAGCAGGAAGTTGAACTGAAGGCCTCCTGATGTCTTTTTCAGTCCACCAGGTCCTTCCTACTTGCAGCTAGAGACCAAAATGGGAAAGCCTAGAAGGCAAACTGAACAAATCATTTTCTCTTCTCCTCATGAGGAATATCAGTCTCGTTTTAAAAGACCTGGAAATAATTAAAAAAAAAACAACAAAACCAAAAAATGGATTCCACTGCAATTACTATTTTCTACTTATCACAGCCCTCCAGGCACATTTCTCAACATTTAAGTTTTTATCAACATGATGGTAAGATCAACAGTACTGCCTCTACAGCAGGCTTGGTCTGAAACAGAAGATGTGACCTAGGTCAGGATGTATATACAGATTTAGAAGTAACAGGCTTACCCTGCATCTACTATCTACTGTGTATTTAAAGTTGTGCTGAGTTTACATTTGCAGAAACAGCAGCCACGCTACTGGCCCAGTGCATTTCTTCATGTCCTTGGGAAAGAAGTTTTTAGACTCAAAACAGACAGCTATTTTCAGAAGACCTCCAAACAATCACAATTAGGAAAAAAAAAAAAAAAAGAAAAAAAGAAAAAAAGAAAAAAGGAAGGGGCATTTACTTACTTATTCCTTGAAAAAGTTCTTCAATGTTAACAGCATTCTTTGCACTGGTTTCAACAACAATTGCACCTATAGATTCTGCATACTCTTTGGCATCCTTCATAGGAACCTCCCTATGAAAAAAAAAACCAACAAATAAAAGAAACCAAATTAAAAAAAATAATAATTTTATTTGAAAAAAAAAACAAACCACCAAGCAACCTCAAATACAGCCTAATCAGAAAAGCACTAGTGTGCTCTTTTTCCCCACAAAAGAAGTATTATCTTTCTTCTCCAGGTATTGAAATCACCATATTAAAAATATCAACATTTCACCAATGATCAATTTGCGGATTTCTTGGACTTGCTGCTGAATCCATGCCTTTAAAAAAGGAAGATAAGTTAAATTACAATCTCATTTGTCTTTTAAACTTGACCCTGGATAAGAAAACCATTAAAACACTAGAGAAAAGACATACAACTCTGCTGATTCAGTCAGCAAGCCCTACTGTCCATACCAAGTATTCAAACAAGATAGGGTGCAACTGTTGTGGAAGAAAATTGTGGAAAAGCATCATATGTCCAAGTATTTGCAAGCAGCAAGACAACAAGAGATATTCTGAAATAAATATGAAAGCAAATGAGTCCAAGCACATTGTCAAGAGCAATGTGGGAGTGCCAGGGTCACAGGGAAAAGACAATCAAAGTGATGCTGTCTTAAAATCACTGGTAGAACATGCTCACTTTGCAGCAAATGTTTCATATGCCAAAAGCTGGCAAATGCAGTTTACAACATGCAAAAGACCTCTGCTTCAGACACAAAGCAAGCCCCATGCTGACCTTGTATCTGCCCAAGCCAGGTGGCAAAGCTGAATCTGCTCGTGTCCACTGTTGTCTGTAACGGGTATTCCTGACTTTTGAGCAACCGCTCAGAAACAGAGACTGAATATGTTAATAGGCAGCCAGGGCACAGGGGAGCACATGTTGAAACATCAGGCTGCCAGCACTGCTTTTCTTCCACTTGTTCAGAACATCAACTGGTGTGTTTTGTGTGACTTTACAGTTCTCTGTTGCACATGCAGAATTTGCACCAACTCCTTCACCCCACAGCTCCAAAGTACCAATCCAGAGACTCCTAGCACAATTTCCTCCTCCTAGTATGAGTGTCCTGGACTTTAACTGAAGGTACCTAGGTGGGAGCACAGCAATGCAATTTCACAATTAATTTATGGAGCCATATATTTTAAATAAATCAGATCTGCTGCTCGGGAAACATGCAGAGAGGCAGAATAATTGCCTGATTTATTACAATTTTTTTTTTTAAATTAGCCTGTAATTCCGGCATCTGGATTCAGAGCTTGTTTCCATTACTTGCTTCCTTGTATTACATATCTTTTAATTGCAGAAGACACAGGGAAGGCAACATTCCTCTTACTATTTCTGAAATGGCACCTTCGCCTTTATTATGAAAGGTACCACCATCTGAGGATGGCCTTCGAGATACGAAAAAAGGAACTTAACCCTGTAACATAATATTCAAACAACACTAAAGGAAGAAATGTGAGAGCATGGGGTTATGTAATGAAGACCTTCAACTTGCTGTCATTCAGATGAGAAAGCAGGAAAAGGTAAAACAGCAGCAAGTGACAATATTCTAAGGAGGTACCACAAAACTTCCTAGCCTTCTCCAACAACATTTCTAAAGGAAGCCAAGAAACTTCCATAGCACGGGGGCAATAAGCATCCAGTACTGCTGGCACTGAGAAGGCTGCACGTGTCACGTGGAGTTATCGTAATCTGGATGTCAACTTTGCTAAAATGCTACCTTGTCAAAAAGGAAAAGCACAAATACTTGAACTATAAAGCAAAGAGATGAATAAACCCAAGATGGCGTGAAGAGGGAAGAAGGCAAGAACCAACAGCGGAGTGTTGAGAAAGCGTTGTTCCAGGGCTACAGGGAAAGTTACAAGAATATGTATTATGACAGGTGCCCATTATTTCATTTTATCCTTTCCAAATAATTCTATTGATTCAATCTCCCTTGAGATTTTCTGAATAATTAATGAATAAAGAAATATTCTGAATTAATAGAGGGAAGGTCTGTGTATGGAATTCTGCTGAATACTTTTAACCAAGGATCTGGTAATTTGCAGTGAACGTGCTTTGTTAAGAAGGTGCATCATAACTTTATGGAATTAAACACTTCTCAGTTGCTCTTATGACTATTAACTTCTATAATGCTCAAAAAATATTTTGGATACTTGCAGTATTTTAACTCAGCTCCTGTTTTTGAGTATACTATTTAATGACCTGTCAGAAGGACAGGACACATCAGAACAAAGAGACTATTACTTAAGAATATGCCAAACACTCAACAGTACTAGAGCTGACAGCACTGTAACAAAGATTAGGATTCATACTAAACAAAACTGCCTGTCTTCCTGAAGAAATTCCTTCAAAGTGTAGAAGAAATTTATTTCAACAGAGTGCCAAGAACCGCCGATAGCATATTAACAACACTGAGAAAAGCAGCATGACCCCAGAGTGTCCCAAATCCATTTGGGCAGCTCAAAAGCAAATTTTAGATGCTAAATGAGAAGGGTAACATGGTCAATGTTTATGAGAAATAGTGCCAGTCTTTTTCCAGAGGAAAATAATCAGCTCGTATTGCTTCTATTAGTTCCCCCCTACTTTATCTCCTAAAGTCCTAAGGATGTCAGATTCACGTCCACTTGGACCTGGATCTATTTGCTTCTATTCATGTTGGTCTTAAAAGCAGCTGTCACTCTAATACCCAGCAAAACATCTGCCAAAAGTTCTACAAAATTATAAAGAGAGATGCCAAAAATGTATACAAACATCAGCTTGCTCATGTGCTCACTTCATCTTATTTTTAAATTATTTGTGCCCAAACGCATATGTATTTTCTACTCATTTGAAACAATCTGATAAATCATAAAACATTTCACCTAGAATCATTTTACAGAAGTCAATTTGAAGATGTAAAGCAGCCAGAGAATAGACACAGCTGCATGTATTGCATAAGCAATCAGATTGCTGGAAGAACTGTGAAAACATCGCATAAGATACAGTCTATTCTCTATTTGTCCACCAAAATCTCTTTAACTGGACATCACTGGGTGACTTTAGACAGAGAAAAGGCTGGGGGATGCAGAAAGAATAGCAGCATATAAAAAATTCTCAAAACTGTTCATAATTATGAACATTAAACAACCAAAACCACATTAGCTCACCAAGGACAATGAGCACCATGCAAATGCCAACATTTGTGCATGGAAGAGCTGTACTGGCTGAACAGTGCAAGAAACAGCTGGTGAGCAATCAGGGAACAACAGGTAGCATTTGAGAAGAACGTGGTGGGAAAATCACAGTCACTCTGTGAGGGAACCCAGTATTCTCACAACACTTATGCAGTGCAGGTTTTCTATCATATTCCCAGCTCAACCTGCCTCCGGTGGAACAGCATTTAAAAGCATGCTGCCGTGGCAAATGTTAGCAAAGGCAGGGAGAGGGCTGCTTATGGATTCATTTGCTCCTAGTGCCATTTGTCACAATCTCCAAACTTACTACCCTTGATTTAATCAGGCAATTGTATTGGTGGGAACACTTAAGAAATAAATTTAAAGTGACTCTCAGAGCAACTAAAACTCCAGCTTGTGCTAACAAGTTTTTGTGGGTTGTTTTTATAGTTGTCCTTTCCTCTGTTGTTGTTTTTTGGTTTTTTTTTAATATTTCACATTTGGAAAGCTTTAATTTTGTATCACAGGACTCAGCTTCATCACGTTGACAAGCATATGACAACACCATGTAGGAGATGGCAATATACTATCTTTGTCCCTGATTCTTAGTCCAACAGAAACCAGAAGTCTTCTAGCATCATGGCTTGTTCAGGCCTTACAGAAAGCTGAGACTCACAGTTTTGTGTTGGTTCATGGCTGATAGTGGCAGGAGAAGGAAACAAAAAAAACCCCAAAACCAAACTAAAAGAAAAGAACCCCAACACAGTTTGGTTTTGGAAGCACTGCACCACTTACTTAAGTTATACATGTCTTTCAGGCCTCTGGTGAACCTGGGCGAAAGCAATGATTATAAGCCACAGGGGGATGTATTGGAACAATTATGAGACTGTATGAGGTCCTAAGAGGAAAGCATAAAATACAGCCACTGAGTCTGTAGTCATAGTTGAGGCAAGATATAACAGAGCCATGGACTGACACAAAGGATCACTACTGTACAGCAGAATGCGTTTCCATTTCCAGAAAGGATAAATGTGAATCCAAACTAGAGCTAACAAGCAGAAGAGTGACTCTAGCTTCACCCTCACCCCAAATAGCATCATCTCGGCTCTTCTGCAGGAGTGTGGATTCAACCCTCCCCTCATTTACCCAAGGGCTTCTTCACTTCACACAGGTGACACAAGTTTTACTTGAGGCTATGCTCCTAAAAACAACAAAAATACACTTTCTACGTCCAGTATCATGGGACAGTTTCAGTTGTTGCAAAGTTCCCAAAGCCACTCTGTGAACGGCATTATTCTGCCTCGGGCCCATCCTTCTAACTTCACGTTGCTGGTTTTGCTCATCAGGTAATACATTCTGCACCCTTTTAACATGAGTGGGAGAAATAAAAAGAGAATACTTTTCCATTCCAATGATTCAGCAGCTAAAGGGTGTGGATTGTACAAATATACAGGAAGGGCAGTAAAAGAGAGGTTTTTTTAAAAAAAATGTACATAATTTAAGTTGTGCTGCTGCTGCTGAGGTTGTACATTGGCAGAACCATTGTGTTAGGAAAGACTCAATACAGTTGACCAAAATTCTATACTATTAGAACAATGAAACAGATTGGTTACCTGAAGGAAGGAAACAATTTAGTTTCTACAATCAAAGGAACAATAAAAATGGATGTATTACCTGATATCAGAAAGATCACATTTGTTTCCAGCAATGGCCATTACAATGTTTTCAGGACCATGTTCTTTTAGTTCTTTCACCCATTTCTTCAAAGTATGAAATGAATCCTAAGTCAGAGAAATAACAAAAAAGCAGTCACGTTTCAGTTGATGCATTTGCTTATTTTTTGAAGTTAAAGGAACACAGCTTTGAAAGTATTAATGCAATAGTAATTTTATAGATCACAAGACCATAAGATCACTGTATCTATGTAATCTGCTTTTCAAACTTGAGGTCATAAGACTTCCTCAAATTAATTCTTCAACTTGGACACTCTCCCTTTGCTCCCTCCTCCCTGAGAGCAGCACAGAATGTTTTTCTTAAATTTTCAGTGATGAGGAAACTACCACAGCAGCTCTTTTAAGGTTGCCTAGTAGCTGATTTCCTTCAGTTTTAGTGTGAGCTTCAGTTGTCTAATTTCAGCTTCTGACCAGTGGATTACCATCTGAACCACTGTAATATTTCTGCTAACAGCCAACTGTCCAACAGCTTTCACAGTGACCCCCTCCCTCTCATATTTCTGAATCTGTGACCTCGCAAACCTCAATTTACTCATTATGAAACCAAAGAGTGAGGTGACAATGCACTTGGCTTTTTTCCCTCTTTTCCTCCAAGTACAAAATTCAAACACTTTTTGTTGCTACCTAATTTTTCTATTTCTTTACACTAATGAACTAATATAATTAAAATCCCTTTTGTTCCTAGAGATTTTAATTATAATCCGTGATTGAAATTATTACTGAAACTCAAAGTGAGCTCCAAAAATAATTTAAATATTTTTTTCCCTGTCAGAAGTGCACTTAAGAGTTGTGTCTAAACCAGGAATGTCGGTATCAGTATCACTGAAGGGAGAACACTATCAGTCATTTGGTAAAAAAAAAAACATCCATTCTGCTTTAATGGTCAATGCTGAATATTAAGCATCAGCAGGTGAAATACACATTGACCTTCTTCTCTTTATTCTGAGAGCTGTTCCATGTAAGCTTGGAGAAAGGCTGGCAAAACAAAGGCTGTATTTAAATTAAAAGTAAGTATAAATCCAGCATGATTCACCCTTCCTCATCTTTTCTTGGCAAATTAGCAAAGGAGAACAGCACGACTGTGCAACAGTGGCCACCATCATCAGCCACAGATCATTACACTAATGCACTGGAGAACCAACCCAGCCCTCTCAACCTAGTAGTAAGTAATTCAATTGGCAGGAAAGGAATGAAATGCTAGTGAACTGTCATGACCATCCATCCATTAACACCTCCTCCAACTCAGCTTTATCAGCAGGGGTTTCTTTCAAAAGTAGTGGAAGAGGCATTCAGCTAGAACCTCGTGGCCTCCTCTGGCTGAGAAATGAGCAAGAGCCATTTAGGATCTGAAAATACAATTTTCATCCCAAATGAATAATGTTGAGATAAAGGTCAGAGGCTTAATATTTCATTACTGGCTTCAAAGTTAAGACTTGAGTCCCACAATGCAAACATGAGATTATACGCTTAATTAAAACCAATTAATTTCAAAATCAGTACTATGCAAAAAACTGAACTTCAGTTCAGTTGATAAAGCAGCCAGCTGCTTTTTGTAGCAAAAATTCAACTCCATACAGAGCACACAGGTGGTGATGGTGGCAGGTGGCATTCCAGGATATTATCCTGTCTACTTAGCCTAAGGAAATCTGAAGAAACTTCGACAAAATGCAGTCTCCAACCTTTTGTCTAGATGAAGTTTAAACAACACAGAAGCAGAACTTTATACTTATTTTTTTAAGGCAGTTGGACACCTCCATCCAAACCAACACAAACAACCAAAGCATATGAACCCCACTGACATGAACAGGAATTATCAGATAAATATTTCTGCATTTGTGCATTTTAACTCCAACTCTGACCCAAGCAGAGGAGTTCACACAGGCACAAAGCATAGAGGAGGTCTTACCTGTTTGGTGATGTCATAGACTATCACAGCTGCTGCTGAACCTCGGTAGTACATTGGAGCCAAGGAATGAAACTGTTAAAACATAACCACACCCCAAAAATTAGTAAATCAGAATTACCACATTTTGTCAGGTCACAAAGACTTGCCATGGCAGGACCACCAACTTTCCTTCATACCATAGAAAACAGATGTCTTTGATGGTTGCCCACCTCTTAATTTTTCTGAAATGCTAAGGAAACAGAACTCCCTTATCTCCTGTCATGCTTCATCCTGCTGGATTTACACCACATCAGCACTAACTGATTCAATGCACCTTTGCCATTACAGGCCACGGACTCTGAGAACAAATTTTGACATGAAGACCACCTACACTTGGCAGCCTAACCTGACAGCATATAGACCCCTTCCCCTCGCAAACAGCAACGCTTTGCTTCACAGTTGTAACAGACTGGGTTAGCTTCTGTTCAGGTTTTATCAAACATTGTAAAATCACTCACATAAATTTAACTTGTCAGAAAACTCAGAAAATCTGTCATGTTTAGTAATCCTATACTATGACAGGTATTTTGAAAAAATATGGGTTCTTGCAGTTTAAGTTACTCTTCACCTTTTTGTTTCAAGGGAAACATCTTTTAAGGAAAAAAACAAACAAACAAGCAATAAATATTTTTATGATAACAACAGCTTGCCAATGAACAGCATAATTTTCATAATTTACCATGACTAAGCAGCTGATTTAGAATTCCAGCTTATAATTACAGAGAGAAAGGAAATAAAAAAGTCTTTCTGCTGATTCAGCTAAACTTAGTCTTAAGCAAAATAAAAATAATCTTTCTTGGAAAGCACATTTAGTCTCACTGTACTCGTGCAGTAATTTTGTAAATTTTTATTTGTAAAGGCATCTGCAAAAGCTTCCTATAAAGCTGCAGCTAATAACCTAGGCCAACTCCTAAATCAAATGCATTATTAGGGCAGGGCATGAATCTCACTGCCCAGTGCACGTGCATGGATCCATGTTACATTACAAATCTCTGTGGATTTACAGGACCCATCTTTTTCTCAGAACTGTACTTACAGACTGAGCGTTTAGACTTAGCAGCCTCCATATTTCATGTCATTTCATGTGCAATGTACAAAGCAAGTGATTTGTAATACTGGTTTATTTGCCAGTTTGTAAGATATTTATCACAGACTGTACATCCCAGCTCAAGGTCGATACTTTCTCTTATTACAGTAAGGATACACAGCAGCAGTGACAGATGGTCAAGTGGTGAAGTGTTTTGGGGAATGAGGCAGGTGGGAGAACTCATTAATAGGAGAAAACAGCAGGAAGGAGGATGAGAAAATGAAGAGGAATCAGTCAAGACACGTGGTCTGAAGAAAAGGGACCGGCCAAGACCCTGAGGGATTTGGGTAGACAAGTGCCTTCTGGGTTTTTTATGTGTGGGTTTATTACCTGCATGTTTAATGCAAGAAATGCTTTCCAGAATTTTTAGGCTTCCAGATTATGACAGAAAATTTCCCATGTGTTACATGAAAGTACCCTGGAAATCAGGGACCTTAATCATGGAGGGTAGATCTGACCTTTCATGGTCAGTCCAGAGAAGGGCCACAAAAATTATCAGAGGGCTGGAGCACCTCTCCTATGGAGACAGGCTAAGAGAGCTGAGATTGTTCAGCGTAGAGAGGAGGAGGCTCTGGGAAGACCTTATAGCAGCCTTCCAGTACCTGAAGGGGCCTACAGGAAAGCTGGGGAGGGACTGTCTACAAGGGTGTGTAGCGATAGGACAAGGGGCAATGGTCTTAAACTAGATTAGACATTAGGAAGAACTTTACAATGAGGGTGCTGAAGCACTGGAACACGTTGCCCAGAGAGGTTGTGAAGGCCCCATCCCGAGGTCCCTTGACCTTGTGAAGGTCAGGCTTGATGAGGCTGTGAGCAACCTGATCTACTTAAAAAGGTCCTTGTGCACTGCAGCGGGTCTGGACTAGATGACTTTTAAAGGTCCCTTCCAACCCCACACATTCTATGATTCTGTGCATAGTCCTCCCAGTCTGTAAACTCCTGGAAACAAAATCCTACAAAACATACCCTACACACAAGCTGTTTGGGTTTTAATCTAGATTACGAGGTATTAATGAATTTACAAAGAGCTCTCAAATAACAGCAATCACACTTCACAGCAGACATTCAGTTAAATTCACATGCTTCAAGTTCCTTCAATACCAGCCCAGAAAGCACACTGAGAACCTGTGAGACATCTTGGGAATTTCTCTCTCTTTTCTTTTGACCAGGTGACAAGAACACTTTTCATAATAGCTGTTGCCCTGAAGAATACTGCCAGTGTTAGGGTCAGAAAGTAAAAAAAAAAAAAAAAAAAATTTAAAAACCCCAAACAAAAAGAAAAGCAGACCTCTTTCACTGGATCCTGGATAAGTAGATTTTTATGGAACCAGGATGCAAACTATCATGTTTTGGGTAGAATTCATTTTTAGCTGGATTTCCAAACCAGCTTGTGCATCAGATATGCCCCAGACTCAGCCAAAAGGAAGGGGTGGGAACGCATGACAGAGAAAAAGCAGGAAGGACAGGACCAGTGCACATCTCTGCTGGTATAGTCTAGTGCCACTGGCAATTTTACTCATTTTTTTCCTACAATGAAAGCAATAATCCTTTTCAGTCAGTGCAAGTAAAACACTGAAAACAAAGAAAACGTCTTTTGAAACTTTTTTTAAAATAAATCACATCAACAGCGTGTTGTATTTCAGTAACAGAAACACCAAACCATGTCAAACTATGTTTGACCTTCTCCTTGTGACAAGAAACATAAAAAGGGGAGACCAGAGGTGAAACATACAGGAGGAATGCAGTCCCTCTGCTACTTAAGAAAAAATAATCTACTTAAATATTCCAATTCCTCACGAGCTTGGAAAGGAGGAGGGCAAGACCACAGAGAGCTAGGCTAGGAAAGGCACCTGCCTTTGGAAGGCACTCAGGTTCAGTACTTGTTGTGAACACCTAAAGCATGACCTCCCTACTCTACTGTACTGAAAATCTATTTCCTTTCTCATCTCACAAGGCATTTATATCCTCTTTCATTATTCTGTGGTAATATTTTAGCTATAAGGCCTTTTTAAGAGGAGAAATCATTCCACCCATATTCCAGCATGTAGCTTCAATCTTTTTTTATTTTTATTTTTTAATATCAAGTGATAGATCTTATCTGACATGTATGTTTATATTATTCCTATTTTGGTAAACCCAATGCTCAAAATTTCATATTTTACATGGAAGAAATTGACCAAAATGGGATTACAATGGATCTTAATGCAATTTCCTACAGTCTGTGAGGGGAAAAAAAATAAGTACTTTGAAATTGTTTAATAACAACTGAAAGTACACTAGTAACAACTATCATCAGTTATCACTGTACAGAATATCAAATAAACCCAAACCTAACCCCCCTTTGTCATTCTTTCACACAGTCTAATAAACAAACATGATGATACACTATGTTCCAGTTGTAAGAAATCACTTTTGTCCACAACAGAACAGGAAAAGACTCTGCAACGCTGAATGAATTGAGGGGTGCTGAAAAACTGTAACTCTGAGTAGGTTTCAAGATCTAATAATAGATTCTTAACAAATGTCTTTTATGAACATGGATTTTCCAATATCACAAACACACTAGTAAAAATATTATGCAAATAATTATATTTAGTGCTTTTTTTTTATTTATTTTAAATCAGTGCCCAAAAGCAAAGTCCTCTTGAACCTTTTTCTAGCCTAATTACCTGGAAAAAAGGAGTCAGGCAAAATTAATTAAAGGTCTACAAAATACTAATGTGCACATTTTTCACCTGCCAAGGACCAAATGTGGGACAGACGCCCAAAACAAGTTACATACAAAAAAATCAGCTCACAAAATTAAATCTCACAGGACTACACTACCTTCTGTATTATAAATTAAAATGTCTATAACCTCAATTTTATAGCTCAGTATTTCTGTATCCAGTAATTCCCAAGACAATTAGAAGAAATAGAACAAGTTTGAGATTTGGCACGAGAACAGCTCTGCTTCTCCAGATGGGCCATCTAAAAACGCTGAGGCAGCCACCCTCAGCTCTGCCACATGGACACCCAGGTCATGACCCAGCTTGCTGGGGAGTCAGTCCCCCCATATCCCACAGCCCCTGGGCTAAGAGGGAAACACAGACCCATAACAGTCGTCTGTCACCTCCCATCATCACAACTAACCACACTCCTAACCTATTTTAAAAGCTGACCGAGGTTCAGCCTAAAATCAGCCATTTACTTGCCTTCTTCTGTGCCCGGTCCAGCTTCAATGAATCTTTCCTGACTGCAGGTGACCAGGTTTGTATGCAGCACTCTGCATATTAACTGCACTTTTCCTGACATGTGACACATTTCTCATGGCTGCATCATACACTCACGATCATCCTTTAAACAGTGAATACATTCACAGGTGGCTTTCCTTCTCTGTTTCCAAAAAAAAAAGCCACCTACAACTTCACGGCACACATTTTTGTTGGGAGTCAAAAGATACAGGGACTTGCTACTTTTACCACTGAATTTCATCCAGACCTTTTCCCACCGTTTTCCAGCATGACCTTCTAGGCACTGGAAACACCTCCCATTTTCCTATAATGACGAAACTATCAGCAGCAGCTCACCTAATATGAAAACTTAGATGTGTCTCTCATTCAGTATCCACAAAAAGTTTGCCTGTTTCTTTTTTGCCTTCTGTTCCTCTACCAACATGTCCATGTTGCACTTGCGGTTCATCATCTCTGCCACTAAGGAAGAAGAAGTGAGGCCACATGCACGTTATGAAATTTCCTCTGAAAGCAGGTCTCCTGTTTCTCTCAAGATCCAACTAGAAGCTGCCAAACGTTTACAGCTGTACAGCCCTGCAGCATAGAGGACACATTCAGTTCTTAGGTGGTGCAAGTTCAGCATAACCAGTTGTACTTGTTGATTCCAGGAGAGTTTTGAGATTCTGCAGCCCCTCATCTGGCCATCTCACTGAAGCCAACAGCAGCTTTGCCCTTGCAAAGAGCGGAAAAATGGAACCAACCCTCCATTAAGGAATTTACCACGGATTTAAAAGCTCTCTAACATTTAGCTTTCTATTTCTTCTGCATATTTGGATGTAGGCAATGTTTTTCACATTTTCTCTGTACTAACAGAACAGAATGGGGAAGAAGAAAAACCCACAGAGTAGCCATATCATAACACTTAGACGAGAAAAAGAAATTCAAGGGAACACAACGTTTATCACACCCGAGCTGTGGCAGTGAAAGCCTCTTAACCATGTCTTATGTAATGCTGGTTTAGAAAGCAAAACAGAGGCTAAATAAACACAGAAATAAAAACCTACCACTCCTGCCTACTTATATGGAGGCTGACAAATGCTGCTGAAGACAGTCTGGATTCAGTCAATCTGCCAGGCACACCAGGGAATGCTAATTCATGTCTGCAGCTCCTCGCGCCATCCTGTAGTGCTACACCCTGGCGCTGGCTTACTGCCACAGCAGGGCTGCCTCCTCCAAACTCCATAGCCAAGAGGAAAAAAAGCAAAACCAAAAACAACAACGAAAAAACCCCACAACCCCTCTGCTGGGTTGCTTTCACCCTCTAAGACAGTAAAGAACATCCCTTCTTCTTGCTGCAAAAGGACTACAAGGAGAAAGGGGAATGCTGCACAGAGTAAGCAGAGCCAGAGCAGTGCTCAGCGAGCGTTTCACACCTTCTCACATCAAGGACTGAATTCAGCTAAGGTTTTTCCACATGGTGCCTTTTCAAGCACCTGCAGGTGCAGAGCAGCACAAGATTCGCTTCCTGACAGCAGTAATCATTTCACTAGATTTCATTCCTCTTCTGGAGAAGCTGCCCTCTGACTATGTGCGTTGCATCTGAGTGGCCAAGATCAAACCACCTGGCTCCTCTTGAGGTCACAGATCCTTACCCTTTCTTTACCAGGGTGCCACTAATGGTAAGGACAGCCACAGCTTCAGGCTGTCTGCTAGCCACTTACATTTGTGGGCAGTGACATAGCTCTGTCACATCCTTCACCCTCCTATTGCACAAACTCGCCTTTCTAGACTAGGACCTCCAAGCACCTCAATCCCCTCACTCAGCAGTCTATTTCCAGTCCCTCTGCAGATGATTTTGGGTGTCTAGTTTCTTCTGCCCTCAGCCCCTCCTGTCACGCCACCATCACAAACCCCTTCAGTCCTGTCCCCAAACCTACCTGAAGCACATTCCTCCTCACACATTGGCCGCTGCTCCCATAGCCCAAACCGCTGAGGTTCCTGTGATGAAGAGCACGGTAGACCAGTGCCAGAAACACATGACCACCAGACTGTTCAGAAGAGCTAACTTAACTGTTTCCATGGATTAGGTATGCATCTATGTGGGAGGAGGCAGAGGGTGCCACAATTGTGTCTGCATTGCACGAGCTCATTGCATTGGCCCATGCACCATCAACAGTTCCTATTTCTCTACTTGTCCAAGTCTAGGCATTTAAACACCCCATTCCTGTCACCTTCAAGGCAGTGGCAGCTAACAAACAGAAAATCTGTGGTGTGGAGAGAAGCAAAGGCAAAAACCAGAAGTGTCAAACAGATTATCCTGAAACATAAGCTTCTCGCACAAGAAGCGGCTCAGGGAGGGATACAAAATTCCTGACATTCTCAGCTGGCAAAGGGCGAATGGAAAAATGTTATGCATGAAAGCCACTATCAGATACCATTTAGCATTTTATAACCTTGAGTGGTTTTCCCTACATGACTGAAGGCTGAGATTCCAGTTCTCAGGATTTGCAAGCTGAATAAATCAGGAATGATCTAGTTAAACTGTAGTGTGTGTGTGTATATACATATATATATATAAGCATTTTTCCCAAATATGTAACAATTCTTAAAGAGGAAAAAACTGCAACATTTTAGGACAATCTTTTGAAGATGTTTTAAATAAGCACAAAACAAACATCTGTTACATCATGGAAGTGACCTCTGCTAAGCCCTTCTGAAGTTTACAGTCATTAAACAAAGGATGCAAAAGGCACTACACCTAAGCCACGTCTCACTGTCATGCTACACATGCTACAAGATTGTTGAAGCTTACATCCACATGCATCTTTTAAATAATTCAGCATGCTTTGCTCTAAAAACAGTAAAAATAACATATTCACTTACTAGCTCTAATGCCACCTGTGCTCTCACAAACAGACATATTACCAAATCACCTGCTAACCTTTGCAGCATGCTGGCAGTAGGCTCACTGTGATGAGGTCCTTACACCATGTGCAGGGAACCATCTCCCCACTGACTGAGCTGTGGCCTACCATCAGAGTCACCTATAAAAACTGTAGAGCAAAATTCAGGCCACGTCTTGACTGCAGAAGTAATTCAAGTCATTGATAGATGGTGCTGACTGCTCTCAGGACAGTCTGGTTCCAGAGGAAACATCCATAAGCGTAATTATTAGGTTGCTCAGTTTAGGGGAAAAATCCCAGTCAAGACTATGGCAAGGACAAGTCCTCCTCTCAAGGGGCATTTTCATGCCCTACCTTGTGACACTATCTCTGTATCATCAGGACAATGACTGTTGCTCAGAAAAGAGGGGGCTATAGAGTGCTGTAGTCAGTCAGTCATCCCATCAGTGAGCCTTTTCCTGGAAATGGAGCAGTTAAAAAAAAAAAAGCCCCACAACCCAGGGTAATTCCTATCAAGGTTTAAATTAAGCAACTAATTGAGGCTCCCTCTATTAAACAAAATTAAAAATCCCAGAGTTCAACATAGTACATTTTAAAAGGACAGAGATAAATTTTCCTGCCCCAGAAAGGTGGCCCTCAGGCTCCCTATTTGCTATTCCTCAGCTGGCAAAATTGAAAGCTGGCAGCCACCCAAGGTATTCAGACCAAGCATTGTAATTAGAAGCTACTTAGAGCATCATGAACCAAAATACATGCTAATAAAAACATCATTAACTAACTTGTGAAGAGACTCTTCTTAGGGGAGGGAATCTTTGCTAACAATAATATAATTGTGATGCATTTAAGTCTGGAAGTCCACGGCAACAGTTTAAAGCTGATGGGGAAAAAGTGAGATAGGGAAAAAAGTTACATTTGGAAATTGGTGAGGCAGAGGAAAAGTGCCTGAAAAACAGAATAAAGTGAGCTTGTCTTATAGCCCACCAACACAACGCAACTGGGTCTGCAGAGACCAGTACTTAGGCACAGAAAAGCAGGGGGATTTTGTTAAGTATGTTGCCAGTTCAAGGTTCCCCCTGCTCAAAAAAGTTAAAAGAAAAAAAACCACAACAAACAAGGTAAAAGAATTAACAAGCTCTCTCCTTTTCTAATCAAGTACAATGTCCATTTTCCACAGGGAGATCTGCTGGAGAGACATGTGCCTCTCTCCAGGGTCTCCTCCAGGAAGTGCACTGAGCTTTAACTCCCACCAAGGCTATGACAGAAGTGCTTTTCATCTCTGCTTTCTGCCACACTATTGTCATTCTGCAGAAGTGATATTTACTTGTTATTCTGCACAAAAGGGCAATTCTGGTTCCTTCTCTACTCTGTCTACAATTCTGAGTTTCCTGGAATCTGTTCTCCATTACCAACTTCTGATGGACTAGCCTGTATAATAAGGGTCTTCAAAAAACCCAAGTACTCCTTCAAGCTTTGAGACCCTGTAATGACCAGCATTTCTGAAGGCTTGCAACATTACAAGTGGCTATCTGAAAGCTGACCTAACGCCTCAAGGGGGTGCTGAGTCCTTCCAGCTGGCTTCTCTGAGCACACAGGACATGGCTTCTCTTGAGAAGCAGCCACATGAATTTCCAGTTTCTCCCAGCTGACTGAAGGCAGTCAGGAGGCACACTGGTTCTCACAGAGCATTGCATAAATAAGGGCTTGCAAATAAGATGTTTAAGAGTGGTTTCTCTACACTCTCCAGGCTGTCAGTTTCCCACTCTGCTGCCTAGAGAAACTGAAGAAAAAGGAGGAGAAAACTCATGAAAGAGGAGAACTCATGAGCGAGGAGCACAGAAATGCTGCTGCTATTGTTACCACCTGCCCACTCTAACATAGTTAAGGTTTGAGCATAACATTCAAGGCATAATAAGGCTTCAGTTAAATCTCACTCCAGGGTCTTCTGTTGTGAAGCAAAAGGGAGCAGCAGCAGCCCAGGGCAGGCTCCACATCAACACACAGACATAGACACAGCTGGCACAGCTGAGGAAGCAGAGTGCACCCACTCCAGAACAAGCACAAGTCATCCTATTCTTGGCCTTGCATTTAGAAGAACCAAACCAAATGAAGGCCATGTTGAAAGCGCAGGAAGTCCTAAGCGCTGTTGTCAGCAGTATAGACAATTGCGGGGCATTGACGAAACTTCCAGCCTTTAACACTGGAACATAAAGCCTCAACAAAAATAACAAAGAATGAGGCAAGGACAACACCTCTCAAAAAAGAAACACCACTCAGAAGACATTTCTTAGTACACTGTGAAAAAAGGCAACAAGCCCAGAGGTTGGGGTAGCCTGGAAGCATTGGGTTATCGCTGTTGTTCACAGGATAACAAGAAAAAAATTAACAGGAGAAGACATCAGTCTCGAATAGCAGATCAGAAGGAGCAATACAAAGAAGACAAAGTAACTAGAATCCCAAATACAAATTAAAATTAGTATCATGTGTTTAGCTGTAAAATGGGGATGTGCCAGGACAAAGAATTACCTGGAACAGGATGGACCTCACCTTAGGAAACCTGTCTGTGTCAGTACCTAGCACTCAACACATATCAACTTTATTTACTGTATCAGCCCAGTTTCCTGGGTTCAGTCCTAGTGAAGGCTTGAGAACACACTGTGCAGACACAGAAGAAAAATACAGTCACTGGCCTAAAGAGTGCACATGAAAACCTGTAACATAACTTACCAGTAATAGATTCTGAGTAATTTAACAAGGTTTGTGGTGGTCACTGCTCATCATTGTTGGACACAAAAAAGAAAAAAAGGAAAGCAGATGTTTGAAAATGAGCTTAAAAAAAAAAATCCAGAGGAAACATAAGGGACTAGATAGGAAGGATGGATTTTGTGTCCAAGAGTCAGAGCTCCATTGCAGATTTCCTGCCTCAAATGAGCCATCATTTAGTTCAGTAAATACAACTTTATTTATAATCACCTACTTTAAAAAAACTTTGAGACAATTAAGACTATTTGGGAAAATAGGCTAATACTTTTATATAAAGAACTGAGTTTTGTATGCAAAAGAGCTAAAATGAAGAAAAAATATAAAAGAAAGCAGAGCGGGGCAGTGGAGGGAAGAGAGAGAGAGAGAGAGAGAGAGAATAAGCAAGGAAACACAAGCCATGGGAAAGAAAATGGAACCTTTGCTACCTCTTGCAATAATTATTAAGTTATCAGCTCCAGACCATTCAGAAATGGAACAAATAAGATTCAAGGGAAAAAATTACACTGTACTTCAAATATGTTTTTCAATATCTGTTTTCCCATCATAAATAACATACTAAATTGCTAAGAGTCAACAGATTTCATCAAGGCCACTTAACATCATGCTGGGCATTGTAAATAAAAGCACAAGCATTTCCTGCACGTAACAGTAAAAATGTTCATTGCCTGCAATTCACATACAAGTCCTGGACAATACAGTGGGATGTATCAGGACTGACATTACAGCCTGTATAAGTATCTCTTTTTACCTCAACTTGACATGAGTACAGCTACATTTTTCTACTACCAGCAACAGTGCAATTTCACAAGGAAGTCTGGATGTATTTTTAAATGCATACGTTTTTCCGTTTCTTTCAAACTCTTTTAAGATAAATATAGGTATATATTAAAAGAACTCTACAGTCAGCTTATTACTGCATACTACAACCACTGAGATGATTAAAAGAAACAAATGACCAACCAGGCTTACATCCATTCAGTATGAACTGATGTCCACACCATTATGGCTTTTCCGAAAAGCCAAAGGTTTCACTTCATGCACTTGAAGAATCAAGATGAAAACCATAAGTGGTTCAGATTGCTGGTGCTCATTTCCAAAATAATAACAGCAGACATAACCCGTGGCCATATTCAATGTCCCAACTCAGGACAATTCTCGAGTCACCACCACCACCTAAGCTCTAACCACACACCAGCCCATGGGGTGGAAGTCAAGTGCTTTCCAACGTCAATGAAAGCTGCCACACGTAAACCTGATGAAATCAGAGGGGAGCTGGTGACCACTTGGACATTGCCCAAGATGTCTTGAGTAAAGTGGCTAACAATTCACACTAGATTTTTTGGGTTTTTTTATTGGGTAAGTGGTATGACCAGCCTGCCTCTGCATTTTCCGCACCTGTGAATGAGAACCTGTATACTTCATGACTGCTGACCATCTGCTTCCCAGAGCCTTGCAAAGATTCAGCAGGCTTATACTTACAAAGTCTTCTGAAGATGAAAGGTTTAGAAAAAGTACACATTAAAAGATACCAGGATAACACAGACATATTGCAAAGTAATACTCACCCGTTCCTGACCAGCTGTGTCCCAGATCAGAAATTTATGAAGCTCGTTCCCACAAGGCACAGTTTTAGTCATGAAGGACGCTCTGAAAAGAAGGAAGCAGCAGAAATTCATAACACGACCGACACTCTGAGTACGCAACCTATAGACCTTAGCCAGTTCTGCTGGGTTAGACTGCCCATGGGGAAACACAAAACCATGATAAATTAAGATAATATAAGCCTACAGAAGTGAAAATCCTCTTTTTCTCAGATAAAATATGATGTCTGTATAAGTATTTTAAAAGAAGGGAAAAGCCTCTGAGGTTCAGAATGCTCCTGCCACTCACACTTGGTTTCTGCTGCTAACTACCTCCATTTTCTCAGTGATACGGACCTGAGAAAAAGGCATCAGCCAGCATCATACCAGGCAATGAATGTGTAATTTTCAGTTAAACCTAGGAGACTGGATCACCAGGGAACAGACAAGTCACCTGCTGGAATGCATGATATGAACAAATGGAAAATAGTTCTTCCCCTTCTCAACTTAGATGAAGACATCTTTGTGGCTTCATGTGTTTTTTGTAAGGAATGTAATTCTTGTATTTTTTGTTGGGAATGCGATTTATCTATGTTTCACAGTGTGATTTTTCTTATATTAGGAAAGAGGGTTACAAATATATAGGCTTTTTCTACATTACAGCACTTGAACTGAAAGCTGGGTAGGAGTTACTTCCTAAATCTGGTAAATTTTTTTTTCTTCCCATCCTATCTGGACACTGCTGAACAACTTCTGCTGTGGTAACTTTTTTTCCTAGCTCATAAAAATGCATTTGATACTATGCACTGTTATTACAAAAGCATCAAAATGACATACAACTCATCAAAACATTCCCTGAGAATGATATACAAGAGTTCTCCTCTACAGTCATCTTCAAACTGCTCAAATTATCAATGCTGCATTGCTTATAAAAATATTAAGTATGGCAAAAAAAGCATAGCATTTTCTTTGGTTATTTTCAGAGTGTGTGCTTCCAGTTGTCACTTTTTTTCTCAAAGCATTAAGCAACACTTTACAGCTTCAAAAACAGGAACTTTAGAGACTCAGCAACTACTGTAGATTGCAAGGACTGTATATTTAAAAGATTTTATTTGGAAAAAATAAAAACAAAAACCTCATCTATATAGACAAGTAATAGCACCTGTGTGCAAGCTAGCCTTCACATTTTAACCCTCAAAGAGAAAAGTCTTTTCCCTCTGTTATCATAATTATGAAAATTAAAGGTTTCTTTTTGTTTTTTTTTTCTCATTTTACCAGAAGACATTTACTTAGCAACAACAACTACTTGGGGAAAAAGGCTGCTGATGGCTTAAAGAATCACTCAAGTTCCCATCAATTCCTTCACTGCAAACAAGTGTCCTTCAGTCAATAATGTTATTCATTACATGCTTCCTTTTCACTCTGTTCATTCTTCTCTACTCATTACATTCAGGAGTCAAACATTGTCCTGGAACTTCAATATGAAACTTCCAGCTGAGACTCCTTCATGCATGAAAAGGCAGAGCTTTGGAAGACACTGTCTAACCCTCTGAACAACATGCAGCAATCAATACCAATCCTTCACAGACAATTTAAAACAGCTCTAACACACAAGCCAGATCAGCTCTTCCCACCCAAATTACGCCTTTGTGAACATTACATATCAATTTCCTTTCCCAAAAGAGATCAAGAATTTTCAAAATTTTCAAGGTAACATTGGACTTGGCAGATTTGTCCCTAAGATGTTAAAAGAAAAAAGATTGGAATTAAAATAAGCTACAGGACTAATAGGCTTCTGACAGTCTGACAAACAGAAGCTTGGCAGTTTTTAAAGACGAGCAGGTGTGAATTAATTATATTTAGTTTAAATTGCATTGCTCCTATTTGGAGAAAGACAGGATAATGTAACATGTCCTAAACCTAGATGAAAGGATGTCCACATCTGGGAACAGACACTGTCCATGTTCCAGCCCAGCCTGGCAGGGCACAAAACATAGGTAAAGTGCTAAAGGGTTCCCCATGGTTCTCCTGACATTACTCAACCATGGGGTGTTCTGGTCATTGTGCAGATCATGGCCTCTCAGGGTTGTAGGGCTTTGGTCCTGAGCTCCAAGGATTAGATTTGATATCTCATTAACCCGTGGAAACTAAAGTGATTTTAATCCTAAGGTCCTATCACCAAAACACAATCTGAAGTGGGAAGGTCTTGACAAGACAAAAAGAAACAGATCAGACAAGTAAGGCATCTAAGAATCTCTTGGTGTAAGGTGGTGAAGAAAAACAAAACAAACAGCTGGAAGCCATGGCTATGCCCAACACATGTTAATACAGCATGGTTCTGGACAGGCCCAAAGAAGAGGCAATTTCAACGTCGCACAGGAGGAGAATGGCAGAGCACTGTCAGCCTCTCCAGAACAGAATATGCTGCAATACAGCAAGTTGAGGCCATCTCAACATTCCCAGAACAGGGAGAGCAGAGACGACCTGGTATTGAGCAGCCCCAGACTCTCTAAACAGATAGTATGAGCTGAAGGCCATTAAAGGAGTCTAAGAGGTTCAGTGAGATGGATAAACTGGAGAAAAAAAGATATACAGTATTCAGAGCCTTGAAACTAAGGAAAAGAAAGGAGTTCAGCTGCGGGGAGTGAGAGAAAAAATATATAGAAGAAAAAAGATATTATGTGTGGTACTCACCCAATAGTAGGACTAATATTGTGATCAAAGTGGTCCTGGACAAATCGACAAACGATGCTTGATTTCCCAACCCCAGTATCCTGAAAATAAAGGAAAGCATGATAGTGAGTTCAGGAGACTCTAGATACCAATACTTCACCAGAAGAATTAGTCAAATATTAATTTGTGAAATTAAATCCTCTCTAGTAGCAAGTGGGGCAGGTTAAAAAGTTCAAAAGAAAAGGAAGCACATAAGTTATTCTTTTCAAATGTCATCATTGCAGATGGAACACCCTGGTCCTCTTACCAACACTGCCTTCTCTCCAAACCTTGTATTTTTTTGGGGTGGATTTTATATTCATGTTGCAAGGACTGCAGTATTTCAAGCATGGCCATTTACTTGTCAAAAAAAATTCTGCTCTTTCAAACACAAGGTGCCTTACCTAGCAAAGCCAGAGAAACAATTTCACTCAGGCCTGTTGGAAGGGCAGCCCAAGCATGCTTCTAAAACAGAGAATGAATACCAATCTTTTAGGACACTGAGAGCACTAACTTAGTGGAACTAACCTTTTCATGGCAAGACAAACAAGTCTGCTTGGTGGAAACTTCATGAAGGCTTCAGGTGCTTTTGAAAAGGCAGGAATCCAAAGATTTGGATCTCCAGAGATGAGAAGCTATCCCTGTGCAGGTTGTGATACTGGACTGCAGTGAAACATTACTTTAAATATAACACAGCTTGCTCTCTACACTGCAATGTGGTAGGCTGCCTCTACTTGCAGGAACAGTTGTGGGGTTTTTTTATACCCCCCACCCCCCCCCCCCTTCCAAATCAGTAAGGAAAAACAACAGCAGTACAGTATTGGAACAAAATTCAGGATAACCGGGAGGGTGGAGCACAAGGGAAAGCTTCACATTATGCAGAAATACTGTTTTAGGCATTTAAGATATGAACAACTTCCCCAAAATGCAGCATTTTTTAGTTTGTTTCTGTTATTCCACAAAGCCTTAGATGGTAGTTAGAAGAATGTAAATTATACAGAGAACTGTCAAGGAAGAGGAATAGCAATATTGCTGTGTCTCCCACAGAATTGCAAAAAGCCTCCTTTAGAGACAAAAAGGATGCCAGGAAATCGATCCTGACCTTTCCAAGACATTAACAATGACAACCCAGGGTCCAATCTAACTCATTAAAAAGTCAATTGAAAGTTTTCTATTAATATCATTGGAAGTGATCACAGAAATAACAGATTGCACCTGGTAGTTCCATTTGTATCCACATTTTAAGACATTTTTAAAATCTACACAAACTTCTCTAAAAGTGCCAAGACAAGAGAACATAGTTTGTTGAGAGCACCACACACATAACTACATATTAAAAAAAAAAGCTGCCTTTGCCCACGCACAACTATATATTAAAAAGCCTTGTCTTTCCTGTGATCAGTTTTGCAATATTTTATATTATTTTTGAATATTAAATAAAAAGAATGCCTGTATTTAGACTTCCTTTCACCATGCTCCAATGAAACTGTATTGCCACTGCAAGTGAAGTCTTTATAGACAGCACTTATTAGAAAACCATCATTTAAACTCTCATATGTAATTCAAAGCTGTCCTTAGTCAGCTTAAAAGCTGTAATAAATGCTCATGCTACACAGACGGTTGTTTATCTACTGTGTTCAATCAATAGGAAAAAAAGATCAAAGAGAGGACCAGTGTTTAAAACCATCCCTGCAGCCTTTGATCAATAGCAGCAACACATCCTGTTGCTATTCCCAAATTTTGCCTTCATTAGCGATTCCAGCTACATCTCTGTATAATTACTAGAGCAGGATGGCAGAATACGTTTCAAAAAAAATTAAAAAAAAAAAAAAAAAAAGAGCTCCTCTGCACTGAACTGAGGATCTGATTATTTTTCCAGATTTTAAATGTTACAAAGAAAACAGAAATACCAACCACTGAGTGCAAGGACTTACACTTCCCTTTTGTAGGGACAGGGTTTCTTCCACCATGTTCGAAACTAGATACTGACTCCCATGACCTAATGATGCTTTAGTTTCACCTACTTCCTTCAGCTTCCCTTGACAGGTCACTCAGAAGGGCAACTGCAATTACAGCTCCTGAGCAAGCGTAGCCTGGTCTCTGTCAGGGACGTGACATCCACAAGCCTGGATTAAAGCTTAGCTCATTTTCCTGGAAGCTCCTACCTCTTTCAGTTCCTGCGTCTTACTAATGTTTCACGTCAACTTTAAATGAACTTTAAAGGTTTCTATTGCCCTCACATCCCTCGCAACAAGCATGGCTAAACTTAAGCATGTGCCAGGCACACCAATAGCCCTCAAGAAGCTTAACGACATTCTTAGACTTTGCTCTTGGGGTTGCCTGGCCTACAGAGAGGGCTAAATTTACCCCTAGTGTAACTCCAGTGAATCCAATGGACTTGGACCACAAATGAACCCATCCTTAGGATGACCACTGCTGCAGCAAGTGGCCAGTGCTTCCCAGGAGCCAGGTGGTTTTTGCACCTAGGGGTTCAGTTGAAACAAGCACTCCCAGCTTCTGTTTGGTTGGTGTAGGATACAAATGGTTGGCTACAAGAGTGTAATTAGAGCACAGAGGGGAAGGAAATAAAAAAGAAAAAGCTTCCTACTTAAGGCAAGTGTTTATCATCCCAAGGCAGGATTTAAAACTACTTAAGACAATTTTCAGTCCATGTTATCATACCCACACCTGTCAAATTAAGACAATCACTTGCCTGAAAGCAAGGCAAATCATGGTGTATGAACATTATACAACAACTTGAAAACTTAGGAATAAAATCTTCTACCGCAAATCTTTTGCTGACAATAGGGAACTATCTTTCAGGTCAATCTTGCAGAAGTGAAGGAAAGCATGGTCACTTCAAAGAAGCAGAAAAAGGCATTCACTTCTCAGCAATGCATTTAATTAAACCTCCTTACTAAGGCCACACCAAAGCTTTCCTGCTACCATCTGCTTTGTCCTTTGCTATATGGTCTTCCTCTACAAACATCCATTTTTCTAACATCTGATGGGGATGATCACCCTTTTTTTGTTCCTTTTTCTTCAAAGGATTATAACAGACTTGTCAAGCCACACGCTCCAGTAAGATTGATGAATGCAGATGACTTCATTTTAAGTTCTCAAAGTTCTCCTTTTAGCCAGCTTCTACACCCTGTAATCCTTTTTTTTAACTCCATGTTAGTGTATATATAATATCAAACATACACCAAGGAATAAAATTTTCACTTATCTAAAAGGTCACCGTGGTGTTCAGCTGAGTGGATCAGACAAGTTTCAGAAACTGAAAACATGTCCTCAGGAGTTATGATGCACTTTAAAGAACAGATCCTGTAATTCTTCAGAAAAATGCTTATCTAGTGTCAGCACTACACTAATTGACTCATCATGATCAACACTATACCACTCCATGAAAGGAGTGGCAAGAAATGAATAAATATAAAATCATTATTCTGAATCAAGATGTTCATGATGCATTTGATGAGTCACTCATGGAACCTACTGTACATTTTGCTTTTCTCCTTTCTTCTTGGTAAGTCTGGTGGCACACTTAAAAAATATCAGTTATAAACTGCATTGTACCAAGATAAGTAAAAAGGGTGGAGTAGGGTGGGGAGGAAGGAAAGCAGCAGAAATGTAATCCACAGTAAGTAAACTGTGATTAGTTCACCAGAAGTATCTACAACTTCAAAATCTCCCACTGGTCAGCAAAATGGATATGGGAATCTAAAGCTGTATCAGATGTTTCTGTCAAACACAAGGAGCCAATGCAAGCATGACCAATTCCTGATTTTTACTCTTTAACCCTGAAAAGATACTCTCTGTTCCTCTAAGATCCTTTACCCACACACAGATTTAGGCACGCGAATTTTAAGAGCACTACAATGGAGAGCAGCACGCCACAAAAAACCAGTGTTTCCACCCACACTCCTGCTCACGAAGGATCACCTCACCTGGCTCTTCTCAACTCACGTTACTGTAAAGGAGCCAAGACTGTATTTCAAGCCATCAGAATTACACGATGCTGGCGACTCATTTGCAAACAACTGAGAACTGAGCTGCTGATTCTTTCTGGCTGATTTGCTGCAGCATAGAGGATGATTGGTTTTGTGGTTTGTTTTTTTTTAAAGGGAGCAGAAATTCAGTATGAGCAATACATTAAAGAAGAAAACCATTCTCCCATTACAAATACACAGTTGGTAGATTCCTCTGTCCACTGTTCCAGATGTGTGCATCCTGGCAGAAAAAAAGCAAATACGGGAGAATTTCTCTCTTTAAATCTGGATGTCTCATTTCTACCTTTGCACAAGCATGGGGCTCAGTCTTCCAAGCACTTTTTCAAACTGAAGGGAACTCTACTACCCTGTAAACACATCCCTGATTAGGACGTTAGTCTTTAGTCTTGATATTATATTAGCTTTTAATAGATCCTGATGGGTCAAGCCCTATTATGCTGCGCAAACGAAACTTCTCATGTAAATTCTTTTTACACTTGAAATGGAATAAATGTTGAATTCACCAAAAAGTCCACACACACCGTGACTGATGACTAAACAGCAGCCCTATAATTCTGCACACTGCTGCAACAGCTATTTTATTCTTGACTACGCAGAATCTTTCTGTTCTATGTTAGCACAGAGGGCTTTTAAAATATATGTAAAATTAGAGAAATCATGCAAAAACGCTTTTATGACTCTAGGATTTTGGAAACGCAAATAAATCAAGAATATTAGACAGCATTTCACATGAGTAAACAGCACATTAAGAGGGAACATACTGAAGAAACTGCCTTCTGTCCTCCTACTTGCAAAGTAAGAAAAAAAATAACATCTGGCTTGTAACCACCACAGATCTCATGACTAACTTCCCATTTCAGCTTTAGAAGAAGGTTTAGATACCCGGGAGATGAGTGCCACAAAAATCTGCAGAGGATTAAAGGAGAACTGATCTCTATAAAATAGGGATCCAACACACAGCACCTTCAAAGGATGGAAGTTCTCCCATCAGCTTAGAAAAAGCCAAGATTCAATTAATGGTATTTCAGTTTGTAGAATTTTTTACGAATTAAAAATGTCTGTCCCTTCAAAGGATTTCTTGCAATAACCAGGATTCCTTGAGACATGATCTACAGGCAGAGGTGTCATTAAAACTGACTGGATTTAACATGCTTTTATCTCACATATCAGAAGAAGAATGATCATACCTTAACGACCTGGAAGGTATTAATACCAAGTGCTCCAGAAAAGCAGGTAAAGCCAATATTATTTCAACAATAATATGAAAAACACATCGAAGTGACAAGTCTTTATCATTTCCCACAAGCAAGAAACTGATCCCATGGCTCATGTGGCTTCCACCAAACTTGGTGGGACTCCCCTGCACCTCCCATCTGGAATGCATCTGACACTCAGAGCCCATTCTGTGCTCCCCAAAAGCCTCCCTGCTAACCACCCTAACTGCAAAGGCACCACAAGCATTAGGCAACTCAGCCCTTCCTCTGAGGATCCCTGATCAAGAGAAAAGAGCATGACCAATGCAGTCCAGGTTGATTTAGTGCAACCCCTAAGCAGCTTCACATGGCATAGCTTCTTCATCATGCATGCAGCTGCAATTACAAAGCTGCTCACCTCAATGAAAACCCAGGCTGCAAGCAGAAGGCAATGCTGCAGCTGACCAGCAAGCCGTTTTGAAGTTTTCTCAAGTTCAAGTATCATCAAGAGGTGCAGTAAATGCATGCACCAGAAACAACCATGGTCAAATTTGGCCCTCTAATTATCTCCTCCATGCACCTTCCAGTGAAATCATGGTGCCTCGTGTCATCTTTCAGACATGGCATGAGAGGAAGGCTCAATCAAACATCCAGAACAAGGGTACAGTCAAAGAGCTGTCCCACTCTCCTGGAAGATCTGCTCAGAGAGGAAGCTGGCTGTTCCTGATGACAGAGAGAAGCAACAATCCCTGGCTCCCTGTCAGATATTCATGCCTCTGGACGAACTTCTTGGCTGGTTCATAAGTAACTTAAAAATAACAGAGGAGCCAGTTTATGGTCAAGATTTCCCAAGCTAAATTCTCCTCTTTATTAAACCGATTTGACTCCTGCCGGTGCTACAGCAGAGAGGAAGGAGGGGTCCCTGCTTTGCCCAATGCAGAACTTTCACTGTTGGAGTACATAAGATGTACATATGAAAACATTCAAATTGGTATGAAAGTTGCCAAAAAGGAGAAAACTGTCCTTTATCATCAAGGCAATTGATACTTCAAATACCAAAAAAAAAGGTACTCAAAAATCTCTGCTACTGGCCAGATAAAGCCAACATAGAAAGACACAGTTTAAACTTTAGGGGGAGAAAAATAATCAGTAAGTCTTACAAAAAAATGCAGATGTAGAGAGACCTTTCATTCTGGTAGCTCTGTAAAGCACAGCTGGTTTTGACTTGGCAGTTCAGCTTCTGCACATTAAAATAGCCATTCTTTCCACTGTCAAAATTGGCCACGCTTTAGCTTTTGATTTACAGCTGAAGCCCTTTGGCCCATTCCCATTATCCTCAGCAGGACTTTGATGGAACTTGAAAATTCACAGCAGTGTAATCACATCACAGCTCTGCTAGATGGTTAGCATTTTATTAGCTATCATCAAACAAATCGCTAGGCATGCACTGTCAAGTATCGCTGGGCTTTTGCAGAAATGTGTGCTCAGCTCTGGTCAAGCCTAGAATCTAGGAGGAATGTCAATCCTCAGGCAAGGTCTGGCATGCAGCACTGAGATATCCAATCTGCTAGTCTTTAATCCAAAGGCACGTGACGTGGTAGGGCTGAATACAGGATTACAGCTGTCTTAAGTTCCATTTGGAGGTAAAAAAGCAATGAGCGGAACAACAAAATAAAGCTTTGCAACTTGCAGTCTGCTTTAGTCCTCTATGCTTGCCCTTAACATTTTAATCATTACTCAGATGATCAGATGCAGGCAGCATTGCAATACTTTCCATGTTTTACTAATCCAGTTACAGCTGCTCTGGAAGGCTGTGGCAGGCAGTTTGAAGAGCACCTCAAACTGGCTTTGGATTTTTATCAACCGTATGAACATACAAGGAAGAGTTATGCGCAACAGACCCCTGACCGCAGTTTCCAAGGGCAGTAGTTTAATCCAAGAATCCCTCTACCCAATAAACTTTGGGTAATCTTAAACACATCCTTCGTCCTTTCCTGTATTTGCGTATCACTTACTTCTCTGAAGACACTGCTATAAGGAGAAATACCTTTCAGGAGACGTGGGTTCAGAGACACCCCTGAGGCTGAACTCAATCTGCCAAGTGTCAGGCTTGTCCCAGCAAAAATGCAGCCATGCACTGCGGAGCGGTGTCTAGGAAAAAGTGCAAATAGCTTCTCACTGTATTCAGTTTTTCCATCTGCAAGATGTATCAAGTGAGCAAATCCCACCACAGACGAAAATGCAAGAGCAGCCCTTAGACTGACATACTGGCTCACAGCTGCTCCACCTACACAAAACTGCCTGAGGCTTCAGCCTGGACCAAAGGGACACAGGCTAAGGTGCTCTGAAGCCTTGCTTCTGCAGTCAAAAAACCACACATCTCACTCAGGACACAAATAATTCTAATAAATTCCAATTTTCACTACAGCACTGTACAATGAGAAATAGATCATTACCCCTGTCAGCAACATGTTTCTCAGAGAAGATCCTTTTCCTGTTGATTTGCGGGGATCCCCCTTCCAGAGAGACAGACCTAGTACATGGGCACGCCTGCTTCCCAAAGTAGCAGCACGATTTTTCAACTCCCAGCCAAGCCCTCTATCAAACAAGACGTCTGTTGTGTTTTTCCACTCTACCCCATGATCACCACCTTTAATTGTTTGACTTTATTCACTAATCCTGGTACTCTGAAAAGCTTGTACAAGTCTGACAACATACTTCTGCAACATGAGCCCTGAACAACATCAGACACAGACTTAGGCCACCGTTGATGTACGCAAAGGTCTGGTGTGCGCTCAGTTGTAAAGCAAATTTTTGAAAGGGAAGAACTGGAACCAAAGCTGACCTCCAGGACTGTCTGTGTGCTATCATGCACTTTCCCAAGTGATGGGTACTTGCCAGATGAACAGTAATGCTCTCATTGAATATTGGAACAGGGTTCCCCAAGATCCCAGCACAAAAACACAGATCTGGATGCAACTGAATTTTTCGGGGAAAGATTATTCTGTAGCTTCTTCAAGAGAAACCAACACAGTTATTTTGGTCATTCAGCCGTGTGTGAACCTTACAATAACATCTTTGCCTGCATTTCTGTTTGTTGAATGCCCTTCTTTAAACTCACAGTAAGTGGTAAAACTTTTAAGTCAGTTGGTATATTACTTCCATAAAGTTATGATGAGCTATGTCAATTCTCCCATGGTAAAACACCCTACACATAATTTCTAAATGTTAGTGTAATTTCAGGCCAATGCTGGTGTTGTAGAGCATGAATTAGCTACAGAATTAGGCTTCTTCCTCTGATGCACATTAAAATTCGATTAACTCTAATTCCCTCTACCTATGGGAAGTCCACTGCTTGTTCTCAGAGACATTATTCTATGCCCAACCAGGTGAGTCCTCTTACATTAGAAAGAATCCCTCCTCCTACTGTTGCAAGGACTGCATTTGACGTAGGAATTCTTGGCTCTAACCATTCTCAGCTCACTAACTGTTAAATGAAAACAATAATTACTTGATTTTACCTTGTAACAGCATTATGAGGATTTAAATCAGTGAAAGTTGTAAAGTGTTCAGATAGTACACGACAAAAAAACATTTAAACACCTTGGGAGGTAGTGTAGTGCCAAGTTCATTTGTCTGGTATTTTTATATGCGTCTTCAATACCACCTGCATATTCCTAGTGGCTATTTTAAGATACAAAAATATCTGCTGGCCAGGGCTTAATGTTATCGGTCCTATGAATGTATAACATATTATCTGATCCCTTCTTTTGAGTTGTTTTTCTTCTGTCCACATCAGTTAACAAAACGTTCACAGTGACTGCCCATCTGCTTTGCCTCAGAGCTGGATGAGGCTGCAGTCCTATCCTCCTCTCCCGTTCCCAAACAGCCACCAAAGCCAAACACCTGCTGCCAGGTTTTGGCTCCTTTACCAGCTGTGATTATTCAGCCTGTGGCTTCCTTTCACATGCATCCTGCACACATCCCCCTGTGGCATTGAACTCAGGCATGCATAACTTGTCTGCTATCTGTCATACTTGGAGCCAGTCCTACTTGTCCTGCCATTTTGTAGGCTTCTCTGGAGTTAGTAAGTTTGTCTGGATTCAGTGTGACACATCCATTGCTCTCCACTAGATCCCAACCCACTAATCTTTTGGAGACAGAAAACCCTAATGCCTATGTTTCAAATACACCTTCTTTAATACTTTGCTGCATCTTTTCCACTCTCATTAACATAAAATAGTATTTCCAGCCCTCGTCCACCCCCAGACTGCAATATTAGTTACAATCTCTCCATCTATTTTTGTCAGAGATATGCCCAGAGTTCCAGAGCACCACCGTGACCTCAGCAAACCAGACAGTACAAAAGCAAGAAAAGATGGCCAAAAGCACTTGATCATCCTATCAAAGTGATGGGTCCGGCCAGAGATAAGAGGCTAAAGAGCAGCTAATGTCTGTATAGTACCTGATGTTAGCAATAAATTCACTTTCCTAGAGACATTCATATCTTTGCATATGTAACACTATATTAAACCAAAGTCTCGCCTAGAGTGTTTCCAAGATACCTGGCATTATCCTGCAAGCATAACTAGGGCTCCAACCCCATGTTCTTCATGCTGAGTTGAAGGCATGGACAGTCACAGCTGCAGCCTGAAGAACTTTAAGGTGGATAGACCAGCTGTATCTTTCTTCCCCAAAGTAATGATCTTCAGCTAGTAGGCACCCCACTAACTTCAGCTAAAGATTTGACTTCAAGTGTGAAAAGGTTTCTCCAAATGCGGTGACTCATGAAAAGGAACCGTATCACCTTGAAAGAAGGCAAGGCAGTGCTGGTAAGATGACCCAGTCAGAAAGGAAGCTATCTTCACTTAGTACACAGTCCAGTCACTGACATGGCATTAAATGAGCAGTAAGGAACAAATTCCTGGTTTACACCACATTAACAGTGGGTGGAAGGATTAGCAGTCAGTTAAAGTATTTGCCACCCAAGAAATCACAAAGTGACCCACAGTGGCTACTGTACAGTTACTCACCCAGCACTTAGATTCCACGCTGCTCTTCCATGACCTGCCAACTCCTTTTTTGTGTGTAAAGTTGGCAGGGGAATCACAAAGCAATCTTCATGAGATAGGGGGATGCAGAAGGGAAGAGAGAACAAAGAAGCAGCCTTCAGAGCTATTCTTTAAAATAACTCAAAGAGTTAAAATAAATGAATGAAACCATATTTGCTCCTGCTCATAGCAGGGAGGTTGGAACCTGATGATCTTCAAGGTCCCTTCCAACCTTAACCATTCTGTGATTCTATAAGGCCAAACAAAAATGTGATTGATGAAGAAAATATAGCCTGTAGGTCAGTACTCCAGCTACCTCAGTTCCTTTCACTTCAACATGACTCAAGAACATCGATGCTGTAGAATATATTAAAAAATAATAAAAAATTAACAGTACATCCAACCTAGCCCTGGAAGGCCCAGTTTAGCAATCTTTAAAGTTCTACTTCAGTTTTAAAAACCAACCCCTAAATCTGTATTCTATTTCAAATATATATGCTTGATCACTGCATGTTACTGCACAAAGTGCAAGCTAACCACACCACCATGCTAGCTTGAGTGTGGATGGCAAAGGTAACAGCTTTCAATCATTATTAATATTATTTAGAAACTGCTTCCCCACATCACATTTCTGGCTAATTCTCTGCATCTTTTCTTACACATTTCCTTCCCCTCTCCACACAAGTTATCACATTCAGAGCAGTAGCTGAACTGCTGAGAGAAGTGGAGGATTTTAAATTGAAATGAAAGAGCAGAATCTCAATCAATTCCTTATGCCCTTGACAGCATGCGGTATGGACAGCTGTGGAGAAAGAAGTGCTTAGCCTGGTGAAAAGGAAGACATGAACTTGGCATTTATTTGCATTCCTTCATCTCAAATTGTGGCTTTCAGGGCCATTAGTTATTTGCTTAAGATGCTGAACTCCTTGTTTTGAACAGACTCTACAGTTTCAAGTAAAAGCATGATCTCTAGAAAAAGCAGCTGCCAATAAGGTGGTATCAATCTAGCTGAGTAACAGGGTGGAGAGTATGAAAGGAGAAACAAGAGGAGCACCTTTCAGGGAGCAGTCACAGATGCACATGCACACATGAATCTTTGGAGTAGCAGCAGATGCCAAGAAATCTACAAAGAACACCCCTCCCACCGGGTGGGGGGGACCCAACAGTGCAAAGTCTGAGGGCATCCTTAGTGAGACTTTCTCGTACTTTACAGTAAAGCAGATATTGAGTACAACAGTGTGGTCACAAGCTGGGTAGAAACAGTCCAGCCTTTCTGGGACCTCTCAAGGCTCTGGCTACTTAAGTCTCAGGAACAACTTCGCTCCAAAAAAACCTAACTCAACGCTGAACACACAGTGAGGAGCAAGATCCCTCACTACCTGACACAGCTGCCCACCAAAGAAAGCTCCATCACAAAAACACCCTGAAACTCTTCTACAAAGCCTGGACTGTGCTGCAATGGGAGGGAGGGCATTTAATTGGGAAATAGCACCACCTGGTGACTCCTGCTACTGAGGGAGAAGAAAACAGTCCACTTGGTCATACTGGGACAGAAGGAAAGGAGAAAGGAACACTGGCTAAATTGCTCGACTGAGCTGGAAACAAAGGGCCTGGGTAAGGAGGGAAAGAGGACTGCTTGATGGACTTACATGAATAAGAGAAGTGGAACAGACAGAGATGGAAAGAAGAAGAGTGCCGGAGCACCTTCCCTTGGACACAGGCATCTCTTACTGCTGTTGGCACCTCCTAAGGCTGTTACCACCTTGGGAGCTGCGCATGACAATCCTTGGTGTGAACTTAGCAAAGGCAGCAGCAAAAGGATGCCCATATTCCAAACATACATAATTGTATTAAAGTATCATAAAAGGAAAAAAAACACCCAAGCCTGCAAAGTATCAAGATGTTGTAACCTCAGAGGGACTTTTTTGTTGTTGCTGTTGCTCATTTTGAGATCTATAGGTGTGGGACTTTGTAGAGTCACTACTACCCAAACAAGAATTATGCTGCTGATAATTGAATCATAGGATTCTCTTAACCATGGCATACCACAGACCAACAGGTAAACCTACCCTGCCAAATGTAGGTGATAAGAAAGTTCATTGTCTCAACACTTCATGGTATGTTCTCCCATCTCTTCACTCCCACCACCAAAATTCAGCTTATTGATCTCTCTGTGTTACTGGCTTGCTGATTTCCCAGCGGAACTTCACCACAGATACATAAGTATGGTCACTTCTGTGTTCACTACTTCATTTTTCAGGTGAAGAGGAGAAACAAGAGCCTTGGTTTACCATGGACATTTCCCACTGTGGTACGACAGATGGTAGTGGTCACCACTCATCCCCTGCCCAATGAAGTAGGAACCAAGAACAAACTTAGCAGATCTTCCCAACATAAGAAACCGCAACATGGAGGAGCTAAATAAAGCCAAAGTAAAACAAAGGAAAACTGCAAGCCCTGCTTTAATGTCTGTGTCATTTTACTCAGAGCAGTATCTGATTTTGGCTACTTAAATGGTCAGAGTTTATTTTCTAGACTAACTTGGGAGACTTTTTAACATCTGCACACTGCCATCCTTTTCCTACGCACTCTATCTCAACATACACATGCAGTCACAAAAATCCACTTGACTTACTACTCTTCACACAGATGAATTCCTATTTAAAAAATCTGTGTGAATAATACCTGCTTAGCCATCCTGATAATTAGCCCCGAACGTAAAAAGTTAAGTAAGAGATAAGTGTTAAGGAAGTAACTTACAAGTCACTGTACATCCCATTGTCAATGATAATGAGTATTGATTGCAGGGCCTGTTATCTCTGTAGGCCATATACACACACACCAGTGTAACAATCTGGTTAAGTATCTTTCATCATCATTGTGCAATGCAGTGATCAGAGAAACAAAATTCAATTTTCAGACTAAATACATAAATAACCTGAGGCTTTCATAGTTCAGTAAACATGTTAGGCAACAGCATCCTGACAAATGTTGGTTTTGAGTACAGTTTGGCAGCAAAAAATGGGATAAAGAAGTCTTTGTCATTCTTTCCTAATCAAATTATTTTTCTAAATGAACCTTCCCCATATATAATTGTAGCAGCTGAAACTTTAAAGATAATGGTAGGATGAAGAGATAATCTTTGACCTGCATTGTTGCTTGTCAGAAGTTTCTGTTCATACTCCAACACTGTCTCTTCTGATGTCAAATCCTATAATTAGGGACCATAATTTCAAAATACGGGCTTGTTTGTGTCACTTACTAAATAAGAAAAAAAAATATTTTATACCTGTCCCCCCACATAGAAGATATTAAAAATCTTCCCGTTAGTATGGAATTGATAATCCAATCCAAACATTATCATTTAATATGAAGGCAGAGGCTCTTATGCAATAAACTATATGCACATCAACTAGTTACAGCATTTGAGGAAATGGCTCTTGGTGTTCAGTTTAATATTTCAGTAATATAAAAATTGTCCAGCAGTCCCCTGTAAAATTGGTAGAAGGGCCGAATTACCTTCAAATTTGCCCATCCAAGCTCAGTAAGCAACTCAATTCAATGTTCTGACATTCCCCTACCAATCTGTAACACCTGCAACTTATTATTGTATTTCATAGCAAAGAGGAAGAAAAAAGCCACATGAATTATGAGTGCCAACTGAAACACCAGTTGAAAACCTCAGTCTTGGAGAAAAGAAAGCCTGATCCCTTCCCTATTGCAGCAACAAATGAAAGAGAGGAAGGAGGCAGAGTTTCAATGGGCAGCTATATAAAGACATTTCCTTTAATAAATGGGAACCAGCCTCCTGGCCCTGGCTTTTTCTCTGCATTAGCAGAGCTCTAGTAGAGGGTATGTCACCTACCAACAACCAGAGGGAAACAACTCTTCTTTGCCTCTCTGATGGCCAAAGGCACCAGAGGCCAGCAACCTCGAGCAATTCAGGAAACGCCATGAAGGTGGGACAGGGGCTAAGGATTTACTACATGGTTTTATCATCAAAAACTCTGCCTCTGCTTATCAGTTCCTTTTTAGCTGATACATGTAAAATCAGCAGTCTTTTATGACCATGGAAGGTCTGAGTCTCCTTTTATCAGCAGGCTAAAGGTTGGCCAGCTGCTAACGGCATCTTGTTCACACAGGATGCTCTTACATTTGCCAGCCACACACTGCCTTTGGAAACCTACATTCATTACCCCCCAGACATGTTACAACACGTGTCTTCCCCTGGGACGTCAGGGGGAGAGATGAGTTGAGATTTACTGGAATTAGCCATTATTTGTTATCTACAGTTAAACGTAGATAACATGTAGATGAAGAAGATAACGTGCATCTACATGGACATGATCTTCTCCAGCCTTTTTTGGTCATCGTGTCCCTCACCGCTTCTCCCGCAGCCCCAGCAGCCTGGGACTTGGGGTCCTTCTGCTTCTGGGAGCTTCTCACCAGATTCTCACCAACAGTTATTTTAGCAAAGGGTAGTTTTTCACTTTTTTGGATGGCTCTTCTCTCCCTGGCTATTGTTTAGCCACCACCCCAGCTCTGTGCTTTCTCTCCTAAAGGAAGACTACAGCAAAGATGTGGAGAGACTTTTTACCAGAGAATGTCATGATAGGACAAGGGGTAATGGTTTTAAACTGAAAGAGGGGAGATTTAGGTTAGACATCAGGAATAAATTCTTCACCATGAGGGTAGGAAAGCACTGGAACAGATTGCCCGGGGAGGTTGTGGATGCCTCATCCATGGATGTGTTCAAAGACAGGTTGGATGAGGCTTTGTGCAGCCTGGTCCAGTGGGAGGTGTCCCTGCTGATAGCTGGGAGGTTGGAACTAGATGATCTTTAAGGTCCCTTCCAACCTTATCCATTCTGTGACATTAGACAGCATCAAGGAGAGGTCTAAAATCCTTGAAATTTTGAGTTTTCTTTTCCTGAATTCATGTACAGGACTGGGAATGGACAATCAAGAGGTTTGTGTAAATCTAAATGTGTGTTAGAAAATTTTTCACCAACCTATCATGTTTAATTAACTTAGATTAACAGTGATTTCATTTTCATTTCACCTCTTGCCTGGATCTGAAGCTCTTCCTAACACAGTAAACATCACCATTTATTTTAAACAGCATCATATAAGAACCCACCTGGTGCTTTCTCCTCTGTCACCCATGCAAGCAAAAAGAAGAGATAACAGCAAGCACAATATAATAAAACCCAGGGCTGAGCTTTATATCTGTGGATTTACTGTGTGCTGCTGTGAACTTGCAGAGAGTAAAGCTGTCTGCACCGAACAGGCTCATAAATGGAAGACATTATCAGCGCAAGGCAATATCCCTTAAGCAGCTGACTTCCTGAATGTTTTCACCTCCTGCTGGTTTCAGCAGGAATGAAACTCAGCAGCTCCCAAAGCTGGTATGACTAGGACCAGGGAATTCAACTTTTTAGGAAAAAGCCCTTTAAATTAGCAGGAATAGGTTTTGTTGCTGTTACCGTTAAGGCACTTCCCACTCTACACTAGGAAATAAGAAAGGTTTGATTTACCTGGCCAATTTTTCTCATCTTCACTTAAAAATCAGAAACCACAAATGGTCCAAAGCATATCGACTTTGCAAATCTCAACTGAAAATATGCTGGGAGCATTTCAAATGGCAATGCTAAACCATCAAGTTTCGTACGTTTATAGACATCCCCTCAAGGGAAAATAATAGCTGGGCTAGAATATGAGCTGATTTGATCTTTCCCTCCAAAGAAGGAAGAGACTGAGCCACACAGAGGGTTCTTTTGAAACATAAATGAAACAATGCTAACTAAGGCAAAGTTACAGCTTTAAAAGAAGAAGAAAAAAGGGAACTGAAGGCTAAAACCGCGGAAGAGGTGGCAGGGTTTTTTCACCCCACCTTATTATTTTGTATATATTACTCCCTTTGTTCTTTTGCTCTGTGTGCTTTTCTGTTTCCTTATTTACTGCTTCTCTTTCCCTTGCTCCTTCTCTGACTTCATCCCCTTGTGTTCCTCGTTCCCTCCTATCAGTCTCCCACAACACTCCGCTAATGCTTTCCCTTGGTCTCACAGTTTCAGTTCTCCACTTCCGCCTTCTCTTTACCACTGTGTTCCTCCAAATCTCCTCTACACCAACTTTTACACCCCTTTTTCTACTGGTCATCATTTAAACTATTCCTGAAAAGATTTTCAGGCTGTAGAGCTACCCCTCTCCTTCAGACAAACTTTTTAAATTCGGACTTGTTCTACAGGTGCCAAAGGTTCATTCCATCTCTCTCTCCCTTTCTCTTTCATCACACCAGCCTAAAAGAGAAGGCAAAGCTGAACATGAAATTTTGGGTCAACTTAATTACCTGTTCAAATAAAGCACCATCAGGAGTCTATCAGATCCTGAAAAACAAGCAAAGGTAAAACTGAGCTACTTTATTGGCTTTGAATGTTAGATGACAGGAATCACTTGAGAACTGTGCTATCTCAAACACCTAATTTACATAATTTTTTCACCTTTGTCCTCTACACAGGACTTAATTCAGCTGAGTATTAAACTACACACTGAGTTTTAAGCTTGGAATTCAATTTAGCCTGGTGAACCATGTACCCTTATACACTGCTGAAGAAGGATTACCCCAATGCTTAGAATTAAGCACGTGCTTAAGGGCTCAACTCTACAAATTAGGGCTTCAGTAAAATAATCTAAAATCAGCATTTATGTTTTCTGGCTTTACACAGTTTTACACAACTGCCATTCTTGTCACATAAAATGTGCTCCAACTATCTGTCTAATGCCTAGGAATGCATTTATTCTTTCTGAGCACACACTGAAGGAAAAATATAAAGAAAAATATCCAAGGGGGGGAAATGCCAAAGGACAGAACAATTCAATCTGAAGACTATTCACATGAACTATACTCTGCTATTGCAGTTAAGACATTAAATGTGGGAGACAATGGTTTATTCCTTCATTGACATTCAAGCAAACTAAGACAAAAACAAAGTCCAACTTTCCCTGAATTTTCCACAAAAGATATATTGGGGGGGGGAAAGGCTGACTTAAAGGATAACGTAAGAAAAACTATTGTTTGTAGCACAATCAAGAACTGAATATCCTAAAAGTATGATTGTCTGTATAGTATTGCAAAGGTTGAAGTCAGAATGGATTATGCACCATGAAGGACTTCTGGCCTAAATGTGGTTGGAAGCTTCCTGTTCATATCAGCTTTAACAAGACATATTGCAAGTGTTGATTTTATGACTCTTAAAATAGATCCACTTATAATTAGTATGCTAAGGAAAAAAAAAGCAGAAAAAAAGACATACTGGGCTTCCTACCCCATAGATGGAATGTGTTCTTTCTCATTTCCTAAATCCCTCCAGGAATTAACCAACTGCCAGATTTATCTAGCTACAAAGTGGAAGCCTTTACAGACTGGCAGGGGTGGGTGTGAGTTCATGGGACGGTTTTTTTTTAAAATTAACAAAGACCGTCTTAAGCAAACAAACATAGTAGTGGCTTCCACAGACAGCAGAAGCTGCTTAAGATTAAAATTGTGAGTATGCATGGACAGACACCTCAAATTTTTCAGTTGGCATAAACATCTAGCTCCTAAACTACTAACCATAGTGGTACTGTGCTTTCTCTTCCTTAAATCAAGTAGTTAAAAAGGATTTAAAGTCCCAAAAGCCAAGCCAAGCCTTGGTGTGACTCCCCTCCACATACTAAGCACTCTTCTCCAGGATGCTTTTCACATCACTCTCTGGGAAGCCCAGTGTTACGGTTTGGGAGACCCCGGCACTATGTTGGACACCTATCGGAAAGAGAGGGGGTCCTTAGCACCCTGAGAGACTGGCAGGGGTCAGTATTCCCACCCACTTCCTGTCACAATCTCTAAAAGCCAGCAGAACCGGAAGCCGCTCTCTCCTTCCTCCTACTCTTCCACTGCCGGGTGTGGTGCTGGTTTCTTTTCGGTTGCTTGCTCCAGAATCCAACTACATCGGGTGCTGTGAGGAGCCGTGGGCCTCTCCTGGAGCGGCCCTGCGTTCCCCATATCCCTGCCATCCTTGAGATCGGTTTTGTATATTTGTATATAAATATTTACTCACTCGCCACACACACACACTCCCCCCCCCCCGTTTTCGTTTTACCCTTTTTCATTGTGTTATAGTAAACTTGTTTCTAGTTTCAATTTCCAAAGTTGAAGTCTCTCTTATTCCCCCTTCTATCTTCCCTTGGGAGGGAGGAGGTGGGGGGTAATAGAGAGCAATTCTGTCCTCTGGTTGTCTGGGGTTCACCTTTAATATTTAAACCAGAACACCCAGTAATCCCTACTATAGCTTCTCTGCATTGGCACACACCAGATGTTGACCAAAGACCTAAGGACTCATCTTCTGCTGCTGAATCCCCTGCATCAGCCTTACAAGCAAGAAATGGGCACATCTGGAGAACACATGCAACAGCAATCCTGGAGACGAGGTACCAGCTACTGATTACAAGCATAAGAAGGTTAAAGCTACTCCAATGCCCATTGTATCTCACAGGTCACCAGTGAGCATGGGAGGACATGTAAATCACTTCAGGCATGCTCAGCCTGAAGAAGAGAAGGCTCCAGGAAGACCTTATAGCAGCTTTCCAGTACCTGAAGGGGCCTACAAAAAAGCTGGGGAGAGACTTTTTCCAAGGGCATGTAGTGACAGGATGAGGGGGAATGGTTTTAAGCTGGAAGAGGGTAGACATTCGAAAGAAATTATTATTGACTGTGAGGGCGGTGACACACTAGCACAGGTTGCCCAGGGAAGTTGTGGAAGCGCCCTCCCTGGAAGTGGTCAAGGCCAGGCTGAATGGGGCTTTAAGCAACCTGGTCTAGTGGAAGGTGTCCCTGGACATGGCAGGGGGATTGGAACTAGATGATCTTTAAGATCCCTTCCAACCCAAACCATTCTATGATTCTATACTTCTATGTCCCACCACTCTGGAGCACACCTTTGCTGATGAACCATTAGATTCTAATAGAACCTATTAAATTTTGTTTGCTGTAGAACTAAATGGGCCTAAAAATTTAATTTTTCAAAATTAAACCCACTTTAGGAACCTCTTTAACTCACTTTGGCTTTAAAGTAGAGGAAAATCTGCATCAGAGAGTCCCTAGCTGTAGGTGAATTCCTGCAAGAGGCTGAAACTTCTAATTTTATAAGATTGCTCTTACAGCTTTTTATAGTTCCCTGCAGTTATGCCCAGCAGAAGCTGACCGGTCCAACCAGGACACCCGATGACGTCTGCAGCATCCTGTCACTCTGCTGACAAAGGAGGAAACAGTAACTTGGGCACACAAAGTATTTAGTAGCTGGATTTCATGCACATGTACTTCCACATGTTGCCCAAATAAACACTTGCTCTGTCCAAAACAAAAAGCGCAAAACTGTAACTGCTCTACCCTTTCCTCCAAGAAATATAAAAAACACACACTCACTAGCATTTAGGTTTAAAAATAGCCCGGCAAAAATAAAAAGCGTTTGTTCCACTGCCTGTTGTTCAGCTTTCACAAGCAGCCTTGCAAGGCTAGAGACCATAAATCAAACCACTGGCATTTGCTTTTACAAGGATGTGCTCCAAGCCAGCCTCCCATCCACCTCTTCTGGCAGCTTTCTAAAGCTTGGAATTGTCTTCTTGCGGTGGTGTCCAAAACTGCAAGCATTCAGGGAAAGGGTGCATAAGATGTTTCAGACGAAAAGTGCAATGTCTGCCTTTCCTGGCATATCTCAAGTTAAGCTGAGATGGAATTTAAAAAATTTCCATTCACCTCGACCCTTACACCATTACCCAGTCTCTACAAGGCAGGCAGAGGGAAGAAAAACATTTCCGTGAGAATAAAAACATCTCTTATTCTCATTTACTTCGGAAGTGCTTGCCCCACGGCAGCTCTCACACACCATCTGGCAAGGGGCTGCAGTTATTATATTCACATGAGCTGCACAGAGGCTATAAACGCAAGTTAGTGGGGGGCATGACAAGTCCTGACAAGGAGCAGAGCACTGAAGGCTTCCTCTGCCCTGTCCCAAAAGTGTGGGATGATCTCACCCATCAACATGATTAGCACTGGATGGAGGTAGGATTTTTTTAATTTTTTTTTTAATATTTTATAATGCAGCCAATTATCCAAACGAAGAGGAAGGGAAAAAATAACCCATCTTAAATCTGCCGCAAAGGTTAGTAGGCTAAGCATTTAGACGTACTATGCCATGTAAACTAGAAGGAAAAGACCAGACGACACCAAAAGGAAAGCGTATTAGAGCAAGAAACTCCAGGAGAAAGTGACAAGCACTCCTTTTCCTTCTCCCCCAGCAGGCAGAGCCACTGCCCGGACTGCTAAGGATGAGCTGTCTCCTTGTGCCACCAGAAAGCTCCAGGGACACAAGAGTGATCCACAGCTGGGAGCTTTGGCCATGCCCAGGGGCTGTATACCATCCTACAGCCCTCAGTGCCAGCTGCTATGGGTCTGGTTTGCCCACAAGACTACTAGCCTGCATGCCAGCATCCACAGCAGCAGGTCAGTATTCATAGCATGGGCAAGGAAACCACAGAGCAGAAGAGGGAATACATGCTTATTGAACTGACATGCACTGCCAGCTCTGGAGACAGCAAATTATCATTGTCCTGAAAACGAGATCCCTGGTGCTCCCAGCTTTACAGAGGAGCTCTGTAAAAGAATGAGACCAACCCTGAGAAACACTGAAATGCCTCAGGGGTACGCTACTTAATTTAGCCAAGGCAAATGCGTTTGTTCCCTTCAGTGTCAGGATCCAGTAGACCAGATGAACCCACCCAGTTTCCCACCATCTTTCCTGACCCTTTTGGAGGATATCTCTGGGTGTCCATCCCTGTGCTGGGCATTCAGCTGGCCCAAGAACTGGCTTGAGGAAAACATGAGCAGAAGAAGCCCCAAGCTTTCAGATGGAGGTAGAGACAATGGCAAGATGGTCAAACCACAACTCCAAAATACAGCCCCCCATCAATGGAGGTTGATGAGCCACTGAAGCTGAGGAGAAACAAGCTGCCCTGCCTTTGAAAGCTTGTTTTCTGAGCACCCCTTAGTCTTCTCCCTCAATACCAAGGTGTAGTAAATGAAGAAAATGGTGCATGCCCTGACTGATCTCATCTGAACAGGGACACACACAGCCCAGAAATACAGGACCAACAACAGTCCCTGAAGAGTCTAACAGCCCTGAAGACTGGGCAAATAGCATTTGGAAGAACGAGCAGGAGGGAAGCAAAAGAAAAGGTGGGTGTTTGAGAGCAACCGGAGCAGAGCTGTGGCTGCCTGTAAATGCTTCTCTCAACAAGGAGTTAGCTTGAGGAATTTTAGAAAGAGTATGTCTAGACAGCCTGTAGACTTGCAGTCTGCAGTACTCACAAACACAACCCAACAGTAGCAAACTTCACCAGCATTGTAATTTATAAACAGTACCACATGTAAAGGGCCTGCAGGTTCAGAGGCCTTTGCCCATGACCAGTTTATCTAATGCCTATTTTGCCACTTCCTTAAACTGCACTCTAACAGCAACACACCCTATCAATAAGGCAAGTTATTGCCTTAGAAACGAGTCATACCATCAACCAGAGCCTCAGAAGACATACTTTAATCAAAAAATGGCCTTTTAATATGGGTTGACGTAAGCCAGTTAAAAGGAACTGCCTGATGAGAATGAGATGGTTTTTCTTTTCCCCACACAATTCTTGCATGCAGAGTTTCCAGTTGCTTCGTAGTCTGCCTCAGCAGTACTTCACCAAGTAGGGCTAAAATTGCATTCAACCATGTTACTAAAAAAATGGAGCTTACTCCAATTCAACTTCCTTATTTTGGTAGAAAGAGAGAATTTACATTTTTCCTCAGAATTACTGTAAAACAAGAAGTTTCACAATTTTTAGCCAATACTCAGAAATGAAAAAGAGGGACTGAAGTAAGGGGCTGGGGAAACCTTAAAAAAACCCCAGCTGGTAACACTATACACAAAAGAAATAAATACCATTTGAGAGCCAGTACAACTACAGCCTGCATATGATTCCTGGATGATAGCCACAGCACGGTCTCATTCAACAGGCAACCTATAAGCAGTGGCTGGGACTTGAGACCTGCTTATCAGCAGATCAGAGATGATCACGTGCAGCAGGAGGCACCAGCTATGGGGTATTCTTTTGCTGCCCAGTTGATTAGTAGTAACGAGCTTCCCCTTCAGAGGCTTTGCAACTACTGAAAGTAAAACCTCCATCAAGTCCTGCTTTCTGCTTCTTCAGAAATCCAGTTCGGTTGTGGTGCTGGAAACGAAAGCAGAATGTGGCCTCTGCACTAATATTTTCCTTGAAGGATGTTCCAGTCATAACCCAGCCTTCTCACTTCTCCAAGCAATCCCACCCAAAACTTTTGGAAGATACAAGTAAATGAAAAAGTTTTGTACATATGTCAGGAAAGCAGTAAGGCCAAGCTCAATATGAAATCCTGAATCCTGTTTAATTCTAAGAAAGTGTTTACCTGCATATTTAATGCCTATGTTGCCAAAATCTGATTGTAGCCATTTAAATGTTTTATAAACTAATAGGGAAAGGCTAGTTTAGGCTTCTGAACGTACTCGTTTATTGATAGAAAAGGCATTTCTCACTTGGTACGTAACTGGATTTCTATACTATATTTCTCAAAAAAAACCCCAACCCAAAACACCAGTCCCAGTCTCCTTAAGTATCCTGGTACACTGTTTTTTTGAATGGCAAAGCACGGCAATGGAGTATGGAAGTGCTATGTGCACATATTAAGTGCAAACCTCAGAGTATTCCTCACCAAGGAAAAATACCAAGAAAACCATTTTCCAAGGAAATGAGACATATGTAGTCATGCTAGCCATGTGTCCAGCTTGTCTGCCTTTCAGCTCCCCCTTGACTTAAAATTATTGTCTGTTTTCACACGTGATTTGATGTGTGGCTAGGAGAGAGACACAGATGAGGGCTCCTTTGATGGAAAGGCTGCAATGACAGACACTTCACAGCAGTGACTCCACAAGACAGACAGCCATGCAAACTCATGACTCAAAAATTTCTCCCATGGTAGAGATACTTGTTTACATAATAAAACATGAATGAATAAGTAGATGATGATGAACTATTAACATGGAAACAAGAAACAACGCACTTGTCAGTCTCTATTCTCTCAGAGAGATATTTTGTGGACAAAATTTTTTAAGGCATACATTTGCTTCATCAGTACCATTTTCTTCTTTTCGTGTCTGCACTACTTTGGTCTCTTCTGTTCTCTTTCAGGCTACAGCACTGCAGTTGTTGATGCATGCACAGCTTTTGCACCCCTGTAGTGTTACAGTCTTCAGTGGAATGCTCATTTTAACATGTAGACACCCTTGCAAACAGCTAGTGACAAGAAAGGTCTTTAACTGGTACAGCTCACCCAGGGGTGCATTTTTGTTTTGAACAGCAGTGTGCCTGTTTGGGTTGGGACATCTAGGCACTGAGAGTATTAATAATGGCAAACGTTTTACAGTCAAAAGAGAAATACAATTGTTGTCTTTTATAAAACACCAACACAAACGAAAAGATTCTCAGTCATACATGTTCAGTGTAATAGCTACTTACAGAAGAGTGGGTACATAAGCTTTGCACTGAAAGGTATGACATATGCAGGCATGTGCTCTGCTACAATTTGTTTTCCATCCAACAGAATCCAGAGCTTTGTATTATCTGGACATGAAGGTCAAGAAAACCAGAGAGATCTTCTCCTTAAGAAAACTATTATCACTTTCCAGATTACTTTGAATATCAAACAATTCTGAGCTCAGTTCCAAATCTTGCACATGCAGACGCTGCACGCTGAGGTGCATGACATTTGAAAAGCTAATAAAACTGTTCTCCATACCTAGCAATTGAATTAAGTTGTGGAGAAACTCCTCAGGAAACCTCCTTCTCCTCTTCAGAGGAAATGTCCCTCCTTTTACAAATGTAAGTGTACCAACTTCACAGAATCACAGAATCACAGAATCACCAAGGCTGGAAAAGACCTTTAAGATCATCAAGTCCAGCCTATGACCAACACCACCACACCATCTAGACCATGGCACTAAGTGCCACATCCAGCCTTTCCTTGAACACATCCAGGGACGGTGCCTCCACCACTTCCCTGGGAAGTCTATTCCAATGTCTAATCACCCTCTCCGTGAGGAAGTGCTTCCTAATATCCAACCTAAACCTCCCTTGGAGCAACTTCAGGCTGTGCCCTCTTGTCCTGTCACTGGTTGCCTGGGAGAACTTCAAACAGTACTTTCAAACTACAGGCTAGCAGAACACAAGTGACTTCTTACAAGAAAGAAAATGGAAACACAAACGGGTGTAAAGAAATGAAGTCTCAGGCATGGAAGACACAAGCACTATGTTTGGGAAGAACCTTCTACAGTGAGAGCAGTTAAGCTCTGGGACATAAACCTGGGGAGAAGATAAACCTTCATCGTGAGGTTTTTTTAGGAACAGGTGAGACAAACATATGTCAGGAAAGTTGTAAGAGGGATGACATCTGAGCTTTTTCCAGTCCTAACTCCTTTGGTCCTATGATGAACAGTCACAACATAAAAATGTAATAAACAAAAAAAAAAAGGAAAGGAGTAATGGAGGTCACTTTAGATGGTGTTAGCAAGCCTCCTCCCAAAACCCCTCTGAAGGGCTGTCAAAGTTTCCTCAGGAAGTGACAAACACAAGAAACTTTGCCTTAGTCCTAAACCTGGCAATCTCTTCTCTGGTTGCCACACACAATTATGTCAGGACTTGGCAGAGAGTTGTAAATCACTCCTCCGGCCCACATAAGAAAATGTTGGGAGCGAAGGCACATGGCACTCAGCAGCCACAGCCGGATTAGGAAACCTGGCAGCTGCACGCCCACCCGGCTGCATTTCAGAGCTGAAGCACAGCTCAGGAACACACCAGCCCCCCTCTGCCCCTCTCTCCTTCACCCCCTCAAGAGGGTGCCCACTCAGGACAAAAACATCATTCAAGTCAAATGGGAACTGCACTTCTTTTCACCACATAAAGTGAGCTGCAGCTAGAACTTGCTCAGCAAGCTTGCCCAGACGCAGGTGGCCTCTAACACAGGGACAACTACTGCGAACAAACAACAGACTGGACTGAGACACCAGGAAGAGTTTGGGGTGACAAGAGGGAACTTGGAGCAGATGCTTAAGTGTTTGTACTTACAAAGATGCATACCTTCCATGTGCAGATACCTCACGGCCCAGCAGCAATAATCTACTGGGGGAAGTAGTTTAGAAGCAGGCTTGCGGCCACTTGCATGGCAACATACTCAAGAGAGCTATTAAAATTGTACCTCCGTAGCTCTTACACCTAAGGCTGTGAGACACTGAACAATTAGGCAGGCATCCTGCTCCTGCCAGCCTGGAAGCTGGAACCATCTCTCCTCAAAGAGCACTGTCTTCTCAAATTCATTAATAACAAAGCTATGCCATCAACAAAGCCTGCCTTCAAAACTGACTCACACCTTGCCTTAAGCTGCCCTAGATCTCCTCTCAGTCCTCTTGCTGGCGTCTCCTTTAAAATCTACAGGCTCCACAACCATCCCCTCTACTCCAGGCTGCTTCCAATTGCTGCCATAACACCCACAGAGTTTTAAAAACCCCAAGATACTCTGGAGGAGGAGGAAGTGAAATGCAGATATCCAAATCCCTAGATACAATACAGAATAACCTACCAGGTCCAGGACCTACTGAAAAGTCAACTGTCAAGATTTATTTTGGAAGAGCTGAAAATGTATTTTTGAGTTGTCATCTAGCTTTCAAGCAGATCAGGGTACTAATCACTGCACTTGTTTGCATGGACAGGTACAGAGTTTAAGTGTTCTGGCAATCCATCTGGAACTTCCCTAGGGGATTCATCATATGAAGGATTTCTCTCTTTCAGGAAAACAGAGTGTCAAACTCCATGGTAAATGAGATGTCTGTGATCAGAATTATAGGATTATAGCCTATTAAAAATCAGGAAGGAACATCTCACTAACTACCAAGTAACTATAACTACAGACACTTACATCTTCCTAACCCTATCATTTTAATGAATTACAGAGTAATTGCATACCCCTAGTAACACAGAGCTGCTTTCTTTAGAAGTTTTTTTTTTTCCTGTCTTCAAAGAAGTAAACAATTGTCTTGCAAAACCTCCAGGACATTTTAATGTTACAAAACAGCAATAAATAATGGGCAAGAGGAATGTCATTCCACAGGACACTTCATCTCTATAAAATTACAGGATTTTCTGCTGGGGAAGAAAAAATAAAAACACATCCAAATATTCTTACCACAGACTCCTCACATTTGTATAAACCACATTTATTTTGCCTCTATGCGATTTTAAAAGTTGAAGAAGGCAGGACTAACCAAGAAAGGAGGAATGGTCACTGCTGAACACTTTGGGTTGAACTCTCCAGTGTCCTGGCACCAGGTCCTGGACCTTACTCGGGGGCAAAGTACCCACTCCTACTGAGGTAAGTGTCAACACAAATCAGAGAGAACTGAAGTGCCTGTCTGGCTTTGCGTATTAAATGTTCAACTCATCTGTACCGCATGAAAGATAATTCACTTCTTAGAAGCTGTTATTCATGCAGCTTTTCTGAATGTTTATGGAGATACAGACCTAAAAGCAGCCTAACTCACACCTAGTCATTTGAGATGTCTGATTTTCATACAAAACACCACAAGTAGTGATGCTCTGCTGGTAACTGTCTGAAGAGATGGCTCTTTTCTCCCAGCGGTGTTTGTAAGAACTCGGTGAGGGCGTTTTGCTGCGAGGTTCCCTGGGTGCAGGGCAGGGGGGGGGGGGGGGGGGGGGGCGGAGCTAAACTGCAAAGCTAAGCACATTGTTGCTCCAGATGTAAAACGCACACACGGGTTAGCCAAAAAGCAAAAGCAGAAAAAGCAATGGCAGAAAGGACACTCCTGTAAGGAGCCGAGCGAAAGAAGCTCTGAACAAACCCAGGCAAGTACTTAAACAAAGCACGGACACAGCACACAGGATCGAGGCGCCCAGGAGAAGGAGCCATCCCAAATAATCTCTCAGGGTGGGCAGCACGCTCCTGCTTTCCTCTGTTTCGCTTCCCACCATTGTTGTAGGGACTCGGTGAAGCCAGCGACAAGACCTGCCGCGGGGACGACAGGCAGCCCTTTCAGGGCTCCGGCACCGGAGGGAGACCCACTGCGGGGTCACTCCCTCCTCCCGCGGCCAGGGAGAGCCGGCTCTACGGCGAAGCCGCTCCCCGCTTGGGAGGAGGCGTCCCCCGAAGAAACCCCCTCACTCTCACCCCCCAACCCGCTACACCCTTCTCACTTTTAAAAAGTTCAAAAACCAAACCAAAACAACAAAAAAATCCACTAAAGCCTCCCCCCGGAGGCCAGTGCGCTGCTGCCAAGTCTCGGTGTGGAGGAATTCACGGCGCCAGAGCCCCTCCGCCCGGGACGGGGAGACGCGGCACCCTCCGCGAGGGAAGAGGAGGGAGGCTGGAAGTGCTCCCCTTTTTAGCAAACACTCCATCTTCCTCAGCCCCCACCTGCGGGGTGGGAAAGAAAGGAGGGAAGTGACCCCCCGATCTCCTCTACTCACTCCAAGCAGACACACTTTCAGCTCGCGTATCGCCATCATCTGCCCAGGACCCGGCCGCTCCGCATTCCCCGCCGCTGGCGCTCCGCACTGCCCCGCCGCGGCGCGCCTCAGCCGCCGCCAGCAGCGGGACCGGGAGCGGGGCCGGGGCCGCCCCCGCCGCCGGTCACATGCGCCCGGCTCCGCCTCAGCGCTGCCCGCACGCCCCCCCGGCTGCCGAAGGTCGAGGGCCCCGAGTGCTAGAGAGCTGGGGCGGGCAGCAATAGTCTCTGGACTGGGGGAGTGACTGTGCTAGGTACTGGTGTTTGAGAGCCGAGGGGGGGAGAGGAGATTGTGTAAATATTTGCTTTTTTGGGAAAAATAATGGGCGGGAGGCTGCATCCTGCTTGGAACTGAACATATGCTCAGTGCTACACACCATGTCGAAGGACAGGATTTGGACTGCTTCGGTGATGAACAATCTGCATCCACTACTTTTTTGTTTGTTTAAGGTTTTACATACTATGTGCAGAAAACATTTAAAAAGAGTAACTCCATTTTCACCCGATCCTAGTAATACATACCCATTTTTTATTAAAACAGTCATCCTCGGGTTGATAGTAGGGCTGCACTCTACACAAAAAGAAGTTGAGCTAAATACTACTTGGCAACTAATTTTAGAACCAGTCCACCAAAATCAACGAGAGGGTTTCATAATCACTTTTCGCTGCTCTCAGTGGCCAAACTCCTAGGATTTATGGAGAAGACTTGCATGCTGTAATGCCAGAAAAGCAGAAGAGCATCATATGTCAAGTATTTTCAGGCATAACCTCTGTTCTATTTACATTTTTATTTTCATTTTTTCACCAATATATCGGGTGGAATTGCTAAAGGGAAACAAAGGAAATCTTGATTAGTCATTGTGAGATTACTGCCATGTCATTAGGAGCTTCCTGGTGATAAACTGTTGTGGAGTTCAATATGTCATTGATGAGAGTTCCACATTGGGTCCGACGCTCCCACTGATAGGCTGGAAGCTGTTTGCACTCTTCCAGAGCTCCTGAATCCCAGGCCAAGGAAATGCTTGGAACAGAACAGTTGTTGTCCCTAAGGAGGAAAAAACAAAGCCTTTCTAGTGGAGTATTACAGCCTACCATTATAGAGAGTAACAGAAGAGAGAGATGAAAGGAGAGGCTCATCAGAGAGATGCTTGTGATTTAAGTAAACTTTCATTTTATAAGGAGAATTTAGCGAAGAGAACAAAACACAGCAGATTTTCATACAACCCATGCAGAATATTGCTAAGCTTCTGTCTGCTCATTGCCTTTCCATAAGAATGCATTACGCCATAAAGTCCTTCAAAAAGCAAAAAGGATACACTTACTAACATAGAACAATTCCTGTTTGCACTTACAGCGCAACTAATTCAAAGCAGCTCAACCTTTCAGCCAGTAATTAATTCTACAAATCATTGGAGATATGTATTTTTAAGGTTTTGCACCATGCCATCCCATCCTTTCCTTTAATTTTAAGTGCAAGTTAAATGTTGCTCCTCTAACTTTGATTCAGACTTTTCCGCTGTTGAGGGACTGAGATTCACAGTGTTATGGTTCAGGATCAGTTTTCCTTTAATTCTTCTTTTTTTTTTTCCACAAGTTTAAACATTTCCAAGACTTTCATGTATCCCATTAGTCATCTATCCCTTTTCTTTGGTCCAGATTCTGTAATTCTTGAAGTCTGGGAATTTTTGCTTATGATGCACATGAAACATTATACCAGCTGAATTAATCTGAGCAAGAAGCTCTTGAATTACATTAGATTCTAACCTAATCTAAATTAGATTGAGGATTACAGAAAGAAACTGGTAAGTGGCAAGCTATGTTCAAAGCCTTTCAGTGTCACAAGGACAGCTTGTGAGCTTGTCCCTAGGTGTGCTCAGATTAAGCTACAATAGTTTAATGATAATGAGAGAATCCACAGAACAGATTCATGCACTTTACTGTACATGTATTGACTCTGCATCTTTAGCTGCAGCACCTTAACTTTCTAAAGCCTCTCAATGCAGGCTTGCACTGAAGTACAATTAATAAAGTTCCAGTTTGGGAGGGCACTTGCTTAAGCCTGTCCATTTTTAAGACAGCAATACATCCAACCAATTTCAAAGGCATGTAAGTACATGCCTAATTGCTGCCTTGACAAAACAGTGCCCGGGAAAGCAAGTCAGATTCCCATCTTCTTATCTGGGGAAACTTCTCAAATACACAGTGGTGAAACAGGAACCCTCACTTAAAAAGCTTAAAGCCCAAATCTCAAAAGCTTATTTCTGAAGCTAGCAAATAATTGATTAGCTACTTAAGAACAAGCAAATTGTTTAAAACAGTAGCACAAAGATGACCTAGTGGAAGCTGTTCAGGCTGCAACAGCAGGAGAGAGAATGTTAAGGAAGGGCAGTTTTATTTGCACAGGCAAAAGGTCTGAAGAGCTAAACAAAAAAAGAACACCAGAGGGAAAAATAACCTATTGTACTGGTTACACAGAAAAGTCTAGGAACAAAAAAAACAAAACAAAACAAAACAAAAAATACTCCCCAAAATTAGGGAGATAAGAAGAGAGAAAAACAACAATAAAAACAGACATGTGCTCCAGTATTCAAAAAAAACCTAATGACGTTTGTTCTTCCAGGAACTGGCATAATCCTTGTGTTTGTCTGCATGCAAGACATTGTGGTCAGGAAAACATTTCTGAGGTATTGGTCATGTTGCAGTGTTTTCAAATGGCTGGTTAAAAGCAAAGGAAAACATGTCTTTGCATCCTAAAGGTTTTCTTTTTTTCGCTTTTGTAGCATCTTATTCAATGAATAATTATATGTTTTGAAGTGATATACCTCATTTCTCTCTACCCAACTGCTTTTGGGAAACACAAAGACAAGCAGCTTTGTTTTTCAGCAGTCTTTCCTTAGAGTTTCAAGTAATCTGTTCTCAGAAATAATTTCCTTCAGTTTCTAGAAACTGGAGGAGCCAGACCATCCTTTAGTTTATTCTAATTTTATAACAGTGCAACTGCACTGATCCTAAACTAATTACTCCTTAGTGTGAGAGATTTAGGTCTTCAGAGCTGGGCATAAGCCAGCAAATGTGATCTGGCTCAAGGTGGTTCTGAGTGTGATAATTGGAAAGTTTGTTCAGGCCTGTCTCTGTCTGGAAATTCAAGGTTACCTTGGGAGGGTAGGATTGATTCATGCTTCACTTTGGCTTTTTTTTTTTTTTTTTTTTTTTTTGCTTAGCTAAAGCAGGACTATCCTGTCACTCACCCTAGTTTTTATCAGTGTAACACCACTGCTTTCATGTAATAGAGGAAGGAAGACTGCCTCCTGCACTGAGGCACAAGTCCAGGAGTACGGAATACTGGGTTATTCTCCTGCCTTCAACATTGCTTTGCTGTGAGATCTGGGGCTGAATATCTAACAGTGCTTTGTCCCAATCTGTGGTCCTCTAGCAGTCTGGGGCAATGGTAGCTAGGGCTGCTGCCAGCTTCTTCTTTGCCCCTACGCACGTGTTCCTGCCCCTCTGTGGCTTGTGCTGGTAGAAGACTAGTCCTATGTTTAAAAGTTTCCTACAACCTCAGTCTCTTCTTTTCTAGAAGTGGTGTAATGGTATTTATCCAGTCTGTATTGGTAGTAAACTGGATGCATGAGAGGTGCTGGCAATGTTCCCAAGCTTATGAAGGCATCTGCCTTCCTCCTCCTGCTTTCTCTCTGTGGTGAGTGACCTACATGGATAAAGATCCATCCAAGACCTTGATGTGTGCCCAACCCCCAAAACAATTCTGCCCTGAGCATCTGATGAGTTACTTCCTTTCTCCAACTGTTGCTTTCCCTCTTGATTTCTTGGCAAACATCTTCCTCACACAAAAATGTTATCCCTCCTCTTCACTGGCGAGTTCAATCAGGCCCTCCTACTATGGGCTGCCATCCCAGCTTTTATTCCCAAGGCACAGAGCAGAAGGCAAGTTAACTCCATACTGCTCAGGGAGAAATGCCTCTACAATCCACGGATGACACAAATGTGCAGTACAGTAATGACTGCCACCGCAGAAAATTTGCTGGTGTCTGCCCAAGGAACTGCCAAAATCTCTTAAAGAAAGCAGCTGCTGCTGAGCAAGCAGTTCTTTGAGCAGGTGCTCAAAGGAGCTTCCAGCTCAGACCCAAGATCTCATGAAAAATCCAGTAATTATGAAATAGCTAAAATTCTGGAAGATGCTATTTTTTGTTTGTTTGTTTACTTAACCAACACAAAGGTCAGAAAAGGGCTCCCCTTGAAAGGCATTGTAAGACTCCTGAGACATGAAAACCAGAGAAGTACAGGAATGACCTGGTGGAAATTTGAGGGTCTGATTCCAATTTCAGTCACACAGATATTCAACCACTGCAATTTTAATTTTTTTTAACTTGAGTAGGATTATTCCACTTCATTTCACATGCAAAATGTGAATTAGGCCCTGTATAGCCCACCGGTTCCAGCGTTAATACCAGGAGCATCTGCAGCTACCTGTTCCTTCGTTTTATTGTAGCGTTGCTTCATGTTTTAACCTCTCTTGTTTGTGGCATTTATATGGTCCAGTCACTCCCTCCTGAAGAGAAAATCTGCTGGAAAAGGTTAGAAGGGAGTAAACCTCTGCAAGATCCTACTTGCAGCTTCACTGCCAAGTACGTTGAAAAGCAGCATTATTGCTGTTGAAAAAAACGTGGGGGTTGTTCATATAAAGCTTATCTGCATGCTTCCTGATAGACCTTGTAACAGATGCTCTGTTCCTAAAGAGTTTGGGAAAGATTTTTGGCAGTATAGATGTTTGTCAAGAGGGTCAAATTTACTCTGCTGGCTCTCTGTTAATCCCCAGGGCAATCTTCCATCGCAGGAGAATGGTAGCAAAAAGTAATGCAAGTTTGCTCACTCTTTGCAGGTGATGTGCTATAGCCCCAGACTGGTGGTTGTGCTATATTTCTCCACTGAGACTGTTAGATGAGGAAAGAATCAAAAAAAGCTTTTTTCTTACACCTGATAAACCGAGGTACAACTTGAGAACACTACAAATACTATAGGCAATTAAGCACCAAGAAAGAACAAAGCATAGCTAAAGCAAAATATCATCTCAATTAAAAAATATTTATAAATAGGCTTTATATGGATTTAATCTGGAAAGTAGGAGTAGGGATTTCCAAGGCTTTGGAAAATTTTCCTAATAGTACCTGTCAGAGCAACAAATGAAAAGCAAACCAATTTTAAAAGTAGAGCTTTATATATTTCTAAAATTACGTGAAATAATGCAAGTTGAGACCCAGTGGTCCAATAGATTATTTGTCCATATCGCTAAGTAAATTTTCCTGTCAGCACCAACTGTTGAGGCTGGACATCAGCCCTGGTGTGTCACAAATGAATCAAGTTAGAGCTCTTTCTACTGAGATTGAAATCACTGATGTATTTAATTTAGTCCACCAAAAGCCATCCAGCTGCTTCAGCCTGTATATTGCCTTCAGCCTGTATAGTACTTATACAAGACAAATTAATACAGTTCCTGATGAAAGCTCCATATCTTATTATCAATTTCCTTTTCCATATGAAACTTATGAAAATAGGAATGTAAGCGCACGATGTTGGATGAATCCTTTTCTCATCACAGAATCACAGAATCACAGAATCCTAGGGGTTGGAAGGGACCTCGAAAGATCATCCAGTCCAAACCCCCTGCCAGGTAGGGTCACCTAGAGAACATCACACAGGAACTTGTCCAGGTGGGTTTTGAATGTCTCCAGAGAAGGAGACTCCACAACCTCTCTGGGCAGCCTGTTCCAGTGCTCTGTCACTCTTACAGTAAAGAAGCTTTTCCTGATATTTACATGGAACCTCCTATGCTCCAGTTTGCACCCATTACCCCTTGTCCTATCACTGGACGTCACTGAAAAAAGCCTGGCTCCATCATCCTGACACTCCCCCTTAACATATTTGTAAACTTCGATGAGGTCTCCTGAGGATCCTGAGTCTCCTCTTTTCCAAGCTGAAGAGGCCCAGCTCCCTCAGCCTTTCCTCATAAGGGAGATGTTCCATTCCATACAAAAATACGCCTGAGCGTGCAGGTGTTTGCAATGTAAATGACAAGACAAACAAAAGGTTGTAGCAATTTCACGCACCAAGGCGCAGTTCAAAACAGGGGATCACTGACTGTGAGCATTTGAGGTTGCAATTTGGGAGCGTCCGCAGCTATTGTGACATGTTTTGTTACAGTCCTCTCCTTGGACTGCCAATTTTGAGCACAGTTTGAAAAGATGGCATGATTATTATTATGAGTGAGTCCGTGGAGGTGAGGTCTATGAACTACCTCAGTTTACTTTTGGTGGTGTTGACATAGGTTTGCTCCATTCTTCTAGTGCTTCTGGTGTAGCTGGTATCTGTTAGTTGCTGCTTGAAAAGGGAATGGAAAGATCAGCTTCACCCAACTAGTTATTGTCTCATTGGAGCAATAATCAGAGAGATTCAAAATGCAAAATGCAGGGAGATGTTGCAGCAGGACAGTGATACCTTCTTCCCTTCCAGCTCACTGCAGGAGCAGCCCAGTAAGGCTCTCTTTGACTGGTTTTACTGAATAGCAATGCTGTCTCCTTCCAGCAGTATATTCCACAGCACACTCTTCTCATACTGAATAGCATAGTATCTACTGGTTAACTTTGCCCAATTTACCACCCTTATCTTTGTATGGGGTGAAGGAGCCTGTGTTTACTACCAAGTGAAAGGAGGGCATCCACAATTCTCCTTTTAATTAAGCTCAGCCTTATAAACTATGAAAAGAGTATTATATTAAGGCCAACATTTTATTGTGAAGCAAGGCTCCTATTGTGCATATTGCCAAGGAGAGATAACAGGGCTTTTATACTGTCAGAAATTTGTCCTGCCAAGTGGGCATCAGGTTTGTCTAAAACATGCCCAGTGTGTGCGTGTTGCCAGCCAGAGGAGGTTTGAACTTCACATTGAGTTTTCTCATTAAATCCTTATGCAGTGAATGCATGTTGATAGGTGCTTCCTCTGGTTACAGAAGACCCAAACAGGAATCTTCCAAACAAGCCTCAAATGAATTTTTTTCAAATTAAAATGCTTCTATCCATCCTGGCCTTACAATAGATTAGGTGGTGAGAAGGGTGTCCATATCCAGCTTGTGAGGCCCCTCCTGTCTTTTTGTCTGCATCAGTGGAACTGGGTGTTCATTATAAACAATCATGAGGCAACTGAAAAGGAGAAATTAAAATTCAGTTGTAAGCCAGGTGATGACTGAGGATACTTATCTTATGGACTAAAGTTGATTCATTTGTTTTGATTAACAGTGAGAGGGTTCTTTGCAGTCCAAACAGTAAATAGGAAAACAATCTGAGAAAGCAATCTAAGAGGGAGAAAAATGTGATCAAGAAATTCTCATCAATCCAAAAAATCTCCTACAGCATGAAATATAGAGTTCTTAACTTTTTCTTTGTTCTTTCATTATTTTTTTTTTTGCATTTTCCTCCTGCTATGAATACATTTTTGTGTGTCTGAATGAGTTTAAGTCTGAGTTTGGGAGTGTGACCTCACCTCTTCCTCCTGTAGTCTAAACAGTCCTGAAATGCAGAGGATGTTTGATGTAAACTCCAAATCCCCTTTTGGGTCTATGTCCTTTATGAGGAAAAATTAACCCTTAAAGAAACCTGCAGTTTTGCAAATTTTTGACCCCACAAATTATAATTATTGCTGTTATGATGTCTGTATTTTTCTTTTCAGATCAAGTCCTTGTTTAATGTTTATTTCAGTTCCCATGTACATCAGTGGTAGTACTGTCTGAGGACTTCAGAACTTGCCTCCAACACAGATAAACCGAGTTTCTTCAAATCTAAAAATAGGTCTGTGTGTTTTGTTTGGTAGGTTTTCGAATATTTAGTAATAAAATATTTTACAAGGGGAAAAAGAATGCACTACTTGATCAACAGCTTTTGTTTTTCTAATGAAGAGTAATTATATAGTAATCTCTTTGGATAAGCAATAACTTGTTAGGGCCTTGAGTGGATCAACAGATGCTGCTTACCCTGACATAACTAATAGGTAAGAGACTATCCTGAAGAGCAGAAAACCAGAAAATATGCACAATGCTGTGTATTTTATCAGTCTGTTTTTTCTACCCTCTCCTTCAATAATTTTTTGCGGTTTCTTTAAAGATTATTCAATGGTGGTGGGTGCATCAGGTCCAAAGATCCTGCAGTACACTAGGAGGTTCTAAATGTTATTTTTTTAGGGCAGTTAAATGCCATGCAAAGTTCTATACCAAGCCTGCATTCTAAGGGTATGCAGACACACCTACACCAAGTGGCAGGTAGGTCAGGAAATCACATCTTTCACCTTCACAGTTTGAAAAGTTTTAAGAACTGATGAGAATAAAAATAATAGAGCAATAACTAGAAAGGTCAGTTGTGAAGGTATAGTTTGAAGAGAACTGGCACTAGTTATCTGCAATAATGGAGTCGGCAAAGTGAAGATGTGTCTGCAGGACAACCTTAGAGAGAAACTACCACAGTCATAATCTTTCTAATTATATCAGGAGGGTGATAAAATGGATTAGAAAATAATTAAATCTGAACCTCTGACAGAGACAAAATATCATTCAGTCAAAACCCAGAACGAGTCAAAAGGCTTATTTTGGTGTTGGAACATATTAAAAAAATATCTTGGTTGAACTCTTAAACTCTTGGTTGAAATCTGAGTTCGAGATAGTCCAGCTGAAGCCAAATAAATCCTTTAAATCAGGCGGCTGGAACGGAGATGTCCCCACCCCCTGGTTCAGGTGGTCATGCAGTTATTACCAAAGGAGGAGCTTAGCCCTGGAGCAATTTGGACTTTATTCGAGCTGCAGTTATTCCCTGAACATCTGGACATGTGAGTTGACTGTAATCCCTCTGCCAAAAAAACCCTAAACAACTCAGATGAAGTGCACATCGATGGGAACATCCCCTTTGGCTCTTACTCAGAGAATGGGAGCAGTAGGGCATCTGGCTGACCTAGGTCGTAGCGCTTGCTTGTGGCTGCAGAACAAACAGCAACCTGGCGAGTAAAGAAATCACACCTCTGGAAATAGCAGAGGATTTGGGGATCTGAGACCCGACTGGTTTGCACAGAGGGTGCAGAAAAACTGAACTCCTGGCTGGCTTTATCCTGCAGGAAGGGGAGGTAGACGGCGCTGTGGGAGTTCAAAGGCTTATATCCAAATGCAGAACTGCCTGAGTGTGTTATCCCATAGCAACAGCAGGTCCATAGCATCGTGTTTGTTCTGACACAGGAGTAAGGACACGAACATGTCTTTGAGAGGACATCTATTCTACACCTGCTCTTGGACTGGTCACCCAAAAAATAAGCTCAAACTGAGGGCTGGTTGGTTTGTTTTTACTAGGAAAAGTAAAATATGCAAGGAATCAGGCTCGATGTACATACGCTGTTAGTGGCATCTAAGGAGCTACAGGTGGAAGAAGAAAGGATGCAGAGATTTCTGAGGATGAGAACAAATAAAGCCTGTCTTAAAGCAAGACGTGCTGCTCCCAGCTGTATCTTTATGAAAGCTTTAGCTGTGGATGAAAGAAACAAAATCACTCTAACAGCTTGTTTTTTCAAGATAAGCCAATTTTTCACTCTCTCTCCTCTAACTTGTGCTGGCATGCTGTATGCTGCATGCTTTTCTGTTCGCTTACCAAAAGGTATCATGAGGTAATAAATGCACATAAACTAGAGCTTTCCAAGAGATAGAACTTTTCCTTTATTCTCCAGTTCCTAATATCCTGAAGTTTTGTTCTCTAACCATTTTGAGAGCTGTACAGACTAAATTCTAATGGGCAGGTGAAGGACACCACAGCAAGCACAGCCTTCTATTTCATCTGTTACTCACTGAGGCAAATTACAAACTAAAATCTTCCCTGTACACTTAATCTAATCTAAATCTTAAAGTACATTGAGTGAAAGGATGTAATATATTATTTAAAGCTAATCCATTAACCTATGGGTTAATAGCATTTGTACCTTTAAAAAAACACAGTTGACAGGAAATTTTGATAACTAAATAGGATCTGTGGAATATAAATTCTTTATGCACAGGTCTTGAAAAACAGCAGACTGCCATTCAAAGTCAAAGGTAGAAAGGCTTCTGAAAACATGATATCTGCAGTGTTTGCTATACTGAACCATTTCCATGGCTAGGGTCAGAGCTGGAGTCTTTCTTTTAGCTCCTGTTAGTAGGAGAGTACACCATGTCCCATCTGTCCCCATTTTGTGGAAATATGAGTCTTGCAAACTCCCTCTCCTCCATAAATCTCTTCTCTGCGAAACACAGTATCCACAGCCTTCTTTTTGCTAGTTTTCTTTTTATTCCAGTAAGCTGTCCTGCCTCACAAATGCATGGATTTTGCCAAAAAGGCAGTTACGACCACTGTAATAACATCATTTAGCCACTGAACCATACTGAGGCATTGAAAGATGGCACCGGTACCATTAATCAAGGAGAAAGCCTGTCTCCTCTGGCTCCTGATGTACAGTGCACGTACACTGCATGGTAGGGCACATGCTGTGCCATCCTCCAGGTATGCCTGAAAGCAGAGGTGTTCTGCTGATCAGACCACAACACCCCTCAGCACTGGGGGGCTGTGGGAAAGCACAGCTGAGCTTCGAAGGTGGTTATGCTATCCAAGTGCATCAAAGTGGAGAAAGCAGGGATAAGGGCAAAAGACTCTGTTCCTACTGATTAGGAAGCAGTATAAAAAAAAAAGTCATAATTCTTGATCAGGAGCCAAAGGGAAATCAAACATAATATACTGAAACTGATGTTTTATAAATGTAACAGCTTGCTTTTTGATAATTGAACTCAGGACAACATTATCACTCATCCCAGTGTGAAACTCTCACGGGACTCAGTTTCCCAGTGATAGGGCTCCTTGTTCTCAGTATGAGTGGCTCCTTAGTCTCAGAAACAAAATCAACACCATGGTTTTCAAAATGCTGCCTGGAAAGAGATGTGAACAGGAAGAGTGCAGAGAGAGTGAGGTATATGCATACAAATGTGCAATCACAACAAACCCCGCTCAGCAGGCTTATGGATGCTCAATTAATAGCAAAATTGTATTGAAAGAAAAATGTTGCAGCCACCTGGCTAGACAACAGATAGAAATTTCTTCTGTATTGGAGCTGCAGACAGTGTCACCTTAAATCAATGTTCTTGTTATTAATCTTATTAATTTTCCTGCCTTTTATTTCCAACAAGCCCGACTGTAGTCTCACTGCCAATGGAGTATCTAAGGGTGAATGATGCAGCTTTCTCCATTTACTCTGATATTTTTGCTGGTGTTCAATGGAATAAATGTCATTTGGAAATATATTGAGGTTCTTACAGGCTAAATCCATCTTTATTCAGATTTCCTCTATGCTGTGCCTGACAGACATATTCCACTAAATCATTACTTTGATCCCACCCACATTCCAATAACACTGTGCATACTTTGTCTGACTTTCTTTATGAATCACCCAATAAAACACACCCAGTTTAAGATATTATTGGCAACGCTACAGTCTATGTATATTAAATCTCATTTTAAATAAAAACCTTTGAACTTGAAATGTTGCCAGTGCTTGAATCCAAGAAGTGGAAATGCAGTAATGTAAATCTTCTTAATATACCTGAAACTTTCAAGCTGTTCCCACAGCTAAAAAATACTTACATTTATACCACAACTAGGCACCCAGTAGTTTGAGCCCTGTATGACAATTAAAAAAAATAATAAGAAGAAAATGGTCATTCATATATGAAATAAGCAAAACTGTTCTGGAAATTATTGAGACAATGAGCCTAGTCAGAAGTCACTTTAGTATTCTAATTGATCTGTCATACATTAGGTAATTTAATTAAACAAAGGAACTATTTTTGGACCAGGCAGCTCTTTGAACTTTTGATACTTGCTATAACAAACCATCTGGCCCTGTATACTGTCAGATTTAGTAACTCATACTCACCATCTTCCTCAGAGATTATACATGGATTTTTATGTTTATTTGTATCCCCTCTAATTTTGTGTACATTTATTTCAGATAAAACACTTAGTTCTTTGGATTCCCTCCCAGTTCAACAGCTGAAAAGTTCTATGTAGAAACTGCCACATGTCAAGAACTGTTGCTCAGTTGCCCTCCTTGGGGATTGTTTTTCTCTGTTATACAACCCTTCCTCATAGTCTGTAGATTCTACACATTTTCTAACACTGAAAATAACACACATATTGAGTCTTTTAAATATTTTCAGCCTCCACTTTTAGGGGAACAACAATTTTTATTTCAATCATTTATTCAGTGAATGGACCTCTGCTATATTTTGCATCAATTTGACTGGTTTCCAAATGTCATGTCACTGTCTGTCCACAGGTCTGTGGGCTCAATGCTACATGAACTGTAGTCACATAGTTGCTGATTGAATTGGACCTCAAGTGGAATGAGTTCACATCTGCCCTCAAAAGACAGTACAAATACAGACATCTAAAGACTGACCTCTCCAAAGGTCTAAAATACACACGTAACAGACCCTAAAATGCAGTGTGCTTCCTACAAGAGCCAGGGTTATCTAAACAAAGAGTTATTAGGACGCGACCCCTTGACTTTACTCCTCCAATTGTTTAGGACTGACAGGTCCTAGCAATTGCACAGACCAGGCTAACAAGCATGTCCCAAAGTAAACACTCTCCTGATGTGCATCCCACTGGCACCTACTACTCTTCAGATCAGCAAAAAAAAGAGCTTAGCTGCCTGCATAGGCACGTACCCAATGCTCCCTGACTAAATGGATTACACTGTTGGCTGATTAGGGTGGCCAAGTAGACTTCCAGCCAACTAGTATTCACATGGGTTGTGAAACAGTATTACTCTTTAATCTGACCTAAACCCAGTTCAAATCTGAAAAGGGGTTGTAGAGATGTTGCCAAACCCCACTTCTGCCAGGGTTTGGGTTTGGTTTCTGTTTTACTTTGGAAATATGCAAGGTGAGTAGAAGAAATAATTATAATAATATAAGCAAGAGGGTGAGAAGAGCTGATGCCATAGTAAGAAGAGAAAGTATCATAGGAAGGGACCAATTGGAAGAATGTAAAACTGATTTTGGAGGAGAACTGCCAAAAGGCAAAGCAGGTTTTGGAGTAGTAGTAGTTCTGTCCCATTTGTCCCTCTGAGATGTATTCTGGGATCTGAATAACTCATCTCTGATTCACAGGAAGAAGAGCTGATTGTACATGACAATCTCTAAGCAGACCTAGAGCAATGCAAATTTAAACTCCGTAGACCAGGAAATGCAGTACTGGATAAATGCAAATATATTACTCTGAAAATCAGGTTAGGTATTGCCAGGTAGGGACTGGTTGGGTGGGGAAGGGAGATTGTGTGGGCTGAGGAAAGGCTGGGAAGCCTGGCTGACTCAAGGGCAAGTCTGACAAGGAGGCAGGGTCTGGCCTGGCATACAACTGAGACCTGGCACATTAGGAACCCTGCATGAGGGTCTTTGCCACCTGTCATATATGCAATGGCATCAGATAGCAAAAAAATAATGCAGAATACTTTTTTTGGCTGTGTTTTATTTTATTCACTATTTTCCATCTCAGGCCTCAAGCAGTATCAGGCACATCACTCTGCTTCTTTTATTCTCTGAGTCTTTACCTGTAAGACAAGAATAATGATATTTAGTGCCTTTCAAAATTATTTGGAGATCTAGGATGAAGAGTTGGCAGATACTGGTATCTACTACAATAGCATCCCAGCTGGCCATATATGTGGTTGCTGTAATTTCTTGAAATAGCCAAAATTCAGATTTTTTTTTCTCTCTTCTCAAAAATAACCCAGGCAATTAAGTGAGAAAAAGATTCAATTGTTTCTGGTTGCCTAGTCTTGTTTCATTCCTGTATGTTGGTGAGACACAAACCTCTGAGAACCAGGAAATCCAGAGCTAAGGTACCTGAGTACAACCTGAACTCTGCCTTGTTTGATCAGTGATTCAGTCTTCCTGTAGCATACATATGCATGACACGATTCCTGAAGCAGAGCACCTTGGAGCTGTAGCACAGCTTTCTTAAAGGAAAATCTGTGTCTAGGCAAGTGCTACTAAATGAGGAATCCAGTATGTATGCTGCATTTAAACACTGAGACCCAGCTCCCTGAAACAGCAGCTGATAGATGAATTCTTTGTCCCCTTTCACAGTAAGCTTAAGCACCTATAGAATGAGATACAGACAAAGACTTTCACATGCCTGCTATAAAGATCACAAACTGCCACCATGCAGTGTCTATAGCCAGAGGAGCTGGGGATGTCACCACTGGCAGTGGCCTTAATTGCAAAACGAGGCATCAAGACTTGTCTCCTGATTTATATGCCTCTGCCTTTTGCCCACACAGCTACCATCTTCATGCCACTGGCACAATAGATTCGCTTGCAAATTAACACCAAGAGCCATTGCAAGCTCCAGGTGCAGCCTTGATGTTGCACTAGGAATGTACCTCAGGTGGATATTTCCTAGCTTTCAGAGGTTTAAGCATCACTTGAACTTGCCACTGAGTTTGTTGCTGTCCTGGAATGACATGAGGAACCCACAATGCAAATTTAGCTTTGTATTAACCAGGTTATTTGTCAGCAAATTTAGGTGTTAATTTATTCATGGTTGGCATACTAATGTGCTTATCATCCTTCTGTGAGGCCTTCACTGGAAGCAGTGGCAGCTGGACTCTGATGTTAAGGTTGGCAGGTAGTCACCAGCTCAATCTCTTACACAGGAAACAGGGAAAACTAAATAAAACGGAGTGGTGCACAGTCAAAAACTTTCACAACCACAAGGGATATATCAAAAAAATCCTCCATTATTTTTACTGAAGGGAAAAAAAACCAACAAACAGGAATAGGGATGGGGAGGAGGAAGGGGAGGACAGAAGGAAGGAAAAGGGAAAGGAAAGGTTTTATGATGAACATGTCTTTTTAGCAGAAATGCTTTACTATATTTTCAGATATAATATATCAAATCAATTGTGTCCCAGGCTTCAGCCATCAGGTTTTCATATCAGGTACTCATACCATATGTATTATAGGCACCCCTGTACTTATGTGTATATGTATCTTAATCCATATATTTAGTCATGGGCCAATTTTGGTTAAGCAGTCCCATAAAGAAGAAAAAGATGGTCTAAAAAGTAAAGATCATATCGTTTAACCATAAAGCACAACATATGCGTTCAGACAGAATCCTGGGGGTGGACAAGAAAACTATGAGTCAGTATTACTCAAGAGATAAGCAGTTGCCTTGGTGCACCAGCAGTCTAACCCCAAAACATTTTTTGCTAGGCTTTACAGGAAAAGAGATTTTTGCAGAGGAATCCGAAGGAGGATAGTGAGATGGCTGTGCTGGTATTTATGGGAAGCTCTTCCCACACACAAAGGGTAGCCTGGGAGAAATGCAAAGCTAGTTAATACATGAACCTTGAAAGCTGGTATTGTTCCCTAATCGGACTTCTTCACAGCAAATGAGAAAAAATAGGTAATAATATGCTAGATAATAATATAATACAAGTTCTTGGGGCTGCAGGGTTTTTGAGCCTGAGGTTCCTATACCTGGAATGGTTTTGACTGTCAGTAATCCAACTACATAATGATGTGTTGCAAATATGTCTAGATGGATGTTGGGGATCTTGTGTCTAACTTGGTCCCTTGTGTAGGTTTGAAAGGATTTTTGTAGTACTTTATGTATATAGTCTAATGCCTTGCTGATCGCTATGGACTTTTTTGAGATACATGAAGTAGATAGCAATGCAGGTGTCTTTTATCACATGCAAAGGATCTTGCAAAGGAATCTTCCACTTGTATACTTCTATCCATGGCATTGGCCTCCACCCTTTGAAGCATGTTTTTCCATAAGATATGTGCAAACGTGAGTTTATCTATTTTTTTTACTTTCCAGTGCCTGTAGGGGTACTCAAACTGATTATGAGAACTCCAGCACAAAATCTGCTAGAAAGTTTTGGCAGATGCTGTATTTTTTGCTCCTTAACACATCTCATCTAATAAAACAAGTCTGTTGTGAAAATCTTCTTTCATAACCAGGCATGTTATTTTAGAGTGGCAGTTCATCATGCTGTCTGAAACACTCCGAGTCTGTCCTACATTTACAGGGTCTCTGTCTTGCTTGTGACCAGTGGCAGGGAATCTTACCATCAACTTGAACTTTGGATCAGGCCTTAAGGAGTACCTAGGGATTTGCTGAGGCTGAGAAGTTCAGAAATATCTGGTTACTTATTCATTAAGTGGGATTTTGCATTGTGTGCAGCCAAATAAATTATTATTTTTCTCCCCTTCTGCATACGTGTCATTGTATAAGCCAAAGAAAGCTGGCTGCTTGTCATGCTGCTGGGACCAACCGTGCTTGAGGAATGCAGTCTGATGTTTCAACGGGTAACATGTAGCAAAAAAAATTGCAAGTCCCAAACGATTACAATTTGTCCTGCAAGGCTAAATCACACTGCTCCTTGTTATCTGTGTCTCCTGGTTTCACTGGGAGAGATTCATAGGCCAGCAACGGTGGGCAGGCCATTAGCAGTTTTTGAGTCAGCTGGGAGCTTCAGTCAGGGCTGCTGACCCAAGATGACTAACAGGTGTATCCCATGCCATAAACATCACACTCACTACAAACAGGAAGGCTTGCTCCTTCTCCTGCAGACTGGGCTGAGTATAACTGTATACTTAATGTTGGCATTAGTACTAGTTCTGCTATTTCACTAAATCCATTTTAATTTCAATGCACTAGTCTCCTCTCTTTTTCCTGATTCCCCTTCTTGGCTGCTGAAGGGTCACTGGGTGATAAGAGTAACTGCTGTAGTTTAGCCCCAGACATGAGCTAAACATAGACACTGTACTATTTAAATACAACACAGTTCTGCCTACAGAGAAAGAACTAACCACCACTTAAGATGATCTCATGCACCTAGGAAGATCCAAAATTCATTTATACAAATTTATGTTAAGTATGATCTCTTGCAATGATCATTTTACCTTGCTTTACTGCAAAAACTGCGCTTACCTTTAAACAAATATGTAAAAAAAAAATCCTAAATACTCTAGAGACCATTACATATGGGGCAATAATTAATTGATGATAATTAACATTACTAATACACTTTTAAGAGCAGTAACTCTGGTGTATTACAAATTCCAAACCCAGTTGTCATAGACATATCTCATGAAGTTCCATTTCTCTGTCCAGTACTAAAAATGGTGAAGGTAGCTTTGATGCTGTCAAACCACAGTAATCTACGGTTAGTGTGCATAAGTGCCTCTTCACAAAGAGCTGAAAAAAGGAACCAAATCCCTCAATTCCTTCAGTAAAACTAAGCACATCACACTTTTGGCTGTTGCTATATCAAATTCAGAGGAAGCAAAACTGGGCCTTAATTGTGGTGAGATGAGAGAAAACTTCCTGGAAATAACTTGTGGTAATAGATATAATAAAAATGGGATATTCAAGTACACTTCATTTTTCTGTTCTAGGTCTACTGCTATTACATCCTGCAGTGCCAGCTGTTTGTGATTTCCCCTGAATCTTCCCTTAAATTACACTGGCAGAGAACAGTATGGTTCATATAACTTAGTCATGGTGAATTTACTTGATTTACTCAGATTTTGAGGTTATATATCTGAATAAAAGCAAGCATTGGATAATCAGTATCCAGCAGGCCCTAGTGACTCCTATGCAGCTTCAAAGATTACACATTTTCAGCCACTATGGCAGAAAGAATGCATTACTATAGAGATTAAATCCTTGTCCAACTCACAAAACAAGAACTGTAGGATGTTAGAAAGCAGCTTACAAGACATGCTGTCAAACATTCAGTGAAAAACACAGCTACTGAAATTGCATCCTGTTTTGAAAAACTGAGCAAAAATAACTTGTTTTGCTTTTCTGTGTATTAACAACTTCATCAGTTATTACTGAGATAAAAATAAGACTGTGAAAGATACAGATAAGACTCCCAGGTAGCACCAGTAATGGTCCTTTCCTTTATCAAGTGCTTTGGGTATCAACTCATTAGAATGTTTGTTTTAGCCAACACTTTTCATCTTCCAATTTACAGTGAAAAATCTTTCATAGCAGTTAAAAATGACAACCACCACCAGCAAGGACCATAAGATACAGCCAACAAAAGCAGTCAATGACGGATTCCTTTGCATATATGTACAACTAAATTACATATTTTTAAAACCAAGTCAGAATGTGCAGCAGCGGAGAACATCCCATGCTTTTAAGCCAGGGGTTCCCAGATGCTGAACCTTGGCACTTAAGACCAGGAGGGTGCTCATGGGTGCTGTGGTGGCGGCACGGCCACCTCTCAGGGCACCTTTCTCCCCTGGCAACCCCACAACGCCGGAAGCAGGGACTTTTGCAGCCCCGCTGCCTCGCCAGGACTCCTGTCCCGTGGAAGAGGCCCCATGCAGCCCAAAGTGAGGAGAACCTTCGTGGCGCGGCCACCCTGCGGCTCCGTTCTCTCCGGGTGAAAGCACAACACCCGAGAGGGGCCCTTCCGGGCAGGGCCGAGGGCGCGGTGCTCCCTCACCTCAGCCCCACTGCCCTCCCCGCCCCTCGGCGGGCGGCAGGAGGAGCCCAAGCCCTGAGATGGCGGCGGGGGGTGGGGGAAAAAGTGGTGAGGCCAGGTGAGCGGGCTGGGGCCTGCAGCCGTGCCAGGGCAGTAGCCGGCCCCGCCACCCCCGGACAAGGCCGGACGGCTCCAGGCGTGAGTCAAAACGAGGAGCTGGCAAGCGCGGCCACCCGTGCGAGGGAGCGAGCGCGGCTCCGCCGGGCGGAGGCGGGGGCAGCGTGTCCGGCCCAGACCCCTCCTCCCGCCTTCCTCCGCCCGCCCGCCCGCTCCCTCCCTCCTCCCTCCCTCCCTCCCTGCGCGACTCTCCCGGGGACGTGGGGAGACGCCGCCGGGCCCAGGGCCTGGACCGCGCGGGGCCTGCCCCTTCCCGCCGCCCGCACCGCTGCCCCCTTCGTCGCTCGGCCGCGGGTTAAATGTAGCCCGGCGCCCCGCGGGGGCTGCAGCAAGATGGCGGGTAGGTAGCGCCCCCCTCCCCTTTTCCGCACACGCCGCCTCCCCGGTGAGGCGCCAGCCCTCCTCTTCCCCCCCTTCCTCTCCCCCGCCCCGGCTTCGGAAGCGCTTCCCACTGCTGTCCGGCTTAGAGCGCGGGGGGCTGCGAGGTGGGGTGGGGTCGAGTTGGGGGGGCACCGGGACGCAGCCTGCGGCGTCCGCTAACGGCGGCGGCGGGAGGCTGCGGCCCCACGGGAGGCGGGGAGGGGAGGCGCCGGATGAGCCGTGGCGGGGGGCGGTGGCGGAGGGGGCACGGCAGGCTGGGCATGTTGGTACATGGTGTGTCTCCCGCAGATCTGTCGCTGCTCCAGGAGGACCTGCAGGAGGAGATCGACGGATGTGAGTGGGGCTGGGGAGGGCGGCGGCGTGAGGCGGCTTTCAGGCGAGGAAGTGGCTTCAGAGGGGAGCGCCCACGGTGCATTGTGGGAGGCAGCGGGGAGGAGGAGGCCATGCTCCGCGCTTCTCTGTGCACATGACCCGTACCCGAGCGCGCCTGGGGCAGGCCGGGCTCCGCCGGGCTTCCCCGCGGGGGAGCGGCGGCGGCGCGCAGCGGGGTGCGTTGGCCGGTGGGAAGAGCGCGGGGGGCGGGGGTTCCGTTAACGGCCGCCCTGCCGGAAGGTGTGGCAGCCTGCGGGCTACCGAGGGGAGAGCCGTCCCCTCATGGCCCGGCCACGGGGGGACGCCTCTGGGGAGGAGGAACCTGCTGGGTCGGAGGCTGCAGCGTGTGGGTTGCTCTTTCCTTTTATATCTATATAATTTTGTGTGTGTGTGTGTGTCCTCCCCCTTCCTCCCTCCTCCTTCCCCCCCCCCTCAGGCCCCCTCTTCCTGACCCTGCTGGAGTGATGTGTGGAAAAGAGTTAATGTCAGGATGCAAATTGCAGAATGTGGCTCTGGTGAAAAATTACTACTAACTCAGGGGTATGAAACCTGGCTGGGCAGACTGTAAAGTGTTACTCAGGTGAGAAGGCGTCTGTTGGTAATGTCAGGAGCTGCTTGGAAGCAGAGGAGGATAAATTTTGGGCGGAAAGTGAAAATGGAGGCAGAGGCTGCTGGTAACGCAGGCATCTGCCGTGGGTGTGCGGACCCTTGTTGCTTTCTGAAGGTATTTTGTCTGACATGCAGTCTGCACAGCAATCAGTTCACCAGGACGAGACTGTAGGAGAAAAACTCTTGATTTTATGGCTTAAATTTTTGAAGGAGAGTTATTATAACTTTTCTGAATTTAACTGTTAGATCTTCTTTCTCAGTTTTGTCACCTGACGTTTTAAAGGCTTTTACCATGTGTTGTCTTGCACAAAGAGGGAGCCTTTCTCTAAGGCTTTGCTTACTTTTCTTCAATTCTGCTTGCTTGCTATCAATCTGAATGTCATAGCTGTTTGAAAACTTGGTGTGCTTACAAAAGGACTTTTTCAGAAGTGACACGCTTTCTTTTTAAGAAAGTAAGTGTGGTCTTAAATTTCCACTTAGAATTATGATTTTTTTTCTTGACAGGAGTTGAAGTAGGGTACGAGTGTAGTCAGTGGAGATATGATTGTGAACCCCTAGGTTTCTGGTGATTGTTTGAACATTATGGTCTTTTCTTTTAAAACATACATGTGGAGGTATGACTCAATCCAGATGAGAGCATCCTGAAGGCAGGAGCCATAGAAATCTAAAAATTCGAAACCTCATTAAAAATTACTGAGGTTTTGATGGAAGTAGATGGAACTGAACAGCTCAATACTAATGCTTTTTTTTTTTTTAAGAGAAAAAAGAGGAATCTGTATGAATAAGTGTGTACTGTCTGGATATAGTTCAGTCACATGATGTCTTTTATAGTTCTAAATTTTATGTGGTTTTGTTCTTGTGGGTTTGAGCTAAAGAAAAATAATACAGACTGGGGAGACTGTACATACCTAGTCAAAAGCACTGCTTCTTGTGTAGTGGTATTTCTTTGAAAGAACAATATTTTGTGCCCATGTACAACTGATGTTACGCAAGTTATGAAAGGTGCCCAATTAATGCATTGTTTGGGCTTATATTCATGGTTGCACATATGAAACAGATAACGTCAAAACAAAAAAGACCAAAAGCCACAGTTTTTGCCTGGCTGTGCCAAGCCTGAACCCCACCTTACACTACCTCTCTATTGTAAATATTTCAAATATTTACAGCTCTTTCGAGCAGTAGAGTTATAAACACTGGTTTAGAGGTGTATTCCTGAAGTAGCAGAATGCAATTCTGAGGAAACTGGCAGTGCTGGCAGCTTTTATGCATGAGTGATTTTGCCAGCTGTGGTCTTGCTGTTAAATATGCTAAGGTATAGTTAAGGACAAACAATGAAAAAGATGTTTAGGCATACCTGTAGCCCTGGTGATGTAATTTAGACCAGAAATTAGGTAAATGTAAAATAATGTGAATTAAAAGACTGAGATGGGATCAATTGTTTGGCTGTTTTGAAAAGTGAACTTTGTAGTTTTCAGTAAATTTTTAAGGTTTTAATTGATCTGGTATCAAGCAATAGTAAACCATGTGTGAGGTACACTGGAGAAACCAAGAGTCATTTAGACTAAATAAATGCATATGCACAGATCTGAACTGGACATCTGAAGCTTGGTCTGTGCATATGGCTTGGGACATTTTACTACATTAGGTGCTCTTTGGAGCTCATCGGTCAGTCTAGGTTTGATTCTGAATCACCACATTTTTTTCTTTTTTTAATAATGATAATTTACAAAGTGATTCATTGTTTTCTAATACAATAAAAGTACAAAAGAAAATGAAAGAATCATCAGGGTGACTAATAGCTGCCTTCTATTGATTGTGTTCTAAAGCAGTAGGATAAAGTCCTGGAGCCAAGCAAACAACACCCATTTGCTGCTAAAAGTAATGAACCAAGGGTCTGGTATATCTTTTTAGATGTGCAGAGTTTGATAGCTCTCTTTAAGGTCTCTGGAATGAAGTACTTTACTGGGAAGTTGGAGTTTAATCAACAACTGGTACAACTGTACAATTTTTGCCTCCCCTCCTTTATTGTGTCAATTCATTGAATGCTAATGAACCTGAAATATAAAACAGTAAATTGTTGTATCTTTGTTTTAATAGTTGCTTGTAAAATGACGTTCACCTTTTCCCCAAAGAGAACTTGATAAATATTTAGGTTAGATGAAACATTCATAGATTTCAACAGAGAGTAGTAAATCCGCTTTTAGCCTAGTGGGAGACCTTCAGAATATATGCTGTGGAAGGCATCCATTTTAAAATTGCCTTTTGTTTATTTGTGTAAGAGGTCAGAGATGAAACAGAAGTTATTATAAGAAAGGTTTTTAGAGAGGGGTTGATAAAGCAGCTGGATTGACTTTTAAATAATTAATCTCAGCTTTTGTTTGCATTTCTACTTTGAAAGCTTCATATTATTTTCTGCTCTTGGTTGCTTGGTAACCACTGGAAAGCTCAGATTTATTTTTTTTTTTTCCAGGTGAATGCATACTTTACACCTGATGGTACATTACAAAGATGATTGCTTTAAGAATTACGTAGCTTGGCACGTAGCATTTCAGTGCTTTGTTTTTAGCTAATATTTTGTTTCTATTGAGGTAGCTTCTGATGTCAGAGGCTTTAATAATTTAAGAATTTCTGGTTCTCCCATATTCAGCCAGGGGCTTTTCCTTGTTTGGTAGCTTGAAGGGGAAAAAAAAAAATATCAGTGAATAAGTCCTGGCTGAGTATGCAGAAGGTTATAAAATAAATTTAATTCATACATGTAAGTTTTATTGTGAAAGGCAACTTTGTTATTGATTCTAACCCCCCAAATAAGTAACATATCATTGCATTTCATCTGTCTGAAGGTGAACCTAACAAGAAGCCTTGTATGATATCCATCAAGGCAAAAAAACCCCAAACTGACACCAACACCCTAAAGGCAGTAGGGTGAAATGTAGAAGATTAAGCCTGCAGAAGACTGCCCATCTGATCTGGCCACTGTAAGGCGGCAAAATTAAGGTAGCTGCTCAGTGTCAGCTGGACTGTTACCTGTAATGCTACTTGGACTATGGGTGCCTTTGATCTTTTGTCTAAAATCTTGCATAGTACATGAAAAGCAGTGAGGGGAAAATTGTCTGTTGTTCAGATCTTTGTTTTGTGCATACAAAATAAAAATGGAATAGGGGAACTGTATAAGCCAAGTATAGAACCGAAAATAAACAACAAAAATGGTTGAAAAACAAACAAGGGGAGTTGTATAATTATATATTTCTTATGATAAGTAAAATATTCTTTATGACTCTGCCTAGATAGTTTTTGTTTCACACCCCATCTCCTTCCCCCTGGATGTTTCTGAAGGTTGAACTGATCAATACAGATAGATGCAATCAGAAGTACCATGATTCTGACTTCTTTCCGTCTGTCCAGTGCTGTCTGTAGGATGTGTATTCTAAAAAACAGAGCCAGGTATTCTCCTTCTCCCTTTCTCTCCGACTTGGAGGAAAAAACCAAAAAGGGGAAGGCATGAATGAGTCATTTAAGAGATGGACATTTTCAAAATCTTAAGTTAGAGTGAAACCTTGGTGTTCATGCAGTTGTTTCTGACTGCTGACCTATTGTGGAGGTTGCAGACAGCAACATGTTGAAGATAAAACGCCTTTTCCTGTGTGTGTCATTTGCTACTGAGACTTTCCCGCTGTGTGGGCAGGAAGTCTTCACTGTAAGAGTAGTAGCTGCAAGAGATGACTTGTAACAGTAGCAGAACGGGATGAAAGAATAGCTTCTGCTTTGAGAGCCTGAGTAACAATTCTCTTTGGAAGAGCTGGGCAGGGACAGCTGCCCCTGAAGGAACCGGGAACATCAGGGCTTCTCTGCCTGCTTTAGAAGGTATAGCATAAAAGGAATCAATGTAGCTTTTTTCTTGGTTTGGATAGGGCGCTGCAGTTCTTTCTGACAACAGGGTGTTAAAATCCTGTCCAATGTGTAAGTGAATTAATTGTCAGAATATATTTGTGAAGGGTGTTAATTCGCAACAGCAGAACAACAGCTCTGAGAGTTGGGAATACTGATTTGGTGGAGGGTTTTTTTTACTATTTTAAAGGTAAAAATGAAAGGCAAATAGTACAATAAACATGTATTATTCTGAGATATAATTTCTGTGAAAGCTAAATATATTAATGTATAAAAGTGACATTTTATATGAGCACTAATGCAGACTGGTGGAACATTTTCCTTTGATAAACAAGTCTGCTTAGGTATTTTTTTGTCTTGTTGCCATAGTGTCTGTACAGTTCCCAAATGCTTGAATGGAAGAGACCACCTTTTCCTTCCTCTCTAGCCTGTAGGAAGAATAGCTCAATTAGTCTGTAGGGATACTTGCATGTGCAAGCTTGCTTGGATGTATGTTATATTAGAGGAAACTCTTATTTTAAATAACATTGACAGTAATACCCATGTCTTTTCTTTTTCTAAGAGTAAATCTGCTGCATCTGTACTGCTCAATCTTCTCCCATAGACCATTTTCATTCTTTATACTGATCACAGGCAAGAAAAGTGTGGAGAATTGCAGAAAGAATTTCCGACTCCGAACGTGCAGGAAGCACGAAGGCTTATCCCACCAAGTTTTGAATGCTGTCAAACAACGTCTCAAAAGCATGGAGAGAGGAAAAGTACAGTTAGGAAGTACAAAGTGATTTATGCTGCAAAGTCATGTTTTATAGATTATAAGGGTACTAGTCACAGAACTTGCCTTCTTTGCAGCATTTAGCCCAATGAAGTGTATTTCAGTTGTTGTGACTGAAGGAGTCAAAGTAACTGCACAGTGAAGCAACACTTGGTTCAACTGGAGTTGCTGGGTTAGTAGCTGATGTGTTATAACTCCTGGTGTCACATCAGCATTGCAAAGCTTGCACAAGCCTTTGGAGCATTTGAGCTTCAACTTCTTGCCTCATAATGCTCTCCCTTCCAGTTAGTCCATGGCTAAAGCATATGTACTTTGAACTTGATGCCTTTGTTTTTACCAGATACCCAGTTAGGGGCAGAACTTGAGCACAGACCCAAGCACAGTGAATGCATGTGTGGTGTCATGGTAGGACCAGGGAGAACATGTTGGCTGAAGATGGAAGTGGTGTTCTCTGTGCCATGCTACAAAATTCTAAATCAGTCATGGAGGTAAACAAAACCCCCACAAGCAGTAGCATTCTGCAGAGACAGGATGGATACCTTTCTTTGTCTGTAATAAGCCTTGTTGAGCAGAAAAAAAGTACCTTAGAGAAACTTCCTGCTTGCACTAGCTGACTTTTGCCTCACTCCAGCCTCATTCCGTGATTCTTAATTGTATACAGTTGTTTGGAAGGGGTAGAAGAGAGGGACTTAAATAGCAGGGGACTTGAGTACCGTGGTGAGGGGTGTGACATGCTCCAAACAGGAAATCAGTGGACAGAATATAAACTGTTGATTGTTTTAAATAGTAGCTTGACTGTCCTTCTCCTTTCAGTTTCCTTTGGACCAGCTTTTGTTGCAGGTCAAACTGTTAACCAGTAGAAGGTACATTCTGCTATTGTGCAAATGAACGGCTATTGAGCAATATGAGATAGAAATTTTTCTTTTGCTTCAGAGCAAATCAGGATCTTCAGTGTTGCTTATGTATGCCTTAAAGAGACAAACTTCTCTGTAGCTGCACCTGTCCTTGTCACTTAAGGAATTTTGTGTCACCCCTTGTTTGCTGTGAAGCTTGTTGAGAAATTAAACTCATTTGTCATGCTTGGTAATTGTATCTTTTTTTTGAAGGCTTTTGCTAAATGAAAATATTCTTAGTCTGTTACGTTCAGTCTAGTGGGACTTCTGAATTTGCCATGCCATACTTGCCTAAATTCTGTATGTAAATAGCTGTTGATTTTGACTCGTGTCTGTCTTTCATCTGCTAAAAGCGCCCTCCCCCCTAAGCCTGTACCAAAGCTTTATTTTAAAGGGTTTGCTCTGTCTGTGCTTCAAGCTGTTAGCAAGCTCTGCTACGAACATGCCACACAGGAGCTAATGCAGTAAGCCTTGCTGTTAGCACAGCAGCTTTGTGTCAGAGCTGCTTTGCATTTCCCCCTTCTTATCTTCTTCCTTGCTCCTACCTCTCTCCTTCTTCTCCCTCACATCCAAACCCCCCATCCCACCAAACTTGTGTTGTGTGCAGACAGCAAAGCCTGTGCCATGAGATGTGGGTAGTGCTCCATGTTTGAAGGGGAAATTTGAGGGAGAGACAGAGGAAGGAAAGCACGACTCTTGTTTCTGCTAATATGGTAGGTGGACTGCAATCTAAGATTATTGCATACCCCTTTTATACTTCTGTTCACCTCTTTTGTAATTTTGCTCAGTAAAATCACATACTGTTTACACTTTTTTTTTCTGAAAGCATTTGCAGTATCAGAGTAATCTTGTTGCATCTCATTTGCATTTTCAGTCTTAGAGTACAGCAGGAGAGTAGAGATGGTAAGAGAAGGCTCCTAGGAGACCTCATAGCAGCTTTCCAGTATCTGAAGGGGGCTTACAGGAAAGCTGGGGATGGACTTTTTACAAGTGAGTGTAGTGATAGGACAACAGGTAATGGTTTTAAGCTGGAAAAGGGAAGATTTAGGTTAGACATTAGTAAGAAATTATTTCATGTAAGGGTGGTGAGACACTGCAACAGGTTGCCCAGGGAGGTTATGGATGCCCCCTCCCTGGATGTGTTAAGGCCATGTTGGATGAGGCTTTGAGCAACCTGGTCTAGTGGGAGGTGTCCCTGACCATGCAGGGGCACTGGAATTCGATGATATTTAAGGTCTCTTCCAGCCCAAATAATTCTATGATTTTAAATATGTCTTGGAAAAATCAGTTCCTGCTTTCTGACAGTGGGATCTATGATCACCAGTGCAGGATACCTGGATCAGGCAGCCAAGATGGTGGAGCTCAGCATTGCCAAGCACATTTTGTAATATTTGTGTAACTGTCATTGCAGTAGCTCATGGTTAATATTACTGAAGCAGTGCAGTAAATTTGTGGTAGCAAATGAAGCTGAAGTAGTGTGACTGATGCTTTGGTCTGTGGTGTCACTGTTGAACTGAAAGTGAAATATAGAGCATTATGAAAGGGTAAGAGTAATGCGATTCCAACTGTGGACAAATATAAATGTTTAGCTTCCATACTCAGGCTGAGGTGGATTTCTCTTTGCAGAAATGTTGCAAAATGATACTTGTTACAGAAAATGAGATTTGAAGGCATGTATTGACAATATGGGAAGGCTGAGAACACTACTTGGGTTCTGCAGAAATCTGAATGTAAGGTGAATTTATTCTTTCATAGCGTAGAGGATGGTGACTTAGAACAAAACTTGCTGTTATTTTGTGATACCGAATGTTTGGGCTTGTAAGGCTACTATTTTTGCTTTAAACAGAAAAATTACTTGACCAGCAGAACAGAAGTTAAGTCCTTTATGCATATAAGTGGTGTAGTAACCTGAATATGCTTATTGTAACAATTGATGTAGAGCACAGCAAACAGCCTGTACTACAGTTGAATAAAGATTAGTCCATTTTAATAGCTACATCTGTGGCAGCTGCCATAGAGACTTCTTAGTAGATTTTGAGAATGCTTTGGGAATGCAGAAGATAAAGTTAGGGAACTGTAATATTAGTTGGAAATCTTTAAAATTGTTGGTTGCTCATCTTTGAGAAATGAAAATTGCTCATTTTTAGAACACCTGTCATTGTTACTGGGTTTCCATGCCAAAATGAGGGAGAATATGTTGCTGCCGTGGAGCCTATAGCTGGTACAGAATAACAAAAAGAATAAATGTAGATCTCGCTATTGAACAGTCTATGGCAAAGAGTTAATGCATATTAAATAAAAGAAAAATACTAATTATCAAGATCTTTGTGAAAGATACTATGAAGATGAGAGATGTAGTAGAAGAACCAGCTCACTTGGAAGTTGGCCTATAGGCAGTGGTTTTATAGGGGCTGAGTTTTAAATGGACATCTGTTTTGTTGTATGCTCAACCAAGCTTGTCAGTGGTTGACTAAGCACCTCTTAACATTGTCTCAGCAGGATTGCTGTATGGTTCATGTTAGTTAATAATTGTGGTAAGTAGTTGCTGTATGCTTCCCATAAAACAGAGGAGAACTTAAAGTGCAAGTGTTAATATGTTCTTGGTACAGTATGGACCAGATGCAAGATAGACAAGCCTGAACAACTTCCACAAAAAACAGTCAAATGATTGGACAGGAAAAAGAAGGTACAGAGAGGAAGAGTTATTTGGTTTGTGTAATACAACAGGTCAGTGATAGATACTGAAAGAAAATCCGGTGCTTATCTTGTTATGCAATGCTGCCTTGTATTTGGTGGTAGTACTGTAGAGTTTTGAAGAGAAGTTTGCCAGTTACTTAGTCTAGATAAATTAATGCCTGTATTCATTTTGCTGTGCTTTGGTGCTTATGTGCACAAAAAATAGTGGCACTGTGGTTGCTTTTCACACTCTTGTCCAGTTACTGTTCCTCCCCCTTCATCACTAGTGACTTAAAACTGCTGGGATAGGGCATTTTTATAGAAGCTCCTAATTTCTTAGTTGTAATTCTTTTGTATGTTGGTGTGAACATGTAAGACCAGATTAAAAGGTACTTAGGCTCTGAACTTGGATTAGTTTTCAGTGGTGTTTTGCAGCTTAGCTTCTGAGCATTTGGTCCAGACTTACTTGTACTGGTTTTAAAAAGTGGAGAAAATAAGGAAAGTGACCTGTAATTTTTCTGAAGCAGGAGAGTAACATGTAGCCCTGTTGCCTGGTCTACATTCTGCATTTGAACTAGCCAAGACTACTTGTACTGGTTTTGGGTGGAATAGAGTTAAATTTCTTTATATGTGCTTTGTTTTGGATTTGTGCTGAAGCTAGTATTGATAACACAAGTGGTGTTTTAGTTACTGCTGAGAAGTGCTTACACAGTTCAAGGCCTTTTCTACTCTTCACACTGCCCTGCCAGTGAGTAGGTTGGTGGTGCACACAAAATAGCCCCATGCAAGCTACTGTGAGGAATTTTAACTCTATCTCAGCCAAAACCAGTACACTTGTTTTCAAGGGTGTTTTTTGCATTTGTAAAATTTGCAAAAACGTCCTGTGGTATTTGAGGAAGTGCTCAAAGTTGAGTGGAAAGCTGAGGAGGGCTGAAGAGGCAATATTAACAGTTTTTTTGATACCTTATTTAGAATAATCTTCCAAGTGTTGGGAATATCAGAGTGACTTGGTTTATTGAATAATGCAAAGTAGGCTCTTTATGCATTTTAGATGAGGAATTGTTAGCTTGTTGGTGAATCGTCTTTGGGGCAAGTGAAAGACAAACATCCACTGGGGGTCTTCGTTAGAGTGGGAATTCTACTGAGCTGATGTCTGGTTTCACTCGGATTGGGCTCTTGATCGTGAAAGTGAAAACGAATATGTAAGGTAACTGTAACAGTACTTTAAAAAAACTATAAACTGTTCAGGTACTGACTGATTTATTTTTATCACCCCTTTCTTCCCTGTTGGTATTAGTGTTGCATTTATTGGGATGTTGCCATGTGAATGATCCCTTTTGTGACCACGAGCTGAGATCCTGAAACTATTTAAATAATGTCGCTCAGCATCAGTAGCAGAGGCACGTTAAGCCCAGTGTAGTGCTAAACTTAATTTTATCATGCACAAACACAGCAGAGTCAAATCCACACACATCACTTTCTGTTTGAACTAGCGGGAGACATCAAACAGAAACTGTAAACAGTTGCTCATATATTTATCGTTGATATTTACATCTGATATGGAGTGGATTTAGCAGTTTGCTTGACTTAACTAGTTTCACAAGGCAAAAATGATCAGAACATTCAGTTCATTAAATCAAGGCATCAGACATTAGTCAACTTTGGTACATGTTTATGTGTTAAGACATACAGAGTGAGCAGTTGCCATATTCTGCGCTAAGATGGCATCTACATTGGACCACTCACTGTAGGAGTTTCAGGGAAGAATAAATGTAGAGGGGAAAGAGAGGAATGTGAAACAAAGTTGAGGTTGAGAGGAGATAAGCAGAGGAAGTAAAACTAGAACAATAGGAACCTGTACTAGAATTAATATAACTGAATATTAGAGTGATGTTTTTTCCTCCCCAGTTGGCTATGCCACAACTTAACTGTTAATTTAAGTTCTGTAGTTTAGAAATGGATTTGAGGGCAGTGATGTAGCTCCTTAGTGAAGGGCTCAATTATAAGGGTACAAAAAAACGTTAATGTGATTAATTTCCTGGAATGAGGAGTATCTGTGTAACTTCATGTGTGGATGCTGCAGAATGTGTTTGCTGCTTCAGAGTATGTCTTGAGTCAGTCCTCTGACAGCAGGAGCTGGCATACAGTGAAATGCTCTATGTGGAGCTCCTGTGAGGAGTGTCTGAGGACTCTGGGTTTGACTAGTTTGGAGAAAAGGAGGTTGAGGGGCAATGTCATTGCTCTTTACAGCTTCCCCAGGTGGGAATGTGGAGAGGGAGGTGCTGATCTCTTCTCTGTGGGATCCAGTGACAGGACATTTGGGAACGGTTCACAGCTGCACTGAGGGGGTTTAGACTGGACATTGGGAAGCATTTCTTTACCGAAAGGGAGGTCAGACCCTTGAACAGGCTTCCTAGAGAGGTGGTTGATGTCCCAGGCCTGACAGTGTTTAAGAGGCATTTGGACAATGCTCTTAATAATTTGCTTCAGCGTTTGGTCAGCCCTGAACTGGTCAGGCAGTTGGACTAAGTGCTCATGTAGGTCCCTTCCAACTGAAAGATTGTGTCCTAAAAAGACCAGTCTTGTGAGAAAAGTGCATGGCATAACTATAAACGCAGGAAAACCTCTGGCTTTTGGTGGATCAATAGGTTGAATTAAAGGCCTGTGAGGATCAATAGGTTGAATTAAAGGCCTGTGAGCCTGTCAAAGCATGTAGCCTGTTCCTTGTTAACTTAACCTGGCATAAAATCCTGACTTTCGAGTGCATTTTTACCTCCCTGCACTTTTCTTGTGAAAATAAAACCGATTCTTGCAAAAAAAACCACAGCAAAACAAACAAAAATCCCAGCAAAACCCACAAACACAGGTTCAAACAGTTGTGTAAACCTGGGATTGCTAAGAGCTTTCCCTTTCTGCTGCAATAGCTTTCTGCAGCTGACCTTTTTTATTTGAGCCTTCTCTTCCTCCCCCTGCAGTTTGTTACCCTTTACCTTAGGCGGCATGTGCAAGAGCATCAGTTCCTCTCCCCAAATTGCTCTTGCATCTACTTTGCCATGCAGCTTCTAGCACACTTTCTTCCTTGCCCCTGTATGCTAGATTCTTCTTATGCCCTTGGTCTTTTCCCATCACTTCTTCATCTGATTTCTGGTGAGGATTTCATGTCCTATCAGCAAATATAGAATTTGGATCCTCCTTCAGGGATGGGATTTGTTTATGACCAATTAAACAATGTCCATTGATTCTCTACCTACAAAATGGGAGAATTAGTTTGTTGGTGAAGGGGTGCCATTAACTCAGTTTAGGCCTAAGAATGTTACTCATATGGAAAGTTTGGTGTGAAGTCTTTTGATATTTGAACTGTGTCAAGGAAGATGTTCAGGAAATGGTAGCTGCTTGTGTATTCTGAATTTTGAAGATAATGATACAATGTCTGATAACCAGTTTACATAATATAGTGTAATTGGTTGGAAGGTAAGAGGACAATCTCTTCTTTCCTCTGTAGAGTTCACTTCAAAAAAATAATTTCCAAATCTGTCTTCTATCCATCTCTATTTGCTGGTTTTCAAAAGGCTTTTCAGAGAAACTCGGCTAGACTGAAGAATAGTTGTAGTGTACTGTAGTGTTGCAAATGAGTGAATGCATTTGTGATACAGCAAATAAGTGATTGCAATTACAGACTAAGATGTTTGTTATGGCATGGAGTTTTTGAGCAGTTTAGAGGGCATGTGGAAGACAGAAGAAGGTGGTAGTTAAAATCCTAAATTTTCAAGCAGCTCAGCAGTGTAGGGAAGGACCCCTTTTCCATTTCATTATGGTTCCATGTTGATACAGATGTCTCTTTATATGAAGTTCCCTATTGATGTGCTGGTTAATAATTATACAATAGGTGGATTGTATGTATTTCAATTGGTAGTTTGGTGTAGCAACACACATCTGAACTTCTTAACATGCTTAATTTAGATTTTTCTTTTTTTAAAAAAAACCACTACTTTTTTGTTCTGTAAGATGATGCTGTGTTAGTTTTTTATCTCTGGTCTAATTGCTGTCATGATTTTTAGTCTGTGTCTTTGGAAAGCTGACTTTAGAATTAGCTAATAGTAATTTGCTTAATAAAAAGAAAGTATAAAATACTTCATAGACGTATAAAAATATGAAACTTGGATATTTAGTGAAACATTATATTTGGGAATTTAGAGAGAATTACTCAAAATCCATTTAGTCCAATTTATATGTAATCAATTAAATGGGGGCTGGGGAAAGCTAGGGGGAATGGTGTAGTGCAGTTAGTAAATATATTGTCAGTGGGACCTTGTCTAGACTTCTGTATTTAAGACCAACAACAGACATCATTTTAGTGTTAAACTACTGTGATTATAAGGAATATTTCTGATGTCTCTGATAGTTGGTGTCGATGACTACAGCTCAGAGTCTGATGTGATTATTATACCTTCAGCCCTGGACTTTGTCTCACAAGATGAAATGTTGACGCCTTTGGGAAGACTGGACAAGTACGCTGCAAGTGAGAACATATTTAACAGGTATGCTTTTTAAATGTCCTATCTGGCTAACGGTATGCAAACTATTAATCTCATTCAAATCTGACTGAAGTTGATTTGCATGAAATACAAATAATTTTACAAAAATGAACAACTTGACAAAATTCTTCGGTTTCCGCTCCTGCATCTGTTTGCTGATACTTCTACTTACACAGAGCAAAATATTAATGATAACAGAAAAAAGTTTGCTTACCTTTTAACAACTGTAGTTCAGGAGTTCTTGAATTTTTTCTTTAATTGGACCACGTCCTTTTGGGCTTTTTGTTGATGTGAACATTGCTTTTGACAGAGGCCTAAATGATAATAGTAAACTGTATCCATAACTCTGTAACTTTAAGAAAATTATTCATGGAAGGTCAGGAGAGAATAATGGATAGTACTGTAGATTGCCAGGGGAGCCCAAGAAGTGTTCTGCAGGATCATCCTTGTTCATAGTTTACAGCTTGAATATTGTTGCTTCTGGTTATTGAAAATTAAAAACTGAAAAGAAGGTCTTACCTTACCCAGTTAGTGCTGTTGTCGGCATTTTCCCCTTCTTATTTCTGTAACGCTGCTGGGCTAGTTGTTCCATTTAAAAGCACAGGTATTGTAGCATACTTGAGACAGACACACTTCTCACCCCATGCCCTGCACAGATGCTCTGGCATGAAGAAATTCAAAGCCAGCTTTTATTTTAATTGTAACTGCAAACAGGTATAAGATCATTTAAATGTATAGAATATGTTGAGGTTCGATGGTGTTTTATTTTAACAGAGTTTAGTTTGGGCTTCAAGTAAATCTTTAATAAAGCACGTTTGCTTTAATGTGAATTCTTAATTCAGTAGTATGTGCAAGACAAGTCTGTGATCAACCACCCTGTAGGTTAGCCTCTATTTTATTGTTTGTGGCCTGAGTTCTGTAAGGGTTTAGCCCTATGTTTAACTTCAGTCTTGTGAAGTATACTTAAAATTCCATACTACATGTAGGAACATACCCTGTTTGGAAGGTTTTCATTCTGATTGAACTGAAGCTAACAATTATAGAATGGTTTCTCTTATTATAACCTGCATAAATTAGTTCTGAAATATCTGATTTTAAAGTTTTCTGTTTTCCTGAAATACAAAGTTTGTGGTATTGTGCAATTTGAGATGAAATGAGCAATTTGCCAACCAGGAGAGAGTTTTTGCATGATTGACTTCTTATGGGGAGGAAGGGAAAAGGATCCTTTAGGGCCATAGGTGACAATTATATAATAAAAGCCAGTATGGAGGAGAACAAACTCAGAAATTCAAGTTGGGTGACTTGAATTTTAAACAATGGTGTTCCTAATATTTTCCTTTCCCATTCAAGAAAAAAACTGAGTCTCTCAGTGTGGATTGCATGGGGTATGGGGCATGCATAAGCTTGAAATATCTCTTGATGATGCTGTCCACCTTTATGTATCCTGTGCTTGCCTTTTGCAGGGAAAGATGGGTGGAGTAAGGATAGTTTTTCTTGGGGTTTTTTTTGTGTTTGCTTGTTTGTTTGGTTTTGGTTTTTTTTCTGGTATAAACATGTTGTTTAATCCTAGCTCTCTTTGTTGGTCTGCTGTGTTATGTAGCATAAGAAATTAGAGGAAATAGTGTATGATAGTGAGTAGCAGTTATATCACTATAAGTGATAGTGAATAGCTAGTGCAGACAGTTTATGATGATTCAGCATTAGTCAGTCTTGGGAGCAATTGGAGAGATTTTTCCTACCTGGATTAAGTGGAGCATTTCATAGGGAAAAGATAAGAATGAATTACTTACCTGTAATGTAATTGATGTCTCATAGTATGGCACTTTAAGAATAAGTAATTGGTATCACATCCAATTGCTTATGTGTAGTTTAGCATTATTTTATGTTATGATTGAGTTAATGATGTTTCAGTTGTTTCTGTGACCTTGAACCTGCATTTGTGTGGAAGCTTCAAATTATAGATGCCCAAAGTCTGGAAACACAAACGTTTTTTTTCTTTGAACGGATTAATTTGCTTTTAGTGTGGGGTTTTTTTGGGAAAAAAAAAATTAAATTTCCCTTTAAGTGTTATTTCTCTTTGCATTTGTTTTTATTATAATTTTCTATTTGGTTAGTCATCTACATATGTATCGTAATTGCAGTGTGTGATGATATTGAATTATTAAAGTGAAGTGTTTTTTAACAGTAACTACAAAAGCTTAGTCTCCTTTGAGTGGATTCCTTGAGCACTTACGATTTCTCACCTGGTGTCTGAAGGCCAAAGCCAGTTGCAGTCATAGATCCATTTCCATCTCAGAGCATCTTAAGAAATTTTAGCAGATCAGACTTGGAACTTACGAATAGGAATTGCTTCTTCATTTAAATGATTTTTGACATGCTGAACTGAAAAAGAGAGTGAGGTAGGGAATCCTTCAACAGCTCCCTAAGTGGTGGAAGGAATTGCAGTGTGACAGTTCTTGGCATATTATGGTCTATGTCCTCACTGTTCAAAGTGTTGCTGATCAACACCACAGACATCTTCATAGTCTCTGAGAATGGAGGGGAACCTGACAAATATATGACCCCTCTTGTTTCTGAAAGCCAAGGCAAGTGGAACTCTGCTTATGATTTTACTAATAAAGAGGCAGCCTCCAGACTAGAGTTGAGAAGCATCTCTAACATAAGCCTTAAAAATCCAAGTATCATATTGCAGCAAGTGCAGATGCTGAACAAAAAGCCAAGACCATCATCCTGAAACACAGCATCTCATTGTGTCTGGTAGCTGTGCATGCATGCTTGGATGAGTATTCAATTTTGCTGTTTGCTTTAAAAAACAACTGCTGTTGCAGATTGGAGCATAGCTTTTGTCTCTTCTCACTTTAAAAATCCTTTGTGGGTTTTCCTAAGCTTCATTGCCATTAACTTCCTTCCATTCCTCATTAAGAAGGCTCAGAAGTATACAATACTCAGCAACAGATCTTTTTGAATATTGAGGCAGTTGCTGAACAACAGACTCTTTCTCTTCAATCAGCCTACTATTTGAGGAATTGCTGTTGCCCTTTCTCTTCAAACCAAAGCAGATCTTGGCAGCAGACTGTCATTCAGCAGTATGATCAATCTTAGCTATCAAGACCATATCTACAAATCAATGTAGGCACTTTTCATATATCCTCTTGCCATGCTTCGTTGTGTTTTGAAGTACTTCTTTGCTTTTCCCCTGGGAGAATACCTGATGTCTTGGGAAGTAGTTTTTCTGAAATAGTTTAACTTCAAAATATTTGCAGAGCTGCACTCAGCTGTAACTGAGGATATATTTGATCTCAAAGAGGGATAAAGTGTGTGAGTGTTCATGTACAGCTTATCAGTAGCACTTTTGCTGTCTACAGTGTAGGTGAAGATTTGGCCTAAAGCATTCTGGGTAACTTGTCTGTTTTGACTAAAAGATGTGCTCCTCTGATTTCATGGTACAGACATGAGGGTTTGTGATATGGTTGGTAGAAGTTAGCCTTCTTGCTTTCTAGGCTCCAGATGGAAGAGAGATTTGGATCAGAAAAGAGGCTGTACCACATGTGGTGATGAATTCTTTTAATGTGGTTTTCTGCTTCCTAACTCCAACAGTCACAATATAAACCTTGGTTTTACATGTCTTCAATTCTGGAAAATAGTCTAAAAGTTTTTAGAACATATGCTCTGTTTCAGGAATTGAATGACCAATTTCTTTCCAAGGAATTAAGAGTACTGATAAATTTAAGATCCATCTGGGCTGTACCATAAGCCTTTGCAATTCTCTGCTCTCTTCTGCAGATTCAAGAATGTCATTTTACTGTGTATTTAAAAACTAGGACTTGCATGCAGAAAGTACCCCCACTAAACCAGAATAATGCTGTTTTCATTCCTTTGTGCTGTAATGGCTATCAAAAAACCTCTCAGAGACAGTATGTCTGGTAGGATGTCAAGAATGTTATCAAGACCTTCCTTAAGTGTAAAAAATTACCTTGCCTTATTTTCATTTAGGTATGATCAAATTGTAACCAGGAAGTTGTCTGAGAACTTGGCTATCCACAGCTGGAGTTTTTTTTTTTTTTCCACGCTCATTTTCCTTCTGTCTGTGCAGTCTAGCCCAGTGTAGGCTTTCTCCTTTTGGGGTATTAGTTGAGTACTGACAATAAGGAAATGCCAAGCTCATACCAAAGCCATGCAGGTGAAACTAGTGGCATTCATTCTGACTGGGACACTTCTCATCATTTGAGGGTAAGTTAGGGAATTTCTCCTCATCTGTAATTCTCCTTTCTTCGGTTTTCATGTTTTAGTCTTTCTAAGCCCACTGTACATCAAAGAATAAAATTTAGTAAAAATGAACCAAACTTCAAAACGCATTTTTTTGTGAACAAATTTGCAGATACATGCATACCAAATAACTTCCACAATACAGACTGAGAAAGTTTACCTTTGTAAATAGACATTAAAATGATAGAAGCACAACTATCGAAGGACAGAATTCTCCCAAAGCACTAAGGCAAATCTTAAGTACTTCAACAATACTGAATGTATCTCTGTGTATTTACCTTTTCTTCCTAAGAAGGGTACAAAGATGTTGGTTTCAAAATTGGGAGTTTAGTCAAAGTATCTTTTGAGATTGTTTGGGGAAAACAGTGCTGGGCTAAGTTACTACTACCAATATTCACTTACACGTGAAATGTTATCAAATCTTGATTGATAGGTTTTGTGAAAATGGGCAAAGAAAAAAATATATTCCTTCCTTTTCTTTATATTTTCTTTATTATACGCTTACTAGCTAAATGCACTCCTTGTGCAGATGAAGTAATTTAAATTCTATAGTAGACTTTATTAAAGGGCTAATTAATAAGTAATAATTAATAAAGGACTAATGATGGTGATTGGTACACAGTAATCATACCAATTACAACTCCCAGTATTGATTTCAAATAATGTCAAAGGAGTGTATTAAAGGTGTTTGAATGAGCCAAGCAAATATGTTTATAGCTCTTCTCAGAGTATATCGTCACAAATCCTAATTATGTCCATGTGTGCAAAGTCTAAAGAATATCTGTTCCCTGCATGTGGACACTAAGGCAGGATGCTTGTAATTTGTCCTCATTTTATCCCACTGCTAATTGCAGTGAAGAGTGCCTACAAGATATCCTAACGGTTGGTTTTTTTCTACCTTTGGACAAGTTCTCCCCATGCATACTCGTGAAAACTTGAACTTTGCTAATTATCCCCCACTTCTGCCCATAACAGCTAAAGTGCCTGTACTGCATGCTACATTCCAGCCTTGGACCTCTGCCTTTTCTTTGGCCTCTAAGCTATTTAATGGATAAATAGATGCACTGCTGCTTAGGTGTCAGTCATATACCAAAGACACGTAAGGTGAATAAATAATTTTCTTTGGGTGTTCACAACTGTAGCGTTACTGATTTGAAGCTTCACTATCCAGAGCAGCTAGCAAAAGTCTCTTTGGACCTGGAGGAATTGGGTATGAGATCTGACTGAATGGGCAAGAAGATGCAATTCTATTAGTTGTTGCACTGAAGACAACTGTGCTGGCAGAGAACGTGTAAATGTAGAAGTTCTCAGTGGAGTTTGGTAGTTCATTAGAGGCAAGCACTGCGCAAACCCAAGCAAGTGGCAGGAGAGAAATGGCAAGAAGCCATTAATCCTAGTCCTAAATTGTGCCCTGATAACCCGGAGTAATGCATAGTAATAGATGTATGCCATTGAAATCTCTTATATTGTCATCGTTAATGTTGGTGGAGTCATTTGTCACACAAGTACTTGAATGAGTCTGATCCCGTTAGAATGCTGTTTATGGGAGTGTCATTATCCTTACAGGAAACCTGCTCCTTCTCTTTTTCTGTTACAGGAGGTATCTCTTTGCTTCTTGAGCATGAATCATGTCTACCGATTTTTTTTTAGGTTTTTTTATGTCTAGGCCACACAGGTCATCCTTGGGAGCTCTGTTACAATTTCACAAATGTTCATGTGGTATGCTGCTTGCCTTATGCTGTGATACTAGGCATTGATAGTTCATTGCAGTCCCATGTTGTAGGCTTTTTGTAGCTTGACTGCCAATGCTTGCCTGAGAAGGAAGATCAGACTGCTAGAGAGGGCACTAGGGACCCTTGCTTATTCTTCGCTCTCCAGTAAGCAGAGCGTGTTGAAGTGTGAGCTTGCAGGGCTCAAGTCATTCCACGTTAGTTGCCTATATGCCAGCTGTCAGGCTGTGGCAGATGTGAGGTAGGTTTAGCTCTGTGTCCTGTGTTTGCACCTTGGAGGCACAACAAGAATTTTCGCAGATTGTTTGGGATACTGATAGATGTTGGGCAGAACAAGGCCCACAGCAGGTAAAAGCAGGGACTGGGAGAATGAAGCACCCCCCCAACTGTAGGAAAAGAACAGGTTCATGACCATCTAAAGAACCTGAAGGTGCACAAGTCTGTGGGACCTGATGGAGTCCATCCACAGGTCCTGAGGGAGCTGGTGGATGCAGTTGCTAAGCCTCTGTCCATCATATTTGGTGGTCTGCTGAGGTTCCCACTGATTGGAAAAAAGGTCATATAGCCGCTATTTTTAAAAAGGGGGACTACAGGCCAGTCAGTCTCACCTCTGTGCCTGGCAAGATCATGGAGCAGATCCTCCTGGAAAATCTGCTAAGGCACGTGGAAAATAAGGAGGTGATTAGTGACAGCTAGCATGGCTTCACTAAGGACAAATCACACCTGAGCGATTTGGTGGCCTCCTATGACAAAGCTACAGAGATGGTGGATAGTGGCAGAGCAACTGACATCATCTACCTGGATTTGTGCAAGGCATTTGACACTGTCCCACATGACATCCTGGTCTCCAAACTGACAAGGCAGGGATGTGACAGATGGACCACTCAGTGGATAAGTAATTGGCTGGATGGCCACACCCAGAGAATTGTGGTCAATGGTTCAGTGTCCAAGTGGAGGCAAGTGACGAGTGGTGTTCCTCAGGGGTCAGTATTGGGACCAGTGCTGTTCAACATCTTTGTTGGAGACATGGACAGTGGGATTGAGTGTATCCTCAGCAAGTTTGCTGATGATACCAAGCTGTGTGGAGTAGTTGATACCCTAGAGGGAAGGAATGCCATCCAGAGGGACCTTGACAGGCTGGAGAGGTGGGCCAATACCAACCTCATTAAGTTCAACAAGGCCAAGTGCAAGGTCCTGCACCTGAGTCGGCACAACCCCAGGCAAAAATACAGGCTGGGGAGCGAATGTCTAGAGAGCAGTCCTGAGGAGAAGGACTTGGGGGTGGTAGTAGATGAGAAGCTCGACATGAGCCGCCAGTGTGCGCTCGCAGCCCAGAGGGCCAACCACATCCTGGGCTGCATCAAAAGAAGTGTGGCCTGCAGGGCCAGGGAGGTGATTCTGCCCCTCTGCTCTGGTGACGCCACACCTGGAGTACTGCGTAGAGCTCTGAAGCTCTCAGCACAGGAAACACATGGAGAGGGTCCAGAGAAGGGCCATGAAGATGATCAAAGGACTGGAGCACCTATGCTATGGAGACAGGCTGAGGGAGTTGGGGCTGTTCAGCCTGGAGAAGAGAAGGCTCTGGGGAGATCTTATAGCAGCCTTCCAGTACCTGAAGGGGCCTACAGGAAAGCTGGAGAGGGGCTTTTCATCAGAGAGGGTAGTGATAGGACAAGGGGTGATAGCTTTAAACTGAAAGAGGGGAGATTTAGGTTAGAGATTAGGAAGAAATTCTTTACCATGAGGGTAGTAAGGCACCGGAACAGGTTGCTCAGGGAGGTTGTGGAAGCCCCCTCCCTGGAGGTGTTCGAGGCCAGGTTGGATGAGGCTTTGTGCAGTCTCGTCTCGTGCGAGGTGTCCTGGCTCATGGCAGGGAGGCTGGAACCTGATGATCTTTAAGGTCCCTTCCAACCTTAATCATTCTGTGATTCTGTGACATGATTGGACATCATCTGGAACACTGGATGGATGGAGTTAAAAGACTACCTTGTCATTACTGGCTGCCTACCCAGTTAGGTTTTCTAGAGTGAGCTTAGCTTTCCCTGTTGCCTTTGTTGTAATGATTTTTACCAGAATCTGCTAATTGTACCCCCTGGGTGCAGGGTAGGGGCCATCTTCTACCTTTAGTCCAGAGAGGAAGTTGAATGTCTCTTCTTAGCTTCAAGTGGATTTAATAAATAAGTGATACCTACTTCAGGTTAGGATTTGTGTTTTCATCTCCTCCTCTTGAGCAGAAGGTTTGTGGCCTTCACCTTACAGGGTGGCTACTTCTGTGTAGCCATCTGTCTAATTTACAGGAACTAGCAAAAACTAACTGTGAGATCCAGCCACCACAGTTCAGGAGCTAACAAAGCTCTATGAGATGAGTCTTCTCAAAACTCCAGCATAGTAGGGGGCCATTTCATAGTTCCCAGGAGCCAGATGGGATGTAGTGCTGTTTATTGTGGTTCCTTACTTGCTGAGGCCATCTCAGTCAGTTGACTTGCCTCTTGCATTCCAAGATTATGTTTAGTATATCGGAGACACATGCATCAAGGCAGATTGTTTTACAAAATATACTTCATCTGTTCCTCTTCTCTTTTCAGAGGTGTCCAGCCCTTTAAAAGACCAAGTCAACTCTGCTTTATAGGTTAGTGTGTCATGTAGTCTGTTTCCCTCTTTTAGAATTTTGATAGCTGTACTTCCAATTGCATATCAAGATACCTGCTGAGAGATCTTGTGCTTTTTACCAGGTTGAAAAGATTGAGGGAGAGGAAATTGGTTAAAGGTGAACAGTTTTCTGCAGTTCATTTTTTAGAGGATTTTTCATCTGTACATCAAAACAGTTTAGTTAGTTTTGCAAGTGTCCAATGTCAAACATATATATTACTAATTTTCAGTTTAAGAAAATGAAAAATGTCTGCTTAGCTTTGGGAATTCATGAAAACCTACTGTATTTCTCCAATTGCATGGAATTGTAAAGTTCTCAAGCTTCCCCTGTACACTAGGAATGTAACCATCTGTTTCTTACCAGTTTGTGACCAGTGCTCGCATTCACCATTTTTGGTGAACATGATCAGTTTAGCTCTGCTTCTGCTCTTGTCTACAGCACTGCTGTTTGTCAACAGTCCTTGTATCTAGGCTACACTCTAACAGTGTTTCCGGCAGTCAGTTCTGGAAATATCTGGTGCCTTGACCCTTGCTGCTTCAGCATTTTGATAAAAAATGCTTCAGGGTAGTACAAAAGCTAACAGTGTATTGATGGCTGTTCCTTGGCTCATTCTGCTGTCAGGATAATCCTGCTAGCTCTCTGAACTGATACTCGATCCATGTTGTCCAAAAGGGTGAAAAAAAAATAATTACACCATTGTTGAGAAGAAAGGTTCATTGCCAACTGTGTTGTTTAAAAACTTAATGTTTAGGGCTCACTAGGTAACTGATGGGTGTGACTGTGTAACATAGGCTGCAACAGAACCTTAGAGGACAAAACCCCAAAGTTGACTGTATCTTGTCACTGCTAAGTTTAACCCTTAAAAAAAGTTTCTTGTTTGTTAAAAGTAATAACTGAGTTGATTCTGATTTGTTTCACATTTCCATAATGTTTCATTTTCTACTTAATTTTCTCAGGCACATATAGGGTACCACATTTTATTTTCACAATATATACCCATTGCTCTGTATAGCATTTGAATGAAGTTTAGCTTCTAAATGTCACAGTCAGTATGAAAACCTTCAGCTTGAGCGTTCATACTTTTGTTTGTGAAATAAGGTCATAATTTGGTGTAAAGCTGTGCTGACAAAAGTGGTGGTGTTGTCTTGCTTTGCATGGAACAAGTTAGGGAATTCAGAGGTGAGGATGGAAGGCTGACACTGACTTCCTAGCGTTCAGTTTCTGTTCACTCACCTATAAGATGGTTACTATTTTTATCTTTGTGGCTGGTTTCCCTTATTCTTGTAAACCACAGGGATACTTTTAGTGTTACATTTAAAGTTAACAGTTCTTTAGGATTACTCCAGGTACCAGAATTAAGAATTCCCAAAGCAGGACTAACTAAATTTATTGAGTTAAAAGTGAATCTATGTACAATTTTACTGTTTGATTGCGAAACTTTGATTTGGCTGTATTTCTGGACACAAACAATGCTAATTTTCAATCTTTCTTGTAAACTAGGCAAATGGTGGCTCGAAGTTTGCTGGACACTTTGAAGGAAGTCAGTGATGATGAGAGAGATTGTATTGCTGTGTTGGAGAGAATCAGCAGATTAGCTGATGATTCAGGTAGGTAGCATTGAACATTTTCTGGGTTAATGAGGGAGAGTCAGAACTGCTGAACCTGAGTTCAGCACAGGATCAGTATGTTCTTTATTCAATATTCAAACTAGGCTTCTGCAACTGCAATAAAATACTGTAAAATTTCATTTTGCTAAATCATCTCGCCAAAGATTACTCTTTTTCTTACTATTTTCCTCAAAAAAATTAAGCCCCTTTAAAATGTAGGACTACCACTTTCCATTAGTACATTATAAAATAACTTTTATTGTGTACTTTGGCTATTCAGCAGGTCTACATGATTATTTTAGATTTGTAGATAAAGATTAATTTCTTGCCTTGAAAAGAATCTTTCAAAACATCTGTGCAGAACTCCCATTAATTCTGATAGAATTTAAATGCTGAAGTTGTTCCCTTGGTCCCTTTTGTGCAACCAGTTGTGAAGAGAACCAGCAGGAACTGGTAAGCAAGGTGCAGATACAAGGAATGAGTAGAAGGGCTCTGTAGATACAGAGGGGCTCTTGCTCATGAGTATATTGAGAATACTGGCAAAACCAGAAGAATACTGAAAAACAAATGTGAAAGAAAAGCAGTGGGGGAGGGGATGAAGGGAAGAATGGTGTGGATAGAGCTGCAACAAATTCCAGGTTGAAGATGCTCTAGAAAGAGTTAAGGGCTTGATTTCAACATAGCTGTACAGTACCAGAAGGAAGAAGGAAGGCTTTAGTGGCAATATACTAGAGAAGATCTCAAGTTAATTTTTTTTTTGTCATTGTAGGAGTGCTGTGGAGAGAAACTTGTATTAAATCTTGTATGGAAGAAAGTGTTTCTTCTGTTTAATGTCTGTTAGTTTTTCTCCCTTCTTCTGGAGTTGTAGAACATAATGCTTTCCAAGGGTAAAAAGGTATTCTGCTAATTTCTGTTATTCTGCTCTTTTCTGTTACTCTGTCATTGCTGTCTTCATTTAAAATGCACGTTTTTATTTTTCTGAGGGAATGTCCTTGTTTAGCTAGGAAAAATATCCTGTTGTAAGCATTATGTAATTGTGTTGAGTACCTCTCCAAGGATTCTTTAAGAGGAAAAAAAAAGACACTATTCATTTAGGTTTAAATGTGTCTTTAATTGAAAATGGTGGCATGCTACTGTTTCTAGAGTGCTTTCCTAGCAAAACTCTGCTTCTGAAATCTGCAAATACACTGCTTGTTTGTGTGATCATGTTAACAGATTTGAGCGTCAGAAACTTTCTGAAGCTTCATTTCAAGTTTGGAAAATAGGACAGATGTGTCCAGGGGAAAATGGCCTTGTGCAGCAACGTTGCAGCCTTAGGCTTCTAATTGGTGACCAGCTAAGTGTGTCAAATTGAAGTTTGTTTAGGTATAATGTAGTGAAAGCCAAGAGTTGAGCTAAAATCAATTTATTTCCTTTAACTAAGGTGGAATACATTTTTAGTTGATATTTTCTAAGCATCAAGCAGCATTTCAGGCTTTTCCTGTGTTGTAGAAGTTGTCTCAGATCTGCCAAACTAGTAGCACTGGATTCTGCAGCTGCCCCACAAATAAAATTTCTGCAAACTTAACTCAGTTTTGTGCCTTGAGCAGTTACAATATTGGACTTAACCTGTTTCTGTAAGACAGTTAATTAGAATATCCTTGTGTCTTAAAGCATGTGAAAATTCATTAGGGAAATAGATCTGCTTTGTGTCATCTTAATATATATTGTGCTTGACTATTATTCACACTGCAGCACAGTGGTTTTTGGTGGTGTTTTTTTTTTGTTTTTTTTGTTCTTTGCTATTACTGGACTTTTTTTTTTTTCTTTGATGCTTTTTTCCATTTGTGATATTTTTTCCAACTTGTTCTGTAAACAAACAATTTAATTTGGAATAAGAAAATAGGATGAAAAAGTATCTGTGCATTTTGACTTGCTTGGTTAAAGCCAGATGTCTTTAGGGTTAGAGCCATCCTGTAGTCAAGCCTTCATGTTTAAATATAGCCTTCATGTATAAATAAATAAAAATAAAAACACACTGTAGAGAAGTCAAGCTAAACTATATATGGGACTTCTCATTTCTAATAGGTGATACTTATTAGTGTTATACCTGTTTTTTAATATTGGAAGGTATTTGTGTTCTGTCAAATCAAGTCTCAGCAAGTGAGGTATTTTTTTTGCAGTAGTTGCTTTAATTTGCTTTGAATTGAAGAATGTACCCTGGTTCCACAAAATCGATGCTGTCTTTGTGTTACTGCTGCCATTATCTAAAATACAGGTAAAGCATTGAGCTAGAAATAGCCACTGCCTTGACATTGCCTAAGCAGTCCTCTGTCCTGTTAATGCCTTGCAACTTCAGAAGTCCTGCAGTCAGGTTGATGTTTTTCAGATGTTGTTTTTGCTTGAAAAAGAAACATGTTAAAGGCTTTATTTTTGGTTGGGCATGAGTTTGTTTGTGGGGTTTTTTAGGGTGTTTATGCCTTTTTTTTTTTTTAAACTGAGGCTATAACGAGACAGCCATTTCTGTGTTTGAAAGCAAGAGACCTTAAAAACAATAATTATTTTTATTCTTCCTGTCCTGTGATAACACTTTGAGAAGGTAAATGTCATCACTGTTGTGCTGAACGCTGCATTAATATGAAATAAAAAATAATCTTTGCCAGAAATAGATCTGTATGGAAGGCACAAAAAATAATGAGACTATGGTTTGGCATGATTGAGGCAGATATTGACATACCAACTGGCCAGCCATGGCCTAAATTTTTTGAGGTATGATGGCAAAGGCAAATACCCGTGCTAAGGCTATTTTTAAAACACAGTCAACCAAAAAATTTTCAAAGAGCTTTTGACGGGACTCATTTGGACTCTGAGTAGTGCCATTAATATCAATAATTTATGAAAGTTGCTTTTGAGGAGGGGAAGAATTAAGTATTGCCTACACTTAAAGAATACTAAGTGATGTTTAACATAAGTCTGTCAACAGCCAGCGTGTGGGTTGCAGGTGTAGTTGTGATGAACTATGTTTTGTGAAGCAGAATTCTGATTACTGTTGTGTAACCGCATGTACAAATGATTTAAAGTGGGTCTTCTCCTGACAGGGTACTTTGGACATTTTCTAACGAATCAGTACCAGTTTACATGTGGTTTTGCAGGCTTAAGATCACTAGTGTGTTTCTACTGGGTAAAAAATATCCACTTCAGGTGATACTGGAATTAACCTGCTCCCAGTGCTGATGGAATACAGGTATTGCTGCGCCCTGGTATCCTGTCCTGCTGTGTGTAAATGGCAGCTGTTCCAGTGGAGGAAAATCATCAATGGCAGTTGGGGAATAATCTGCCATCTCCAGCCCTCTCACTTGCCAAAGAAATTTTTTATCCATGTCTTAGTTGTTTGTCTTCATTGCTGTCATTGGGTGTTATGGTGAAGTCTGTGATTTTGCTCTGGGGTTTGGGTATTTTTCAGTCTTTCTGAACTCTGGACTTTCCTACTGTCTTTGGTAGAGAGTTTCTTAGAATAGTTACAACTGTTGTAAGAAAGGAACTACCTTGTATTGCTTTTGAATCTACTGTTTAATCACTTTGTAATCCTTCTGTTTCTTTAGGGATGTTGGGTATGGCTTCCAACTTAGATGTTTTTATGGTGTCTTTGAACCTATAGAAGCCAAGAGGCAGCTTGGCATAGAAGCTTAGTGCTTGGCAAATGTTTACTTATATCCCGTAAACCCTTGTTAGTGATGAAGTGCTGATCTTTGTCTTAAAAGAGCTGGGCCTTCTTTCTCAAATGTAGAGTAGCTGCAGACTTATGTGAGCTTGAACAAGGCCCTTATGTCTGTCTTTTTCACTTGAGTAAATCTGTATTAATCAAACTTTTTTTTTTGGTGCCAGCTTGTGAATGACTTACCTGATATAAGGATTCATCACTGTGTACACAAGTACAACTAACTGGCTTTGACAGTTGGCCTCAGCCAGAATTACTGCATTATTGGCATCTTGCTGAGTGTGCTTGCAAAACTGGGCATTAGCTATAAATGTTATTTTGTGAGGGTTCTTTTAGAGGCGAGTCTGTATCTTCATTTCTAAAATATGTGTTGTTTTAGTGTATTATTTAGTAGATTTAATAGATGCATATATGTATCTTTCTAAAGAAATGATGGGGGAAAAGGAAGTGAGTTCCTGGAGGACTAGTGCTTATTTGCTTGAATATAACAAACTAGATTTTTTTTTTTTCTTCTAAATGAAAAGTAGTCTCTTTACTGCACAGAATCAGTTGTGAATGCAGTTTGCAAAACAAACTGATTTCAAGAAGACAATTGTTAGGCTATTTGGTCATTAAGTTTTGAAGCTGTATAACCAGTCTTAACGTGAATGACCTCACAACCCTAATTATTTAATAGCGGGCTTAACCTGTGTTAGTAAGACCATTTCAATTAGTGCCATTGATGTAGTGAGAGATGCCAACACTACCTGTCAAATAACACATATCATAGAATTTAATTTAACAAAATCTTCCTATGTAAGCGATATTAATGGGAGGACTAATATTTGCCTTTCCCAGCTGTCAACAGCTCCACCTGTTTTTTTTCTGCCTCCTTCATATTTCTGGAATTTCTGTACCTTTTCTCTAATCCCCTGCTGCACTAAGAATTTTTTCCTTTGCTTGATGTGATCCTCTTTTGTCTCTCCATGCATCTGATGGATGACTAACAGTGACTTTACCCTCTCTCATTAGTCTGAATTTCACTCATCATTCTGCCAGTCAGTAATGAAGTCCATTTTTGGTTAGTGAAAGAAAAGAACCTGACTACTGAAGCAGCACATACATCAGACACACCAGTCTTTCTGATGGACTCCTAAGGTATAAGGGACAGGCTCTGGTTATGTTCACTTGTCTAGATTTTCTTTTGTCTTTGAAAAAGGTAGGAAAGTTGGAGAAACAAATGAAACAGGAGAGAAATCGAAAGGGAAAATACAGATGACACTAGAAGGAAAAAAAGAGGGGAAGTTACAGTTATATTTGGGAAAGAAGGGGATAGATGAAGTCGAGTTGATAAACTATAGAATTTATTTAAACTTTGTCTTTGATCACACAAATGTTGTTAAGTATAGACATGTATACAAATCCAGCACCATTGCCCATTGTCATGGGCAGACTGGCATCGTAGTGTGCTGTGTGCCTTACACGCAGGCTGAATACAGAAATGGGAATCTATACAGGGGAAGGGCATGAAGGTGTTTTCTGTGCAGCTTGTTTCTCTCTAGTACATATAAATATTTTCATTTGCCTTTCACCAAAATATTTGTTTTGAAGAATGAAAGTGTAAATGCATAGCTGTGCGGTTAAACCTTTAGTTCTTACTCACAACCCTTAATAAGAACAAATCTTCATGTGTACATAAAACATTCATCAAAATAGTCAGTTAAAGTGGTGTTAACATCACCAGTAGTTGTTCTTCATGCACACTGTATATACACATTTACAACACAAAAGCTTACAGTCCCTTACAAACCTAGGGGAAATTGACAGCTGTTTGTATTCCAGAATGGTAATTTTGTAATAATGAAAGCTTTGCAGAATTTCTTCTAAATACTGTATGTTGTTGCAAAATCAGTTATTGTGAAATAAATCTAGTTGAGAGCTGGCTCTGGAATGATTACTTCATTTCCAAATAACTGTGCTGGAGCAATTAGTTGGTATTATACTGTGCAGCTTTGCGATAATCCCTTTTTAATTTCCAGTATACAGCTAACCCATTGTGCTTTACTTCCTCATACCTGAACTGGAATACAGAGTGAACTGAAGCCGCTGCATGGATGAAATAAACATTACACATTTATAATTAATTATTTTCATTCCAGTACCGGAAGGGGGCCTACAGAAAATCTGGGGAGGGGCTTTTTACAAGAGCACATAGTGATAGGACAAGGAGTAATGGTTTGAAACTGAAGGAGGAGGGATTTAGGTTAGAGATCAGAAGGAAATTCTTTAGTGTGAGGGTAGTGAGACACTGGAACAGGCTGCCCAGAGAAGTTGAGGAGGCTCCATCCCTGGGGGTGTTCAAGCCCAGGTTGGATGGGGCTCTGAGCTACATGGTCTAGTGGGAGGTGTCCCTGCCCATCCATGCAGGGGAGTTGGAACTTGATAATCTTTAAGGTCCCTTCCAACTCAAACCATTCTGTGATTCTGTGATAAAGGAAAGCTAAGTCTGTGTGCTAGAAGTAGCTAGATGAGTATATTGCTGTCAAATTCTAGGGGAAATGTAAATGTTTTTTCATAGATGGGGAAGGAATAGTTTATTTTCTGATTTTTTTAGTCCGTTTGGGATATTGATTTAAATTATGATTTGTGAAATAGCTAAAACTGAAGGTTGGTGTGTGCAGATCACAGTCTGCCCAAATTCTAGAGATGTTGGTTGCAATATATTGCTCATTTCACGTGTTCTAGAAATTGAGAGAGGTAGAGCTTGTCATCTTACTCTGGCAACTTTTCAAAGTTATTTCACAAACAGAAGAAATGGAAGTCCATTTTCACTTTCTTCTGTCATTCTTTTAGTTTTGCTTGATTTCTAAAACTTAGTTCAATGTAATTCCATGTCTAGAGAATACACAAGACCTGATAGAAGGAAATAAAGTGTTAATGAGAAAAGTATGAGTTTGTTTCTGAGGTATAATTTTTATATTAATATTTATTTCCTTTTTTTTCATTGTGGTACTTTTGTTTGATTGTTTATTTTTACAAGTTGCAGCACTTTTTCTAGCATCCTGCTACTTTCAAGCATAGAGTTCTACCTTCAGGAGATAGTTCGAAAAGAGCAACTTTTTAAATACTTGGGCTGCCAAACAGAAAAATAGTTTTCCAAGCAAATGTTATGGAGAATCTAATTGTACACAGTATTTTCCAGAGTACTTAAAATAGAAACTTTCAGTCTTGATGTGAAGCAAAATTCTCTGCCCAGTTTTTGTTTATACTGTGTGGAAGGTCTGGTCCTGACTGTATTGTACTGTGCGAAAAATAAGTAATACAGATGTATTCCCCAGCTGGATAAGCTTATGCTTTAAGAAGCTGCATGTAATAGTTTTAACTGATACTGCCATGCTCTGTTCACTGTGTTGATGACCAAACCATAAATTCGGTTCTAAACAGCAGAAGAGTTTAAACAGAAATGGCAGACACTGTCATGTACTGAAGCCTGCTGGAATGTGTATTTGGAGCTGCCACCCACCTAAGCTACAGACAAAGCTGAGCAATGGGTGGAGGGAATGAGAATGTACTGTATCTTTAGTAGAAGTTTTTTGCATTGTTGCTTGGTCTTAGGAAACTTAATGCAAAAAAAAACAAGCTCTACTGTAACCCTATCTGCAAGATTAGGCTCTATTCAGTATACACTGGAACATATGCTTCAACATTTGGAAGAATTGAGCTCTTATCTAAATTGGTAAGCTTAAGGTTCAGGTTCTTGCATAGCAGCAGTAATTCCCCTGGAAAGTACAAAAGCCTCTTTGGTAGTGAATTACAGTGTTGCATTACAGAGCCAGTTGCACACACAGTGCTGGTTTGTTTGTTGGTTTGAAATGACCTTACTAATATCACAGAGCCACGTACTTAAAAGTTAGGGAATGTAAGAACTAAGGTGACTTTACAGTTCGAATTCATTCCTTGGCATGAATTTTTCAAATCTTTAACTGCATCATCTCATTTGTTTGTGATCCTCAAAAAGCCAGAGCTTGCTTAGTAGCTCAGGAAGAAGGGGAGCTCACTTTACGAGAGCAACTCTTCAATATTGTCAGACAGTGCGGCCACTCTCTTAAATGCTGCACAATAGATCAACCCTGTTCTGAAGAAGAAAGCATCTCATCTTCTTTTGTAGTCATTGCTCTCTTACTGTAGTGCTTCATAAAGAAATTTATGAACTCAATTTCACAGCAGACCTAGTCAATTTGGGGAAAGGGAGTGTGTTGCCATTACTCCGCTAGTGGTTGGGCAAACTGTAGAGCTATCAAAATCGCCCATTTTGAGTGCCTAGTGTCCAAAGCTTTATATGTAGCTCTTGATATTCTTAATACAGAGCTCTTGTTGGCTTTGATTGCAATGGTGGTATTTCCTCAGCAGTGAAGACACAGAGTTCAGACTGCAATCAAATAAGCAGTGTGCGATTACTCTGTGAAGAGTTTGGCTTGAGCGTTTTGCATAGCTTCATAGCTTCATGCTATGCGCAAAGGAACAAATCAAGTTTGTCAACGTTTTACTTCTTTCACTCTGTTTGGATGGTAATATCACAGTAAGCAGTTCCTGTGCTCTCTTACCATTGCTTGCTTCCATCAACAGATAGTTCTGCTACTTGAGGGAGATGTGTGATTGCACAGAGAGACCAATCTAAGTGCCAGTTCTTGCTATTTAATCATGCTGCTGTGATGGGGCAAAAGCTGTGTCAGCCAGATCAGTTCGTTGATACTGGCTGCACAAACAGTTGCATTGGCATAATAGGAAAGGCCAGCAGCAAGTTTTGGGTTTGGGAGGGTGGGAACTGCCTGAAGCAAATTTAGGAACAGTTTAAGAAGCACTGCTGCCAAACATGTGGCCTCAGCCAAATTTCTCTTCTTCTCTCCCCCTCCTCTCTGCTCTCCCCACATCAGTCATCTTCTGTCTGCTGCAAGGAATGAGGCAGGAGTCCTAAGAAGGGGAAAGACATCCCAGTGATATGTGTTGTGAGACAAGCCTCTTGTATCCTTAGATCATGTCCTGGGCATGTTTTGAAATAGCAGCCTTATGGCATAGGAGGGAGCAAGTCCATCCAGTGCAACATTAGACCCTAGTTCCAGTTTCTTGTCCAGCAAGTTTCAGTCTCCCTTCCCTTTAGTCATTGGTTTTATCTCCCTGTTACTCACCTCTCAGCCCTCCTTACCCCACCTGGTGGTTCCTCATTCTGCTTTGTTTCCCATCTGCAGCCTTTTTCAGTGAGTAGTTCTTGAGGGAGGGGCTGTGTGCAGTCTGTCTGCAGTGATGATGCCTTTCTCCATCTCAAAAACGTGCTCAGCAGCAAAGGACTCTTCAATTTGTAGTTGCTATGCTCTCTGGGCAGCTACCGGGCAGGTGGAAATGGAGTGTGTTTTCAAGGCATCTTAGCTCTGACACCTTTGGGCAGTTTTTCACACAGGTGGAAAAAAAACATCGAGATATAAAAGGACCCCTTTCTCTGCCATATTTCAAGCTTCTCTGCCAGAAGTGAAGAAACTAGCCCTTATCTGACAAAAATAAGATGACCAGAATTCAACGTAGGAAGAAAATAGATGGTTTTGCCAATATAATTTTGAAGACAGCTGATCAGCTTTGGTTAATTTTTTTTTCATGTATGTGTGTCTGAGAAAACCTCCTCCTAATGAAGAATTGCACCTTATGCTATTTCATGTTATTAGGACTGCTCTGGCAAATTTTCATAAGGAAGTGAAGGATGCATACATAGCAGTGCTAAGTGTAGTTAAACCTGGTTTTGCAAAAAGATGGTGCTTGTCAAAATTAAGCTTGACATAAACATGCTGACATGAACACTGGAGAATATAGTTTGTGTGTACAGGACTGTAAAAAGCTTATTCTGGCAGTATCTGGTAGTATGCTTGTAAACATTTATTTGGCCTTGTTTGGTTTTATTTTGACCCTGACAGAGCCAACAGTGCGGGCAGAACTGATGGAACAGGTGCCTCATATTGCTATGTTCTGTCAAGAAAACAGACCTTCAATCCCATATGCTTTTTCCAAATATTTACTGCCTATTGTGGTACGATACCTCGCTGACCAGAATAACCAGGTGAGTGTGTTTTATGAATAATTGATTAGCTAGTTGAATATACCTGGTGTTGAGGTTTGCCAATTTAAATTATCATACAAGTGTGAAATATTTTGGGGTAAAAATGTTTTGAATTACATTAAATACATGGCACTCTGAACTTTTAATTAAAGAAAATTTGTAACAATTTTTTATCTTGTGTCGTGTTCTGATTTTGAGGCCTTTTATCTAGTATTGTATTCTTCTGGACAAAATCAAACAGTCATTTGATAAGCTTACATAATTCAAATTCTGGCAAAAGGAACAGTAGTTATGAAAACTGACTCCTTGGTATAATTCCATTTTTTAACACCACTGTGTACCTTCCTAACCAGTTATTTGTATATTGATCCAATAAAGCTTTTGGATTGGATGTGTGTGGTTTGTTTCTCTGCATGTATGAGTTAGCTTGTCTAAAACTTTCTCTAGTCTTCTCCACGTAATTTCAGACCAAACTAATCCTAGGTGAAACATTATTTTAAGCATTTTAGGCCTTTGAGTTTGTCACCTTTTTTTCTTACCCTTTCCATAATTAAAAATAGGTACCAAAACCTATCTTTCTTAATAGTTGGTTTGCTAATTTGTGTATAATACAACAACCATACTTGTGTTTGATATTCTCTTGCTAGCAGACCAGTGGTTGCATTAATAGTCTTAACTTCTGTTAGTATTCCATAGTTCATTTAGTTGGTTTGCTCTGAAACAAAGATCTTGAAGGCTTTTTTTTAAATTGCTGCTTGGCAGTATATAGTCTCTTGTTTTATGTAATGTTTTCTCTTCTGATGAATACTTCTTGAGAGGCAGGGGTTAGCCACACACAAAATTAGTTATTACTGGTTATCTTATTTTTATACAGGTTTTTTTTTTTGTTAGATGGGACTAAGCAAAATTGTCTCTCAGAACTTGAAATCCATTTGAAATAAATACAGTTACTAATTTTCAGCCAAACGCGTTAATCTCAGAAAAAGGATTCGTTTAATAAAATGCACATTCCTTAGAACTTTGTTACTCTCAGTTATTTGTGTTGCTTTTCTTGCATGAGCTTTGCCATGACTATGCAGGACGCGCATTTAGACAAAAAAATAAAAAACCCCTATCTTCAAATTCCTTGGCTCAATTTTTTGTCTGTTTATGATAGGTCAGAAAAACAAGCCAGGCAGCACTGTTAGTTCTGTTGGAGCAAGAACTCATAGAGAGATACGATGTGGAGACCAAAGTATGCCCTGTTCTGATTGATCTGACAGCTCCAGACAGCAATGACGATGTGAAGACTGAAGCTGTGGCTGTAAGTAACAGCAATACCAAATCACACAGTATAAAGTTTGCTTGGATGCTTAGTATTGCAGTGGTGATAGTATGTTTCCAGAATGCACATCCTTCTGGTATTGAAGAGAAAAAAATTACATTGCTTTCCATAACTAATCTGTAACTTTTTCCATGCTGTTTTACACAATGTCAGGGATAGGTTTAATTCAGTAGCATATATATGCTGTAAAGAATAATCCACCTGGACAAGACAGAACAGGGGATTAATTTTGACTCCTAAAGCATCTGCTATTGTTGGCTTTTTATTTTTTTTTACATTGGTTTGTTTTATCTAAGTTTAAATTGCACAGGTGGAAAATTTCCTTCAGTGAAAAATCTTTAATGCTTGAGTTCTGTTGGTCTTTGCTATATGTCTGTTCTCTTTATTGATTTTATTTTGTTTTATTGGATGAAGTAATAAACATCCGAGTTGATTAACTTATAGTTGGTTGGTGGGTTTTTTGCAATAATAATTATTATTAATAATAAAATTATGTGTTGAACTAAAATAAGAAGGAAATAAGATTTATAAAGGAGAAGTGGCTGAAGATAGAGGTCCTTATGTTTCCCTTGAAGTTTTGCAATGTGTGTTTATGCTTCTTGCTGGGTGTGGGATTTTTTTGTTTTGTTTTGATTTTTTTCTTAAATTATTTTTGGTTGAGAGACCTTATATTTTACTTTAATAATGTGGCTGGACTTGTAAACAATAAGCAGGCTGGGCATTATTGTATTTGGCACCAAATTTCTAGTACTTTCTTGAAGAAGCTTACGGATACACAAGGGAGTGACATTTAAAACAACTGTTTTACCTATCTTCGTTGTTTTGAGGATATTGGAACTTGAAAAAGGTTTCTGAAGCTCACTGAGCCCCTAGAGACTAGAAAAATATTAATTAGTAATCAGAGGAAAATGAATTAAATTATTTCTACTCACACGATTAGGAAAGTTAAACATAAAATTATTTTGAATTACCTTATTTTTTTAAGAAGTTGAAGTAAAAATCAGAATGAAAGCGCAGTTAGAGGGAAGAGCTGTCTCTTTTTTTGTTACAATATGCTTTTTCATTAAGTTTATGTTAAGGTGTTGCATATGTGCAATATGGAGTAGTGTTGTAATGAAGTTTTAAATCACACAGAAGTTGTAGAATTCACCTAGGCATATTGCCAATAATTTTCTGTTAATTGTAAATATTAGTTATTGAGATACTGAAAGAATATTGTACATTTTTTTCATTTTTTTTAAGTCTAGTAAAATATAAGAGTACTTTCTGAGAGTTCAGTTATCTTCATTATTTAGGAATTTGATCTAGTTCAGTGAAAGACCCATGTCTTATGGCTATGTTACATAATGGGGGAGAATAAGATAAATTAAAAACAAATGCTTTTTGCACAAGTGGCCAAACCTTTTCAATTAAAAATATGTATTTTTTTCAATATTTGTCACAATTTTCAATAAAAGTATGTGCATCAGAATGAAAAGTAAATGGCCTGTGCTTAACTGACATGGAATTGTGTGTTGTGCAAGCATCTCTGATGAGTATCTGTCTTGCCATTAGATAATGTGCAAAATGGCCTCCATGGTTGGAAAGGACATCACGGAAAGACTTGTTCTTCCTAGGTTTTGTGAGATGTGCTGTGACTGCAGAATGTTCATGTTCGTAAGGTATGAATTATCAGCATCTGATCTGGATTATCTGTGAAAGGAGTGTCATCAACTTGGAACTTGCATGTGTCTAAATGACTCTTCCCTGCTAGATCTTATCTGTGATGTGTATAAGTGAAAGCTATGGAGTTTCTTTTGTAGATTCCATTTCCACAGATTTTATATTTGACACTGGGGTTTTTCCAGAGTCCCTACCTTTATTATCAGAAACAATGAAAGAATCTGCTTGTCCTTGTCATTGTGTATGTATCCACAAACATGTGAACTAACTGTAACTGGTACAGCATCAGCCACCTGAGCTCATATCTCTATGCATAGATGGAATTGAAGATGCTAATTAAGATGAAATAAGCTAGTACTCCATCAGGGTATTTAGGTGCTGAGGCTGTGTTTTGGTTTCAGCCTTCCATTGCACAGCTCATTTTTCTTGATAACTGCTTGTGTTCTTTCATTTGATAGCACTTTGAATGGTTTTTATTCTCCCTCCCTTTCACTTGAATTCTGGGCTGATTCTTTCCACATAGAAAAAGTCTGACTGGGCTTAAAATGAATACAACTGGTATTAATTCATTTATTATTTTTTTTAAACCATGGGAACTGATGGGATGGGGAAGTGGCTGATACTGAATTTGTACTGAAACCTGTTTTTATGGTTTTAAAAGCTTTTTACATTTTACCTTTGATTTTGTTTGCTGTATTAAAACTATGGTCTTAGTGGTTATTTCTTCCATTTTATCTGTAAGGTATGTGCAGCCAATTTTGGAGATATCTGCAGTGTGGTTGGGCAGCAAGCCACTGAAGAAATGCTGGTAAGCCATTTCTTGAAGGATTTTTCTTTTTAATACAAGTCAATAGTGGACTTAAACAAGGTACAGAGAAGGGCAGCTAAAATTATTAGGCAACCACTACATTCACTTAGTAAGGAGAGACTAAAGCTGTGACTCTTCAGTTTTCCTGGCATAAGGTTATTGTTGACATACACAAAATCTTGAAAAAATTACTGTGAATACAGAACTCTTACTTGCCAAGTCACAGTGTAGAGCTAAGGGGTACTCTCAATTCTAGAGCTAGGAGGAGGATTTAAACAAGACTGAATAAAATACCTCGGGCTGTGGAGACTATTCGCAAGCTCAAAAATACAGTAGGCAAGAAATAGGCAGGAATATGTCTTCTAATGTCCATAAATGCAGTGCAAGATTGAAGATACAGGAGAAGCATGGTGAGTATAGGCTGCAAGAAGTGGCTAGGCTTGTGTGGTCTCTTTAAACAACATCACTTAATGCTGCTGTTCATTGATTTAGTCTTCTAAAGTCAGTTTTCCTGACACTCAAAAAGCCTCACAACCCTGCTGGGAAGGAGTGAAAGAGAAAGAAAGTCAGAGAAAATAAGTGAATATGGGCATTAAAAATTAAATAAAGGAAAGGGATACAAATTAAATATGGAAAAACAGGGAACTGGATGGAACAGTGAGCAGAGGATCCTTAGCAGTGTCCCCCCATTCCCTCGGCAGGCCAAAGAGCTGGTGGATATTGCTAGGCTTGGAGACGTGGCAGGGCAGAAATCAGCCTGACAGTCTCTGGGATCCTTCTTCAAGCTTTCTCCTTTTGGGGTTGGTGGGCAGTGAGCTGTAGTGCCAGAGGAGGTTAATAAGTCAGTGCCATGAATTAGCAAGGGATTTATACGTGTAAATGCAGGCATCACTTCAAGAGGCTCCGCAGCCTTTTGCAGACCTGATATTGGAACAGGTATGCCAAGTGTGACCCTCAGGGCATTTCTTATGTTCTTACAGCATTTGCTGCTTTTTTCCCTAGGTACTGTGTGATTGAAGCCATTTGATAATGAAGTATTATTGTGCAGATTTGCATCCCACACGTTTCTTGATTGGAGGTGTAAATAGGTTTCTCATACAAATGCCCTGTTAGTGATACATGTAGTGAATTTTGATTAAAACTTTGTAGAGTTGCAACTAGATTATTAAATGAAAAAGTGGTGGTTATTTTATGTGAAGGCAGTAACATGTGGCTAGATGGTTGAGGATCCCTTTCCATAACAGAAAATACCATTTTCTGCTCTTTTTGGATTATTAAAGAAAAAAAAACAATATAGGTAAAAAGCTGAATGGCTTTAGATGAAACTTTGCTTTGTAACATAAATGCTTTTTTTAATCAGAAGCAAAGTCCAGAAAACTTTGGTACAAAAAGTAGGAACAGCTGAACATGAATAATTGAAACAGAGCTTTAGCAACAGTCATTGTATTACTTGCATCTTACTACTCTGCCTGGTGCAAGCGAAGGCAGCCATGTGATAACCTAAATGTCTTTGACTGCCTCACATGCACTCTGTCCACGATTTCATCCTTAACATTATTGTTTCCAAAAAACCCAAGCACTGGAGCAACTTCAAAATGCTTCAGTTTTATTAGTAAAACCAGTGCTCTGTTCAAACCTGTTTTCTCTTGCATCCAAATGCAATCTTTCTCGTATTCCTCTATTCTCTGCAGCTCAGGTCCTGAATTGTAGAGTGGGTGGTGACAGAGATTGGTAAATCTAACAATGAGAAGATTAGGTGGAAAATAAAGTTTTTCCTTCTTTCTGAAGATGCCCTTCCTTTCATTTAAGTGAGAATCTTAAAAAAATCTGAAGTGATCTCTGATAGGTAACATGTTAATGCACCAGTATTCTTTGGTTTTATTCCTTTCAATGTTACCTGCTTTAAAAGAATGGTGTAGAGATGAGGTTTTGTCTTATGGTGGGTTTTATGACCTTAGGGATATTTTTGGAGTTGGGTTTTTTGGGGTTTATTTTGGGATATAAATCAGGTTAGAAAGTTAGTACTTTGTTGCTATTCTTCAGGCAGGTGAATTTTCCTTATCTTTATCCGTAAGTAACATGAGAGCAACTGATTAGAAGGATGGTGCTACTGAATGTGTGTTCTTTGTCTTGCAAATGTTAAACTGATGCATCTGACCGTGAGGGCAGAGAACAAGATGAAGGAAATCAATGTGAAAATAGAACTTGCTTTGAAACAAGTACTGCCTGTAAAGACTTGCAGACTTACTGACTATGTTTTTAACAGCTGCCGAGGTTTTTCCAGCTCTGCTCTGATAATGTATGGGGAGTTAGGAAAGCCTGTGCTGAATGCTTCATGGCAGTTTCTTGTGCAACATCACAGGAAGTCCGGAGGACAAAATTGTCAACCCTTTTTATTAATTTGATTAGCGATCCTTCACGATGGGTAAGAATTGCTTTTTATTTCTTGAATAGCTGTCGTATTTAAAGGATTTTACTGTGATACTCCATATAGGACTTCTCTATGTATGTGTGGACAACACATCTCGTTTCACACACCTCAAGCAACATTCTTCTTAGCTTAGTTTGTCAATGGGTGTAGAGGGTCCCTTACATTTTCACAGCAACATGTAAGAAAAACTCTGTGGTATAGCTGCTCTTAGCTATAGAGCTATCTGAGACTTAAATTTGCTGAAAATCATTAACAAAACGGGAAAATTGATGTGATTAATTTGTATTTCTTCAAGTTCCCTACCACCACCTCCTTTTTTGGGGGAAGTGGGCTGATGGTGTTCGTTGTTGGTTTAGGGTTGGTTTGGTTGTGGTTTGAATGGGGTTTATTGTGGGTTTTCTGTTTGGTTGTTTTGTTTTCTGTCTTGCAAATCTACTTTTTAAACCTTATTAAGTTACTGAGCAGACTACTTCGGAGAGCCAAAAGCAGATCTTTTGCACAGGAGCATGAACTCTTGAATCCTGGAAAGTGATGCAAGTTGCAACCCAGCAGAATTAATCACTAAAAATTGAGGTAGATAAATGTTGAGAAGGGGAGAATAAATAGTAGGAGAAAGGAGGAGCAAGTGAACAACATAGTCAAATAGGAAAGGGAAAGAAATGCAAAGCTTACAATCAGTCAGACTTACAGTAGTGAAATGTCTGTTCACTGCACATATTTTTATCCTTTGAAGTTGTTAAATTTTCAACTGAACTTTCAAATTTACCTGCTTCTACTATCTAAATAATTATTACTTTTTTGATTGTGGGGAGGCAATAGGCCTGTCAACTTAGTTATGTGTGATGTAACTGTTTTTACCCTGCTTTTTCTTAACTTTTTTTTACTTAGCACTTTATGTACACAGCTGAGAGCCTCTGCTATTGCTTTCCTCAGTAGGTGTATGACCCTTCCAATTCCTAGTAGCAGGCATTTATGTTTTATAGGACAGCAAGCTTTATATCTAAAAATAATTTATTTTTTCACCTTGGACACTTTCCACTAGGTCCGCCAAGCTGCTTTTCAATCTCTGGGGCCTTTCATATCAACTTTTGCTAATCCATCCAGCAGTGGCCAGTACTTTAAAGAAGAAGATTGTAAAAACACAGAAGATTGTAGTTCTGCACAGGAAAACAGGTAAACAACTTCCTAAATCTACAAATTATTTTTTCCTCATTGTTTTTCTTCTGTATGAACCGCAAGTTAAGAAAACAAACTTTCCTGTATAAATTGTGTCTATCTTGGTAAATGGAAAGATCTGGAACTTCTCATCTTACTTCACATACTACTAGGTTTTTCAGTTATTTACTAAAAATACATGAATATTCAGTAACTTAGGATACCTTATGGAGGCCAATAACTGTTCATGTACTTTAGGGGTCAGTATTGGGTCCAGTCCTGTTTAACATCTTCATTAATGATCTGGATGGTGGGGCAGGGTGTACCCTCAGCAAGTTTGCTGATGACACAAAACTGGGTGGAGTGGCTGATGTGCCAGAAGGTGGTGATGCCATCCAGGGGGGCTTCGATAGGCTGTAGAAATGGGCTGGCAGGAAGCTCTTGAAGTTCAGCAACGAGAAGTGCAAAGTCCTGCACCCAGGGAGGAACAACGCCAGGCACCAGTATGTTCCGGTGTCTGAGGGCATGCCTTGTGGCTTTGCAGAAGAGGCCCTAATGGTCATGGTGAACATCAGGTTGATTGTGGGGTAGCAATGTGCCCTTGCAGTAAAGTCAAATGGTATCCTGGGCTGCATTAAGAGGAGTGTTGACAGCAGGTCAGGGGGGATGATCTTTCCCCTTGGCTCAGTGCTGGTGAGGCCACAGCTGGAGTGCTGGGTCCAGTTCTAAGCTCCCCATTATCAGGGACATACTGGAAAATGAGGCACAACGATGATGATGGAGTATCTCTTCTATGAGGAGGGAAAGCTGAGAGAGCTAGGGCTGCTCAGCCTGGAGAAGCAAAGGCTCTGCAGGATCTTATCAATGTGTACAAATACCTGAAGGGGAGGGTGGAAAGAGGACAGAGTCAGATTCTTTCCATTGGTGCCCAGTGACAGGACCAGAGGCAATGGACACAAACTGAAACACAGGAGATTCCTTCTGAACATCAGGAAACTCTTTTTTCTTTTACTGTGAGGATGACTGAGCACTGGCACAGGTTGTCCAGGGAGGCTGTGGAGTCTCCATCCATGGAGATACTCAAAAGCCATCTGGACGTGGTCCTGGGTAACTGGTTCTGGGTGGCCCTGCTTGATCAGTGGAGTTGCCCCAGATGACTTCCAGAGGTCCCTTACAGTCTAAATAATTCTGTGATTCTTTGATTTATTTTGCTAGGCTGTAAGTAAATGTAGTTTGCTAAATAGCAAGCTGGTAGCGTATGTGTGAATTTTTAAGAGCATCTGTTTGCAGCAAGTGTATTTTGGTTTTTAAATGTTCGTTTGCTTTGGCATTCAACAGTGAACAAGTCAGGACTACAGAAGGTGTAATAACAGAGGATGAGCACAACAGGACAGAGGATCTGTCTTCACATGCTGATAATGACGATTTTGCAACAAAACTTGAAAATGCCATGGAAGATCAAAATACAGTGTCAAATAACTCCCAGAGGGAAAGTGATTTCCAGACTGAGTCATCCTTCCATTGCACTTTGTCTTCAGAATCTTGTGGGGAAATGGCTGACAAGAACGAGCAAAGTTCTCATTGCTGTACAGCAGGTCTGCGTAAGACTGGGCTGAATTCACAGGAAACCTCTCTTTCAGAGCAGGAATTGTACAACTCTTTCCATTTCTGGAGGACTCCACTTCCTGAAATAGATATTGACTTCGAGCTTCAGCAGACTTCTGAGATAATACTAGACAGAGAAATTCAGGAACTCACTATGCCAGTGTCTCCGAACATTCCTATGGCAACAAGGAAAAAGTTGGAAGAAATGATAGAAAATTTGGAACCCCATATAGACGATCCAGATGTAAAAGGTATAGTAAAGATCCTGAAATATTTTTAGTGTTTGGAGGTATGTATATGTTGCTTTAGCAGTTTTGGCTTTAACCTTTCAGTTATTTTAAAAGTCAGAAGTACTGCTTTCTCCTTGTCTTCAGAGAGATTGTATCTATTTTTATTGAATTGTGAAAACTGACGATGAACTAAAAGGGAACTTGCATTTGTGTAAAGATGTTTAAAGGTAGTATGATTGCTTCCATAAACTGAATACACATACAGTTAGCAGCACAAACTTATGACTACCTGTTTTGAAAGTATAATCAAATTGATGGTTCAAGGGCATAAGCAACTGGTCAAGAAATTAATTTGTAATTAGCATGCATGCAAAATAAGAAGGCAGATTAGGGTGGGGTTTTTTTTAATATTGAAGTTTGATCAGTGGCATTTTTTTAATGCATTATCCATTTTATTGTGTTCAGTTCTGGGTCCCTCACTCCACAAAGGATGTTGAGTTGCTGGAGTGTGTCCAGAGAAGAGCTTCCAGGCTGGTGAAAGGCCTGGAGGACAAATCCTACAAGAAGGGGCTGAGGGAACTGGGGCTGTTTAGTTTGAAGAAGAAGAGGCTGAGGGGTGACCTCATTGCTCTCTACAACTACCTGAAAGGAGGTTGTAGGGAGGTGGGAGTTGGTCTCTTCTCTCCAGTGAATAATGACAGGACGAGAGGGAATGGCCTGAAGTTGCACCAGGGGAGGATTAGGCTAGATATTAGAAAGGATTTTTTTTTACTGAAAGAGTGGTTGGGCAGTGGAACAGGCTGCCCAGGGAGGTGGTGGAGTTGCTATCCCTGGAAGTGTTTAAAAGATGTGGTACTTAGGAACATGATTTAAGCATTAACGGGTAGATAAAGGTTATGGTGGGTGGATTTAGGTTATGGTTGGACTTGATGATATTCAAGGTCTCTTCCAACCAAGTTGATTCTGTAATTCTGTGAATCAGTCTTACCCATTTTTCTGCAAGGTCTTTACTATTGCTGTCTCACTTTGTCAACTTGCGTGAAGTTTGTTGGGTCAAACTGAGAATTTATCCAAACTGAATTACTGAAGTGTGAATGCACATCCTCCATTTTAAAAGCTCTTGAAGGGTGGAGAAGGGTTTAATAAGTATGACCAGTTGGTGGAGCAGCACCTCAGAAATACCTCCTGGGCTAAAATGACTTGGCTATTTCACACATACCTGCTGGAGGTACATTTCTCTTGGTATTCATATGCTGAATATATTCTAGGCATATCAAGCTTGAGCGTCACAGTTGGAAAGTTCAGAGGTACCACTAAGAAAGAAGCCCTGTGCTATTCTGGGGCTGAAGAATCCCTAGGGCAAAGCATGCCTCTGAACCAGAAAAAGTAGGAAGGAAAAAGACGGGCAAGTTGGGAGTGGGAAAACCATCTTGGAATAAACTGGTACTGCTTTCAACTTACTTTGTTGTTAGTGGATTTATATGCTAATAACTTTTTAAAAATCCATTTTGGGCTGCTTCTATTTAATGTACTGTGAAGTCAGCAGATTAAACTTTGTTGCTTTAAGAGTGCTTTGGAAAGAGATAAAAAAATCTCAACCTTACTAATGATCTCAGTCTTCTCATAACCCATCTCTGAAGCCCACTGTTAAAACTTGCACTGCTGTTTGTTTTATAAAGCCTTGTTCTGTTAAGTTATGGAACAACTTAAACACTTTCAATGAAGATTTATGTAGGCGTGTATCTGTGCATTCAGAATTGTCCTCTGTTACGGGGTTGTTTGTCATGTGTGTTCATGTCTTGTTTCAGAGCAAGGGTTTTTTTGTAGCTCTCGTGACTGGATGTCAAGAGGTTTTCTGTGCAGTTGTTGACTGGCACTTGTGCACTTCGGTAGAATCAAACTGTTGCTAGGTTGTCAACACCACGGGTTCCCACTGCCTACAAGCTAAGAAAGATTTGAACCAGGGTTACCAGTGCCGTTTATTCTAACTTGGGGCGTGGTGGGGGTGGGTGGTCTTAATTACTTGGTCACTTTTATATTCCATTCAATACCTCTGACTTGGTCATGGCTGTGTAGTGAAGCCCCGTGAAACACACCTTCTAAGCCATGTACTCCTTTTTCCTCTTGCCCATACTCTCATTATTTGATCTAAATACTTCAGAAGGTGGAATTTAACAACATACCTGTTGATTTGGTAATGTTGCTATTTCAATTTTACACAAAATGCATCGAGGCATAAGGAAATGGAGACCAAAACTGATAGAATAGTATTAATTTTGCATGCTTCTCTGAAACACTAAAGTGCACATAAAAGTGGTATGTATCCAGACTTTAGCCTCTGAGTAGCTGACTTATGCCTATGTTTTGGACCTTACACTCCATAAATTGTGACAAGGGGGAGGTAGACTCCCTTTAGGGGTGATCCAGAAGATCACAGGCCTGACTGCCTTGCTCTGACAATACCAAGAATAATGCTTCCCTCTTTACCATCTAAAACTGTTGTTGCAAACTGATGGTACAAATACACAGTACATAGGTTGTCTTAATTTGTTATTTCCATAGAAACTACAAAACTTATTAATTTCACAGAAAATTTTGTCTCCAGTATATGTGGCTTACAGATGTCAAAGCAGCCCTGGTCTCAAGTCGTGCTTGTGGTCTTTACCCCTGCCCTGCAAAACTGGCCATTATGTTCTTGTGGGTCTTGTACTGTGAGTGAGCTGGTTCTTGACAGCGAAGACTGAGCAAACTAGATTTTTTTTTTTCTTTCTTTCTTTTTAAATCCCTGTCACCTTTTCTTGCACTTACTTTCTTCATTGGCTTGCTGTCATCCCAGTCCTGGATTCCTGCTTCCATGCTGTGCTCCTGTCTTTATTGCCGCATCCCTAGTCAAGGGGTGGGAGTGGAAGACTGTTCTCTGTGGCAGGTAAGCAGAGGCCTGCCATACTGGAGAGCTCCCATAGGGACACATCTTTTGGTTTCTATTGCAAATGGGGCAAGCGACCTAGAGACATCACAAGATGAAGTGGGGATGAGTTAGCAAAGTTGTACTTCTGGAATGAGGCTGTAGTGTATGATGTTACACATATGACAGTGAGGCTAAGTTGTTCAGATGATGTTAATTCTGGCCGTGCCTAGCCTCTGAGTGCTGGACTGTGCAACTTCAGCATTTTTCTCTTAACATGTTTTGCTTTGGAGAGTATTTCCTAAACTTAAAAAAAAAACCAACAACAACACAAAAATTAATACTTATTGTGTGGAACCATATCTGCCAGGGTCATTGGCACAGGGTTTTTTGAAATTAAGATCACACTGAATTTTTATTTGACTCTGCAGAATAACTGGTGATAAGGTGATACCCTTCATGGTATAGTCAGTGGAGGTTGATGATTTCCATTTTGCTAGTTAGTTTCAGAGCCTGTCCCTTACAGCTGAGGCAGGTGTGGAGATTTGGTACTGGAGTTCAACTGGCAGTGATTCTTTCTAAGTCAGAAGAGTACAGTTGGTGTTCTGTTTGTGGGCAGTTTTTTGTGTCTTTGTGGGTATTTTTTTCCCCCATGCTTTGCGCTTTATATGCATCCATAGCAACTACGATACCTTTGTAATCATATCTTGTCCCTCCAGGTGTATTTTCCCTCCTGTTTCCTTTGTTGTTTTCATTTATTTTCGTTTCTGGAGTCTCCGTTACTCTACTTTACATGTCTCACCTCACCCTTCTATATTGTGTTCTTCCTTTACCTGCTTGCATCGTTACAGCAGAAGTATTGAGAACAGAATAACTCAGCTTTTACCTAAGGGGTACATCAGCATTACTACATGAAGGAGAAGGATCAACTGAAAGGAAAGGCATTGCCAGCTTGTGCAGCCCAGAGTACAGTACGTTCAGTGCATACCCCAATCTTTCCAATGTTCTGGCTGCCAAGCACTAACAGGTTACTGTTCACATCCACAGAGCTTTTTGTGGTTGTGTGGGTGTTTTGAGTGTTAGTTTGTTTTGGGGGATTTTAGGTTGGTAACTTGACTGTGTTTTCTGTGTTTCTGTAGTGCACCTCCCTATCATCAGTTTCCATTTCAAACTTCAGATCCTTGCTTCGAGGCTTGGAGGCTGATGAGGTCTCTAGCAAATACAATTTTCTAACAGTGACCAGCAACCACCACAGAGTATTTTTTTTTTCTATAATCTCATTCTCAGAAAGGGGTAAACTGCTTTAACTGAATCTCGCTCCTAAAAATCTTTACCTTGAGGCTTTCTTTCCAGAACTAGCTTATTGCCAAAGTGATAAATCTGAGTAATAGGTAGTTGAGCCATCAGCAACTAAGATCAAAACAGCCTGTCTTCTCACAGACAAACTCTACGGGCTAGCAGAGCTACACAAGCTATTAAAAGTTAAGCAGTGGTTTGTAATTCCTGTTAATAGGACCTTTCCAGACCACTGGCCAGACACCCTGAGAGTCTCAAAATGAGAGATGGAAATGTGTACATTCCTCTGAAGTATGCCAGCTCTTGTAAAATTATCATAGGGTCTTTATTCAGGTCACCTTTTTCCAGCTCCCTGAGGCTGCCGCTGTCTTCAGTTACTTCAGAGGTCACTTTTCTTACTGCAGATGTTTTTATTTCTTGATTTTTCTTTCCAGGGACACTTTTGTTCGGCTTTACTTACTTCCTTATGTTCTACATAGAAAGTGTTAAATAATGTAACATCAGCTTTTCTTAATATTATTTAGAGAAGGAAAGAAAGCTGGACTTGCAGGTTACTGGGGGTAACTGTGTCGTATGCCAGTTAACAGGCTGCTTTGCCAAATGGAAACCTAATAGGGATAAACCAGCCCAAATGGGGGGCAAATTGATCTCATTCCCTTGTAAAATCTGTAAGTTAGGCTACTTGCACTGCTTGCAGTAGAAGTCTAAAATATATTGTTAATGGAACAGTAGGTGAGGAGGAAGTGGTGAAGAAACTCCTCTAATTTTTAATTACTTGCATCTCTGTACCAATTAATGCAGCCCATAGCTTTTGCTTATGAGTGAGGGTAAGGAAGGCAGATTCTTCAGAAGAAGGGAGTGTGCCACTTTATGAATACCAGTGTCATCTAGTGAAACATCAGGAGAAACAGAAAACACCAATAAAGCATTTTGTAAGAACAGAAACTCCTGAGGACCAGGAAATTTAATAAGGCTAGGTAAAATGTCGTTTTGAATTTAAAGGTTGTGCCAGTTATTTTAGGATGGAGGTTTAGTAGCCAAGAGAATAATTCCTTGCTGACAAATACTTTTCATCTGAAGTGAGAAGCAAAAGTCAAAGGAAAAAAGAGTTAATTACCAGATGGTTTAAGATCCTGTGGACATTGACTTTATCTTACCAATATGTTATGCATACAGCTGAGCTTTACACTCCAGTTTTTACTGAAGGTAGTTGTGGAAGCAGATTAACCAGCAGATTCCCTTCCAGTCTTCCTTCCAGAACCTTGCTTCCCGAGAGCTGCAAGACATTTCTCTGCCATGTGTTAGGGGGAGCCTTATCCTTTGCTTGTACTTCTAATGGTTTTCTGGAAAATGTTGCCTATCTTGTGACTGTAGGAAAGATCTTTGTGGGACATGGGGAGGAGCTGCAGCCACCTCAGTCAGGAGGGTGTCAGCACAGATCTTGGGCTGTGGCTGTGTGTGATGGTATTAGGAGGGGATGTGCCTGGCACCTGAGCCCTAGGGTGGTGAAGACAGCTCATTAGGATGCTGTCTCAAGTTTCAGTATCTTCAAGGCAGCCACCTAGAGCTGTGCACACACTCACACATGCACTCTTTCTCCTTTACTAAGCACTCCACCATTCTGGAGCCTTCCGTAGTGACTGTGCTTGACTCTTTTTTAGGCTAGGACTTTAAGATGTTTATGGACTTCAGATTGTTCACCTTTCAGTGAGTGACGGTACTTGAGTCACCCTTCGTGACAAGACCTATGGAAAAGCACTTAAAGAAGAAAGAAGGCACTTGCCAATCAATGAAACCCTTGAGAGTTTGGCCTCTCGTATACTTCATCCCCAAGTCTTGGGATCGTAGAATTGACAAGAAGCTGAGGAGGTGCACATTTGTGCCATATCTCTTCTAGGGCAGGCAGAGGAAATGGAGATACATGTGGTCTCCATCCCGTTAAGCCCCTAAGCAAGGGTGGTCCAAGTGTGCAGGCTGAAAGTGGGACATGGGTAGGGACTATGTTTTGGAATATTTCCAATTACTGCTGTAGATACCTGTGCTTTTGTTACTAGAAGTAATCTTTGGAGCTCAGTGTGGGTGTTGCAGTTAATTCATATTCAGTGTTGAACCAGTACTTGTCTAGTCAGGGTAGGTTTTCTCAACTTTTAAGTGAAAATGAGAGGAGTGCACAGTTTTCATGAAGCTGTCCTTCATGAAAGAAGTCTTCATGAAAATGTCTCCTTGATGGGCAACAGAATATAATTATTTTTAATTTTATTGTTTGATTTTTCTAAATGAGAATAAACTGGAAATCAGGCACGCATTTCTTGCCCTAGCAGGTGCTCTGAAACGGTCACCTATTTTCCATGCTTTTGGGTTGATTTGTTTAACTTTAAAGTATTGGAGGAATTTGCTAACCTTGATCTTGTTTATTCTCATGGACCTTAAAGTACAGAGGTTTATTGCCAGTGAGCTAATACTTGATGAGTGGAGTCATAGCAAGCTTTCGTTAATCTTAAAAATTGTAAAATTGATAAATTTTATGTATTTATTTATCAATTATATATTACGGATACATATTGAAACTAACTTAGTGTGTCTTATAGTGGAAGTATTAATATGATGCTGGTATTGTTTTCAAGTTTCTAACTTCCTGTGTTTTTTCCTGTTGAGGTGAATTACAGCAATACATCAAGAATATCTTTCAGTTATTCTATTAGAAATTTGACTCAGTTAGGGAGCTAGAATTGTGTATTGTAAAAAATTATCTTTACTCCTGCTCATCAGACTCCACAAGTGAACCTGTAGTGTGTTTTCCAATTTTTACCAGCTAAGATTGTACTGAGTTATAATCTTGGTTCTTGTAACAGATGTGTTGCATAGCTGTTTCTTCTATCTATAAACGAGTCCAACTTTCTTTGTTTAATTCTTGTTGTTAGGTTAGCCCTATCAAAAAAAGCTACAGGGAGAAATTAAAATTCTGTAACTTAGTATAGCAACATGGGATTAAAAACAAACATGTGGTTTGTAATTTAATTTTACAATGAGCATTTAAGAAACCATGAAAAAGCCACCGTTGATGAGGAACTGAGCTTATGGATGGCTGGGTAAATTTAATGGGTCAGGAGATTATTCCTCCTTACCTTCTTGGAAAGTGGAGGAGAGAGGTAAGATAGATCAGTCTGCGCTGAATTCTGTGTTGCTTGCAGCTAATAACGCCTGTGATGCCTAATCTGCTTAGGTCAGGCTATATCCAAGGAATATTGCTCAACAAAGCTCTTTTTAATTAGCAGTATGCAGAGAGATGGAAAGCAAAGCAGTCTCAGAACTGCTGGTTTTTCAGAAGAGTGGGTGACTGTGTGTGAAGTGCTAATGCTTTCTTTTGATGAATAAGAGGACATCAAATGGTGCAACCTTCATTATTTGTTTGGAGGATGCAAGGAGGCTAAGGTGTCCTGCTCAGAAAGGATTTGCTGATGTTTAGAACCTTCCTATATAGATCTTGCTTCAGAGTTGCTATAGAAACATAAAAATGTAATGACAATATACAGAGAGCCAGCCTCTCAGAATCAAAATCCTTTCTCTATGAATAAACCTATCCTCAACCTTTATTTGAATTACTTTTCCCTTCTCAATTCCATCTTCCACTAAAGACCCAGTCAGTAAGTTAGTATTCATGTGCTGTTCTGTCCCAAAGACCATTTGCACCATTAATTGTACCGAGATTCTTAAAGAACTGATCCTGCCATAACAGCAGTCTCTTACTCCTGGGTGTTTTTACTAGAAAGACAAACTTTACTGAGCTAGAGGGTGGTTGAGAACCCTAGGAAAAGAGTGGACTGTTAATCTGTCTTACATTTTATAGTAATTGTCCCCAGTTTGGTATTTATGAACAGTCTTAAATTTGTACCTCCTCCATAGTTCTTCTGCCATCCTTCCGGTAATTAGTCTCTGTCTGAGAGTTGATTTATGGACTTGCTAAAAGTTTATTGCAGTTCAGTCTCTTATGCATTTCTCCTTCATATGCTGCAGCACAAGTGGAGGTGTTGTCTGCTGTGCTCAGAGCATCCAGTTTGGATCCTCAAGAAGAGACAATGGCCAGCATCAGCAAGGGAACAGACTCACAGACTGAACTGACCATCAGTGACCAACAAAGTTTTAAACCAATACTGGGTGATATTGTGCCTTTAATTGGTGACACTGTTGAGGTAAGAAGCAAGTTTTATACTCTTCCCCCCACCCCCCCCATCCCCAGTTAGGATTTCCAGGGCTCCATAAATAGAGATGTATTTTGTGTTTGTGTAGTAATTGCAGCCAAATACCTCCTACTTTTGGCTAGTGTGGTGTTCAGTTTTGTTGGCTGGTATTGAAGCACTAGCTACTAAAACAAAATGAGTTATGTTGGGTGCATTTGTTTTTGCCAGTTCTGTGCTTGTCCATGTAAATTCTTGGAATTGTTTCCGTTCAAATCTGTTGTGTCTATCACATTTTAATATGTATTTATGCTACTGCAGCTTATTACTGTGAAATTCCCTTCCATAAAACAGAGCCCTACTGATAATAAGTGAATCCCCTTCTTCAGTGCCCCCATCCCCCCTCCCTCTGATCTGGAGAAAGGGGAACTCAGTTCCCTGTTCTCCCTGATGAAGTGTTTTATAGTAGTTCATTGCCCTGCATAAGGAAAGTTCAGGACCAGCAATCTAGGATGTTGTGTGGACTGCTGAAGGAGAAAGTGGATTCTAGCAGTCTTAAAACATTAAAGGTTTTTTGGCTTACTTCTTCAGCACTTGATACTATTTTCTGTTCTGTACTGTGTATTAGGCCAAACCCAGTATACTCACTGCATATAGTGCCACGGAGTCTGGTGGTATTCAAACCTATAGCTATGTAGAAAAATATGCTCCGTAAAACCACAGCAATTGATTTATTTGAATCACAGTGCGTCAGTAGTATTTTCAGATGAAATTTTTATAAATGTCTTTGAAAAGTCTAGGAGTTGACATCAGTCCAGTGCAAACATTTTCAGCCTTCTTTAATTAGAGCAGTGTTTCTAGATGACATTTAATTAACTTTTCACCTAAGCTGTTGGACTATCCTGAAGTCTGAAAACCTTTATAATATCCTTCAACTGGTAAAATGAGGACTTGATTCAGTGCCAGTAACAAACAAGGAAGTGCCAGATTTAAGAGCATCCTTTCAAACAGTAAAATTGAAACATGCAAAACTAACATGTACCAGCAATGTGACAAGTTCTTAAACTCTGTCAGCATTACTCTGTAAAGAAATAAAATGCAGGACAGGTCCCTCTGAATAAATGCCACCCTCTTCATCCCCAAAAATTGGGACAGAGGATACATTTACACTGTCATTTCAGAGGTTAGTATTAGAAAGAAGTGACATATTGATCCTGACATAAGGAATTGGGGGCATGTTGTTTTTTTGAAGCAAACCAACCAAATCTGTAGTGTTACACTATAAATGTGTATAAACAGCAGCATCCAAGTAAATGTCACATTCCTCCACTGGTTTTACTTTCTTTAGGTTGTATGTTCTCTCTAAGGTTTGATAAATGATTGTAAGCTTCAAGAAATCCCCCAAGTTGTATTCCCAGTGGATAGGTATGGGAGTGAGTTTGTTTTTTGTTTTCTTTTGGTTGGAGGTAGAAGGGAAGGAAAAGACAGAGGAAGGAAACCAGACTAAAATCAGCTTATCCCTGCCTGGCACAAGTACCTCTTTAAGAAGAGGGTGGATGCCTGGAGGAGATTGGACCCTTGACACTGGCTCTCCATGTCAGAAAATGCCAGCACCACTTGCCCTGGTGCGGTGGGCTTTGTGTGCAAGCCATGGCACAGAGCAGGGGTCTATGGAGCACAACCACAGAGCTCTTGTTACACTGCAGCTAAAGGAAACCTCATGTAAGAGATTTGTAAGGCCATGACAAAGATTTTGCATCTCGGAGACAGTGGTTCACTGGTTTGGTCCACAAGCAGCTTGCAGGCTAAACCCTGCTGCGTGTTTGTGTCCTGGCTCTCTGTAATGCTGGGATCAGGGTGTGCATGTTACATGGAAAACATACAGATGGAACTTCATCTGCAGGAATAAGAGATACTGTATTGACTTCAATACTGACTGATGCTGTGGTTCTTTTGTACTCCATCTCTTCCTTTATGGAATGCATATTTGACTCTAAAAGTGGCTGGGTAAAAATGTTCCCATCTGTGACTCCCTTCAGTATATTTAGTTGTTCAACTTAGTTCAATCAATAAAGTATTAATTTTATATTTTATTTTTTTTTAACTTAGCCTTCTAGAGCTGAGGTAGCAGAGAGTGTGAGATGGAGGCTTTTCATTTTTATTCTCAGAACCCCCGGAGGCTTTATAGTTGGAGTTGTGTGCTGCTGCACATATTTAGCTGTGGGAGTCACTTGCAGATTTGTTCTTCCCTTGGCTCTTTGACACCTTCATGCTGCTGCTTAATAAGCCTGACTGGTGGCTCGGGCTGCTGTGCCAGTGATGTGCAATTGCCTTGCAGCTCTGCCTGTTCTTTATCACCTGTAATTATACCTCAGCGACTAAAATTACAACCCAGTGCTTAGATGAAAGCAAATCACGGAAAAGGAAAAAAGCGACTGTCTGAAGTCAAACCAAGGAAGGCAGATGGTATCCTGGAGGCTTTTTATATAAGTTTATAAATTTGCTTGAAAATTCTCATTATCAAACTGATCTGAACAGCTGATAGAGTAGACATGTTCTCAGTGCTTGTGTTAACCCTGAGAGCTTACTCTGCAGGGTCTGTGAATAGATACCTTGGCTCATATCTAGTAAAAATGCCTTTGTCCTGTTGTACCACACAGCAGCCTGATGTACTTTTCAAATATTAATCACCTACTTCTTGAAATTCATGGTTGATTATGCAAAGTCCATTGTATTTGGGGAACTCCACTGGTGCATCCCCACTGCAGCACAGCTTATCAAACCTCTGCTGCTCAGTAGAGTTCTGAAACAATCTCAGGCCTTGTGTTCAAGGCCCAGAAATGTAGCCAGGATGATTGAATGATTGCTAAAAATTATTTTAAAAGAACTGCTGAGAGGGATGGTGACAGTGTCAGCAGCTGTGGTCCACTAGAGCTCTGTATTATAAGGTGGAGCTCATCTGTAGAGAAGATTACAGAATAATCACCTCTAGGAAAGGAGCAACAACATAAGTATTAGCAGTTTCTGCTCTAGAGTGTGAGGGTGGCTTTGTTTTGACTCAAAGCAACAAATCCGGCAAAATCTGCTAAAGTAGTTTCCTCGTTCTCCCTTCAGGGGAGAAGCAGTGTGACCCATATGTTACTTACATTTTGCTTAATGCAGTCTTAAATGTACTCCTCTCCTGTGATATTCATTCCATAAAAACCAAAATGGAGCAGAATAAGAGGACCCTGTGTTTGAAATTGAAAGCAGATTTATGTTAAAGAGCTTTTGATTTTGGGCTGTAGCAAAATTGTATTTGATATTAAAACATATAGTCCTTTAATCTAACAAAGAGACCCTGAGGTGAAGACAGTACTTCTTAATGTTGACATTTGTTCTGTGTTCAATCCTGGAGTGTATTTTGTATGACTTTTTTCTTTTCTCATAGAATATGGATTCTACACTTCACTATATTCATAATGATTCAGATTTGAGCACCAACAGTAGCTTCAGCCCTGAAGAAGAAAGGAAATCCAAAGTACAGGTAAATCACAGTGACTTCTGTTTTTCGTACATATATCAGATAAGTGGAATTTTTTAATGTATATGGGGATTTCTTTTAAATGTTTCATTCAGTAATTTCTGATGTAGTTTCTATTAAATATGGCCAACCCATAGTAAAGTAAAGTAGTTTTAAAATATTCCATGTTTGCAGAGACAATGGTTTAAATGCAGCAGTTGCTTCTGTTTAAATTGTGTATAGCAGATGGCAGTATTTTTTTGACATGAGAACAGTTGTCATAGACTTCCAGGCTTGATTTCATTTGGTTTCATTTTCTGTGGAAACTATCCTGTTGTGGAATCATAGAATCATAGAATCCTAGGGGTTGGAAGGGACCTCAAAAGATCATCTAGTCCAACCCCCCCTGCCAGAGCAGGGTCACCTAGAGCACATCACACAGGAACTTGTCCAGGTGGGTCTTGAATGTCTCCAGCGAAGGAGACTCCACAACCTCTCTGGGCAGCCTGTTCCAGTGCTCTGTCACTCTCACAGTAAAAAAGTTTTTTCTGATATTCATCTTGAACCTCCTATGCTCCAATTTGCACCCATTACCCCATGTCCTATCACTGGTCACCACTGAGAAAAGCTTAACTCCATCTCCCTGACACTTGCCCCTTACATATTTGTAAACATTGATGAGGTCACCCCTCAGTCTCCTCTTCTCCAAGCTAAAGAGACCCAGCTCCTTCAGCCTTTCCTCATAAAGGAGATGTTCCACTCCTTTAACCATCTCTGTGGCTCTGCGCTGGACTCTTTCAAGCAGTTCCCTGTCCTTCTTGAACTGAGGGGCCCAGAACTGGACACAATACTCCAGATGTGGCCTCACCAAGGCAGAATAGAGGGAGAGGAGAACCTCTCTTGACCTACTAACCACACCCTTTCTAATGCACCCCAGGATGCCATTGGCCTTCCTAGCCACAAGGGCACATTGCTGGCTCATGGTCATCCTCCTGTCTACCAGGACCCCCAGGTCCCTTTCACCTACACTGCACTCCAGCAGGTCAGCCCCCAACCTGTACTGGTATATGGTGTTTCTCTTCCCCAAATGCAAAACTCTACACTTGCCCTTGTTGAACTTCATCAGGTTTCTCTCCGCCCAACTCTCCAGCCTGTCTAAGTCTCTCTGAATGGCAGCACAACCTTCTGGTGTGTCAGCCACTCCTCCCAGCTTAGTGTCATCAGCAAACTTGCTGAGGGTACATTCTGTACCCTCATCCAGGTCGTTGATGAAGATGTTGAACAACATCGGTCCCAGTACCGACCCCTGAGGGACTCCACTAGTCACAGACCTCCAACTAGATTCTGCCCCACTGACTACAACTCTCTGACTCCTTCCCATCAACCAGTTCTTGATCCATCTCACTACCTGATCACCAAACCCACACTTGAGGAAACACGATTTTTCGTTAAATGTTTTGAGTGGAACTGACCCCACCTCTTGACAGCTTTTTGCAGAAAAGTTGTGGAAGTGTTTTGTTAAACTCAAACTGCCCCTTTTTTATTTTTTCCAAAAAGGAGTCAAACGTTGTTACATAGTTCAGTATTAAGTGTGCCGCCCTGCACCAGCTAGATTCCTTGAGTGGGAGCATCAGTCCCTCTTGTTGCTTACATGAGCTGAGCTTTTCAGCAGCTGTGTTAAGGAAGTGCTCTTGGGCACCTTGAGTAGAACGCCTGAGATGAACTGACAACAGCTGAAGCAAAGATAGTGATGAAGTCAATGCAAAGAGGTTTTCACGTAATTTTAGTTTAGATGCTTCTCAGAGTGAAGGCCTGGTTATCACCAGAGTTCTCTTAGTCTCTGGAGAAGCCTTTTTCTTCATGCTGACTAAGGAGTTCAGAAGCAACACTGAACACACTATATTATATTCTGCCTGCTCCTCTTCTTCACCTCCTTAAGGCATTTTCATTTAGTTTTCTTCTCCTCACCTTCCCAAGATTTTGAGAGGAACAGGAAAATAATTTTTGAGCAAGTCTCATCATTTGCTGTTCTGCCTATTTTTATGGATGAGTTCAAAGGGTTAATTTGCACAGGCTGAATGCTTGTAGAGAAGTAGAATGTAGTCTCTGAAGTTCCTGCTGTGCCTAGGCAGATGGTGATCCACCCACTCCTCTGTAACATTGGTGTGTGTTTTCATAGAATCATAGAATTGTTCAGGTTGGAAAAGACCTTTAAGATCATTGAGTCCAACCTTATCCTAACCCTATTACCCTATTTCTGATGACCCACTGCTAAACCATGTCCCCAGGCAAATATCTCCAGTCATGTCATTGTTTCTTTGGAACTTTTTGGTGGAACTGAGGCGCAAAACCTTTGCATTCATATAAAGAGATTGTAATTAAATAATATTCTGTAGTTGTGGGGGAAAAACGTTCTTCTGATGGTATGCCCTGGAGTTTTAGTAAGCCTTAGGGGATTTATTGAAAATAGTGTAAACATTCTACCTTTTTCTCGCTGTAGGATGTTGTACCTCAAGCCTTGCTGGATCAGTATTTATCAATGACTGATCCATCCCGTGCACAAACAGTTGATACTGAGATTGCCAAACACTGTGCCTACAGCCTGCCAGGCGTGGCACTTACGTTAGGCAGGCAGAATTGGCACTGTTTGAAAGATACCTATGAGACGCTGGCATCGGACATGCAGGTAAGCTCAGGAAGCTCTGACAGTGAATGATCTGAACTTCCATGACATGACAATGAATAATCTGAATTTCTGTGATACTTTCTCTTGCTTACTGGGTGTTGGGTTGCTCTGCTTTTCACGTGAAGCCTTCTGTTGCTTATATTAGTTATTCGTAAAATGAATGGACATGTAACTCTTTTGTGTCTCAGAGTGTCTAGTGCTCGAATAGTAAGGAAATGGGGCAATTTGAATGGGAAGTGGATCTCCAGTGGGAGTGTGAGTGAGAAGGGGTCTCTGATTTCCTCTGCTTGCCTGAGATCTTACCACAGTGCTTGGGATTCTCATAGGTATGAGAATCTAGGCTGTGCTGCTGTGCGTGAGCAGACGTGTACCCCTGCAGGCTATGTCTGGAACTCAGTGAGTCAGTCTCACGCCAGGCCTTTGGTGGCCTTTTGGTGCTGCATCCAGTTAGCCATAAAGTCAAAAGGGACATCACTATCACCATGCAGCCTTGCTGTTTTAAAAATAAATACTGGAAATAGCAGCATTTTACTTGTCAGGTGGTAAGGAGATGGCTTTGTGCATTTTGCTGTTGGTTTACAGTTGTTTCCCAGTACTCCCTTGTTTCCTTTTCTGGAGATGCTATTTTTATTTTTTTTAAACATTGTCAGACTACTTCTCTCTTGCACTTACTGCTTGCTATGTCAGAGCAGCAGCTCTCAGTGATACGTAGCGAGTAATTTTATACATGGCTATTGCTCATATTTTCCAAACTCTCTTACAGCCATTGAAAACAACCAGCTAATAAATTTAAAGCATAAGTAAAAAGAAATTACCCTGTATTCAAAACTGTCCGGAGGTTATTGCCAGTCTAATTTGATTTAAGATTGAATCACCAAACCAGGGCAAAAAAACAGTACACATGCTAATTGGAAAGTGCTGGCTAAAGAACAGATGCCATTTTATTTTTAAAAACTTATTTGAAATGGTTACTCCATTAAAACAGTGCCCTCTCAATTTAGGGTGAGTAAAAGCTCTAATGGTTCTTGGACTGCTGGGCATTCGGTGTGGGTGAAACTTTACCTATTATGGAAGCTAAAATAGGCCAGCTGAAATATTGTGGGATATATAATCTTATCCTATTTTTTAACTTGAACGAATGAGAGAGTACTAGTATGGAACTAATTTACCCAAAAGAATTAAAGGAAAGAGTAATGTGCGGAAGAGTACTGATGTCAGGAATACTATTTTCTTTCCCGAAACTTGGAAGATGATTTTCATTACTTCTGTTTGCCTAGTTCTTTGGTATTCAGGGGGAAGAAATGGTACCTTGTCATTTGTCTTCTCTTTCCTTTTTTTCCCCTAGATTTTCAACTTTGTTTTCAATTGTTACACAAGACAGTGTTTAATGTATTTTTAAGTACTGTAGCTCAACAGGAACCCAGCTTGGATACCCATCCTCAAGTTAAAATAGAGCACTTCAGATGACACATCTATAAAAGTCATTTTTTAATTTATTTTACAGTGGAAGGTTCGGCGGACACTAGCATTTTCTATACATGAACTTGCTGTCATCCTTGGAGACCAGCTTACAGCTGGAGATTTAGTTCCTGTCTTCAATGGCTTTTTAAAAGATCTAGATGAAGTCAGGATAGGTGTGCTTAAACACTTGCATGACTTTCTAAAGGTATGTCTGTGTTCAATTCTGGTCAAGTGCAATTGCATATTTTGCTTCATTTCTTTGTATGCACTTGCTTTTTAACATAACACTGGTGTAACTCTGTGGAAATTCTTACAGACGTCTGTTGAATGTGAGTATATTTTGCAGGAGATGTGTGTTGCTGATACTTTCTTCTCTCTGAAGAGCCTGGTTTGTGCATGTTCATTCAATATATAGGTGCTAGTGGATGACGTTAGTGTTTTTTTTTATGGCTCTAACCTCTGTGCAGCTTCTCAAATTTCTTTAGATCAGATTTTACTTTCAGTAGTGCCCCACGTGATTTTGCAGACTTAAGCATGATCAAGTTTAGCTCAGGAAAGCTACACTATTCATAAAGTTTGTTTTGTTTTAATAAAAATAAGCATTTCATTAGTTGCATTTTAAAGCTCTTGTTCCATCTGCTGATTGTTTATTTAAGTTTGTTTACTGTTACAGCTTCTTCATCTTGACAAAAGACGAGAGTATCTTTATCAGCTTCAGGAATTCTTAGTGACTGATAACAGCAGGAACTGGCGTTTCCGTGCTGAGCTGGCTGAGTATGTTGTTTTCTGGATGTTTGTTTTTATTGTCATGAATATTTTAAAATCATAGAATAGATGTTTTACAGTGACATTCTTAATTTCATTTTTAGTTACTGTATAGTTCTTATGCTCCTCCACTTGTCTCCCTTGCTTAAAAATCCCCAGTAGTTGTATATCATTTATGTAATAGTTGGAACTTGAATGAGTTTTTCCATCACTATATGTTGAAAACAATACACTTCCATAAAAAAAAGAAGCTGCCAAAAAAGAAGACTACATCTGGTTGCTCTTGAAGTCTCTATAGAAGCATTCTAGCAATTTTACTTCAAGTTGCTGTATTCAATGAGTAGGCTGAATTCATTATCAGGAAACACAGGAGATCAAGATCTTGAGTGAAGTAAAGTGAGTAGCAGGGTAGTGACTTTGGACTTCATCTGTGCAGACATTGGCTTTTTCATGGAACTGGTAGGTGGGCTTCTGTGGGAGGCAGCTATGATGGATGCAGTTCCTCAGAAAAGGTAGCAGAGGAAGGGGCTTATGAAATTCAACAAGGGACAGATGCCAAGTGGGAAGGAAGAGCCTCTTACGGTGAGACAGACTGAGGACTGGCTGCCCTGGGAGGAGCTCTGCTGGAAGACCAGACCATCATGGAGGACAGTGATCTGAATGTGAGCCAGCAGTGTGTCCTGGCAGCACAATCCTGGGCTATGTTAACAGGAGCACAGTCAGTATACTGAGGGATTAGCCTCCCCCCCAGTCAGAATTCATTAGATCTCATCTAGAGTAATGCATCTATACCAATACAGGAAAGATGCTGATAAACTGGAACAGGTTCACCAGAGGGCCACCAAGTTGATCAAGGCTGCAGCACTTACCTTTGAGGAGAGACTGTGCTACCAGGGCTTCTCTAGCAGGAGTGATGGAACGAACATACAGTAATGACTAATTAAAATGTGTCTTTTGAGTTAAATTTCGAGAGACCTACTTTACTGATCATGATGATTTTGCTACATTAAGTGTTGTTTTGATTTAGTAACTACAAATCACTTACCTGTGAATGCTGGTATGGAGGTGTTCAATCAGCTGCTTGTAACATGTCACGCCACTTCTTTTTACATACTTTGTACCATTCATGACATATACTAGTGTCTGCATCCTGCTGAAATATTAATCAACTAATTAGAAATTGAAGCAGACTGTAGTTTTTCAGTATACTCTGACGCAGAGGAAGATTGATAAATCAATGTACTTAAGTGATCATGGATAGTTACCTAAGTCAGAGTAGTTGTTTTGTGGCTGTACATGTGTGAGATGTGTGGGATGTCTTTACCAAGTATTCAAACATACATGTGCACTGAGGTGCCATTCACAGCTGGATCACTGTGCTGCATGTACCTTGTAGCTGGTGTTAGGATCCCTGCCTTGTAAATGCAACTTTGATCCCCTTGCCTGTCCCCTCGTTTTTCATACTTTGAGCTCATGCAGCATTTTGCCATTATTGTGAATAAGTGGCAATTAAAAGTTCCACATGACCCGTAATCAAACTGATGGCATTGAAAGCCAGATGATTTTACTTTTTAGTAACTTTATTATGGTCATATTGCATATTTGGCAAGTGTTGTCATATAAATGATCATATTCACAGTTAAAGCTACCTACTTATTATAATATACTCTGTTTGGTTGTTCTTCCATCTTGTAGGCAACTGATCTTGCTTCTAGATCTGTACAGTGCCAGAGACATTTATGACTACTTGAGACCTATTGCTTTCAGCCTCTGTGCAGACAAAGTGTCTTCTGTCCGTTGGATTTCTTACAAGCTGGTAAAGCAATCTAAGTAAATTCAGGATTTCAAACTTCTGGGGGTTGGTGGTCAGAAGTAACTTTTGTACTTTTTTTTCTTCTTATTTCTTCAAGGTTAGTGAAATGGTAAAAAAGCTGTACATGGCTTCAACATCAACCTTCGTGGTAGACCTCATGAACGAACTTGTTGAAAAGTTCTGTAAATGCCCCAAATGGTCTGGTCGGCAAACTTTTGTCTTTATTTGCCAGGTAGAATGTTTCCTTTTACATCTTCTTGGTTTCGGGGTGGTGGTGGTAAGAATGAAGGGGGGATGAGCAGCTGGAACTCTTTAGCTGTCTATTGACACTATTCTAATGAATATTTGAGAATGTTGTTTCCAAGGGAATAGATTTCGTGGCTGCTTTCTTCATTGTTGTTCCGTAGATGAACCTGAATGCATCTCTAGGTTACCTTATTAACATCAGGTTGTCAAATCTGATGGTGAATATGAAACAGACACGTAGTTAAATAGTCCCTAAGCTGGGAAGCTGCTTTGTTACTCACCATGATGTGAGATGTTTATAATATGCTGCAGCAGTCTGCCAATTTGTTAGGTTACCCTTTAGAAACCAAGTGCTAGGAGTTGCCTATACCTCCTCAGCCAGCTAGTGCAGCTTGGTCAAAACCAACGTATTTGCAACAAAATAATAAGCAGAGGAGTTGCAACTAGCTGAGGTCCCAAGAAAATAGTCAAATTTTGTAGCAGAGGTGCACACTGAGAGCCAACATGACAGCTGCCCAAGGAGTACAGTTCTTTGAAGTATTTGGAGAAATATGAGCTTTGAGATTATTTAGAGAAACATGTTTGGGTACAACTGATGTTTATTGAGATGGACCATTGTCTTAATATAGTACCTAGTTAAAACAAAGACTAAATCAATCTTTAAAATATTTGGGACTGTCTTTTAGTTTTCTTCCCTGTTTTCAAATGATACAGTGATTAATAAAAATAAGGAAGTTGCCAGACTTCAAATGAATAAAGTGGGCTTCTAACTGAGCCTGGATTTTCTCCACCCTAACTTGCTTCATTGTTTATGACTTTGTGGTAGAATGTCTTGTACCTTATTTTAAAGCTTTGCGGATACTACCTACTGGATTTGTGCTATGAAGGTAATAAGATCTGTCAGCTCTGATTACGTGTTGGGGTTTTATCCTCACTGTGCTGAAATCTAATGAAATTGCTTCTGTCTTCTTGCCAGACTATCAGTGAAGATGACTGCCTGCCCATGGACCAATTCGCTGTGCATCTGTTGCCACACTTATTACACTTGGCATCTGACAGGGTTCCAAATGTTCGAGTCCTGCTTGCAAAAACGTTAAAGCAAACTCTTTTAGAGAAAGGTTAGTGGTCAGAAAGCATTGCAATGGGCTGACTGCATATTTCTTTCTCCCTCCACTTTCCTTTAGTCAGCTGGGAAAGAAGGAACAACTTCAAATGAGGGTTGCTGTAGCTTTTACAGTCTCCTTCATGTGGAATGTTACCTTGGCTGAGATAAAACCAGGAACTTTGTTGTATATCAGAGCCACTGTTGTGTAACAGGGAAAAAAGAGTTCTTGCTTATATGCCAGCCAGTTCATTTGTCCCTGAATGAGCTAGTTTCTAGAGGTGTCATCAGGGCACGAATGAAGAACTAGCAGCTGTGAAGTTGATGAGCAGTGCCTTTTATTTGGTTAAAAGAAAAAAAAAAAAATCTGTTCATGTTCTGTGAAATAAGAATAAAAAGGAAAAATCCCTCCATACAAATCCACCATCTGTTTTCTCACTGGGAAGAAGAGGCGGCTGCTGTTCTGGTTTTTATGGTAGCAGTGGGAAGAAGTTTCTCTGGAGTCACTTCAGGGAAATTAGACATGCAACTTCCATATTGCAGACTTAGCTTAGGAAAGCATCCCCAGTGTATAGCAGAGTCAACAGTGCTCAGATTCCAAAGCATTATAAAGGAAAACAGCATTAGAAATATTATGCTGTTGTATAAACCAGCAGAGTGTCCACACTTGGAATATTTCATCAAGTTCTGGTCAGTTTCTTGCTCAAAACCATACACTGGCTGGACTGCTGTTTCTGGCATGGAAAGTGTGAAGAAAACACTGGACAACACAAAGGATGCCAGCACAGTGAGAACTAAGCTATTGCTAGCTGCCTTGCACTGCTAGAGACACTGAGTAAGCACACGTGAGCAGTTAAGATGGATCGATCAGCTGATGTGCAGTAATTTATGCTCTGTTAACTGTGCCAGGGCTGTTGCTGTTCTTCTGGTTATCATGTAGGTATTGGTATGAATTTTTTTTTGTTGTCTTTGTTATTTTTGTGCTCCCTGCCGGGATGGCAAACCTCCATTCTGCTTTGTCACTGTAATACAGGTAGTCTCTGCTTCAAACATGTGTATATGATTAGGGGTGGGGGACAGATTAGGAAAGGCAGATTTAAAAAATAATGTAACATGTTGTAAAGCTCAGATCTAAATTGCCTTCCTGTGAGCTGTCTGTACGCTGTTTTTATGCAACTTGTGTAGTTCATGAAAACTGTTGGAGCAGTTCTGATGGATGTTGGAACTTCTTCTGCTCTTATTTGGTGTTATCTTAGTTGTATTGTTTGATAATTAATTGGCAAGCCTGCCAGTGAAATGAAGTGCCATGGCCAGGGGTTTGTGATACCTTCCCTCCATCACAAATATAAGACACTCCTGAGTCTCTTGCAAGTTTTTTCTTTGTCTTTGGTCGTGGTGTCTGTCATGCTTACTTGACTACTGAAGGCCCATATTGATCCTCTGCTCTTAACAGCACCATTGGAGAAGCTATACTGTGAAACATGGAATGATTTTTTGGTTTTAAGATGAATTCATAGGTATATTCGGAAGTGTATTGTGTGCCTGCTCAGATACTCCAGTTTGACTACACATGTGCACTGTCTCATGAGAGTCTTGAACCTCGTGATAGTATGCTGAGATTTGCATCAAAGCATCTGCCACATTTTCCTCAAATAAGTCTTGTGCATTTTTCTCTTACAGAATATTTCCTAAATTCTGCCAACTCTCATCAAGAAGCTGTGGAACAAACAATTATGGCGCTTCAAATGGATGATGACAATGATGTCAAATACTTTGCAAGCATCCACCCTGCCAGTACCAAAATTGCAGATGATGCCATGAGCACTGCTTCATCAACTTACTAAGAAGTTCTGAATGTTGCTATAATTAAAAAAAAAAATTAAACTATCCTCAAATGCTTCTAAAATGGTTGATTTAGGACAACCTCTTTGGAAGGAGAGATTTCTTGCTAGATTTAATAGGTGGATGTTATCTAAACCAGGGATTTTAAGTCAAGAAAAAGTAAACATTCTTGTGTCAGCTTGACCTTAGAAAAACATTGCTCAGAGGATTGTTTTTGCCACCGAAGCCTTAAATCTTCTGTCTTCCTGAACAAATGAAACTTGAATTGGCAGATCATTTTCATGGTAAAAAGGATGTGATTTCCAGAGACCTGCATTGTTTCTCCTGAGGAGTTAACTTAGCAAGTATTTTCTGTAGCAGCTGATAGATGAAATGGCCAGAAAGGCACATTTATACCGGGATGTAAGACCTCCAGTATTAGTGTTAAAAGTTTTTATCATTCAAGGACTTACTTTGTGTGCAGCTGGGCACACCCTTAAGTGGGAATAGCTTTGATGTTTGTAAATGGGGAAAAGTAGACATTTGGATTTCTCTTAAGGGCTCAGTGCTAACACTAAACTAGAATTTGATTTTAATCTTTAAATGCAGCATATTGCTGTACTCATTAGTAGAAAACTTTGCTGAGTACCTGTGTCCTAATTATTTTCATGCTGGTCATGACCTAAAGGAAATTTATTAGCACATGTACTTTAAGTCAGGTATTTTTAACTTGATCATGATCAGCTCAGAGGTGCAACTTTTTTCTTCATATACTGTACATATCTGTGAGCCTCCTTGGAGTGCTGCAGTCTTTAATCATGTTGTTTAAAGCTGTTGTGATACAAGTTGTTCTCTACTTGTCCAAATAAAATTTATTAATAAGATTGAAAACAATCTTGTGACCTTTTAAGACATTAAATGAATAAGTTTGAAATTTAAATGGCTTTTTTTTTCTGGTTCTTTACACTTGACAGCTATTGGAGGTGGAAGGAGTTTGCTTCTTGATTGTGAAGAATTACTTTGGCTGTGTAATTGAGGTTTTGCTAGATTCTTTTTCAAGCATCCCTGTTGTGCTTGGAAACCTGTCACTCCAGTGTGAAGTGGTATCTTTGTTGAAGAGAGTCTGAATATCCACCTCGGTCCAGCTTTACAGGAAACTGTGAGCTCAGACTGCCCTTTATCTACCTTCAGTCCGGTGACTGTTTTCATTTCCTCTCATTTAAAATGGCTGATACATTATCTCCTCTGTGTCTTCCAGGGGCAACTTGCTTAAATCACCTTTCCTTCAGCCTGCTGAACCCGAAGTATGTGAAGCTTACTTCCCTGAGTAGGAAGAAATGGCTATAGCAGCTTATCTTTGATGTATTTTAGCAGAACATTTTTATTTATCAGTCAGACGCCTGGTACCCTGGTAGTTCAGCCTCAGGCAGGTGTGTTTTTTCCCCCGTTTTCTTGGGAAAACTGATTCTTCTGCAGTTTCTTCTCTCTAGTGATCAGAAAGTTGCTGTTTACTCCCCCAAAGCCTGCTTTTCTACTCCTGAGCATGGCCTTGAAGGGGTGATTTAGATACAGAGCCATCTCTGCCTTGAAGCTTTGGGTTTGGGTTTTGGTTTTGGTGGGTTTTTTTGGGTTTTTCTTGTTTGTTGGGGGTTGTTTGGTTGTTTTTTTTAATTATTTGGGGGGGGGGTGGCTTGGTTTGTTTTGGTTTTGGAGTTTTTAAAAAAGATTTTTCCTTTACTTGTCCCTTTTCAAAATCAGTTCAAAATTTGAGAAGGCAACTATATGCCCAGGTCAGAAGTTCCTGTTGTATAAGTAATATTCTCATGAAGCTCTGATTGTTCAGAAATCACATGCAAGTTCCTAGAGGACTAGGCAGTGTGACAGCACTGTGTCTGGGTGACAGCAGCTTCTCAGAAAGCAGTGAGCTCTTCAGACAGGAGGATTTCTGAGCTCTCTCCCTGCTGCCATATGGAGAACAACTAAAAACTAAATAGTCCTCTCCCAGGCCATATGATTCCTGTTGTATAAATACACGTTGAAGTCCAGTCAATTTCTACATTTTGTTCAGGGTACATACATCACTTTGTTTTTAGCCTCAGTGTAATGACAGTTGAATTGTAGTTGGGTCAAGTGTGTGGCCCCTGAAGTGAATGGGATCAGCTTTTTTTCAGACCAGAGGATGCTTCAGGTCATGTTCCAACTGTGAATGGAGTGCAGTATTCACTGGAGGAGTACTGGGACTTAAATCCTAGTGTTTGAAGTCCAGAATTAACATGTCCCTACCTAATTCCTTACTGTACTAATGTACTGTTCCACTAGGCCAGTAAAAAGAAGCATTATCTCTGATCCCTTTAGGTATTTTCTATTAGTTAAGGGTAAGACACCTTTAAGTTGAAAAACGAGACAGATCCTCTGGTTGCTTCATTTCTTTCTGCTGTGTATTTCTTCAATACTAATGCAGGCCTGTGAATTTGAGGGAGAGTTTGAGGCTTTTCTGAAGCAAGACTGAGTGTTTTCAGTTGCAGAGTGCTGAAATTCCCCTGGTGTGTAACAAATAAAGATCATCTTTGGGGAAGAGAATCCTTTCCTTTTTTTCTTCACCCAACATGTCATGGATCCGTCGGCCTCTTTTGAAAGGGAAGGAAAGACTTGCTTTATTCTCAGCATTGCCCAAGAGCATCTACAGCCTGAGGGATGTGGTCTCTATTGCTTAACTCTGCTACAGGATTTTCTCATGCCAGCAGTGTTAATGATGTCAGTAATTCAAGCTTCAGCTTGTCCCTGAGGATCTGGGTTTGGGGAAATGTGCATCTCAGTTCTGAGTGGTGAAAAAGGGGGCTGTTGGTTTTTTTTTTTCTGTAGGACAGTGTCTGGGAACACTGCCAAAGATCCTGGTGAATTCCCTTGTGTGTGTCTTCCCTGAAGAAAGATTTTAATTTTGTATCTCAATTAATTTCTCTTTTGGTCAGGATTTCTTGAGCAGAAAATGAGGTGGCTCCTGAATCATCCATCATCTGTTGGTCCACAGTTTCCTAAAAGCACTATCAGCTCTACCTCTGGCTTCTTGGTAGAATACCGAATCAGCCCTTCACAAGCAATTTTTGGAGTTTTCCATTTAATCTCTTGGCTCACTCATCTTGGAGCTTCTTCATGGGAAATCCTTTTTTTCCCATGTCCCAGTTACAGCACTGCCTGCCTTTCTGCTGCTGTTTTTCACAGCAAATTCTCTTTCCTTGGTTGTTCCTCTCCAGAGACCTGTCAGGATTTGGTAGGGCTTTTTCCTCACCACACTTTCATGCAGATTTCATGCCAATAAAACTGGCAAATGTCTGGAACCCTCATGAGGATGGTTTGTTTTTAACCAAGACGTGACTAATGCTTAGAATTAAGTTTGCTGTTTGGAATGTTACAGAAAGGTGTTGCACAAATTCCTGGCCCTGTGGACAAGATTCTGTATGTATTAGGCCTGCAGAACAGCAGGCTAAATTCAACCCAGCTGAAATAAATGCTTGCATGGGCTTGGTAACCTTCCTGTGCAGGTTGAGGTCTGGCCATGATGGCTTTCATGTTGGGTCAATGGATTGTGCTTCTTCAGTTATTATGTACTTGTTAGTGCTCCACCTCCTTGCACTGCCAGAGATCAGGGTTGGCTGATTGGAATCGGTAGTGGATGGGCAGAGAGGGGAGAAGGGTGAAGTCTGTCTGTGGCTCCAGTGTGCTCTTGTGCTTTGGCTGGGTTCCTTCCTATCAGGAAGGTCTCCTTTTGTTCTCTTTGGTGTGGAAACTTGGGTGCAGAGCTCATGTTTTCTGACCTGATTCCAGCCTGGGGATGTCTCTGTTTTGTTAGGATAGGAAGAGGAGTCTGAGACAGGCAGATGGGCAGTTTATTCCACTTCTTCTCTCATGTCTTCTGATACTGATGGGAAAGGCTCATGTTCCTATCTGTGCTGACATTCAGACAACGTGGAAAGTACATTTAAAGTAATTAATCTTTTCTTTATATGCAGAGTTAGAACATATTAATAAACTGCTTTAAAAATGTAAGACTATGACAGGAAACATTTAAAATGTGCATGATCTTTACCTCACTGCTGCACCCTCCCCCCCATCCCCCCAGTGCTTTCAGACTCTTTTAGTTTTACTTAACTTCTACTTTACTTTTTACTTAGATCAGAAAGATAAAGAGTCCAAGGCAATGGGATTGGTTTTGGGTTCAGTTGCTGTAAAGTATGGACTACATCTAGCAGATTTAAAATACACTGTGACTTAACAACAATTAAACAGATGTTTAAACATCTTACAGCCCTCTGATCATGGTCTGCTTGAAATACCATTTCTGCAGAGGTGTAATAATGTTTCTGTATGTTGTAAAAGGATTCCCTGCCCATGGTTTTGAATCCTAACTGTAAAAGTGGAGGTACTGAGCACACTTCTCTGCATGTTTTTTAACAAGATTGCTGAGAGGAGAGAGTCACTGTTGGAACATGAAAATAAATTTCAGGTATTTTTTTAGCCAATCCAGGTGTCCTGTGTGAGTAAGAACCCAAATAAACTTGGTTAGGGTAGGGTGACAACAACAAAAGCTCAAATGGGGGCTGGGCCATTTCTCTTACTGGTCCTTTATTTCACAGTTGTTTCGTCTGGTCTCTTGACTGAGGGGTTTTGTGTGTGGTTTTGTTTTTCTTTATTTTTTTGCCATCACCTTCTGGATTTTTGTGCCTGGCAGTGTTGTTTCCTACAAGCACTATTGCCAGCAGAGATGTCCTACCCCTGTCTACCTTGAGGCTCTGCACCATGATGAAACAGGCAGTGGCCCACAGTACCGGGGTGAAGTTCTGTGTGAGGGAGGGTGCAGCAACAGGAGCTGATCAGGAATCCCATGTAGATGTCTGGCTTGTGGGCAAATGGTGTTCTTTGGTGCAGAAATCTCAGATGCAGTATTCCCATCTGTCAAATCAAAATGTTTAGGATGTTGACATCCCCAGTTGTCTGCTGAGCCATAGCTAAGCAAGGCTGTGCCTAAACTGTGGGCAGGAGGGCAGTGCTGTGGTTCCTGTCCTGAACTGGGGAGCCCAGTAGAGAAGAGGGTTTGTGAAGGGGAAGTTTCTCCATGCTGACAAGCCCCAATTTGTAGTTGGTTGTTTTCTCTCCAGTGGCCTCAGTGCATTCCTCTGGAGGATGGAGGAGCCCTAATGGGGAGATGTGGAAGAGCATCTAAGAGTATCTAGGGAGGAGTCAGCTGACAAGTCAAAATCACAGAATCACAGAATGGTTTGTGTTGGAAGGGAGCTTAATGATCATCTAGTTCCAACTCCCCTGCCATGGGCAAGGATACCTCCCACTAGACCAGATGACTTGAGGAACAGCATTAGAAGTTTTATGATGCAGCAACCTTTCGTCTTGGCCTTTTTCCTGATGTCTGCCCTCCTCCGCTCCCCACAGGTCCTCCCTTTGGATAAAGTTAGTAGAAGTTGCAGCGAGGACTGTGAGCTACTGTTATGGTTCTCATTTAGTCAGAGGGCAGGTCTTGGTGCATGCCAGCAGGCAGCAAGGGCTGCTCTCACTGCCCTGAGCCATAACTTCACTGTACTGCAACTCTTGTGTTTTGCAGTTCAGATGGGGAATTCTTCCAGTGTGTGGGAGTGGGCTTGTCGGGTTAAAATCATACACTTTGTAACATAATCCTTTGGCAGACCTTCATGCTCACATTGCTAAGATAGCAACACAAGAAACTCCAGAGGAAACTTGGTACCAGTCCATTGTGTCCAAGAAGGTCAGCAGTGAAAGTCCCAGCTCTGAGCCGAGGCATGGAGCACCCCAGGGTTCTGATGGGCCTCACTTTGGGTGTCCACATCTGTGATGGGATGGAGGAGCAGCTGGGTGCTGTTGAGGCTGTGCCTCATCTCCCTGGGAGTCCCAGGAAGGACTGGCAGTTGCTCTCTGGCATGCAGCATGGTGCTGCTGGCTTCTGCTGTCAGAGAGTGTTATAAAGAACACTGTAGGGAATTTGTGCTGTTGGATATAAGCCATATATGGTCTGGATGAGGCATTTTTCCCTCTGCAGATGAAGCATTATGAGTCAGGGGTGCATGCTGAAAAATGAAAATGGTGACAGATAAAGTTTGGTCAAACTGCTTTTTGGCAGATTCAGGTTGATGCTTTATTTTTTTTCCACTTGAAAGCAAGTAAGTCTTATATTATCAGGTGTAAAATTCTTGGCTTCAGTACATAGACCTTAAAAATTAGACTTAGTTCATTCATCTGACTGGACACAGAGGTAAAAATTAATCCCCCCAGTGCTAGTATTGGAATGAGCTGAATGGAGGTGGCATCTTCCTGTACAGCAGTCCTTTATTTTCATCATAAAGGACAAATAATTTCTGGAACCCTTGATGGATTCCTTTTAGCATGGCAAGTGCTTTCTAAGTACCTCCCTGCACTGGAGGGGGAGCCTTTCAGAATCGTACCAGAACAGGTGGCTTCTGCTTCTGTGAGAATAAAGCTGAGCCAGTGCTGGAAACCTGGTGTGGACAACACAGAGCCCAGGGAACCCAGAAGGCCAGCTGGAATCCTGTATGGTGTGGACACACACTGATGTTTTTAGACTTGTGGTGGGGATGTGATCTGAGTACTGCTCATTGTTCATTTATTTATTTTTTTTTTCTTATCATTCAATGAATTAAAAAACCTCACCTTGTTCAATGGTTTGGGCTATAATAGTTCACTTCAGGCTGCTATTTTTCAGAGTAAAAGACTTTACTGGGAGGAAAAGAGCCTAGTTGGTGTGCAAGATGTCCAAAAATTGGTTCATTGTACAAGTGTAGTGTTTCAGTTAGTGATGAGTATAAAAGCTGTCACATTTCCCATTTGCTGCTGGCAAAACCCAGGCTTGTGCCTTGATTGATGTTGGCGTTGTAGTTCCCGTGACTTTTTTATATGGCAGTGCTTGCTCCTTTGGTTTTCAAACGGGCTGATCTGACAAAATCTGTTCCAGGCTTCTGTTGAAAAGGACTATAAAAACAAGTAAGGAACGTAGTCCCACCATAGGTCTCTAACGCCAGAGTTAATGGTGCACCATGTTCAGTAAAGGCAAGTCAGTCTGGTATTTTGTCCAAGGGGCCTGACACAGGGGTTCAGCTGCTGCACTCAGCACGTACAAGGTGTACATTGTTGGAAAGGGTCTTATTTTGTCAACGTAAGTGGTGTTTTGTTTTAGAGAAGTCAGTTATTCAAGACACGTATGAACTGCAGGAAGGTGGCTGCTGTGCAGGGGTTGTTGGTGCCATGGGCAGCCATCGGCTGCGCGCTGCAGCTCACAGATGGCACTGTAGGGCCCTCGGGACTGATAAGGCAGCTTATAAACTGATACACTCACATTATTGCATTGTGATTCCCCTTTATTTGAAATTAGCTTTGGCTTTTTATTTGCAACTGGCTATTTGCAGCTGCTGCAGGCAGGCTTTGAAATCACTGGTGCTAGTGAGGTTTCTTTCCACCACAAGCACTGCAAGTGCTGTTGTTGGGGTGATGTGGCCGCTACCGGAGTTGGGGGGGGGGGGGGGGGCGCTGTCAGGCCCTTCCATGGTTATCGGGCCAGGAGAAGCAGCCACCTCTGGGCAGTGGCAGAGCAAGAGGCTGAGGCCTCCCCAGGCGCTCCTGAAAAGGTTTTTTTGTGTCCAGGGCTCAGAGGTGGTGGCTGCCTGAGTCACCTGCCCCTGGGGCCTCCCTGCCATCTGTGTGTGTGTGTGTGTGTTTGATTTTGGCCAGCAGTGACTCAGACTCATTATTTTAACTGCAGGAGTTGTATCAATAACTGTTTATTTTTGGATGTATCATTTGAAAGAACATGAAGGAAAATTCCCAAGAAACATCTTTCAGGTGTTTTGAAACTAAATTTTTGGTTACCATTGTGTTACTGCAGGAGCAGCAATTCTGCTGCCATTTCAGACTTCAGTGACAACACACAAAGTGTGCTGCAGGAGGAAGAACAGTGTTCTGGTGTTGGATGTAATGATGTGAATAAAGAGGATGGGTCTTAACTTCACAGCTGAAGTATCTAGTAGTAATAGAAGCAAAGTCTTAACACAGAATCATAGAATGGTGAAGGTTGGAAGGGACCCTGAAGATCATCAGGTTCCAACCTCCCTGCTATGAGCAGGGACACCTCCCACTAGACCAGGCTGTACAAAGCCTCATCCAACCTGGCCTTGAACACCTCCAGGGAGGGGGCTTCCACAACCTCCCTGAGCAACCTGTTCTGGTGCCCTACTACCCTCACAGTGAAGAATTTCTTCCTGATGTCTAACCTAAATCTCCCCTCTTTCAGTTTGAAGCCATCACCCCTTGCCCTACATCTTTCATTTGATTAAATTAAACTCAATCTTCAGCTGGGTTATGGATGCTTTCTGTCACATGTGACTGTAGACAATGTTCTTTCAGAAGAGAGCTATTGAGAGAGCCTGGATTTATTTTTTTATATAAACATCTCACCTGCAGGTGGCTACCAAAGATGATCTACATTATGAAGTAAATAAACTAGAAACTACTTTCAAATGGTTGTTGAATTTATTTGCTTGATAAATACAATCCTAACAAAATAAAAGTTAACCGATATTAAGAGATTTGTCTGAAGAACATTAGAAAAATCCACGACAATTCAATAGGAATTAGTGTGAATTAAACAAAAAAGGTTTAAATATTGCCAGCAAATATAAAATGTATGTAACGAAGGCAAGGGAGAATGCTTTAGTTTACATTTGTCATCTGACCACATTTTCTGTGTTTATAAACTTTTTTCCAAATTTTAAAAAAATACTATGCTGTTTTCTATAACATATCAAAGCATTATTTGTACAAAATCAAATAATGGCCAATGATTCACAGCAGTGCAATCGATAAAGAACACAACCACATCCAACAGGTGCTGAAAATAAATATCTAGATTGGAAAATAAGATAGGCTATATGCACTCTGTGGAGTTTGCTGTCGATAAAGGAACTGATGGAGGAGTCCTGTGAGTGTATCTGCCTGAAAGATTAAATGGCCGTTAAGTGGTGGCTGGAGGCTTCTGAGGGGTAGAAAAAATAAAACAGCCCAACCAAAAGCAAGTCCCAGGTCGTGGGTGGTTGTTGTGTTTTGTTATTTTTTTTTTTAAACAACAACAAAAGAGGCTATTGCTGAACACCCAGTGCCTCTCCCCCTGGCATCGTTCTTCAGCTTATTTGGAGAGCACGTGTGACTTGCATTTCTGCAGAGGGGAAATGCAATATTGCTTGGTCAGGCAGAACTATCTTAAGTGACATAATCCATAACCCATCCCCATCCCTGCCTAAAGCATTCATCAGTGGCTTTCTCCAAGGGACTGGAACATTTAAAATGGCTGAAGAAAAAGCTCTTGGCTATATGGCAGCAGTGTGAACACAGCCTGTCTTAAACAGGTACAATGAAGGTGATCTACAACTGAGCAAATGGGTTACCTACATCACTAAAGGACATGAACAGCTCTTGATGAACTTTTCCATCATACAGGGACATAAATAACATCTCAAGTTTTTACATTTATTCAGTACATCTCAGAATAAAAATGAAGCTTAAGGGCATGTTAGGTCAACATGATACCTGGCAGTTTCCCAACTTTTCAGCCAACCCAGAGTAAATTTAAAGCTCCCTTGTATATAATCTGCATCAGAAAGGTATCAAAGGCACAAGCAAGAAGTGGCAAGGTTAATAAGCAGAAATAATGGTGAATGAGGATGAAAAGATTCACAAGGCAAGTAATTAGTAAGCGTGGGTGGGTTTCTTTTATTTACTGAAAATGAGACCTTCCGATTCTGCTCCAATGAATGTAAATAATGATTTTGGTCTAAAATAAAACTGTTACTGAATTATTTTAAATCACCTGAAGGAAACCAGTCTTGAAATAATCTGATACTAACTGGAAAACTCTTCTGGCCTCTCCAAACTCACCTGAGCCTGATGAGTAGAAGCCACAAGTATTAGAGACAAAAGTCTCCAGGGCTTAAAAGAAAAGTTTCTTTACAGAATGTACACAGCCAGCAATAATTTGTGCAGTTTGACTCAAATTACAGTAATTTGCACAGTTCAGGTGTTTTTATGCATATCCAAGGAGCCGGATCAAATTGGAGTTTCTTTCCTGTCTTTACTTGGCGATGGCTTGACTTGCTGCTCCTTGCTTGCTTTTGGCTGCTCTTTGGCTGCTTTCGTCTCCAAGACACTGTCTCTTTGCTGCTGAGAAACATTCCCGCGTTTTTCTGGCTCCTCTTCCTCCTGCACCTGCTGCTCCGATTTCGCTCGCTGCAGCAGGCGAAGCTGCACTCGCAGTTCTATGATGGCCTCTCGCTCCTCATGAATCGCTTGGTTCAGGTGATTGTTCTTTATCTTTTAAGCAAGGAAAATAAACATCAGAGCTCCTTCTGACAAAGAATCACTGCAGTGAGGGGGGCACTTGGCACTGCCCTGCCAAGCTTTGCTGGGAACCCAGGCACAACAGTGATGTAAAACAGAGCACGTGGATTTCATGCCTGGGTGAAACTGATGCAAAACTGCCCGTTTGCACATGTGCAAACATCTCTGCACAGACTAAACCAAGTCACCACCAAGGAGGAGAGTACCAACTAATACTAGGACTGAAATCTTACCTCCAGTTCCTCATTCTGCCTCTGCAAATCTTCCAGGATGACCTGCAGTTCCTCTTCATCTTCACTCTCACTTTCACTCTCAGAAGAGTATTCCTCAGTTTCACTTCGGCCATGCTGCTGGCGACTGCAAGAGCAAGGACAAACTCAGGTTTAAACACTTGCCCCAGTCTGCTACAGCTGTAGCAGCATAAACAAGTTGCTTACATCCACTGAGTAATCTGAAACTGTTCTAAGAACAAAATCAATAATTTCCTTTCAAAGTTGAATTTAATAAACGTATCATTTCCTAGGGTAATTTTTTTAGTGCACAGGGTCCTTTCGGCCGCAATTCCATTATTACACAAACAGAAAATATCCCGAAAGGCCCAAAGTTGCTGACATTTCAAAAAAAAGAGGCAGCTTTCAAATGTGAGCTTTTCAGTGTAGTTTACAGTATTATTTCAGAAGAGCATACATGTACTTTGAATCAGAGAGGGCTCGCCTGCCCCGGGGCTCTGGGGTAGGCAGTGTCCCTCTTACCTTTGTATCTCAGCTATTTCTGCTCGGAGCCGATCTATTTCTTCCTTCTCCGAGGCAATCTGTCTCCGCAGAAACTGCTCCATGGCCAGCAGTTCTTCTTGTTCTGTTAAAATCTCGTTCTCCTGCAATGATCAGTTAGTTCACTTGAAGCCCTGACTTCATTTTCTACAGGAACATACCATAAATATGAGATGATGCTGTTCTCTGAAATACATTCGTACAAGTAGTGAGGATGCCTGCTTTGAACTCTGATTCATCAAGACCTCAAAGCAAATGTAGTTCAAAACTGTTAGTGTCATTTGGAATCCTCAAGACAATCGCTGTACTGAGTAGTTGTGGAGATGACACACCAAATTCTGGCACGTTTGGCTGACTATTTCCTTTAATCACAGGGGAAAGCTCTGGCTAGCCAGTAAAATAACTCGAAAAACTGAATTATAAAATATGTCTTTGAAGATTAATGTAAGGAGGAAAGTGCAGTGGAGAGAAGATCAAAGCTACTGAAGGAAGCAAAGGAAAGGAAAAAAGCCAAAACAGTTGCCTCACTTCCTTTGATCAGCAAAAAAAACAGTTAATGGTAATAAAACCTGTTAGATTTGGAAGTGCTTTCTAAGCAACCAGAAAAGCTACCTTTAGGCTACCTTTATTTTGCTGCCCAGTGTCTCCTTTCTGCTGTGAACAAGGGTTACTCAGCTTTGGGTTTGCTCTTGCAGTCAGCATTCCTTCCCTGTTTTATTTGCCATTAAAACAAAGCCTTGGATTTTAACAGAGACCCCTTTAAGCCTTCAATTTCCCATTGCATTAGAAGCAACAAAAGAGCGTTTAGTATTTCTGAAAGATATGGAACAAGAAAATACCAGCAGACAAAAAGGTAAGTGCCTGCCATCTACCTGAGCAAGCAGAATGTTTATAACTTCTTCATTCTCATTCATTTCTTCTTTGGAGACATCCTCCTTTGAAAGGCTAGCAATTTCTTGTGCAATTTTTGTTTCACACTCCTGCCAGAGAAAGAGAATAACTTTTAAAAGGACAGCTCTCCCAGTCACTCTATTTACTGTAAACCAGATTTTTTTAAACTTATTATGTTCAAAATTTAGAATCATCTTTTCAGCATCTGTCCCTTCTCTGGGACACATGACAGTTTTAAAAAACAAAAAAGCTTCTGAAGTTTGTTAACCTTGAATCTTCCAGTAATTCTGCTTGGTACTCCAGGACACACTGTTTTAAGCATATAATGAATACATGCTCTGACCAACACTAGGTTTTTAATCATGTTTTTTTCTGTAAACAGCTATGAAGGACTGTGAAGATCTTGCTGTCCCTGGGGTGAGCAAGCTAATCTGAAAATGCAATTGCTTGTCAAGCCATGTATGGTAAAGATGAAAAAATCTGCAGTAAAAAGATTGAGGAGTGGTTTGATCTACCTGGGTGCCTCTGCATTGTCACTGATTAGGGAGCCATGATTTAGGTGTTTGGCCAATAAGTAGAGAAGTTACCCACCTGTCTCTTAGCTTCTCTTAGTTTCCTCTTAAGAGCCGTTAAAATTCTTTGCACCTCCCAGAGTCTCTCCTCTTTGGATAAGTCTTTTATCCCTGCCTGCAAGTCTCTGTGTAAACAGTTCAGTAGGAACTCCTGGAAATATTGTCAAAGAAATTAAGAGTCTTTAAGATATCATAGCAGAGCAGACTGAAAAGGAAAATATTTTTTGCTTCGTAGCAACAGGCCTAGCATTCTGGTTTTCAAAGCCTGACATGTTGGCCAACAACATGTGTTAATGTACATCCCAGGCATGATCTAGAAGTAGCTGAAGAGCAATATTAACCACACTCTTAACATGTTCTCCTAACCTTCCTGCCACAATAAAAGTATTGAACTCTTGTGATAGAATTAAAGAGTACATTACAAGCTTATGAGAATTTACTACTGGCTGTACAAAAGCCAGGGCACAGATGAACAGAAAAACACTGAAGTAATTGCCAACCTGTCGCCTGATTTCTTCTTTGATGCTTTCTTGTGTTTCTGGAAGTGCTGGCATTGTTGCCATATTTGACCAACGAAGAGGTTTTGTCACCTGCTTTAGGGTCACATTCCCAAAGAACTCTTGCACGTGTGTAAAAAATACATACAGGACACGGTTGCTGATCTGCAAACGAAGGACAGACTGGTTAAGCTGATTTATTCACATCATCCTCATTTGTGAAGCGCAGTGTCTTTCTCCAGAAACAGAACAGCCTTTACTGTCCCTTTCTGTGAGTCCCAGTTGTGTTTGTTTGTCCCAAGAGATTAAATCCTGGATTAAAAATGGCAATTAAACGACCCAGTGCTGGCCTCAAGTAATCACTTCACCATCTCTCTCACCTGTGTATCTGAGGCATTTTCATGCCAAACTCAGAATTTTCACGGGCCTTAACCCACCACAACTATTTCCATCACTGGTGGATACAGAAATGCATTAAATCTTTCTTTTTACTCGTGTAAAGGTAGTGCCAGCAACAGGTGACTACCTTCCCTCTCCTCCCCCCAAACTGTAAATATTTGCTACAACTTCTCTGTCACATGATTTAATATAGTAGAAAAAGTAGTTTGAAAGGAGCTGCTACTGTATTCCTTGTTTTAACTTCAGACAGAAGCAAGTCTTTGTTTTTATATTTTATCTTCCATTAAAATTAGAAATTTATCCTGAAAAAAAGATTGGAGTTCTGTCACCACCTGCATTTTAACTGCTAAAAATCTACTTCACAAAATATGATTGGGCCTGTATTGTTTTACATTAATGGTTACACGTTATGTTAGAATGTGTCTGGAACAGCCAAATAGCAGAGAACACAAGCCCTTTTGCTACTGGGCCTCCACCAAGACTCTACATTATAAAGCCAAGCAGTTCTGAAGTGTGGGTTTTCTTCTAGAAGACCCACACCCAATAATGCCATGTTTCCATTATGCACAGGACTAATTCTGAGCTGTATTTAAATATTTCCAAGATGTTTACTAAGGAATTCATCAATCCAGGAACCACAAAATCTTACTGGAAAACTGAGTCAGTTGTTTTTCCCCAGCCATTTGACTGCAGACACCAAAGCTATTATCCTCAAGTCATGACTGCACCAGGAAGATCTATTTGCAGGACAGTGTTCATTGGCATGATATTAAAATTAAGCAACAATATAGCCTTCACTAAAATTATCACTGAATCACAAGCCCACAAAAATTGTGTATCTGCATGAATTACTGGGTGAAATAAATACTGAATTACTGGGTGAATTACATTACTTTTCTTCACAACAATTAAAGCCCTGAGAGGGGTCTTTGTAATGTTCTCATAATAATAACCCAAATATCAGACCCACAGCATGCAAGCTCACATTCAGAAAGTCTTTTGTTCCCCCTCTCCCAGCATTTTTGGGTTCCCAAAGTATAGAGAGAAGCTGTACTTCAGCTTAACTGTGTCAAACAACACCTGATCCCTGCCTGCAAGAGAATTCCTACAAAAAAGTCTTTCTTGGGCTGAAGCTCTGCTCCAACACTTGCTGTCTGGTGCACGTACCTGGACAGTAGGGCTGAGCACTATAGAAATATTCTGGATGTTCATTTTTGTTTCCAGTTCCTTTGCAATAACATGGTCCATGTGCACAATCAGCCAAGAAATGAGGAGATGGTTACACTCTGGCAGCTCTTTCAGCAACCTCTGGCACTCCTGCACTTTCTCAGCTTCTGTGCTCTTTCCACAAGCATCTTCAAAGCGGGGCATTAGCTCTTTGGTAAGCAAATTTTCAGGCAGTTCTCGTAGGTACTGTTTCAGCAAGCTGGCTACTGTATTGGGCTCATATTCTTCCAGGTTGGGAGATTCTTCTCGATCATAGGCTGCTTTTAGCTCATCAACTTTTGATTTTATTCCTTAAAATATTTAGATCAAGAATTACGAGAAATCTTCAACTGTAAATCTAAAATTAATCTAAAAAAAAAGTTTAACTATTAATTTCACCTCTCCTTACAATTTAAGCTAATTTGAGGAATACCTTTCAAAGGTTCTCCACATGTAAGAAAGTTAAAATTATGACTCAAGAATTATGTGGTCACTGCTTCTAAGAGCACTGGCTACTACTACAAAGCAAAAACACAGCCCTGCTGAAGTTCTGAATCAGACCTGGCGCCAGCATTCCCTTTCATCAAGGAACATGAAATAAGGTGAGGAAGGGTAGGGGAACATAAGATCAATTGTGCATTTGCATTCTGAGTCTTTCAGGCTGTCCAATTATACAGCCCTAAGCCAAGCAGCAAATATGTTATCAGCTGAAATATTGTGCAACAAGTTCTACCTATAACAGCTTTCCTCTGTCAAAACAAACCCCACATTTTTTAGTTTCCAGAGTTCCAGCTGGCCCTCCTCAGCAGAGAAATCTCACACGAGATTCTTGATTTGAGGCACTGCATGAATAGAAGTGTGTTCATGTAATTATTCAACTCAGCCAAGCTTTTTTGTAAGGTGTTTTTATAACTCGGTAACATTCCCATCTTCCCAAACTCAGGGAAATTTAAAGCTCAAACACCCATTTGAATTACACCAACTTAATGCCCTGCCATGGCTTGGCTCCATGCACAGTAAGCAACCCTGGGTGCACTCAGCCCATGGTTAATGCCAGGTAAAATACGCTCAGTTTCGTGTCCAAGTTAGTCAGTCATCACAACGGCTGGTAGGTTGCTAAACCAGCGCGATTGTCTCTCTGAGTGCTCAGTTTACACAATCTAACACACGCAAGAGGGTGCTATTGCACTAGAGAACACCTAGAGCTCACAAACGCCAAAAAGAGTCCAAGGAAAACACACCCCACCTTCCACACGCCGTGCCTTGAAAAAAAAACAAACATGCAACTAGACTGTTTCAATAGGCAAGACAAAGAAACTGCTTAAGTTGCTGCGGGATTTATGCATGCCTACCAAATACCGTGCAGACTGACAGCATGAAGACAGCTTCAGTGAAGCCTTTGAAACAGACTGGTTACTGTTATACAGCGCTAGGCAACTTGTTTCAGGTGCTTCTCCTCAAATTCCTTTTCTCACTTGTTCTTGCTCCCTTAAACATACCCACAGAAGTACTTACACAAATTATACTGCAGATGCAGTTCACAAATAAAGGGGCTACAACCGATGTTTCACTTATGTAAGCTGGTGTTACGCAACTACCGTGGTTAATTAGCCCGCTGTTGCTGAGCTTAAGTAGTGAAACTTCTATTTTCTGCTTATTAGTGCATTTGCTCAAAGAACATAAATTTTTAAGAAAAAAAACCCCAAACATGCAATGGAAGTAACTGGAAGAAGCTTAAGTAACAAAATGGTTACATCTCATCTTTGCTTTTGCAATCAACTAGCACTGTATTTCTAATGCAGAAGTAAAAAAATACAGGCTGGCCGTACTAACACATTTAATTCATCACTACTGTCCTGTCACAGGAGAGTACCTGAAACTCTGTAGATGCCTTCACATTTCATGCCATACTTCTCTACGTAATCTATACATTCACGGAAAACTGCTGGCAGGCGGATGCCGTCATACATCATGGTCCTATCTACTGCATCGGACAAAGGAATGCCAAACACGGGTCTATGACTTGGAACATCCACTTGAGGTATCTCTGTCTCCTGAATTGGCTTTTTCTTTTTCTTCTTCTCTTTCCACTGTTTTACAACATCTGCTGCAGTTAAGTCTTTCGACTTCTTCTCCTTATGTTTCTCTTCCTTATGTTTCTCTTCCTTGTGTTTTTCATCTTTGGGTTTTTCTTTTATCTTAAAATCCTTTTCCTTTTTTTTGGAAAAGCTGGGTTTCTTGAAGACATGTATTCCCTTGGACCGCTTCAACTTGGAAGGACTTTCAGCTTCATCACCGGAACTGTCCTCTTGAAACGCAGCATAACCTTCCGCTGTTAGGCAAAGGAGGAGAAGGCAAGAGGACAGCTGTCAGTCTGTTCAGTTTCTAGACAGTACACTACCACAGGGAGAGAGTAAGAAGTAATATGTAAGGAGGAGAGAGAAGAAGCAACATGAATTAAAACAGAGTGCCTGCCTGCCTGACTCTTCAGAAGGTTTTCTTTAGTTGTTACACGATTAAGTGGAAATGGATTAGACAGATCAAGGTTGCATAATCACATCAAAGATAAACCACACAGCTCCTGAACAAACTAAACAGTTAATACTTCATATACTTACTCATAATGGCAATGTCCATCTTAAGGGCTAGTTTCCCATCTAATAGTCAAGGAAATGAAAATAAAAACAACTGTCTGGCAACTTCTCTATGTTCCTGTAATCAACAGTATAAGAGTTGCTGTTAAGGATCATCTACTACAAACATGTAAGTCTAACAAACTTCTATTAAGAACAAACTAAACTTCAGCCACTTAACTCCCCAATTGCTTTCCAGAATATTATGAATGTTAAGATAAGTATAAAATTAATAAAACTTCAGTCTCGAATAAAATATCAAAAAAATAATTAAAAAGCTGAAGCACACTTACTTTTTCCACAAGACAAATAAAACAATTCCAGTAATATTAGCACAATACCTCAATACCTGTCAGTGAAGTTGTGTTATTTGCCTTAAAAAGTGTATGTGAGAGCTTCAAACAAGTCCCTGGGTGGAGTACACAGTTTCAGCAGCAAAACACCGAGTGCCGTCTAAAACGTGCACCTGTGCTTTTACTAACTACACCTCTGCAGCCAGCCCTGCCTGTGCTTCAGGCAAGATCAAGGAAATCTTTAAAGGTGGACTACAGAAAAAAACAACCAACCAACTGAACAAACCAACCCACAACCAAACCCAACGACATACAAACTAACACAGCTTCCAAGTCAATTAATTGTGATTTTACACGAGCAGTACCCCATGCAAGAAAAGGAAGCCTGAAATCTGGTCAACAAAGAAGACATTTTCCATGCCATTTGTACCAGCCAGGTCCCTCCGAGCAGTGGGCAGCAAGCTCTTGCTTCAACGTGAAGCCCCCCATTATGCAGATCCTTTGAGGCTCTTACACTGCCCACAGGCAGTGCCTCTGCCCAAGTGAGGAACCACAGAGACAGCCAAGGGCTCTTCCTGCATGAACAGTTTTGGGTGGTGGAAAATTACCCCCTTAGATTATAAGAGAGCAGCAGAGATGAGATTATAGGCTGTAACTTTTACAGGTGAAGTATCTTGTGCAAAAGAACCAGGGGACATTCAGTCATTTATTCTTCCAATGCTAAACTATATTAAGCTGCAGAGTTACTCAGCATTATTTTTCAGCACATGCAAAGAGCTGTCTGTATTTTGAAGCCTCCTTGGCTGCTCTGTAGAAGCTTTCAATCGTCAAATAAATCTAAGAAATGTATTAAAGCATGAAACTACCAATAGAATTATTACAATTGTTTGACCAGTTCACCCCTCCTGGACTCTTCTCTAAGACTACCAAACATGCACTGTCCTAAAAGATGGAGCATGACTGTGGCACTGTTCCTGTCCAAGTGAATTGTAATATAAAAACACAAGTGTTAACTGGAGGACAACCAGTGACCAGGTCTTGTGCTCCCAGAACAGTGGCTATAGCATCACCCACTCTTTTTGCGAACTGAAACCAGAGAGGGGTAAGGAAACCTTCAGTGCATGAACTACGGATTCAAATCTCACTCTGATATGGAAAGAGCTGCTGATGCATCAGCTATGGGACAAAGGAGCAGCACGCCTCACCATTAACGGGTTGGGGCTGGCAATGAGTTTCAAGACGAGGTTCACAGAAGTAACTTCCAAGCAGAAAGCCAAATCTTCACCAGATCCCAGAACAACCTGCCCTCAACCTTTCCTGCCAGGCAGCTGCAACAGCTCCCAGCCGAATGGGAATCCCACACTCAGACCAGAACAGCGCAGCGTCAGGGGACCCAAGGTTGCAGGCTGCCAACACAGACAGCACCTGCCTTTATGTTTCAACACCCCATGTTGCAACACCAACCATGGCGCTTCTCTAGATCTGGGGTAATGTAACACCAGCAACAGCACATTACTGAAACTGGTATTTCTTGACTTCATGAGAAGACATGAAGGAGCAAGTTAAATATAAAACCAGCCTATTTTAATTTGTCTCAGTAACGTAAGTCAACAAAGTTTTGGAATATATACTAATTACAGATTCACAGAGAATCTCTCACCCATACCAAGAGGGGTTTTCTGTATGTCTCCCAGAGTAGTCCAATTTTCTTTACCATACTTCTGGTAATAAAATCACTGTATTCTTTTCACAAGTGATACAATATATTGAAAACTAAACAACCTAAATTTATACAGAGGAAAAATTATTGCAAGCCCTTGACAAATAATGTAATTTTAAATGAGAAGTATTACCTACTGTTAGTAAACCGCTGTTTCTGTTCACTGTTTCCTCAAGACTTCAAATACCACTAGTGTGCATTTTCCCATCACTCTAACATATGCCAGTGCCATTTCCCTGCACCTATAGGAGACCAGTACTAATTTAATAAATACTCCAATTCTGCCAGCATAACGACTGCACTACCTCCCAGTTCCTTGCTCAGGCTTCAACAGACCTTCCCCAAGCATGCATTACTGAATGCCTTCACTGCAGTTATTTTAAATGTGACGTTGCAAATACACTTCTTATCTTACTGAAAATTATCAAAACTTCTTTCAAAAATTAAAATAAAAGAAAAATCCAGTGTTATTCTGGAAAGATCTAACTTACAGGTTTAAAAGCTTTGTCATGCAGTAAGGCCACTGTTTCTACCAGCCCGCATACTTGGGAATACTTCTCATTTTCTTCTCACAATGAAGCTATAAATTCAAGCTATAGCCTTTATTGTTATCACAACAGGCTGCATTATGTAGAACTGCAACTTATCAAACCTACCTACCACAAAATACATGTTGTGCACCAGGTCCCTGATGAGTTTTTTTAATAATTTATACCTCTACATCTGATTTTTGCTCCCTGGGTAAAATTTGCATGCATCTGTAATCAGTTCACTAAAAGAAAATATAGGTCATTTTTACATATGGAAGAATCAGTAGGTCAAATATTGCTATACAGACTGATGTGCACTGCTACCATTAGTTATCTTCAAAATCCCTTAAGATGAGAGAACAAACTGGAGTCTTCCACCTGATAGTACCTAGCAGAAAGTTGCAGATCACTAGAACCCTACACAAGGCAAACAACTTAGGGGAAGAAGATAAATGTTAACAGCCAACTGGGGACCAAAGATTTTTTGGAACAGGTCCGCAAATTGATACTAAGAATATTTCAGCTGTCATCTACATCCCAAAAGAACATATGTGAACTGCATGCCTGCCCAACACATTAGGGATTCCATCTTTGAAAATATTTACTGAACACCTCAAAAGAATTCACACCAATGATACTGCTGTCCTTCGACAGGATAGTTTAGTTTACAACTCAACCAATCCTCCATTTTCCCAAGAATTATATAAAGAAAATGAAAATCATTATACACATAAAATGCTACCTATATACTGAACCCATCCTGTCTAATGGTATCAATCTCAGAGGTAAAACTAATCAGCAGAGCAAAATCATACAGACTATCTACAGAAATTCTAACGTGTAGAATAGCTTTTTCTTTGTAAGTATTTCTTATAAGCTTTTTCTTTTGCAGGGAACTGCATATTTTGTGACTTTATCAACATGTGATTAATGACAGGTGGTTCAACATTAATTTTAAAAAATAAATTACAATGGTCACTGTCTCAGATAAACCATCACTGCTTAAAAAAGATCTATTTTTGGTCTCCTGCTGCCAGAGTACAAATTCTTTCATGTACAAGGGATGTTTTGAGCCAAGAAACAGATCCGAGTTAAAACTACCCAAGTAAAAAGAAAATTTATTTTAATCCCTAATAAATCCCCTAATCTAACCAACACTCAGTCTATCACAGAGGAGTGGAGAATAGAAAGTAGTGGCTTAAACATTTTTCCAGCAGCTGACAGTCAACAGAAAAAACAATATTCCATTTAATTTTCTACCATTTCCAAATAATTTTTAGGAATTTTTTTCCCTGGACATTTGCTGTGTATTATTAGATTATTGCCACTAACAGGAAAAATATTAAACCACTGTATTAATTAGATAGGAAAAAAGATCCCTTGCTAGCACACAAAAATGCTTTTTTGATACAGGTATTAATACTGAAGCTATGAGCACATGACTCCCACAAACAGGATTTACCTGAAAAACACAGTAACCCTGAGACATTTAAACTTCCCTCTCTACATACCCTCCTGATCCTCAAGCATTTCTGAAGTTTATCTTTAGAGTACTATCAAAACACCTCAAAATCTTTGTAGGAATTAAGTTACACAGTTTCAGGAGTTTGGATTACTTTGTCATCACTCACTAATATTCTAAGTTCAACAAACATTCACTCTGTCAGAATTTAATGTCAACACTTGTCTTTTCCTCATTGAAATGTTCAACTTTGTCTGAACTCCAAACTACATGACCATAGCAGGCTGTCTTTTATCCAGTATCAAAGCAGGTAGTAGCCAGAAAAGTCTAAAGAAAAACAATCTGAATACATGCACCAGAATTTAAAAGGTGGAAAAAACTGAAGAATCAAGAGAATGGAAGGAGGAACTTCCAAAAGCATGGAAAGCAGAGCTGGAAGAGGAACTCTTAACTGTAAAGAACCCCTCCCATTTACCTAAGTAACGTCTGTTCAGAGTATATTTACAATAATGACCATTTTTAGACTGTACAAGATGCACTGAAAGCTTTGTATGTAGCTTACTCTTACATCTGCCTGGCAATTATATGACATAATTTTATTAGGGCTAGGAAATGAATGCTTTTTACATTACAGTTGCAAGAGATAATTTGATTCTCCCTACATTTTGGTTTTTTGTGTTTTTGAGGATTTTTCATACCTTTAAAGCATCATTTAAGTAACAAAAACTGCTTTCCATCAGCTGTAAAAAGTGTGCACAGACCTGCATGTATTTGCTGAAGAAGCAGTTTCCCTCTTCAGTTAGACTATCACCATGAGACACACTGAATGACACCACAAAGAAACCCATGCTATGTATTATATTGACCTCTAACAATTCCAAATTTAGAGGTGTTGAATGCGGAGTTATAACTGAAAGCTGATTTGCAAAGAGTAAAAAACCAACTACTAACAGCCTGAATTTGGACCTATGCAATCAATACTGAATTTTCATCACCAATCCAATAATCTGTATTAGGGTAATGTTGTTTACATTAGAGAAAAAAACCCTAAGGAATCACTTTTCTTAGAACCTGTAGGAATTCAGCAGTTGGTTTTACCTTGAGTATCATATATTTTTAAGTTACAGTATTCTTTAGGCACACAGTCTTTAGTTAAAATAACAATAGTCCTTCTAAACTGTGGTAGAAACAATTCCTGCATTCCAGGAAACTGGTTTAATTAAAAACAGTGCGGTGGCAGCAAATTCTCAAAAGAGTAATTATTTAAATACGTGCATGCATTTGTGCATACAAATAGTCACCATATTCATTCTAACAAAATATTGTGTGCTGTCTCATCGGTTTTGATCTTCCAAATTTCACTTGTAGGTAGTAGCAAGGTACACTGGCATCCAGAACTTCCAGGCATCAGATATACAGGCACTGTAGAATAGGAACACTGTTTCAAAATGTTGGTAAAACAAATGTCAGTTTAAAAAGTACAAGAATTTGGGCTGTGATATTTAGGTTTCGGTCTTGGACAGTAAGGATGTTTCTGGTACTGAGAGTCCTCAGTATCAGCTTAGTATTTCCAAGTGCTTTATTCTTTCAGAATATGTACAAAAACTACTGATTAAGAACTATTTCATGTTTCCAACATTTTCTGCATAAATCTAAAGGCAGGAACTAAGATTTCTCTTCAATTGTTTTGGAGAAGGGGTATGATTTTTAAATGAAAACTTCTATTCTGGACACTGGAAGAATGGATTTAACAGTCCAACCTTTCTTATAACCTTTATTCTATCAGTTCCAGTAAATTCAGATCTCAGTGCTGGCTTGCACATTATTGAACTCTGCAATAATACTTTGGCCACTGCTGGCGGAAACTGCATGATGAGACTGACCTGAGAAGCTACAGGAAAAAAAGGAGACAGATTTTATTACTCCTCAAATAATGAGTGGTGCAGTGTGCACAAAAAAACTTGAGATGGGACACAGCAGTGGGGGAATATGGGAGACAGAAGGGAAGAAGGTTAAAGTTGTTGAAACTGACTCTTCCAAATTTAAAAGAATAAAATTCAGGTCAAACTTCAGAGTTTTCTTTTAGCTAGCACCTCAGCAACAATTTTGAAAGGCATCTAAAATACATTTGGAAACCTCCACCTAGAATGTGAACAGATAATAAGATTAGAAGAAAACCCATGCCAGGCAATTACCAATGCATCATTAAAGGTTTTGGATAAACATGTTTATTAGCAATTTTGGGCACATGCTTGGCACCTGTATGTGCGCAGAAAAAACCCAAACCAACCAAAAAAACCAACAATCCATTTTTTTGTTAAGTTATGGGGCTTTTTTGGAGGAGAAACAAGTATTGCACAAAGCCAGTTTGTACCAGTTAACTTCCTTCACACCTAAACAAGTGAAAAAAAACATTGGGACTACTAAACAATTTTGAGAGAGAAAGGAAGAGAGAAAAAGAAATTATAAGCATGAGAGAAGAGAAGTTGCCTACTCACTTCTTTTTTCTTTCTTCTTAAACTTTCCTTTCTTCTTCCCATGCTCCTTTTCATCATCAGATACTATATCTGGAGGCTCGTGCAAGCTGTCATGAGGTGGTGAAGGCTCACCGGTGCGGTACAATCCAGGGAATTTTGTAGGACTGATTTCTTCAGAGCTGGGAGTACGAGCAAGACCCCCACTGTGTTCTACCCGACGGTGTTCACTGGGGCTGCTAGTGGGAGGCAGGAAGCACTCGGTCATTCTGATTCCCTGATATCAAAGTGAAATCTTCTGCTACCTGTCCATCACACCTGCAGCAGGGAAAACAAAAAGAAATCCCATACCATCTTAAGCAACAGGTTTCAGAACACCTTGTTTGGAGCTCTATCGTGGAAACACAAACAGCAATATCTTCTACAATGAATGTTCCAACTTATGTCAAGACACAGTAATCTATCAGGTCCTAAGCTTAGTGTTTGCAGAATCTGTCCATTAACTCAAAAGCCATATTAACATAATGAGAGCTGCTATTTTAGCCATTCCTACTTTCTCATATATGTAACATTATATATTATGTATCTGAATATTTTAACATCTGAAATAATTCTTACAAATTTCATAGGCAGCTTGCATACTGATTGGTAATATTCAGTATAAAATAGTTAGCTAACATTAAATTTTTGACAGAAAATAGATTTGTCTAGAAGCTCAGAGTGTTTGTGAGGACTGCACCTAAGGCAAAGATCATTTTCATCTTTCCCAAGCATATTTTATAGATGCAAATAAGAACTTGCCTAGCCTGTTGCAATAAGGGGGAAAAAAACAACCCAGAGTTTAAGCAAATCCATCTTCTAATTATGCTAATGCAAATTAAAGAGGGTAGAAAAAGAATGATTAAGTTTTTCTGGAGTACAACAATAACTTCACATTTGAAGAGGCTATATCAGGTCATCAGCACCCAGGTGCTGGTATGTTTTTTGCTTGAGAGTTATAGCCAAACAAAAGCCAATATGAAAATTGCTGAAGGAAGACAATACATCAATTCTCAGCAGTGGAACTTGTAAGCAGAAAACTCCCTACCACAGGTAAGTTTCAGAAATTCCACAGAACACTTACACTGTATGGGACATTATACCTCTGGAGTCCACATTGCTGAATATGGCCCTTTGAGTCTAAATGGTCACCCTCAGATATAAGCCCTTCTTTCAACGGAAGAAAGGAAAAGAGAAATAGAGCAAATCCTGGAAAAATAGAAAACTATTTTCCACACCCACTGGCATACCTGGATGACAGGTCAAGTCATGGTTACATGCTAACTTTAATCCAACTTAAACCTGTGCTACTATGTTGCTGCTGAAAGGTAACTGATGTATTGGAAGACAAACAAAAGAAAAAAAAGATTTTTTTTTAAAGCTACATCAGTTTTACAGCCTGGCTCTCAATGCAGGGCAAGCACAAGGCAGGCTGAGAGTTGGGGGAAGGTGCTCTGCACTGCAGACTTCAAGTGATTAAGGTGGCTCTGTAGCAACGGCCTCAAAAAAACAGAATTAAAACATGTTATAAGATTACACAAAAAAGCCGTATTATACCTTTTTCCATTAATATTTTAGCTATGAGGTGAGTATATCCAGACACAATAGCTGTGGCTTCTGCACAGTATTTTATAAAATCTCCTTCAGGGAAATAAACTATATATATTGGCTAAGCAGAAACTCCTGATACAGGGACCAGCACTAGGCCCAGTCCTACTCAGTATCTTTACTGACGACCTGGATGAGGGGATCGAGTCTACATTTAGTAAATTCATGGATGATACCAAGTTGGGGGGGGAGTGCTGATCTGCTGGAGGGTAGGAAGATGCTGCAGAGGGATCTGGACAGGCTGGGTCGATAGGCCAAGGCCAACAGTATGAGGTTCAACAAGACCAAGTGCAGGGTCCTGCACTTTGGCCACAATAACCCCAGGCAGTGCTACAGGCTGGGGGGAAGAGTGGCTGGAGAGCAGCCTGGCAGAGAGGGACCTGGGAGTGCTGGTGGACAGCCGGTTGAACATGAGCCAGCAGTGTGCCCAGGTGGCCCGGAAGGCCAATGGCATCCTGGCTTGTATCAGGAATAGTGTGGCCAGCAGGAGTAGGGATGTAATTCTCCCCCTGTACACAGCACTGGTGAGGCCTCACCTTGAGTACTGTGTCCAGTTCTGGGCCCCTCACTTCAAGAAGGATATTGAGGTGCTGGAGCGGGTCCAGGGGAGACCAACAAAGCTGGTGAAGGGACTAGAGGGAAAGTCTTATGAGGAGAGGCTGAGGGAGCTGGGGTTGTTTAGCCTAGACAAGAGGAAACTCAGGAGGGACCTTATCACTCTCTACAACTACCTGAAGGGACCTGGCAGTCAGGCGGGGTCAGGCTCTTCTCCCAGGCAACTAGCGACAAGACAAGAGGGCATGGCCTGAAGCTGCACCAGGGGAGGTTTAGGCTGGATATTATGAAGCACTTCCTCATGGAAAGGGTGATCAGACATTGGAATGGACTTCCCAAGGAAGCGGTGGAGTCACCATCCCTGGAGCTGTTTAAGGAAAGACTGGATGTGGCACTTAGTGCCATGGTCTAGCTGATGTGGTGGTGTTAAGTCATAGGTTGGACTTCATGACCTCAGAGGTCTTTTCCAGCCTCAATAATTCTGTTGATTCTGTGATCATACGAACCAGACTATAACTTCATTTGCAAAAGCAAACAGCCTCTTTTAAAGAGAACAGCATTAACATGAGGCAAAGCCATTTTCTTTTTTTTTGGTCATACATGTTGGGTTTTGTTATATTTTTACATTTAAAGCAAATACTCCACTGCTATGCTAATTTGATACTGTGTTTAAACAAGTAAATGGCATGCTCAAGCATGACATTTTAGGATAAATGTCCAGGTATCTAAAGGTTCAGACACAGAGATACCAAAAAAGGTCAAAGTTTTCAATTATATAGGCATTTTCAATATTTAATGACACAGACTGGCAATACTATTGCATTTCCTCCAAGTATCAGAATGATCTCTAAAATTTCTGCACAGCACGTGTTTGTATTTTATTCACTAACCTCTCCCTCCACCCCAAAAAAAGAACCTGAAATACCCCACCAAAAGCTGCTAAACAATAGACAGTATTTCAACAGTGACTCATGGAATGAAATTAGAAATATTACATATAATTTTTTTAAAGCAGACAGGATAGGCCATATCTACAAAGCAGTCCATGTCTAGAGTGGGCAAGATGGACACGTTCACAGAAGGAAAGGACAATGTCTTTGCAAAGGCACATGAACACCACTCTTGAAAATGAGGATGCACACGCTTTGCCTCTGTGTCACGGTTTGACTCAGGATCAGCAAATAAACCAGACACAACAATGCTCTCAATCCCCTGCCCCTCCCACCCAGGTAGGGAAGGAGAGAGAGAATGAGGAGAGAGACTTCGCTGGATTGAAAACTAAACTAGACAGCTTTAATTACAATTATATACAAGTATGTTCAGGAATGTGCAAAAGCCTCTTGCCTCCCCCCACCCCCAGCAACTCCCCTGGCACTCTCCTGAGCTGTGAGCAGTCCCAAAAACTCTCAGCCCGCAGGCAGGAGATAAGGCAGAGCAGACAGGGGCTGGGTTATGAGGGTTATGAGGGTTATGAGGTCAGAGGTGCCTGAGCCTGGGGCTGATGGTGATGGATGGATGGAGTTGTCCCATGGATGGAAGAGAAGGGAAGAAGCAGCAGGAAGGAAGTTGTCTTCTGTGATCTCTGAGCTTCCTCAGAGCTTATGTAGATCTATGGAATGGAATACCTTTGGTCAGTTCTGCTGCCTGTCTAGCCCAGCTCCCCTACGGGCAGGTCACAGATACAATTCTCCTGCCCTGGTAGCCTCTGTAGCAGCAGAGCTAAGAAGCGACCTTGGAGTCTCAGCAGTAACATAAACATTCCAGTGTTATCAGTCCAATAGCTGGAACACTTGCTGCTTGTTAAAAGAAAGCTTACTGAAGGAAAAAAAAAAATCAGTAAAAGGAAAATTAACTTCATCCTGGCTCAAACCAGGACACTCTGTAACCCAGCAAAGCTCTGAGGATGAAGCCAGACTTTGCCCATACATTCCCAGTGTTACTCAGCTCCTGGGGTCTTATTTACAGATTGGCAGAATACAGAAAAAACATAATATGGAATTGTGTTTTGCCAGGTTAGTAATTATAAACCTGTCCAGCTAAGTGGGTTTTGGGGAGGGTTGCTGCATTAGGATTTTTTTTTTTTTTTAAACTCTCAACCTTCAGTTGTCTGTATGCAGAACACAGTGAAAACATAATATATGTATGAAACAAAGCATCTCACTACAGGAGATCACTCACAGAGTGCTTATGGAAATTAACAGCTACTCACATCAGAATTTGAATATTGCACAGTAAGACAGAAATATGATGAGAAACAAAATGCCCATGAGATCTTTTAATACTGTTCATTCTTTATTCTGGCCAAAGCAGAGACACTGACTGAAATTAAAGACAATGGTGCATATTTGTAGCTCAAACATATGAAGACTGCACTTTTATTTCACAGCTTTGAGAAAGTATTACTTTCCTATATACTCAATTTCCTAGGCCTTTAAATAAGGCAGAAATTCTTCCACGCTCAAATTATATCAAGACTTATCAGCAGAATTAGAGACCACAAAAAGCTCTTCCACTTTTACTAATGGATGCTAATGTACTATTGCCTTACAAATCTGCACCCTTTCCTCTGGCTTTTACAAACTTTTGCTGACAGCAAAAAATGGTGAGACTGAAAAAAAATAATGGATCTTCAAAGTGTTTTGAGAAGAAACATTTCTAACAGACTGATTCTTCTGCTAACTCCTCCCTCTCAAACTGGACCCTTTCTTCCCAATCTGTTACTGCTTCAGTCCTGCCTCTCCTCTGCAGCAGGCTCCTTGCTTCAAACTCCTTCTCTTCACCTATGCAGTTCTCAGGAAATTTAACAGCTCACTACTGCCATGTGGGGAAGGTCATACTACTCCCTCCACTAACACACAACCCCAATTCCAGTAGTTTGCTCACCCAAGACCCCTTTGTGAAATGATTCAATTTGCTAGTGTCTCCAACAGGCTTCTGATGCTGAGCTGGCTGGTGGAAGAGCTCAACAAGCACTAAAGATGGAAAGTGGAGGCGTGACAGAACTGTGACAAAAAGGAGTGCAACCCCCCCCTCTGGGCAGCTCTGTTTTGTGATACTGCATGCACAGCTTCAACTCCCCAGATTTCACTTCACTCTAAGTATTTTCCCCATAACTTCAAGTTTTGAATTCTTACCACACAGTGCCAGTACTCCCACAGTTCAGTCTTGACTGACTGCTCTCCTTCACCTTCAGTGTATAACACACAACATGTTCTTCATCTGCTTTGATCTCTGACCCAAGCTCATTCTCCCACTTTCCTCTCCCCATGCTCTTTATTCAGCTGGTTCAGATTATCCTGCTGCACACCCCTTCTTTGCAGATAAGTTCTCCCTCTTCTTCCTCTGTCTGATTAGTTATCGGTTCCCATTTCTATCTGGATGATCTTCTCTATTATTGTCTTTTGTTTCCTCATTATCATCTACCATATCTTCTCACCTCATCCACATTTCTCCCACTGGCTCTCAGTCTCTCACTAGTATCACAAGTAGTAATTTTCTTCCTTACTTCCCTACCAAGAGCAGGCTCTTTGACTCCCACTAGTTCTTGTTCTGTTGACATTTGATTCTTCTTCCACAGGATCCACAAATGCTGTTACATGAGAGCATCAGAGAGCTTCTTGCAGTTCAAACACCTCCTCAGACCTAGCTACTCTCTTCAGTACTCCCAAAATCGATTTTCCTGAAACATATTCAAACATGCAGTTGAACCTTCAGAATAACTGAGTGTCAAAACCAAACAGCCTTCACTGAGTATGTGTGGAATTGTGACCTTTCCTCTATTCTCCAAGGAATAACTAAATTAAAAGAGACCTTAAGCATGGAAAGCAGAAGGTTGTCCTTAACACAAAAACTCCTAGCCATCACACCACCACCATCTTTCAAGACCATCGTACACCAACCACAAGAACGTGGGTTGGGGAGAGGAAGCAAGATACCTGCATAGTCAAGAATGTGTTTTTCCAAGCCTAATTTTTGAAAATAACTGAACTCTTTCCTAAAAAATTCAGCCTGAGCTATGTATCTAGTAAGTAAAATTAAGATTAAACAGCTGAGGTTTGAAAAAAAACAACACACAAACAGAAAAGTGAAGACAGAGAGGCATGACAGCCAACTTTATTAGATTTCACTTATTAGAGTGTGTCATCTAAGTCAGCATGAACATATTAAACAGAGGCACAGTCTGGAAGACCAAACTCACAGCTCTTTCATTCAGTACAGAAGGCTTCATTATTCCTGTTTTGCACTGAGTCTGTATTGTGACTTTGTGCCTTGTAACCAATTGCAACAGCAGAAGCAAATTAGAGCAGGTGGTTGCATGCACAGATGTTATTTTGTAAAGCTGTTGGGTGGAATGAAGGACACAGGGAATTTTTCTGCAACCAGCATTATGCAAGACCACATGTGAAGCATGGTGGGTGTCCCCAGCTCATACCATTTTGCCACAAACAGACACACTCTGCAAATCTGGGTGTTACACTGGAAATAGTCCCAAGAAGTTAGTAATCAAAGGATGGAGGCAGAGAGGGAACACTCACTGAGGTACCAGAACCTGCTCTATCATAATAACACAAAAGCAAGACCCAGAACACAGAAGTGCCTCATCATTATAGGCCTTCAGTCCAAAAGATCTGGACCTTTGTGAAGAAATCAATGTTACTCAAAGAAATGAGGCATGCTGCTTTTGGACAAAAATTATCCTACTGACAGGCACACCTCCATTTTGGAAAGTAACAAACCAAAAAATGAAAGAATAAAAACTATCAGTTGTGTGCCAAGCATATCAAAGCACTTCAGAAACTGAGTGGGACTCAAATGTATAACTGCTAAGGTGGCTGAAAAGGATGTCCGGGAGATGAGAAGACAGAGTAAGAAAGAAGTTATTTACCAAGACTACAGAATGTTTGAGACACAACTAAGTTCTCTATCTTGCTCAGACTATCACCAAGTGTGGGAGACAGTTAAAACCATGATCCTTCCAAGAGTGGAGGATATTGTTAAGTTTGCCTCAAATCAATCATCTTGTAACTACTGATGGTTGTCAGCTACAGGAACAGCTTAGGCAAAGAATGAAGTTTTTACTAGCTTAAAGCTAATAAACCATTTATGTTTTACTCAAATTGTTCTGAGGTTTTATTACTGCAATAAAATACAACAGTTTCAGCTGTGTTTTGAAATAAAAAGATGCATTTTTTACAACATACTGAAGAGCTTAATACAAAACACTGCTTTCACTCAAACACTTAGACTGGAACGTTGCAATGCAGTCAAATAGCAAAATGACATCAGAGGCCATCTATTTTATTTAACAAGCAGTACCCAGGTACATAAACAGTGCCCTTTCCTTTCTTTAATAAGGCAATGTGGCCGTGAAAGGAGAAAGAAAAGGCAAGTGCTTCATGTAGACAGGTAAAGCAAGTTTAAAATTTCACAAGTAATCACATAAACACAGCATTCACTCACTCCCTTGTGAGTCATGTACTCTTCATAAATGGCAAGAATTAAAGCCCCAAGAAAGGCCTTCACAAATTTTTTTTTATAAAGAGAATAAAATACAAATTGCTTAGCAGCACCCAGCTCCTAAACCTAAGATTACTTTACAGGATATGTGACGCTCTGAGAATGCTAGAAAATTTACTTTGAAGGAGACTGTGTAATCATACCACTCATGTCTCATAGGAGCAAGCTGTACATTTTTCAGAAACACCAGCAACAGATCAGCTCTAAAAGTGACATAAACAGGTTTCTTTGTTCTCTCTTTACCTGGAAGCAGATAAAAGTCTGCCGCAATTACAGCAGCATCCAAAGCATTTCAAGTTCTGCTCTGAGAGCCCATGCCAGCGCAGAAGTAGTGATATACAAATACACAAAACTATTTAGCTCTCAGCAATCAGTGAGCAATAGACCACATTCATATCTGAGTGTACTGTTTGGAGGAGCCAGCTCACATTCAAAATATGTAGCAGTATCCAGGTTATTCCCTAATTATTAGCGTACTCCAGCTTTTCATTAATCCATTCAGCAGATAGCCAACCTTAAAATAATTAAATAATATCCTAGACTCTTTAGAAATACTAGAAACAAGGTTTCTGATCACATTATGATCAAGTCTCATAATTGCATGAGGCAAGAATCTCCAGATGTGTGGCAGCATATGCTTTTCAGTTTAGTTCACTTCAGGGAAAACAGTATCACAGCCCCTATTCTACACATCTTGTAGAAATTCATCAGGATGCAATTCACAGGCTGTTTCCAATAGACATCTTAGGGAAAACAAAACTTGGATTCCCTGGGGAGAGTTAAGTGCTTTGCTCCAGAGACAGCACACCTGAAGAGAGACCAACCATAACTGCACAGGAAAAGTCCCTGTCCCACCACTCTGCCTCCTGCACCAGCTATGCTGCCACACTGCCTGTGTTGCCATAACATCCTACTTCCCTGGTGAAGCACACTGTGGCAGTTTACATCCCCCCTGTCTGTTCCAGAGCAAGCTAAAGCAGGTAGTCTAAGAGAAACGCCTAGGCATGAATCTTTGTTACAGGGTACCAACCAAAGCTGTACACAGAGGTTATGCAAACTCTGCCACACGTGGCTCCTATGCTTGTTCCCATCCTTCAGGGATATCTCCACAAGCCTTTCCACATGTTTTTCCCCAGCTGAATCAACAGTCACAGAAGCAGTTTCAAAGCGGTGCATTGCATTGTGGTCACAACCAGATATATAAGAGGCATTCCTGGAAATAACTGGCCAGCTAACAACTGGAAAGACTGCTGTTTAATTGCTTTAATTGTTTCTGAAGTAATAAGCACGAGGTCTGGACTCAGCATCATGAGGCAGACGGGCACTGTAACCAGGCTGGACTTTTGCAGGAGTATCTTGACTAATCAGCTACCTGTATTCAACTGCTACTGCCCACTCCAAGAGTAATTTCTCATTCTTCAAACTTCTTGGAAAAGTGCTGGCCGACTGTTTGGGATTCTCTAGCCTGACCCCCCCCGTGAATCCTGCTCCTGGTTCACAAGGTCTTGATGCCACAAAGTAACCCAAATCCTCCCCTAATCATACTTGAGCCCAGCAGACTAAGTTCCCACTCTATGGTCTAGTCCCACTGCTTCCCAGGCTCAGTGTCTCTCCAGCAGTTTCTTTATTCCTCTGTCCTGCAGTCCAGTTCCTTCACTATCAGGACTGTACCTCTTCTCTCACAACCTCCTTCTCACCATGCAGGTGCTCAGCACTTAAGACATGTGCAACTTCAGTTTCACCATTCCTCTTCTCCACGCCCAGTGCCTCATCTAATCTCATCTTTTGGCTGCTGTTTCCCAGGTTTTTCCTTGCCACCTTTTCTTTCTCTCACATTGAATTCCAATTAAGGCTTCTGAAAATTACAGTCCACACGTAAGCAAAGAAAGTTGGGCGGTCATCTCCAGCCAAATTTAGGTTTCCCCTGTAAAATATGAATAGCATTAAAGAGGTTTGCCTGATTAGCAAAATACTTTTAATTATAGTAAAGAGATTTTTTTGTTTTGTTACAGAATGGTTTGGGCTGGAAAGGACCTTAAACATAATCTATTTTCTTTCCTGCTAGTTTAATTATTAGAAATAGTTTAAAAGAAATTGGTTGGAAAGTTTTGCTTAAATTTTTAAATACCAGCCTAAGAAACCCAACCAAGAAATTTTCAGCCCAAATGAAAGTGTGGTAACTTTTGATTGGGTGAAACTATTGAAAGCTGAATTGAATAATACAAACTGTTGTGCTATACTATACTTCTGAAAAACACAACATTGTACAATATACTTAATACCCATTATATCTGCCTTAGAATTATTCCTGGTGTAATAACTCCTGTCCCTTTTCTCCCATTCACCTCTCCAAATTCCCACTTGTGTCAGCACTAATGCTTATAAAACAGAACTGAAAGTTTTACTTTTAGCACTTGCTTTGGTTTAAGCTAGGGTGAAGCTCTTTGCTGATTTTTTTTTTTTTCAGTGAACTTTTTAGCAGGGCCAGTGGACTGATAATAACCAAGGTCACTTCTGAGTGTCTGCAGCCTCCCCCCCTACAGGGGAGCAGATTAGACCGAAGGCAGGATCAGCAAATCAGAATATTGCCTTCTCATAATATTTTCTCTATTTGGCTTTCAGTATAGGTTAAGACATCACAGAAGTCAAGCCTTTGTTTTTCCTTTTCCACTCACTTTTCTGCTTACTGTTGCTTCTATTGCCCTCTCTTTGGCTCTCTCTCTTTTTTTTCCCCATTTTTCTTTACAGCCGACACCCGAGGACCCCGTCCGTGCCCCCGGACACTCCCCCCTTCAGCTGGGAGTCACCAGGGAGAAGAGTTGCTGTGAGAGTCGCTGGAGGAGGAGGGAGGGGATTGGGTGTTGCACATCCCTTTACAAATATATATATATTCCCTTATAACTAATAATTAAAATCAATCTGTTTCACTTTTCAACCCAGAAAGCCTCTCTTTCTCATTTTTCTCCCTCTTTCCCTACCTTGGGGGAGAAAGGGGAGGGGGGTGAATCGAGAGTGTTCCAACTCGGTGCCAAATCGTGACAGCACTTAACAGAGGAAGGGAGGAAAGTGCAATAAAAGGTATCCAGTTTACTTTTATAACAATTGCTATAAACACAGTATCACCTCAGGCTTTTTTGCCCTCTGGACAGTACACAAGTTTTAGACAATTCATGTTTTCTGCAGCAAGTCATACAGCAATTGATGATCTAGCAAAGTAAGGCTAATTTTTATACTTTTGGCTGTGTTCACTTAATGACTAATTGCTCTTACCAGAGATTTCAACTACGGCATCGCTCAGTCACACTCCAGAACCTGAACTCAGCTAACTCGTGACAAGCTGTCTACTTAGTGGAATCAGTTTAAAAAAACAAACACCCCAAAATCTTGACCAGTTTAGCTGTACTACAAACGTTTTTAAAAAAGAAGTGCTAATCATCAGCGTGAAAAAAAAACAACACAAAAATGAAGCAGAAAAAAAGCCAACAGATTTAGTATCAAATATTTTACTGGAGTTTTAAGTGTTTCTGCTATTCTTTCAGGAGCATCTACAGACTAATCATGACAGATCACACAACAGAGAAAGGCATGGAGTTTTTCAGACATCAGAGCTCTGTACGGTCAGTTCCATCACTCAATTAAAAATATCTAAGGCTACATATAGTCTAGTTTTGTGTTTTGTTTTAAAGACTGCATTAAATAACAACTAAAACACTAGAAATGACAAAGGTGACAAAGGTAAATAGCAAATATTAAAGACACTTTGCTTTGGATCATACACTGGTAACAAATTTGGGACATTCCTACACACCAGAAATGTGGAATATAACACACTGGCATTTCTGTAACAGCAATAATTCACCTGGCAAAAGCAACAGCAGCAGCTGAGATGAAGTAATCCATCATGAGGCTCCTGCAGGAAGGTAGAGTTCAAACACTATGGAAACCTTGGGAACCTGCTCAGTTGACATGTACAGGCAGACACCAATGCTGCTGGCGTTATCATCATCATTCTTATCCGTGCCAATTACAATAAAACCACAACTGGTATGTCCCCCTACAGACTTAACTTGCTGCTTTGTCCTTTAAAAGCCACTTGCTACCACCTACTAGCACAATGAGACCAGTCCAAATGGAGCCCTGTCAACTGCATAAAGCTGCTTAATATGTAGAAGAAATGATGACAAGTGCATATGCTGCACGAAGTACTGCATGCTGAATCCTGACAGGGTTGCTTTTTAATCCATTACTGAGATAATGTCTTTTAGACTGGATGTAGAAAAATCAATTAGAAGTACAGTGCTTCTTCAATGAATTGGATGAACTGTGATCATTATTTTATTCGTAGAATTTTCAAACAGTATTAATTTCCTCTTACAGAAGTCACTTCACAACCTTTTAACTGGGAGGTCAGAATGGACAGCCTAGTTTACCTCACCAAAGGCAAAGAATATTCAATTCTAAGGCTTTATCCTTCCCAGAAATGAGCACTTTCTGAAGGTATATTAATGATACATACACTTTTAAGGTTAAAACTGTGAAAATTAAGTTTCTTGTGCTTTACCTTGAATTTTTGCCAACATGTATTGAACACAGATGAAGAGATCTATAAATTACAGACTGTCACTTGAACTGACAACTCTATAACATAAGGGGAAACTAAGAACAGCTTTACTTGGATCTCTTCATAGCATGGTACATGACATAGATGATCAGTTTCCATGTATGATTTTTTTCATGTTTAAAACTTTGCATGTTCCAATGTAACACAGGCAAATAATATCCAACTTTTAGTGGATATTAAAACAGAACTACAGCATTTGAGATAAAATCCATCCTACTGTAACAATAGAAAGGAAAAGAAAGACTTTGATCTAGAAAAAAATGTTTATGTAACAGCTTATCTGATTATTTTTAGTAATTATTTAATAAGTATGTCTATCTGCTGATTATTCTGCATTATTATTTGATAACTATGTCTATCTGCAGCACCTTTGTTTTTGGTTTAGAGTGCTCTATATATTATCAAGCTAACATCAGTATCTGTTGACCTAGAAACCAATGTAAAAGCCAAGTCTCCCCTTCTGCCTTCACTGGTTGTTTTATTAGGCTCATATTAGGTAAAATCAACAGGAGATTGAGTTACATGCAAATGTTTTCCCACCTTAACTCTAGTGGAAAGGAGCATAATGTTTCTGTGATCCCAGCACAGCAGTTTTTAGTGAAGTCATACTGTAGATGCAGTTTTACCCACCAAAAGATTTTTTCTGATGTAACTTATTTGATTTGGAGGTCTGTTTTGAGCCACGCCAACAAAATTATAGTTTTATTGATCCATGTTACATCTATAGCTGTGCAGCCTGATAGGACAGATGCTGATGTCTGCCAAACTCATGCTCTATGTAAAATAAAATTATCTTCTGTTTTTTTGTTTTGTTATTACCATGGGAAGTTTCCACACAAGAACAAGGACTAAATTGTTTCCTGTTTGCAGACATATTCTCATCAATGCAACTGACAACTCTTCATCGAGACCACATGAAGTATTCAGTCTCGCTGCAAATTTCTAAATTTTTAGTTATTTTTTTCAGTACCATATGTAGAATTTGGATTAACAAGTTCTGTTTTCACCTCTGCCCCAGATTCACTCAATACCCAAGGGGAAAGTAAATTTAAATATTTATAAGCTCAGTAGATTATTAATTATGATTAACATCACCACCTCCAGGGCTGAGATGTTGCAAAATGTCACGCATGTGAACACTGAAAATTTTCACAAACACATTCAAGGCAAGATGTGGCACCATCCAGCCTGGGGCAGCAGCTGCTGCCCACGATTTCTCCCTGCAGCCACGGCTGGGAAGCAGGACTCCACCTCCACAGCCAGCAGAGGCTTCTTCAGAGGCAGCTACAGGGAAGACTGATGAGTTAAGTTACTGAAACAGCAGCAGGACCCACAAATTCACAGTATTTGTCTTCTATGCCAATTTACATAGCCAAACAGCCTTACAAGAAAACTTCCATGAAACACCAGCTTTCTAGAAAAATGTATAAACATCCTTAGATTTTAAAATTAAAATCACGTATATTTTCTAAAACCAACTGCAGCTCAGTCCCTAGCACTTAATACAGTAATTTTTGGCAATCCTATGGCTTCAGAATATCATAAAAGTATCTTATGAAATACACACTGAATACTCTTTTCAATTTACTTGCCAAATATAATAAAATATGTACTGAACAATAACACAAATAGACACTAAAAATATGTATGCTTCACAGCTGGCAAAAAAGTTCAGTATCTGATAGCATAGGACCAAACAAGTTCTCACTGCTATTCCCAGATTTGTTGTGTAGCTTAGTCTCCACAAGAGAAATCATGCTGCTTTAAATAAAATTAGTCTAGTTAGCTTAAGGTAAGCCCTAGTATATACGTGACAAAATAGTGTCATTGTCCCCCCCGCCCCCAAAAGAAAATAAACTGCCTCTGTTGGTATAAGATATTTTTGAGAGTGGTGAAATCCTTGCTCTTAAGTACTATAAAATACCAAATGTAATTACCTGTCAAAAAATATACATCTATAACTGACTGTTCTAAGGATACACACTACCTGCAAGATTCCATGACATACTGTATCTTTTAGATGTCTTCGAAGTCTGACTGAAATAGCATATTAAAAACTTACTTCAAAAAAGATTTATAAAGAACAAGCAACCAAAAGAAGCCAAAGACAATAGAAAAACTGTAAGCCAGTTTTATCATACAATAAATAAAACATCCTAAAATTTTAGCACACAAAAAGTGTGCTGCAGATAACAACCGATGCAACTTCTCCATTGTTTTCTGGCAGGGTATAGAGATTTTGGCACATTCCAAGATACATGTCTGTGAAAGTCATTGCTAGAAAATTAGTTCTTCTTCATTATCTTTGTCAAGAAACTTGGATTTGAATCTACATCTTAGTATGACAGTCATATTAGTTTACTGAACCACCTAGACAACAAAGTAAGAACTCCACATATTCCTCACTTCCTCTTTCAGCTGGAAAAGTTTAGTTTCCTCCAACAACTTTTGAAATCCTTTTCAAAAGATAACTGATGAAAACCCATGATCACCAGTGGTACGAGTTATGTACATTTTGGAGAGCTGCAACCCCAAATTTCAGGATTAAAACTTCAGAAGCAAAACCTGTGAAAGATCTCTGAACATACACCTAGGTTGTAAGTGGCCAGCACAAAGAAAACTTACAGAATTTGTAAAGATTAAAACATCTAAGGAACAAGAAAAGCTAAAACCACTAGACTGAAATAATCCAAGGAGTTTCTGGGTAAATCTATTAATCAGTTGATTTCTTGGTTTTTCTTCCCAAGCTCTTATATTTTTAGTTCATCCAACCAATTAAAAAAAATCCCACCAAGTATGAAAAGCTCTTTAGGTAATCTTAAAAGAACAGCATCTCCTTTGTAGTCACACAATTGAAAATTAAGAGAGCAGGGTGTCAGATGGTACTTTTCTTCAAATCCAATTTAAAAAAAAGGTATTTTAGGTTTTGTACAGATTAGCATTATGCTTTTATAAAGTATTTAATTCACAGTATTAAAATCTGCTGGAGTTAGATTATTGCAAATATAGTGACATATCTACCAATTGAATTATCTTACACCAGGTGATACTAACACACTCAATATTAAGCATGTGGAAGCGGTGTGTTGGACAGAAGAAAACAATAACCAAGAATTACAGACTTCCATAGTGACATGATAGAAAAACACTACTAATACCCTGAAATGAGATAGTTTCATTACTAACATGTTTAGCTTTAGAATTTACATTTAGCATTCAATAAAATTCATGCTAATAAAAATCAGTGAAAATTTATTTTCATTGCAACATCCAAAAAAACTCTGCACCTTGACTAGTGATGCTCATAGTTAAAAAACACACCCAGACAGGCTAGAAATGTTGAAGTAGCAATAAGCCTAATTGCCAGGGTAAGTTAAATGCTAGTTTCACAAAAGTTTTTATAGAAAAAAAAAAAATCACAGCTTCTAACTCTCAGGTGTAACTCCAATTTAAAAAAGTCAGACATGGTTTTAAAGAGAAGCAAAACTCTTGAAGAATTCTTACTATATTTTTTGTGAAAAAGAGATGCTGCAGTTTTCATCACTGTGATGGCTCTTTTCCCACAAGGGTCAACTATTACCATCATACGTTGCGTTTTTAAAACCCATGTACCCAGCTGAAGCTCTGGTAGTACCAGAGATGTATGTTCACTCCCAAGAGTTCCTTACTGCCAGATGCCTGTGTTCTAGCATAAAGCTCAGCTACTTGTAATACAAAAGCCTAGTAACTGAAACTATAAAACGGGAAGTAAACCTCATGTGCTGACTTGAGCTAGACTATAGAAACATGTGAAATGTTCATACTACAGAGGACGAAAATACATTTCATCTATATATAACTATATGAATTAACATGAGAGAAAAGTTATTCACTGCTGGCAAATGTACAAAACAACCAACTTGAAACTAAATTTATTTTCCTTAAAATAATTTCCAGTTTGGTCCAAACTCGCGTTCTGATTTGGAATGTCAAACCCTACCACCAAGCACTCGCTCATCACTCTTCCTCTACAGCAGCCATCTGTCCCCTTCCCACCTGATGCAAGCAGCCATCACTAGTCCCTTTTTTTCCTTGTGTGCCTGCAGAGACCAATATAGACAGCCTAAAACAGCTCAGTTCTCTGTGAGCAAGAAGGCAGTGTGGAAATCAGAAATCAGCTCCTACTAGTTGCAAAGCTGCCCCTTCCATTGCACTGAAGTAGAGGGCAGCACCTACTCCCATGAAGCAGCTTATCCTGCATAAGTTTAAACAGTGCACCTCTGCACACTTAGGCAAGGCCTTCCCCAGCGCTGTGCTTCGTGTTGGTTGGGCTGTAGCTGGCCCAAATCATTAAGCCATTCCTCGCCTCCTCCAGGAAAGACAGTAGCCCAGATGGAAGCAAGCCAGGGACTGCCTGCAAAGTCATACCATAAATTAATCTGTAACATCAAGGATCGTGAATCTTCATTTAAATACATTTTATGGTTGCATTGATTGCTTAAGGTTTATATTTCTATATATCATCCCAGCACTGGAAACAAATGGGACACATGATAAACTAGTAACAATTAAGGGCACAACAGTAAGAATGAAGCAACTTACATCACACTCTTTAGTTATTATTATATCAGAACTACCACATGATTTAATTCTGCACATAGAAGACAATACTAAATTTGATTTTTTAAAACTAAACATAACCTTTTTTCTCCTAATGTTTTTTAAACTGGGCTACATACGACATTAATTCACACTATCAAAACCACTCACTATACTTATGCAGATTCACACAATTACTGTTTCAGCAACTGGTGAGCACTTTTTCTTTACTATTATTATAAAATTCTGTGTTTATTAAATAACTATTTGCTGTTTTTTAGTCAGGATGTTATGCCAAGCTGCTTCTTGAGGAAACTGGGACGTGTTCATTATCTTTACTTTTGTTTACTTAGTATTATAGAAGCTACACTAAGAAAATACCAAACCATGTTCTCTATTTAAATACATCTTACTTACCTACCGAAGGAAATACTATTTGTAGGTGGTGAACTGATAGCTCCTAAACATCGTGATCTCATGTTTTCAAATTGCTAAATCTCAGATTCCCACACACACTTGGAATTCATCGATTAGACAAGGAAAACAATGCCTTCTGCTTTCTCAATGCACAACTGATAACAAACAACACTAAGTATCCCAATTATATTTTCCAAATTTTTTTGTTTAGACATATTTTGCTTAGGTATTAACTTTGTTTTTACCTTCTTAATAAACTACTCCACCCACTGAAGCCACCGTACTTGGTATTTATCTTTTTCACAAATTCTTCCCTAGTAGTTCAAAATCGCCACTGCACTTTACTGATGAAATCTAAATAAAATATTTGTTCCTAATGCATTATCTTCTAGTAACAGGACAGAATTAAACTATAATCTCTTTGGATATACTCGAGCTGAGTGTTGCGTGAGCCAGCCCACAGGATCACCACTCCTTACTTGGGCAATTATATATCCCTACCCATCTCACTTCCCAGCAGCTCTCCCAGGTAAGCAGTCTTCCACTTTCTACTGCAGCCTAAAGAAAAACTGGAAGCAGGGAGCACAGGATCCCTGCTGTTACCTTCAGAGATGAAGACTTCTTGTTGCTGCTGCCAACATCAAAGGATCTTTCAATCTACTACACCTCCACAGTTTCAACCATATTTGTATTCCCTGATGTTAAGCCCAAAATATGAGGAACGGCGAGGATGGAAAGGGTAAGTATGGGCAGGAAAGGAGTCATACCACTTCTTACTCTAAAGTCAACATGCATCCTGGCCATGGCAGGCAGAAGACGTAACTGTAATTTAGGCAGCAATCACCTCTCAACACCACCATGTCTGGGGATGCAGTTTAAGTGCAAGCCTCCCATAGGCTACTTCCAGCCCAACTATGCACTCATCAGAATGATTTTTTTATTTTTGTGAGCAACTATTTGAAAACTACGGTCCAAGAGGCTCAGGTAGACAGCAGAAAGAGCTTATGAATTCTTTAGGTGAAAATCTGAAGCAGGCACATGGCAAACCATGGCTAGTTTTAAGGGTAGTGAATCATTATTGAAAATAATCAGATGTCTTAGTTCAGAGAAAAGCTTTGTAGATTATACTAGACATACAACGAACAGAAGATAAAAGTCATACTATATTTTGGCATTTTGAGGCCAGCTACATGACACCAAGCTTTACAGAAGGAAAGAAGGTTTGCATTTGTTAGTATTCATTGCTAAAGAGCAGCATCTTCCATGTTAGTACAAAAACCAGCTCCTAAGAAACAGCAGTGTTTACACAGAAAATAGTCAAACCTTTTCTGTAAGAAAATACAGCTAAAACATGTTAGGGAAGTGCCTAAAGGGGACAACCGAGATCAGAACCCTGAAGTGTTTGATACAGTGCATATGCACATCCATTTTGCTTTAAGTACACCTGCAGAATTAAACCATGTAGCTCTGAAGCAAAAATGCAGTTATTGCAAAACCAAGACAATATATTCTGGTATAGACGTGCACATACAGAAATGGAAACGAGCTACCCCACAAAAAAAAAACAAAACAACTTTCTTCCCTGTATAACTACAATCACACCAGGGGTTTAACAGTGAAATCCTTACTTTTGGGAAAAAAAACCCCAAAACAAATCAAAACACACCATTCCACCCCTGAATACACCTTAACTGAGAATAATGCCAGAGTTGCACCTGAAGTAATAACATTTTCAGGCAACTATTCCTATCTTCTCTTTCAGATGTGGGAAGATTAAATAACACAACTTGTTTTCTAAAAGTTAGAAATGAGATCCCTAGAACAGGAAATGTCAAGTTCCCTGCTTTTCTGTAATAAACACCCAATTTTTGACCTAGCTCCCTAGAACATTACAGCAGGGGGTTTAGTAAATTTCAAACACTCAAAATCACAACCGTTTGGAAGGTTGTGGTTTTCTTATTCCTATTTTACTTCTCTGTAGAAAAGAGCCCCTCAAGAGTGTGTGTCACACTGACTGTATAACTATACTATATTTGAACTGTACTAAGATGAACTGAAGAAACTGTATGGCACCATTAATTAGAAGCTGTATGCAACATCTCAAATGACCTCGAACCCAAAATCTAAGGGATCTCTCTCCCGTCTTTCTTTAAGCTAACAAATTCACATCCTTACAGTCTTGCACCATATCCAACAGAGCCTCAACATCACCCTTGAATGGGTGCATTTGCATGGTAAGCGCTTCAAGCACCTTCCAGATAAGAAATAGGTATAAGAATGCAATTACGGGTGTTGTGCCCTGCTGGAACAAAAGACTTACACAAATCCATCTGGTTTATGCAACCGGTAAAAAGGACTTAGCCTATTATTTTTTATTATTATTCCTCATTAAGGATGACCATTAACTTCAGGGACGCCCGGGGAAATGCAAACCACACCATTCTCATTAACAGATACTTTCCAATTAACAACGTTGGCTGCTGGCATTTTGTCATTTGTTTTAACATACATAAGCACTTAAAAGTAAGATCTGCTTATTTTCTCATACTTCACACACTGACATATGATGTATGGTAACAAACACTTTCCATTCAACATTATAAGGTAGAAAACAGCATCCTTAGAACCTGTTACACACACTAGATGCAGAAAAACGACAGTAAAGGTAAGAGTTTTCTGTTTTTTAACATGTGACCTCTAGGAGAAAGTAAATGAATAAAAAACCCAGACCTCTCGCTCCCTCAAAAAACCAACCCCAAAACAACCTCAGTGAAAGCTAGCCCCCAGCCCAGCAGACCTCCAATCTGAGCCTCAGCTACGGTGAACCCCTCACGACTCGAAATGCATAAACGCTGACGAAACACGGGCGGACAAGGAACCCGGCGACCACCACATAAGGACAGAAGGGACAACCAGGCCAGTAAGTGGTAAGCAAAGCACAGAGGCCAGGTCCCCTCCCGAGCGCCCCGACAAAGTCACAGCTGGGATGAGACGCGCGGCCTGTTCCCGGCGCGGCACCCCCCGCGCCCCCGCCCAGGTGGGCAGGCCGAGCCGCCCCGCGGCCGGAGGGGGCTGATCGCTGGCGGCAAGGCCGAGCGGATCACCCCAGCGCGGCACGGCAGCTCTCCGGGCAAGCCGGGCCGGCTGAGGTGGGAGAAAGGAGGCGGAGATCTCTGGCGGCCCCTCCCCCAGCCTGCGGGCAGCCAGGGCCGGCCCCTCCCCCACCCAACGACGGCGCCTGGGGGGGCGGGGGCGACTCGCAGCCGCCCGTTATCCCCCAACCACCAACCCCACTAGCCCGGAAGCAGCTCCCGCGCCCCTCACCGGGAACGGCAGGGCCCGGCCCGACCCTGCCCGGAGACCCCCCTCCCCGCGCCGGCGGGCACTCACCGCCGGGGTCCCGCTCGCCAGCGCAGCGGCCCCGCCTCGGCCTCACGCGCGGGGCCCCGCCTCGCGCCCCATGGCGCCTCCGCCGCCCGGCTCGCAAGGACGGCCGGGGAGCGGCGCGAGCTCGCCACCGCGCAGGCGCCGCCCCCTCGCGCCGCGGCTCGTAGCGGCCGAGGGCGGGGGAAGCGGGGCTGCCTGCGGGACGGCAGGCGCGTGCGCCGACGGCTCCCTCTCCGCGACCCCGTGCCGGAGGAGAGGCGCTCTGCGCACGCGCAGCGCCAAGGGGGCGGGCAGGCGGGGCAGAGACCAGTCCCGTGCGCAAGGCATGACGGGCACTGTAGTTCTCTCTGTTACGTCTGCCGGCAGGGGTGGGCTGCCAACTTCCGGCCGCCGGACTACAACTCCCAGCGCCGGGCTCACCGGGATGGGTATGGTTGGGGGTGTCATTCGCTTGTTCCCTTGCCACCTGAATGTTCAAGCCCCCAGACCCAGGGTGAGGGTGGTGGGCTCCTCTAGGCGCGAGGAGGCTGTTGTAAGAGGTCGGGCGTGAGGCGAGCTGGCGGGAGCTGGGACCGGCTGGGGGCAGCGAGGGGCTGCCTGAGGGGAGCACCGTTTAGGGCGCCCCGCGCCCCTCCTGCTTCAGGGAGTGGCCTCTCGGCGGGGGAAAGTCCGGTAAAGGTGTTAAGTTTCCTGAAGCCGCTGAGGGCAGGCGGGAAGCGACCTGATTGCTCTCGTGGGCGGATTCACAAGGAAATGTAAGCATTAGGAATTACTACAGCGGCGTATCGCTAAACCCGTTTGGAGATAAGATTTGTCACGGTGGGAAGCCAGGAAACGTCGAAAGCCGTTAATACCAACGCAAAAGCTGACACAGCTCTAGACGTGTCCGCATCGGGCCTGCCTTCCGAGTAACGTTGCTCCTGACCCCTGCGTTTGCAGCTCACGCGGGAGCAGCCATCGACTTTCGCTTCATTTTGTGCAACGAATCTGACCTTGAAGCGTGACCCACTCGTCTCTGCCACGCTCTGGAATACAAGAAAATGGAGAAATGTTCTGGATGCGACTTCAGGCGACTTGTGCCAAGAAACACATCTCCATCTCAACATGCATCCTGTTTACAGTGATGTTAAAAGGAATTTTGTATTCCTTGTCTCTTACAGTGCAAGTTTCTGTTGTGTTAAGCACCTGCATAATTTGAATCCTTTTCAGGATTCCTCATCAACAAGGGAATTTGTTTCAGCAAGAAGCAGGCTGATTCATTCCCACAGCCTCAAACATAATCCCTGGGCTATTGGACGCATTAATAGTGTGGCAGCGTGCCACCTGCTTCATTTATTCACTTGAGATTCAATGCTGCTTAGTCCCTGTCAAATGGGCTCTTTGTGCAACCTCCTGCGGTAATGTGAAAGGTCCCCCACAGGAATTTGTGCTATTCAGTAGAAAATACAAAAGGGAGGGTTGTAAACACTCCGATTAGTGTTGCAGCACAGAGGTATTGTCTCCACAGCATATTACATAACCACGCAACTTCCAATTTATCTCCTCCCCTCCAGAAGAAACAGCTTAACAGCAAGGGCTTACTTGTGTATTTAACTTAACGTCACAGCTCATGTTTTTTCGTTATTCAAAGGCTGTGTTACTTTTGGCAAAAGAAGAGAGAGAGGTTACTTCAGTAACATCCCATAGTAATTTGAGATTATTGCCTGTGAGGATCTCCACTTGAAGTGACAGTCGCCAGAGGCTCTCAACTCTGAAGAATAAGTATTATCAGAGGCTGTTGCCAACACAAGTTCACACACAATGGGCCCATCAGCTAATGAACGCAGAATGAATCTTATCCCACTTTTTGAAGACAAACAAGTGATTGTGTGCAGTGCTGACTACTACCAATTTACTGCCACGTGAAATACATTTGGTTGACTTCTGACTTAAAACTCATTGTGGTCTGAGGCCTACTTACACAGACCCAGGCACTTTCTTACATGTTCTGTCAATTCTTACTCCTTTAAGGACCAAGTCAAGCAAGGATTCTGAGGTTGTGAGCTCTCTGCTTTGAAATTTAGTCCTGCTGATGTACCTGAGCCTCATAAATGTAATAAAATAATAATGGAGGGGAGCTTTAGAAAACATTATGTAAGAAAAAAAATATTAAAAAGCAGAGCTGTGTTAATGACTAATTCCACATGGGCTGTACTATTCTGGGATAGCTGTAGACACACAATGTAATTCTCATTAGCAGTAAAGGAATACACGTAAAGAGGTGTAGCTTATGAAAGAAACTGATTGGCCACATATGGAAACCAACACATGAAACAATGTGAGCCTGAATGTACAAAGAAAAGCCTAGTTAATGCCTTTGGGGAGGGAAAGTATGTTATTTTAAAGAAGTATCAGACAGCAGAAGAGAGCCCAACGAGCTGTATGACACACTACTCTACCAATACAACTCCCAAGAGCACTTCTATGGAGTCACCATTCCAAGATCTTTGCAGTAAGAAGAAAATTTAAAAATACTCGAGCAATGAAGAGGATATAATAAAACTTGGGTTTTGGCAGCCTTATGTCTGAGATAGATTTGTGTGAAAGGGGTTTGCTTCCTTGCAACATTTTGTCTCTAAGAACGTTTTGCTATGTCAGTAGCACAGAGTTTAATGACATACCACTTGGTGAAAGAGGTCATGCCAAGAACACATGGCAAATCTTGGTGCAGGTGTTTCTTTTGCAAAACCCAACAGACATTATGATCAACAAAATGTTAGGTTATGTGATCAATGCTCCTCCTCTCTGTGAGAACGAAGGAGCGCAGTGGCACAACGGCAGGTGCAGGAACCCCAATAGAGTACCCAGAGACATGAGCCCCTCCAAGGGCTGTCCCATGACAACTATCACTGTGAGTTAGGGGGGTTACTGCCTAGGAGTATGGGACTCCTGGGACATAGGGGAAGAGCATTTCAGGATGGCACAAGACCTGTTACATCATCTGTAGCAGAAGAACGGAAGGCAGGAAAGGGAGGGATCAAGTTTGTTTGGGGAGGAATAAAGAGGGAGAAAAAGAAGGATAAGAAGATAAAAAAGGGCTGGTCAGCTGCAAAGAAGTACACTTGTCCTGCAGGTACCTCATCACCACAGTCTGTCCTGTCTTCTCCTGAGAAGGGAGGGCGTGTCCATGCTGTGTACATGGAAGTGTAAGTGCCAGCCACTGGAGAGGGGACCATGAGTCACAGGGGCCTGCATGTCTTGGGTGCCCCTGGCTGGAGAGATCAAAGCCTGTGCATGTTGTGTGGGTCTGTGTGTGATCACCTGCAAACATCCAAGCTAGCCCAGCAGCCAGCAGGATGGCAGGCTTGGGAGCTAGGGATGGATATTGCAGAGATCACAGCTATGTTATTAGAGATACGAGCAGGTGCTCTTACATTCCTTTTTGAAGTATTAGGTATGAAATGCATTAAATGTACTAAAAGCATGCCAGGAACCCTGAGAAATGACAGGAAAGCAACGTCATGTTAAGGCCATTGTACTCACTCTCTTTGCATGGTGTCAATGCTTCTGAAATTTAGGACCACCACGTGCCTGTGAGGAGAAACAAACAAAAAATTCCCAAAACAAAAACCAAAGCATCTGAACAAAAACTTTCTTTACTTTCAGAGAAAGAATAACAAAAAGCCTTCAACCTGTCTCGGTCAGAACCCAAACAGATTAGGGATTTGTATACTTATTTATTATATTAATTGCCTTTTTTGCTTCCTTTTAAATTAAGTGATTTACAATTCTATGCTGAAGGACAGTGAAAAAACTGGCTGATGCTTTACCTAGAGAAGACTCCTAGCCAGATAAGTTTTTAAAACATGTTCTTCAGTATTCTAAAGCACTTATGTAGCTGATGGTTTGCTGTTATCCAGGTGCAGGTGAAATAAGAGCTCCCAAAATAAAGGATGATTTTTCTTGCAAAATTACTAAATAAGCAACTTTCCAAAATTGTTAGATTTGTCAGAAATAACATTTTGATTATTAATAAAATTCTGTTGTATTCATTTATGTAAAGAAAAAACCCTCGAAACTACAATTTTAATTTTGGAAAGAAACTGCTGAAGATACAATTCTCTGTATTATTCCATCCATCTAGATCAGTAATATTTCCCTGAACAAATCTTTAGAAAGAAAACACAAGAACCAGTAATGTCTTTTTATTAAAATACCTTTTAAAACACTCATCATAATAAAATACACTGGCTGTTGCTGTAGGACATTTGCATACACACGATGCTTACAGCAAACTCTAAACAGCATCAGGAATTACAAAAAGTAAGGCAAGCCCCAGAAAGTGTGCACCCTCACTGCCTACTCTCTGGCCATTACACAGACAACTGTGTTTACATTTTTATTTTCTCCTCAGTGTTTGCTGGTTACCTGTTAAGCCAGTCCCCGGGTCCCTCCCCACCCTTGACCTCACAGTGAAATTCTCATGATGTAAACAGAGATGGTGTCACTGATCCACGGGTCAGCACGTGTGTAACCAAAAACATTAGCCCTTTTTTTTACCCCAAGAAGATTGTGAACTACCATAATGTTTCCAGTAATTAACACTGTGAGAATCCAAAGCATGCTAACAGCCTGTAGCAATGCTTACTGTACGTCTCCTGTCTTGGTCAAGAACGACGATACATCATCCTCCAGCTAAAAAACAGACACAGCTACTCTAATATATTCTCTCTCTCCATTCATTTTAAGAAACTCAAGCAGAAGAAAAGATAACATGAATTGTCAAATATAGGACAAACAACTCCTTCATGATTAGCTACATTTTTCTATTCACGTCTATGATTTCCAATCACTTAATTGCAAGTTTAAAGTATGAAGGTATTCCATTACCCACTAGTTCAAAACAATAAACACTCATCTTTCAAGTACTTCTTTATAGCTGAAAGATACTGAAAAAGTAACATCATTTCACAAGAGCAGATTTTAAAATTATTATTCTTTCATCTTATTGAAAGAACTGTATCATAAGAAAGAAAATTAAAAAAACATTCAGGCAAACTTTTCAACAAAAGAAATTTAAAATTACTGCTTTCATTTGTACACGGTACAGATAGACAGGTGTGACTAGGAAACAGTTTCATACCTCTAGACTGAAGTTAGTGAGAAAAACATGAACAGTCAAAACCTTTTCTGTGTATGCATATGCATATATATGCAGAAAAAGAAAAAATTCAAGGAGTTAAAACACACATCATTATAAATACCAAAAGCTGATCATTACCTACTCATACACTTTATTTTTGTACTTAGTACCATTATCAGTGGAGACCTAACTGGGTCATAGTTACTGATATGTAACTGTCAACATATTAAAATTCATACTTAGAAAAATCAGTATAATGTTCTAAACTCAGGACATCCTGATTCTGCCTTTGCGGACACATCTTCCCTTCTTCAGTGACATTTCATGGGAAAAAAAGTACACTTTTTGGAATAAATAATCACAGCAAACTAGTAAATGGGAACATGTCTGCTGCCAGCTGCTCAACTGGTAACCCTGTACCACTTGCTGGTTCATGTAATTTCATTCTTCTTTATTCATTTAGCCATTAAATCCATAATAAATGTTCATCTTTCCTTTACTGGACTGAATGTTCAGGGAGTAAGCAACCCTAGAAAACTGTGCAAAAGGAGGGAGATGCAACTGCACTCAACAGCTTTGATATCTAAGACTGAAAAAATATATTTTTTTTCTAATATATAAATTGTGCAATACAGGCCCCAATCTACCTATGAGAGCAGGGCAAATGAAACTTGGAATATACGTGTTTTGTTGGGCAGCCCTTCTAAGAAGTTAGGATTTTATCCATAACAGCCCATACATTGAACTTGAAGAGAAAGCATGAATGTTTCTTCTTCCTCAAATCCCATTTTCACAATAGAAGGCTAAGCTCAAAAACTGAAAGTTAATGAAGTAAAAAATACAAAACCAGAAACTAAACCCCCCCAAAAACAGCCCCTAAAGAACAACCACCCCCGCCCCCCTCCAACCTAGCAGCCATTCAATTATTTGTTGAACTGAGATTATGGAAATCTCATTACCATATTCTTAAGGTTTCCGTACTCTAAACTACTAGATATAGTACTACATTCTGAAAACCAGTATACTCAATAATTTCAAATCAAAGGAAACAATCAGAATGGAAAGGATGAACATGGCCGTACCATTTGAGCAGAAATAAAGAAAAATAAACTTAAAACATAGTGTTGAAACTTCTACTACTTAGCCTTGCTTACACGAACAACAACAACAAAAAAACAAAACAAAAACTTTTCAGATTTTATACACCTTTTTTCAACCAGGTACATTTAATTGCAACCAGTAGGCACTCCACCGAAACACAGTATTTGCAATCCTCATCTCTTTAACTGAGAGAGACTACTTTGGCCTCAGTATTGCTATATTACAAACTCCCTGCTTCAAAACATGCAGTTCATACATTTTACAGTTTTGCTGCCATAGTCGATGCACTCTGGCCCAATGCACTCACAGCAGGCGTTGTGGAACCACCGGTATTTGGATGCTCCCATGGACTCGCACGAGATCTTGCACTGATGTATCGACATGCAGTCATCAAAGTACACCACAGTACACATGTGCTCTAAACCGAGAGGGGGGGGAAAACTGGTTTAAAACATCTTAAAATATTTTTAAAGGTTGGTTAAAGATTAATTAAACGTGCAGGTTTTGAAGTAGGATTGCAAATCATCAGGACAATGAGGAGTAAAGAGAAAACAGGTGATAGTGAAAGCAGACAGAAGAGACAGAAACGCAAGGTGCAATCTATCAACTTCAAGTTTTCAGTGTCTACAACTCAACCTGTTGTCTGCTCTGCCTCTGGATTAATTCATTTCTATCATAACAGGCAAGAATGGTTTTGTTGGGGTTTTTTTTGGTCCCATGGTTATGAGGGATATTTTTTAAAGTGTAAGGATGGGCTATGCCAAAATAAGAAGCAAGCATGTGTCCTCTGAAGGTTTCTCACCTTTATCACCAAGATACCACTTTCATGGTTGCCAGCATTTACTGTATGCTATCATTAAAAAGTTCAATTTTAGGGAAGTTATTTAAAAAACACCAAAACCCGCTTATTTAAGTATAAACGCTTCCTCCCCCCACAACTCAACTATATTCTTAAACTACATTAAATCACAGAGTTAGAGAATCCCATTTACCTCAACTTGAAACTGCACACTTTTTTCTTCTTTTTATAGCAACACCAGCTTTACTACAAAGATTGAGAAACCCCCTCTATTTAAGTGTTGACTTTATTCTTCTAACGCAATTACTAGAAATGTCATGAAGTTTGGTGTTGCAACCTCACACTGGAACAGAGGCATTCACCACAACTATAAAAAAAAAATAAAAATCCATCCCCAGTCTACTTCCAGTTCTCCAAGCTGACAGATTCTACCAACTTTCTTCTGTGCTGACCTGGTGATTCTTTGTACATCTTCCAAAGGACCTGGACTGCATCACATTTACCTTCAGCATAACTTGGCACATTTTGGGGAAAAGGACAACAAAAAGCTGTCTGCAAACTTAAATGTCCACCTGCACACATCAAACAGATTTGTGAGCAGGAGATGCCAGGGACTTTCTAGCTTACTACTGCTTATGGTGTGTGGATCCAGGAGAAACACACTGACCTACATTCCAACGTGGATGAGAAAAATGAAATCCAAATGTAAATGGTTAATCAAGACAGTGGGGTTTTTTTTTTAACTGTTATGGAGCTATTGAGAATGGGGAGTAATGGAAGGACTCTCAGAGCAGTGTAGTTGCTAATCATAGCGTTTTTTCAGTCTCTTTATCTGTGAGCAAGCCTTGGAAGGCTGAAATGCCCCAGAACCTTCCCTTCAAAATATTGGTGCCCCATGAATTAGCAGCCTCAGTAGTATGCATATCTCATGGCAAGCTCCTAAGGTGAGGTCCAAAAGTGAGTTGAGGCCAGCAAGGGTCTCCATCACCCTACAAGCCATCAGATCTATGCAGTTTCCCCAGAACCAACAACAGATCATTTCTGTGGGCATATGGCATGGGACAGCACAACGTAGAGGAGAGCACAATGTACCTGCCAGCTTTTCTGTGGACACGTTCTCCTCCTTGACATCTGGAAATCTGCCTACCCTTTTAAGAATTAACACTTGTCAAAACACATATGAGGGAATCCTGATGCCTGTCAAACTATTTTACTACTACCTAAACAGCTGCAAGAAGGTCACAGGACATGTTGCCAGCCCACTGAAAGCAAGAGAGTATTAACAGCCTTGTTTGGGCTCTGAACTGATGTACAAGTCTTGCAGATACCATTTACAGTGACACAGGCCATAAGGATCTTGGGGAAGAAATGCAGACCCACAGCTGAAGCACTTTTCTGTTCCCATGAAAGCTGTGCTGTGAGTAAAGCTGTAGTTGTCCAAGAAATCTTGGAGTACCTGAAGTACTGCTGGGAATGTCAACAAAACACACTGTGGCTGTGCAAGTCCTGTTCCATTTTTGGGACTTTTATTTCTACGACCCTTTATAATAAAGCCTGGGGCACAGTAACCAGAGGGAGAGTTGTCAGAGAATAAAACCTCCGTTTAAAACCAACCATCTACAGCTTCAGTAATGATACTTCATTCAGAGAAAAGAGCAAAACAGAAGTGTGTGCTATGTCAGCATGAGCAAAGATTGACCAGCCAGGTATACACCTGAAGTGCTCAGCCAAAGCTGAAAAGCAGTAAGGAGATGCAGCTACCACAGCCTCATAGGCAAGAATCCACAGAGGTGCCTTAGAGTTGTCAGCTGGAGGCACAGAGCCTCTGTCCCAAAACAGGTGATCCTGGCTAATCCAGAAAGACTTCTTGCTGCAAGATTAGCTTTTGAGATGCCATGTCCACCTGACTGACCTAGTCTCTGGATCAGCTTGAGAAGGCAAAATGACTCATGGCTGTCTCTAGATAATACTGGAACAGCTCTTTAAAGAAACCAGAGTCCTCTCCAAAGGTAGCCAGAAGTACTAACAGCTGTCACGTTGATCACTGCTCTCCTACTTGCAACATGCAAAGGGAAGCCTACAATAGGTCAGGAAAGCTTCTTAGGAAAGTTGTGCACACTCTGAGGTGCATTAGCCACTCCCAGCACTCGCAAGCTCTGTTCACACCAGAGAACGACCAGTCCCCTCTGTTAGAAGACATCTGTGTTCACCTTCAGGTTAAACTCATCTGCGTCAGTAGCAGATCAGAAGTCCTGGAGAAGCCCAGTCCACCAGCTAATGCCTGCTGAAACTTGAAATAAACCTCTTCTGGCAGAAAAGCCTGTGATTTCCAGGATGTAAAGATCAGTAACACTGAACTGAGAGACTGAAGCCATCTCTTGGGTGGGAGGAGGCCAGAGGATGAGCAGCAACAGGCCCATAACCCTGGCAAAACCAGGTGACAGCAGTCAGGCCCTGTGAGACTGGTCTCCTCCACCTCTTTTCCATGATGAAAATGAGAACCAAAGCCAGACCTCAACCTTATTAAGGTGGCAGCAACAACCAAGGATATTAATCTTGACTGACTGGAGAGTGAAGAAGGAAGTTTATTTTCACCTGCACACAAGCCAAGAGGATTAGGTCCTAGAGGACCAGTCCAAAAATGCTGTGAAGGGGAGAGGACAGACTGTACATGGGCAGGTCAGAGCCAGCAACAGAATTGGCTGGTTCCCAGCACCAATCATAAGCAGCTGGAGGACGTGCTCCATGTGTCTGCTACTAAACTGTTTCTGAAGTCTCCCTCACTCAGAGACTTGCAGGTCTGAACGAGTCAGATTGGCAAGGGTGCACTTTGTTTATCATGGGACACTCTTGATCTCCTCAGCAGCATCCGTGTGCCCACGTAGAGGCTGAAATACTGAAAGCAGGAGAGCTCCTTGCCTCAAGCATTAAATCCTTCTTTATAAGCTGCAGAAACAGAATTACACTGGGGAAAAAAAATACATACCTACAGGCTCAGTTGGGATTCGAAAAAGTATTTAAATTATTTCACAAACCTAATTACATAGTCATCACTTGGCTCCCTCAGTGTAGATAAAAAGAATGATACTTAGTGCAGTAACAGCTCTTCCAGTTTCATTTTGCCAATTTTCACATGGTAAAGACTACGAACATGAGCTGGCAACGTGCACTTGCAGCCCAGAAAGCCAACTGCATCCTGGGCTGCATCAAAAGAAGTGTGGCCAGCAGGGCCAGGGAGGTGATCCTGCCCCTTCACTCTGCTCTTGCGAGACCCCACCTGGAGTACTGTGTTCAGTTTAAAGCCCCCAGCATAAGAAGGACATGGAGCTCCTGGAGCGAGTCGAGGAGGGCCTGAAGATGATCAGAGGGCTGGAGAACCTTTGTTATGAAGACAGGCTGAGAAAGTTGGGGTTGTTCAGCCTGGAGAAGAGAAGGCTCTGGGGAGACCTTAATAGTAGCCTTCCAGTACCTCAAGGGGGCCTACAGGAAAGCTGGGGAGGGACTATTTACAAGGGCTTGTAGCGAGAGGGCGAGGGGTAATGGATAAAAACTTGAAGAGGGGAGATTAAGATTAGACATGATGAGGAAATTCTTCACTATGAGGGTGGTGAGACACTTAAAAAAGTACTTTGAAAAGGTAGTTGCCTATCCAGCAGCCATACCATTTTATGATAAAAAGAAACATGAAAAAAATAATTAAAATCTTCCTAGAGTACCTACAGAGGTAGATGCACTTTACTGGATTTCTAGCTCTCTTTTACTTAGCTGGGACTGGAGAGGAATGGAAGCGCAGAGCAGACACCATCCCCTGTGTCACCATGCAGCTTAAGTCAGAAACCCTTAACTACAACATAGATTTTGTTTCATCAGTTGCCAAAAGATTATCTAGTTTCCCTCCCTCTCTGGCCAACATCCTGTCATTATCTGAAACAATTAAGCTTCCTTGATGATCTGAGCTTACAGTTCAGAGCTCTGAGGGTATCAGCGAAAAGTAAAGCAAAAAGAATAAAGTATAAATGTAGCTGTAGATTAATAATCATTGCAATCCTCTCTGAACTAGTGGCTCAATGCCAGAAACTACTGCTACGAAGAACTACAGCAGTGCCAGCAGCGCACACATGCTTTGGCAGCTGAAACGATAAAAGTCAATTCACAGGAGGAAAGGGAAGACACTCATTAAGATAATAACGGGGAAGTTCAAGGTCTGGCAGCTGGGCTCGCAGTAGGCTGGGGTGAGAAAGGAATGCTTTATATCCCACTGCACCCCACCTCCTCCCGGATCTGCAGCCGCCCTCCCAGGGCCAGCGGCTCCGCGCTGCTCAGGCACAGAGCTCTCCGGATCCCGCGGCTGGTGCTGCTTTTCCTGGCACTCACCCAGAACTGCACCAAGCAAGTCTGGCACCCTGGACCAGCTCAGTGGTGGTCCCTGCATGAACACACATTGAAATTAAAAGCAGAACTGTGCTACATGAAATGACGAGGGGTATTTGTAGGCAGAGCCCTTCCAAATTTTGGGATTTATTCCAGAAGACAGCACAGAGACTACTGCTGCCTTACCAAAATCTACCTCTCGTTAGCCTCTTGCCCTTTACAGGCAACGCAACAGGCTCCTGCCAGCACACCATGCAGCAAGCATGCAAGGAGCCACAGAAGAACCACAAAATGGAGGAGGCACAGCACTGTAAAGAAAATGCAAAGCATCTGTGTTCCAGCTCACAGGAATATTCTTTCAAATCCCTGAATGTCACAGCCTTGAAGACAACTGCTTAGTGAGTCACATCAAGGACATCTCCATTTGTAAGATCTGCCCTTAAGCCTAGCAGCATATTTGGGGGAGAAGGAAAGGGTAGAGAGATGGTCCTCAGTTTCTTCTACTGCAGGCTAAGCTTCTTTTTACTGCAACTGAGCACACACTCACCCTCTCTTTCAGTGGTCCTTCTAATATATGCTAGCCTGTTAAACCACAGTGGGACTGAACTTTGCATGGGCAGAACCTGTCAGACTCCCAGCAACTTCCTAGGCTCCTCCTCCGTGTCCATGCTCACAATGTGCTTCAGCCCTTGACCTTCTAAGCCCTCCACCTTTTGGTTACTGCTTCACCAATTAACTAACTCATCAATAACGTATTAAAAAAAATGTCACCCCATGGCTCACACGACATCCAGCACAACAGGTACAATTCCCCAGTTGTCTTTGCTTCCACCATAATGAACACCAACTGACTGAGGCCAGCTGACAACTTTTCTTTCCACCTTCTCCTGTTATCAATGCCCAAATCATCCATGTTGTTACAGGCAAACTTTAATAAGACTTCTGAAAAAGCAGAGCACTACAAAGTCATCTACATTTTGACCAAGAAGAGGGACTCCTAAACAGGCTTAAGTATTTAGATACTTAAAAGTATGGGATGTTGAAAGCCATTTTCTACCTTTTCCAGTTCTTCACCGATCACAAAGATGGAGGAGGCATAGCCAATAATTACAAGAACAGCTCTGACCTTTATTTCTGTTCTGTCTACTGAAGTCTGAAAACCTGTGGCATTCCAAATATAACTGTTGGTTTTGGACTGTCATAATTCCAGTGAAAGCTCTCTCAACCTAATCTCTAATACATTCATAGTAAATGAAAAGAGGGAGACTTTTGACTAAGAAAGAATTGCAGTGTTATGTATTTGTCTGCATTGTTAAACTAAAAACTCCTCCACACCCTTAAGATGCAATTCAAATTCCAAGTTTAATCCAAAACTATCATTAGCCCATCCTGTTGGTATGGTAGTAAAAGACTGTCAGGGAACAACCATCTGGGCTGCAGTACCGAAGTACAGTGGATATATTCAAGCTTGTTCTAAGCATAACTTTTTTTCCCCCCAGTATAATTTACATCTTTAAATACTGTAACGTGTGCACACAGGGCCTTTTGTGGCTTGCCATTTAAAATGGCTTTCAGCATCACTCTCATAATGCCAAGCAAGCGTTTTAATAACGTTAAAGACATATGAATGAGATGCTTTCTGACCATCTGGTTTCCCAGTTCTGGAATTAATTTATTTTTCTAACGTGCCTTAACCAAAGGAAATTAGAAAAGTTGCCATTACAGTTCCATTTAATCAACAGCAGTCCTACTTAGAAACTAGGTCAAAGGTTCACAATGGTATAGTATGGTCCATCAATTAGAGTGTCTTTCACTGGTAAGATAAAAGAGCCATCACAACAGCAATGTGTGGGGTCACAAATACTTAAAAGTGTGTGTTGGGAAGGAGGCACTTATTAATTACACTAATAAAACAAATCAGATGCTCTTTTTTCCCTGTTAAGCAGCAATTTCACTATGAACTGTTTATGAGATTATTTAAGACTGATGTAATGATTTGCAGGTATTTGAAAAGTATTTCAGGTTTAGTATGGAAACCAAGAAGCAGAGAGTATTTTTCTTATGCCACTGCTGTCACTGCCTCAAACATCTCTTATGTCTCCTCCCCAGCAAACCATATTCTGAAGTCTGTCCTGATATTCTTACTGACAGTAAGAATACAAAAAACTTGATATAAAATAAGAGGAATGAGTCTGCAAGTTGAACCCTAGCCCCCAAATTGCTTACTTTTAAGATTGTCTGTCATATGTTCCGTCCTCAACATAAAAAGTGATCTTGCTAATCTTACTCAGGTTTACTGTTAATCCTGGATTTCCTACAAACCATCTCTCTAAACAGCTCAAATTATGCCAGCTCAGACCAAAGAAATAAAACACCTACTCCAGAAACAATGGTTTATGGCATGCGGCTTTCTCAAACCTTTGAAAACATGTGTTTCAGTTGCCTACCTCTGCACTGATACAGAATTTGGATTCAGTTTTTGGTCTGTCTGGTCTGCTAAGCTACAAGTAACTGCTTCAAAGTCAAAGAATATACCGTGCCAGTGCACACGAAATAACATTAACAAACTGCCTCATGCTACAGAAGGAATTATAGAGATATCGAACTCATGTGGTTCAGCGTCTCCTAAGATCATCAGACACATCTTCTATACTCCTTAACACTTTTGCTTCACTCCTTTTGTTACATCAGGTTCAAAATTAGACTGAATGTTTCACGGTTTTACAGGAAAAGAAGAAGTGAGCACAGACAAGCACAGAAAATGCATCAAGAAGGCTCCTGGAAGAGACAAGAGGAAACAGAAGGAATTTAGACACTACACTCATTACCTTTGTCGCTAGAGTAAGGTGCATGGACATTGTTGCTTGGAACAGAGACATTCTGATGCTGTGGCTGGTTCACTGTTTCTAAAAAGGAAACAAGGTTCTCATGGTGTGACAGTTCTTCTGCCACCGGGAAGGAAACGATATTCCAGTTCAGCTGAGTATCCCCTTCTGTCAGTGCCCGGAAAAGGGAAGGAATTGGTTCATGCAACTCCTCAACAGTACTCTTGGATGTTGGAGGTGTGTCGCTGTAATTGCGAGGATTGCACATACCTGCAAAGGAACGAAACAGTAAGTCACACTAAACTGCCTAAACTACTCTTCTTCAAACAGGCAGAAATATTTAGAAAATTAAAATTGCTTTTTTTCTTTTTTTTTTTTTTTTGCTAAGCAGAAAAGAGCCCTCATGTACATATCCCACTCTTCACTCAAGAGCAGAAGCACCACCAAATACAGCAGGACAAGCTTTCCATAATGGTAGGTTTCAGATCTCTGCAGACTTCAACAAAACACACCTGCAACTTCTGAGATCCAAATGAAAAGAAAAAAATCTACATGGCACTTTCCTTCCCTTTTTATGCTATCATTAGAGCTTAGAATATGAAGAGTTCAACAAAAGGTTTGTTTCCCCTAGGAAGAGACAAAGCACAGTATAATCAATGTTAGCATTCACCTGGAACGGAAGTTGACAACCAAAGGCAAGATAGCATCTTGACAAGTCCTGAGGTTCATGAATTGTGAGCATATGTTTCAAGTATCTGATCTCATCCACTGCAGAAGTGCACTAGTGCTTATCAGCTGTCTGCCAGAGGTGCAAAGATCAGTATCAGGAGGGAGCAAGAGTCTGAATTATTTTACCTGCTCAGAGACAACTGAAATGAATGTTTGCTGCTTAGCTGGAGGGGTCACTACAGGCAAAATGGTTACTTCCAGGTTACCTCTTCTTTGTTTTTCCCTGTCTTTTGTGGTATCTGTTTTGAAACCTTACAAACCTCTTTGCCACTTCCTACAAAACGCTTTTCTGATGTGCAATGCAGGTGCCAACTTTTCGTTGGCCATTTAAACACTCACATTTATTACCAGCAATGAAACTGAAGGGTACCTTGATTTAATCCAAATATTGAAACAACCAAGATAAAAGAAAAGTTGTGCCTGCATATGTGTTTAAACTCAGAAGCCATAAAACACTATTAGAGGTCACCTGGCAAGAGACAGACAAATCCATTTTCCTCATATACATCTGGGTATCATTTTGTGTAGTTTCAGAGACAAAGTTTCAGAAAACTACAGCTGCAAAGCACCCCAAACCTTAAAGTCTCTTCTGTCAAAGTGGTATGGGACACAAATGTTCGAAGTGCACCTGCCCCACATAACCAGAAAAGCATCTCCTGCCCTGCAGATACATCAGGACTCCCGCTTTAGAAAACATGTTTAACTAGACCCTTATACAAACCCACAATCTTTTCCATCTAAGTAGATGGGTTTCCATAATGAACAAAACAGAGTGAAGTTCACCCATGATGATGAGCATGCAATCTGGCAAATCTTAAGCAAGCAGTTAGAATTACCATTATTTAATAAAAGGAGTAACACAAGACATTATGCTCCTATTAAAAAGGTGAGCCAAATATCGGGTAGAAAAAAAAATAAGCCTCTCTTCCAAACAAGATCAAATCACACTAAAAAAATAATTCCACTTACGCAAACTTTCTATCATAAACCATTATTTTCCAAGTCCTCTTGGCTATGTTTGTTTGCTCCTGGACTCACTGCTTTAATAAAAAAAATTCTGTCTTTGCATTATCTTCTTTTAGTAAGCACTTTGAATATTCACCCTACAACTGTAATAAAGAGTGCTCACTTAAAATTTAATTAGGAAGATACCAGACCAGCTTAAGAGTTTTGTACAGAGACATTGAGAGATGTACACTTTAGTTATTGTATTGATGTTGAGAAATGAAAACCAGTAAGCCTTTTTAGAGTCCCTTTGTCAGGTTGCATTCACAAAATAAATGTCCCTAGTAAGAACTACATATAGGGAAAAAATAACTTTTTCCATATAGGAAAAAAGTGTATGCCATGGGTATGGCATACACTCTTGTTTGCTCATTTAAATCAGGCTACGGCAAGATGATGGAGTGAAGAAGAACTACTTCTGAACAGGACCATACGATAGAACCAACAAGGTCTGAGGCTCCCACAGAACCACCAGTAGATGTTTTAGTTTGCTCAGTACTGGGAAACTGATCCAAAGACATTGTTGACTTCTCTCCTGGATGACACCATGGGAAACAGCAGCAGAACAGTGAGTAATCTACAGATTTAGGAAAAAAATGTGCGTGGACTTAGCTTTTTTTTTTCCCCCCTCACAATCCCAGGAGGCAGGTTCTTCGTTTCCCTAGAGGATATCAGCACACTACACCTTGCTTTCTACAGCAGATAATTGTTCTGAACTAGGGAAAAAAACTATCCTGTTCCCCATCCCTATGACTGAAAATGACAACAGCGCATTTTAGCTCTACATTACAAAAATCAAGAAGATATTGGAAGGTCAAAAGGGAAGGCAAAAAAGAACATACATATATATATATTGCACTTTCCTAGGACTGCACTAAAAGATTTCAGATCAAGTAAGGGAAAAAAAATAGATTAAAGTCTAAGGCTTATTTCTAAATGTATATCCTACACAGGGGCTGAAAATACTTTCTGCCTTTGGGAAGAATAACACACATGCTGGACCATGCCACTCCACTGCTTACTGAAAGACCATAAAGCAAAGGTAAGCTAGCCAGAACAAAAAAACCAAACAAAAAAAAAAACAGGCAGGAAATAAGCATTTTGCCTGTAGTGACCTCTTCAACTAAGAAGCATATTCACATCATGATGGAACAGAAGCAATGGACTGCACTGAAAAGGAGCATTTTGAAGCTAATAATCTTAATGAATTCAGAGAAGCCCCAGTCAGCCAGAGAAGGTAAGAGCAGGTACACCACTCAAGACATCTCCTTCATGGAAGCCAGGTGGATTTTCAATGGCAGCAGAAAGAGGCTTCCAGCAACCACAGGAGGATGAAGCTTTCAATACTTTTAAAACAAGAGATGGAACTAGGATATATCCCCCTTAAGCAGGGGCAGCATTCTCTTGCAGAGATCTGGAAGCTCTGAGCACTACCTGTTAGTAGTAGTGCTGCTCTTGTTAAGACTGTCATCTAATCCTACAGTAAGAGCTTGTATGCCTCTTTCTTACCCTTCACAAAGAGTTCTTTGTGCAAGTAAAATAATGAGGAAAACGCTGGGCCATACACTTTTACTACTAGTCCTAAGGATTCACAAGGAAACTGAAACCTAAAATTGTCCCTGTGCAGTATCTATCAATCCACTTCACAGTTAGAAACCTCCATACAGCATCCAACCCTACAAAGCAAGTGCTGCATAGTTTCCTCAAAACAATACTTCAAAAAGGAGTTTATGTTATAGAGACAAAATTAATAGTCAGTTATGATGACATTAACCAGGTAAGATCTGGACTACAGCCACTCCCCACTCCATAGAGCAGATACAACTTTAAAATATTTGGTTCCCCAAAGTAGTTTATTCAGGGCCCATAGAATGAGCCATAAGATGTTTCAAGCACAGATTCTGTCCAAATGTTTTACTTCTATAATAAGATCATGAACTCTGCATGTGGCAGGAGGAAGCAATTAAAAAAACGGAAGAAAATCCCAAAGAAATGCAAACTTACCAACACAGTCACAGCACTCATCCCAAAGTGTGCCCAGGCAGAGCATGCACTCCTTACAGCAGGAACAGTTCCCTTCCCCAGGACGGCACTGACACAGCTCCTGAAAACAACAGAAACCCATGACATCGCAGCAACCCCAGACGTAAAATGCTAACATGACAGAGCGGTTCTGCCTCAAGCTGCAACTCAAATTGCAGCATCAAAAAAAGCTTAGTACACTAATACAGTGACTAAGTGATAAAATAGCTCCAGCCAAAGAACCAATCTTAGTTCGCAAAAGGATCTTTTGCAAGCTTTTTTTTTTTAAAGGTGAAATTCTGAAGACAAATCTGAAGTCAAGCAGCATTTAAAAGAGAGGAAGTGTTATTCATGGGAAAGGTGTGTGCACTTCTATGTATGCCTGAATGTGGAAGTTCTTTGAAGGTCTTCCCATCACAACAGGAAATTCAAATAAGGATGTTTCTTTATATATAAATAGTGTGCGTATGTTATAATTTAGCTAAAAAAGGAAGTTACTATAAGCAGCATGTGGATACTCTGGAAGATACACAACGTCGACCATCACACCTATTCATGGATTCTAAAAGGAACTTACTCCGTTAAGTCATCTGACCACAGGATTTTGTACATCTCCGAATTGTTACACATTGCTGTCTCCATTTGCAATATTAGTGACCACATTATTCCCCCTGCTGCCCGCCCCCCAGTCCAGCTGATTCATTTTTGCTATTAAGAAAACAACCCTCTACCCACCTCCCCCCCCCCCCCCAATCAACACCTCAGAATACTTCCAAGACTTCTGGAGCCTCTATAAAGGTGAAGTGGTATGCATACACGTTTTTCTTCAGCCAATATTAAACAAAAAAGATGGAGAGGGCATGGAAGCAAGAAGACAAACCTTTCTCTTCATGTTACCTAAACCCAAAGGTGCTGGTTTAGCAGTCCTGGTAGACACATACAGTTGTGGACCTCAAAGTACAGGAATAGCCTACATGGACGAAGGAAATCTAAAAACCAGGCAGTCTCCTTCCCTCTAGCTCAAATCCATACTAGTAATCCCAGTCTGGCCAAAAGACTGTGGCTCCATGACAATAACATCTGGGCTTGAATTATACCATAGTGCAAAGTGGGGACAGCCAAGAAGTCACATTTGGTTGTTGTGTCTAAGAATTTGGTTTTGATGACGTCTGTCTAACTATCACCTTACGCACAACTGGTAAGAAATCAAAACCCCGTTACTGGAAACACTGACAACGGGGTCCTTCCCACCCCTGGCTTTACTGGAAGAGCCATTGGCAAATCTCTGCTATGCACCAGGCTGTGGAGAAGATGACACCCATCCCTGCTCTTTGATCCCATTCTCCAGAGGCAGGGGAGGGACACTCTGTGGTGTGGTTGGGAGATGCATGTGAACAGGAGGGAAGGGCAGGAAGATGGTTTGGTGTGAAATTCTCCTAACCTGGAGTCACTACCTGGTTCTACCTCTCTTAGGTAACCACAGCTGGGTCAGGGACACCACTCCTTACAGGCAGACACAAACATCACCTGCGAAGTCTTGCCGTAGCACATTGGGAAGAAGCCAAGGAGGAAAAATTCCACTTTTTAAAAAATTCTTTGCTTGCTATTGTTAAGAAGCATCAGGCAGAGGAGAAAGGAGACATTTTTATACCAAAATATCAGGAGCATATTTGCTAGGCAAGCCAAGGCACAGAGATGCACCTGATGGTGTATGACCCCCTGTTCTCTATTCTGCAACACTGGCAACCACAAATAACTGTAGCCTGTGGAGTTGCACAGGGATCACGCCCCTCTCGTGGGCCCACAGAAGACCGAAGGGTGCACTTCAGAGGGCAAGGTCTGGCTGGGGATGGGGCTTAAGAACACAGGGGATGTAGCTTCAGGGCGCCCCATTCTGGACTACAACTGAACAAACTCCCAGACCTGGTGCAGATCTGCTACAATTTGTTAATGCAGTAAAAAATAATTGATCTCTTATTTTTCCATTCACTTCATCCCAGATCACAAATCTTCTTGAAGCCAGCAAAGAAACCAGATTAACAACCTATTGTGTGTTCTGCCTAATGCTGAGAAATGCAGTTGCTGCAAAGTTTAACATGAACTCTTTGCCCTGCTGAGTGGTCGAGCAGGAACTCCTCCTCCACATGCATTTCTGCAATATGCAGTCTTAGTAAGTCTTAAATTTTCATTTACACAGTGGAAAACTACCAAGATTTTTTTACTTTTTCTTCCTCAAAGTTTATTAATGTCACCTATTACTATGCTGTTTCCAAGTGAAAATGAAAAACAGGCTCATTAATAAAATATACAATTTTTTCCACAAGAGGAGACACCACAAACTTAGCAAGATGACTTATGTGAATGAATGACGCATTTCTAAAATATTTATCTTACTGTTTGATAAACAGATTGTGTCAGCCTTGAGAATAAAAAGTCTGAATAAAACAACTTTAAAAAACAACCATAAGCTAAGTACTGTTACCTTGGCTAGAGAATAGTATTAACACATATTAGCATTAAACATAGCCTATATATTTTTTCTTCAACAGTAAAACTGGACAAACAACTTCATACTTATTAAAGATATTGCAACACTAAGAAGCCACTCTGTGGGAGGAGGTGACTCTCCATAAACCATTAAATGTAATGGATGAATCAAAGCCAGAAAATTTAATAAATTTAAGTTGTTTCAGTTTCGTAGATTGCACTGTGTGAATGTAAGAGAAGAGGATTCTCACTGAATTAAATGTACGTTAAATTATACCATTTGCAACTTAAAAAAAAAAAATTCTGCTTAGCTTTGATATGCGTAAGCACTAGCTTGGGATAGCCTCATTGTACATACCAGTATTTTAACAACTTTATTTTTATAGGAGGGGCTTACGAGCAATATAACTTTTTACTTTATTTTCTATTTTTTAATTTTAATTTTTTTATATATTTTTTAATAACTTGGAGGGAAAGGAAGGAAGAAAGAGAAACCGAATTAGTCCTCTGCACAGTTCTCCAGCTCCCTCCTTCTCACAGTTTGACTGTCTCTTCAGGGAAATAACTGTATGTTTTTCCATATATGTGTTTGCACATACATGGTTTCCTTAACCACTCTTGAGTCCTTCTGCCTGACTCATCCACATTGGATACTTTTACAGGATACATCTTTTAAAAAGAATGCTTACATGAGACGTGGGTGAAGCACGTCCTTGTTGATAGCTGGGGGTGGTGAGGCGTCAGTGGAAGAAAATATTACTCATAAGTCAACCTGGCAACTTCCCAAGCTCAACTACTGAAGGTGTATCAGAAAATGTATTTTGCTAAGCAAGAAATAAGCTTCTTGGTCTAAAAATACAGCATAGGAATAGGAAGTAGGCATGTTGGTACAATAAAGATACTTCTGCTCCAGAGAGCAAATAAAGATTTTTTTACAAGGTATTTAACATCTGCATTTTTTCAAAGCTTTCTTGAAATGACAGAGACTATTTTCTCAGTGCAGTGAGAAACAGGACCTGAAGGCATTGGCAACATCTTTGCAAACTGGAAGGGGGAGTGGAAGAAAAAGAACTAATGTTTCTTTCTAGAACGGTTTAGTAACAGAAAATCTCTTGGAAGCACATCAGCCAGAAGGCTTTGTTAACCCAACTGTGTTACGTACTACAGCTACAATATAGACACTAAAAGTAATTTTTTGATGCCTAAACCCTGGAGTTAAGGAGTGGTGTTTATTTCATACCACAGGAATAAGAAGTCTTGGAAATCCTTTCGGGCTGACAAGTTTGTACACAAGATCAGCAGGAGGTAAAGACAAGGAGGAAGAGAGATTTTAATCGGAATGATACTGCACCAGCCAACGTGACTGAAGGCATGTGGTGTTTGGAAAAGAAAACTGTATTCTCTGCAAAACAACCCCACTTTTAGAAACATCTGACATCCATGCCTGAACTATAGCACCGTTTGCTTCCTACACAGAGCAGTAGTTTAATGAGCTGTTGCAGGTGAGACAGCCAAGGTCGGCTTCCAGCACAACACGGATGTTACTGCCCAAGCCTGACTACTGCAGGTAGCTCTGCACCACAAGAGCCAGCCTGGGACTTGCCTCAAACCCGCTCGCTACAAACAATTGTGGGAATGTCCCATCCTAGAGGTTACTGCCTTCAAGGATTTCCTCTATGTTGCAACGACACAATACACGCCTACACTCCGCCCAGACAGTGTAACTGGCCTTCTCATCTCCTCCACGCATGGAAACATCAAAACAACCCGTGCATCCAAGCCAACAACAGATGTGCTAGAATAAATACGGCAAGATGCACATCGTGTGCAACCAGGGCTCGGTGGCCTACCTGAAAAGCAAGGTAACAGTCAGTTACTGACTTCAGTGCCCCAATCCCAGAGACATGGGAAAGAGCTATGTCCAAAGCCTTCAAGGGAACTAATTTTGTGGTCCCATTCTGCCTACACTCCCAAGTCTTACCTACAACCCCTTCAGCAACTACAGAAGTCACGAAGGGTTGTTTTTTTTTGTGAAGGCTGAGCTTATGCAGAGAGATGCCTCAAGCTATTTTCTTAAAGGTCTTTACTTACAGAAAAAGAAGTAGACTATGAGAGCACCAATGAAGCCAGAGCCTCAAGAGGTAAAAGGAAAGCTGAATGCATGTGAGCTGTTGATCTCATGTGCTATTCTGGATCTAACAAAATAAATATTTATGCAGGGACCACCCTTAAGCAGAGCAGCTCCTAAGGAGTGGCAGTAATGACTGTACTGACTTTCAGCCATGCTGGCAAAAATATTTATGTTAGCTGTATGCTTTTCGAGAGAGCAGGTCTTTTGTCTCATTATATCTCTTAAGACAACCAGCCTCACTTTCTGCATGCAGATGCAGATGACAAATATTCACATTCTGTTTGCTTCCCCAGTGTTCTCTGAGTGACATTATCTTGGTTTCAAGCCATCGATTTTGCCGAACTGGAACAGTTATAAAAATAGGTTAGGGAAAAATGTCATGCGATAACCAAGCAAACTCACTCAACACAGTATTTTACTTCTAAGTTTAAACTATTCTGGAGAAATCCAGAGGTGGAGAAAAAATCCACAGATATACTCTACTTGTATATCTACCCAAGAAATAACATATGCTTCACATACCAGTGCAGCACTTCTGCCACAACAGTGCTGAAGATTTTAAAAAACAAAACAAAAAAAAAGCCAAGAAGAAAGATGACAACTGCTTTAAGTCAAAGCTTTAGGAGTCTTCATATCCACAGACTAGTCTGACCTGATCTGTTCTTCTATAAAGAATGAATGCTGACTGGTATGTCAGGCCTGTTTGCAGGAAGAGCGCAGCCAGATGGTGAAATGAACAGCAGCGTTCTCCCTTAATTGTCCACAATTCACATGGCCTGGGTTACTTTAGGGTCTCGAAGGATTTTGATTTTAGGGAAATGCAGTAAAAAGAGATTCCACATCACCACAAAGTAAGAAAGAACACACAAGTAAAGCAGTTAAAAGGGTCTCTCTGTATGCACAGGGCTGTGTCGCTACAGAGATGCCAACATAATCCAAGACAAGCACAGTCATGTGAGCCACCTCCATGCAGTGCTGAGCCTCAGCTCTTATTCCCAGCTGAGGAAGAACTCCAGTAGCATTAGCTCCACTTCTCCTGGGCTGTACTCTGTTCAGGCTAGCTCATAAAAATAAAGTTTGAATGGTAGGTAACTCAAGCTTGACTCAATAAAAGGTAATTCCTTGGGAAAAAGATGTTTGCACTTTCACTGATGGTGGACTACATCCACAGGAAAAGGAGACAATGTATCTTCCCTGTTTTCCCCTTCATCTGGACCAACACCTTTCTCCTGTATCACTGCCTTTGCTATTTAAATGCCTCAACTAGCACCTTACTTTTTAAAGGTTTCAAGCCTAGAGGTAATTTGAAAAAATGCAACATAAGGAACTTTTGTTTGTCACAGTGCACAATGCTCAACTTATCAGCAAAAACGCTGGGTTGTCTTTGAAAAGGTAGAAGTTAAAAGCCTCTTTCTTGCTCCCATATTTAACAATTCCACAAAGCATAGTGGGGCTAGAAGAAGCAGCCATTTCTTTTTCTTTTTATTATTATTTTTTTAAAGCAATGGCATTGCAGAAGCCAGAAAGAAGACAGTTCAGCCTACAGTCTTCATTCCACAGAACAGATTTGTGAATCTGGCAACTATTTTTATTTGTATATCAGACAAATTTTATACAGAAGTCAATGAAATGAAGTAAACATGGAAATGCTTCATGCCACTTCTGCATCACTTTTCAGACTGTGATCATACATTTACAGTAAGCACACTAGCACATTACTGGCATATGACAATTGTGCTCTCTGCTATTGCATTTCCAACCTACAAAGAGGCAATAAGAAACAACTTCTTTTAAAGAAAATGCAACTGACCACATGAAGGCTCTTTTTTTTCAAAACGGAATCAAGAAGCATGCTCAGCACACTATTAGAAAATAGATACTTGGTAGTTACTGGAACTGATTGCAATTTTGCTAAAAAAAATACACTTGTTCTGCTGCACACCATACCTCTTAACTACTGGAAGAACAACAACCTGATCTCATACTGTTCCTTTCACCACAGACAGATGCACAGTGAGTCAAAAGCAGTGTCTGGATTTGAGTTTAACATTCATTACCTATCAGTTCAGCTCAGAAGTATTTGGTTTGGTGTTTTCTTTGGTTTTAGGTAGACCCTGCATGCTTTCAGAGCTTGCTCACTACCACTAGCAGCAATAGGTCCTTCCTGATCAAAAAGCTTTTCCAAACATACCTCAAGACTCTAAGACAAGTTAGGTCCCTACAGATGTTAGCTCTCTCATGTGAGTTTTTAGGCATTTTTTAAATCAACTGTATAAATCTGGTGTTATGAAGAACATAAGGCATCAATTACTGACCTTAACCTTGGGCTGGCAGGTTTAAGAAAGTGGACAGACTACAGGACAGACTGCAAGTTGGTAAGGGGAACATCTCAGACAGATATGGAAACACTGTAAGAACATTTGAACTTCTGGTATTGCAGATATCTTAAAAAAAACACCACAGTTGTTGCCCACATAAACCTTTCTGTGTCTGTTGTTAAAATGTCTCTTTTAAATTGCTGCTTATTCATAACATCACTAATAAAAAGACTGAAAGCTAACAGTGTGACTGGTACACTCTTCTAACAGTAACCCAGTGACCATAATCGTTGACTTGTTGTTATTAAAAAAAGAAACATGTCCATATACACATCCACCTAATATTATCTACAAAACTATTGTTAATCTTCATTTACAGATGCAGAGGAACAAACTAACTTTTTAAAAAAGACACTATTTAACATAAAACACCATTTATTTGTATCACTGGATGTTTTCAAGACACAGATTCAGACTTGTTTCTTAAATGCTTGAAAGCAAATCAAGGAGACACGACTCGTACCTGTATCAGGCATTTACTGACATCACTAGCACAGAGAGCCTTGTTGCAGCCTGTTGAAGACTGGATCCACAGCAGGAACAGAAGGAGAGTGACTGTGGGTGCTGTGATGTACTGCGACCTCATGTTTCCTGCAGGTGAGCAATTTTCACAAGTACTGCAACCCACACTGAAATAAAAAACAGCAACTGAAAAGGCTATTAGAAAACAAGGTAAATCTTATTTCCCTTCCCCCTTCCAGTAAAGATTTATATTTTTTTGGGGAAAAAAAATGTAAAAAAAAAAAAAATCAACTTGAGGTGCTTAACAACAAACCCAACCCTCCCCTCCCAGCTAACTTGTTTATTTGAAGGTTTCTGCTATTGCGCCTTTGGATTAAAACTGCAATAAACTTAAGGTGAACAATCTCCAGTTTGTGATATCAAATACAATACCCTATAACCAGTGACAACAAAAAAAATGCCTCAGAAGAGAATACCCACCAATGAAGACCCAATTCTGTAAATGCAGAAAGCAGACAGATAGTTTTCATGTAGTATCTCCTCAGGCTAAAGCTACACACAGGTGTCCAGGACTAAAGCTACACAGCAACCTTTTAGGACATGTAAGGTAAGTTGCCATGTCATCTTTGATGTAGACAGACAGCTATTTTCATACTGACAGACATCACATAGGCTATCAATTCAATCACAAAGTTGTTAAGTTCTTTTTGTAAAAAATACAGACACCAACATTTAAAAAAAAACAAACTACTTGAGACTTTGAACGACAGAACTTTAAAGAGTCATGCAAGTGACTTAAGTCAACCTGAGACGAGCATCTGCTACTTCAAACAGACAGAGAAACTGGGTTTGTTCAAAGCATTCCACCTTCCTCTCTTTGTGAAAGCCCAGCTTCTCGGCAGGTGGTATTTGTTCCAAATATAGCACGATTAGCAATTTGCCAGTGAGATCTTGTACTTAGCCTGTGAACCTAGTCAAAAGAGGACCCTACTGCACTAGGCACCGTACCAATACATAATAAAAGGCAGCCCATGTTTGGGCAAGCTTACAGTGAGCCTGTATTGTTCTCATAAGAGGGAAAAAATGCTAATGGAGCACTGGGGTTTTTTCTTTCTGTATCTAGAAATGTTCTTCTGCTTGATGAACTCAAAAAACCGCTACCCTCAATCAACAATATCCAATCATAAAAAAGTAGAAAAACCAGCCAACATGTAAACAAGGCACGATCTCAACATTTCAAACCTGTGTCAGATTAGTCTTTCTTGCAATGGTTATTAAACACTTCTGAACCTCGCTGTGTTGGGCACCCCGCCATCTGTACCCACGCAGGATTGGGAGAGGGACCCCCCCCGGAAGACCCGGGGGCACGCATGGACAACATGGGATCTTCCCCCTTAGGAGGGGGTCACCGCTTGCTTTCCCTCCCACCCAGCGGGAATAAAGTTTCCCTTCAACAAGAGACGGTCCAAACCCGCCGGGCGCTGCGTTCCGGCGGGCCAGGCGCCGAGGCCAAGGCCAGCACCGTGCTCGCTTGGGTGGACGAGCGATCCCGGCGTGCTCTAACACCGCATCGTGCCGACAGCGGCTCGAACTCCGCTCGGCTGTTGTGGAAAAGGCTCCCGAGAAGCGGACCTGGCGCGATGCCATTTCCACGAGCACCCTGGTCGGGTGCGCCGGCGTCCCGGGGATGACCGCCCACCTACCCCTGCCCCAGGCTCCCCCCCCTCCCCATTTCTTTTCACCGACCGCTGCTTCCCGAGACTTTTACCCGACATCTCCTCCGACCCCAAGCCCACCCCGCCCGCACCGGCTCCCCCCAGCGCCTCGCCTCAGCATCGCTCTCCCTCACCGGCCACTTCGCACCCGGGGCGGAAAAGACCTCAAAAAATCCCTCCGGGCGAACAACCCGCGCTTGCCGCCCCCTCCCCGCCGAGGCCCCCCCCCCCGCCTCCCAAGAGGCCCGGGCCCCAAAGAAGCCACTGCCAGGAGCCCGGTGACAGGGAGCGCACCCCCTTTCCGAAACGGCCCGGTGCAGGCGGGGCCCCGCACGGGGAGCGGCTCCGGGCTGGGGGCCCGGCCTCCTCCCCCGGCAGGCAGCGGGGCGGCTGTGCCGAGGCGCAACGAAACTTTCTTTCCACAAAGAAACAGCCGCGGCCCCGCCGCCTCCTCCTTCCCGGCCACCAGCTCCATCCCGCTGGCACCTCCACCCGCACATCTCCCTCCACACCTCCCCCCCCCCCCGCTCCACCGGCGGCTGAGCTCACCGGACGGCGCCGCGGGCCGGGCACCCTCCGCTCCGCCGGCTCCTCTCGCTACTCCGGAGGCGGCGGCGGCAGCAGCACCCGCGCGCCTCGGCCCGCTGCTCCCCCCTCAGCCGCAGGCTGCGCGGAGGCGGTGGCGCGGCCTCGCATCGCCCCGCCTCGGGGCACCGTCAGGCGCCAGGACCCTCCCCCCGCCGCCACCGGCAGCAGCGCGTCCCGGCTGCGCGGAGCGGTAGGGGGCTGGTGGATGGGAGCTTCGGGAACGAGCGGGACGGGATGGGGCGGACGCGGAGGGGCGAGGCGAAGGGGCCTGAGTCGCCTCAGGAGGGCCCTGCCTGTGGAGGGGCTGCGAGGCAGCGGCGGGAGGGCGCTTCTTCCGGGGTGAACGGCTGAACGTCCCCCTTCCAAGCCGTATGCCAGCAAGGGAAAACGCGGAGGTGGTGTGGGGAGCGAGGTTAGCCCAGGGGAGCTGGGAAGGGAGGCGCAGGGGTTCGCCTAGAGGAGCACCTCCGCACTCGAGGGCTGCGGGCAGGGCCTGAGGAGGAGGAAGGGGCACCGGGGGAACCGCCAGCAGGCTCCGAAGCCTGGAGGGAATACGAGCCTTGTTTTGTTCTGAGACAGAGTCGGCGACGGAGGGGCCGCGCCCGCCGAATAGGTGGTGCAGAAAGCGGGCAGGGGCAGAGGTCGATGAGGAAGGGACCGCGGGCCTTCGGACAGCCTCGCCCAGGATCTCAAAACCACGGATTTTGCGGTAGTTTGTCCTCCTACATGCCAAGCTCCAGGGGACCAAGGTAACAAGTTTGATCCCTTGAAGGAAAGCCCAGGAGGAACCTGGCTAGGAAGCCAGAGCAGCCCGAGGAGACAGCCAGACACTCAGGAGGCAGATAGGGTCATCTCCCCAGCCAGTCATTGCTGTATTTACTGTCATCCCTCCTTCTCTCCCAGTTCGCACCATGTTGTTGAGGGAAATGAATAGCAGTGTTTCCTTAAATGACATGCTAGGGATCATCCCATAGAGTAAGCGTGAAAAAAAAAATACATGACCAGAACAGACCCTGAATTCAAATCAGAGAAACCAGGAAGATCATTATCTAATGGACTGAAACATTTGGGTAGTCCCCTTTCTTTGAGCAACTAAGTTTTTGCTAAGCAGTTACAGTTGAAAGAGCAAAAATCTGTTTCACAGACCCCAATAATAGGGAATCGTCTCTCCTTGTAAAGAAAACATGGCCTAAAAAACATCTGTCTTCAGAGCTCCTTACAAGATAGGATACTGCCAAAATATTTTCAAATTATCACAAAAATGTTTCTGTGGATACTTCCAGAGGATGAACTTTGTTTGTTTTACAGTGAACACACTGGAACCCCCACCATTCTCCCAGCGCTGCAAGACCCATGAGGCTGTTCCTGCTGTCATGTGGGGGCCAGAACTGCTGTGGTCCCCAACACTGTCCTATACATCTGCCCAGTTTTGTCACCAGCTTCTTGCCTAACACAGCCAACACTCCTGCAGCACAGTTTATCTTTTCTGCTCTTTACAAAAATATTCTTAATTATTCATATCCCATATTTGAAGTCTTTTTTAGGTTCTCCTACTTCCAGATGTATGTTAGTTTCTATTACTCTTAGTATCTTATGGAAGTAAACTCATACCCCCTTACTAGCTGTTAATACCTTGCAGCTTTATCCATTTTTACCTTGTCTTTTTAAGCAGATAATACAGATTTCTGTATTGTTTTAAAATTTTACAGCTACTTTCAGAAGAATATCACATTTGCATTTCCCTCAGTACATAATCAATTCTGAGTTACATCAGGAAGATATTCCTATATAGAAAGAAGCAGGAACAACTTCCACAGGTGCCTAACAAAAGTGGGAAAAACAGGGCAGGAACTACATATTAATTGGTTTTACTATGCTTGAGTTCCTATTACTTTACTCTTGATTGGAACTTGATGTGCACATGGGAAGGAGCTTACTGTCCATGCAGTCTCTTGTTCAATGCCAGTTTGCTCTCCATCACATTACACTGGGCATTCCTACCAGCATAAGGAGTAACTACTCTGTAGCAGTTCACCTAGTAATTAAAAATCAGTTTGAACCAAGTGCTTTAAATCTCTCTTCCAGGTAACGAGGTCTCTTCCTACGCCCCATTGTTTCAGAAGTAATTTCACAGACATCAGATCCCAAGCATTCTTGAATAATTTATGGACTAGAGGGTAACAAATCTTTTTCATTAATATCTGTAACCTCCTACTAATAAATAATTAACTGTCTGCTCATTAACAGTACTAAAAATAAAAAAGCATTACATTTCGCAACGCCGGAATTTTAGTTTTTCACGGAGCCTCTTTGCATGCTTCAGGAATACTAAGATTTGATACAGCAAGTGTCACAATATTAAGAAGGTCCAACTAATAACATGACCAATAAAATTTATTAAACATTATATTTACAACTATTTACATATCCTTCCATAGTTTAATATTAAAATAGACAATATACAATTTAAGAATTTTCATTCAAAGGCATTTTGTTGAAAAAAATAGGCTCTATTACGAGACCACCATATAAGAGCAAAAGGTTTTGTTTTACACAAAAATATTTTCAGTATAGTAAGTCATAGGTATGGCATTACAACAGCAGACTAATATGAAATATGATTTTGCATATATTACAATTGTTTAGGTATCAGTTATTGACATAAAGGAGTTAAAGGTTCTGTGAAGCATGCAATATAGTTCAGTTTCAATTCTTTTACAGTTAATGGTGATGAAACAAGCAGCTAAATCAAACACATGCCATACAAAAGAGACCTGCGAACCAGGAACACACTACACTTAATAAAAACTACAACTTTGGTCCAATAAAACATTAGACAAAAACAGTTTTACAGTTAAAATATCTATTTTTTACAGTTTTGAACATTAATTACAAGTCTATTTACATTTGCACAATATGTATAAAATAAATTATTTAAAAATGAAGACAATATTACATCTTTTTCCAAAAAGAAAACTGTACAGTAACTTACAAAATATAATAAGAACAATAGACTATTTTCCTCCAAGTCTTATATTTTCTTCCACAGGCTTTTAAATAATTTTTCTGTGGGAGTTCAACTGTTACTGAAGTTTCATAATACAAAGCTTTATAGCAGATTTTAAGTATCATTTGTTTTTTTTGGTGGCCGTTTTAGTTATTAACAGCTTCCAGCGCTGTCAACTCACCATGTGTCAACATCTGTTTCAACAATAACCTCTAAACCTACACACAATTTTAAAATACAGATAATGGCATTTACTAGGAAACTTGACTTTAAAATTAACATTCATCTTCCGTGTCTGAACAAGAGCCCATGCCACACCTTCTCTGAAGGAACACCTGAATTATTGAGAAACATAGTATTCCACAGAATTAAGTGTTCTGTCTTAAAAGAAAAATACCTTTGTGTATCACTGCACCTCAATCTCTACTTGTCCAAGCGAAAGGGTGAGCCAGAAGATGCTAGTTGTCATATTGGTGTCAATTCAAAGTCATCGTTAACATCAACAAGAGGAACATAAAACTCCTGAATGTCATAAATGCTGATAGATTTATACGTAGCAGGATCGAGTTCTTGTAGTTTAAGCTGCCACTCCAGTCTCTGTACCGCATTTAAAGCCGCTGCTTCATGCTGCTGCCTCATCAAAAGGCACGTCTATTTTAGAATTGAAAAAGAAGTTATTTCAATATTGGAAAAATATCCAGGAGTCTCTCTGGTGGAAAGTCATTTCCCCACTATGCATTTAGAAATTTGCAGATGATTCCATTAAACTATGTAGCAACAAAGGTTAGTTTTTTCAAACTGCTAGACCCACCTTTTTGTTGCCCTTAAAACCTCCACAATAGCCTATGATATTGCATAAAATCTTCATAGTGACATGAGAGGTTTGGGGTTTTTTTTGAGTGGAAAGATAAAAACGTGTACCTTTAATTTGTCAAACTTATCATCAACGTCCTGTAACCACGACATAAACTGTCGCGCATTGAATCGATCCCTCACTGATGTTTTGCTGTCATCAGCCTGCAAAAAACATTTTATTCAAACTCTTAAGTTATTTGATGATTCAGCTTTAACCATACTTTAAAACATAAACCCTACTTTGTGGACCCTTCATAAACAATGCTTTAGATGGAAATATAAACTCTGAGTCAAAGCATCAAAGTGTATATGAGCATATATGTTGACCACCACTTTCACTGTGAGCCAGCTGCTCACCAGAAATAGGTATTTTCAGATTCCCTCAAGCTATTTAATGTACTCTATTTTTGAAATTGAGAGTAGGAGGCTTAAAGATTTATGCCTTAAAGTCTTAATCGGTACAAGGTAGATCCTTCCACAAAATTGCTCTCTCTTTAAACTTCAGAAACAAATTAAATGAATATTCCCTTGGGAAAAGCAAAAACATCAATAAAGAAAAACTTAAGCAGCTTAACTTAACTGGCTACACAAGTACTCAAAAGCAATAATAAAAAGATATTTTTACCATCAAAATTCCCAAAAGGAGATAAAAAAAAAAGAGGGAAGAGATGATTCAATGTTCTGCTCAACAAAATAATTATTTTTTAAAAAACAAAAATTTTAATAAGAATCTGGACTGTCACATCTGCCCATCGTGAGAAACTAGGTACTCTATAGATAGTTCTAAAGCCAGACTATTCCAATTTAACATTTAAACAATAACCACTACATAGAACAAGCTGATCTTTTTAGAAAAAATAAAGATACTGTAGGAATTTGTATACTGTCGCAAGGCACAAGAACAGGAAAAATCCTGCAAAGACTGAAATCTCTAGAAAATAGGTAAGATTTCAGATATCAAGCACAGCTGAACAGGTTGGTTCTAGAAAGAGCTCTCAACAACACTGATCTTGTTACCCTGAACTGTAGGCATTTAGGTGAGCTGAGAGCAGCTAACAGTCTGTTCATCAGAAACTTGGGCCTTTTTCCTCCCTCATCTTTAGTGTGGCCTGTTTGGACTGCAAAGAACAGTTCTCAAGGTCTGCCCAACATGTGCAGCCATAAAGGCAAGCCTCCAAAGACCCAGACCTCCCATAAAAAGAGTTCTGAGGTGGTCACTTTCCTGCAAAATAAATCAGATTTTTGCTTAAAAATCTTTCCCAGCTATTTTGCTTAAATTCAAGAAAAATGTCATCAGGAATGTTTCTTCGCTGTGGAACAAAATTAAGAGTTGTAAGCAGGGTTACAGGGAAGTGGCAGAATGCATTACTAGAGAATGATTTCTTAAGCATCTACATTCTTCCCACAAAGCAAATTTAAATCAAAGCTTCAAGATGGTAGTTTAAAACATTGATTTAAATACCAATAAAAATTATATTTAATACTTTGCTGAACATTATGTGCAGTGTTATAATTTTCTACGAAAAATTACCACAGACTGAAACACAAAGCTGTTGAGGTAGTGAGGGGGAAGGAGAGGCATTTTCCTACTGCTATTGTTATTACACAGATGGTTAAAAAAGCTGCAATACTTGAGGGGGGCAACCACAAAAACTTCTCCCCCAAGATTTCTGTTGGTTCATAGAATACAAATAGCTTATTTAAAATGTAAAATGTTAACTATAAAAATGCAGTTACATGTGTAACTCAGATGTATCTCAAATTTCTAAAAAGAGACTAAATTTGGGCACAAAAAAAGTAAAGGACATTTTGAACTTCAGAACTAACAATGATGATACTTGGACTGTTCACAGAGGAGAAAAATCTCATTTTGCCTTATCAGTTAGATTTAAAAATTTGTTGGTATAAAGCTTAAAATGGGAGAATGATACAGTCTCCATAAAACTGCTATCCTCCTGCTGAATCAGCTCATTGTGCATAGCTCTAGTTCTTTAAAGATGGGGAAAAATGTAATAACAGGCTGAGGAAACACTGGAAGCTGTAATAATTCTATAAGGGGCTCCAGGACTAAAGTAGAATTCCACATATGTCAGAAACGTAGGTGTTTCATTTTAAAATGCCCAGCATCCAATGCATCAACACTTCTATTACATCTGTAACATCAAATTTCTTTGCTTGCATTATGTGCTACTCACAGTCACTATAACAGGTTCTGAAAGCAGTTTCCATTGTTAGTTAGCAGACCTGTTCACAAAATACTGACGCTGTGAAATTATATTTTAGAGATAGAGCTGCAGCAAACCTCTGAGCAGTTGTCTGTAAAAGGCATGCAGATTATAAAGTATACTGCTTATTTTATGTTTTAATCAGGAACTAAATACCAACATTGAACATGTAAATAACACAATGCAGGTAAATAATACAGAGCTTCTGGTGATTTTTTAAAAAGTATAATTTCATGTGGTTGCACTCAACATTTAATTGCTGGTCACATTTTTTTATGGAACAGTTCTAATGACTGCCTTATAGAGAGGGGAAAAATGTTATCTCCACAAAAACATTTCCAAATTTCATGAACCTATCTCATCACTTCACACACTACTGCATTCTGATTCTCTGGATTAATGGCAAAAATTATCTTTATTCTGATAATTGTTGTTGTTTGAGCTACTCTGAAAACGTTCTGCTTATGAGTGAAATTTGATTTAGTAAAAACCAGCACACTAATGTTTTTTATCCTCCTCATAATTCCTGGAAGTGAAAGAAAACCAGACATGGTTCAAACCAGGAAACCCACATACATGTACCCATATCCTTTCGTTATTGGTACACCCGAATGAGGCCTAATCAAAGTAACAATCTATAATGTGCAAAATCTTAATTCCACACAAATCAATGGCAGTTTCAGCATGGGAATAAAATTTTGTTCAAACACTTCTTTTGAGTCAGGCTAGAAAGACCTTTTTATCTGAAATTCTACAAAACATCTCTTTACCTGAGCATCCAGAGGCACATTATAAACCTCAGCATCCAGCAGAACAGTGCAGGCACTGAATGGTAGTGTTTGATTAGCTAGTGTTCTTGCTGCTCGATAATGAACACGTAGAACTTCTTGCTCATTAGAAACAATAAGCTTTTCCTAAGTGAATAAGATATCAACATATAAATATACACTGGGTAAGTTAAGTATTTCAGTTTGATTCATAAATCTGCATCAGTTTAAACATTTCTCTTTAGGACTGACACTTTTGAACAGCCTGAGATACAGGCTGGCAGAGGGAGGGGTGGTTGGTTGTTCATCTAATCAAAAGCAACATTTCAATTTAAGGGTGCAAAGAGTATTCCCTAAATGTCAGAACTGAAAACATCTCTCATCCCCCCCTTCCCTCTTTTGGCTCAATGCCATGCCCAAATTTTCCACTTAGTGCTGAGAGGAGCACGAAAGGTTTAGGCAACCTAAAAATAAAGAATATTCTTAAACCAGGGATATTTGCTTAATGTCTGTGAGAAATTTGAGATGTCAAGACTAACAGATGTAGTTCTAACATAATTTTAGACAGTTTTTGCAAGTAAGATATTGTAAATAATATTTCAGTCTTAAAGTCACGTCTTGTACCGCTCTTGCTTCAATTCTTTTAACTCAGTCACTTTTGTTCTTAAGTCTACAGCCAACATTAGCTTTCAAAACTAGTCGGTGGAGTTTCTTCCCACTCCCCAGTGCCCCTGGGAAAACTCTGGGCCACATCTTAGAGCAATTAACAGGAAAAAGCTGCTATCTTACTTACTAAAGTATCCTGCTAACAGTTGTCCACACCGTTTGTTTGTAATTACTGCAATTCATAAATTTGAATAGGAGGCGGATTGCTTCTAAAGGGTTGTTAAATCAAGAAAATCCATAGTCTATCCATTGAAGAAAAAAAAAAAACACAACAAAAACCCTAAAGCTTGAATTTGAGAAATAAAAAAATTAATTACTTTAAACTTACCCTTTCAATACTGTGCTGTAAACGTAGTTTCATCCTTACAACCTCCTGTTGTTTAAATAGTTCCTTAAGTGGGTCCGACAGAGAGGGAGGTGGTGTAATCTGTGCAAAAATTTTATAAATAGTCTAGTGAATATGTAACCTTTTTAACATTACCTGAATGATTTGAGCATTTATTAAAAAAAAACAACAACAAAACCAACAAAAAAACCAAACCAACAAAAACCCAAATAACAACAACAACTCCAACAACAAAACACCAAACAAAAAAAAACACACTAAGATCTTTTTAAGGGAAAATAAGAGTTTTGTACAGTCCATTAATTATGTAACTTCAATCTATTTGCAATAAAAGGTTTTAAGATTCTTTACCAAAAAGGTAATACACCTGACTGAAATGGCATTTCAAACTGTTTAGTGCATTTAATCAGTCATTGTCAGCATGTCATAGCTGCTCTTTAAAAGAGCGATACATTAGAAGATAGCAGAAATATAACTTGCTTTCAATTTCAAAGAATCATTAAAGCACAACTGTTCATTGTGAGAAGTTAAAAACTGCCAAGCCAAATAGAGGAGGTAAGTAAGAAAAAGCCAAAATATTGAAAAAAAAAAAAGAAAAAAAAGAAAAAAAAGAAATCACTTGATACATCTATACAGTGTCACTGGCATTTTATATGGCACAAAAGGTAACAGACCATATTCCTAATCTTACAATCATGCAGAACACAGGCAAGCACAAAAAGTACACTAAAGCCCCAGGCAGTGGCCTGGAAAAGTGTTTCCTCCTGTCAGTTATTGAATGAAGTTTTTTTTTAAAAGCTCATTCGTGTAACAAAAAAACCCAACAAACAAACCCCCCCAAACCCCAAATCAAACAGACTTGAGTAAGCTATCAACACTGTTATTAATTTGCTGTACTCTAAACATATTGTGTTTTTAGTCAATTATAGTAAGCAACCAGTATTACTGTCCTGAGTGACCTCTATGATAAAACACTGAAAAGGCACCTGGAGCCCTCATGGCAACTACAGAAAATAATTGTTTCTTGAGAAGTAACTAATTTTAAACATCTTGGACTTTTAATGCTCCATCCAAAGTTGACTTTTCTCTATGTAAGTTCTGTCTGACAGTTCAGCACAGTTTTTAACAGCTGCTAGATGTAAGAGCATTGATATTGCTTTGGAAAGACTCATCAAAACTAGATGAAATACTGCTTGCTCCCGCTGATATTTAGAAAGCAGAGCTGAAATACATATCTACAGGTATTATACTCTACCTTGTGCCTAACACAAACACATTGACATAAATAAATCTATTCAATAACATGGATCTTGCAACTGTCAAGAAGTAACAAATACATTATGAAAATATGAACACATTGCGTTACTAGTACCAACCTTGCACCTATACACTCCAGTAACAAAGTGATTTATCTACCAAAAATTATTCAGTTATTGTTATCTTGGAAAATTATTTCAGGACAATTTTTTCCCCAACTGGAAGCTAGCCAACGTCTTTGGAATTAAAGAACATACAACTAAATGCAGTACATTCCTTAAGTTATTGTTTGGTATAAAATGACATTCAACACCTTCACATTTCAAGCTACTAAGCAAGATCACTCAATGAAAAACAGTTTGGGTCTCAAGCCAGTGAATAACGTTTATGGCATATGCAATTTTTGTATAAGTAATCAATATTAAAAACAAACACACACAACAACAACAAAAACCAAAACCACAAAACACCTAATGGAATAATGTGTCTCAATCACAATGGATTTCAGCATGTTTAAGTTCAGCCTGAGATATACTGCAGTCTAGTTTTGCCTGGAAACTTTGCATTCAGGGCACAGTACCATGGTGATTGTCAGTCTTTCAGTAAAATAAGACAAGATGCTTGTGGTAATACTAAGCTTTTATTTAATTAATTTTACTAAGCCCAAAAAGATCTCTCAAAAATCTCAGGGATTTTGTTAATAGAGAAGCACACGGCATAAAAAACAAGACAAACAATCTGTCAATATTCTTTGAGTTCATGCAGCTAAGTTATCCAGAAAGAAGAACTTAAGAACTGGCGAGCATCCATATCACCTGATAAATTTCAAATGTTACTATAAAATGTTATTCCTTTAAACTGATAGACCATTTAATTTTGCAACAGAAATAAGAATCAGCACCATAGGAAATAACTGGAAAGGCCTTAATGAATATATTATCTTGAAAGCGAACTTGTATGGACTTTTATTTGAACGTTTAAGAGAACCCTGCCTCTTGTCAGGCTGCTATTACACCGCAGCTTTTATTAAAAGTCTTTTTCCCATCCCAGAACTGCTGCATCAGGGAACTGTCTTTGCCCATCAGCCACTTCACACGTTGGAACCAACACCCAGAAGGAAAGCGCCTGTCCCGCGCCCCTCCCGAGCGGCAGGGGGCGCCCTAGCGCCGCGCCCGGCACACTGTGCCTCTCGGGACAGCCCGCCCCGCCGGGACGAGGCGCTCTCGGCGCAACAACTGCGGCTTTCCAGCCAGGGCGGGCCCCCCCGGTTACCCCTGCGGTAAAGGCAGGTTGTTGTGACGCCAGAGATCACAGAAACGTTTTGGTTGGAAAAGACCTTTACGATAATCCAGTCCAACCGTTATTGTAGCACTGCCAAGTCCACCACTAAACCATGTCCCTAAGTGTCTTTGAATCCTTCCAGGGATGGTGACTCTACCACTTGCCTGTGCAGCCTGTTCCAGGGCCTGACAACCCTTTCAGGTGAAGACATTTTCCCAAATATCCTATCTAACCCCCTTAGCACATTTCCTCCTGTCCTGTAACTTGTTACTCAGGAGCAGAAACCAACCCCCACTTCACTACAACCTCCTTTCAGGCAGTTGTAGCAAGCGGTAAGGTCCCCGCTTCAGCCTCCTCTTCTCCAGACTGAACAACCCCAGTTCCCTCAAATGCTCCTTGTAAGACTTTTTCTCCAGACCCTTCACTTCCTTGTAAGTGAGGGGCCCAAAACTGAACACAGTATTCAAGATGCAGCCTCACCGGTGCCAAGTACAGGGAGGGAGACAATCACCTCCCTACTCCTGCTGGCCACACTATTTCTTATACCAGCCAGGATGCTGTTGACCTTCTCAGCCACCTAAGCACGCTGCTCACTAGTGCCTCTGTACACAATTATAAACACCTGACTCCAGCCAACACTACACTGTCTCCCAAAACATAAACTTAAATACAACACTGAGTTTGTTTACAGTAATTTATGAAATTATCGATTTTTTTTCTTTGGGAAGTGAGCCTCAGATCCTTAAAGCCTGCAAACAGGATTTGAGCAGCTTCACACCACCTGCTGGAAAACCCTACCTGTGAACCAGTGCTAGATTTGGACTATGGAAGGAAGCTACCTAGTCTCAAAGGCAACTGAAGTTAAAGGTATCAAGGCACCAAGAGAAGCCTCTTGATCTTCTAGTCAAAGAGGAGGTTAGTAAAGAGACCACAAAGTGTAGGGAAAATATTAATACAGATGTTGGACCTGCAAGGACAGAGCACGAAACTGAATACCACAAGGAAAAAGTACCCTCCATTGCCTGTAGAAACAAAATAAGTTTGATAACTACTTAGGGGCCCAGATTCCATACAGAAAAGAGGGAAACAAAGGTGCCCTGCCTTCCTAAGTGTTCTCCAATCCATCTGAGAAACTACCCAAAAGCTAGACAGAACTTTCACCTCTTCAGAGCCTTTCACCTCTTTACTCCGCTTCACTGAAAGGCAGCCATCTGAACAGGTTTGTTCGGTAACAGCTAAGGTTCAAGATACACCCTCACTATCTCCAACACATGAAGATGAATTAAGAAAGTTTGTTGCATCCTTCATAACAACTACAACAAGAACACCAACTCTTCACTCCATAAACGTTAAATCTTCATTTGTGCCTGTTACAAAAAAAGAGCAACACTTAAGCTAACTCTGATTCGTGCATACACAAAATTTCCACAATTATTTTCACACATCCTTATCTATCTTCCCGCACCCATGCCACCCAAATCAACTGGCCAGCACTACTTCTGTAATATTTCATTCATCTACATAGCAAGTTTCTGGTAACACCACTAAAATAATCTTTTACCACTTAAGTTTCTACAGCAGTGTCAGAGTGACTAGACATGATCCTTTTTACTAGAAACATATCTGCTAGACAGCCAGTGGAAGCTGGAAATGCATATACTTGGTATCTCTTCTCAGGAGGCAGTACAGATAAAAATGACTGAACCCCACAGAATTTTTTGATGTAGCAATCTGAAAGGCAATATAGCTAAGTACAATTTAAATTTACTCTGAAGATTGATATTTGTTTCCTTCTGGTTTGAACTGACCTGATGTGCCCTATCTAATGTTTTGTGTTTGTATTGGTGAGAGGGAAGCCACAATTCATACGTGACTATCCTTACAGCCTTAGGTGACACGGGTCATAAATTACAGTACATCAACAAGGCTGTGGAAATCAAACTGAAGTACATCATCTCCTGGTTCCCACCTACAGGATGTTTGAAGTTCATCAGATAAACTATAGTGCATCTTGGAATTCCAATGCAAAGAACAGTATGTTACACAAACTATTCTGAGCCTGAGTGTCAGAGCTAAATATATTGTCTTCACGTAGACCGACACACAGTGATATCTAAACTACAGGAACAATTTAAGAAAGAGTATCTACTTTCCCATAGCCTATGTAGACTAATGAGGCAAAAATCAGCTTATCAGAGAGTCATTAAAGAACCATCAAAGGAAAAATTTAAAATCCAATTCCAACAGAAAGGTCATTTTACAGTTGCATATTAAATTACACATTATATGCAAAACGACACATACATGTTATTAATATTCCACAATTGTAGGAGACTAAGCGTAGCCCTTATTTTCAGAGAATCATAGAATCACAAAATGGTTTGGGTTGGAAGGGGCCTAGATGACCAGCTAGTTCCAACCTCCCCCCCCGCAAGGACAGGGACACCTTCCACTAGACTAGGTTGCATAAAGCCCTGTGCAACCTGGCCTTGAACACCTCCATGGAGGGGACATCCACAGCTTTCCTGGGCAACCTGTTCCAGTACCTCACCACCCTCACAGTAAAGAATTTTGTCCTAACGTCTAACCTTAATCTCCCCTCTTCCAGTTTAAAACCATTACCCCTTGTCCTATCACTACACACATTGGTAAAAAGCCCCTCCCCAGCTTTCCTGTAGGCCCCTTCAGATACTGGATGGCCACTATAAGGTCTTACCACAGCCTTCTCTTCTCCAGGCTGAACAGCCCCAACTCTCTCAGCCTGTCTTCATAGGAGAGGTCCTCCAGCCCTCGGATCATCTTCCAGTGCAGAGTAGAGTGTCAGGATCACCTCTCTGGCCCTGCTGGCCACGCTACTTTTGATGCAGCCCAGGATGTGGTTGGCTTTCTGGTCTGTGAGTGCACATTGCTGGCTCATGTTGAGCTTTTAATCTACCAACACCCCCAGGTCCTTCTCCCCAAGGCTGTTCTCAATCCATTCTCTGCCCAACCTGTATTTGTGCTTGGGGTTGTCCCAGCCCCGGTGCAGGACCTTGCACTTGGTTTTGTTGAACTTCCTGAGGTTGGCATGGGCCCACCTCTCCAGCCTGTCAAGGTCCCTCCAGATGGCATCCCTTCCCTCCAGCATGTCAACCACACCACACAGCAAACTTGCTGAGGCTGCACTCGATCCCACTGTCCATGTCACCGACAAAGATGTTAAACACCAGTCCCAGTACTGACCCCTGAGGAGTTGGACCATGTGTACAATAAGCAAACATTCATTTCTGAGCATAAAATGATCTCTGGTTTAGCAATACTCCTTTAATGGTATTTGTAATGAGAATTATTATTATTGTGATTTTTAATAATGAAAAACTAAAATTATTAAATTGTATACATGAGCAAGCTCTGCAGAGAAGTTAAATCTGAACCACTAGTAATTTTTAATGGTAACTTTTTTCTGGAACAAACCATGAGAAATTCTATCAAAACTGTGCATTTATACAAATGACAGGAATTGAACAAAGCATTTATCTGCATTGTAGATTATTTTTCAGACAAAACTGAAATGCTTAAAATGTCTCCCTCTTTAGACTAAAACTCATGCTGCTTTCTTACAGTTTAGTCCTAACGGAAATATAAACCAATTTCCCAACACTGAGTTGGCTTCTCAACTTTTTTTTTCCTGCCCTTTTTCACCTAACAGCCTGGAATAAAAAACTACACCTACTCTTTCTGCAACTGTAGAAGATTAACAGTGCCATGAAAGCACATACAAAACAATTAAGTTTAAAACATCAGTATCACCAGAACATGTATCTGTAGGGAAGTGACCCAGAAATCTAAATGAGATAAAAATCGGTAACTGTAGTCCTTCAAGTACATATTAACATTTTAATCAACTTTTTAAAGAGGTTTTTCTTTTCAACAAGTAATTAAAAGCCACGAGAATGGGGAGCTCATATTAATCTCCAATATTTTGTGAACAGAATTTACTCAAGAACTTGCACTACCCCACTCCCTAGATTTCTCTTCATGAACTGCAGAGCCCCTGTTTCACAGAGCAAGAGATACAGAAAGGAAGTATGAGGCAATGCTTCAATACCAAGGTCAAGAGCCCTCCCTGTATTATAGTGCATGACTACACACACTGCTGTTTATGACAGGGAAACGAATTATATTGCCCAGGTAGAAGACGGGCCATGGAAAAATGTATGCCGTACTTCTCCACTTTCTGCTTATCCCAAATTAAGCACTGACGTGTGATGCCAAAGCAGTAAGTTGTAGCTTGGAAACAGTATGTACTTGACTAGCAGCTGCTTTAAAAAAAAAAAAGTTCTCTGCTTCTGGTGATAAAGATACGTTATAGAAGCTGCAACAGTGACTGCGGAGGATTTGTAGGACTGGGGAAGGCTGACAGCCTGGTACCGTGTCGCAAAGCTTACCATACATCCTAGTTCACTTAACAGGCCAAGTGAAAGGGTCTTCTTATCCACATGTCCAGTGATAGGACAAGGGGTAATGGGTGTAAATTGGAGCATAGGAGGTTCAAGGTGAATATCAGAAAAAACTTCTTTACTGTGAGAGTGACAGAGCACTGGAACAGGCTGCCCAGAGAGGTTGTGGAGTCTCCTTCGCTGGAGACATTCAAAACCCACCTGGACAAGTTCCTATGTGATGTGCTCTAGGTGACCCTGCTCTGGCAGGGGGGGTTGGACTAGATGATCTTTCGAGGTCCCTTCCAACCCCTAGGATTCTATGATTCTATGATCTTTCCTCAGACTATAATAGATCTACTAATTTTACAGAACTGTGCTCACCATCAAATAAGAGAGAATTCACTTAACATTAGAGGATACAGGTATTAATTCTCTTGGGCAGACATAGCAGGCATAGTGCAAAAATGAGAGAAAACATCTGATACAGGCATTATGACTACCTCTGGAATGAAGCAAACGTATTTTTAAATTTACTTTTATACATTGAATCTGTGTTCATTGCCCAGAACTCATCAGCTCTACTGGAAAAAGCTAAGGCAACATCTCAAGCAGGGCCAAGTTACCTCAAATGAGCTGTCTCCTGGTCTGAGCCAGGGTGAAGCGAATTTTCTCTTTGCTGATTTTTTTTTCTTTCAGTGATTTTTTTTTAGCAGCGCCAGTGGACTGATAATAACCAAGGTCACTTCTGAGTGTCTGTAGCCTCCCCCCATGGGGGAGCAGATTAGACCGAAGGCAGGATCAGCAAATCAGAATATTCCCTTCTCATAATATTTTCTCTGTTTGGCTTTTGGTATAGGTTAAGACATCACAAAGCCAAGCATTTTGTTTCCTTTTTCTCTCTCTTTTTCTGCTTACTGTTGCTTCTATTGCCCTCTCTTTGGCTCTATTTTTTTTCTCCATTTTTCTTCACAGCCGACACCCGAGGACCCCGTCCGTGCGCCCGGACACTCCCCCCTTCAGCTGGGAGTCACCAGGGAGAAGAGTTGCTGTGAGAGTCGCTGGGGGAGGAGGGAGGGGATTGGGTGTTGCACATCCCTTTATAAATATATATATTCCCTTATCACTAATAATTAAAATCAATCTGTTTCACTTTTCAACTCAGAAAGCCTCTCATTCTCATTTTTTCTCCCTCTTTCCCTACCTTGGGGGAGGGGGGCCGTATCAAAAGCATTACTGTTACTGGTTTGACTGCCAACCTGGAGCCAAACCAAGACCAGCTGACATAGTAACTAGTCCATTCAGAAATACAGAGGTCAGCAGTGACCGTGTTACTCTGAGACTCCTTGAGGGGCACCTTCACAGCAAACAGTACTACTGACTGAACTGGAGCCAATTATGTTCTGCATTGCACAGACCTCCTTCACTGCTGTCATCAGGAACTATGGAGAGCTTAGAACTCAACAAGTGTCCCTGAACTATGGGATGTTCTTCAGCAAAAAGGCTAATAACTTTAAATTATTAAATAAAATTCGTAACACTTTAACTTGATGGATTACAAAAGCCAGGACACATCTACTGCTCTTGAGAGTACTAAGGAGTAACTGAAATAGCTAGCAGGCACTCTCCCAGTTAAAACATTTGGTGATGGACTTAATATTTTGAAGCACTGCACATCCACCCTCCCTCTAAAGGAAACAGCTTTGAATAGTTAGTTTTAATCAAATTATTGCCAAGAGAAATTTAGACAAGCTGTCAAAAGCTGACTTCACTTTTGAAAGGGTAGGCTTTACAGTAGTAAATACTTTGAAATACAGTCATTGTCTGCGTGTCTTTTACAGGTGTCATACATGATGGTTTATCTTGTAATGACTGTGAAGCCACTGTTTATATTTCCACTGAATGCGGCTTTTAAATGTGACATTACTGGGCAACAGTAATTTGACGTATGTCAACTCACTATTTGCAGCACAAGTATTCAGAAGCAAGTCAGGAAGAATACGAAAGTTACAAAAATAAAACCAAACAATGTCTTTCATTGAACTGTATATTTAAAGACCACGTTACTTACAGTTGGGATGCATATCTTGCTCAAGGGATTGCCATCCAGAAGGTATGAGCCATTGAAGGTCACATACTCATCATAATATTGAGGTGCCTGAGGAATAACACTGCACAGTAATTTACGCTTCTCTTCTATTTTTTTTCTTATGTGCAAGTATTCAAAATATGGGTTTGCTCTCTCAGAACTGTATGGCTGAATCTCTTCAAGTTTCAGCGAATCAACAATGGCTGCCAGTGACTGCTGGGTTTTCTCCTTTGCTTGCAGTAAAGAAGGGTTCACTTGCACAGGCTGAGGCACACGCGACACCTTTCTTTTACGTGGATGATGTATCTGAGCATCATCCTCTTCAGTTAATCTAATCCTTGCTTTCATAGATGCTGACAATTCAGACTCTTTTTCTGCTGTCTGCGTGCAGCCAACAGGATTCAGCTTACCCTGGTTAGCAAGCATATTTGCTCTGTTCCTTGTAATTCTTTGAGGTACTTCTTGCTGTTCCACTTTCTGATCCTCAGCAAGTTCTTCTTCTAGTTTAACTATCTGGTTGTATTTATGCACCTCTTCCTGTGTAATCTGTTGTGAATTGCTTTCCAAATTAGATAAAGAGGAGTATTGTGGTGGATCATCTGTCAACATGTTTTCTCTGTCTGCAGTGCAGGGTTTTTTATTAGCTGATTCATTTGTAATTCCCTTTGACATTCCTGAACTTAGGTCACAGAGATCAACATCGGCTTTACTATCACCAACATGCACTGAAAACAACTTTTCTTGTTGGGCTTTTTCATTTCCTTTTTCGTTTCTAATGTCTGAAGCATCTGCTGTATTACTATCCACTTCACTCTGAACATTCTTACAAACAAGTTTATTAAATGTGTATGAATTTACATTTAATTGTGAACTGCTATCACTTTCAGGAATATCTTTTTCTAATGGTACCATAGGTAAATCATTCACCCTTTTATAGCTCTGTGAAATGTCCTTTGCGGAGCTCTCAGAATATACAGCAATGGGTGCATCAGCCTTCTTCATGTTTGAAGAAAAAAAAGGATTTTCCAGCTCTCTGGTACTACTAGCATCTGTATCCAAAGTAGAAGTTGTAGTTTGAACTACATTTTGTTGTTCTTGTACAAATGATGAATCTTGACTGCTAATGCCTAGTAAAGAAATGTGTTTAGATATATCTGGGAGTGGCTGGATAGGTAAAGAAGAAGGCGACTGTGAAGGCAAAAGTGATGTAGATTCTTGAGAACTGGAACCTCCCTTAATTTCAGCATGCTGAAGCAAAAATTCAGATACTTGTTGCTCTTTTAATGTCCTGTTTTCAGAATTATGCATTGCTGTAACACTGTTAGTATCTTGCTCCGATACACCATAACCTGAGCCGTTAAACTCATTGTTTAATGAATTAAGTCTGTCAAAAGGCACATTCCACAGTTTGGTTTGCTGAGTCACAACACTTTGACCACATGGCTCTAAATGTACATTACAGTCTTCTGAAGGGCTCATCTGAGCAGTATTTTTAACAGCACTTGTACCCATTATTGCCTGCTTGTTGCTAGCAGCTCCAGTCAGAGATGGTGTGAAGTTTGACTGTAAACCAGACATACTACTTTGAAAATCTCTTTCAAGCATGCTACATGGTAGTTCTGGTTTAGCAGAAGTGCTAGTGTAAGTCTGAACTGACAGCAGAGCATTCTGATTACTTTCTTCTGCTACTCGAGGCAGTTTGCTGTGTTCAGAAACAGCGGCAGGCATGCTGCATCTTCGAACCTCTACAACAGGTCTACACTCGTTTAAAACCAGTTTAGCATCTTCTACAGATGCTGATCTCATGTATGCTGATGGAGGCCTGTTTGCAAAAGGTGGCTTCATGCAATCTGGCAACTCAGAAAGACCATCGGTTTCTTTTTCAAGAAGGGCTGGTGATTTGGCACTTGCCAAAAACAGTGATTGTGAGAGAGACATCTGGGAATCAGAACCTTCTAGCATGAAGTTGGAGTCATACTCGACTGCAGGCCTTGGAGTAGTTACTGCGGTACGGCAAGAATCCTCGGAGCTTGCAACTGAAACCATGGACACTGATCTGGAGCTCAGACCTGTCTTTTCACTTTCCGGTTTGGGGGATCTATTTAAATTATCTAAAACCAAGGAAGGCTTTGTAACATTGACACTTCTCGTATCTACTGATTGTGATCTATTACTTGTAGCATCTTTCTGCTGCTTTTCCTTTGTGCAAACCTCGGGCAACTCGGAGCTCTTTGAACGAAACAGTTCTTTGCTTTTTACTTCAGGTAATGAATGTTTAGGTTTTTCTTTCATCTTGTTAAGTTCTAAACAAGTGCGGTTTCTTAAACGTTCCTTCTCTTTCTGTTTTATTTTTTCTTTATGTTTTCTATGCCACTGCTCTATTTCCAGATCTTTAAGGCTGAGCATTCTTTCAAAACTAGTTTGCATTAAATCATCATTGACTAATCTTTTTTCTTTAGGCCGAGCATCCTTTGGTGCAGGAGCTGGTTTAGGCTTAAGTTTCTCATGTTCAAGCTTCAGTTTAAGTAAACTACTTTGATGCAGTTTATCTTTATGCTTGTCTCTCTCTTTGTATCTGTCTATATCTTTATCTTTTTTATCTTTCTCTCTACCATCTGGAGTTCTCAACAAATCATCTTTTGGTTTTTCTTTCAAAGACGACAGTTTGTCATGCACTGTTTTATTACTTTCTGTAATACTGCATTTCCTTTCCTCCTGCATGTGTTTTGAGTTTGCTACTGCTGAGGCCTCCTTGTCTTTGGATTTGTCTTTTTTTTCAAGCTCCTTGTCTTTAGTTCTATTTTTTTCTGATTTCGTATATTCAGATTCTTTTTCAGACTGTTTGGCTTTTCTTTCAGTACTGTGCTTTTCTTTGCTTTCAGCCCCATGTTTGTCTTTATCAGCCTTTTCTTTATCATGCTTCTTATCAGTTTTTTCTTTATTTCTTTCTTTGTCATCCAGTTTTTTAAGTGTACCCGTGCTTTTTATTTTATCATTTTCCTTATGGCATCTTTCTGCTTGCTGAAAATTTGGCTTGTCCTTTACTTTCTCTGTATTTTCAATTACTTCTGCTTTTTCTCTCTCTGTCTTGTATTCATGTTTTACCTTTTTCTCTTTTTCTCCATTTTTTCTTTCTGTCTTTTCAACTTCTTTTTCTTTGGCTGAGGTTCGCCTTTCAGCCTTTTCTTTATTTTCCTTGACATTCTTTTCCTGCTTTTCAGTATCTGTTTCTTTTTCTATTAAATGCATGCTGGCTGCCTCATCTTTAACACCAAAGGAGAACAATTCCATTTCTTTATCTGCAAGCATAATTTCTTTTTCTTCTTTTGGATCTTTTATTTTTTCATCCTTGAGAAACTTTTCATTTTCTCTTTTGTTCTTCTCTTTCTCCTCTTTAGCATTTCTCTCTTTCTGGAACTGTCTCTCCTTAACTAACTTATCTTCTTTTGCTACAGCTTTTTCTAGCTTTGACTTTCTGTCTGAAGAAAGAGAGTCATGTTCTGTGTTTAACAATGTATCTTCATTTTCATCACTTTTGAAAAAGTTCTCTTTCCAAAATTCTCTGTCAAACTCAATACTTCTTTGAAGCTCTTTAACGTTATGTTTATGTTTTTCCTTTTCCCCATCCTGTTCCTTCCTATGCCTGTCCTTTTCTCTTTCTTTGTGCCTTAATTTATGCTTTTTAAGTGTTTTACCTTCCTTGTCAATCTTTCTCAGAGTATACTCTGAATTCTCAAACACTGAGCTATTATCTTCCTCTTTAATTTTAGGACTAGATTTTTCACCAAATTCTAAGTGAAAATCTTTCTGATGGTGCTTGCTTTTTTCTTTGTGCTTGCAAGATTTACCACTGGAACTTTCTACTAGATATTCAGAATCAGTGTTGTGATCATACCGAGCTAATTCAGATTGCAATGTTATTTCAGAACCTCCTGGTGATAAGCAAGTTTTGGTGTTTTCTTGCTTTAATGGTGTTGACTGCTTCTCACTTAATCCACAGGAATGCTTCGGAGATTTGCCAGCAGTGATATGAAATAGATGTAAAGAAGAATCTTCTTTTGGGGTGAAAGACTTCTTAAATGTTTCTTCCTCTCTAGTTTTATCTAAACAATCTAATCCAGAAGTAGCTATATTTGTTACTCTAGCATTTTCTTTCTCTTGCTTTAGTTCCTGATTCTCTTTATTTTTGCTCTGATTTTTTACTTTCCTTTTAACTTTGCCTTTTTGTTTGTGTTCATTTGTAACCATATATTCTTTCTTCACTCTTACATCAGAATTTGATGTCTCTGAAATAGAGCAAGGAGAGACTATCTTCTTGTCCTGAAGTATTTCGTCATCTGAACTTTCAGAACTTGAATACAGAACCCTAGATGGTTTCTGCTTTTTGCTTTTAAATGGCTTTGAGAAGACAACTTTTTCTTGTTTCACAAATAAGCTGTTCTTTTCAACTTCAGGCTCATCCTCTTTCCTTAGGTCTTTTCTAAGAATGTGTCTGTCATCAATCATCTTTTTCATTTCATCTTCATCATCATCTTTAAACTCATATTCATCAAGAGCAGATGGAAGTGGTGCCTTACTAGGGACCATTTGTTTGCTGTCCTTTTCTGCTTCTGAATCAACATTCCCCTCTACACTGGAAGGATTTACAGATTGAGCTTCTTCAGATTCTAGAGTAAGAAAACAAAAAATTACTTAAGTACTGAAGAGACATTCTTCACACATTAATTCAAGACAAAATAGTTCAGGTCAGTAGTCACACTGCTACACAAATGAAAGCAAACAACACTCAAAACAGACAATAAACCTCGTCACTAGAATTAAGCTTTTTAAGAGAAAATAAACGGGGAGGGAGGGAGGGGGATAAACATTGCAGATAATTCCAATATTTGAAAACTCTCTAAAAGTCAAAAACAACCATAGCAATGGCAATTGCTCCCTCCAGCAACTCTTAATAGCTAACATTATGCTTCAGATTAAAACCACCCAACTTCAGGTGGGTGATGTGCTTTAAGTATGCAATTAAATGGCTACTTTACCTGAGCAACTGTCGTCATCATCAGAGATGGGCACCTCCCTTTTCAATAGCATTTCCAACTCCTCAGTTTCAGCAACATCAACAGGTCTCTCCCCATGCTTATTTGCTTGAAATGGATTTCCACCATGTCGAAGCAACAGCTTCACAATCTGCAGCATCAAATAAACAAACTTTAACCTTCTCCACAATGTGTTACTTGATCAGTATAAAAATCTTCCGTTGCACACAAAATGTGGATAACACAATACACAATTCTACACTCCTACCTAAGAAACTGAGACTGCAAGCAAGGCTTCAGCAACTAGAATGCAAAGTCCAGGTATATGCAATCTGCTTGTTAAAAAAAGGTCATGGGGAAGACTAAAGAAAGTTGTCCTCTGTTACACAGACATAGCATCACCATAAAGAAAAGCAACAGTGACCTTTTTCTTGCTGTTCTAGCATTTCCTCACACAATCCCTCTGGTTCCTCACCTACCAAGCTCGCTACTCCTCTGCACTCGATTCATCTCCTTGCTCCAAATGTTATAGCACCTAAATCTAAGGGACAAGAAAAGTTTTTCAAGTAGCAGTACTATTGGCTTCCACAGCATTTCAGAAAAGCCCTGACAGAGGTCCAAGTATCCTATTGGACGAAAAGCTACACTTGTCCCCAGTTGAATACAATACAGCAAAATCATCAGTTCTCTAGCATCAAAGGGAACAAATTGTTAAATGTTACAGTGATACCAAGGCCACTTCATTTTCAGCACAGTATCCAGTATGCTAAGAAAGGGGAAATTCATCAGATAGTGATATATTAACATGAAACTTCAGAAATTTTCCAATACATGTCAGTGAGATGGTCACAGATAACTGTACTGAGACCAGACAAGCAACAGGTCCTGTTCTCCAAAGCTCTACTAGAATTTTATGCAAGTTCAATCTAAAGACTCACTTTTGTTCAGATACCCATAAGCAACAGTTACTAAACAGTTTATAAAAATTTCACCATCAGATTATCATAACTAATTTCTTTAGCCTTGATTTAAGACTATTTTATATTTTTTGCTTTATATAATAGAATCACACACATAGTAATGAAATAAAAGAGATACAAAGGGAGAGCAGAGATATTTCTGCACCTAGTTTGCAGAAAACAAGAAGAAATTCAGAAATTAATGTATAATACCTACAGTGCTCCATTTATCTTCCCCACTAAGTCATTTTTGGTAATTAAAAAAATATACTAAGAAAATATGTATATATACACCAGTGCTCTATTTCCAAGTCCATGAACAAATACATACAAATAAATGTGGGATATATACCTTTAAAATATTTTATATATATCTACAAACCCACAGTATACTGTTTGAAGGCATTTTTCTTTTGAGAACTCTAGACAGTAAAAGTCTCTCACAAACAGGCTATTAAAGAAGTAAAAGTGAATTTTTTAAATCTTTAAGAAAATATCTGGCAATAGAAGTAGGATGAAAAGCCAGAAGAAACAAAGAAAACCAAAACAAGTTTAGAATGCCCCCAAAACAGCAGAGGCAGAATTATGAAACCATATGACAGCATCCAGGACAGCCAGGATTTGTTCCAAAGACTGAGAGCTTCAAACCACTTATTTATTCCTTTCCCACTCTCCCAGTACACTTACATTTCTATGCCCACTACTAGCAGAATCATGAAGTGGTGTATCATCATCCAAGCCCTGTGTGTTCACGTCAGCTCCAGCTGCTATCAGGACTTTAGCAACATCGTAGTAACCAACATTGCAAGCTTCATGCAGTGGTGTCCAACCTATAGTGAAATGGTAAGTGTCAGTTTGAAAGGTCAGAGATTTAAGCTTGTTGGTTTTTTTTCTCCTATGTTATATATCTCCACTGCCTTGAAACATTTCAAAATACACTCACACACAGTAGTTGGCAGATAGGTAATGCCATTCATCTGATAAACAGCACATGCTTTATCAACTGTAAACCTCACGCCAAATTTAAAATTTTATTGTGATTAAATCGAACACAGAATTAACTAACCGAATAGTGAAAGACAAGATCTGTCACAAAATCCCCAGACTAAACATGTTAGAAATTCTCTGACTAGTGAGCATTTGAACACAGTGCTAGGTGTATATCACATTCTTCTGTATGGAAACCTTTTGAAAATCACACTATCGGAAAGAATAAGTATGGCAAATTATCATAACCAGTGCTCCTTTAGAGCCACTAACATGTACTGGCAACATGAAGTTCAATGCTCATTTTTTGGCAGCAGAGCCTCAACTGAAGATGATGATCAACTCATACTTGCTATATTCCTTACCTCAATTTCTTCCCCCAACTTGATGCCTTCCACTTCATAGCTGCCCTGAACTAGCCCACTGCTGCTGCCTTCTCAAAGCCCAGTTCTGGGAAAGCATTCAACTTTTGTTACCAACATAACCAGTGCAAGTCTGGAGGAGTTTACTCACTTGAACTCTGCGTCTTATCACTAACGGTAGTTTACATCCATGAAGAGGAGGTATAAGAAACTCCCAACTTATCTAATCCCTCAGAAAGGTAATTTCTCACTTCACCTCTGACTCAAGTTCTCACCTGCCACTCATTTAAATTAAAAAAAAAGTAAAAAAAGAAAAAAGCTTCTATCTTACTCTGCAGCAAAATACTTCTTCTGGATCTTTGTATACTAAATTTGCTCTCAAAATTTTGGGTAACTCACTTCCAACACTGCCCAGCTACCGTCTTCTTCTTTCCATTTCCTTGTGGTTTGCCCTTTTCCCACTCAGCCACAATGATGACACTTCTCTGCTCTCAGCCCTCTCGTGCCTGTCTCCTTTCCCTTACTAATTCCCTCTGTAGTTCATTCTTCTCCATGTTTTACTGCTTTGCCTCTCTATCCTATCACAACGTCTGGCCTGCCAACTCTTGTCCTGGCTTGCTCTCAACATCTGTTTCCTTTACTCTTTTTCTCACACTGCAGTATCATTCTGGCAGACATCCCATGAGCCAGGTTAACTTCCTCCATTACTAATTCATTTTCTGCTCCTTTAGTTCTGCCAAATTCTTAGCTAAAAAACTCTAATTCTCTAAACTTCACTGCATCCTAAATTCTTATTTTTCTCCACTCATGACTCATTGCTCAAATCCTCCCCCTCCTCTTGACTTCTTCCTCTACACAGGATTTTGAAGCTCAGCCACCTCTGCTTCTCACTTTGGATTACTAATGGAAAAGCATCTCACTTGATCCCAAACACCTCCTGCAGAGATCTGAATGAAGTCTCAAACAACTCGCTCCAAAGTGATTCTCAGAACCAGCTCTCAGCCATTCTCCTTATCCTTTCATCTGCCTTTAGAATTAGTTAAATATCTGTACTAGGTCAGGCTGGGATGAAGCCATGAAGTTAACTTCCTTCATAGTAGCCCAGACAGTGCTGTGCACTGCATCTGGGGCTAAAACAGCGTTCATAACACACCCATGTTTTGGCTACTGCTGAACAGTGCTTCTACGGTGTTGAGGCTCTCTCTCTCCCTCCCCCCAGGGAAGAGATTGGGAGGGGACACAGCCAGGACAGCTGACCCAAACTGACCAAAGGTTTATTCTATACCATATGATGTCATGGTCAGCCGTAAAAGCTCAGGGAAAGGAGAAGACAGGAGGGATATTCCTAGTTATGGCCTTTGTCTTCTAAAACAACCATTACATCAGCTGAGGCCCCAGCTTCTGGGCAGCTGAGTGCCCCAGCTGAGGCACTTCTGGGAAGTGCCTGGACATTTGCCTGCTGATCAGAAGTAGTGCACTAATTCCATTTTTTCCTTTGCTTGCATGTGCAGTTTTTGCTCTTCTTATTAAATAGTCTTTACCTCAACCCATGAGGGTTTATTTTCTTATTTTCTCCCCCTGCCATATTGAGGAGGGGAAGTAGAAGAGCATCTGAGCAGGTATCTGGCAGCCAGCCAAGGTTAACCCACCACAGTATCTCTTTCTTGAAGTGTTTCTGTTCTCCCTGTGATTTCTATGGGTCTGTCTTCTCCTGAACCTCTCCCCATTTTTCTAAAATTGCTCTCATGTTGCTCTTGATCTCACAGGGTTCTACTGCCTCCTTTCTTTTCTCCCTGCCAGTTCTGGGCATCCTCACCTTCAAACACAAATTCATCTATGCTCTGTAAACCAAGAAATTATTGATCCGTTTCTTATCTAAAATAAAGATTTTAGTCCATCTCATTAATATCTTCTCTTGATGTCAAATGTGAGCAGACAATTAATCATACCATATAGTTCTTAATTTCTCCCACTTGAGCCTGCTACCTCAGCTCATCTCACCTATTCCCTCTGAGAATATAAATCTCAGTGTAACCATTCAGACCCATAAACAGAACATCTTTGGTAGGCTTTGTTGTAGTTAAAATTCTCATTCAGACCTTCATTATATTTTTGCTTCTATTATGTGATCCTTCTAAAAACCTGGAACTGCTTGTGCTGCTACTTAACTATGCTACTGAGAAGTCTCAATATTATCTTTATTCCCTTGGGATACTAGAGGCTCCCCACAAATTCTGTCACCTTTTCTTCAGCATTATCCTTCACACTGGGAGTACAGTCTTTTTGAACAAAATGAAAAGCAACACAGGCCTTTCTTATATTTACTTTATCACTTTCCCATAATGCACTTCTTCTGTGGATGCAAAAAAGCCAGTGTTTAGAGAGGTAGAGTATTAGGAGCAGTTAGCTATGCTGTTTATATAATGTGCACTTGATACTTGTATTATTTTTTTTAGATTTGTCTTTGCTTAAGAGAGAAACATCTGCTGAATCCTATCTTTTTATAGATGCCTCTTAGACACCAACCCCACAACAACCTCTGCATGTCACCCAACCCTTTATCCTCTGATTTAAGTCTTCCTTTCACTCTGTTCCATCCCTCCTCGTTACCCCAACCTCCTTCTATGTCCTAAATCTCTGCTGGACATTTTTCACTATGACATGTAGAAATACAACTACTGCTAGAGAAGCAAAAGGAAAACAGGCAACAGTTTGCCAGCAGGTTAAAAAAAATTATCTAGGAGGTCTTACAGACAAACAGACCATAAAGGAAGATGCCAAATAAAGGGTACTAAAAATTTGGTACAAGTTAAAGTTTACCTTGAAGTTCATCAACCAATGATTGCTGAAATCACAGCAAATACTGACATCTCAAAACTATCATTAGCCTTGCAAGACTAGATGACAAGTGCAAGTTACACTACACTCATCTGCTTTGATGCATATTAGCTGTCCCAGTAAGAACAAAATGTACATTACATTACCATTTTCACTGTTACTGAACTCTGCATCTCCTCAACATAGCCTATAACCCCATTGTAAATTACTGATTTCGCCTAGTATAATTATACAAAGCTCAGAAAGCATGAACACAATTTTGTAAATACCAAGTATGAAGAGGCTCTGGTCACAACCGAAATCTTCAGGTATTAATATAATGTCTTAAAAATGTATTGTTTACTATAGTGACCCATCAGAAATAAAAAATAATTATTTGAGAATGTCTGTATTTCTAAGGTTTATTTTTGCATTTGCGTATAGCAAAATTAAACCTCTGCTAACAACAATTCGTACAGTTAAGAGAACATGTATTGACTTACCTGCAAAATCTTTTACATTCACATTTGCACCTAAACTGATTAGCTCCTTAACCTGTTTAACATCCCCTCGAATTGCTGCCATATGTAGAGGAGTTTCTCCTCGTTCATTTCTCTTGTTAACTTTGTCTTTTTGTCTTGAAGAAGAGGTTGGAGTTTTCTTTTGTGCTGGTGTTGTTTGTAAAGAATGATTTAAGGTGGAATCTACAAAATAAGTTTTTAAATGGTCACTATAAGTTCTTTAACCCTATATTCACTTCACCTCATTTTAACACTGGCATTCAAAGATTATGATAATCAGTGAATAATTATATTTAAATAAAGGATGTACTTGACACTTCACATGTATCAACACAATGCCTATTTGCAATGGGTAAAAGGGTGTTTTGCAAAATCTCACTATTTTTAAAGTAGGTTTCCAGGATAGATGAAGTATATCCAAACTACAAGGTTCACAATCTGGTGTAAATTCTGCTGAAAACAAGACAAAGCATGACCATGCAGATCAGTAGCTCCTCTGCTTCCCCCTCCTCCAGCACAATTCCACTGTATTTTTACACACTGGGATGCCAGTTTAAGAATGACTGTTTGGGTATTGTAGTCCACAAACTTCCTCAGCTGTGCCAACACAGATGTTTACGGGTTGGCTGGGTAGTTTCTTAAGGAAATGCAGCCATTCACTTTTAAATGCCAATTTTCTAAAAACATTACACCCATAGAACTTACACATTATATAAAGATTTTTTTTTTATGCAACTGGACCAAGGATAGTTTGAAGTTCTGAATTAAAAACATGGTGCCTCCCCTCTCCCATTAAATCCCAACAAAATAAACCAGTTTCCTTCTAAATTAAAATCCTGCTCCAAACTGGCCAATAATAGAGTAGTTAAACTTCATAAAAAAAACAGGTAACATTTAAGTTTTTAAATAATGCATATGGAACAGTGTTTGAGAGGCAAAAACAAAGGAAGAAAAGAGAACTTCAGGTGTTACAGCTATCATAATGCAAAGTTTTGCAGCACATAAATACAGAAGGTCAAGAATATTTCATGAAATTACTTGTCAATGCAATATAGAGTTTTAACAGAATAATGAATAATTTTAAAAAAAAATCAATAAAAATCAAAGATTGTTGAAAAACATTAGGGTTGAGAATATTCTGACTGGGACAATTAGGCAGGAGGAAGAAAACCATTAACTTTGTGAGATCACCTGGACTGTTGTCTCTTGCTGTCATCTGCATGAGAAGAGCCATCTGTTTGCGCTCTGACAGAGGATAACCAAAAAGAATGCTAACTGGTGTTGATTTCTTATTTGTGGCATCCTTCTTCATTTTCTTTTTCTCTGGACCTTCCTTCTCTGGAAATATTAACAGTTAAAAACTCAAACTGCTGTTCTATTAGAACATTTTCTAGAAAAAAACACAGCTTTTTAAGGTATGTCAACTGGAAATTGGTGACGGGATAAAAAACAGAAATTGCATCGCTAATTTGCTAGATTTGCATTAGTTTTGGTTACCTGTTCTAATCATATCAGGATGTTAAGCGACTGAATAAAAGCACTTACAGTTATAAGAAGGGTTACAAAAAAATTCTAAACGATGAAAAACATGTTTCACATCAGGGAAGACTGCATATGTCACAACTTAAATTTTTAGAGAACCAAGTCAGGCACTTAAATTCCATAAGATCAGCTAGTCAACTTTCAGACTTGAATACAGATCTGAGACTGTGCTATATTCTACTTCTCTCAAGAGACCATGTTAAAAATTAGGTAAAGACTCCTTAGTACAGATATTTGTCAGGTAATTGGATAAAATATTGTTTTTCTCAAAGTCATCCTGCTACTTCACCTTAGAGCAATTTCTTCTCCAAAATTCATATCCTTCAAAAACATACAGCTATTCTATATACATATCTTCTCTCCTTTTAGCAATATTTATGGAAGTTGTTTAATATTTCATGTCCAAGTTTTAAACCAGTAGCTAAAATTACACATCTGAATAAACAGATAATTTCTAAAGCTATTCAGTACCTACAAATCCTCAAGATCTTCAGATTGGTTAAATGTGCTCCGAAATCAGACATCTTTTTAATAGCTAACTAATTTCAAAACCAGAATTTTATTTGTGCAATTTGGAAACTTTGGTGTATGCCTTCCATCCTTTTTAGTTCTTCCTTCATTTTTCTGCATAAAGGTCTTGTAAACCAAACACAGGCATTTAGATTAAAGTATGATAGAAAACTACTGATTTGTGATTAAGTGACTTTGGCTAAATCACTTTTAACTGGAGCAGTATTTGATGATCTTAACATCAAACAAGAACAAGCTCTCAATGCATCAAATTTCTTTTGTTACAAATATTTTCCACAGATTTCTCTGCCTGGTTTAATTTATAAAAGCAAACACAGGTCTCTAAAAAAGATGCGTAGTGAAGACAATTCATTTTCTCTAATTATCTTTTCAGGCAACCGCTCTTTTTCTGTCTTTACAATTTCTTATAAAATTCAATATTTTATATCTTGTAAGTAGCTTATATTACATGTTAGGTCTGTAACATCTACCTTTTTCTTCAGAGCCCCTAGGATTACTACCTGAATATAAGTGCACTGGATGTAAAAGATAGCTCAAGGAACCTTAGTCACACATGGGGTGATTTGAAATTGAATTTTTTGAGAGTTAAAAATTTTTTTTTCTAACTACCACTGTCAAGAAGGAATGGTCTGAAGAATATTCTAAGAGACTCAAACAACAGAAACAACACCTCCAGATGCTAAGCAAATAATTCCCTTGGTTTCCTTCCCTAAAAGCCTAGGTTCAGTATCAGCTTTTCCAGAGATCCTACTCACTCTACTGCACCTTCTCCTTTTGGAAGCCTCCCTGCTGACCACCTTTCTGATAAGCCTATAACAGCTAGACAGGACTCTGCATCCTGCAGTCAAGGGTTATCCCAGTTCATCCTCTAGGCTAGACTACTGACCATAAAGACAGGGACAGAATTCAATAAGGATGTTGATTGTCTGCTTTTTCTCCTCTGTGGCTGGCTGATGTACTAACTCCCATAAACCATGCAAGAACATGAAAAGAAGCAGAGATATAAAAATTACAATGGGGAATATGTTGTAATAAATGAAAGGAGAGCAGGGGAGAAAGATGTCAGATTGATTTACTGGACTTGGCCACACTAAAATGCTAGAATTTGGCTGGGAATTGGTTGAGGCTTGGTTGGAGATTGTTACTATTAGTTAAAAAAGCCTGGTTGCCACACTGATCTTTTTAGCTTGTGTATTAAGTTCTTTCTTTCTTTCTTACTGTGACTGATTACAATCTAATGAGACACTATTAATCCAGTTTTAGTGAATCTTAGTATTTTGGGCCATACTAAAAAGATTTTGGAAATGCAATTAAGTTAAGTCAAAATAGGCGGTGGGGACTTTGCTTTAATTACTGTCCCCATGATTACATTGGTATCCCAGTTTCCTTTCCTAAACGTCAACTCAAACACCTGGATGATAAAAAAAAATAATCTGTCATCTGCAAAAGCAGAAAATCTTAAAACAGAAGACTCCACTGTGGCAAACTCCACTGATCTTCTGTAGAGAGACAAAAATTAATAGAAATTGCAAATTAGAAGCTTAAGTCCCTTCAAGGCTCCTAACCATGTCATTCCACGTTTCATTAATCCCAAACTGTCTCTTTTTTTAATCTTTTTATTTTCTCCACTTGTGCCTTAGGCCCTGTCTGTGGTCCTCCTTGCTTCATTCAGTTTCCTCTCAACTCATTTTCTGCCTTCCTTGCCTTCTCTAAAATCTCATCTCCTAGGCTTGATTACAGAGACAAGCTCCAGTAATGCAATGCTCCTGAGGCAGAGGAATGCACGCAAATAGTGCACATCTTGAATTCCATAGTGACCAAATAAGAAATACATTATTTTTACAGACTAAACAATTATGAGCAAGACTATTTTAAGACTGGAAAGCTACAGAACTATCTATAATATCAAAAAACCCTACAAAAGTATCTATCATGTTTAAAAATCAAACAAGATCCCTTTTACAGAAGTAATTGGTGAGATTTTTCTAAACTGCATGCATTTCATACTCCTGAATATCTAAAAATCCATTCAAATATCCAAATCAACACTGTTGCCCTATTGGTAGAACTTCTGCATGGGAAAATATAAAGAAAACTTACAAATAAATTGTGCTTTCAACTTTTCACTGCAAATATGCTGTTCTCTCTCCAAGGACAATGCATGGCATACCCTTCACTGAGTGATTTAATATTTCAATAAAAAAAAAAAAAAAAAAGAGTTTGCCTGGCAAAATATCCTGTTTCTAAGCTTATGCTATTTACTGCTCATTATTCTTTTCTTGAAAAACAGATGTATTTTCATTCTGAATTATTCCTTACAATTTTATAGCTATTCTCAGCTTGAGAAAATGATACATCAAAGTAACTGAAATAAATCTTTTGATAATCCAGCTTTTTTTTTTTTATTATACAGTGTGCTTTTCTAGGTATTTTTATCTGATGGTATTTGAGGTTTTTAAAATAATTTTGTTAGAAAAGCCTACTCAGCAAATGAGTGCAATTTACTTCTGTCTCACGTTTAGTGTTGTCAAGCAACATGAAGATCCCCCCTCTATATATTCCACTGCATTTCAACGGTGGAGCAAATTATCCTTCTCTTACTCCTGGCTAACACAGTGTGTGCAAAGCATTTCTAGAGCTTACCAATTAAAATTACCAAATAGGAATACAATTGCTCTCACCAAGTTAATACTGTAATGATGTCCTTACCCCTCAAAAAAAGGATACAGTTTTATTAAAACTTATGTGAGACTTCATATGTGTTTTCAGTAAATCTAAAACAGTCTAATACAGAAAATTAATATGATCGACAACAAAGCTAAAAAGTGTCAGGACTACAGCAGGTGCACGTGATCATCCATTTACCAAATTATCTTCTGTAGCAGGCAATTGCTTTTTCCCCCCCAAGATCTCATGCCCCCTCAAGGACCAGATAACATAGCATCAGACATCGACAATTTTTTTTACACCAATAAATAAATAAAATAGTAATGAACTGCCTTTTTAAAAAAAAAAACACAACACAACAACAAACAAACAAAAGAAAACAACAATGCAACTGTTGATAAGCTATACAAATCCACAGATTCTTTTAATAAATTATTGGGAACCCCATTATGGTTATTGCATAAGTAATCATAAGAATTGTTTTCACTGCTCCAAGAGTGTCATCATGAAATACTCTATATTTGTTTAGCAGAAGACCAACTTAACACTCGGGAACTTTGACTTTTTAGATATTTTTTATCTCGTGGTAACAGAAAGAGTTTCACAGCTGTGACGTTTATGCATTTTCAACAGTAGTAACTTCCCTAATAGAGGAATAATACCAGTTCAAGAAATAATGTTAAAGTAGTATTTAATGTATAAAATTGACTGTTAAAAAAAAACAACCCCAAACCTAATTGACTTTTTCTTATTTTGAGCATTTTTTTTTTCAAAATCAATCGAATACAATTATCTTCTTTTACATTCACTTTCTTGTTACTTTTTGGTGTTCTTCAGCAATTAGAAACAGAACATCAGGTAATTTTTTACTTGTTATTAAAAAAATCAAAACTCTTCAGGTGGCTTCATGTTCAATTATTGTTATTATTCAACCTTCATATTATGCAGACAAATCTATCTGGACAACATTACTTTTAAGGTTTTCCTTTTGCAATGTAGGCTTTTCAGCTAACACTTTTTAAAAAAGGATTTAAAATAGCCCAGTTATGTGAAACAGTGATTTAAGTGCATTTGAGCACTTGTAAGAAACCTCCATGAAATTCACTCACAGTATTTACATGTACTGCCACAAGAAACATCAGAACCAACAGCTATTACTTTAGGAGGACTTATGCATGACAGATTATGCCCCAAGGCAACAAATAATGCATCTGGGTTTGTTTGGGTTTTGTTGTTTTTGTTTGTTTTGTGGAGGGTTTTTTGTGTTTTGTTTTTGTTTTTTAATAAAGTACAAATCTCCAGTCAAATAATTTCTAAGTGTTTTAGGAAAATAAACTGCTAAATAAGGCAATGTGGATTTCTCAAAACAAATCATGCCAAACTAACAGAATATTCCATTTGGTAAAATAACCACCTTAGTGGAAAAAGGAAATAAAGCAAAAAGACCAAATTCAAACTTCAGGGCTCATGATAGTCGGGTTTCATGTAAAACTCCGATCACAGTGCACATTGAAAGGAGTAACAGGATTAAGAAACAGGACTATGCAAAGCTAAAATATGAACCACTTGAAATAAATGCTTCCTAAGGAAGTTGTAAGATTGAGTGATATACATCAAAAGACTAATATGTTTCTTGGTAACAACTGTAGAAGACAGGTCAAGATGATGAATTCTGCAGATTATGAAGATAAGAGAGACAGAGTATGTGTGATCGTGGTAATTGGACTGAAGTTATTTTAAAGAGAAATACATAATGACTGACTGCTACTTCCTATCGTCAGTGAAAGAGAAGGATTAGAATTTAGTGACCTCACAGTGCACTGTACACTGTAGAGGTATCAAGCTACAATTGTGATACCTAATTAATCATGTTTATGGCATACTTATTTAACCAAACCAACACACAGAGACACATACCCACAAAACCACCTCCACTTTCCTGTCTCTAGCCCAAACAACAGTTAAAAGAAACTTCTAATAGTTGAACAAGAAGCTCAAATCCAGCAAGCAGTAACACAGTGTGTACAGTCCTTTTAACAGTCCCTTTAACCTCTCTAACTATGGGAACCACAAGTATAGAAACCGTGTTATTATGATGTACATGCGGAACATAAAGAGGTCAGTTGTTTTGTTCTTCTGCATGTCAATTAAATGCTAAAAGAAATATGACTGCACTGTGTTTGGACTACCTTAAAGATAGAAATTGAAGGGGTCAGAAAACAAAACCAAAGATGCTACCATAAACAGAAAATCTGGAGAACAGAATTTCCAAGAGAAGATCAACAAATTAGCACATTCAATGTGCTCATAACTCTTGTTGTTCTTCCTGAATAGTCAACTATGTAACAAGACTGCCAAAGTAAAAAAACAAAAAAACCAACCCATGTGCATTTTCACAATGAAGATTTTTCTGACCTGCAGTTGTATTTAAATACTATGAAAAAATCAAATTTCTCTCTTCAGACTAATAAGGTGGAGAAAGCAAACAAACTTGCCTGTTGTTCTTGCTCTGACAACCACATCAGTGGTTATTTAAAAATAACCAGATTAATTAAGTTAACAAAATGTAAATAATGCTATTTAAGTAGTCTAAATAAATGATGGCTTTTGAATAAAATTATGCTTTTGGACTGGGAGACTTTAAAATCAGAGATCTTCCTTTTTTAAAATAAGATCTCTGATTTGAAAGTATGAAAAATGCTTCTCCTTCCACCATCAATCCTACCAGTCTTAAGGAAAGCTTGCATGTAACTTAAATAAGGGTTGAAGCAAAATTTTTAGTATAAATAAATTTGACTGCAGTATGTATATATAATGTTAGCTTTTTGTGGTTGCTTTGATCAAAGAATGGGGATGTGATAACAGAGCCCTCAGTAGGATTGCCATCCAAACCAGGACAGTATAACTGAAGAAACTAATAGGACACTGTAGCTTAAATATAAGTAAGCAGTGCAATCCCAGCTGCTATCATCATCCCAATGGCCTCTTCAGAAGGTCTTTTGTGACTCACATTATTTTTCAGCCCTGTGCAGACTTCTCAGCTAGGGCAGACATCTCAGCTGGCATGGCATGACTGTACCTAGGCAACTGGACTCAGTTCTAACCAGTATGAAATTATTTTAAAAGTACCATAGAGGCTAAATCTGAAAATATTTAATATTAATTAAACAGTTGGGTTATCAAGCAACAGAACAGGCTACCCAGGGAAGTGGTAGAATCACCATTTCTGGAGGCATTTAAAAGTCATGTGGATGTGGCACCTGGGGACACGGTTTAATGGTGGACTTAGCAGTGTTAGTTTTATGGTTGGACTCGATGATCTTAACGGTCTTTTCCAACCTAAAAGATTCTGTTCTGCTCTAATTTATTGCAGCAGTTTATTCGGCAAAAGCACTGACTTAAATCTAAGTTTAGATAAACAGGAGGACTAAAATTGTTCTAGACTCTTAATGAACACTTTAAATGCTGTTTCAGTCTTGCCAAAACTGATTGGGTGTAAACTTTACTTCATGTATAGTTTTGTAGGAATCAAATTAGAAAAAATTATTTACAAATTAAGTTAATGGATACAAACAGCAAAACAATGTTATCACTTATAGGTTCTAGACAACACCTGAACCAAATGAATCCCAGCACAAAAAGGAGCAAGAGATGGAATTGCAGGGGGCAATTTTTACAGAAATAAATCGAAAGAAAATCTTAGCTCATGAATGAATACTCTGGAGAAAGAAATGAGACAGCTCTAATGATGCCAAACTTGGCACCAATCTAAGCAGTTAATTCCCCCGGTCTAATCTAATTGGTTATATACAGAATCAGTATTGTAAGGACTGTTTTTTCATCCTAGCAATGCTTCTGCCTCTGAAGTTTGTGGGAAGCTTAGCTACCAGGTTCCTCCTCATCTTTGAGACAGGGTAGTTGCTCTTACTTACTTACCTCAGCAGTAATGAAAAGGACAAGCTATGTTGTTTGCTATGCAGTAGTTAAAAGCTGTGTGACTTCCATTGTTATATTAAGTATTTCTTGCCCTTGCTTGAACTGTTAATTTAATCTCCCTGCTACAACTTGTAAAAAAAGATTTTGTAGTGAGTGCATTGTCTTTTGGTGCTTGTCTACATGCCTAGAGTTATCCATCTTGTTTGTGGCAACTGTGACAATAGATGCAAGAGAAACAAAAAATTCCATTACCTTACAAGATGCTGTCACAATGAATTATTTGAAGTTGATGGGGGTGGGAAGAGATGACAAAAGATTTCCAACACAGAAAATATTACATAACTGCTAAATATTACTCTTAAATATGTTTATTTCCATTATGAAAAACAGTTAGGATCTAATACCAAGCACTAAATTTAGTAAAGCAGATGCTGGGAGCATATTTCTAATTTATACATGGTCTTTTCCGAATCAAGTGGTATCGTGAATAGTGTAAGACTCTAGAATTCTGTAAAAACACTGAAAACAGATCTAAAGCCAAGAGTATTGTTCTGTAATGTGACTATTTCAAATTTAGTGTTCATACTATAATATTTTTACACCAACAAAAATATGTGTGTAATATGTAGGAGCCAAATCTTCTGCACTAAATCAATCCTAGAAAAAAATTAAACGTGTACGGAGGTATATACTTCTATCTTGCATTCAAAACTAAGCATAGTAAGGGAATTACATGTTTATTAATATATTCAAACACACAATGAGCATTGTGTAAGAAACTGTAGTACTCAGCCTCAGAGAAATTTGGGGAACATGCCTTCTGGTAGCCTTCCAGAGGACATGGATACTGTCTTGCTACCAACAGAACTATTACTGAACTATGACACAGATAACTAATTACCTAAACTCAGAAATAACTGTACTCTTGGAATACATCCAGATCCCTCCATCTTGATTTGAAAAGAGCCATGTTAAGAATGGGATTTTGAAGTCTTGAAATCAGTTCTAACAGAATATGCTTAAGCTAAGAAGAATTACCAGCTTGTGCAGAAGAGTTATCCTGAATGTGGGAGCTTAGACTGAAAGAGAAGTCTGCTTTCCATGGCTTCTTTAGTCAGTTCCATAACCTCAGGAACAACTTCTCTTATATGGAGGACAGTACACCTACGAATCTTTCCCACTCTCCCTCCCCAAAAAAGGCTATGAAAGGCTGATAGCTGAGTCTCAAATCAAGGCATGTATTTGTCTTTCAATCAGTTTACTAGATTTAGCAAATGGATCTCTAGAGATTACAATGAAAAGGAAGACTTATTACTACAATAGAAGCAAAAGATTGAGGTTAGGAAACAACTGGAAATGTAAACTATGCTGGCATGATAGCTCTTGCTAATGATAGGATGAAAGCCTATCAGGCTGAGAAGCAACAATCAGAGGCAAGCAAGAAACTTTAATACTTAGTATCTTTTTTACAGGGAAAAAATAATCAATACAAAGAACATAATATACAATTAATTAAATTAGGATGTGTTTTACCAACAAATAATTATTTAAGGAAATAAAAAGGTTCTACCTGTGTCTGAATTGCGATCTTCATTTCTGGATGGACTAATAGTAAAAGGAAGTTTACGTTTCATGGAAGACTTTTCTTTCATCTCCTTCCCCACATCACTCCTATCCACTTTTGGAGTTTTGCTGTAGGATGCAATCTTGTCCTTGCTCTAATATAAATAAAAAGTATACTAAGTAATTTTTGCATAAAGCAGAATAGTCTTATAACGTATACAGACTGAAGAGACTGCTACGCAAGAATGTATGTCTACGTATGTATGTTTGTGTATTACATAGCTTATTAAAAACTTTTAAAGCAACCTCACTAAAAATAATCAATAGCATTTCTCTCTTTTAAAAATTAGTAGCTTTTGTATTATTTCTACCTCCAGATACATCACTGTGGAACTGGTGTTCACTATTAGAGGCGTAATGAATAAGCGAAAGAACAACACAAACTGGACAAGAATTTGCTAAGTCTTAACGACATCCCAATGTTCTTCCCCCAGCATAACACAATAACCACATTAAAAACCCACAAAGCAATTCAGACTCTGGATAGTAACACAGTAACAACAAAACAACCACTCTGCCTCCACCCCCATCCCATAATACATCCATACAATAAACCCTTTCTATTTCAACAAGAATAATAGTGCTTCATTTTCTAAAGCAAAATTTATTAAGAACTAAGAAAATCTATGAAGAAACTTGTAAACTGGTATCAAATTTAGAAAAAATAAGTTCAAACTATTTGAAATTTTTAGTTGCATAAATCTGGGCTGTTTGGCTTATAAAGTGTGTTTCAAGATAAACAGAAAAACCTGGATGGGCACACTATTAACTTATGTTTGATTATTTTGATAATATTGGAGGTCAACGCATGTAAGATAGCAGGTTAGTGAGAAGACTGATTAAGAGAACCCTCTGCAACCCCCAATATTTTGGTCTACTGATTAAGATGCCATATAGAGAGACAATATCTTCTGTTCATTACATACTGCAAAAACACATACTCCAGCTATGGCAGCAATCACAACTCCACAGCTTTATATCATTCTTAACAATCAGATGAAACCACTAAGAGATTCATTTTCTAAAGCTAGAAGAGGCATTTACACTTACTTGCCAATCAGTGAAAAACAAGTAAACGGACTTAAAAATTTTATTCTGATTAGTACGTTTCCTTTATTTAAAAACAAACACGGGTAAGAAGAGTATTTTGATTATATCATCTGACACTCTTGAGTTTAAATTGTTGCCAAAAGGGCTGGCAGAAGTAATTACAAAAAGAACCTGCAAACAAACTCCGCAATCTTCACATGATAAATGTCTGTGTCAAGGAAATATCATAGAAGGAATCAGTCCCCAAAAGAAACAACAATCACCCCCCCAGCCTTTTTCTTACATACTAGAACAACAAAATCTAAAACCACTTAAGACTCCCCCTAAGACTGTAAGAGATAGTGTCTGTGCTGTTACTTTTGAAAAAAATCCAATCACAACCGATCATTTGCAAATGCATCTGTAAGTTGACAAGAGCAGATCCAAACTCCATTAAGCCCATTCTGATCTCTGCCATTATACATACAAGTTTCCCCCTTCAGCCCAATCTCACCAAGAGCCTTCTCATCCCTTCCTGCAAACAATCCAATTACTTCTCATATGTACATATGTAAATTTCCCATAATATGATAAAGTGGAATTAAAATTTTATTGCTTTATCTTGACTACTACCTTATGTTGGGTACTATAGAATAGAAAAGATCAATTAAAAATAATCAAAAATTCCTAAGCAGGAAACAATCATTTTAACTTGTTCAGCAGTTGGTAATCCTTGAATCACTTTTTTGGTACTAATCAGGAACATACATTGGTAGTTGCTTACACAGAAACACAAGCTGCTCCAATAATTGGATAGCTTTATACTTTTTCTTATACTGCATATATGCATTATGTTAAAAATTATGACCGATGTACTATTTTTAAAATTATCACTGAGTATTAATTTTGTGATGATCTCATTCGAGGGTTTAAAATGCATACCTTCAGATAAATAAACATACATTGAAAATGAAAGAACAGCCTATACACAGAATCCATAGAAACCGAAAAACGAGAGTATTTTGTTCCTGAGCTATTGTGGAAATAAACATTTAGCCACCACCAGTGGTGAGCTTTCCAACCTAAAAGATGCAATGAACAGGGTGTTGTCTGTACAAAGTCAAAGCTATTTAGTATCTTCAGTGCCAATGCTGAAATAGAGGAGCAATCTGTTATGCAGACACCATCACAACCCGGAGAGAGAAGCAAAGAGCACTGGCAAAGGGAAAAGAAAATGACTGGCATGTTTGAAAAACAGTCTAAATACAAAACAAAATGAGAACAGCCAGGATGAAACCAAGGTTCTACAAAATCATAAAAATAATTAACTCTTCAATCACAAGACCCCACATAAAAATCCACAAAGCTCTTAACAGCCTCCTGGATTCAACTTCACATAAAGGAAGACAAGAGGAGGTAGCAAGCCCTGCAGGTTAGAACAGGCATTTAGGTTTAAAGCGTGAGCATTCCCTGTTCCAACTACTCCCGGTTACTGCACCAGCATGGATGTACCGTTTTCAGGGTACAAAGCAAGGTTCAAAAAATTAGCATGAATAGGTCTATGTATTAGTTTAATGTGAACCCTGGAAGCAACCCAAAATGACAACCTGTAACTCAGAGTATCTGTGGACTTTCTAAAGAGGTTCACTAATCTGAAGGGAAAACTGCTAATCAAATAAAACACTGAAGACATCATAGTGCTCGGATACATAAACTATTGCTGCAAAGAGAAAGGCATTACATACTCTCCATGTCCACTTCAGTTAGAAAACACTTAATGGCTTTATATTGCAACAGCAGACAAGCAAAGGTTATTTATCCTTCTACTAAGTATCTAACTCTATGCCAGTCAGCGTAATTAAGATCTGAATAAATTGCCCAAAGAGACTGGAATTTCCAACCGTCAAGGCTTTAAAGAAAAGGTCTGGCAAACATCTGTCATGAACTGAGTACAGCTTATTCTACTCTGGGGCAAATAGATGAACTGGATTTTGCACGTCTCAACACTTAATGCATGCTTCACTAGAGGATGTAGTAACAAGGAAGAATTTCCTGTGTCAACGAAACCATACTAGTGTGCTATGATGAGGAACACATTTTTAATCTGTTCTACAGAAACTGCCTCAGAAGGCTCACAAACAGCAGTCTGGACAATCTCTTGGTAGCCCATTCCAGCTCTATTGTCTGACAACACTACAATCAATGACAACACACAAAAGGAGACAACAGAGTGCCATATAATCTAGCAGATGTACTAAACCCTGGGAGAATAACCATTCTTTTTCTGCCTATCAAAGATAATTACATACTGAAGCGTGTTCTGCGTGGTGTTAAAATGGGTTTGGGCACTACTGATGGACTCTTTTCTTAGAAGAGTTAATTCTTACAAACCCCAAACATGCTTCTTCTTTGGACCACATATCTATCATTTACTTCCTGAGTTCTGGCCATGTAAGTTCTAAAACATAAATTTGGAGAAATTAAAATTTCATTATGTTCTTACCATTATAAAATGTCTCATGCAAGTATTAAATGGCCTATGCACCCTACAGACTCTTAAAATTTTTTATTTTATGCTCCCAAGATGAGTAACTGAAATAAAAATACACATACCCTAAAGCATATATGATATAAAGTCAGCTTATTAACAGGAATGTTATTCCTAATTATTTTTTAAGCTCTCAAAAGACCTGCACACATAGCTGATTCACATACCTATTCACTGGTTGGTAGAAAAGCATAATAAGCATTAACTTTCACTGGACAAACATGAAAGATTAAGTCTCATAACAACAGTAACTTTACTATATTCCTCAGTTGACAGTTAAGAGTGCACAACAAATAAGTGCTAAACATTGTCTCAATTATGAAAGGAAAAACAAATCCTGTGAGTGTTTTTTCTTAATATATGAGCCATTGAAAGTGTCTTATACCATATATTTAGGCCATCACAAAAGAAAAATGAGGACTTTCGTTTAGAAAGAGGTGTCCTTTAACTTTACTCTTCCTTTGTAAGGTGCACTGTTTTGTATGAACATTATTTCACATTAGGCCTCCTCTGCCTATAAAGCATCTATGAGCACATAAAGGAACACCAATAACTAAACTACCCAGCTTCTGTTAATTTACAGTCATAGAGTAGTTGTAAGACATTTCTGCTTCAATCTTGCAAGCAGAAACAAGTTAACTCAGTAAAGTGCAGAAATGGTTTGATTGTATATTTCTACATAACAAATAAAAGGCCAAATTTAGGTTAAAAACAGTTAGAATGCATGTTTCATACTAAGGACCACTGCCATTACCAAATGTTGAAGACCTCAGAGTCTTTTCATGCTACTAAAAGACACAGGCACCTCTGATGGCACAGTGAATGGTCACTCACTCATCACACAACACTGAGAAAAGTGAGTGGACAAAAAGTATTTTCCAGATTAATCAAGACACTTCTATATCAAAATACCACTAAAGCAAAAATTTTACTTTAGTATCCCTTTCACCTGCCACATCAGTACTTCCTTACATCAATTGCATTAAGTTAACAAATCCCTTTTTCACAAAAAAGTTCTAATGCCTGAAAGGCTATTGTTTTTAAATTCATGGTTCCAAGTAATTACATATTGAGAAAAAACCTTTACTTGCTTTACAGAAATTTTCACTATTTCCTGAAGATATTTAATTTAAAATTATCACTGTTGATTTGGCCTGGTCAATCTTTACTCCATAGTATTATTTCTGTGTATGTAATACAGATCTGCCTTCATTATTTTATGTTGTTCAGATTTTACTCTTACCATGTTGTCTGTTATATTTTAAATAATTTTCTAGGCTGGATTAAAATTATCACATTTTGGCAATATTTCATCTATTTTTCTTTTAATAGAGAGGAAAAGACTGCAGATTACTCAAGGGCTAGATAATGCTGACAATCACGTGTTCCTGTGTTACAGAACAGTTTGTGTGACCGTTTAAGTGTCTATTTAACTTCTTAACCATGCATTTAATTTTCTCAAAATATGACAAAAGCAACCAAATTGTATTATGCTAAAACCCTGAATATAGGAATATTAATTGCAGCACTTAAATAAGTCCATAATTTTAGGTAGGATCTCACATTTCAGTGTTACATATATCAATTTATATCATACAACCCCCAAACCAAGCTGTAATCTCACATTATACATTGTGCTAAGGTAGATAGCAAGCAAGACTGAACATTAAAAGTGGAAGCAGTTTATCAGTTTACTGTTTGGTGTCATTAGTCTACTATTGTGTTTCCATACATATGTCCTTGATGAAGCTTCCACCTGCCCCTGGATTTTAATTTTCTAAGTAATCCTGCTTTCACTGGCATCTTAATCTCAAGTACCAGACAAGGTAGAATTTGAATCTAGCACATTTGTCCATGCTTCTAATTCCTGTACTGGTGATCAGTCCCAACAAGCATTTCCTTGTTAGAGCAGCCAGCTAAGGACAAACCTCCACCCAAACTGATGTGACAATGAAAGGGCTTTATGCAACCATTAAAAATAGAATGTTAATTTACCCCTTTCTAAATGAAATAAAAATTTGTTGAGTTTCCTGGTGGTTAAGTAAATGACAGAATTGCTCATTGGGGTGGGAAAATCCACCCATATTGGTCTAAATTAGCTGATTTCTGCCTGTGACATGGTGGGGAGAGAAAAGCAGCAGAGCCAGCAGGATTGGGGTGTCCTCAGTGCAATAAAAAAGCATCCTCCCACCATGGGCAGCTTGGGCAGAGAGAACTCAGGGATCCCTGGAAACGAGCTGCAGAAATCTGCCAGGGTCACAGCAAATCCCTACAGCTGATGCTCCCCTGCCAGGCCAGGAACCTGTAGTGACAGGATAAGGGGTGATAGCTTTAAACTAGAAGAGGGGACATTCAGATTAGACATTAGGAAGAAATTCTTTCCTGTGAGGGTGGTGAGACCCTGGCCTGGGTTGCCCGGAAAAGCTGTGGCTGCTCCATCCCTGGAAGTGTTCAAGGGGAGGCTGGATGGGGCTTGGAGCGGCCTGGTCTGGTGGGAGGTGTCCCTGTCCATGGCAGGGGTGTTGAAACTAGATTATCTTTAAGGTCCCTTCCAACCCAAACCATTCTATGATTCTATGATCTTCCTCTTCCTATCATACTACATTTGCATCCTTTTACAGGAACCCATAAAACAAACTGGGAAGAGACTAAAACTCTGAAGTTTTCTATTAATGTTTTCAAAAGAGAAACAGTTTGAAGTGGATGCTGAATCTTCTCACCTTTTCCTATTTTTTTCATCTCTCCCTGTCTTATATCCATCTATTAAGTGGTCTTACAGAGAATACAGACTTCAAGAAAATATTAAGTGTGACCACACACACACAATCTCCTTTTCCAGAGGAATCAGTTTTAAATGGGATTTGGGAGATAAATGGATTCTCTCTCCTTAGGGCAACATACAACTCATCATCTACAAAAGAGAATATTATTCTATCTTTTGTTATTCACTAGTACTACAGATAAATTTGACTGTGGTACAATTGTACTAGGCAGACAAAATGGAGAACTGGATTTGCAACTTGGCTCTAGAAGTTCGAAAATTATGAGATACTTCACATTTATAAATAACAAACCACCCTTCAGTATTACTGGAGCTTGGATACTCCTTCATTCTCTAACATTAAAAAATGCAGTGTACAGATTTTTTAAGTGGACTCCTTTGTACAGGAGTTCCTCTTCAGCCTTCTGCAGCACTTGGCGTTCAAGGCTTCCTAACAGAGGGAACAAGTCCCTGTGTTACAAAGGAATGTAAGAAACTTTGGGCTTCAGAAATATTTCATGCATTTGTTACAGAGACTCTAAAATTAAATAAAATATTAATATTTTCTCTTGTTAGTGTATAAAGACTTCACATAAGAAGATATGGAAACTATGCACTGATTTCCATTAAATAAACAAAACACGTCCAGCTTCCTTTTGAATTAAGTTGCAAGTTACAATAAAAGCCATAAATTCTGTTCCCTGATTTTATTTACTGTTGAAACCATGTAAAAACATACCTTTTTTCTGCACTCAAGACATCAGAATACAGACTCATATTAATTTCTTCCCACTGCAGTAGCAGAATCATGATAGAATACATGCTCCTCATTTCACTGAAATTAAATGGACATGATTTTTTTACCTTTCTTGCAGTTGTTTTTTCCACCATGGTGCTATCACTGTCAGAATTTTCAACTTGAACTGTTTTTGTAGACCCAAATTTGGGCATTTTATAACTGTTTAGCTAGCTGTATCTTGTATCAGTGGGTTCATCGTGTGTCTGAAAAACAAACAAACAACATTATATAAATATACACACTGCAGTGTAATTTCAGAACAAATGTTGTTACTGCAGATGGTAGCAGAGCTGAATAGTATCCCCAAAGATGACTAACAATGACACTTGGCTTCAAGTATCCCACTCATCCGTAGCTCAAACTTTGAGGTGAAAACTCGAAAGGTCTAACACAGCTACTTCTGGGGACAGTGTCATCAGAAAATCACCAAGTCAGCTGTTGAACCACCTCATCTCTCTAATTTACCCCTTTGGTAGACTTAAACACTTTCAGGTGTTTGATGGCTTATTGATTCAATATGTCACTTAATTTTACAGGTAATAAGACTGGGAGGATGCACAAGATAATTTCTAGCAACAGTGTGAAGACAAATTAAGCTTTCTAGCCTGGGAAACAAGAATAGTCTATCCAAAATATTACTCAAAGAAGGTCTAATCTCAGTGATTTGTTATCTTATTTGCTGGAACAAGAGCTATATGTTAGAAGAAAAGTCTTCTAAAGCTTAGAGCTGGAACTAGAAACCTTAATTTGTAATGTCTAGCAAATTAATTACATAAGCTATTGGTGTGCATATATATATGTATGTAAAGCTCTAAGAGCTCTGAAGTATTTCAGCTCCAGAGTACATCAAGTAAGTACTGTTCCAAAGTCACATAATGGAATCTTGGGTTTGCCATGTTACTTTTGATTCTACTTTTTTACTTCAAGAGAAGCAAAATATTTTTAATACAAGGAATTACAGAATCATTGAGGTTGGAAAAGACCTTTAAGATCATCGGCTCCAACTGCAATACCTACCAGGGAAAGTCATGTTGTCCTAAAAACTTACACATCAGGAGCACGGCAGAAGACCCCTCTATGCTTTCAACACTGTCAGCAACACAGTCTAGTGCTTTTTAGCATTATTTATTTAGCATCTTGTTAAGAATTATAAAGTTCTCACTACAAAGAAAAAAAGATGAACAGGCCAAAATATCTTGCCAGGACACCATAACTTTTGCTACACAAACTATTAAGTACTATGGTAAGTGAGTTTAGTAACAAAAGACTACAAACAGTGACAATTCTGAATAACAAACATGGAGCAGAAAACTAATGCTTCTCTCCATATTCTATGGTTCAGGCAACTGCCAAGACAAGAGCTAAAAAGATGGGAATCACCAGTGCAAACTCGGCTCGCTGTAGTGTGTAAGCAAAAGACCATACAAGAAAACACAGCAAATAATATTAGAGCGCTAACTCAAAGAAATTTGTACTAAGAGCTCTCATTTGACTTGGAGAAGCTTGTGAGACATCACTGGCATGTCTCCAAAGGTGCACTGGAGATTGTCATTCACTCTGCTCAGGCTTGTTAATAGACAAATGTGTTGTTAGGCCACTACAGACCATGCCTCATATATCCCAAAGTGTATTAAGAGATGTGTGGTTTAGCCAAGACTCAGAGGCCGATTCCAGCCATGGGTGAAAACCAAGAAAACTAACACAAAAACAGGGCTTACAGCAGGAATAGTGTCATGACCACAAATCCCAAAAAAGTAATTTGCTGAATTCACTTGTTCACCTCACTTGCCACCTCCACAGAACCAAGAGCAGCTCTCCCTCTAAGAGTGCCTGAGAGAAGAGGTAAGGTGAAAAGTAAAATTGCATTTGGTATTACTTTGAAGCTGGTAACATTTTATGGGTCTTTCTGAACTGATGTGACCACAGTCTTAGTCAGTCTTGGAGTAATTTTATGCCTCAGCTAAACACTGTTTCAGGTGTGACATTTCTATTGTTCCTTTAAAGTTAAGGTTTTGGGATCACCACGTAGCATATCTGTTGCTGTTATAGGACCAGGACCACTGTTTTGGTTTGACACAGGTAAGTGACAACAGAGACTGGTATTTTCTCTTTGGCAGATGACTGAGAAAACTGTTTTTTCACACTAGACCTGACACACAAAACTGCCATATTACAAACAATTTCTATACCCCACCCCCAAGACCTAAATTATGCAAAATTTCCTTACAGAATACTTGGCTAAGATTAATCACAGAATCATAGGGGTTGGAAGGGACCTCTGAAGATCATCAGGTCCAACCCCCCTGCTGCAGCAGGAACACCTAGGGCAGATCACACAGGAACGCATCCAGACTGGTCTCGAAAGTCTCCAGAGAAGGAGACTCTACAACCTCTCTGGGCAGCCTGTTACAGTGCTCTGTCACCCTCACAGTGAAGAGGTTTTTTTCCTGATGTTGAGGTGGAACTTCCTGTGTTGTAACTTTGTATACCATTGTATACAACAAAGTAACATCCTTCTTTCTTATTCTTCCAGAACATGAGGGAAAGAAGGACAGGGGAAGGAAAGTTCAAAATGCTTAACCCTAGAATCAGAAAAATTACACAATGCTGCACTGAGATCTGCTGTTTTTCTTCCTTCCCCCACAACTTGAATTTATGTATTTTTTTTTTAACATTAGCCACAGGCAGATGAAAAACAGGAAAAGCTTAATTACAAACTGTCTGATGTACAATAACCTGAAACTGTCTCCACTATGATACAATATTGTGAAATTCCTCCTGTTCTACTCTTAACCCAAGACAAAAGAAACATTAGTGTATTCCCTTCATTGATGTACTATCAATAGGATTTATGCAGCCTTACTGATAGGGAGAGTAAACTTTAATTTTAATGGACATCAAAGCACATTATTATTTGTTTTTGCTTTTAACAGTTGCATAAAGAAAAAAGGTTATTGGTGCAATGGAGAGTACACAAGAATGAATTTCCTGTGGTTTACAAAAACATTTCTTAATCCTAAAAGAAGCAATGAGTTAGTATCTTCACAGACAAGGACTACTGTGCTGATTACACCATACAAGGAGTATTACCATAGCAGCAAATAACTGTTTTATGGGTTTAAAAAAACACAAGTCATAAATCTGCTTTTGCTCAGTTAGCCTCTCAATTCCCCTCTTTAAGTTTCATTTGCAACAATTCCCATTGTATATATCATCATGATTACAACTACTTTAAAACAGATCAACATGCGGATGTTATCTTGATTATTTTAATTAAAATATTTCTCATTGCATACGCTGCTGTTTTCTTGCCTTTTTTTTTTTCCTGCTGCTTGATTCCCTGAAATTATCACCATTCCTGCTTTGCTTCTCGTCCTGGTTTGATGTGCCATTCCCTATAACCATCTGGTACTGACAGTAAGGAGCTCAGCTTTGTGAACTTAGTAAAATTTATTAGCTTAGGCTTGGCTCCTTTCCTTTTATTTGCCTCACCAGTAGGGGCTAAACCATATTAACTGAACAAGAATTCCTCCACAAAAGGCACAGCTTCACTGCATGTCCTCTCAAGTCTTCCTAAACAGAAAGAGTTTCTTTTAACCAATTGCGGATTAAAACAAATTCAACCTATAGGTTTCATAAGGGTGCAAGAGGATGACTAAAACATTTCCAAAATAAATTAAAGGTATTTAAAAAAAATACCATTAGCACAAATAACACACAAATCTAAGTAAATCAAAATGGAAAGCACAGGATGTTTCCATTCTCTTCATCACACAATAAAAATTAAATGTGAATTCATTCAATTCTTGACCCCAAGCCAAATATGTTTTGAAGAGAAAACTGCTTTGGAAGATCATTAAAACTGAACATCACATACTGGATTATTGAAGCAAACCTTCCCAACTATCACACTGACACCAGGGCAGTATTTCCATTCAATGTTTTATTTATGAGGTTGCTCCTTTTTGTGAAATACTTTTCCAACAGACATAAATGCTTCAACTATTTGAGGAAAAAAAACAACTTTTCATAAAAGGTAGAATTTTTTTATTTAATGAGATATCACTATGGTTCAGAAATGTAAGCAAACTATTCAACCCATCATCACCTAATGTATATTACAATAAAATTCTGATCTGAATAAGTGATTTTAGTGACATTTCAACTTTATTTCCATTTGCTTGCAGTTCAGTGCCATTTCAACTCACGTTCTGAACACAGGCAACAAACACTTGCATTCATACCGAAAATGTAGAACATTAGCAGGTTCCTCCAGGGAAACCTAGATCTGTCTGCTTTGACTTTCCTTCACGGCTGTTTCTTAATGCAACTGCTGGTTTACCACACAGTCTTGATGGCATATTTCATATCACCAGAACCCTAAATTAAAAATTAAACTTCTTCCATTCAAATTATTCTCTGTCTCAACAAGCAAAGCTATCACTTTTAATCTGACAAACAGGCACAACTGTGCTTTTCCTGTAACAAACTCATCTATTTCATGCTTTTCAATAAAACATAGAATCTGCTTTCAACTAAGGAAAACTTATTTGCATGTAACAAAACCAGATATTCTGATTCTATGCTTGGACATCTTTCCTGTACATTTATTACCAATATCCTATTATTTGAAATTCTGTTGAACTTTTGTTTCAATTGTTTTTCACCTAAAGGAACTGAAAAATTCTATTTTCTCCTTTAAGTTCTCCAGATCTACAGGCTATGATATTAAAGACTAGGATCATTTCATGAAAAAAAACCCACAAACCAAAAACACCAACACCTCAAAAACACAAAACTCCTCACCAACCACTAGAATTTCAGATATAACTAGCTACAGAAAATTAAGCATATAATAAATCTCTAATACCACAAGTTACTGTATTAATTTATATAAGCTTTCATCTAGCACTAATGAGAGGGCAGGCCTTCACTCATGTCAAAAAAACCCTAATTCACGCAGTACTCCAACAGCACTATCACTCTTGTTCAGTCCCTTTATGTAAGCTCTTGCTTTCAGCCCAGTCTCCTGAGAAACTGATGTACATGTGTTTGTGTTACACACATATGCATAATTCACAGATGACTTTCAAGCCTGTAGATGGATTTTCTTTAAATTTGACAGCAGAGAAAAGCTTTCAAATAGTTAAGCACTCACAAATTGCATGGAAGAAGGTGGTGGCTGGTGGATAATCATTAATATTAATAATAATAATCTGATACCATTTTCCTGAGGGAAAATTTCAGTATGAGCTTCATGTCATATTGCATGTAAGAAAATTCCACATAAGATGGCATTTATAAACTGCCTTCCTTCTTTTCCCCTAGTCACAGAGGAAGTTTCCATTGAGACCTGCATGTTACCAGAATCAACCAACCACAAGGCATAAATCTGTAACAAATTAAGCATCACTAGTTCTGGTGCTCACAGAACTATGTTTCCTTTCTGGTTTACAGTGCATGCTTACATTCTTACTCCTGCATATCTTCCCCACAACACATACAGCAAAAAGTTACATGATGCTTAGGGGAGGTTTTCTTCAGTAGCCCTGTTGTCCAGTTACCTTGAAGGATAGCTAACTGCTATTATAGCAAACCAGTGGGGGCACAAAGCTGAAGTTCTATGAGAATATTAATAACAAATAGGCTGATTTCAAAGATACAGCACTTACCCTTGAGCTCTAGAATACTTCTGCATTTAAAAAAGCAGAGGATCTAGCAAAAGGCAACTTTCTCAACTACCTTTGCTCTTCTATATTTCCCATATCTTATTTCTTCTTCAGAGGAAAAAAAAAAATAAAAAGAAAGAAATAAAACACTCTTTTCTGCCAGGGATTTACTCCAGACTGGGAAACAGCCAATCAATTCTACTAAATTTCTGCTATATTTGACAGAAGTGCTTCAGAATGTTTTGCTAAAATTAAACTTATGAAAATGACAGCTAAGACTACATCTACATTAGCAAGAAGTACAGAATTACGAAGAGTGGATCTGTCAGATAAAACAGCTGGTAACAAAAATGCAGAATTTACACTAGTCACATTTAGAAGTTTCGCTCTGGACTGGTTCTAGTGCAGACCCATGTAGTAAATACACATAAAATGTTGGAGCACATTCCTGAACAACCCCCCCACCTTGGCTTAAAACAGGAGGAATCCAAGCTCTGAAGCCAGTCCACACAGCAAACTAAACGACAACAAGGAGAGATGAGGATAGTCACTCTAAAGGTGTATTCCTGATTCAAACTAAGACGCTGTAGATCTTCTCTTAAAAATCTCCTCCCTCCCACCTCCACGACTTTGTCTCTTTCAAGTTTATTTAGAAAAGACTGGTATGATCTAGATCTCAAAGCTATTAAGAGCCTATTATGGAAAGAAAAAAAAAAAAAGGTGGGTGAGTATAAGAGGGAGACATCTAAGAACAGCTGAACTGAGAGAAAGGCAGGCAAAAGCCAACATTACATATTCTGTTCAGAGAAAGCCAGCTGGCCAACCCATATGTACATATGGGCTAATTAAGAAGAATGTAGGTAGCTCCCGCCTAGCCACGCCAAATGTTATCTGTATTCTGGTGGGAGTGTCATAGGCAGCTGAAGTTAATGCACTGGGAGAAAGGGAACAGGTATATTATAAAGGACTCAAATCCACAAAAAAATGGGGTTTTTTAATACTGTAAGGAGCAGAGTTTAAGCAAAAAAGATATTAGCAAAACAGATGTTAATTTAACTAAGTTTAACACTCTTTGGGTTCTTTTTGATTCTTATCAGGAAAGTGCAAATTATTTTATTTCACATTTCAAAGCATCCTTCACACAAACAAGGCAGAAAACTGCTTTCTTTCCAAAAGTGAGGTTAACAAACTCTAGTATTACTAGTGATACATAAAGCATCATGATGGGGTATTGTAGCAGCATTGTCAATTTTTTACTTCTTACAGAAGTCAGTGCCTCTTTACAGATAGTTACTCAATCATAACCTACTGCTATGCAGTGAAACGGCTCCTGGTCAGACTGCAATGTTACCAGATCAGCATCTACCTTTTCACCTACGGTGTCCAGTAAGAAAAAAGGGCTCGAGATGCAACAAGAGATTATTTGGGTTATTTTGGTTAGGGGCTGGGGACATGCTATGAGGCACAAGATCAGGAGCTTGGGATTAAGGAAAAGGAGACCATTCAGGTCTGAGTACGCAAAGGTACAACATGCAATAGAAGGGTAAGAAAGTCCAGCAGAACACAGCTGGGCTTTTCTCACTTAGGAAGTTAAATGCCACATGTATGAAAAGAATAGCTATATTTTTACCTACTATTTCCCACACAAAAGTATGCCTAATGAGGACTAACGCTTCAGATTAGCTACATGAGAGAATATGACACTGATGAGCAAACAGCTGAGTGAGAAACCTGAGAAGACAGGTAAGAACAGATTGTGCTTGGGAGGAAAGCACAGGAGACTTCACGATAAACACATAATTTTTTTTTTCTCAGAACATGGAACATGTGTCAAAATTCTCGAGTCTTCTGTGGCCCTGTAAAAAACGCACAAGTACTGCATTACCTTTTAGTTTTAATGGAGGACAGCAAGCTTACTGCTGTGGTCAGTCTTCCATCAACTCCTTGGACAGGCATACTTCTAGAAATGAAGTCTTAAAACACTGCTGTCTCATGAGAATATCAAAGTGAAGGTAAAGGATAGGACATTGCCCAGGGCAAGTAACATATCTGCCACTAAGAGAAGAGCTGGACTACAGAATCCTATACCCCTGGGAGCTTAAGGAGGGAAGTGGTGTATGGTTCAGTGTTTCAAATGTAGTAAGCTCCATCAGGCTTACTGTAACTGGACTTCACATCAGAATCAATAAATACAGCTAGCAAGAGGCAAATGCTGTAAGAAACATCATTCGAGAAAGCACTGTCAGGAGACAAGCAACAGTATAAAAAATAAAGCCAGGAAGAAGGTGGGGGAGAAAAGGTACAAAAAAAGATGATGGAAGTCAGATCCACTTTAAGAAAGTGCCAGAAGGGGAACTTTAGACCCAGACACAGTGTTCTGATGGTTTCACTCAACTTATTCTTTTCTGCCTCTTCCCACTCCATCCCTCTGTCCATTTTCTTCACATAGCCAGTCACACCTCCCACTCCTATTCTACCCTGCTTATTTATTTGCCATAATAGAGAAGGTTCAGATACCAAAACAAGGTATATAAAAGAACATCGTTCAGATAAAGGTTATAATTTCACATACTGTGACATTCCCAAAATGTATATATTCTCTGATCACCCAAAAGTTAGCAAGTTTTGGGGAGGGAGGGTAGAAATCAAGATCCTCCTGTCAAGAAACATTTCCCTACACTATGCTCTCAAATAGAGCTCAGTTCAGTAATGTGAAAGAAGATTCTTCCAAAATATGGTCAAGCATTTTTTTCCCTCAATAGAAAAAGATGCAAGCCTGCCACTAGAAAACAGCCCTTTGAATAGTAAGCACAGCCTGCTTAAAAAAAAAAAATCTCATTAGAACTTGATACAAAATACTGTTGTGAAATGTCAGAATTTCAGAGTGACTATAGCCACAAAAATATTAGTCTTTGTGCCGAGGTCTTCATTGCAGAGGACTATATAAACACAGCTATTCTCAAATGATTGGAGCAGCTTATTTTCTCTGCAACACAGACAATGAAAGTGCTACTAAAGGCTCGATTTTAGCAAAAACAGTCTCAGGTTTCTGATGCAAAGTCCTGTGAAAACAAAGTCACATGGATCACGGAAAAAAAAAACAACAAAAAACCAACCCCAAAAAACTTCCTCCAAGACATGTAGCAAGCAAGGGTGCTGCTAGAGTCCAGCACCCTAGAAAGTAGCCTGTGTTACTGCTAAGTAGGATTACTGACCAATTTAACTCCCAAAGTGCTAAAGTAAAAACTGAGTAAGTATGCAATTTATCCAGTAAGACCTTTTTTCCAAAAGCTGATAATACATTAGACATATGCAGCTATAATGGACTAAACAAATACTGAAGCACATCCCTACTGGCAAGCCTGCCTCCTGCTGCAGGCTAGAAGCACACCGGCCTTTTTACAAGCTTAAAGGAAAACACATTGTGGATAAGAAATGATTGAGTAAAAGGCTATTTGCACATATTATACTATTTAAGAGTAATTTTTTTAACATCACTGCTTCCTGTATGTGGTGTGCACTAAAATACCATCAAATACAATTAAGAGAACAATTGACCAGGCACTTTTTGCCCTGCTCTCCATGGTGTGTCATTGTACTTGCAATTCAGTTCTCCAGCAGTAATCAGCAAACAAATTACTAAATACCACTGGCTTTAGGTAGCACACCAATTTTGTACGTTGAAGAGAACAGTGCCTGAATGATACATGCAGTAGCTTTTACAGATGAAAGGTGACAAGAACATTTTTATTTGGAAAATATTCACAAGCTCTTTTCACACATGGTTTCAACAGTTCAGTCCACACAGAATCCAGTGTCAGAGTCACGATGAAAAAACTGAGCTCTAACACAGTCTCAAACTAACGGTGCCTAAGGCAACAGTCTGTTGTGGTATTAAATACAAATGTAGTACCCAACATGGACACCAGTCACAAATTTGGCAGATTTTACAGCATTTGACAATAAAATATGACAAAACACTTTTGGTCTAGAAGTAAGGAATTATTAAATTTTTCCTTTAAGATTTGCACAATACTTGAGACGACTTTGCGACTAGAACATGTAATGCTGCAACCAGCTCTACTCCTTCCTTTGCTATACCTATTGCACAACCTCAGGAAAAGCACCTTACCCCTCCCCTGCAGCAATTCTCCCTACCAGACTTTAGATTATACACTAAAAATCAGGGAAATCAAAACACCAGCCCAACATAAACACACCTTTCAGAAATATCTGCCATGAAGTGACTTGGATATGTGTATTTCAGAGTCTCCTCAGATCCTAGCTAATATATGGAATAGACTACTAGACTCCCTGCCCTATCAGATGGTATTTCTACATTTTAATTTGAAATGTTTAGATACTTGAGATCCAAACATACAAGGATTGTACAAATTTGAACCCCCACTTTTTAAAGGTGTCTTCGAACAGAAAAATAGGAATGGGCAGTGACTACTCATAATCTCTAGAACATCTTTTAATATACTCAGAAGTACCTACTCATTGCATGCCAGACTACACTACACAGTGCTAGCACAAAGTCCCTAAAAAACAGCCAACACTCAGGCAGCAAGACAGATTTTCCAATACTTCAGCTGGAACTTACCACTACTTCCTACCAAAATAAAGAATGTATCTCATAGTCTAGGAATTTCTACTAGGAAGAGCAAAAATGAGGACATACAACTCTTTTCCTATGCAGAAAACAAATGAGACTCTTTGCAGGGGTTTTGTTGCACTTGCCTATATAGGACCTTGAGCTCCTATCCAGAACGCCTTTGAATCCCTATTTTAAGGGCCTGAGTTTACCTGTGCTTGGTTTCAAGTGTGAAGTTCCACAGATTTCACAGCACTCTTCAATTTATTTTCTGTGCTATTAGCAACACCTAGACCCATCAACCTTTTTCTAACAAATACACTCTATTAAAGAGCATGGCTGAATCTGTAGTTCTCTGATTGAGTTTTGGAAGGCTATTTTTTTTTAACTGAACACATGCTTACCAAAGAACACAAGAATTTCATTGCTCATAGAGTCAAAGAATAGTTGAGGTTAACAGAAATCTGGAGGTCATCTAAGTCCCTCAGTTATCTACTCAGTCAGACATTTTCAGCTGTCCTTGTACCTTACATAGATCAGGTCAAGTTTGTCACTTCAGCAGGATATAGGTGTTAAGAGAAACCATGGAAAACACAAGCCTTACTGTTCTTGACTAACTGTGGGCACCTATAAATCATGCAGCGGAGTTTTACAAACAGCGCATTGGGGAATAAGATGAAACTTTGGCCCAAAATGTAATGTACAAAATCTTACTCACTGATTGAAAATACCACACCCCTATATGCCCTTGAGACTTGTTGCGTGGATTGACTTGTATTTTAAAGGTACTATGGGTTTACAAATTACAGATACATCATGCTTCAGTAACAGCTGTATCTGAGCAATAGATTGCTCCCCTCTCACGCCACAGCTCATCATTAGAAATACACCTGCACTTCTTTCTGTAATTTTATCTTGCAACTACACTTACTATAAATGTCAACCAAGTAAGGACTGAAACTCCTACTGGAGTAGCATTAGACAGATCTCGACTCACACACTTTTAACTAAAACTCAACTATCTACCTGTCAGAATGAAACCAACACACTGGCACTGCTTTGATTCTGAAAGTAAAAGCAAAAGACGACCCCAAAGAAGAGATTTTTTTAGGTATCTTACAACTCTGATTTTATATGTAATTCCTTGGACATGATCAAGCAATACATTAATTTGCTGAACATTCCTTTAAAGCTAGTTTAGCCCTTAATGCTCCTGCTTAAACACTGAAGTAGCACTCAAGACATAAAGTGGACTTCAATTTTCTGTGATCATTCTTACTACTGGCAAAGGCAAATTCTCATAGCAATTGAAAAAACTTGCTTTTGTTGCTGTGTGAAATTTTTTTGACAACCTGGTGAAGTTCTGAGGAACCACTGACCAGAAACACTTGTAGCAAGTGGTTTCACTTGCTTCTAGAGAATCTGTTACTCATACCATGACTCCCACTATTTCAGCTTGCCTTAGTTTCTACCTTCTTAAAGAGAAATAAGTATCTACAACATTACCCTTTTTTTTTTTTTGTAAACATCCTATTAAAAAGGAGGACCTACCCTGGACAATACCACAGAACTTACTATCCATAAATCAAAATTTATTTCCACAATATTACTGAAAGATGATAATGCATTATTTCCTTCATTTTACAGATGACAACTTAAGTTCACAGAAATAGCGATGTCAAGAGTTAGACCCATTTGTCATACCCATAACACATTACAGACTTTATTTTTCAGATTATTTTAGTTTGCTGGTATCAAACTTCTAAACTCATGGAATTATTCGCTGTTTATGTCTTGCCAACGCACTGAAAAATCATTAAAACTAACATTCTGTTAAAATATCCTTGCAGGTGCTATGCCAATCTAATCTTGCTTGGCATATAAAAGCTAAAACTTATTAACAAAACATGACAGAGAAAAAGAAACAAAAGGATCCCAGCTATCTACAAATGACCTCTTCAACACAGATAACTGAACATGGAAGAACTAAAGAACATGAGTGTGCTAGGCTCTACTTCTACTGTAACATCTTACAGCAGTATACTAGTATTAAAGTCCAAGTATCCAAAAAGTGGAATTTTCAAAGGTCGGGACACTCTCAAAAAATCAGTCAGATTAATGGTCCCAAAACCTGGATAAACTCATCTACATCAAGCCCCATCCAAAAGAAGACACCAAGCGAATGTCTCCAAAGACCCTGTAAGGTGCTGAGAAAAGGTATGAAACAAAGGAAGTAGGGAGAGGATGAATTCTTTCCCAGTTGACTCTTGAACATCTCCTAAGACACTGAACTCATTCCTGACTGTGAAGAAAAAAAAAAAAAAAGAAAAAAGAAAAAGAAGAAAAAGATGCTATGGGAATTTTTTTTACATAATGTCATTTAGGGTGAAAAATGATGTTGACAAACATGGCCTAAACTGATGGGGTGGCACAACCCTGAAAACAGGCAAGTGGAGAAGATGCTGCTTTGCAACAGGGATCCAAAAATAAATTTTCATACAAACAGACAGCTGAAACAGGGAAGCGTTGAATGAGAAGGTATCCGAAGGAACAAAAAAGTAAAATCAAATAGTATGATATCTTCACTTTTATTTTTAAATAGAAATAGTTTCTCAAATCTGAAATCCTAAATGTTAGTTGTTTAGTAAAAGAAATACACAGGGCCAAGCAACTGTCTTTACCATAAGTACTCTCGGATTTGCACCTTAATTGTACAGATATTTATGACTAGGATAAACTTTCAGACAGAAGTCCTACCAATTTAAGATTACAAAATTATGCATTATTTCAGAGAAGTCTTTGAAGGGCTGTGGGTTTGCTTAATAAAGAAGCATGTGGGCTGGCTACACGTTACAAACAAACTCACAAAACCATGGTCTGAATTTTCACAACAGGATTGGAAAAAGCCTAGTTTTCCTAGAAAACCATAAAACAGTAAGACATTTTATATCATAACGGCATCCCAGATTGTTCAATAACAGCAGAATCTTCATCAATAAGCCAGTATTATCTTGCAAAAAAGGCAGATCATTCTATCACCACTATTTCTCCGTTTTCTCGTATAATTTCTTCTTAACGCTCAAGAGGAGTCCTGCGTTCAAAGCATTTAAACTAGTATTTTATGACAAAACTATTTGTAAACTAAACTGCTTAAATTACCAAAGCTTGGAGAACTTTCATAACGTAAACCGGACAACACGTTTATCATAGAATGGTTAGGAACCATTTAAAAGCAGAAAATCCTTCCTGATTTTGAGACACTTGTGTTGAAGCTTCTTTTTATGCATATAGGTACACATCCCCTGCCCCAAACTGGTAGGGGCAAGATGTAAAAAACATATGTTTAAGAATAAGGTTATCTCCTGGCATTATCAATAAACAGAAATGAACAAAAAATGGTTTACCTCTTCCCACAAAGATTATAAACCTGCCTTCCAGAAGTCAGGCATTGACTCCCATTTCAGTTGGGCAGGACACAGTGACAGAGGGCATCAGTCCTTCTGAACATCATACACCATTTCTACAGCATTCCTCCCTGTGGGCCAGTAAGGAACCGCAACCAGTGCCAGAATTCAACATGAATCTGAAGGATGTTTGTCAGTATTGTCTTATTCTCAAGTGCATGTCTCCACCCTCAGATTAACCTTTTGTCTTTTCATTGAAGATACTAGCGTTATTGTTTTTACATGCGGCTGGCTGTTCTGCAAGGAAGCACTGGGAATAAACAAACAGAACGACAACGGCACAAATACGGTTGAATAAATACTTGTTTTTCTCCCTGAAAGGAATTCTGCAAGATCAAAAACACCATAAAGTTTCTTTTCAGATGTTACCAATATTCAAATGATAACTTCTGAAAAAATGCTCATATTAATATTTATGCTTTAGCTACTTTTCATATTTCTTCTTCGGCAGTAGAAAATAAGGTCGTTTCACTTTCAGTTTCTCACTCACAAGCTTACTCTGAGTTGCAAGCACTGGAAGACTTTCTTCAAGTTAGTTCTAGCACAAACAAGGTAGAGAAGACATAAATGTATTTGCCTTTCCTTAAAAAAACACATTAGAAACTGCATTTGTAGTAAGTGAGACCAAGTGCAAAGAAGTTTTATATATGCAACCAGTTAATTAGTAATTTTTTTAAAAAATACTTCGATAAGTATATGTATAGCAGAACTTAGCAGAATGCACCACAGCTTTACAAGACTACCACACACAGGCAGTACAGGAAGAATGCATCCTTTGACTGTTAAAAATCAAATTAATCAGGAAAAACACATTATCTACAACAGCTGAAAAAAATCCCTGCTCCACATTTGAAAGGAAAAAAAAAAGTTTGACAGTTTTACAGTTTATCAAGCCTTCAGCAACAGGTTCAGCAAGGAATCCCAAAAGACTACCTAAAATTAGAACTTACTAATATATGACTCACACTATTGGGGTGAATTCCAGGCTCAACTGGTCCTGTCTATAAGCAGCCTGCTCCAGCTGACCCTGCTCTGAGTGGGGGGTGCACTAGATGAGGTGCCTTCTGATTTCAACTACTCTGTGATTTTGTTCCATGAATTAGAAATGCAGATGTTCTTTACCTCAGTGACAGCATGTCTACTGGCAGTTTGCTCCTCCAGCTGATACATTCAGTGTACAAAAAGGTTTAAGTCTTCTATATGCTCCAGCAATTTATGCTACGTAGTCAGGACAGCATTTATTCCAACAAAGACTTACACAGGTAGAACCTGTGTAGCTTGTGAGTACTGACGTCATACTCAAGTTAAACCATACCAGTAAGACAGCTGCATAGAATCCAACAACATATGCCTACTGAGGGACATACCTAGCCGTTGAAATAAACATTTACACAGAAAAACAACCTCACCTCTTTATTCTGAGAATCACACATGCGTAAGCTTCCAGAATGCCTGAATGGATCTCCTTTTAATATAGATAGTCTCTCCAAATAAAGGAGGTTCTTGATCCTATAAAGAAGCCTATTCTGAGAAAGAAAAGAGAGTCATGTTTGCCCAAGACCTTTGGCTCTCAGGAGTCAGACACTTACTGCAAAATCCATTAGTCCTCCCTTTTAATCTACAAATGTGAAATATTTGTATGTTCACAGGTGCTTCCTCTTGAGTCTTTTTTAGGATGAGCTATGGGTTCAAAGGAAGCAGCTGCACAGATGTTCAGCATAATATGATACTCCCATTAAGCTAAATGGAGAAGTGGAGTTGTAAGCTTCAGTTTTGATCTACTGGTTATTCCTTAAAGATGTAACTAATCTATGTCAACTAAGAAAGACTATTCCATTAACACAATGTCTACCAAAGAAAAAATTAAGTTTTTCTAGCAGTACTTCGCCAAAATTAAGATAAGCAAGCCTATTGCCCATTATGTTTAAATTTATTCTACAGGAATCTACACCTCATCTGGAAACCTTCTAAAGATCTGCAAAACAAGAGATCTGAAATCTACTCTTATATCATTACCAGAACTTCAGTCATTTCTATTTAACTCTTCATTAAGTTAATGATAATTTGCCAACCTAAAAACAAGAAAACCTGCAACTTATCTACAGCGCTGCCAGACTGAACATAACATATAAGCATGCAAAGGCCCGGTATGGCTAAAAGCAGATGGAACTGCCAACACCTACTCAGTCCTTCAATTTCAGCAGGATTCACCACGGGTAAAAAACAGTGTGGCTTGAGTGTTACTGTTCATGAGTAAGACCTAAACAGTAGATGCAGGGAGAAAAAAGCAAGCTTCTGACTCTGACTAGGCTTACCTACAGGTTCAGATAACTGAGGTTTTTGTTCTGGCTAAATTGTGAAGACACGCAAAACATTCAACAGTCTTTATTGCTACCTCTTGGCCAACATGTATCAACAAAGTAACGGAACAAAATGATGTGCCAGTTCCTTTATAGAAATACTTTTTATTTGGGGGAAAGAGATAGTGAGTGAACAGTTGGAGTGGAAACAGAGAACAGAGAATAACCAGAATAATGTTTGCATACAAGTATAATTATTCAGAGCTGTAAACTACAGTGAGTATTGCAATTATTGTTTTACTATGTCATCTGGAGAATCGAAGGGACTGGAAAGCAAAGAACCAGTTATTTTCAAGACAAAATACAGTATTTTTTTAATAAAAAGGTAATACAGTTGTCATTACACCTGTCCCTTTACATCAGAAAAACGAATGGATTAGCATTGCTCACTCTAGAACGAGAGTATCACTAGAAGAACTTTCCATTTTCTCTTAATCAGTAAACTAGTTGTTAGAACGCAGATGAATAGATTGCTGAACAGTGTAGAGCACCATAGAAAGCTGATTTCTCTCAGCATGCTTTGTTGCACACAATCTTGAAATGAACATCAAACAAGAGGAAGCTTTTTCCACAAATCAGCTAAAGAAGCTAGCTATCTATCAGAGCTTCAAAGATTTGAAAAGCTGGACACCTATTATACAAAAGGCTTTGAAAGAGAAGGGGAACTATAGGAAATGTCTTCATGTAGTAAGCTCATTTCTGCTGTCATCTAACAATGGAACTTTCTAAGATTTCTACCACAACAATACTCCTGGAAATATAAAGTCTTATTTGGTTTCTGTTGTATTTAATACATTCTGAAGCTCAGAGGAAGGGGGAAAGTGCTTTCTGTCTTTGTTGTTTTCCAGTCTCATGAATGCAAGACGTCAGGCAAGAAGAAAGTAATTCTGGTACTCTCTATCTCCACCAGACTACAAGCAAGTGGAAAGCACATGACAGGGGCAGGGAAGTATCTCAAGTCATCTTCCTCCTCAGCTTGCATTTTTACTTTGGGCTCTAATATAGCTCATAGTTGTGTATCTAACATTGCTAATGGCTTTTCTTCATATAAGGCAGCATTAAACCAATTGTCTTGTACCATTACCACTACCTAAAACACTCTAAGTAGCAACCATGAAACTGGGAGACTTTATTCATTTGTTGCTTGCTAAAGATAAAAGCAGTTCCAGCAAATGTAAGGACACTTCCTCAGATCCAGGGAGATAACTCAAACCAAGGCAAAGGCATACTCTCAAAGGCCTAAAGTCCCTCTCTCCATGAATGTTTACATTTTATGCAAGGAGGCAATAAAAGTCCTCAACTGCATTTATAACCTACAAAGTACAGCTCCATAAGCTTAAGGAAGAAATTTCTGGAATAATAATGAACTAATAAGGAAAAAACTAGAGATGTTAGCAGGGCTCTGACTTCTGTTATTCTGTTAATAAAATTATTCAGCATCAGAACACAAAATGCAAGATAGAGTTTGTGTTAATATTTATTTCATACCATCTGCCACTAACATCTAAGTACAGTCTAATGATGTAGTTAAAAATACAGCCTGATCTGGAGACTAAATGACCAATCACCATCTATCATACTCCAACTGCAATAGAACATGGGAAAAGAAGAAACACCAAACATTCATGCCCTGTCCACTTCTTCATAAGATCAAATTTGTTACAAGTAAGTTTTTCTGATTGTGTATATTAACAGTGTGGTAGCAGGTTAACCATTACACATTTTGTGATCAATAGTTTTTTCCAGTTTTAAAGAGGACCAGCTAACTGTGCTAGTCTTCCAACAATTTCATCAGCCTAAGATTGTCTAAACAGGCAAATCAGTTCAACAAATAGAACTTATTTTAATACACCTGTATGTCCAATATCGAGGAATAAGCTCTAGCTCAGCCATTTCTAGGTGCCCATATTTTGACTAAAAGGATATGCAGGAGTTTTTCCATTTAATTGACGTACAGCTTCAACAGTTTATGGGTTTTGCAGCAATTTAAACAGACACCTAATGGTGCAAAGAAGTGCTGCTTGAGACTATGATTGATGACCTCTACTTTAATAAATACAGGTATTCGATTTACAGTTTCTGCTTTTAATCCTAAAGTAAGTGCTAATGTCATTGTATCCCCTGCAACTAATGCTAAATAAACATTAAAGCTTCACACAAGCACTCACTCAGCCTGCTTATTAAAAGACCTTTTCCTCAAGAAGTTACCTATTATGCAAGCCTGCTGGAAGAAACCGTAAATGAACTTCGTTTGTTGCACAGAGCTAGCCTCTTACACAACATCCGTCTGTCCTCAGCTTTGCTGTCTGTAGTACTCAGAGTTCACAAATTATTTTGAATAATTCTCTGGGTGGGAAAAGAACACACAAAGAGACAGAAATGAAAGGCAGAAATTCTTGTATCTGAAAGACTGAGCTGTGATCTTTGCAAAAGAACCAAAGGCTCCCTGATCAATCATCTACACTCAGTGATTATAACAGAACAGCCAGGAAATCAGAAGAGGGACTCACATACCATTCACAAAAAAAAAAACCTGACATCACCACAAGAATGCCACCATAGTTCTCTGGGTGCAAAGAAAAACACTGGCACTTCTTGACATTTTAGCTTCAAAGACAAGTAAAGTAAAATGTAAGTATTAAAGAGGAGAAGAAAAAAAAAAAAAAGACACAGATACTCAATGGGTTTACCACTACCTTCCCAATGAAGTACTCTGCTATACCTCAAACCCTGCAATTTTCTTTTCAACAGACAGTTTCTCTCAAGCTTGCACAGAAACCTACTGAACTCACACAGGGTGAGATTAAGGTTCCCAGCTGATCAAGCCACAAGGTTAGCTGAGAGTCTGAGCTTCCATCTAAAGAACTAAAAAAAGCAGTGATACTCCACATCTGCACAAGCCTCAAATAATCAGAACAAGTGAAATGCCCTGATGTCTCATATCATTCTGAAGATCTATTACTCTAGGGAATCTTACCCACTGAACTACAGCAGACGATTACAGTGGAAGAAGAAAAGAAAGCACAGGATATTTAGCTCTTTGCAGCTGCATAGTAGCTCATGTCCCTCGAGTAACCTAGATGTGAGGTTCTAGAGCACCTAGAATGAGGACAACCAAGCTGCCATCATCTTGCACACTGAAAAACACTTAAACCCTTGCTGCTTCAATACTATAGAGCAGAAGTGTCCCCAACCTCCAAATCATGACATGTCAATAACACTGAATTATTTTAATAAAAGTTAATGATTTCTGATAGACATGATGAACTCACCCTTTCTTAGCGTTTCAAGACTAAGCATTTCTTTCCTGAACATAAGTGCTTTTGGACTGTTCCACATCTGTCTGATAGCGTTTTGTTCCTATACGCATCACAACTCACTTGTCTTCATTAAAGTACTGTTTAATCCCTTAAACTACTTTGTAATTCAAAGGTATACAATTCAGGTTTTTCTCCGCATCATATGGCCCATAGAAGAAAGACACAGAACAGAGCAACAGCGTCCAGGCAATTTCCACAAGACCTCTAGCTGATACTACTGATATTAAACTACTCATTTTATTTGCGAGCTGAAACATAAAAAACCTATCCTTTCATTCCTTATCTGCTACAGAGTCGTTAAAAAATGTAACAAAAAAAGAGACTGGATATTAGCAATGATACCTAGAGAGAGTCAGGCTAGAACTAGCAAGAACAACTGTGCAACTGAGCCTGGCATTCTCTCAATTCTTGTCCCTCCTTTGTTGCCGAGTGTCACCTGTGCCGTGCGAGGTACTGCGCTCCACCTCAGCGGCGGCTGCGGTGCGCGGGCAGACCCGCCAGCCCAACGCATTATTCTGCGAAACAACCGGGCACCTTTCAGCATTTAACGGAAGACGCCAGAAACACCTGACCCGCTCGCCCCGGGTCTCGATTTGACGAGGCCGGATTATCCCGGCGAGGCGGAACGGCTGAAATCGGCGGAGCAACTCCCAAGGCTGCAGGGAGCTGTCGAAATTCCCGAAACGGGAGGCGGGGCGGCGGGGCATGTGTGTGTGTGTGTGTGTGTGTGTGTGTGTGTGTGTGTCTGTGTACACCGCCATGCAGCCCTTGGCACCCGCGCCCCAGCCGCCAGTACAGCCCGCACCGCCGCCTCCCTCGGCAGCGCCGCTCCGGCCCCCCAGCACCCGCCGCCGCCGTCCCCCGGTCGCCAGCGGGGATCCCCACCGGACGGCGGGGCAGGGGCTGGGCTGGGCTTGGCGGGCGAAGCTGCGGCCGCCAGACGGTGACAGCGGCGGCCATGGCTCCCGCCACGGCGCTGACAGACTGACAGCGGAGCGCCGCTGCTCGCCGCCGCCGTGCCCCCCGCGCAGGGCAGCGCGGGGACGGGCCCAGCGCCCCGCCGGGCTGAGCAGGCGAGGCGAGGTACCCGCTGCCCGGGAGGGCAGGGCAGCGGTTACACCCCCTGAGGCGTACAGGGGATGAGGGGTCCCCGGACGCCCCGCTGCCCGCCGCTCAGAGACTGGGGCGGCACCCCGCGGGCGCGAGCACCAAAGCGGAGGGTGGGATCCGGGGTCCCCGCCGCGCGCCGGTAAGGGGTGGGGAGGTACGCTCCGGTCCTTACCTTCTGCTGGGAGCCGGCGGTGGGACGTGTCCTCCTTCTCCCGCCGCTTCGCCTCGCCTATCCTGTTGCGGCGGGGATCTGTCAGAGGAGCGGGTGCCGCCCGTCGCCACCGGCGCTGCACAGGGGCAGCCCCGGCTCCGGCCGCTGTGGTTGTCGGGTTTGAAAACACTCCTCCCCTCCCCCTCCCCCCCCCCCCCCGCTCTCCCCCTCCCTCCACAGCCTGCGCTGCCGTTGTCGCTCCCCTCCCCCTTCCGCCACCCCCCTTCACTCTCCCCCTCGCCTTCTCTAACGTCGCTACTGGAGTAGCGCTCCGCGGAGCTCCCATTGGCCGCGTCCCGCCCACGTGACCCTGACACAGGACACGGGACGCGGGCGGGCACGGGATGCCGCGAACGTTACACCGGTTGAGGAGCGAAAGGCGGGGTTGGGGGGGGAGGGGGGATAGAGCAACGTCAATGCACCCCTCCTTTCCCCGTCCCGAGGGAGACGGGCACGGACGCGCCTTCCCTCGCTGCTCTGTGGCGGAACGCCCCGTGCCCCGTGCGGTCACGGGCGACGGGGAATAACGGGCTCGCAGTGTGCCAGGGGCGGAGGCGTGAGGGAGGAGGGTGGCAACGGGGGGACGCGAGCAGTGCGCACGCGCCGGAGCGGCCGCGGTCTTGGTCGCGCTCTTGGCCGCAGCCCTTGGAACTTTCTGGAAATGGCGGCGGCCTGGCTGTGCAGCGCCTGGTCGCGGGACAGGGACAGGAGTAAGCAGGTGAGACTTTTCCAACTCCCGCAAGACTGGAGCTGGATTGAAGCTATTGGCGCAATACCCCCTCCTCTCGTCTCGCCCGGGGCGGCCGCCCCCTCCCCGGGGAGGGGTTTTCCAGCAGCGATGGCGCAGTGAGTTTTAACTGCCGGCGCACTGCGCTTGCGCGGTAGGCGCAGCCAGGTGGCGGCTGCGCATCCAAATGAGGCGGGTGCGGCGGGGTACGGGCGCGGGCGATCAAGGAGGGGTTAGCTGACCTCGGTGTGGTGGCCAGCTCTACTGCCTGGCATAGGCACGGGCTGAGAGGAGTGCTGTGTACCGTCAGGCTGCAGTTACAGGGCCCGCGGTTTTGGGAGAAGCTCCGGGACGCAGGTGCGTGTGGCGCGGTGCCGCCGAGCCCGGGCTGGGCGTTCGGGGCACTCGCGTAGGGAGGCTGTGGCAGGGGAGGCCGCCGCGCCTGGTGGCCTGGTCAGTGAGCCCTTCATCCCGCGCTTCGCTACGGCCGGAGGCAGAGTAGCCACCGGTGCCCGCCCGCCGCTCTCCCGGTGCTTCACATCCCAGCGGGTGCAGCCGGTATAGGCAAAGAGCGGCAGGACCTTCTGAGGGGGGGGCATACAGCCCCTCAGCCCGGCACGGCCTACCCTTTGAATCTTGGGCCTGCTTATAATTTTTAAAGAAAAAAAAAACAACCGCAAAACCTATAAATTTTAAGGGTATCTTACCTATACCAGTAAGCCAGATGTGATAGATAGGCATCCAAAAGGGTTACAGAAGTAGACTGACGTTAGACCTAGTGGCAGTGCTAAATACTGGTCATTTGTGAAGGTTTTGCATCTATTTATTAAAATAGTATGTGGTAAGACTTTAAGAATTTGTGTGGTTTTGTACTCGAGGGTTCCCAAATAATAGCGATGGCTTCTGGAAGGTGCTGGAGATAGTAGTATTGTGGCTGTTAGATGTAGTATTTCGAGAAGGCAGCAAAAAACCCTACTACTTGATGAAATCTGATTGCCAGCCACGTTCAGTCTGTTTTTGGATGAGTTTCATCTGCTACTGCGTAGAAAGCAAGAACTCCTTCATATTTACTATGTAAGTCAGAAATGTGAATTTTTCAGAACTAAAAAAATTACTTTGATTAAGGCCATCTAATGGTGTGGACTTCCCCGGTATTCTGATCTCCACGCACCACCACGTTCCAGCATGTGTAGAGAACAGCATTGCAAATCTCAAATATTCCCATGCTGCACAGCAGCTTATTGTTTAGGCAGACTTCTCTCACTTGCTTTCAAAATCTTACTGTACAAATGCTGGTACTAGATCATTTATGCTGTAAAGCAACTGCCCTCGTTCTTACTTGGTTCTGTTAGGATAGCTTGAGTACTGTCAGCTGACCAGGAGCGGGTATGGTGGCAGTCATCACTACATAACAAAGAAGTTGCATTCACTTAATGTTCTTTCATGTCACGTTGATTACAGAGGTCATCACTTGAGGTGGCAAGCAGATTGAAGAGTAGACAGGTTATAGACAGCCAGTGTTAAGTGGAGTAAGAACTATTTCCCAAGGCAGTATAATTTTTTCTCACAGTACCATATAGGGACAATATGAATTCTTTGAAAGGCTGCAGGTGCAGCGCAGCAGTGTAATACTGCATTCTGATCCTAGTGCATCGCACCAGCAGCATGCAGTTCCAGGATTTCAGGGTGTGTTGGTAGACATTCAAAAACCAGCAGCTGAGATAACGAAAGGAAGCTCATGAGCAACACACCTTCTGCAGCAGATGTTAAGATTTGATAATATTACCTGACAGTAACAAAAAAATATGGTTCCTTAAGCCTTTTTTAAGAACTACCATTTGGACTAGTAAAAAGCATCAGTCAGTTAATTGCTAATTGCTATCCCTACATTAGTTTCTTCCTCGTCTCCAGAAGCGCCTCCCTTTTACATAGCACAGCTGCAGAATGCCTTTGTGTAGCTGTGCTGCATTGGTGTCCATAGTAGTTTCCTTTATCTGCCTTCCCTAGTGAAACACTGTGTGTTACCAGCTGTGTGAACAGCACTGGTCTTGGTGAAGACAAACATGCACAGCAGCTGGTTGAACTGTGTCTCTGCTGAATTTAGTCTAGTGATTGAATGACCGAAAATCTGCAGAGTGTCATGCTGATGAAAGCACAGTGCTGTCCTTGGGTAATAGAGATAAGCCAGGTCAGCCCTTGAATGCAGTTGACGTACCGCACAGGTGGAATTGAATTTCATTGCTTCTTCCTATTTAATGACACAACATGGGTCAATATGATATTTTCTAGTGGTGTGAAGGTAATGGAAATCCTTGCCATTATCCAGCATTATCCAAATGAGTAATTTTATCTAGTGGAGCTTCCTATTACTCCAAGCTTTCTTTCATCTTTACCAAAGGAAAGAACAACCACCACTATTCCCAGCCTGGTGGATTCTTTGTGTGCCTTCTGCTTTCATGTTCTAAATCGTATTTCTTTTCCCAAGACAGCTGATTTTTCTTAAAATTTCCTCTAGGTAGTGTTTGTTTTTTTCTTCCTCCCCAGTTAGAGGGCATCTTTAAACTTTTTTTCATGTTTCTATTTGGTAACCCTTTGCTATTGAGGACTGAGAATAATGGAAATTATATCCTGTTAATATTTGTTACCTGCAGCTATTCAAGAATAGAAAAGAGGACTTGGATATATTAATTCTTAACACTATTCTAGACCTCTTCCAAGTGACCACTTTGTTAATCCTCACAGTCCCACATATATTAGCATTGTGAAAATACTTTTGTATATTGTAAACAATTACATGTAATAATTACTGCAGAATATGTATTTCTGGTTGAGGTGTTTGGTTTGAAATATTCAACTTTAACCCTAAAACAACACAAGGTGTGATTTTTTTCTGTAATAATTTATCTTAATATAGTAATTGCCAAATTTTTTTATGTAGAAACTGGGATCATAAAGCCTCATGTAATTGATGAATAAAACAGGGAAGACAACAGAGAAGAGTAATAGTTATGTGGCACTTGGGGATATGGCTCAGTGCTGGACTTGGCAGAGTAGGATTAATGTTTTAACTTGATCCTAAAGGTCTTTTCCAACCTAAAGTGATTCTATGATTTTCATGTACAGATTGAATGAATAGGGGAGAAAAGCAGCACAAGGCAAAAAATTACCGTGTCGAGCTTTACAAATGGGAGGAGTCTGGCATCCTAGAGCTTTTGTATACTTAGAATGGTTTGGGTTGGAAGGGACCTTAAAGATCGTCTAGTTCCAAGGCACCTGCATGGGCAGAGACACCTCCCACTAGATCAGGCTGTTCCGAGCTCTATCCGACCTGGGCTTGAACGCTTCCAGGGATGGAGCTTCCAGAATGTCCCTGGGCAACCCATGCCAGTGTCTCACACTGAATAATTTCGTCCTAATGTCTAACCTAAATCTCCCCTCTCCCGGTTTTAATCCATTATCCCTTGTTCTCTTGCTACATGCCCTAGTAAAAAGTCCCTCCCCCAGGAACAAGGAAGGACATAAGCATAGTAGTACAAATGCTGGGACAAGCAGCTTGGTACTGGCAGTAGAGCAAGGAAACAGGGACAAGGCAAATCGATACAATGACGCTGGGAATGAGAATACCACCAATTGAAATGGGCAAGATGAATCTGGAAGAAAGGGGGGGAAGAAGAAGCTACTGAAAAATCAGCTTGGTATGTAGGAGCAGATGGGGAGCTAGTAAGCACAGATCAAAAGTCATGGTTGGACAGGAATAGGAAAACAAAATGGGAAATGGATGGATAAAGAAATAGGAACTTGAATGAACCTCAGGAGGCTTGGATAGTCTAGGTCAGGTGAACAGAGGATATAAATCAAGATGAGGGGAACTTTCCAATGACCAGGAAAACCACTACTGTTATGCTTATATTTAAGACATGTAGAGACAAGAAGCCAAGGAACTAAAGGCTGCTCAACCTCATCTAACCTCAGTTCCTGGAAAGACAATAGAGTGTATCCTCTTAGAATCTATAATCAAACCTATAAGCAATCGAGGGAATCAGGAAGAGCCAATGTGGGTTTTGCAACAGACAAATCAATTCTCTAGTGTTCAGAATGCACTCTCTGATAAAACAGCTACCTTTGTGGATGAGGACAGAATGATGAATGCAGCATACTTTGAAATTATCAAGGCTTCTGACACCATCCCCTACTCAGTAACAAGCAGAGTACAGTGGGACCAGTTGTTTCAATCTTCAGTTGACCAATCTTCATCATTATCCTGGATGATGAGGCAGAGAACCTGTAGATGACATCAAATCTGTAGCGATGCCCAACATACTGAGCACTGGGGCTTCTATCAAGAGGACACTTATAACTTGAGCACTAGGCTATGCAAAAGATCAGGAAGCTCAAGTTTCAAACTTCATAGGTCTAAAACTGCTTCCCTGCAACACAATTATGCAGTCCCATCAGTTTTGCAGTTACATACAAAACCATAAATAATTGTAGCACAATAGTTCCATAATGAATGCAAACCCCTCATTTATATTCAATGTATACTTCAAAAGTAGTTGCCTGCTTTCATACGAGGTTAGAATGAGATAATCCTATATGGACTAGAATACAACTTTGTTGTTACAGTAGAGCAAACAGCTCAGTTACAGACTGGTGTATTAAAATGAGTCTGTGCATCAAAATGTAATATGCTGCTCTGTCTCATTTTATGTCTCTAGAGAAGTGCCACATAGTGCCAGATGTCTGGCCTGCTACAAAGCACGTGGCTATGACAAACAGTGGAGTGACCTTTCAGAAGAGCATTCAGCAACTTGAAATTACAGGTATTTCAATCCATGTACTGTTTTCTCATATGCAGTGTTCTGTGCCACTTACATACAATATTTTTTTAATGGTTATTGGGTGACTGCTTCACACATGACTTGTATTTATCAAATTTACTTTTCCATTTGTATGAAATGCACTGATTTTGTTTGATAAATTTAGTAATGTAGAAGGGATAGCAAGTTTTACATAAAAATGATACCTGTATCTTTTGCTTTCAGAAATACCAACATGAACATCACTTACTCAACAATACATCAAGGAACTTCACAGAGCCTACTGACATAAAGGTGGGGCTCAAACAGACTATATGAGATAATCATGATGCAGGGAGATCTGTAGATACAAGATTTGACTCAGAAGAAGAATAGTTTAGGGAAGCACTGTTGATCAGAATACAAAAAAGAAATATAAAAAAAAAAATTAAGCTCCATCTATCACATTAATTGTAATAAGAATGGCAGATTTTAGAAGATGCAGACACAGTATGGTCTCAGGTGACCAACGTTCACTTTTCCTAATTTATGTTCAAATATATGTGTACACATATAAAGCATTTGCCAGATTTTACAAGCATATGTGTTAAGTGTCAATATGCATTAAAATTTTTAAAAAGTGACCTCACAAACTTTTTTCTATCAGGAGAAGCCTCAATTTCATACAGATTAGTTCTTAAAAGTAGCTGATATACAGCAGTAATGTCAAAAAAGTATCTGTGAATCAAGTAACTAGTTTCATATATTAAACTTGGGCAGGTATTAAACTGTTCTGGTATATTCTGTCTCCTCCCAACTGAATAAATTTGTACAGGAAGTGGTTTCTTGTTGCTGTTCATTCTTTTAGTAGAGCACTACTGCTATTTTGGGGGGGGGGGGGGGTGTTGTAACATGGTAAAAAATATCATTTTTTACATTCTTCCTGGTCATTTAATAGTAGCAAGAAGAATTAGGCTCAAGAAGAACCTTCTGATTTAATCTACCAGCTTTTGCTTTTTTTTTCTTTTTTAACATAACACCGGATCACCTTTCCTGTTCGTTTTTTTTTGTTGTTTTACATTGCAATTAAAAGTAATACAGAATTAAGTTTTGTTAGATAATCTCCTTTCAACTTGTTTACTTGTGCATTTGCCAGTTTAGTCAGTTTTCTTGCTTCTTCAAAGAACCTCAGAAAAAATGGAAAGAATTTTCAATGACAGATCAAAAGATGCAACTTTAACTCTCAGTGATCTTAAGTGGACTCTTTCAGTGAGTCACTTTACAGTTTACAGAACCACTTATAATCTAGAATTATGATTATTGTTTGCAGTAGTTAAAACCATGGTGAGTTAGATATTCTAATTGCTGCTACTTTCTTAATTTAAAAAAGTATTAGAATGTACATAATTTTACTGAGATTAAAGTTACTTTATTATATTCAGACAGTTTATCTTGTATTACAAAAAATCCTTAGAGGTCAGCACGAACTCCAAAACCTGGTCCTTTGGGTGGTTCAGTCAGAGAAGTAAGGCCACCAGCTGGCTCACAAGAAAAACGTCCGCTCCTGAAAAATGAAAGCAGTTTTATTCATTGCTGGTACTGTTATAACCTCAGGTACTGTTTCATCAGTGCATAGAAGACAACTACAATCTGAACTAAGGCTGCAGCCACTTATTTTCTTTTCATTCTTCTTATTCATCCTTCACAAATGTGTGATGCTACTCTTAAATCAAAAGGATTCCAAATTCTAGTAGTGACAAATAGTTTCATAACTGAAATGCAAGGTAAGACCACTATTTTATTTATTTATAGGTTGGCCAGACAAAAGTGATGTTGATCGCAGTCATACCAAAGGCAGTATCCAATTTTATCACATTTTTGTTAAAGATACTTCCCTGTGTTTAGAAACTGTTTTAAGATTTTAAGAAACAATATTTAAGAAACAACAGGTAACACCCAAGTCAAATTAATTCTTCCATTCACACAAACATAGCTGTAGTTGGGCTAACAAAGAACTGTGGGAAATCATAGATAAGAAAAGTTCAGAAATAGCAAGTTTGTGAAAGGGTTATCTTTCTCATTTTTGCCAGAAATTGAGAAAACCCAAACAACCAGCACGCACTCGTTGATTTACATGATCTAGACAGTAATCCAACAGGTGATACCATTCCCGTATTAGGTCTTAAGACAAATCAGAATAGACGTTTTCATGTTTCATGCTCCCCTCTGGTCAGCCATCAAGAACATGAAAGTTCTTCCCAACTCCTTTTGTCTTTGAATATATAGAAAGGCACTAAATGCATGCCATTCTGTTCAGTAAATTAATACTTTTTAGCTGTAGGTTGGGAACTCAAATCACTGGAGCAGGAATTTAGTTTCTCAAAAGGAATAGCCTTCAAGAAGTGAGCCATTTATTATGCAATTATAGCATACCGTGGGCCAGGTTTGGGAACTTTGCCAGCCTTTAGCTCATCAATTATGTCTTCAATATCTTTGGGTGTCAAGTCTTCCTGTAAATAAAACAAACAAGTCATCAACAAAACAGAAAAAATCAGCAATAATGCTATTTGCAACATTTAAAATTCATCAGATAGAGGCTTTCTTAGGTGTGATCCCAGCATTTGTAGTTTCAATCCTGTCCATTAAAACACATACTGTTCCAAAGAATTTGAAAAATGAAAAAGCATACTGTCATTTTAACATATTTTTTGTTTTACATACAGTTGCAGAAATTACAACAAAAATAACTATGTTGATGCAGGTCATCTGTAACATGGGTTTGTGTTTCCAGCTTCCTTGCTATGTTAAGTGAGCTGGATCGCTGCCTACCTGCTGTGTGTGTGCCACTGCACATACTGCAAAAACGGTGTCAGCTGTTACAAAAAAAATTGCGTGTACAGTACAAGTTCAAGTTCTCAAAAACTTAATCAGACTGTGATAACAAAATATTTAAAACCAAGTTTTTTTAAAAACCTGGATTCAGTCAATACATTAATTCCTTTGGTCTGACGGCATCAGCATCCAATTGAGCCATAATTCAGAAGACTAAAAGTTCAAAAAGTGTTAAATATACCTGCACTTCCCAACAGACTGCTTTAAAGTGTTTTGAGATGCTCATCAAATACCTATTTAAAAATGCCAGATTTATGGGTAGACAGACCACTAACACAAAAATGCATCACCCCACTTGTGTAAATCTAGACAGTAACTGAAAGGAAAAATACACAGAAGCTGTGATACAGATGAACTGTTCTCAGAAGAGGCCAAGAAACTAAGATGCTCTAGGTTATACATTGTCCCTGCCAATAGGAATTTGAAGAACTGACCAAAACTTCCAAACCTTAAACCAGTGAAAGTACAGGTAACACAAAGTTTAGTATTTTGAAAGGGAATGTACTACTCACATAGTAATTGTCATTTATTTGTACCATCGGTGCATTTACACAAGCACCTAAACATTCCACTTCTATCAGCGTGAAGAGTTTATCAGGTGTTGTCTCCCCAACTTTGATACCTAAACCAATAAAGAATATTAGGTTCAGCAATGGTTAAACAGGATCAGTAAAGCCCAAGTACTCTATATCTTCTCAATTATTTGTATTTTGGCCTTAAAAAACATTTGCATAGTTAAATTCACTTACATGAGTCCAAAATGTTTCCATTAAACAGAAGACTAATAAACTGTGAAGTCAGTTTTCACATACATTTTTGAGACCTCATTTACAGTTTTACAGGTATGCTTTACTGAAAAATAACCATGAAATGACAATTTTAAGAACAGCTCTACTCAGGAGCAGTTTTTATTAAGCAATAAAATAGAATGGAAAAATAGGGAAAACATAGCTTTCATGTGCTGATATGAAATGCATGAATATACAGTGTCGAGTATTAAATTCCCAAATTAACCAAGATCCAAGTATTAACACTGTTAGCTACAAGTTCATAAATAATTTTCAAGTTTATACACAAAGGCGTATTTCCTGAACCAACTCTGCACACATACTTAGCTTCCATGACACATTATTGTTTTAGTAATATAAATACAGACCTTCCCCAGAGGGCAGGTTAGCCAAAAATAACATCTCAGAGTCTTATCTCAACAAAATACTCCATGGAAAGAGAATGCTGAAAAGCAGTTTTCCTCCATAGTTATTAGAAGTGGGGGAGAACTAATAAAAATCTAAGTAAGGCCTGTGTCTCAGTAAGAGCTACATAATCATCCTTAATGCTTTCATTTCTCAAACTAAGTGTTTCATTTAAAATTAAGCTATTTTTCTTTAACAAACTAATTGAATATGCCTTTTCCAGACAACAGAATATATGAAATGCAAGACAGTAAGAGCTGTTCTGCAGCTCTTATCACAGTGGTTCTTAGGAAATGTTAGCAGAGCTTGTGATTTCATAGAAGGGGAAGAGCTGTTGGTTGCTGATCTCTCTTCTCCCCATAACCAGCCAACAAGGAAGAAAAAAACAAAAAACAGTGCACACGCAAAACCCTCAAGTTCTCCCTTCTCATATGATGCAGCGCTCTTGATTTACTTTTTTTCATGGAAAATTCCTAAGGTATGTAAAGGTATCATATTTGCCATCCAGAGGGACCCTGACAGGCAAGAAAGGTAGGCCCGTGCAAACCTCGAAGTTCAACAAGGCGAAATGCAAAGTCCTGCACCAGGGTAGGAGCAATGAGTGGATGGAGAGCAGCCCTGAGGAGAAGGGCTTATGGATGTTGGTTGATGAAAAAGTATGAGCTGGCAAAGTACACCTGCAGCCCAGGATGCAGCTGGCTTTCTGGGCTGCATCAAAAGAAGCATGACCAGCAGGTTGAGGGACATGATTCTACCCCTATACTCTGTTCTCATGAAACCCCACCTGGATTACCGTGTCCAGTTCTGGCGTCCCCAGCATAAAAAAGACACGGACCTCCTCCAGTGGGCCCAGAGGAGGGCCCCAAAGATGATCAGAGGGCTGCAGCATCTCTCCTATGAAGACAGGCTGAGAGAGTTGGGGTTGTTCAGCCTGGAGAAGAGAAGGCTCCAGGGAGACCTTACAGCAGCCTTCCAGTACCTGAAGTGTTCTACAGAAAAGCTGGGGGGGTACTTCTTACAAAGGCTTGTAGTGATAGGACAAGGGGGAAGAGTTTCAAACTGAAGGAGAGTAGATTTAGATTAGATATTAGGAAGAAATTCTTTCCTGTGAAGGTGGTGAGACACTGGAACAGGTTGGCCAGGGAAGCTGTGGATGCCCCCTCCCTGGAAGTGTTCAAGGCCAAGTTGGATGGGGCTCTGAGCAACCTGGTATCCCTGCCCATGCAGGGGGTTGGAACTAGATGATCTTAAAGCTCCCTTCCAACCCAAACCATTCTATGATTCTGTCACCTCGCTTAAGTAAAAAAAAACCACAAAAACAGAACAACAAACCCTCAAACAACTTTCATATAGTATATACCTTAAAAATCTTATTTTGCATATTAAAAAGGGCCATAGCATTCAGAGTCCTCTCCTGTATATGGGATTTGGCTTATGTTCTCAGTCCAAGGGCCGTATTAGTATATCGCATTTCCTGCCAAATTCCCTTTATAATCACTTTAAGACCACTAAATGGGACTCTGGACAATGACCTTTTCTGCTCTACTGAAATCATTAAAAATAAAGAATAAATGCCAAATTGGAACTTTATAGTGTTTACTGGCTATTCTCCAATGATTATATTTTCAATACTATTGCTTTGTCCCCACGATATGAAAAATTTTACTTCAGTATCATTAAACAACAGCAAAAAAATTACAAGAAGTGTATTACAAATTCTTGTCATACCAAGTTTCTTCTTAATGGCTTCTAAAATACTATCAGAGTCTCGCAGCATGCAAGGCGTGGTAGTGCAGACCTGAATATGGTATTTCCCAACAGGTTTGCGATTATACATTGTATAGAAGGTTGCTACTTCATACACTCTCATGGGAGGCATTTCTAAAATTTCAGCAACCTGTAACAAGGGGAAAACAGACACTATTTGAATCCTCACAGGGCATCAGTAAAACCATTTAACAAACCATTTCAATGAAGTCACCTATCCTCTGTCTACAGTGAAGGGTAAGTAAGAAGGAGATGGGTATCAAAGCACAACTGTATTCAAGTGCCAAGAAAACACACCCGAATTACTCTGATTGAGTTACCCTGCTTGAGCATGAATTGCACTAAGCCATGGAAGGATTAGCACAGCGAGGAGCTCAAGTCCATTCCCTCCAGCATCTAGCACCACACACAAGCAGATGCAAGGAGTCAGCTGGGTTCCAGCTTTCACTGTCAGCTTCAGCTAATACTGCACTTGTGCTCTTTTGCTGTGTGAATCCACATCTGCCCACACTAACTAAGCTTTTTGGCTTACAGGCTGGTACTATGCTTGCCTAATTCACATACAGCAGGTCTGTCTCAGGTTCTGTGACACACAAGGGCTGGCCTTAGAAACACCAGTGCTACATTTGCAGATTGGCACCACAGCTAAGAAATAGAGAGTGAAGTAGGTTCTCCATGGAGCCAATTCTGGTGCAAGTATCCCTGACCTCATTAACCTGGAACCCTGGCTTAGGTTGAGAATTGGCTCCATTTTCAAAAGCATAACTTTTCATGTTCCAGTCTTTATAGTAGGCAAATAACAAACCATGGAAAGTATTTGTTCACTTAAAAATTCCAAGATCATTTTAAATATAAATCTGAATCTTAAGAGTAGATATTTTCCCATTCAATATTAATGGAAGTTTGAGGCTTTATGCTACACTGTAGAAACAGTAACAAATAAAATTTGCCCTTCTCTAAATACGCACTTTAACTCCTTCAGTAATTTCCGTAATGCTCACAATCCTCACTTAGCATATCTTGATTGAATTTAAAACTATTCACTTTAAAGCTGATATGTCAGATTCTAACACAAAATATGATAGATCTACTTATATGAATATAAACCACAATTTTTTATTTCTTGGTATTTGATTACTGTTATGCAGCCTATCACTTTGGAGCAGTGTAGTTGCTTGCTTCCTTATTTTGAAACTATTTTAATAAATAATCTGGCAAGTTTTCCAGGTACTTGGCTGTGAGGCATTATAAAATACTAATAACACATACTACACTAACACTGGTTTGCAGAAGTCTTTACAGGCCTAGAGATTAAGTACAATCTTGGCAAAGTGTGTAATGCCACTAATCTGAGAGGAGAAAAAACCACCATTCTTATCTTTTTTCTTTCTCCAAGTTCAGCAGCAAAAAAAAAAAGTTCCTGTTCATACTTCCAGGATAATTCTGGAAAAAGAGCCTATCTAAATAGCTCATTTTTGTTTTGTTCTGTCTCTACTTTCTAGCAATGACCTAACATTATGTAAACAACAAAGCCCTGAAATTTCTGCATTAATTTTTTCCCTTATTTTTTAAAATGTAATCTCATAGGGAATTCTCACAATTCTGTGCTACATGTAAATTCCCCTGTTAGTAAGCTTTGATACATAAATGCTAATATTCTAATGAGATTTAAAGACAACAGTAAAATCATGCCTGAAAGAGAATGAAGTACTAAATACCTTGTTCATAGCTGATATGGGCAACCATCCATGCTGTCTTTGGGCCAAATCTAGTACTGCCATGACAGCTGCAGACTTGTGTCCCCCTGGGTAGTTATTTATGATTGCTTCTATTCGCTTTTTAAAGGGAAAGAGGAAAAAAAAAAAATCAGTACTGATCTAAAGACAACAACTTAAAGTATACTTAACAATTTTTGCCTGCATACCTTCTGGTTTTCAGGTGTGAACTCAAATGGAGTATTTGGATTATTTTCAGGACTATCTCTGTGCTTCAGGAAAAGAAAAAGAAAACATGTAAAAATAGGGTTGTCAGGAAATAGTTCAGGACAAATTTACTGTTATAAAATTTCTTCTCATTAGACAGTTACAGTTGAGTTGCTTGAATAAAACTGATACATTCCAGATAAAAATTTTATGTACTCAATCATAAATTAATTATCTCTGTAGATGTTATAAAAAATATAAGTATTTCATCACTCCTAAAAATAATTACTTATTCCTCTTATTTCCTATTAAAAAATATTTCTTGATGAACATGCTGTTGTTATAAAAATATACTTCTTAACACTGTTAATACATTTTGGCAATTATGTTCAAACTCATCACAGGCATATTAATAATTTTCTGGTTAACACCTTAATAACCAACAACGAACTAAAACAGCTGCCCATTTTTTCCTTTTTCATGAGACATTAACTATAAATATATAACTAATATGTTTGCACATTCAAACACAGATTAACCCATTTTAACATATCCTTTTGATTTGTAATGGATTTCAACATTTTAATTGTAGATACAATTCCAAAATAGAATGAAAGAAGCAGAATTCTTAGTATTTCCAAAATAAGGTATTTATAATATTTTTAAGGTGGTCTTCTAGGGAAACATCAAATTTAAATTAGTACTTTTGTTTTCAGAAAATACAAATTTGGAAGGCTTGAAGAAAGTGAGATTATCCTGTAATAAAAATCTTAGTTCTAACAAAAATTCTTGTCCACCAGAAAAACTTCCTGCATAAAATTTTCAGTTATCTCTGAGCAGCTCATCATGATATCCTTGAGATACTCATAGCTAAATTTCATTCCAAACTTTATACAGTTATCATATTGAGAAAGTTTCAAATTAAATGTAGAGTTTGGGGGAAAATGCAAGTTATACCTTGAGGCTTGATATTAAACGTAATTCACAAGCAGTTAATAAAGCTTTTAAAGTATATTTAAGTGAAAGAACCCCACTCCACTGACTTTCACCTTGATATTTTTTTCAAGTAACCTAGAGTGATTTTGCAGTTTCCACATTGCATTCTTAATAAGCACCAAAGGTTTTAATGAAAAATCTTAGTACGTAAGTGTCCTGCAGTATTAAAAGACTGTCATCAGTGCAAACCTTAAAATATGTATGGTCCTTAGCTATTTCTGGATTTAGACATTTTTATACAGAAATATCAAAAGGTCAAATACTTAACTTCAATTACACCTGTTGGTCTAGTGAGAGATTCCCTTTGCTTATCATGTCCATACCTTGGAGCAGACAGTACTAGTGCCATCAATTTGAAAGCATGTACCCCTACTACAGTTACAAATCAAATACAAAACTACAATCAATATATACTTCACCACCATGGATGACTTTGCCCTAATAACAGGAATGAGAAAACATTAATAACAAAACAAATAACAGGAAAGAGAACCAATTCCCTTTGGGCACACTAATATTTTATCAAGTATTAATTTATTGCATATTGTGTGGTCTACAAGACAACATAAAACAGCTTTTAGGAACACAACTGCTACAATTTTAGGCTGACCATTCCAGATAAACGATTTGACTCTTCATATGCAGTGTTGGTGAGGGTTTTGCACCAGTTTTAATGGAAGTTCTCAAAAAGAGGCTGATGGAGGAAAAACTGATAGGAAATACTGAGCAACTTTTTTCCCCCCTTACAGACCTCTTCTATGTCTTAGTTGCACAGATCAAATCCATGAGTCATGATTAAGTATTTCCACAACTTAACTTTTCCTTCTCAGATGTTCATGCCTGTTTTATTTCAGGCTGCTATTTTGGCTTCCACAGCTATTTTATCCAGTTACAATTATACTTATTTGCAACAGAAATTGAGATCAAGTACATTTGATTTATTAAAATCTCCCTCTTTGTCTAAAACAGCTGTCCTTTTCAGTGTACCATCTCTATGCTGATATCTTAAATACCCTACATGTGAAGAGGAATAATAAAGGCTATCTGAAGCTACAGTTTGCCACACTGTCAGCTCTGTGCAGCAAGGCTCCAAGATACAATGTAAAAGCTACTGCACAGGTGAACACTAAGTAAGATTATGTCACCTTTTTTCTGTTTTCCGTTTTCCTAAAGGGGCTTTATCTAATTCTGTGTTGTGGAGACTTTGATAGTTTTCATTGAGAGCTTACAGAGTTCTAGGCCTACTGAGCTGTTAGGAATTTGTCAATCACATGTTCCCTAGTCTTCCATTTGTTTTATGATGCACCATTTATCTGAAACTTATATGAGCTCATTTGCTCCTATATTATATGGGTACATTTCTGCCTTTTTTTTTAGCATATAGATTCTGCAGAGCAAGCTCAGTTAAAGACACAGTATTGTTAAAATGCATAGTGGTACAGGTTGGAAGGGTCCTCTGGAGGGAGGTCATCTGGGCTGAACCCTCCTGCTCAAGCGGAGCCACACAGAGGTAGCTGCCCAGGACCATGTCCAGATGGCATCTTCTGAGTATCTCCAGGGTGGGAGACTCCATAACATCTCTGGGCAGTCTTTAGTCACCCTCACAGTAAATAAATGTTTCCTGATGTTCTCCGAGGCCATTCCCTCTGCTCCTGTCACTGCACACAACTAGAAAGAGCCTGGTTCCATCCTCTTTACACCCTCCCTTCAGGAATTTATAGACATTGGCAAGATCCCTCCTCCTCCAGTCTTCTCAACAGTCCCAGCTCTCTCAGCCTTTCTTTATATAACAGATACTCATAAAAAGAAAGCAGCATATTAAGGCTTCCTCCATACACAAACTAAGTACAATTGTGTCTGTACCAACTACCCCAGTTTGTTAAAAAGCAAGGTCAAACTTCATCCACACTTTTTCCTCCCCAGTTCCCTTTTCATGCTTCCCAGTTTTACACAGTATGTTTTCATTCCATGCAAGCTTGACTGTATCAGTGTTTTGTATTGCAGCATTCAGCCTAACCTACTTACAAGTGTGAACAACTGCAGTGTGAAGGCCTAGCCAAGCCCCACTATCTCCACAGATGATGGTACTCTCCCATGGAGAGTGCTAAGGCTGCTGAATGTTCAAGTCACATTCTTTCTGCTACACCAGTCTGGGCCATTTTATTACTCTTTTTCAGTGATCTAATCATCTTTCTTAACAGAGAGAAATAATAAAGAGAGCTGAAGAATTACAATAGAATAACTAGAATAACTTAGCTTTCATGTATACTGCAAAAAAGTTGGCCTGAAACTTGACCTATGCCCTGTGGTAAACATCAGACCAAAACACTGTAACCCAAAATGAGAGAACTATGTGGTCTGAAGGGGAAAAGAAGTTTAAAGCAACAAGTTGTTAAGAGTCCAAATCACATCAGGAACAAAAAAATTTATTATTTCTCCTCCAAGGGGAAAGTACCCTTCATTCACTATTCCAGCAGAACTCAGGACATAAACCTCTCAAATTAAGAATGCTGGAAGTGCTCTCAGACTCAAGTATTTCACTGACAGTCTTCACAAGTAACTAAAATTATAATGTAACAGTTACCTAACTTTCTGTACTGAACCTCTGTGCAGCCCTACAACAAAGCCCACACCAGGGCAGTTGATGTGTTAAGGAAACTCAGTCCATGTATTGAAAACCGAAGTAGAAGAGTTAAGTTTTAGCTATTAAGGAAGCTAAAGACAGGTAAAAGTCAAAGACAGAGAAGGCATGTTTAAAGAAAGGTAACTATTGTGAATGAAAAGATCTTAGAAGTCAGGCCTTCCCCAGCTATCAGAAATATGATAGATTTGGAGCAGCTCTCTTACGTTACTGCAGGCAAACAATCACTAGTTTTAAACTTGATACACTCTTTCTGAAAGTGTGATATAGCTGTCTATGATGGCACCAGACTGAGTTTAATGGTAAAGAAAGTATCTTCTTGGCTGTTTCAGAATAAAAAGGAGTTTCAGTGGAAGTTATTATTTCTGTATGTTTCTGATAACATGTAATAAAAAATTGCATGAAAAAATTCTAGGATACAAGGGCGTGCAATCAGCACTGCCTTTTAATACCAGATTTAAGACAACCAGGTCCCCTGCCAGCATGTCCCCTGCCATTACAAAACAAATGTAATGTGTGCAGTTCCCTTCCTCACATCCTCACATACAGATTACCTATATGAAAAGTGCAACAAGAAGCACCAATATGCTTTGCAAAACAAAATCAAGACGTTTGAGTGTAAACTGACATGCAAAGAGGATGACCACAACAGGTTAATCACAGATAAGCCTACTATTCCTCCACAGTTTTTAACAAACTTTGGCACTTCATCTGCTTGTAGTACCCCAGAAAAACTAAGACTTTTTTTAAAATTTTGGGTTTTTTTTCCCCCCCTACAGAAATCTAGGAGAGAAAAAGTCTCATTTTCTGATTGTGAACAAACACCTAGTGTTGTTTAAAATTCCTTCAGCTCAACTCAGTGGAAGAATTTCCCTTGAAATCTGCTGTGTTTAATATCTGAAATTTATTCTGAAGGTTTTTAGTTGTAGTTAAAGCAATTACACACACAATGACATCCAACTACCTTGTTCCCATTGCATTTTACTTCATAAAAGAACAAATATTACCCTATTAAACAAACAAACAAAACTTCCAAAAAAAACCCAACCCCATATAACAAACCACCATGCAAACAGTTTCCTATGCTCTGCTAGCAAAAAATTATGCTTTGGAATAAAAATAAAAGGAACGAATGACGCTATTAAATAAAATCATAGAATCATAGAATCCTAGGGGTTGGAAGGGACCTCGAAAGATCATCTAGTCCAATCCCCCCTGCCAGAGCAGGGTCACCTAGAGCACATCACATAGGAACGCATCCAGGTGGGTTTTGAATGCCTCCAGTGAAGGAGACTCCACAACCTCTCTGGGGAGCCTGTTCCAGTGCTCTGTCACTCTTACAGTAAAAAAATTTTTTCAGATATTCACCTTGAACCTCCTATGCTCCAATTTACACCCATTACTCCTTCTCCTATCACTGGTCATCACTGAGAAGAGCCTAACTCCATCTCCCTGACACTCACCCCTTACATATTTGTAAACATTGATGAGGTCACCCCTCAGCCTCCTTTTTTCCAAGCTAAAGAGACCCAGCTCCCTCAGCCTTTCCTCATAAGGGAGATGTTCCACTCCCTTAATCATCTTTGTGGCTCTGCGCTGGACTCTTTCAAGCAGTTCCCTGTCCTTCTTGAACTGAGGGGCCCAGAACTGGACACAATACTCCAGTGCCTCACCAATGCAGAATAGAGGGGAGGAGAACCTCTCTTGACCCACTAACCACACCCTTTCTAATGCACCCCAGGATGCTATTGGCCTTCTTGGCCACAAGGGCACATTGCTGGCTCATGGTCATCCTCCTGTCTACCAGGACCCCCAGGTCTCTTTCACCTGCACTACTCTCCAGCAGGTCAGCCCCCAACCTATACTGGGACATCGCGTTGTTCTTCCCCAAATGCAAAACTCTACACTTCCCCTTGTTGAATTTCATCATGTTTCTCCCCGCCCAACTCTCCAGCCTGTCTAAGTCTCTCTGAATGGCAGCACAGCCTTCTGGTGTGTCAGCCACTCCTCCCAGCTTAGTGTCATCAGCAAACTTGCTGAGGGTACATTCTATACCCTCATCCAGGTTGCTGATGAAGATGTTGAACAACATCGGTCCCAGTACCGACCCCTGAGGGACTCCACTAGTCACACACTTCCAACCAGATTCTGCCCCATTGACTACAACTCTCTGACTCCTTCCCATCAACCAGTTCCTGATCCACCTCACTACCTGATCACCAAACCCATACCTGATCAACTTATCTACAAGGATGCTGTGGGAGACGGTGTCAAATGCCTTACTGAAATCCAGATAAACCACATCTACCGCTCTACCATCATCTATCCACCTAGTAATTTCCTCATAGAAGGCTATGAGGTTAGTCAAACATGATTTACCCTTGATAAAACCATGCTGACTGCTCTTGATGACCCCCATGTCCTTGATATGCCTAGAGATAGAGACAAGAACAAGTTGTTCCATCGCCTTTCCAGGGATGGAGGTGAGGCTGACCGGTCTATAGTTACCCGGGTCCTCCTTCTTGCCCTTCTTGTAGACTGGTGTGACATTTGCTGTCCTCCAGTCCTCAGGCACCTCTCCTGTTACCCATGACTTACCGAAGATGATGGAGAGTGGCCTAGCAATGACCTCCGACAGCTCCCTCAGCACCCTTGGATGCATTCCATCTGGACCCATCGATTTATGGATGTCCAGATTACTCAACTGATCCCTAACCCAATCCTCATCTACTATGTCAAACTCCTCATCTATCTTGACTACTTCTGGGGCTATATGAATCTGGGGCTCATGGGGAAATCCTGCAGGAGTAAAGACAGAGTCAAAGAAGGCGTTCAGCACCTCTGCCTTCTTTATATCCTCTGTCACCAGGGCTCCCACCTCATTCAACAGCTGGATTATCACAAATAGTTAACTAAACCACAAAACTTATTTTCTACTTCCCTCTATTTTCAGACTTCTCCCTCCAGCAAATAATTTAAGCAGTTACATGAAAATGCCTAGAGATTTTACAAAGCCATCTAACTTTCATGCCAGACACCAACATCCACTAGAGTGCCAAAGACACCTTTTGCCTGCCTTCACCAACCTCAAACTACACTTGAAGTTTCCTAAACTGTCAGCCTACAGCATTTCCTCTATTCCTTGAATACCAGCTCTCACTCCATAAATCATTGATGACTGCTCAGGTTTCTAGAAAAGCATGCTAAGCATGTACTGTAATCCCATTAACTTCACCTTATGAGAAAAGCTATAGAGACAACTGCAGAAAGGTAACAACAACAACAAAAAATCTGTCCAAAAACGCTGAGCACTTGCTTTCAACAAAGCAGTCAATTCTCTAGTGAAGTGCTGATTTCCACTAAATGTTGGAACAATACCACATTACTCAGCTGTTGAATTGTAGTCTAGATAAAGCTCTGAATGGAGCAAAATGGGACAGCATACACCTCACTGAGATGCTGCAGGTCCTCTTCAGAGGTAGACAGACAACACTTCTGCTTTACACATTTAAACGTGAGGACTTTTTTTTTTTGCAACTATTTGTACATGTGAAGGTAATATGTAATCAGTTGGACATTATGATCTGAAAGGTCTTCTCCAACCTAAATGATTCTATGATTCCAATGGCCTCAATTATGAATCATTATGCAATGTGCTATATGACATATAATATGAAAAAGAACTGCTAGCGAACAGGGCTGACCTGGATCTAAGGGTAATTCTGTGGCAAATTTTAGAAATCAAGAAATTGTGCCTGCAAAAGGTTTCACAAGCTTCAATTACAAATTCAATTAACTTCAATTAAAAAAAGAAAACAAGAACTGTTTTATAACGAAGTTTAAACAAAGTCTCATCTGCAGTCACACACAAATTGTGCTAGTACCAACATTATTATTAATAAACAAGAGTTTTCATTATATAAGAAACACCAAGACAAAAAAAAACCTTTTGATACTCCGCTGCCATTTTAATAAAAACTTCTACTGAAAAACCACTTATTTTTAAATTCCAGCATGCTTCTATACCAAGTACTGCCCATCAGAATCTTTTAGGCAGATTAAAAGAATTCTATGCCAAACTCTTCTTACACGTCCCCCTTCCAGTAAGATAGAAAATTACTTACCACAAATAAGGCTCCTCCACTGGCATTGCGCACTGCTGTTCTATGTGAGTATTGGATTTGTCTTATCTATAAATAAAATTAAGTAGATAGAATTAATGGTTAATAATTTACATAACTCCTAGAGACTGCTTTCAGAATCAGCTCTATTCCTATTTTAATTGTAAGCCATTAATTCTAATGTCATCATTAATAGTTTGAATTAAGTCAAAAGACTATTATGGGCTCTCCTGTACTACTGGGAGAGCACACCTCTTAACTCTTCTTGACATTTCAGACAATATAGAAGTTAAAGGATTTAACTTCAAACATACAATACTCTCCCACAGCTTACTCTAACTGCCTTGAATACAAATTCTCATAAAATATTTAATGAAGAATATTAGCATGTCCTTTGTAGCATGTCCTTTAAAGTTTGCAGAAACTAACATTAATGAAGTTCTTCTCTAGTAAGCATTGACATGCTGCTTCAGTTTTTACCTAACTTAACAGTGAGATCAGACATAAGAAAACAAAGTTAAGAGCCTGAAATATCAACTGGACATAAATCATGTATGCAAGTTGTGTTCATATGTTCTTTGTAGTTTCTGTCAGTATCCACCATGCTGAAACAGATCAAGATTGCTAGATTATGGCCCATATTACTAAAATCATATTGTCATAAGCATTTACTTAAAATTATTTTTCTATCAATTTAATATTAATTTTTATATTGAAATCTAGACCTATTTTGAGACTTATTCCAGTAGGAGAAGTATAGTATATTTAAAAACAAAATCCCCCATTAACTACTTAATTTGTGAGATTTCAAGTGGATCAGCATCAAACTAGCAAAGATACAGGCATGAGGTCAGATCTAAAATCCAAGATTAAGTGCCAAGGAACTACAGTCCCTACTCTTCTGTAAGAGGAACCTAATCAGCTCATTCTTTTCAGGAGCAGATCATGTAGTTTCACCTGCAATGTAGTTTCATGCTCTGGCTGCAGTCTTTCCCTGTCATGTGATCAGTCCTTCCAGGAAGCACTGTATTTACTATGCAGTTGTGTGTTTTACGTAGTATGCACCCATCTCCTCTTTGCTCTCCACTTCTGGCTCATCTGAAAGCCAGGAAAGCAAGTATCTCCTGCTGTTCTGTGTCAGAGGCCAAAATGAACTCTGGGATACATGGACAACTCTGTGGACTGCAGATCGTTCCCGAGTGCCATCTTTCCCATGTCAGTCTTTATAAACTGATCCCAAGCAAATCAAATGAACTGCACCGGCATACCACTTTAAGTGCCCTCTGGGAACCAGACATGTAAATTCAGACAAAAGACTAAAAAGTCTAAGTAGAGCAAGCAAATACAACTTAAATTCTGCAAACAATGCTGAAAGGAGCGCATAAATAAGGAACTGATATTCTGGTGTAAACCCTAAGTAAATACAGCACATAGGCAATCTGGGCGCTGAAAGGACCACCACCACATCGCAAGCTTCAGATTTCTAACGGCAAGAGGCAGTCTTCAAAAAGAAGCACTTCACTCGAAAACGCTTGATTCTATCCCAATATATTGTACTGTTTCCAAGAGCCTATACATTTCAGACTTTTAAGAAGAAATGGGATGCGACCCCATTTTTTTGCACTGGTCTACAAGATTTCAATTAGTGCAAAGAGTTGACTCAGGACAGAAAAGCTAATGGGCTTCCTTCCAATGATTAGTCTAGCATCCGTGGGCATGTCAGAAACAGTCTTTCCACTTGGCAAGCTTCCTAATAAATAACCTCCGATAAGCACTAAGCAGCTACTGCTGGAGCCTTTTTCACTCGATTCAGGGCAGAGACGCCCTTCCACCAGCTGTAGCAGGCCGTTCTCCTCCAAGGCCCTGCCCCGCCGCGGGCCCCCGCCGCGGGCCCCCGCCGCCTGCCCCCCTGCGACTGCAGCACCGACCTCCCAAACCCCTGCACCGTCGCGGCCTCTCGCCTCAGCGGCAGCGGCGGCCCCTGCCCTCCTCTCCCGTGGCCTGCGCCAGCCGGCGGGGACAGACATGTCGCCGCTGCAGCAGCCTCCCCCTTACCGAGCGTGCGGCCGCGGCCCGCAGGGAAGCGCACATGAACATAGCGACGGCGGCAGAAGCGGCGACCCCTGCCCCTCCTTCCTTTCCCCTCTCCTTGAGGCCTACGCTCGCCCTCCGCGCAGCGCCAAGGAGACCCGCCCCGCGCATGCGCCAGCTGCGCCCGCGCGGCCGCCAGCCGGCGGCCTCGGCGGGAGCGCGCGGGCTGAGCTCGCGCCTGTGGTAGCGCGCGGCGGCCGTTGGGCGGGTGGCCGTTAGAGCGTGGAGGTTTGTGCCTTCACTTGTGATGACCACTCACCCGAAATGAGTGGGTTGCCGCTCACTTTGCTCTGCTAGCAGGTATGTCATGACTGCCTGCTCTGGAAGGAGAAGGTATCCAGGCTGTCCCTCCTGCAGGTGTGGAATTCCTGTCCTGTCACACGTGGAAGGTTTGTGTCAAATAAGGGAAGCAAACTGCGAGATTTGTATGAGAGTATTCAGTGACTTACATCAGTGTGGAGAATCAAATTCCTTTGGAAGCAAGGTCTTGTAATAAACTGGAGGAAATTACTGGTGAGGGCTTTATTGGTCCTCTGTTTTCCTCCTTTCTCCCCAGTTTTGTTGATTGGGGTATTTAATAGCTGAGCTGCTTACATCTATGTTTTGACATCCCTTGGTTAGAAAAAGCAAGACTTGTGTTCTTGGCCTTTGATAAACATTCTTGTTTTACGGTATAATTCAATCAATACAGTACAAATATTGGAACTGAAGAAAATCTAAGTAATGGGCTCTTCCCTGGATGCAACAGGTAGTTAGACATCAGTCACAGGTCCTCCTTGTGCAACCCTATCATTCAGGTTTTGTAAGGAATGCAAATGTGTCTTTTTCACTAAAATAAATCCACATTTTTCAAATGACAACTAAGAAGGAAATATTTTATAACAGTGAATACTCAGCATTGCAGATTTGCTAAGTATCAGCTGATGTTCACATGACAGGTGGTGTTCTGCAGGGTTCAGTATTGGGACTAGTGCTGTTCAGCATCTTTGTTGGAGACATGGACAGTGGGATTGAGTGTATCCTCAGCAAGTTTGCTGATTATACCAAGCTGTGTGGAGCCGTTGACACCCTAGAGGGAAGGGATGCCATCCAGAGAGACCTTGACAGGCTGCAGAGGTGGGCCAGTGCCAACTTCATGAAGTTAAATGAGGCCAAGTGCAAGGTCCTGCACCTGGGTCAGTGCAACCCCAGGCACAAATACAGGCTGAGGGGAGAATGTCTAGAGAGCAGTCCTGAGGAAAAGGACTTGGGGGTGGTAGTGGATGAGAAGCTCGACATGAGCCGCCAGTGTGCGCTCGCAGCCCAGAGGGCCAACCACATCCTGGGCTGCATCAAAAGAAGTGTGGCCAGCAGGGCCTGGGAGGTGACTCTGCTCCTCTACTCTGCTCTGGTGAGGCTGCACCTGGAGTACTGCGTAGAGCTCTGAAGCTCTCAGCACAGGAAACACATGGAGCTGTTGGAGAGGGTCCAGAGAAGGGCCATGAAGATGACCAAAGGGCTGGAGTGCCTCTGCTATGAAGACAGGCTGAGAGAATTGAGCTATTCAGCCTGGAGAAGAGAAGGCTCTGGGGAGACCTTATAGCAGCCTTCCAGTACCTGAAGGGGCCTACAGGAAAGCTGGAGAGGGGCTTTTCATCAGAGAGGGCAGTGATAGGAAAAGGGGGTAATGGTTTTAAACTGAAGTTGAGATTTAGGTTAGACATCAGGAAGAAAATTCTTCACCATGAGGGTAGTAAGGTACTGGAACAGGTTTCCCAGGAAGGTTGTGGAAGCCCCTTCCCTGGAGGTGTTCAAGGCCAGGTTGGATGAGGCTTTGTGCAATCTGATCTCATGTGAGGTCTCCTGGCTCATGGCAGGGAGGTTGGAACCTGATGATCTTTAAGGTTCCTTCCAACCTTGACCATTCTATGATTCTATAATCTCTTACCATGTCCTCTGAGGAAGAATCTCTCCTGCACTCCCCACCTTCTCATCTACCGTGGCTGTGTGATGCAGCCTTATTAAACTCATGCAGTGCACAGTGAAAATCTATCCACATACATTTTACTTTAGCAAAAATTGTGGTGATCTGCTAGTTGACATGACTAGTATCAAGTACTTTTAGTAAATACATGATAAAACAAAATTCATCCTTCTTTACAGTGTTTTCCTTCATCCAAATGTTGTTTGTCGTCTACCTACTTACATTGGACGACCCTTTTAACTTCACACAAACATTCAAAAAGGCAGGATAAACTAAAGCAAACTGATTATTTTAAAAAAAACCTTCATGACTAAGTTATGGACTTTTACAGATAAAATGATCCCTCAGGACACTGTCAGGACGGTCAGGTTAGACATAACCACAGTGGTTATGCTTGCGTAGTTGAGGGGTCCTATAAGGAAACCTGCATGTATGGTGAGACAACAGCCCCACTACATCTCAACAGATAGCTCTAGACAAAGCTCAAAACGCTAAGGCAAAATACATATTTAGAACAATTTAAGTTACTTACTGCTCTTTCAGATAATTTCATATATACATACACATGTATGTCTGTGTGCGCATCTTTATCTTTGGCAATGGTTACTGTAATTAATGTCCTTTTAATGGAATATTTTCATTTGCACAGGTCAGCTAGAATGTGGTGCTAGCTCTCTGGTTAGATAATTGCCTTTTACAAATGAGTTTACTGCAGTCACTGGTTGTCTTCCTCCTCCTTATTCTTCATTTCCTCAATGCTGGGAGCTGCTATCAGCATTTGTAATTTAAGTGCTGCTACCAAATATTTTATAGTTATAATTGATTTTTTTCACTAATTATTTAGTCACCTACAAATCTCATTGCTGTACTGATATGCTACCCTGAGATGAGTTCTTGAAACACTTAAAAAACTGCCTAAAGCAGAGCAAGTATAATGGTGCAGTGATATTCAAGCACAGATTACAGATTCCATTGCTAAGCCAAATTTTTTATCCTGTTGAGCATCTGCCCAAGGCATACAGTCTAAGAATAGCAAAGGCCACATATGATCAGATTCAAGGTCTATTCCTGTGCAGATAAATTGGTAAACATTCATTTGAATACTGTAAAATATATAATTATGGAAATTTATTAATTATCTCATTTAACCCAATACGCTTTTTCCAGTTGGACTTCATAAATGTTTTACCAGACAAGGAGAAAAAAAGAAGCATTTTGAAGAAAAATTTGAAGCATTTTTAATTAAAACTCAGTCTATGTATCAAATGACAATACTAAAAAAATAAATTGGAAACAGTGTGGCCCTGAGCAGGTATCCAGTGTCTGCAGAGATCCACAGACCTGCCTATAGCTTTGTGCTGTTTTCTGCACACACTAAACTGAAGTGCCAAAGCCCTGCCCATGCAGGGCCTGGTGTCGCACCACAAGGAGAGGGTGTACACCTTCTCCAACAGCCAGTGATACCTAAGAGGGGTTCTTGTGGACCACAATGATTTCAGACAACTCCTTTTCCAGTGCAACCCGTCATTTAGGGAAGCTGCATTAAGGAGAATAAGATTCCCTGTGTTTACTCTTTTGATGCAGCAGCTTACTTGTCTCAGTGATCTTAGAGGTCCTTTCCAACCATGACGATTCTGTGATTTTGTGTGATTCTTTGATACGTACTCATGCCTATGTCTCCAATAGGGCAGGTGTGCAAGGACAGGTGAGGAGTGGCCAGACCACCTCTTCCTGTAACTTTGCACCCTGTCCCCAGCAGCCTCACAAGCTCTAATGGCATGGGCTAGTAAGGGAGAGCTGGACAATACTACTGTTTTCTGCAAATGCAGGCTAGAGAAATAATTATTCTTGCAATCAAATAATTATTTACCGTGTCATTGGATTTCTCTATTAGTATGCATTATGCCAAATAATTGCTTTCAGGGTTTTGTTTTACATGGAAGCATGCTAGGAATATTTAATGACTGTTACATTACTCTCCACCTTGAATACAAAAGTAAACAAATCAGCTTTCATTAATCTTCAAGCCATTATTCATGTACATTAATTCACTGTGTATTTTCTGATATTCAAAAATAGTACTTCCAGTCATAGCAGTATGAGTAATATTCACCAATCATACTTGAAAATATTCAATTTTAATTGTCTTATGATATATGTTCTAACATTAAGTAATATGAATGGTAATTTACAGTGCAGGAACTGTGAATATTGGAGAACCATTCAAAGAGATTCTTCTGAAAACAGGACAACTGGAGAGAACTTAAATACTACCAAATGGTATCAAAGGCTTCTTATCACATTAAAACACCTTCAGTCAGCTCTGCTGTCCACAATTTAAAAAAAAGAGAAAAAGAAAAGGCTATTAAGATCTTTCTGAAACCTCAGCATTATACATTAGTATGTTAATATTTAACCAGAACAGTGATCTATTTTTGGAAGTGCGAAGGGGGCAAAGAGAGGAGAAATTATGAAATTAGTAAGACCTAAAAACATTGGAAAACAAAACATTCTCATTTGCAATCTTCACACTGCAATGTCATGCAAAAAATGACTTTTATACCCAGGAGTGTTTCAGTTGAAAAAATATTGCTATCCTTGTGATAGATTTGATTTAATTCATCAATAATTTATATGTGCTATAGAGCAGAATTAGTGAGAAGTGTGATCTGAGACCCATTTCTGTAAGCAAAGCAGAGACAAAGCAGGCAATGAACTGTCTGTTCATTCTACACACTCACCTGAGATCTGTAAATATTGGAATGGCTATTTATTAGCATTATAGAAGACCTAGAGCACATTACTCAGGACTGCATCCAGGCGGGTTTTGAGTATCTCCAGAGATGGAGACTCCACAACCTCTCTGGGCAGTCTGTTCCAGTGTCTTGTCACTCTCACTGTAAAGAAGTTTTTTCTTATGTTTAAATGGAACTTCCTATGTTCCAGTTTGTACCCGTTGCCCCTGGTTCTGTCACTGGGAAATACTGAGAAGAGCCTGTCCCCATCTTCCTTGCACCCACCCTTTAGATACTTGTGTACATTGATAAGGTCTCCCCTCAGCCAGGCTAAAGAGTCCCAGCTCTCTCAGCCTTTCCTCATAGGAGAGATGCTCCAATCTCCCTATCATCATTCGTCACCCTTCTCTGGACTCTCTCCAGTAGTTCCTTATCTCTCTTGAACTGGGGAGCCCAGAACTGAATGCAGTATTCCAGCTGTGGCCTCACCAGGGCAGAGTAGAGTGGGAGAATGACCTCCCTTGACCTACTGGCCACAGTCTTCTTTATGCAACCCAAGATTCCATTGGCCTTCTTGGCAACAAGGGCACACTGCTGGCTCATGGATAATTTACTGTCTATTAGGACTCCAAGATCCTTCTCTGAACTACTTTCCAGCAGGTCTGCCCCTAACCTATATTGGTGCTTGAGGTTCTTCCCAGGTGCAGGACCCAACACTTGCTCAGGATACTGCTCTATGGGAAGGCTGACTGGGATGATAATAAACCTTACTATTACAGAGAGCCCTGGAAGGTGTAGTCGGTGTTATAGCATCTGGAAAGATACTTCTAAAGAAGAAGCTGCCAGGACACTGCCACAGGCTACTGGCCATATCTTCTGTGCTGGTGGATAGCTCCACCAAAGGAGAGAGAACTGAACTGATTTTCCTCATCAGAGGACCAGGTTTGTGAAATAGCAGCTTTCACAGCCCATAGTATACAACAAATATATTTTAGTTCTTTTATTGATGGTCACTTTGCCTTCATAGCTTGAGTACTAGAGACAATAAATTTGCATCTCTCTTCTACAGTTTGCATGAAGTAAATGACAGCAGTACCAGTAAATGATGGAGAAAGACAATGAAAATCAGCTCAGGCAGTATTGTGTACCTAATGCAGATAAAACGTGTGTAACCTCAGCATCCTTTATACAACACCCACTGCATAAGAAGAAGTTTTGCATTAGCTGTGGAGACATGAACTCAGTTAAATATGATACATGGTTTAGCCAGTTATTTCATCTTATGAAGTATGATAAATATTCAAATATAAAGTAATCTCTGCTTAAATTCAAAGATGACTTGTTGGTATCCCTTCATGATATAGTCTGTTCTGTATATAGATGGTGTTACAGATTAGCAACACATTATATGTTTTTTCTATACAATGTACTTCTTTTATGACACACTGCACTTTATTCACAATGCCTTCACATTGCTTGTGTTCCTACATGTTGCTTGAGTGTTGCTGAGGTCTAACGAGGAAACCTATACAGTAATATGAAACATTCTTCCACTGATAGAATGAAGGATAATGAGAAACACGTTAATGATGTTTAAAATTTGCACAAAGGCCTTGTACAATTTTGTAAGTCGCTTGATTAGATGTGTACTCTCTACAAATGCAGTTGTTCCAATATGCTGTAGCAATTTAAATGTCATCTCTTGGTGAAAGTACATTTCATATTAAATCTGAAAATGGAAATGCACTTAAAGTTTCAAAAGAATATTAATTTAAGCTGTCCTTTTTTTCTACTACTCACATTATTTAAAATATGTAACAATAACTTAAATCTGCCCCTATGGATAGATATTTGTGCTGGGAACAAAATAATGGTAGTTGGTATATAATTTAGACTTTGTTATCCAAAATGAAGACATATTTTAGAATGTGATTAGAAATTATTGTATTTATTTTACAGATAGGAAAAGGTGAGGCAAGTGTGTACTGACCACTAGTCAGTTACAAGAAATCACCAAGAGGGAAAAGAGCACAACACCGCTGACTTAAAACCTGGCATCCTGTTCCATGGACCATGTTTTTCCCCTAGTCTGAGAGAAATTCCTTTCCCAGTGATCAGGCATTCATAATCCCTGGTTTGTGGCATGGAAAGGCACGAGGAACAAATTCTTCTCAATTAAACTATTAATAGAGAGGGATGAGGAGGTAAATGCATTCACACTTAGCATTAGACACTTAAATGCCCAGGTTTAAATGCTTGCACTCCTTCTGCGGTTAACTGACTCTCTCCTGACAGTGTACAGAGCCTGAAGAGTTACTTTCCTTAGTCAGTCTTCCAAGTCAGGAAGGAATCTATAAGGAAGAACAGCTTTCAAATAGTCTACACAATTTAATTTTACTTCAAGCATTGCTTCTGCATTCAGGCTAAATATTAATTTAAGCTTAAGAATGTTTTGATGTGTAAATAAACTGTTGTAAGATAACACTTTCTCAACAAAGCTATGAAAGGCTGGTGTGACTTCCATTGGCATTGCCTGACTTTCCCATGTTAATAATCTGTGAAGTTCAAATACCATTCAAAAAAGGGATCAGTATCTTTTTGCAGCAGCTTTGAACTTTCTTTATTCAAAAGGGCAGCTAGAACTATAATTAGGTACAGCTAGGCTTCATTATTTAGCTCATTTATTATTTATGTCTTCCTCCCACAGTGCCTGTGAACCTCACATCTTGTGCTGGCAGGAGTGGGAGTCTGAATGTTGCTCTACTTGCTTTCACAAACTCCAAAGTAACACAGCAGTCCCTGTGGCATGGCCCTTTATTCATAAGCTGGATTTCAGGGTGCTGACCCAATGCAACTAGTGATGTTGCAGCCTCTAGCATCCCAAGATAAAAAAAAACCAATGCACTCCCTCCACCTTTCAGGCAAACAATCAGAGATGAACCTCCTTGTAACACAGTTACTACCTGGATGTACTGTAATTCCCTCCCTCACTGTACAGTACTCCCTCACTGCAGTACCTCTGTACTTCATACTGGGTAAATTATTATTTTTTTACATTTGTGGCTTATTGTATTTTGAAGGTTTGCAGGTCTTCCGTGGGGGTGGAAGGAGAGGCAACTGTAACTTTCAATGGAGATAAATGCAGGAAGGACATAACAGAATGGAGCTTTAGGCTGTTTTAAGCTTCTGATGGTCAGCATGTTATTGTCTTTTTACAAAGATCATGCATGATCAGAATGGTTGGCAGCTCTAGTTACAAGTTGCGTTGCCCTGTCATACTCTTTCAGAACAAATTTCTCTTTAATGTAGTATGCAGCTTTCATCTTTCTGGAATGCCTTCCTCCCTGAATCCTTGTCTGTGAAGGACTAGCAGATGGAAAGACAAGAACTTGAGAATAGCCTGGTGGGTATTGAGTGGGTGAGGTTAAAGTGGAACACAGTAGAATTGCTGAAGTAGACTTGAAATTTATGCAGAGCTTTTTTTGTTCTAGTCTAAAGAGAATAAATAAAGATTTAGACTACAAGTTGCAATGCAGAAAAGGAACACCAGTGACCTACTTAAAAAGAAATTAAAATGCATTGAACCTCTTGGGGTTGAGGTTACAAAAAAATAGTAACAAAAAAAATGCAGCACAATGAATGTGTGCATGAAAGGAGACAGCATCTTCATTTCTTCCTAGAGGCAACAAAATTCTACCAGGAATGAATTTGACATCTGGTCAAATTACTGTTGTGCAGTTGTTATTATTATGTAGTTGCAATTGTTAGGGATATTTTTACTTTGCCTAGTAAGACTTTTAGGGTGCTGACTTTCTAGTGTGTTAGTATCTTGTCTAAAAACAAATGCTTCTCACCCTGTTGGGTATCATAGGGCAGGAATAAGTTTCTGCCATCCTTGTCTATTGTCCTGTTTATTATAACAGTTATACTGTATTTCAGTAACTTTTTTTTTTCTCCTTTTTTCTCACCCCCTCTCCCCTGCCTATTATATAGGCATGCTTCTGGATGACCAGAAGCTGTTTTTTATTTTTCTTTAATCTTTGATCTGTTCACCTTGGATGGTCTTTCCAGGACGTAATGCTTCTGTTAGCAAAGCTTTTGCTATCACTAGGTCGTGTCAGCCTTTCCATTGCTTCAAAGTGAGTCCCCAGGGAAGGAATCTATTTTACTTAGGGTAAATCACAACATGTAGTCCTAGTCAGAGCTATCTTCACATCTCCGTGGGTAATAATTACAAGCACAGGAAATACACTTGTCTTATATCCAAAGTTTTGTGAGTAATTAAGTCTGTTGGGGACAGGCTGATTTGATACCTTTGTGGTTTATTAGGATCCAGCTGTTTCCACACTTTGATACCCATGGTGAAACAAATCACTGCCAAGTTGACAGGAGTGTACTGGTGCACAGGTCTTGCTTACAACACAAGAGCCTCCTACAGCTGTGTCCCCTACACAGTCATACCTTTCCAGGACCCAGATCCAAGCCTGGGTGCCAACAGCATGACTGTGCCAGAGTCTGGGCCAACCTTTTACCACGAAATCTGGCACAATGATTCGTAATTGCCACACTGGAACAGGAGACAGAGAAGCCATGTACCAGACCCAAAAACATACAAGCCCTTACTCACTGTAGCTTGCTATTCCTGCCATGACGGATGCTGAGGTTTCAAATTCCCATTTGTTCTCCTCCTCTGACCATGTTCCTAAGGAGACTTAATCTCACCCACTCTTTCACTTTCTGTTCCCCACTCACCACATTATCTTTAATCATCTTCAGTTTTCTCACTTTTCTTTGGTTTATCCTTTTCGCAGGCATGATTTAACCTCTCCCATCTTAAAATAGTGCCCTCGAACTCACCTGCCTTTCCTGTTTATTGCCTCATCATCCTTTCTCTTTTCATCTCTCAGCTTAACAGGCAGTTTACAATTGCTATCTGGGGTTTCATCAAAAATACCACTTCAATGCAGATTCTGCCCTTGTACTTTGCTGACACCAAGGTCTATGATTTATTTCAGTAACTGTCACATTTTTTTCTCTCTCCTGAGTAAATGTGCTAGTGATTTCAATCTTTCCCCACTCACAGGAATTCAGAATATTGCTGCAAATACTGTTTCTCCAAATTTGGCCACAAAATAAGGGAAAGTTCTGACTTTCCTTTATTTTCCAAAGGTTTATTTTCACTTTCAAGGCCTCTCCCCATCTTCTAAAGCTGCATTCATAACCCTTTTTATTTCTTCTATTCAATCTCCATAATTATTTTGGTTCACTCATACAACAGCTATTTCTATGTCAGAAACTGGGTGACAACAGGAACTATGGGAATAGCGAACACACTGGGTATCATCTTGCAGCATGGACCCTGCCTGACAAAATCCATGGTCCAATCTGCACTGCACTGCTAACTTTCACTTGTCAAAGGTAAACAAGTACCTACCTTGACATTAACTCATTAGCAGAAATGCCTGACTCCACTGCAGGTGCTATTGTGCACAACAGCACTCTACCCTGGACGTTGTTCTCATCATGCAGAGTGATGAGAGATTGCCTGGCATGGAATTGCCAGCTCGTGTTTGGTATTAATTCAGCTTTCTGGGCCGCAGGATGGTGAGCTATGCACCAAAAGCAAACACATGGAAGCTCCTGGGCAGGCCCATGTGCAGGTATGGTGCCTTCAAGGTGGTAGTTCTGTGGAAAATATTCTCTTATTTTACACTATTTTGCTGGTCTGCATTGCCCAGTTTTTTCATGCTCTCCCTGTGCTGCCCACTGGGGAGAAATTTCCTGTATGTACAAATGTCTAAAATAACCTTTCAATTCCTTCTTAAAATTCTCCTTTGCTCTAATATAAAAAAACCCCATGACAACAGTTAAGACTGCTGGCACTGATACCAGTCACACTGATGGGTACTCTTGTGTTGTTTCGTTGTGATTCTTCATCTGTCCCATAAGTACTACTGTCTTCTCCTGTTTAATGCTTTGATTTAACCTCCTGGACATAAGGATAGGTTGTAAGAGGGCTTTACTCAGAGTAACAAAACTAGGTCTAACATGGACCCCTGCAGAAAAAGAGATACATTGGAAATTAGTGTAAAGGCCTGAGTGGAAGGGTGGTACAAATGAAAGGGGAAACAAATTCCAGTCCTATTGCAGATTCATTCTTCTCTCTTACAGTTTCTCATCCACTTGTGGTGTGGATGACTCTAAACTGCCAAATGTAATATTTATAATCTCAAAATCTGCTCAGATCAGTAGATGTTCAGTGCTTAGATTGCTGTCTTTCCTATTTTGCATGATCTGACTGCAATTGGTGTTAAGTTATTCCTATTTATTCTGGAAATACAAAATGTGTTACTTTGCTCTTAATCTGCATAGACTGAAATCATCTGCTGTAGTTCACAGTTGAAGAACAAGAGATTATAAATTCCATCTCATATCCAGTCCTCATTAAACAAGTAATCGTTGCAGCTACCAAGTTCTAAGTCAGAGAATCATAATCATAATCTTAATATTTAAGCACATGAATGACCTGTTCCCATTTAAAAAAAACACCAACATTTAAATGCACATTTATCTTTTGCTTCTACTTGATGGTGAGAAGGCAGCTTTTAAGTGGCTCAGGTAGAGGAGGAGTGGAGGCTGTTCTCAGGTGAGTCAGTGACTCTAACTTCATGCTGAGTAAAAGATGATTTAACAAAAGATGGAAAATCATTCTGTACTCAGTTGTGGGATCAGCTTGTTTGCCTCCAGAATGGCAGGAAGCAAGAGCCCACAGGGATAACTTGACAGTGAGAAGACCTATCTGAGAAATATATTTTTTTTGCATTGTACCCTGATAGACTACAAGCCTGCTTGACTTAAAGGAGAAACATGAGGCATCCAGTTTGCCCTGCACCCAGATGTACCACAAGACTGTTTAGTGTAGGAAGTGAAATATTGTGTAATATCTGTTTGCTTGGCATAGCTGAACAAAAACAGTAGAGCTAAAAATCACTTTATCCAGTCTGCAAAAACTTGAAGGAATCAGATGGCCAGCATGAAATCTACAAACAAGCAGCAACCACCTGAAGAGGCTGGACTGGACCTGCATGCAGAAGAGTGTAAAATCCATCTGACAATCCAGAACAGACTCCAAGTTCTGGCCTAGGGAAAGAGGAAGTAAACCCCTGGACCAGACTGGTCTTGACCCATGGGTAAGCTGTATGTGAACACAAGTGACAGACAATGGAGCTTGAGAAAGGGAGGATATGCCCCCTTTGGTTCTGGCCTCCCCTGCCGGAGAGCTCTCAAACAGCCACCACAGCCTTGGAGGCTAAGAATTGTCAAATGATGTAGCCATCAGAAACCACAATGCAGCATCAGTCTCACAGTACTGTAGACTTACTATTAGACTTCATTATTAGGTTTGTATGTTTAATTAATGCTTGATCTTCCATTGTTAACAGATGGATTGCCTAAAAGCTGAGCATAACTAGATGCCTGCTTGAATTATTGACTGGTGTATTCTCTCAGAACTCTCCCATTACAGTGGTCCCCACGTTACAGCTGCAACAGTTGGTAAAAAGCAGTTTCTGCTACACACACCAGTTTATCAGGCTTTGCAGGGCCTGAGAAAAAACACCTGCTGGGAGCAGTAATACCACACAAAAGCTGAGCATGGGAACAGGATATCTGTGAATCCAATGGATCAGGTCTCCTGTGCATGTGGATATGGAGTGCTTCTAATCCATGCATTGAACACTAAGTATTTTCATTTGGTTTTAATCTGGTTTGGTTTCCCTTCCCTAGAAGTGTTCAAGGTCAGGTTGGATGAGGTTTTGAACAACCTGGTCTAGTGGGAGGTGTCCCTGCCCATGGCAAGGGGACTGGAGCTAGATGTTATTTAAGATCCTTTCCAACCAAATCGTTGTGTGATTCTGTGATTCCATGTATATAGATAGAATTTTATCCCACACTTTATCCACTCCCACTGTCTGTCATCCACTGACAGTCAAAATACCAATTCAGTCTTAGTCTTAGATGCAGCTAAATTACACCAGAGGTGAATTTGGTCCTGTCTGATTGGTAAGTGGATTTTGCTTCTGTCCTAAATAACCTAGAAAAAGAAATAAGGGCCGAAAGGCTAAATGTATTAGAGCAGATGTGGTTCCTTATTTAGCTTTTTTCCATGATGCAAGTCTTCAGCTCACTATCTACCCTTGTGTCTCCTAGAACATATTTTGATGATGACGATGCACTCTTTCTGAAACTGTTTACTCAAATTATTTGTTATATTTGCGCAACGTTTTACAAACAAGATAGGTCAAATTTTTTCCTGTTGACATAATTCAACAGGCTTCACTTAGGTTAGGCTAGAAGGAATTTGGTCCAGTTACTCTTTGTTTACAGATTTATTCAAAATTAGGAAATGCTTTTAAACTCGATGTCTGCACCTAGCTTTCTGGCTGACCTTAGGACTGGAAAATGCCAAGGCCCATTTTTTGCTTGTGAAAAATGCAACTTATGAATAAATGTAGGAAACTTCCAGCTCCTTATCTTGAGATTTTTACTGTACTTTCTGTATCAAATCCTTCAATCACCAATCTTTAGACTGTTTTCCAGGGAAAAGTTATTTTTCCCATCCTTTTAAGAGACCAGGTTTCCCCATAATTACCCTGGTTTGACTTCTAGAGGAAGTAATACGCTAAGATCTAAACTGTTGAATGGAGGAACTAAAGAGCTTCTTGAATGACTTCATCTATAGTTGGTTTAAAGAGACTGAACCTTTTCTTGTCTTTAAATATACAGCATGTATTTCATGTAATAGAAAAGGTTTAGCAGAAGGGGATGATACAAAGCGGTGACCCTCTGAGTGCCCCAAAGAGATTTAAATGTTGTAAGTTACAGGCAGAGCTCCTCAGTCACAGACATCCTCAGAACTGGACAGCTGTAAATCTATCTCAACATCTAAAGATCTTGTAGGATGATTCAAGCACAGTACAGAATGTCACCTTGGTGCTTTTTATCACTGTACTTCCCATATGTCGTTATGAATATAACACTTCTCCCTCAGTCTGGAAAGGTATGAAATAACGAGCTTTATCCTCAGCCTCTTTATGCCTGGAAAAACATTATGCTAGTTTGGTTCTAAAGGTCTTAGCTCTTACAGCTGAGCCTTATAGCTGCTGTAATCGCCTGACTTCGGAGAAGATATAAAAAATAATTTCAGCTGCTTTTACCATATATGGTGCAAATAACAGACGTAAGTCTGTTTGCTTAGGGAGCCCTCCTATATGATTTAGAAGTGTAAAACTTCTCCACTTGTGTGTAATACTGCGACATCATACTTGCATCCAGCAATACTCTTTTGTTTCAAAACGAACAAAAAGAGATACCTTTTCAAGCAATGCCTACTGAACTGTGGAATTAACTGCCATGCAGAGTGATCAATGCCAAACCATACACATGTTGAGAAAATGGAAATAAGAAAAAATCATTAAAAAAACCAAAACACAAAACCCAAAAAATCACCAAGGGCTACTAAGGACAAATATCACCTCTGGGCTGGCAAGTGCCTGGGCTTCAGGCTGTTAGAAACTGGAAGAAACTGCCATCAGTATTTGCCCTGTCACAATGTGCCCCATGCTCTACTATTGGCCACTGCTGGACTGGATAGATCTTCAGTGTAACCTTCTGCAGCCATTTCCATGTTCATATATTACGTTTTTAACATACAACTGCTAAACAGAGGCCTGTGCTGATACCATGTTTTAGTAGGCAAAATCATAAACAAGTCCCAGTGAGGATTTTTTTCAGAAGTTAGTTCACTTCAAACAACACAAGAGAGAAACTTTTTAATGCGCTAAGGTTAGTGTTTGATCAAAGACTAGGTTTAAGTCCTGACAAGTGTGCATATGCTTGAGAGGCTGGTATTTGTGAGACTGCACTATTATCTGCTAATGGATATTTTCCTCCGTGGCAATACCTTTTTTTGCCACAGCTTCTGTCCCCATCCTGTGATTCTTTTGCATTGCAACAAAAGAAGTACAGCGCTGCATTTTTGAATTTTAAAGGCCAACTTGAAAACATACAGCTAAAATTCAGAATATTCGAGGGATATGCGCAACTGTGCCAGTAGCATCCTGTAACCTTTTAGATGAACGCAGCTGGTTCCATCGCCGCTACAGGACACACGGCAATACCCCTGCCCAGGCTTGTTATTTAGTGCCACCCAGTGGGCGTTTGTGCCCATTGCTCAGGCCTCTGTTAGCGGGACAAAACGCTACATCTGAGCAGACCAGACAGGATCCGAGCTCGTGCCTTAGCTGAACCCCATCTTCAGCGTGCACTGTGGAGGAACAAGCACCGGTTTTATTTAGCTGTGGGGTAACAACTTCTCCAGCGACTGCTGTTTACTAAGTAAACGTGAGCCTTTACACTTCAGAGCTGTAGAGAAAGAAAAGGCCCTATAGAATTACCTATAGAGTCAAAATATACTGGGTAGGTAAAGCCAGTTTCAACGATTTTTGGATAGCTGCATTTTTCGTTTGTGCTATGTCTACTATGGGAAGAAAATCCATTTTCTATAAATTTCTAAATGTCCTACTTAAACAACTAAGGACCACTTAATCTGAAATACATTAAATAGAGTGTGTGGTAGCTGGTACCATGCAAAAGTTCTGTTTCCATTCACCTATTATTTTCTTCATCTATTTCTACTTTTGGGTTCATTATGGCCTTGTATACACCCATTTTAAATTATTGGTAATAAAGTATTTCCACGTTAACCAAAGTAGCATAAAGTCTTCAGACATGTATAAGAGATACTGCTTGTGTATTCTTAATAAAGAAAATGTGGTGGAGCAGATAATATTTTTGTGTGGTATGCTGTTTTTATATGTATTTTTTATATTAACTGTGCCATGTTCTACATTGCAATGCTTAATAGCTAAAAGAACCACACTTTTGAGCTGTGGGGGTTAGGTCTTCTCCTTCCTCTACTCGCTTGAGGGCAGGCAGGCTCTGAAGAGACACCTCGACAAATTAAAGAAATAGGCAGTCACCAACCACGTGAAGTTTAACAAGGGTAAGTGCTGGATTCAGCACCTGGGATGGGGCAACCCTGGTGGTAATTACAGACTAGGGAACAAGTGGCTGGACAGCAGCGTGGCAGAGAGGAACGTGGGGGTCCTGGTTAATGGCAAACTGAATATGAACCAGCAGTGTGCCATGGCAGCCAGGAGGGCCAACCATGTCCTGGGGTGCATCAAGCATAGTGCTGCCAGCTGGTCCAGGGAGGTGATTGTCCCACTTTACTCTGCACTGGTGCAGCCTCACCTTGAGTACTGCATGCAGTTTTGGTCACCACATATAAAAAAGACATCAAGCTATTGAAAAGTGTCCAAAGGAGAGCCACGAGGATGGTGAAGGGTCTGGATGGTATGACTTACGAGGAGTGGCTAAGGTCACTTGGATTATTTAGCTTGGAGAAGAGGAGGCTGAGGGGTGACCTCATTGCAGTCTATGGCTTCCTCATAAGCGGAAGAGATGGGGCAGGTACTGATGGCTTCATTCCTGTGACCAATGACAGGACTCAGGCAAATGGCAGGAAGCTGAATCAGGGGAGGTTTAGGTTGGATACCAGGAAAAGGTTTTTCACCCAGAGCGTGGTTGAGCACTGGAACAAGCTCCCCAGGGAAGTGGTCACAGCACCAAGCCTGCCTGAGTTCACGAAGCGTTTGATGATGCTCTCAGGCACATGGTGTGATTCTAGGGGTGCCCTACATAGGGACAGGAGTTTGACTCAATGATCCTGATGGGTCCCTTCCAACTCAGCATATTCTATGATTCTATGATTCTCAATAATGTATCACTGAAGCATGACACTTATGAAAACAAAAAACTTGTGAATCATGCTGGTGTTTTGACGAAGGCACTTAAATTCCCAAACCCATGTGAATGTCAGAAGGGAAACATTGTTGAATCACCCAATCCATAGATGACCCTACTCTCTCCCGCTCAGAGGGGTGCTCTGAGAAGGGCCTCCTTTCAGCCAGGTAAGAGTGGTCTTTCTTCTGCCTCTAGGAAAGCCTGGTAAAAGGTGGGAAGACATACTGCAGTAGACAATGTGAAGTGTTTCCAAGCTACAGAATATAAGACAAAAGGAGATGGGAGACCAGGGAGATAATGTGTTTATAAAATCATCCTATGATCACAATCTGCAAGATAAAATGGAGCAGGCACCAGATGGTCTTCACCTGATGCTGTGGCTCCCTTCTTTGTCAGAATAATTTGCATTACTTTGAATAGTTCTATTCATGAAAAATGTTAGAAAAAACTACTGTAAAAATTGAGGGCTATTCACACAGATTAAGTTTAGCCAGATAAATTAACCTCCTTTTGCTTATCTTATGGCCAATGGGATAAGATAACTTCTTCCACAACTCAGAACAGCTGAATATTGTGTAAAAGAACTGACTGTTAAAAGAACCTCGGAAATCTGTGCCCTAGGAAAGAGCTGACTGTTGCAACCAAACTTCATAACTTTAAAGAAAAAAGTATGCACGTTGCTCTGGCTCTGCAGAGCTCTGGCAAGAGATTTTATGCTCAGGAAGAACTTTGAGCAAAGTGTAAACTGGTACACAAACTTCTCTGCTTAAGAGAGTGCTGTCCTTCAAATACATGCCTATTCGCAAAGCATGTTCTTTTCTTATTGACGATTTATGATCAGGAAGATAATTTATAGCAGTTCTTTGAGAAAAGCATGCACTTCTTTACACTGCTTTGCCAACAAAATGGCTTTATGAGATGTTATGGGACAATTACACTCTAGCTGGAGGGTCCCTGCAACAAAAGCTGCCTGAAACAACCCAACATACCTTTGGTGATTCAAGGAGTGCAATGACACCACCAAGTTTTGAGCCAGCATATGATGTTTGAGTGTCCTACCATTCAAATAATAAGTAGTTTCCCAAATATGGACCTGATTTCTGCCACTTGAATGAGCCCAAGAGGAGATAACATGTCAGTTGATATATTCTTCATATTTATATTTATTCATATGCTCAAGTATTTCCAGGAAACTGAGGCCTATAATTTGATACAAAACATACTTACATTTTTACCCTTTTTGACAACATTTTTCAGGCAAATAACAGATATTAAAACATTCAGCTACAAGCACATCTTTGGGATTTGCATATGTAATCACAGATGTGTGCATATGCAGCTCCACTTACTGAAAATATGGCCCAGTGAAGGCTTTGGTTCATATGGGAGGAAGAATTAAGAGGCACCAACTTGCATGTAAAATTCCAGGAATGCACAGACCCACATAATAAAATTTTTAAGCCAACTAAATAACAGGAACATACTGCCATCATTTTTAAGTTCTGTATCACCAGAACAACTCCTAGGCATTTTCTTTATTGTTGTAACATATTAATGGCTTCCATAATATCTGAATGCATCCATAAGACTTCAGATCACTTAATAATTTATAAATGTTCTTCTCTATATCATATTTATGTCTTGAAATGGAAAGTGCTGCCACAAAACTGTAAAACCTGGCTGAGTGATAACTTCAATGTTAGGTTTTCTCAGCTTGCTTTTCCTCCTTCTATTCTCTAGGTAATGAAATAGATGCATTATGTCAGCAGTTGAGTACTGAGCTCCAGCACTGCTTTTACTTGCCAGGCTCATGAAACTCTCTTTCCCTGCTACCACAATCCTTTGTCATGCTTAATTCAAGGAAGAACAGTCACTGACAGGCCAAGGTTTTTCTATAGCTCTTGGGTGCCTGATTTTTCCAAAATGTTTGAGTTTGTCAGCCAAGAACTGGCACTTGACTTACTTCTTCAGGGCTGTGTCCTGACTACCCTTGGAACATGCCTCTGATGAAAGTACTGGCTCTGTATTTCACTGCTTTCAAGAAAAGTGACTTTTCTTATGACAAATTGAAGTATTTTCGTATCTTTTTATATCTTCACAGTCTTTAGAGTTTCCTAAAAATCTCCAAGCAATGCTAAGTGATTTATTTTCAGAGCTCAGCAGTTCGTCTTATCTCTATATGTGTGAGGACACTCCTGGGTGTGTAAGAAATCTTAATGTAACCAAATCTTCATCCCCAAAATGGCAATGAAGAGTACTGCCTAAGTCAGCAGACATTTTCATAAGTTAATCTTCAGAAGGCAGTAGCTAGTGAATAGCAATTTTTCATCTCCCTTACTATGCTGCAATTTATTCCTCTGGAAAGACATTTTAGGTAAATTTACCAAAGGCAAATGTAATGATGATGATACATTAAAAGCTCCCAAGCTGATTAATCTTTAGAGGTTATGGAAAGTTTATTGAGAGCAATAGAACAGCCTGTGCTAGCCTCCAGTCATAAGATGTAAAGGTGTTTATTTTTAAAAACCTGAGTGAGGGTTGAGCTTCACAATCTATTTTCCACATTGTTGCACTGAGGTCAAGGAAACTGTGGCGCTAGAGAGGGAAAACGCAGCAACCTGGATGCTCTCTGCTCCCTGAACACCAACAGGGTCTCAGAACTGAAATACAAATCCCCAGTAAGGTGAGCTAGGGGGTAATTGTTCCCCTGAGATGCCTGTATTCAGAACTGTCATGACAATACGTGTAGGTGCAACACCCCCTCTCTAGCCATCCCATTCTGTGGGGCATCATGAAATGTAACAGCTTACGTGACCGTGAGTTTGTGTTTTACACACTTTTATTACTGGGGGAGAAAGAACCTCTAATGCAGAACTGATCAGCATCAAGGATGCTTTTCTCTGGGGAAGTTAATAATCTGTGTTGGTTTAATTATATCATTGAGAGTATGTTAATTTTAGTCCCTTTGTGAACTTCTATGTGATTTTGAGCTAGTTTTCATTTTGGCTTAAAGTGCTTTTGAAGGGACATATATTAAATTGAAAAAAGACATTTCAAATCCTGAGAAAAACTACCTACAGAAGTTGTTGCACTGCCTTAGTAGTAGCACTGTAACTATATTCCTACAGCTGTATGGATAATTTCCCTTCACAGGCAAGTTTCTGCTTTGTAGCAGAGACTCTATATCCAAAAATACTCCCATTTTATTTCCCTAGGGTAGCAGTGGTCGGAAGCTCTTGTGACTTGTGAGCCAGTTATGAGGTGGGCAGGGAGAAGAATGTTGATGCAGCACTTAGTAGATAGGAATGTTGGCTATATCACTAATTTAACTAATGGGAATTTCACCAATGGAACATAAATTTTCACTAATGGATTCTCACCAGAAATATTTTAATAGGCAGCAGCTCTTTCATAATACACCATTTCTGACTGTAATCAATTGCAAATTACAGAGGGGCTGCAAAATAGAACATCTGATTCTCTTTAACTTGAAGATTTGTAGCCACAACTACTGTCCACTGAAAGATCTGAAAATAGATGAAAACCTAATCTACCTTTAGATAGAGTCTTTACTCCACCAGAGTGACACAGGTGGCCTGAGAGCAGGAAGGGCCAGTTTAGAGAAGCAACAGCTGTAGATAGAGAAAATATGGTATTACTTGAGAAAATACTAACAGTTGAGAAATTAAAAGATGTAAAGCAGGAGCTGTACCCAATACATTAACATTATTCAAAATTGATACCTGTTCTTCATGTTGTTGCAATAGTATTTGTTCATGAAATCGATAACTGCAGTTGCTGTAAAGATTGAGCGTATGAAAAAAAAAGATCAGTGTTTGAAAAAGATAATTAGTGCCTTAAGAATTGTGAAAAAAAAATGAGCATCTGAAGCATGATACTGCAAAAATTGTTTTCATGAAGAAAAGGCAGAAATTTAAAATATCTCATCTATAAGCTTTCAAGCATTACAATGTCTAAGCAGAGAGGCAACCTCCTAAACCAGACCTTTGCTAAGCCCAGGAAGAAAAGAAGCATGTATCTGGCAGAAACTTATATTACTGCCCCTGGTTTGCGATTGAGTGTGCAATATATACATCTAAATAATATAAAATAAGCTGCAAAAATGTTTCTATGTTTATTTGTAAGTCCAGTAACTATACTTCACAATCAAATAATAGCAACAAGACAATATTACTATTGAAATATCTAACTTCAGTCACAGCTTTGGTGTTGATGTATGTAAATGCAGACAGTCACATGCAGCTCCATCTTCTGAAAATTTGATATTGACAAAATTCTTGGTCAGGTGAGAGGAAGGACTACAGAAGAATCAGTCTGCATGTAAAATCCTAGAGGAATACAGCCCCTAATAACATAAATATGGACCATACTGCAGACAACTGTAGCTGCAAAAATTGCGGTGACTGGAGGCTAGTGATACAGCTGTATTCTATCACAACAGGGAGTTTAACTGCAGTGGTTGCAAAATTAAAGAACCCAAAGATCTTGTTGCTATGGCAGCATCTGCCCTCCATTGCAGAAGTCCAAATATATGCAACACCATTTGGGTCCTTCCACATGTGCCCATTAATTTCATAATAAAAACTTGGAGAGCCAGCATTTGAACATGCTAACACAACCACTGTGTTGAGTAAATTGAAGAGTATTGCTTTTAGGAAATACATTTCATGGCTTTTAGCTTGATGACAAGATCCATGACTCATAACACTGAAGAATGTTTTTATGGCTAATAATAGACTGCAATTAATATTTTTCTTGAAAAACAGTTTCTACTGTTACATAAGTCTGCAGCTGATGATCTCAGGGATTACACGATATTTTTATTTAAGTCAGTCAGATGGTAGAATATTCTATACCGACTGAACTGGGTTTTATTTATACATATGTGAGTCCTACTACCAGCAGAGCACCTTGCAGTTTCAGTGTATTCATCCTCTCACTGTCCTTGTCAGGCAGGATGATGTTTATTAAAAGCTTTTCTAAATCTGTGGATCTTGCTTGCCAGCACATGAAATATTTCTGCAAAGTGTGGCATTGATACATGTGACACACATGTATGTAAGTTGGCTTAGCCAAGAAAAATAGCCTTTCTCTTTTTTTTTTTTTTTTTAGCTCACCACAATATTATCCTGTTTCCTGCAACAAGGACCTCACCAATGGAGACTGAAAAGAGATTTTTGCATGGTCAGAATAGCCTGTGAGCAGGAAAATTGTTCAGTGGTTTCTCAGTTTCCCTTTTTGTGCCATAACACAAGGCTGGTCTGTTCAAAAACTGCAACTGGGTCCTGCTGCACTGTCCTTCCACTTTACAAGGAAACCAGCAGAGCTACGTTACTTTCTTGTCATGCTGAATTTCCTGCAACTTCAGCAAGCCGTTTGCAGCCAGTTGATTTGTTTTGCTTGGTGGACTGAATGAGTTACTACTGTGAGCTCTAGGCTTTCCTCTACCCACCCCAAGTACAAAAATCAGAGGGTTTCTTCATGCAAAGATCTCACTTCTGACAAATTTCTCAAGATATCGAATGAGGTGCAAGAGCTTGAGCTGGAGGCAAAGCATTACATAATGTGGGTGAAGAGACCTTCACAATAATGTGTAGGAAATTCTGTACAATCTCTCAAGCTTAGAGACTCCTGTGTATGTTTTCCTCTGAATAAGGACTACAGAGTAACAATAAATAATTTGTACATACATATGAGTAGCCCGGAAGCATCTCTTAATTCCTCAATCACTAAGTCACCAGATAATTTACATTTAGAATGAGATTCTAGTATATGTTTGGCTTTGTTTCCTTTTCATGATGGATTTTATTGCCAGGATTTGGCAGGTTTTTGTAAATGCATCAATTAAGTCATGGGCACCTTGGTATATTCATGTTAAGATGGCACCACACTTTATTCCTGTCAATTTCCACAAGAGAAAAATGACATTTACCTTCAGGTTCTGGTGGAAAGAATGGCTTGCAACTCTCCCTTCAAGACTAGAATTACTCAAGCTACAGGGAAAAGAAATCTCCATATGCAGACTTCATTGAATTATTGCTCTGGAGATAGTATTTTTCTATCAAGTATAAGGTCTGAGGTCTAAGAGAAAGGCAAGTACGTGAAAGTGGAAGAACAGATGGGTGACTGAAAATCATTACTTGAGAAGTGTCAATCACATTTTTTCTAGAAATAAAGTACACAGTATCTAACTGGTTAACTAATTATTTATATCCTTACATCTAGACATTTATTTAAATGAATATCAATGTTGAGACAGTTGCAACCAGAATACTGACAGTCTTTTTATACATTAAAAATAAAAGCATATGCTGTATCATTCTTCAAAAGAGCTACAGATGTTGTTATGAGAATCTGACTTTTGTACCCTGCAAATCTGTAACTGAGAATAAAAATCAGTCAGTGGGTGAAGTGTAAATACGACATACAGGGAAAAATCATCACAGATTTATTTTTATTTGCAAGTTCCTTACAGTCTAGAAGGTGTCACTGAGCAGGTGATTACAGTTGTTCATACATATGGATTTACAAAATCTTTCAAAAAGATTCCTTACCAAAGGCATGTAAAGCTGTCATGGCCTAAAACAGAAAATCTCTTAGAGATTAATATTGTGTTGAAAAATGGGAAATGAAAGGTAAGAGTTAATGCTCTGTTGTCACAAATACATTTCACATTTCATTAAATTGTTGCCATTCATCTCAAAAGGATTGTACTTGAGCTGGGAAGGATGCTGAGGAGAATGGCAACATTGCATTGCAAAATGGAACAGCTTCCATAGAAAAAGAGTAACTAATCTAGAGCCCTTCAATTTAGGAAACAAACTGTGGGAGGGAAGGGGGGGATGTGATAAGTTTTATAATACCATGAGTAGTACAGAGAAGATGATTAAAGAGTGGCTGTTCATGATTTCTCACAGTATGAAAGCTACGGAATACTCAGTGAAATTATGTGGTATTAGGTCTTAAGACCAAACAAAAGTAAGTTCTCTTTCCATAGGGTGCATGATTAAGTAATTAAACTCAATGCCATTGAGTCCAAAGTATAAGGGTCTTCAAAAAAGAATTGGAAATACTCACTGGAGACCCTCTATGTCATGACATCTGAAATCAGGTGGTTGCAAAATTAAGCAGGTAATTAATGACTTGGAAAACACAGAGGATTTTATCTCTGACATTTATATCCTGGTAGTCAGTAATTTAGATCTAAATGTAACATACTAATTCTGTAATAGTTTCTCGAGGAGATGTCTTAAGTGTTGTAGGTGAAAAACAACTGCAGTAAGACACTATCACCTTAGTGAACTACTAGAAACAAGCACACTCCAGAGAATTGCATGGCTTGAGAAATGTGAATGCCCTTATGGACATTGTGAGTCATCATTTGTGTTTTATTGCTGTGAATAAATAAATACATGCCTCTTGTTCAGCTCAATTCTGCAATGCCATCTTTTCACACAACTACACATGAGACATGGGATTGATTCTTGCTTTTGTTTGGTTGTGTGTGTGAAACACTACATTACCATCCTAATCTCCTTTGGAAGAGAAGACTGGCTCGTTCACCACTACTTCAGCTAACTAAGAAATTACATCAGAAAGTTTTAAAGTTGGTCTCTACAGTGTCTTTTTCAGGCAGATTAGCAATAGTCCCCTTTTAGAGACTCATAACAGATGTTTTTATACTGCTGGAGAGCATAATGGAGCACAAAATACCGCTCTGAAAGGCTGAAGCTAGAAATGGGGGTGAAAAGAAATACAGGCTTCTTTTCTTCCACTCTGGTTCTGCACTCTTCCCTAATCCAATCCACAAAGATACTTTTGCAGTTTATATATTTGCAAGAACTATCAGTTCCTAATGTGGAAAAAAGCTGCTAGTTTGAAGGCATTTAGATTCCTGATGCATCCAGCTGAGCTGCTAATGCTATGAATCACCTGCAGTACACAGTGCTGAGTCAGCATTGCTTTGCATTCAGCCTCACCAGCTTGCTGAAGTTTTGTCCCTCATGCAAGCCCATGGGGGACAGGTATCATCTTATACGGGCAACATTCCCTCCTGTGAAGTGGGTCATGTCTAAATAAATCCAAACTCACCATCTGGCATTTGAGTTATCAGCAGGTATTGGCTTCCTCTGACGAGTAAGAATTCAGTTTAAAAACAGCAAGCACTTTCCTGCTTTTGGGGTAAAACTCAGCGAAGTCCACAGATTTATTAACTACTTAAGGACCAAACTAGCTTTGACAAAAGAGAGCAGAGATCAATGCTTAGAGTAAGATTACTTTATCATGTGCAGTACATACACTAGGACTCTAGCACAATCTTTTCACATTTTCCTTATATGTGTGCAAAAAACAGACAGCTCACTGTTTTTGACTCTTTTTCATCTGAACTCAGGCTTTCTTACTTGTCTCCCTACTTTTATGGTTCAGTCTGACTTTCCTCCCTTGCAGCAGAACCCTGGTTTATTCTTTCCCATCTCAAACATCTGTTCTTGACCTTATTTGTTTCTCCAACTCCTTCCCCTTCTTATTTCACCTCACTAGAAGTGATTCCACACTCCTGGTCTTATTAGTTATTTTCAATCTTATTTGCAACTCCTGGCTCACAGAGGTTTTGTCCAACCCACTGCCTTCCTCCTTCCAAGTCACATCTCAGGACCAGCACTCCTTCATTTTCCTCAGCCTGATCTAGGAAGGTAGACTAAATTTCTTAATGGTTGGGATGTACACATGTACAGGGGAGGGAGGAAGGAGAAAACATCCACATTCAGACCATGGACCCTGCTCCCAGAACCAAGAACCGTGCTGTTGGGTGCAGCCACAAATTCCTGAAGTACTAGCATCCTGCAGTGAGTCTGGATGCGATGCCCTTACACCTCAGGGTCCTGGCCTGGTGTGATTTGCTGAAGATCAGAGAGGCAGTTTATGGTGAGGAACTGCAGGCTGCTCAGAGTTTTAACCACTGGGACAATTTTCATCTTGCTGTCACACTCCACAATTGCTTAGCTTAGAAAATGTAGAAAAACCACAGTGAGAGGCTGATGGCCTGGAGAGGAGAATCAGTAACCCTTTTCATTTTTGTTCCACTCATGTAACTGCGAATAGCATCAGTAAATGAGGGATCCTTTGTAAAGGCTGCTACTCCATCTCTGAAATGTTCAGATGAATAACTATCACTTGGGGAAAGGGAGGAAGTGTAATCTTATTTTGCTTTGCAAATCAGAGTAAATGCAGAACTTATCACAGAATCATAGAATCATAGAATCGAGTCCAACAATTAACCCTACTCGGCCAAGTCCAGCACTGAGCATTATCCCCAAGTGCCACATCTAGATGACTTTTAAACACATTCAGGGATGGTGACTCAACCACCTCCCTGGGCAGCTTGTTCCAGTGTCTGACAACCCTTCCAGTGAAAAAGTTCTTCCTAATGTCTAGTCTAATCCTCCCCTGGCACAGCTTGAGGCCATTCCCTCTTGTTCTATCACTAGTTGCTTGTGATAAGAGACCAGTGCCTGCCTCTTTACAATGTCCTTTCAGGTAGTTGTAGAGGGCGATGAGGTCTTCCCTCAGCCTCCTTTTCTTCAGATTAAATAGCCCCCGTTCCCTCAGCTGCTCCTCACAAGACTTGTTCTCAAGGCCCTTCACCAGCTCTGTTGCCCTCCTTTGGACACACTCCAGCACCTCGGTGCCTTTCTTGTATTGAGGTGCCCAAAACTGGACACAGTGTTTGAGGTGTGTCCTCACCAATGCCGAGTACAGAGGGATGATCACCTCCCTGGTCCTGCTTGCCATGCTGTTTCTAATACAGCCAGGGTGCCATTGGTCTTCTTGGCCACCTGGGCACACTGCTGGCTCATATTCAGCCACCTATCAACCAGCAGCCCAGGTCCCTTTCTGTTGGACAACTTTCCAGCCAGTCTTTCTCAAGCCTGTAGCATTGCATGGAGTTGTTGTGGCCCAAGTGCAGGACCCTTATTGAGCTTATTGAAGAAATTCTGCAAGAAGTTTATTGAAGCTGGTGTAGAACATCAATCTGATGTTTTCAGTCACTGCTTAGGTTACTTATCATTGTCATTTTGAAGCCCCTACATACCACTGGTGGTTACAACACCTATTAATTAAATCTGGATTTTTTTTCAGAAAGTCATCAGTATTTTTTTAAAATGCATTCAAGACCTCATCACTCCACAGATGTTTTATTCTTCCTGTAGAGCAAGAGCAGATGCAGACACAAGCAGAAATACTCCCTGGAGCTCCTGGAGCTCCCTGGAGAAGAGGTGGCCATACTTGTTTACCACCTGCAACCCAGAAAGAGAGAACCCTGCCTTCTGCACAGTTTGAAGTAAGGACAGAACTGGTCCCTGAGTGACTAGCAAGCGCAGCTGTAACACGCTATTGCAGTGCAGAGTTTATGGTCCTGATGCTTGAATAAACAACATGACAACATCAGACAGGATTGGGAATGCGAGACCTGGCAGAGGAAGAAGAGGGCAGATGTTGTCCTTGTTTAGGGGTTAAAATGGGATTTCCATCTCCCCCTGCTCCCCCATTCTCCCCTGCCCCCACCATCTCCAACCCCTTCACTGCTTTTCTTCTCAAGCGGTTTTAAATGTGGAACATGTATTTTATGTAGTTGTTAATGCTGAGAAATTAGGAAAAGTGGTTGAACAAGCATTCTGTCCTGTGAGAATCATAGAATCACAGAATCATAGAATCACTAAGGTTGGAAGGGACCTTAAAGACCATCAAGTTCCAACCCCCCTGCCATGAGCAGGGAACCCTACCACAAGACCAAGTTGCACAAAACCTTGTCCAACCTGGCCTTAAAAACATCCAGGGAGGGGCATCAACAACCTCCCTGCGCAACCCATTCCATTTCCTCACCACCCTTATAGTGAAGAATTTCTTCCTAATATTCTATCCTAAATCTCCCCTCTCTCAATTTAAAACCATTACCCCTTGTCCTATCACTAACTTCTCTGATGAAAAGCCCCTCTCCAGCTTTCCTGTAGGCCCCTTTCAAGTACTGGAAGGCCACTATAAGATCTCAGAGCCTTCTCTTCTCCAGGCTGAGGTATTAGCTTAATTTGCCTGGAAGATTTAAAAGCAAAATTCCTTAGGTTTTCATCTTCAATAAAGGTGACTCAGATTAGCTCTTTACCCTTGGGCTGCAGGTTACAACTCGGGCTGACAGCATGCAGAGAACATAAGAATTGATTATTCCCTCTGCCTGGACAATTAAGACTGATGTGCAGGGCAAGAGCTGAAGTGCCAGTCTTAAAGCAAGGCTAGGAGCTCCTTCCCCTTGAGGTAGATGCCCAGCTAATCCCTCGAGTATGGTCATCTGAGACACAGATGTCTGATTAGCCACCTATTTCTTCTGCTATGACAATAAAAGACTACCAAATGACACAGGTGTAAAATACATATATCTGAGAGGAAAAGTTAGGATATAAACCCAGAAAAAAAAAAGGAAGTGTTCTGGCTCCCCTTGGAAATAGATACATAGATAAAATTGTGACCAAGGGGCTGAATGCATGAATTGCTTCCATGGCTCTCACAACTTATTTTCCTAATTAATTTCAAAGTAATTCTCCTTGACCTGTGATGCACAAATCTTACAGGACTGCCACAGAACTCAGTGCAGCCCCCAGATCCTCTCTGCCTCCTTTTGCTTCCTTTACTGCCGTATTCAGAAATTGGTTTGCAAATTATCTGAGGAGAAATCTTGCACTCAGAGATATCTAGCATTCTTTCAGAGCCCCTTGAAGCTTAAGTAAAATACCTAACATCCTGGACTTGACTTGAACCCATTATTTAAAAAAAAACACCCTACTTATGGTCATATAAAGGTGAAAAGATGAACTGAGCATAATGGATGAAATCTTGCTCTCAGTTTCATCTGTGTAACTTAATTTGCTTCACTAACAAAGCATAAATGTACCTTAGGGTCATACTTATCTCACAGTGAGCAAAGGAGAGGAGCAGGAATGTTAAAGGTCATTGGGAGTTAATGAAGTCTTGGAAAGAAAGGAGATGGATGGGTGTTCACTCTGTAACTTGCTGTGCTGATTGCAGGCTACAATCAGTTTTTTAAGCTAGTCTACACCTTCTCCTTCAAAAGGCATGATATGGTAGGTATGGTAGCCATACTCTAATGCCTTACACACTGAGACCTTGAAGGAATTTAAACAAGGGAACATATTTGTTTTTAGTTCTTGGTTTGACTTGAGCTTGACCTCTGCATAAAAATCTTATATGATTTTCCATGGCTGCTTCCTTCTAACTTCCATGACACTAACCTTCCCTGTTCTGGATGCCATGCTGGGCTTTTGTGACATGTCACAAAAATGTGGCAGACATCACTACATACAGCCTTGTCTGTTCCATGTGTAGAAGCGTTCACATGCTAGCCTGCCATTACATCTCAGCCTTCAGGTCAATTTTTACATTTTAAATGCAGTTCTGGGTGAAGAACTTGGTGTCTACTAATAGTCAGTCACATTTATTAATAGTCAGTCACGTTCCTGCAGATTGAATTCCTCTGTCTACTAGGACAAAGGTAGTACAAGTCACATGTCCACAATTGCTCTGTCAATTACTTTTTTCCCTGGAGCTAGATGGACCCCCTTCAGAATCAGAGAACAATTTATTTCCATGCCCTTTGGTCTGTTTACTGAAATAACAAGGAGCCACCTGTTGGGCTTTATATTAATATAACTATATTATCTCTTGTTTACAATATCTCTACTACAGTTTATCAACTGCCATTTGTCGTGCATAACAGCAAAAAGGTAGAAATTAGGAAAGAAGAAGAAGATAATCAAAGATCCACCACCACCAGAAATCAGCAAGCATTTTCCATTGCCATGGAATCACGGAATGGTTTGGTTTGGAAGAGACCTTTAAAGATGATCTAGTTCCAATCCCCTTCCATCAGCAGGGACATCATCCACTAGATCAGGTTGCTCAAAGCCCCATGCATCCTGACCTTGAACACTTCCAGGGAGGAGGCATCCACAACTTCTCCAGGCAATCTGTTTCTTATGTCCAATCTAAATCTACCCTCTTTAATTTTAAAGCCATTGCCCCTTGTCCTGTTGCCTTGGTAAAAAGTGGGCCCACTCCTCAAGCCTGTCCAGGTCCCTCCGGATGCCACCCCCTTCCTCAAGTGTATCAACATCACAACTCAGCTTCGTGTCATCTGCAAACTTGCTGAGGGTGCACTCAGTCCCACTGTCTGTCATTGATTAAGACATTTAATAGTATTGGACCCAGTACAGACCCTTAAGAAACATCACTCATTACTGGTTTTCACTTGAACATAGAGGCATTGACTGTAGCTCTTTGGACAGAGCTATCCAGCCAATTCCTTTCCTAGTCCGTTCATCAACCCCATCTCTCTCCAGTGTAGAGGTAAGAATGTTGGGTGGGACTGTATCAAAGGCTTTATTGAAGTCCAGTCAGGTGACATCCCTAGCTTTTCTCTTGTCCACTGATGCAGTTCATCCATTGTAGAAAGCCACTAGATTAGTCAGGCATGATTTGCCCTTGGTGAAGCCATGTTGGCAGTCTGTAATTACCTTACTGTCTTCCATATGTTCCAACATATATTCCAGGATGATCTTGTCCATGATCTTACTGCACACGGAAGTGAGGATGACTGGTTGGTAGTTCCCACAGTCCTCCTTTTTACTCTTTTTAAAAATGGATGTGATGTTTCCCTTTTCCCAGTCTTTGGGGACTTTGCCTGATTGCCATGACTTTTCAAATATGAAATATGGATAGTAGTTTGGCAACTACATCAGCCAGTTCCCTCAGGACCCTGGCATGCATCACATTGGGTCCCAAAGTTCATATGCTCAGGTTCCACAGGTGGTCTTGAACCTGATCTTCACATAACCATGAGTTCTGACTCAGCTTCTGAGGTAATTAACTACAAGTAACTTTAAAATTTGGTGTTTATTCCCAACTCAGATACACTTCTTAATGAATAATAATAAAAAATTTTATAGTTTTCAGATAGCAGGAGCATCAAATGAATACTTTTATTTTTTCTTACTCAGAAAATGGTGATTTTGTGAGTTTGTTTTATTATTTTCTGAGTATATTTAAATAAGATATTCTATCAAAATCTATGATCTGTTGTAAACTGTGAAAGTAACTCCTACTTTTCATATGTGGGAACTGCATCTTACTGTCTCAAATGAGAGAAAAGAAGATAACGGTGTCTTAAGCAGTGTCGGTATAAAACATTTTATTCAAGATTTTTTTCATGGTCTTATTCCTGTGGTTTTAAAAAAAGTTCTCCACTTGAAAGCTGGTCAAAATCAAGTGTGTCAAATGAAGCAATACTGAAGAAATGTTAATGTGTTAGCTTGACCAATTGGGAATAAAGCCAGGTGCTTACTATTGAAATATGGCCATCAAAATATATTATGCCTTTAAAAAACAATCAAGAGGCTGGTAAGTCTCATCATTTAGCAGAAAGGAGAAAAATTAAAACCAGATTAGGTCCCTTGAGAGAGGACAGAAAATGTGACCTGTAGTGTCTTTTTTCTGCTCTTCTTTCACTGAAAGGTTATGGCTGTAATCTAAGCCAACAAAAGCAGAAAATAAAACCGAAACAACCAGCTGCTGAACATAATTTTTCCATGTTAAAGCCCAGCTTCATTGGAGGGAACACCTAAAAACCTGAATATAGTTTTGAGAGTCTATACCCAGGGATGAATAGGCTAGACAGGAAAGTCATGGTGACCTTTCATCTGCTAGCATGAGATGTTGCCTGTGGTGTACCCTAAGTGCACTAATTTCACCTTGAGCACCTCAGGCCATGGGCTTTCACCAGGAAACTGAACACTTGAATTAAACGTATGGTTGGTTTATAACTCTTGTGTGATAAAAATGAGTATTTTTTCCTTCTATACCATTTAAGTCTTTCTTCCCCAGTGCATTTTTAAGTACTTTCCAAACAGCAATTCTTTCCTTGGTATTTTTAGCCTTCCTAGATGAGACTGTCAAAAACTTTTAAACTTGGCTTATTGCTGTTCTTACCAGAGTCAATAGCTAAAGCACTTGGTGTTGCAGCTTTTCATCTGGTGAAGTCAGTGGATGTGACTATATGTCTGACAGGTGCAATGGAAAATCTGCACTGTCCTTTTTGGATTCAACTTTGTGTGGAAATTTACAATTGCTTGCACTGCTGGCAACTGCAGCAGCAAAAAAGAAGCTCTCACTTGGATGCAGAAAATTTGCTGTGACGTTATTTTGGAATTTAAAACAGAATGACACAAGATTGGCCAAAAAAAAAATATTAAAAAATATGTATATAACACCCTGCATTTGCATTCCTTCCATACAGTTTCACAAGAAGCAAACACAATCTTTCCCACTCTGAGCACAAGGCAAATATATAAAATAATAGAGTTATAATTATTTTCCACCAGGAATGCCAGTGTTGCTTTTCAGTCAGCAGAACCTATCCCAACACCATGCAGAATTCAGCCATTTTAAAGGTACTGAGCTCTAATTAGATTTGCTTCCACATAAGAAGTTGGATTACCTCTCTACATTCTGAACTCAGCCCTCTCTGAACTCTGCTTGAGACTTTAGCTACTACAAATTAAGCTATTACCACAAAAATAATGATTTAGACTTCCAAGGAAAACCCCCTCTGAGACAGGGACAGTTTGCTTTCAAATGCCTTTTCACACTGGCTTCAAAGGGCTTGTTTAGTACATTAAAAAGGAATTGTGTCTAAAATGGGGAGAATGTAGCAAATTAATACAAAATATGTAATCCAAGGGTCTGGTCCCACAGAAAAAAAGCACAGGTTTAACCTTATTCCCAGTGAGCTGCTTGGTTCAATCAGCAGTTCACTGACATGAACAATACTCTGCACCTTTTCCTGTATGCAACCTCAGAGCCTTCTGTTTAGAAAATCATACGAATAGAATGGATCCTTGATAAGATAGGATGAACATTCTTTGGTTCTTATAGTTTGTGTATTATTTTAGTTATTCCCAAATGAAATAATATAGAATTTTATTGCTATGACTGTTACAATGGATGTCTACCTTAGATTACCTGCTAAAATGACCAGTTTATGATCATTTCAAGAGGAACACGGATTTTGTGCATTACTTCTGATAATGACTGAGATAATACTCTGATAATTCAGAGACCAAGAATCCCTTTTTATACTAAGTTCTCAGGAGGGAATGAGAAATCTGTTATAATTGTACAGCGGCTAAAAATCTGTATCAGTTTCTCAGAGGAGCCCAGGAGGGTTCAATGGCTATGATCTTCCAGGAACTTGGTGGTACTCGTTCCAGTGCTAACTTGGTGACCCTCCTAAGCACTTCGATCTTCCATTAGGAATTTGATATTCAAATACCACTTTCAGAGTGCAGGTGTTCTTGAGCCTCTTTTGGAAGAAAAGGATGAAGATGTAAATGTCAGGGTCCTGACTTCACTAAGAGCCTCTTCCAGCCTCTTACCTTGCTGCCCCAGGGATTTAGTGGCCTGTGTATTGAAGTCCAGCCCTGATACGGTGCAGCTGTGTATTCTGGGATCAAGCTGCTGTGAAAAGAGCTGTGTGGGAAAGCTGTGAGAAGCCTTGTCAAGGGCCTTTCCCTCCTTGGCTTGGGAGCTTCATTAAAGTTCACACACTTACCGCCTGAGTGTCGTGGTTTAGGCTGCTTGCTCACTCCTTCTCCCATGGTGGTGCTCACTCCTTCTCCCGTGGTGGGATGTGGAGGAGAAAATACAATGAAAAGCTTGTGGGTCAGTACAGGCACAGGGAAGGTTCACTGAGCAATTATGGTCACAAGCAAAACAGACTCAGCTTGGGGAAAAAAATTTGTCACAAATCAAATCAGAGCAGGACAATGAGAAACAAAACCAGATCTTAAATACCTTCCCCACACCTCTCTTCTTCCCCTGGCCAAATGACTACACTCCCAATTTCTCTACTTCCTCTCACCAGTGGCACAGGGGGGACAGGGAATGGGAGTTATGGTCAGTTCATCACACATTGTCTCTGCTGCTCCTTCCTCTTCACAGGGAGGGCTCCTCACAGTCTTTCCCTGCTCTAGTGTGAGGTCCCTCCCACAGAAGACAGTCCTCCATGGACTCCTCCGATATGAGTCCCTTCCACTAGGTGCAGTCCTCAGGAACAGATTGCTCCAGTCTGCTTCCCCTATGTGAGGTCTTCCATGGCTCTAGGTCCACATCTGCTCCACCATGGTCCTTCATGGGCTGCTCCACTGTGCTCTTCCATGGGCTGTCATCTCACCATGGGCTGCAGGGGAATCTCTGCTTGGGCACCTCCTCCACTTACTTCCTCACAGGACCTTGGTGTCTCTGCTCTGGCATTGCTCTCACCTCCCCCTCTCCTCTGCCCTGCAGGACTTTTAGCAGCTTCCTTTTCCCCTTCTTAAATGTTATTTTCAGATATGTTATCACAATCACTACTGGGCTTGGCCTTGGCCAGAGGTGGGTTCTGCTTTAGAGTCACGGATGCTTCTTGCAGCTTCTCACAGGAACAATCCCTGTGCTCCTCTGCTGCTACCAAAGCCCTGCCACACAGACACAACACACTGAGCTGGCTGTAGGTACATCTGTGCCTGGGCTGGTACCTTGCTGATTCTAACCCTGCCTTGCTCACTTAGCTTCCCAGTTTGACCTTAAACCTGCCTTGTCACTACAGACCTCCCTGCCAGTCTGCACTCTGAACTGACTTGGATTAATGTCACTGAACCTGCTCTGTTCTTTGTGTTTGAGTGCTGTGGGTCGGCTCTCCTGTTGGAGAGGTCCCTGCTCCTGCCTGCCTTGCTCTCACTCTTGCCTCCCAGCTTCCCTCCCCATGTGGAGCAAATCACTGCTGCTCTCCAACACTGAGGGCTGTAATACAGCAGCTTTACCCTCACACCATTGTTCTGAGTAGCATTGCTGCACTAAGGGGCCCTTTGATAAATGAAGATGCCCAAGGCAGCTGAACAGGATCACATGGTGCTAGCAGGAACTGAACAAGACCCTGCTCACGACAGCAGTCTTCACAGGAACCTCACTCCAGTCCCTAAAGCTGTTGTCAGGGCTGAAGCCTGGCAATGAAATTTGTAGCAGCTGAAGTCTTGGCTTGGCTGGAAAGAAACCTATATTTTACACATCCATGCTAGGAAGTTGAGTCAAATCCAACATTATTATATACAGTTGTGTCTGGAGAATGAGAGAAAGACAGATGTGCACATAAGAAGCAGGAGCCGTGAGCAGAGAAAGAAGCTCTGGAATGAGTTCCAACTAGATTAAATTAAGGAATGCAAACTAATCCTACCTATTCTTTTTCTCTAAAGCATTAGTTCACAATACTACCTATACTTAAGCAATGATGGGGTTTTAATTGCCTGTTATCACTGGGGAAAAATATCCTGCAGTCTCTGCATTTAGCTCTTTGAAAATATCCGTGGAAAGCAAAAGGCAAATCAAATGACAGGGGTTATTAAGGGAGAACTAACAAAACAGGAAGCAACATTATGCTCTGGCATAAATCCAGGAATAGTTCTTGTGGTTTTGAGTCCCTGATCTCTAACAAGATAAAGTATAACTAAAAAAAAGGAAAATGGAAAAAGGATGATCTTTTTTCTTGTGTTAGCCTTGGTATGATAGCAAACAACTTACATGCTTTTTTTGTCAATGGCCCAGATATGCTTTTTAGCAGTTTTAATCCCTTTGAAGCTGGCTGTTGAAGCTGTTAGTGGCACTTTGTGTTGAGTTTCCAGCACTTGGGCTCTTTCTCTCCAGGTCATTAGATAGCAATTCTTACAGTACTCTTGAGGCAATTCTCACTAGACTGACTTCTGATTAGTGCTAATTTTGGAAAAAGTAAGTCAAGCATATAGCTGGGAAATTGTTACAGCCATCTGTGATGTGTCAGCCACATAAATAAACTTTCCATTTTTCTTTTCTTTCACTTGCAAAACACCAGCAGGACACAAATCCATTGCCTATTTCATGGCAAAATTTCCAAGCCTTGCTAGATAGTTGAAATTTCTCAGAAACTCTCCCAAACCAAGTAGGAAATCAGTCTGCAAAACCCACAAATACGGAGTTGCAGCAGCTGCAAAGTTTGTGCATCAGTATAGTCTAGTATTCTAGAAAACATGAAGCAGCAGGGCTGGTTGCATACCTGGGTGCAAGCTACTGGCTCACTTGCTCCCACTTACTTGAAAACTCAGCAGAAATACAGCACCTATCTTTCCAGAGATGTATCTTACAACAAACAGTATGACACACGGCTGGAAAGTTAAGATCAGCAGGTAAAGCCAAAACTGGAATGGGGATTTCCTCTCATATGGTCCCTCAAATACTCCTGATTTGACAGCATTTGACCTCTCCAAAATGCCCAATGTTACCTACGCATGCTTGACCACTCTCATGCAAAAGAGAAAAGGGAGCTGCTGGAGTTACTGGGGATGTGGAACACAATTGAAAGGACAATTCTTTCTCTTGTATGGATTTTCTGATTTTACTGCAAGAAAAATGTACTCAAGCTAACGTACTCACACAATAAATATTTTAAGTTAATACAGACTAACAGTAGTTGCTTCTCTTTAGACTAGATGTTTTAAACCCATTCAGATTAGGAAACACAGTCTGATCTCACCAATTTCTAACAGGGTAAGTTCTTTCTTGTAAAATGTAAGTTAATCCTGATTTATACAAGAACAAGAAACATCAGAACCAAGCCCCACATTTCCAGTTGGAGGCCTTTTTTATTAAAGTTATCATTCTAGTTTTCTCATTCCTTATCTGTAAATTTACCTGCAGCAGTTGTGATATTGTGATATAAGTGTTTGCACAGCATCGAGGAAGCTTCTAACAGTGAGCTACCAAGAAAAAAAGCTTGTCCCCTTTTCTGATGTGCAGCCCTTAACCCCTCCATTAAGCAGGTCAGATTTTTCATCAGCTGCTACGCTCCATTGTCCAGCAATTCTCCAAAGAAATCTAGCAGCTAAAATGGGTATTTCTGACAGTCAAAAGTCAAGTAGATTTTAAAATGTTATAGGGAAAATATTTTGTGAAGACATTGCTCTGTTATGTATAATAGCACTGCAGGTTGCAGGTGGCTCCTCTGTTATGCATCATTCTGTGAAGTGTCTGCTTACGTGGCCCTGGTGTTACAATAAGCTTGCAGCAGAAATTGAAACCAGAATAACCGTGCTTGCACCAGAGATACCTGTGAGATGGAAAGTAAACAAGACCTTTGTTTTTGGCTTTGCCTAGTCAGTTTGGCATGGTGTATTAATATATTCTGTTCTTTGCTGGTACACTTAATATATACTACAGAGTACACCCCCTTTCTTTGAGAATGTCATCACTTAGCAAGATGCTAAAAATGGCTTGAGAGAGGATCTAGCATCACTACTGCACTATTTTTTCCTCTGTGTTTGTGACACCTTTGGCAGTAGCCTTGGAAAATCTACTGTACCTTTCTCCCCTGATTATCTTCCACCCCCCCACCCCCCATAACTTTTTAAAAACACGGGTTTCAGACAAAATTAGCTCCACATGGGGCAATAGTCTATGTGGGTTCAGGCAAGATAATGCTGAGAAAGTAAGTTTATTTTCTGCTTACTACTGCTGGTGCTGAAGGTGCCAAATCCTACTCACTCTGCTACTCTGAGCTCACCAAGTGGCCCCAGCCATTTTCAGACATTGAGGGGGTCACTGAATTTGCCTTTGTGAATTAAAGCAATGCAAGTCTGGAAGCAGACACATAAATAGCAAAAACAGAGAAGCGGAGCCCTCAGAAAGACTGATACTGCTGAACTGCTGATATTCAGATGTCAGAAATAGGTATTCCTGGATATGTGAAAAAAATTCCCCAAACAAATGGTTCAGATGGGAACTCAGCCCTCATTCTGAGAGATACTGCCACACCACGAAAAATAGGTACAAACTTAGGTCCAAAATAATTATACCACAGTTTTAGAAAAAACAAAGTGGAAGCAATCTAATTGAAAATTCTTTTTATAAGCACTAAGGACATACCCCCAAATTTGAGTGAAAACCATTGCTGGTCTAAAATACCCTTGCCCTCCCCCCGCCCCCCCCCCCCGAAAATAGAGTTTAAATAGGAAAGATCCGAACTGAGAGAAGAACAGAAAAAACATCTAAAAATAGCCAGCCAGTATTAGCAGTTGCCAAACATACTTTGGAACTATAATATAATTCAGCCTGGCCTTGAACAGATCCCTTCCTGCAAATCACAGTCCCCAGGTGCCAAGGTAATAATGAGATATGTTAAAAATTGTACAAAAATTAAAAAATCAGATGATACCACGGCACACTGAGCAGATGCAGAATTAATGACACTTGGAGGACTCCTTCTGAGGATACTCTCTCTACACAGCAGAGAACAACACTCTGAAACCTGTACCAGGTGAATCAGGTATTCACCACCTTTTGTCCATTTTCAGGAAGATTTAGTTGAATCAGTAAGGCAGGAACAACTTGGAGTTCAGGAGCTGGAGAGGCTTAAACGGGTTCCTGAACAGATCTGGAAGTCATTAAAGATGTGGGAGTGGGAACAAAAATTAAGGGCTTCTCTTCCTACGGCACTGTGATCCCGGGTGTTGTGGAGAACTTGAACTAGCAAATGGTAATTTGTTCATTGGCAGTTTCTCTGAAGGAATGCTCACCATCAAGGAGGTAGGTTTGTTATTCTTGCAATAGTGATGTGTATTTTAGTTGCTACTTGTAACTACAGGAACTGTAACCTGTAATTCTGCACTTAGGAGGGTATTCTGCACCTGGGATGGTGTAATCCTGAATGTACGTGCTGACTGGGAGACAAGAGGCTGGAGTGCTCCCTGTAGAAAGGGCTCTGGGGGATTTTGTTGATGGTAAGCTTGATGTGAGTCAACAGCGTGCCCTGGCAGCCAAGAGGGCCAAACACGTTCTGGGGTGCATTAGACACAGTACAACTAACTGGTAAAAAGAAGTGATTGTCCCACTATACTCAGCGTTGGTGCAGCCTCACCTTGAGCACTGTGTGCAGTCTGGGGCTCTGTAATATAAGAATAATACAAAAATATTAGAGTGTGTCCAAAGGAGAGAAACAAAGATGGTGAATGGAGTAGAGGGCATGAGGAGTGACTGAAGATAGAAAGTTTGTTCAGCTTAAAGAAGAGAAGATTAAGGGGTGACCTCTTCCTCATCAGAGGGAGCCAAGAGGGAGGTGCTGATCTCTTCTCTTTGATGTCTGGTGATAGGATTAATAGGAATGGCTCAAAGCTGCAACAGGGAAAGTTCAGATTGGATATTCAGGAAAAGTTCTTCATTGAGAGGGTGGTCAAGCACTGGAGAAACATCCCAGGGAAGTGGTCATGTTGCTGGTGTTCAAGAAGCATTTGGACAGCACTCTTAGAAATATGGTTTAAATTCTAGTTTGCTCTGTGTGGAGTTAGGAGTTGGACCCAATGATCCCAGTGGATTTTTCAACTGAGAATATTCTGTGATTTGATTCTGTGACTGAATTATTGTATTTCAGCATAGCTGGGGAAGGAGCTGAGATCAGGGGCCCACGGTGGTAGCCACAAAGTAAGGAAACAGTCTGTAGTCTGAAATATTACAGCATGGCAGTCTCCAAGCAGAGCTAAAGATTAAGATCTCAGTTTGGGCTTGTACAATGACCTGTCTACAGTGTGAGTGTCTGTGTATGAGTTTGGTGGTGAGAGTGCCATTATAATAAATTATGAGCTACTGTAGGATTCAGTTGCCTAAAAATGAGCTCCTGGCACTTACTGAGATGCATTCTTGCCTCTGGGATATCGATGCAAGGCTGTGTGTGTGACAGAGGACCCACAGGGGAAATTTACACTTCTGGAACAGCAACTGGACACTGAGCAAGATACTTCTAGTGCAGACACTAGACTCAGTGTCTATGAATCATTCCCATGTCTCCTGGAGAGCCTGCCTTTGCAGTGGATGAGTCTATAGGATTATTGAACTGAGGTCATCATCTTCATTCCCAACGGCATTGACTAGACATGTGGTTCAGTTGCCTAGACAAGGACATCTGCATCACCATTTGGTCACACTGATGTATTTATCTAGTGCCAGTTAGGCTGACCAGGGTGTCTTGCCTGCACAAGCATATTTATCTGCCATTTCAGAAGGACACATATCTCACAGAGGTTCTGTGCCATGTCATCCAGCCTTGTACACATCTTGGATTCTTTAGGGTATCTCAAATGGTAATAGATGTCCATATGTGTAAATGGAGTCCCTAGCCCGGGGACATCCTTCCTGGTCTCTAGCAGGATTTTTGCCGTGCAGCAGGACACAAATTGCCTGTGAGCTCTGTGTATTAGCTGCCCTTGGGAGTCTCAAATAGCACAGAACACCTATCATTTAGGAAGCCAAACTGACCCTTCAGTCTCCTTTATGATAACGGTGCCATACAGTGCTGCCTCGTCATAGACACCTACACTATACGCACCTAAATTTAGGTGTCTGAATCACATCTTACAAATGGATTCTAATCCCAGCACTAATGCTGCCTTCTTTAATTAGAGCACTTCAGTGCTCCACCTCAGTTTTAGTATCTGTACAGCATCGATTTCCAACCTAAATCACTCTATGATTCTATAAACTATGTGGAGATGCAGTTTATCTCGTTAGTCCAGCAGGCGTGGGATCTGTACATAGGCACACAGTGAGTAAAAGAGAGAGTTTGGAAGAGAATCCAAGAGCCAGTCTGTATACATGTGACTGGAAAGCTAGCTGCAATCAAAGAAATTCAGGAAATACTTCTCTTGGTTAAAAAAATGCAGCCTTTTCCTGGTATTGTCCCTCAAAGTCCACAAAATGAATAGGAAGAGCTGTATTAAACAAACTTGCAATGCAATAATGGGTTAAATTATGAGCCGTGCATAATTTCTTCTAAATTTTAGAAAGTGTTTTGAAGGTACTTGTTATTATCTAGGTGTGGGAGAAGGATTTACCCAACCTGGCATGCTATGCTTCTTTCCCTGGAGATCTGTTGGATATTTACAAGTTGAATCTCCCAGCTGCTCTCATTAATGGGTGATTTGTGGCTTGATGCCATATTTCAGCTTAAAGTTGTAGGTGGTGCTTTCTGAAAGTTTTATTTCTGCTGCTGGATGGGAAGGGCACTTTGTCGAGGCACCAAGAACTCACCTGCCAAAGCTTGAGGGGAAAGTCCCCACAACACTTTCTGCAGTATAAGGAGCTTTAGCTTTCATAGCAGGCTCCAACTAGCAGAAACACAACCTGGTAAAGAAAGGAATGATTAAATACTGCCATCAACTCCACACTACATGATCAAGTGCAGCTGCATATAGGACTGCCCAAGTATACAAGAATGACTCAGACCTCCTAATTCAGCAAGATGGGTCTTACTAACCCAATTACTTCTCAGAGCAGAAGAAAAAAATTAGTCAATCTAATTAACTTTGGCAGTGACCAGGAGAACTCAGGCCAGCAAAATGTCTCATTTGAGCTGCTTCTCTACCTTTGTGTGTCTCTTCAGTGTTGGGTCATCAACACTGCACCAACACATTTGCAGTTTCTGGCACCTGGTCTGACACTCCGTAAAGCTATTGTGACTTCCAGGAATGGCTTTGGTGGTGGGTAACTGGTCCCTGCCTCCAGACAGTAGTGGAGAGAACTGTCTCCCATCCAAAGTTGTAAGATGAGCTCTGCAGTGGTGAGTTAAGGTGACCAGTGGCTTTGTGCTGTTGAAGAGAGCAGTGCAAAGCCTAGCTGTGGGACAGGATCTAGCCCTTTCTGTTGACTTGTCCAGATGTAATAGATAATGCTTCCCCATGAATGGATAGCACATTTGTTCTGTCCTTAACCTGTATTACCTGTATCTCCACCCCCTTTCAGTGTTCTGAAGTATTCCTCAAAGAAAAGAGACCACAAACATAGGCTGATAAGATGTGTGAAATTCCTCATATAAACCGAGAGTTTGTCCCAACTGAAATTTCTGGCGTGAGTTCTGGAAAAGGCAGGCTGATTTTGTTCCTGTGCTGTTCAGTGTTGAATACAAGCAGGTCTCTGTCACAACAGTCTAAAGTAATGTAAATTTATTGGAATTCCGTTCTTAGAGTGATTAGAAAATGACAGGAAAAAAACAATGTAAAAGAACATAGAGAAAATTTCTGTCACCCTGCTATGGACATCCCAGTAAGTTTGGAGAAACATAAAAGACTTCTAGCTCAGTGAGCCTCAGAACTTTGCACATTTGTTCATTATTTCTGCTTATTAAAGCCCTTATATTGTTTTAAGATTCTAACTGCTAGTGGGGCCCTTTTTATTATAAAAGCATATAGAAAGAAAACTTCTCTTCTCTGAACAACTTGAAGTTTACATAGGCAAAGAAGACAATTGTTGTGTATTTTCTGTCCATTTTCTCTAAAAGATGATCTGTTGCAAATTTAGAATGACTCAGTAGATGGGGCTGGAATTATTTCCAGTTAAACTAAAAGCCCAGTCAGACTCCATATACTCAGTCAGCAATACGTTTGTGGGAAATGCTATTTTTAAAAGGATTTCCCAAGAGATATTTGGAACTACTTGCTGTGTTGTGCAGATGACTGTTTTACAGAACACTGTTGGACTTGTTTTGAACACCAATTTTGCAAGATTTTTGTCAGTGCTTGGTCTCTGAGTGATTTCTGGACAACAACTGAGCTTATCTGAATAGTATGAAGAAAACACAACCTGCAGCTCTCTTGTTAATACTTACATCACAGCTCCTTCTGCTGTGCTGATTTGGCATATAAAGTCAAATGACTTATGTGAAAGTGCAATCCTGAAAGTTTCATCTTCAAGCCATTTTTTCAAAACTTAAAAAAACCCACTTATGAAGTAATTAACATTGTAAAAAATATTTCTTAGCGAACTGACCTATCTGGGAGCTGATTTATCTGGGGCATACAACTTGTAGGTGTTTGGAGTTGCAGTTTAGTATGAAAAAATTAGCAGTTTCCTCCTTTAGAACAGAAAAAAAGAAAAAAAAAAAGACTTGTAAATTCCATAGTATGTGTAACCTGCTGTATCTGTGCTAGGATCATTTAACTGTTTCTCAAAGCTTTAAAAATCTTTGCAATTTCCCCCTACCTCCTGTGTTTCTCAGCTGTTTCTGTGATGCAGTGTTACAGGAGGAGAGCCATATTCTTCACACCGTAGCCTTCACACCTACAGTTGTTCTCATCCTTTCTCAGCTTTCTACACAGATTTTTTGTTGGCTTGGGGCTTAGGGGAGGCTCTAATTTTAAGTGACATACACTTTGAGGACAAGAATATTTTGAGCAGAATTGCTCGTTGTCATGCAAATATAAAACTAAGTAGGTTAATATGGTGGGTCAGATTCAGAGCTGAAGATGAAAGCCATATGTGTTTCCTGACATGACATGCTGGTAAATGGTAAAGCCTCAGTAAATTCCCAGGGTCTTTGGACAGCTGGCTGGAGCACAGCAGCAGTGCAGTGTGGAGGGCAATGGGAACAGGAATAAAGAGAGCAGCGACAAGGTCTAGGCACTGCTGCCTCCCCAGGGGGAGCTTTGGACTCCCTGTGCACAAACAGGGCCACTTTGGTCTGATGGCACAGAGCTGGGGTAGAGGTGGGAGCCACAGGGGTTAGACTGGGTCTGCTGAGCTGAGGAGATCAAAAAGTGAGGTGAAAAGAGGATATGACCCCTGTCTACACGAAGGTTTTATTATGCAGCTTGTGGCATCAGGAAGCCTGAGGTGTGAGAAGACAGGGTTATATTTTCTCTGTGCGATTTGTCTATAAAACTTCAAGAAACTCCCATAGGTTTTTAATCAGACTGTTAAAAAGTGTCACACAGCAAAGAAACTAAAGGCAACTGGATTTTCCCCTCTTTGTGTATTTTCATTTATGCTGAAGTAGAAGAAATAATGGAGATAAGCTTTGACAACAATTTAGGACCTTGATTTCAGGCTCCAAACATTTCAGCACAAACAAATTATTTGAGTCAGTATTTCAAGCCTTTCCATCTCAAATACACTCCTGATTTGTGAGACAGATAGACAGATGAAGCTGGGATTTACTTATTACTGCTCATGAACACTTTTAAAATTTGACTTATTTTAAAGAGGAATTTATTAGGGTTTTGGTAATAGAACTAATTTCCCTATGTTACAGTGAAGCCTGTTTATCGCTTCATGAAGCTTTATAAAGAAATGTAATTTTCTATATATTTCTATACTCTTCACTTTATGATAGGAATTAGCTTCCACCTTTTACTTCCAAATTCTGTGAAGGCTTAACCACTTTAATATTGTGAGAGTTGCCTGATCGTGTTTTTGCAGGTACTGTTTACAAGTCGCATTTAAATCACAGTGTATTCAGACTGCAAAGAAAAAATTCTTTTGGTTGGGCTGCAGCTGTTTCGAAAAGCCATGTTCAGTTTCAAAAGCCAGCAAGGCCACTGAAATTCTTTCTTTATCGCATTCAGCCCAAATTTTGGAAATTATTCTCTACAAATATATGTAAGGAACAGAGTGGGGCCTCTCCTCTAAGCAATTCCCTTTTAGGGCTCGTTCTGTGTTTGCATCCCATAACCCTGCAAACAAACATGCTCTCAAAGTATGTTACAATGTAAGTTATAACGTGACTAATTATGAGACATGCAGTTAAAGTTTATGTTTGCTTTTAAGTGGTTGGTTGCCAAAATCAGCAACAGTTATAAAATGCATATACCAGGGCCAGAAATTCTCCAAATAGGCATGCTTATATATACATTGAGATAAACCCAGAGTAGCTATTAAAATGTGGTTTTGTCAGTTATGGTTCTAAACCACATCTTTCAATTATTACTGAAGTAAAAAACGTAACAAAACAATGGTGTGCTATAAATAGGACTTTTGGGTAAACTTCTGGCATCCAGGATTACATGATTTATCCTCTAATTTCCAACATCTGCTTTAGATTGATTAGCAGAGATAATAAATACTAATTATTTTGAGGTTTAGCAGCCATGTAAAACATAACTGTGAATCTTGGTAATTTCATGGCTCTCAGCCTTCAGTTTCTGAGCGGTTAGCAACCACAACACTTTAGTTGACACTTGGTGTTTTATTAAGTTTAAAGTGTATGCAAATTTGAGACAATCTTCTGATTTTCCTCCTGATTTCCTTCAATTGGATTTCCATACAGTTTGTGTTGCTTTAGCCACCAGTGGGTGAAATTTTTTGTGTTAGTGACTTGAATGAAAACCAGCTGCAGAGAACTCTGTATGAAGTTGACATTGGTAAAAATAGCTGCACGAAAAAAAAAAAAAACAACAAAAAAGGAGTAGGAGCTGTTAAGTGCCTGAGTTTTACACCTCTTCCAAAGTTCAACAACCTTTACTTACAGCGAGCAGGACTCAGCATTGTTGTCTGCCTACTGCCTACTGCTTCACTCCACTTTAAAATTCTAAGTCAGATCCACCAGACCACTTTGCGACGGCTGGCTGTCAGGCACCCCACAGCTCATCAGCCCTGCTGGCAAAAATGACAGTGGGTCATACAAGGGCACAGTGACCTTGGTGTCAACAGTAGCGTTCACCGAAGACTGGAAGGGCGGTAAAACAGTAAGTTTTATGGCTTTTTGCCAGCTGGCAAATGTAGGCTTTTGTAGGGCTTAATCCATATGGATGAATGTGGACCTCAACAAAGCAAAATGATGCTCTTCTCAGGCCTCAGCTACAGGAGAGTCAATATGTGATCAGTGATCAGTGTAAGAAGTTGAGGTCAGAGGTAAAAATAATGAAGTTCATGGGGATGTTGGAACTCCCTCTTTTAGCAAGTACTTGTCAAAGTAGAGAGAAGTGTTGCTCTGTGTGGATCACCTCCTGGTGAGGTATGAACTTGTGAGGAGCAGATCCTTCCTTTCACACCCAAGTTCAGCAACACGTCTTGTGTCTACGGATAATTTTCATACAGAAACTGCAGATCCAAACTTGTAAATCATGTTTCTGAGAAGTAGCCCTTGCCTATGTAAGGGTTCTCACAACAGAAGCATACTCGTGAACAAGGAGTCACATACCTTTCCCCAGTATGGCTGGTGATGAAAGAAGTTATTTTAGGACTTTCCCTGCTGCTGTTGAAAGTGTTATGAAATACAGATTCAAATTCTGCTTTCCATCTGTCCTCAGAAACTGTGCTTGGGAAACTCTCTTTAACACCACTACCTTGAAAATCATCAGAGATGGATATGACAGCAGTTGACTCCAGTTCAACAATCCCAAGAACTGAAGGGCCTCAAAGCTCCCAAGCATAGAAAGATGCAAACCACACTCTGTGAAGGGGAAAGCAGGTATATGGAGTGAACTCTTATCTAGGTGAGGTAATCTATCTGTGGTGCTCTAACACAAGCATCATTACATATAGAGAAAATGCAGCTAGAGACAGAAATAACAAGAAGTAAAAAATTTGTAATATTTATATCATGTCATAACTCTGCTGTTCAGTAGAACATTAGAACTCCTTGAAGAAAAGCATGTATCTTCAGCACGGTTAGAAATTAAAAAAGAAACAACAAAAAAACAACTCAAATTAAAGCCCTCAAGTGTATTTAAAACATTTTTATATGCATCATTGCTGATTAAGATCTTGTTTTTCTCTAAAACATAGCAAAAAGAGAAGGAAAGTATAATTAGATGTCATGGAGGTGTGATTGTTCCTAATTTGTTGGAAAGATTAGCTGTCAGTAAGATAAATGGATAATCCATAGAGAACTCATGTTGCAATATTTATGTGAGATTGAAAAAAGAAAAGCAGTCAATAAAAATTAAATTGAAAATGAAAATATTGTTGTGGGACAGTTTTCCAAATGCATGCAACAAGTGAAAATAAGATGTGATAAAAAAGGGAAATGTGAAGTCTTTTTACTATTGTTCATATGTTTTATTGTTTTATTGTTTACTTGCCAAGCATCAGCTCAGCATGCTGGCTCATGAATTTTATCTGTTTTTTATTTAAACATGGCATGGATACAAAATGGGTACATTTTCCCAAAGAACTTTTACTAGTCCTAGAAGCAAGGGAGAAACAAGTTTGTTAAGTTCAAGCAAGACACATAGTCTTGGGCATTTATACCAGACATTTTGGGAAAAAAGAAATCCCCATCTCCTCAACAGAGGGTACATTATGTTTAGCAAGTGGGAAGGTGAATAGGAGATGATCAAAATATCTAACAAGACTAACTGAGGGATGTTGGGGAGAGAAGTGATGAGCTAACCTAGTCAGAAGGGAATCAAGTTCCCAATAGAAAATATCCCAACTTCCCTTTCCTTTCTCCTTTCACAGTGATGTGAAGGAAACATATGCAAAACTTGTGCAGCACCACACTGGATGTACTGCACGTGTCAGATCTCTTTGCCCAGATTTCCTCTTTCTATTCCTAGCAATTTTGTTTTCTAACACTAAAGCTGAAGTCTAGTCTGAGAGGCTTGATATGTTACACTCCTAAGATAAACATTAATCAGAAATCAGAAGTTAGGGAAGAACATCACCTGTACCGTACACTGCTGAATAGGTATTTGTGTTGAAGATACAATAGGTAAGAAGTCTGAAGTGTGGGAAGGTTGTGGTGATCCACAGGGTCAGAGAAGGTGTTATATTACATTACAGCCCACTGCACATGAGCTCTGGAAGAGAGGGTGTTGGATGTTAGAAAACAGAGCCCATCAGTCAATGAAAGAACTTTAAAAAGACCCTGAGACCAACATCCCTCTGTATGGATGAATTAGACAATAATAGCATTTCTAGGGGGTATTTCTAGTTGGTAGCCTTACAAATCATCAATAGAATGCTGAATTACCTTGCTTCAAAACCATATACTTTTTATATAAAGGGTGCTGCTTGTTCTAAACATCAGAGGCTCAAGTCTGATCCCATTCACAGCTCAATGAATCAAGAACACTCCCAGCAAGATCCACAGTTTCTTTAACGAAGAACGAGTGAGTGACAGATTGCATCCTGGGCTCATCCTGGGAGTGGAGCATGTGACCCATAGTTGATTTTTATTCTTTAATGGTAAAAAGCTTTTTGAAATCCATTTAAGTCTATTAGTGCTCCCAGAAAATTGTGCACTCAGTCATTTTCTCAAAATAAATATCCTGGACTTAATGGAGCATAGTGTCCTTTCACTACCAGTACCCAAGAACTCCAATTACCCATTATTAAGCTATTAAACTGAACTGAACAAAAAGAACTGGCACTTACTGGAAAGATCACTGTTCTAAAATGCACGGTAATAGGCTATGGAAAAATTAGCATGCGGTTTTAAAACTGGCATTTCCTACAGGCTGCTATAATTTAATTTCTCTAGCAGTTAGAACATATTTATGAGCAAATCTTATGCATGCACACGTATACACAGAGGAAGGCATGCACAGAGGTCTACCTGAGCTGTCGCGGCCTGAGCTGGCAGGGGATTTCAGCAAGCCAGCTCACACTTGAGCATGTCATAGGCTGGTTCCTTCAGCTTTTCCCTCATACAGTGTCCCCTCTAGAAACCTCTAAAATACCCTCAAAAATCAGGTAGCATATAGGGTTCCGCAGACTTTAAGATGTAAAGCAAAACCTTCCCCGAGCATCCAAATAGCTGACAGTGTATTTTGATAAAAAGTGAATCAACACCAGAGCTTCTTTCTGTTTATTGTTCCACTTGGTGTGCAGAGAAGGTGGAAAAGTCAGACATTGTAAACTTGTTCGCTCTTGTAAAATGATGTGATCCATAAACTTGGGATTTCCAAATAAAATGCTGGTGGTGACATTATAAAAGGCTTCAGGGATGTCCAAACATCACAAATTATCATCTAACTCTTCACCTGTTTGAAATATCAGAGAATAATTAAGTTATTGTTGACTTCAATGCTAACCTATTCAGCCACTTGCTCTATGCCTCTTAGGGTGCTGTTCAAAATCCACAGCCAACCTTTGTGATCTTAGCTTCATGCTGTAGATTTATGGTAAAAGCAGTGCCTTCATTGTTTTGTCTGCAATGCTGACATCCATTATTATATACTTAATTTATTTTATTACTCTTTCTATTTTTATTTTCTTTTATAGGTGACAAACATTCCCTAGAGTTATGGCTGAGTTGCCTCCTCCTGGGTTCCCTAATGCATACATTGAAAGCACATGTTTGGATCTACTTGCTCAAAATTGCCACAGCACTGAGTGAAAAGAGCAAATAAAAATGTTAATTAATTATGCAGAGCTGATGGTGGAGCTAAGCCAGAGCTACTACCCCTCTCTACTTTTAGCAGCACAATGCAGTTCATCTCCATGGAATTTTATAGTCAATGAGCCCAAGAAGAAAATACAGTCTCCGGAAAGGTTATAATAAAACAGAATTTTATATCACACCATATAAAGCTGTAAGGAGTTCACAGTGGCTGTGCTGATTGCACCAATAAGTAGTTATAAATTTATTACTGCAAATACTTTTTTCCCACTTACAGATGAGCTCAGCACCCATTTAATGCAATGCTTCTATGAGCCATTGCAGCCTAGTACAATGCATTAAGGCATAATCCGTTCACCTGCCTGGCAGAAGAAAAAGCACTGAGCCCTATCACGCATCTTCATGCAAGGAAGTGGCTGGAGCTACAATTTCCAAAACACCATCCCTAAGATTTGACACCCGAATCCCTGCTCACAAGCTTTAAATATAAGCAATCTGATCACATATCTGCTGGGCACTTACAGTCTCTTTGCCACCATTGAAATGGAGCTGCCTTCACCAACATTTCTTTACATATCTGGTCAGTGCATCTGGGTGCATGACTGGGGCTTTAGGGATTTATTTGGCTGGTGCCATTCTGGAATAGCGTAGGGATGCTAGCTTGTGAGGAGAGCATCAGGTAAAAGATCGAGCTGGACTTCTCAACTTGTTCCAGCAGTTTTTCTTCCTTCTTTTCAAACACAGAACCGATGAAATATATTTGATATCCTTTTAAGTAGGAACTCATTATAATCATAGCCTAAGTATCACGTAATAATGGAAATTACATATGGCTATTTCAAACTGGGACAAGGCTAAACGCACATTCACTTATTGAGGAATGTGGATTTATTTTTCCATATTCTCAGCCATTAACATAATGAAAAGAGAAACCCTCTCCTACAATAAAAAACATACAGCTATTCAAGTGACCTTTATATTTAAAAGGGATTAGTTCAGCTGGGGGTTAGCAAGCACTGACTTTCTGGATTGGAAACACGCAATTTGAGATATCATAAAAAGGCTTATGTTTTTGTTATATACTTTGTACAAATAAGTATAGGGTATTATTTATTAAAGTAATAAATTCCCTAAATTCTCTCATGAAGTTCTTATTAATTGGTGTTTAACAAGGTGTTATAGATGTTTAAAAATAACATTAAAAAACATTAAAAGCTGTATGTCAGGAACTCTTCTGAAAAGCTTTTAAATGCATAGGAATTAGATCACAGTATCACAGTATCACTCTGGTTGGAAAAGACCACTACCCTAACTCTGTCACGTCCACCACCAAACTCTGTCCCTTGGCACTACATCTGTCTTTTTAGATGTATCCAGGGATGGTGACTCAACCACCTCCCTGGACAGCCTGGATCACCAAGTCCAACAGCCGCCCCAGAACAAGACAACCCCAAAGTTCACACCATCTCCCTGAGGGTATTGTCCAAATGCTTCTTGAATATTGTGAGGCTTGGTGCCATTACTGCTTCCCTGGGGAGCCTATTCCAGTGCTCCACCACCCTCTGAGTGAAGAATCTCTTCTTAATGTCCAACCTAAACCTCCCCCTGCACATCTTCCTACCATTCCCTTGGGTGATATTGTTGGTCACCAGAGAGAAGAGGTCAGCGCCTACTCCTCCACCTTCCTTTGTGAGGAAGCAGTAAGCTGCAATGAGGTCTCCTCTCAGTCTCCTTTTCTCCAGGCAGAACAGACCAAGTGCCTTCAGCCACTCCTCATCAACATCCCCTCCAAACCCTTCACCAACCTTGTGGCCCTCCTCTGGACACTCTCCAGCAGCTTCATATCATTTTTGTACTGTGGCGCCCAAAACTGCACACAGGACTCAAGATGGGGCTGCACCAGTGCAGAGTAAAGTGGGACAATCCCCTCCCTCGACCGGCTGGCTATGCTGTGCTTGATGCAGCCCAGGACTCGGTTGGCCCTCCTGGCTGCCAGGGCACACTGCTGGCTTGTGTTCAACTTGCCATCGACCAGAGCCCCCAGGTCCCTCTCTGCAGGGCTGCTCTCCAGCCTCTCACTCCCCAGACTGTCTGTATATCCAGGGTTACCGTGTCCCAGGTGCAAAATCTGGCACTTCTTCTTGTTAAACTTCATGCGATTGGTGATTGCCCAGCTCTCTAATTTGTCCAGATCCCTCTGCAGGGCCTCTCTGCCCTCCAGAGTGTCAACTGCTCCTCCCAATTTAGTGTCATCCAGGAACTTAATAAGTAGGCCTTCAACTCCTGCATCTAAGTCATTTATGAATATGTTAAAGAGTACTGGCCCTAGGATGGATCCCTGTGGAACCCCGCTAGTGACCGGTCACCAGCCTGATGTGGCCCCATTTACTATGACTCTTTGAGCTCGACCCATCAGCCAATTACTCACCCAATGTATTATGTGCTTGTCCAGCTGGATGCTGGACATTTTGTTTAGAAGGATACTGTGAGAGACAGTATCAAAGGCTTTTCTGAAATCTAGAAAGATTACATCAACTGGCTTCCCTTGGTCAACTAGGTGGGTAACTTTGTTACAGAAAGAAATCAAGTTGGTCAAGCAGGACCTTCCTCTAACTAACCCATGTTGACTGAGACCAATGACTCTGTTGTCTTTTAGGTGTTTTTCAATAGCTCCCAGAATAATCTTCTCCATAATCTTACCAGGCACTGAGGTGAGACTAACAGGCCTGTAGTTACCGGGGTCATCCCTGTGGACCTTCTTGAAGATTGGGACAACATTTGCCATCTTCCAGTCAACTGGTACCTCTCCAGATTCCCAAGAGCATTGAAAAATCATTGAGAGGTCTCACTATGACCTCTGCTAGCTCTTTAAGTGTCCTTGGATGAATCTTATCAGGCCCCATCAACTTATAAGGATCCAGCTGGAGCAGCAAATCCCACACAATTTCAGGGCTGATTGGGAGATTATAATTTGCCCAGTCATGGTTCTCCAGCCCAGGGCTCTGGGGGTGTTCAAGCCCATCATCAGTGTTGAAGACAGAGGTGAAGAAAGCATTAAACATCTCTGCTTTGTCTACATCCCTGTTTATGAGGTGTCCATGATCATCAAGTAATGGGCCAATGTTATTTCTGGCATGCTTTTTTGCTATTAACGTATTTTAAAAAGCCCTTTTTATTATCCTTCACAGTGCAGGCCAGCTTCAACTCTAGTTGAGCTTTAGCTGCATGGATTTCTGCCCTACAGTGGCAAACAGCATCCCTATAGTCCTCCCATGTTGTTTGTCCTTCCTTCCACTGGCCATATACCTTCCTTTTGTGCCTTAGTTCTAGTAGGAGATCCCTGCTCAACCAGGGTATCCTTCTACCTTGCCTGCTTGACTTCTGACATTTTGGAATCGCCTGGTCTTGTGCTTTTAAGAGGTGGTGCTTAAAGAGTGACCGGTGCTGTTGGACCCCAGCACCCTGAAAAGCTTTTTCCCAGGAGACCTTACCAAGCAGTTCCCCAAGCAACCTGAAGTCTGCTTTCCTCAGGTCCAGAGTTGAGGTCATACGGTTAGTTTTCCTTCTAGTACCATAGATGTTAAACTTGACTGCTTCATGGTCACTGTGGCCAAGGCAGCCTCCAATCACCACTTCACCCACAAGACCTTCTCTGTTTACAAGTAACAAATGGAGGAAGGCACCTTTCCTGGTTGGTTCCCTCAACACCTGTACCATAAAGTTATCATCTAGATAGTTTAGGAATCTTCTGGACCTGTTTGTACCAGCTGTGTGGTGCCCCCAGTTGATATCTGGCAAATTGAAGTCCCCCATGAGGACAAGTGCAGATAACTTGGAGGTACCCCATAACTCCCTAAAGAATTACTCATAAGTTTCCTCATCCTGCTTGGGTGGCCTATAGCAAACTCCCACAATGACACCTGTTTTAATTGTTTGCCCCTTAATTCTTACCCAAAGGCTCTCAACTGTGCCATCACCCACTGCAAGCTCCACACATTCCAGCCCATCCACTATATACAATGCCACCTCCCCACTTCTCCTACCCCGTCTGTCCCTTCTGAAAAGCCTGTAACCATCCATTGTGGTGCACCAGTCACAGGACTCATCCAACCAGGTTTCAGTAATGCCAATAATGTCAAATCCGTGGGAATGGGTCAAGGCTTCTAGCTCCTCCTGCTTGTTCCTCATGCTCCTCATGATGCTCAGAATAATTTTATTAATGCTTTTTCCACTTCTGTTTATTTTTGTTCATCCTTTCCCAAGCCTTCTCTGGCCCTCCCTTGGAGGAATGTAGGAGACAAACCTATCCAAAGGTTAGTGACAGTAGACAAATGTTTTTTGAGATAACCTGTAAAACAGAGAGATTGATACCACAACTATATTTCATTTCCAGTTGTCGGCCACGTGGCTTTTGATTAGGAAGGAAAGAAACTAATAAAAAAACCTCCAGATGCTAAAATAAACCTTCACCTTTTCTGTATGGTATCCATTTACCCCATCCTTTTTAACAGTTTCCTTTTATAGCTATTTCTGAGCTCTTCAGTTTCTCATTTCCTGTGGTTCATTTTTCCCTCTACAGTATTTCTCCACTTTACTGGACACATTAAGATTTTCATTTCACTTGTCTGTGAGTGGTTTTTTTCTGTTCTTTTAGACCAAAGTCTACATGGATTGATTAACAATGTATCTCTTGCTTCTGTGTGCTGCCTTTTTTTTTTTTCTTCCCAAGCACTCTTCAGAGTACCAAGGAGAAATGCTAGAGAAGTATGAATTGGAGGACAGTTAGTTTCCTGTGTAGCTTTTGCCTCTGCTATTCCACTTCTTCCTTTCTTGCTGTCTTCATTTTACTGGCAGTAAGGAGCTCAGTTAGTTGCTATCTTGAATCATGTGCAAATTTCTGGCAAAAAAATGTTTCACTCACAACAAATGAAAGCTGCCGTGTTAGGTGCAAGTAGTGGAAATTACCTCCAGTGAAAATGTCTTTCTTTATACTTGGTTTTTTGTATTGTTGCATTTAAGAGCTTGCTGGCTACTGAATACTGAAGATCCGGGATTCTGCAGAGCTGCCACGGAGCTCTCCTGAAGGAGCATCCTAATGCTTGCTAGAGACCATAGGGAGTATGGGGAACAGCAGCCTGTTGACCTCCATGTTGTACCCATGCTCACAACCATCTCTTGGGCCATGGGAGTAGCTACAGAGGGACAGTCAGGGCTCAGCAGCCCAGATGATCTAGGGCTGAGTGATGAAAAAATTGAATAGTTTTCACTAAAGTACTCCCTCCTCATAGCAAAGGTGCCATCTCCATTGCTGTCTCCCCCGGCTGCGTCTTCAGTCAAGTGTTTTACTCACACTCCTCTCTTTGGCCAGGTCTTTGAGAAATGGCAAATGTTTATTATCTGAGCCTAGCAAAAACACCCAAATCCAGGATATTTTGATGGGGGGCCTGCTTGCCTGTTGCTAGAGGCCCCTCAGCCCGGGCTGTCCCGCCTGCTGGAAGGCGGCTGGGTTGGAGGGGGGCGGGCTGCTGATCCAGGGACGCTGCTCTGCCCTTCCTTCGCTCCGCAGGCAGCGTTCCGTGGTGCAGCCAGGCAGCTGGCTCCCCTCCCAGCGCTCTGCTCCGGCTCCGCACTCGGCCGCTCACCACCACGGCTCTGCGCTGGCTCGTCCCCGTGTCCCCGTCCCGGCTCCGACACAAGATGGCGCCGTAGCCCCCGCCGGAGGCTGGCAGGCAGCGGCAATGCCACTGCTACCGCTGCTGGGATCACGGCTGAGGCCTGGCAAGTCCTCAGGGGATCGCTTGAGCAGGCCGTATTACAGACTCCACGCAAATTCACGGGTTGGCTTTTTTATTTTGTGTGTGGTGTGCACAGCCATAATGGCGGGCACAGCCGTGGTACCAAGCAGGGGAAATGGCGGCCTGACTCAAAAACACAGGTCCAGTGCTGTGGCTGCTGCTGGTTTTCCTCCAGAGGCCAGCAACACAAATATCCCCACCTTGGAGGGATGGTCAGGGTACTGGGTTTCAATCAGAATGAAAATGGATGTCCTGCTCTGGATTTCAGTCCTCACTTCTCAGCTGCTCCCCTTGCAGGTGGCTCACACGGGCTGAGGCCGCCAGCTCCAGGGGCTCATCGGTGACTGGGGAGTTGGGATTGAAAAAAGAAAAGGGCAAAGCTTTTTACCCCCCCCAGGCAAATTTTCACAGAGGCCTAGGCTTGGAGAAGCTGTTGGAGGAATTTTGTGCCATGAATATCAGTGGGTTACCCACCTGTCCTCTTGGGATTCACCTTGGGAGTGTGAGAAACAAAGGTGAAAAGGTGGGGTAAAGCCATTTTAGCTGAAAACGCACTCACTGGACTGATGCAGATCAAGAAGCAGTCCAGTGTTATATATGCACGGTATGCATATATATATATATAAAGTACTCTAAGGACATTACTGAGATGTAAATGCAGGGTAAAAAAAAAAGACTGTGCTCTTTTTTAATGAGCCTTTACCTTCGTATGCTACTGTGCCTTCAAACACAGGCAAAGTAAGGGCTAGCAAAAGCTTTTGCTGGGAGCAAAAAACAAGAAACACTCAGAATAAACTTCTGTGCTTCCCTGTTGCCTTTTCTTTTCTTAGCTGGGTCAGGTTAAAACTCGGTGAAGTTTGTTGTGGCGTCTCAGCTTCTCCAAAATCTGTTACCTCTGTGGAGAGAGGGAAGGAGTGAAGGGGAGAGGGGCTGTATAATGTTTCACATGGGAGGGAATATGGGCAAGATGTGGGTGAAGTAGGAAGGGGACTGTGTCTTTATCAAAAGGTGTTTGTCGTGCCCTGGTGACTGTTAAGAAGCAGGGAGCAGTGATGCCCTGGATCTGAGCTGAGGATGATCAACACCAGGTTTCCTGCTGCTGAGTCACTGCCCAGCCATGCCTGGCACTGGGAGCTGGGCGCCCGGCAGGATGTGTATAAATAAACTCACCGATGACTCCATGGATGTGCACTCTTCTGATAACAGCATGGTTGAAGCTGTTGTGCCTCTGCCAGCAAAATCAGAGAATGGGAATTTGGATGCAGCCTGGAGATACAAAGAAATGTGATATTTTGGTGGGGAAAGGCCAGCATTAGCTGAAATCAGCCATAAGCAATTTATTGACATTTCCAGAAACAGCCTGGCTGATAATAACCTTTTCTTCCCTGCCCTTCCCTGAGTACAAAAATATCTCATTCAGCTGTGCAGATCTCCAAACTGGAGCCAAACCTGGAGGAGCTGTAGTAGTTGCAGATATGTTCCTATTTGGCAAGGGTGGAACGACATATTATGTCAGTCAGACAAAGCAGAACAAAGCTTCACCACAACAAAAAGCTCTGACCCGTCTTAGGTAAAGCATTGTTTGTTCATGACTGCTAGACTCCTGGTGAGGAGAAAACACCAAGAGAAGCTTAGCAATCCTTTAAGAGAGCCCTAAAGAGTTTGTGGGTTTTTTTTTCAGCCCTGCAAGTTATTTTCATTAACAGGCTACTTGTACATGTTGGAACTTGCCTAACAGTAATTTGTTTGTTGTTGTTATACTTTGCTGGAAAAGGAATATGTAGAGACCCATACCTTTAAAGGTCTGGGAAAAAAGCAGCTGGATCTAGTTATGTGGTGCAGAATTATGTTAAAAAACACGATCAACGAGACTATGAACAGCAAATGAAGCAGGATTTCCTATGGGCCCTTGCCTCTCGTGTATCACTGCACAGCCCCCTCTTTCAGCCCTCTCCCCCAAGAGCTTTTTTCAAGTCACAGGCAAAAACAGGAAAGAAAATCTTGGTGTATTCTTTCAATGCATCACCCAAGACTTCCACTATGTTGTCAAAGGAGGGCAGTCTCAAGTACAGCAAAGGACTTAAAAAACCAAACCCCTACAAACCTGAGTGTTTATGAAACATCCTGATAAAGGTGCTCTGTCTGGTTGTGAAAGTCTTTCTCGCTACAAGCCACAGGGATGTTTTCCATAGCCATAGGAATGAATGAGCTCTCCACTCTCTGAGTGCTTTTTCTAGAAGAGGGTGAAGAACAATGCAAAATCTGAATGGTTAAAGCTCGATACATAGCAAAGAACAGAGATGAACTGATATTCTAGTGAAAGGAACAGTAAATAATAAACAAGACTATTAAGAAACATGAAAAACTGAGACTGTTTTGTAGCTAATAGATAACAGTGACAGCACCCTGAGGATAAAGGTAGGAGAAAGCAACAAGTCTTTTCATAGCAGTATATCTTTTTGTAGTATAAGAGGCAACAAAATAGGGTTTTAAACCCTCAGAAGACAAGTTGTCTCTATGTGTTATTAATGCAGGAGGAAGAATTGATTATGTCTTTGGCCCCAGAGAGATATCTGTGTACATCACCCATCTGCTAAGAATAAGGGCAAGAAAGGCAAACTGCTGAATAGTGCAAAGAATAATGCATGAATAAAAACCTAGACATAAATCTGTTGGTAGGATGAAGTATGAGACAGTAGCCTCAACTTGCTAAAATTAAACCAGTGAATCTGAACTTTAAATGTATCTCTGGTGCCCCTTACTTGACTGACTGAGAATACACTTTGGATGTAGTTGACAAATGGTGTGTATTAGTGGGCTAATAGACTGAATTTGAACAGAGAGAGGGAAATAAAGCAAATGATGGACAGCACTGAGTATTTCCTCATGGTAGTTTCTGTAGAACACGGTGACTTAGTTTATGCATTCCTCACACGCAGGTTGCCCAAGTCACTGGATGCCTCACAGAATCACAGAACTACCAAGGCTGGAAAAGACCTTTAAGATCATCAAGTCCAGCCTATGACGAACACCACCACACTGTCTAGACTATGGCACTAAGTGCCACATCCAGCCTTTCCTTGAACACATCCAGGGCCTCAGCGCCACTGTGCCTGCCCTAGGGAGCTGCTGCTAGTGTCTGATTTTTGGTGCATCCTGCACTGTGCCACTCTGACTACATCAGTTTGTAGTGCAGTGACCTGGAGGACTTGAAGACCTCAAATAATTTTACCAGCCCCAAATAAACATCATGTTTTAGGCAAGATTTATTATTTTTGGATAAGGCATTCATTGACACATATGAAATTATTTTAAATGTTTTATTTAGACTAAAGGACAACCCTAATTTAAGAAAACAAAGCATGGATGAGAAAGCAAGACAGAGTGGGGAAGAGCCCAAATGCAAGATGTTAAACTCCATGACAGTAATTTAGATCTTATCTCAAATAAATGTAAGCAGTCAAAGCCTGCTGTAGGTGTATACAGGTGTCACATTGCTCTGTGAGATGCCTTGCTTCTTGTGTTGTTGCTGCTAAAGCCAGCTCTCAGAGACAAGACACCAAACAAAACCAGATGTTTTGAGGATGACCATAATCTTAACAACCATACCAGGTGTCTGTTTGCAGAGGCAGGCAGGGTGGAACTGATGCTGGTTGAATACAGGACCCCCCCCCCCCCCCCCCTCCTTTTTTTTTATTATCTTCCTACTTTTTCCAGAAGCCTTAAGCTTTCACAAGTGGTTTGTAGAGTGGGACACCAGCTCAGCCTGACCAGGATGAAACAGGTTTCTCCCTACAGCTGCAGCAGAGTGTGAGAGAAGTGCCATAGCTAGGTGCACTTTCTGTGTTGCTGACTTCATCGCATCACTCTCAAGTCTGTCTCTGCTCAGTACTCATGCTCAGGCACTTCCAAGAAGTTTTCGGCACTTTCATACCTCTGGCCTGATCACTTCTAGTTTTTTCCTCTGCCTTCTGGACATCCACACCTGTTTGGGTGGGCTAACATAAGCAGCTGCTTTATCTGGCTGGATGTGGCACTTAGTGCCATAGTCTAGATGGTGTGGTGGTGTTGGTCTTGGCTGGACTTGATGATCTTAAAGGTCTTTTCCAGCCTTGGTAGTTCTGTGATTCTGTGATTCTGTGATCTGCAGCCTTTGCACTGCTTCTCATGTGTGATCTATGATATTTGTAAGCATTTGAAACTGTAAGGAGCCTATAGGGTACCTTAGATTTATTTCAACACCTTGAAATCAGTGCAGAGAGAAGAGTTTAGGCCAGCTAACAATCTAGGCCACACCTTCACTATGATGCATTTTTCTACATTAGTTCAGTTGCTTATTATTTCTATGGTGAAAGAGAAGTGCTGAATAAAATGGGTGAAAATAAGAATCTGCAGAACACATGTAGAACTTGTGTAAATTCTGTTGATAAACTTACTTTTCCTCAACAGTATAGCTTCTGAGGCCTCTCTGAATCCTCATGTATTTGTCCTCCCAAAATGCCTCTGAGTGTACTGCTTCTGACCTTGTTCTATGTGGTGTTCGTGAGCAGAGAGATAAAGTGAACTGCTTGATGGCAACTGTGTCTTCTAAGTTCTACTCTAGTGCACAGACTTGGAGATCATTCTCTATGCCAGATAATAATAATTTTAATAAAGAGACCATGGGATAAAATTTCAGGTGTCTTGAACACCAATCGTGGAGAATGAGATTTGATAAATTTCCCTGGCCTTGTTCCCCGTTGGTGGTATGCCATGGACTTTCTCCAGCTCTCAAGCTACTTCTCATGTCATCTGAAATTCCGTCTCCCACATCAAGTGTCTGAAACAGTGTTCTAATATGCTGATGAAGTTGAATCCTGAGATAAACCAAGATTTGGTTCTACAGATTGCAACTATTCATGTAATTGGCTATAATCTCTATTATTATGTTTTGCCCAAACTTAGATCAAATTAAACTCTCTGGGGAACATGCTATCAAAAATGAGTAAACATATCTCAGGGACAACCTCTCAGGTGTTGTTTTAAGATAATAAAAGTATGACGAAATACTCTTCTTAAAATTTTAAATTTATTTTTAAAAATGGTGGGCGGGAGAAGGTATGGTGCCAAACAGTAAATTTTTGAATGGTGTTGTAATACTCCCATTTCTGTGTTGCTGTGAAGTAGGAGTGGACATGTCCCTTACCCTGTCTCAGATCAGTAGGGGACTCAGTGAACCCCCCTTCAAGTTTTTTTGTATAAGTAGCCCATGTCACTAATCTTGAAAATTTTCTTAGAGAAGATCTTTCATTCTCCTTCAAGTGTGTGCAGATCTTCCTCTGCCGCTGTCTACATTGCCATTGCTTGTTTCCTTGGCAACTGGAGGAGAAATGGTGATTATTTCTGGGAAAGCTCTATGAAATGCTCTTTTTCTGAGAACTTTACTTTATACGAGAGTAGTTCCACAAAGTCCATCTTTTGGAAGTGAGCTAACTGGAGCTGATGAGTGAAAAGTTCAGTGGAAGATGTTGGAAGTTGCCACCTGTGGATTTTTCTTACGAGTAAAGCCAATGGTGCAATCTGCAGTGCAGGGCCTGTCCCCATGGTGAGAGGGAGGGGGGAATGTCTGCCTTTCCCTGTGCAAATACAGGGACGGAATTGCTGTAGGTTATGGAGCCCTTGGAGTTGAGCAGACTCTGAGCAAGAGGAAGGAATCTGGCTCTCAGGATACCCGAGGAACACAAGCACCTCAGATAGGCCTGAGTAAATTGAAATGTGATCTCTGCAAGTTCAGAAGGACGTGCATAAACTGTGAACAGTCTTCTGGGGAAACCTATAGAGTGACAACAAAGAAATCTGATGGGAAAAACATTATGTTACCTTATGACAGTTACATATTAATTAAACAGCACCTTGCCTCCTTACCCAGTCCTCGTATAAGATCTATTGATTTCCAAACAGACCTTTGTAAGAGTCATTTATGAGACTGGAAGGAAGAATTGTCTGGTGGCTCCTGACAATTTATGTCAGTGGATTTCAACAGGAGAGAAGACAGTAAATTGTTGTGACTAGGTACAGTGCTGCAAGCAGATGTAAATTGCCAGCGCACCAATACTTCAGAGCTATTAAGTGCCAACACTTATTGATTAGTATGTTCTTTCTCCTGCTAATGGCACCAATTTGTGAACAGCGAGGGTATCATTCTGACATTCATTATCTTTTCAGTGACTTGAAGGGGACTCAGCTAAATTTGCCCTTGACTTCCACAGAAATCCTTCCTGGTGTCTCTAGTGCTCTATAGACCTGAGTTACATTACAGTGATTAGAAGATAAGATAATGGCTGGTACCAACCACCTCACTGACAGCACAAACAGCAGCTGTGTGTACTAAGCATGTTTGTGTGTAGTTAGAGAGTTGAGTCAATAATAAGAAGAAAGAGGAATAAAGGCTGACAAACCTTCTTTCTTCCCTGTCCACTCCCAAACCCACACAAACTTCAGTCATTTTACACTCCCTTTTGTGCCTTGAAAGAAGTCTTTCAGCTATTAGCCAGCATCTTACTCTGCAAAATCCTCAAAGAAGACAGACTTCATGTTTCTGTTCCCTGAAAAAGGACATAATTGATCCCTTATCATTACTGAGTAACAGGAGAGTGAAGACACTAAAATAGCCCCCATCCTCCAAAAAATATGTGGGCTGAGATCACAGTCTTTCGGTGTCTCAACAGAAATAATTTTTTGTCCGGGGGTCAGCAACATCTCTTCTTTGCCTGGCAGAGGATGGGCTTGCAGAAGCATGTGCTGAGAGCAAGAAGGTCCAAAGGAAGTTTTGGCTCAGCTCTCAGGTGTATTTATGCCAAGAGCTTCATCTGGAGAGCAGGAGTCAGAGACACCATTCTATGATTCTATGAAACCAACTGGGCAGAGCTGCCTCTGCAGAGTGGTCGGAAGGGCAAGAGGTTGGCAGAGAGAAGCTGAGCAGTTCCTCCTGACTGTGCTAATAGGATTCACCTGGGGTGCTACATACAGAAGAAAGCAATTTCTTCAGGCCAGGCCTGCTCATTTATGTCCAGTTGTGAAGCCTGAAGGTGTATTCTGGAGAAAAAGGATTATCTGTGTTAGGAATGGAGGAGGCATACAGCACACTTGCTAAAAACAACCGATAATGGCCAGAAAGTGCTAGACTGTGTAAGAAGCTGGTATAAAGACAAAATACAAAGGAAATGGATAACAGCTCCTCTTCTAACACTCTTACGAGTGTTTTATAACTGTTACTTAATTTTATGACATAAAAAGGTCAAAAAGATCTCATTTTATCATTTACTTAGTGCCATCATCTCATCAAAGAGCCTTTTTTTTTTTTTTTTTCCCAGAGGAAAGGACTTCATTCTCTCTTTACAAAAGTTCAAGCAAAAGCAGAAGAAAAATATTTGTTCTCACTTGTCATCACTCAAGACTTGCAAGAGCCTGAATATCTGCTGACCTCCTCACCCTCACAAATGTATAAACTGAAAGTTTTTTGTGTTGAAAGCAAATAGACTCTGGAAAGAGTAGAGAAGAAAAGATTGCTTTTACCTATGTGGTTAAAGTGGTTACCTCTTCCCAGCAAGTTTGTTCCTTTAAAATATGTGGGAACAATAAGGCTACAGAGAGAGGTCAGGGAAAGCTGAACGGCAGAAGGGTGAGACAAATATCCAGAAATCCCATTTTGTCACAATCTGCAGTTTCACAGGCACATCCTGTCATGTACCTAATGGTTCTAATGGAGAGAAAATAATATAGATTTTTTAAAAAAAATTCTGTATCTCTGCTATAAACTTTGTAGAATGAGAACAGGAAAAAAAGGAGGAGGAGTGAGTGCAGGTACATGAGCAGATGTTACCCTTAGAGCTTATCAACTAATGGCTGATACCAACTCACAAAGTAGCTAAGTCTCCCACAGGTGTTTGGAACTCAGCTGCATCTGCCACGAAGTACATGGGAACAACGTTCTGCGATTTTTGAATGCTCAAGGACATATCCTTCGGAAAACAATGGCCTTAATGATGAAGTTTTGAGGGAGTGAGAAAAATTCATTAGTCATACAGGAATCTTGGTGAGCCACCCAGTCACTCAGGAATTTAAGATCATTTTTCTTCCCAGTAAGAACACATAAGAATTTCAAAAACATATAAGAAGAACGAAGTATTGCAAAAACTGGATGTGAAGGACAGAGTAAACAAAGGGAATTAATCTTTGGATTTTTAAAATAAATCCTCCATGGAACTAGAAATCTGAAACCGGAATGGTATGGCAAATCAATGTGTCTGCCTTTCAAAGGCAGTTTGCCATCTTATTTTGGTTAGTCCCAAAGAAAGATGCAAACCAGCTTGTGCAAACTGCAAAGTGCAGTCTGGCCACAGGACCTGCTTGTCACGTTGTGACTGTAGGATAACACAGCTCTCAAGTCACAATGCTGTGCCCACTTCCAGGTATACATTGTGTTCACTTCTTCATTCATCCCTTTGTTTAGGCAACTTGAATTGCTCAGCATGTGTATTTGGGATTGATTCCTTGTTGGAAGATAAATAATGGCAGTACAGTTTGAGGGCATTCATTCTTAGTTCACCTTAAGCAGAGCTGGCCAAACCCAGGGAAATGTGCTTTAGAGAAACATGCCATTATTTTGACATTTGATTTTGTTCCAGTTTGAATTAAATCAACATTTCTAGAATAAATTCTCTAAGAAGAAAAAAAAATTACACAGCAAATACCAACAACATGGTATTTTTACAGTGGAATATGCCCCCTTCAGAGGTAGGCATGCAAAGCCATTTACCAAATAAATGTGGAGATGGTGGTGCTCCAGACCTGGTGTAGTCTGAGAAGGAGGTCTACCATGGATCCAAAAGTTCATCTTAGCTTGAACTGGGGCTCTAAAGGATTTTGGGGTTCTCAGGTTGCTGCTTCCAGGACAGAAAAATCCGGAAGTGCTGGTGGTGCAGTCCTGCCCTGGGGTACCATGAGCTGCAGAGGGCTGGGCTTTACTGTGCCACTGCTGGCTCACAAGGCAACTTCCTGATAGAAACTTGAAATCGATTGATTCAGCTAAAGTCCTAATGGAAGACATCTCTGCAATGTGTTATGAGTTTTATGAATCAGGATTTGGTAGTTAAATTTTGTCCTGTATGCTTACACAAAGAGAGCCCCTTCACTCCAAACAGAGATAGCGAATGTGTGTGTTGATTCTCCCTTCAGAGCTGAGCCAAAATTTGTACCTCTTAGTAGTTCCCTACTGTCGTGGCATTTAGTTTCCTCAACCCATGCTGATTCCATCTGCTCTGTATAAAAGCTATTTGGGTCTAAAACACACCTCTTCACGGCACATGGCTTCCTCTCCCTGAGCCTGACTGTCAATAGGCAGCCCTGAGCACTGGCTCTTCTGGCTTTTTGAAGGCAGAGTGGGTGCATAGCAGAGAGAAGGCTCTTGCACACTTCCTCAGACAAATAAAACAAAAATGAAAGGAAGGGAATTTGAGGTAAAGTTGTTGTAGGGTCAAGCAGCTCCACGAGTTTGGATGACGGTCAATATTTTTTTTTTTTTTTTTTTTTTTTGGCAAGGATTCAAACTAAATTCTGCAGTCAGAAGATTGCAGAAGAAGAGTCAGAAGAGCTCAGCGATGCTCTTTGCCCTGTTGGGATCATTTGTCAAACTACTGCTGGCTACAGTTTTGTCTTGGTAAGTATGTTTTACCAAGTGCTGCTGTGTTAATTCAGGAATAGGCAGACTTTTCCTGAAGTGATTTTTTTTACCCTGGCTTAGTAAGAAAATAAAAATTAGAGGTTGTAATTGTGTGTGTGCTGTAATTTTTGAATCCATACATAATTTATGTCAAAGCTTATGTAAGGTAGCCTTAAGTTCAGGATTTTCTTCTTTAGGATGGAGAGGTTTGCAGGGATAAAGGTCCTTCAGTATCCACAATCAAGAAAAGAGCAGTGTCAATCCAAACCTCAGTTGGGGAAAAAGAGGAAGGGAAGGAGGAAGGAAGAGTGAGGGAGAAGGTGATTTTCAGCATCCTGATTTGCATAAGGCTACAAATGGAACTTGTGCTTCAGTAGATGTTAATGAATCCAACAAAATCTTGGTCATGTTTAAATGGCTTTCCATTTTTGAGAAAGACATGAGGGAAAAGTTGAGATTGCTATAAATATATTTTATGTTACTTTAGGTAATGATAAAGTGAAGTGGTTGTAATGAGGCTTTCTGGTCACACTTTAAATATAGTATGATACACAGAATGAAAATCTTCTTAAACTACATCTACATTATGTTTTTATAATATGTAAACATTAATATCCTACATGTATGGGAAATTGTATTGAGGGCAATCAAAGCTGGAAGATTATCTACTCCGTTTACCAACATAGTGAGTGTTGATGTATGTCAGTTATACATAATATGCAATGCCGTGCAAAGAGAAAAGACCATGCAGCAAGTGTTACTCAGACCATGAGATACTTGAGTGATGAGATTTCAAAAGCTTTTCAAAAGTCTCATATCCACTCTTTGTCAGCTAGAGACAGCACATTTCTTTTAATTCATGAAATGATTTAATGCACTGGGGCTTTCAAAGAGATAGACTAGACATCAGTAATGCCAGAGAGAACTGCAAATTGCAGATAGCAGGAACCATTGAAAGCATTTCTGTTACACAGCTTGCCAGGCATTATTTTTTTTTTCTCATTAGTGAAATATACCATCACAAATTCTTTTGTATATTTACAATTTTTAGCAGCCACATGTAGAAAAGCATTCAATTTTTTCCAAATGCAAAAAGAACAAGAGTATATTGTTATGATTCTATTTCACTTGCCAGTGGTGTAAACACCAGATCATGAGGATAATGTGGCCCCTCTACATCTGTTGCCAGTAGATCACCAAAACATGCAGAAGGCACTTAACTCTGCTTTGACAAATGAGCTCTGGGACCCTTCTGCAGTGTCTTAGGAGATTCAGGCACACAGCCTTGCCCTTCCTGTCCCTCCACAGCTGTCAGATGACTGAAAGCAAAATACTGCTGATGCCTGCCCAGTGAGCCCAAATGGGAGCTCCAAGATCCCATGCATTAAATTAGTGGTGTGTTGCTGCATAAGTAGTTCTCCTGCTCAGTGGTGTGAAGAAGTGAGAGGGCTGTAAGATGTGAAGGTCTCATACAGTCTAAGTCCTTGGCTGTTCCCATGATAAACTCCAGTCACTTGGAGCCCTACATTATGATCCAGATTTGGATAAAGTGCTGTCGTTACTTCAAGGGGAACTGTTATAAGACTTAACAGTGGAACAGGATCATAGGTCCACACGAAGTTACACTTTTGTCCCATTTCTCTCAAAGTGATCGTTCTGATGTTTCCTGTCAACAAAGCTCTAGGGTCTGTTTGTCTTGGCTGATTGATTGCAATCAGATTTAAAAATGCACTTTAGTATTTTACTGGCTAGAAATTAATCTATGCATTGTTAGAACCAGGTAGTCAAAACAATGTGTTAAATCAGTCCTTGAATGTTAATTCATTTTAAATTTGGCAAATGTACTGCTGCCTTACAGTAAAGACCTGAGAGAGAGATGCATTCCTCAGAACTGGATCTATGTACAACAGGTAACAGCCCTGACCAAAGTTCAGGGGGCAGGGACATTTCTGCAGGGGCTTCTTCTGGACCCAAGCCTTGAGTCTGCCATGCCTTGCATGAGTACCTTACTGGTGAGATGCAAGGGAAGATTATTAGCAAAGTCTGCAAATTAATCAGGGCCATTTGGGTTGTTTGTGTCTGAAGAGATAGGTAAGCAGCAATGTAAGTAGTTTATGATGCAATAGACAGGGGAAACAGTGGAAATAAGGAAGTCTGGTTTTCTGTAAGTCCATGTCTGATTTCCAGCCTGATTTCCAGCCTTGACCTCACTGCAATAATCACAGCCTTCCCGGCATGTCTTTTATGAGAGCCCTGTCATTCCTGCAGTTCTTTCTCCACTTAGCCTCCTCTCAGAATCTCCAGGTCTTTCCACACCCACACCTACCAGTTTGAAAGGGCGGTACCTGGCTGTGGCCAGCTCTGAATTGCCTGTGTTCCACCAGCTGGCACTTTAAAGATGATGGCTAAATGTTAAGCTTTCAGCTGTGGCCATTAACTCAGCAGGCAATGGAGTTTGACAAAACTTACAGGAATTTAGGGCAGGATTCAGATGCCTAGACATTTATGTTAATTGCCTAAAGCTGGCGTGTTGCCCTAGAGACTTCCATGTGGGACTGGAGCTAAGATACAAAATATATTTAAGACCTACACCTCTCTGGAACAGCAGCTGGAGAGTGCATGTGGACATAAAAAATAGCTCTAGATGCTTGTCTCAGCAATTGAATTTTCTCCTATGAAGAGACTAAGTGTTAGATTTGATGGAAGTCAGCCAAGTATTGCTGGGATGGACAAACAGATAGACATCCAAATGCTACAGAATAGGCTTAATTTCCTCAGTAAATGGAGCTAAAATGGTACTGAAAGGGAAAATTTGAGCTACCCCAATGCATCGTTGCTTGGTAATAAGTGAAGGAAAGTATCTCACAAGTCACTGTGAGCTGCTTCAAAAATGTAGTCAATTTGCAATGACGTACTTGAAACGGGTTCCTCTGTTATTCTGCATTTTTTTTCACTCTCCAAGTGAACAGCTTTTGTCCCTCAAACTTCTGAAAAAATACAGGTTTGTCAATAGTGTCTCCAAAAAGGATGTACCTCCAGACAACTAGATGGGGACAATAATGTTCCAGGTGAAATTGAACCAAGATAACAATTTTCAGTCTTAAGCTTAATAGGACAAAGTGATCCAACAGTAAAGGTCTCTTTACTTCCAGATTAATGAGTCAGTCTTCCCATAAGCACATATGTAAAATTTTATAATTTAGTGTGCAACAACTGTTATTTTGAATTGTCCCCAAAAGCTTGCTCAGTTAGAATGATAACTATCTGGAAAAAAGGAGTCAGTGTATGCTAAAGTATAGGTTAAAAAAAAAATGTATGAAAGTGTGGCATAAACACTGCAATATAGAGTCTGTCCTTCATTTGGGACCGTGGAGAATTTTTAGTCTCTGCCTGTTTCAGCTTCTCTCTTTCTCTCTGTCTTAGCCTCCAGCCCAGGTGGAGACAGCCCTGTTCCAGCACCATGAGCTAAACTGAAGACTTGGCAGCTGGTTGCTTTTGCTTACTGTGCATATGCCAATGGCTGAGCTGGATCAGTATCTTCATCTGACAAAATTATGGAAGGTACTTGTTAGTGCCTTGGACACGACTCTTAAAATGCAGAAGTGATTTCTCTGGAGCTGTATATATATGGCCAGGACACAGAGATAGGATTTATTAGTATGCAGTGTACAATAAGTAGCAATCAATACTTCAGTCTTGGCATAGTTTAACTCTGCAGAACAGTCTGAAGATAGAGTTCATGCCAAATAGCAGCATAGGATTTTGTACAGTTCAGATGTATCTGGAATATTTTAATAAAAAGAGGGGTTATGGAAAACATATGGCAGTTTCTGGAGCATGCAGCAAATGCTACATTATATACCATCAGTTAACAGTACAGCTGAGCATGTACAATGTACTGAAAAGACGCTGCATCTACATCCTATAAGAAGTTTCACCTTCTGTAAAAATGTGCTGATATTTTAGGTTTCTGATTAGGCCAGATTTGTTTGGTTTGGAAATAAAATCACATCCATACAAAGCTCAACTTATTTAATATCCTTGAGATAAGATACAAAACTTTCTAAACTTTCGGCGACAAGTTCTATAATCTTCAATTACAAATGTACTTCCTAGGACAGAAGAGAACTGAATTCTGGACTCTGTATTCCAAGTGTTTCTACTTTTTTCAATTGTGGCAGCAGAAAAAAGTATTTTTATTCCAATTAACTGGCTTTCAGATGAGGCAGCATATCAAGGACTTGCCACTATCATGATGAAATCACCCCTTGAGCTCAGTCATTAAGCTAATACAGCGCACAAAACATGCAAGTTCAAGCTAAAACCTAGCTTGTCCCTTAGTGTAGCACTTAGAAGTACTACTCCATTAAAGAGTAACTGTGTGCTGCTCCCTTTGAAGCTCCTTGGGTCCCTTAGTGGCATGGACAATTGTGAAGAGATCCACATCTGGGAGAAAAAAGTGCTTTTCCCTGAGCATTTAGGGATGGAAGAAGACTCTGCTGATCATCACTGCCTTCATTCAAATTTGAAATACTGTTGGTTTCCTTCCTCGCTTCAAGGTTGTGAGCAATAGTAGAGTAAGTAATGTTACAAAATCCCAAATAAATGTGCAACTAGAAACTTGAGCAGAGGAAATATCATATTTATCAAATTCTGTTACACCCAGTCAGACTTGTTTAAATAAAGCCAATCCTTTCCACACCAGACCTTTGCTGAATGCCAGCAACAGAGTCCCCGTGAAAATACGTAGTAGTATCTATGTGTCCCTTCTCCTTTGGCATACTGCAGGCCTAAATGTGTTGCTCTCACCCTTACATCACTGCATATACATGAACAGGAAGGCTACAGGATCTCTGATCCTTTCCAGGCCCACCATGACAGTCATCAAGGCATTGGCAAAATATTGACACCTGGAGAGAATAGAGACAGGTGACACATCTACTCTGGAAAGGCACTGAAAAGTAGCAGATTACTGCCAAAATTATGCACTGTATGGTGTGTTCTGAATGCACTAAAAGCTTAGAATTAGGCTTGTATTTCTGTGGTATGATATGAAAGTGATTATGGCACGAGGGTGGTATATCAAATCTTTCACTGTCTTTTCTCCTTCATTGCAAAACTGTTGTGTCAAAAGGACTTTTGGGCAGTATCTGCTCAGTAGGAAGCAGAGAGGTAATGCTGCTGTAACCAGTGTGGGCAGATGTGGTGCTCTTTTAAGTAAAATTGTACCTTGGTATGACATGGGTCTTTCTCTTGATCTTGTGTCTTTGCAGTTTCTAATGTCAAATAATTTCAAATGTCCAGGCAGTTTTAGATTCCTACACATGTGAGGACTGCCAAGAATTGAACACCTGTTTGAAAGATGCTTCATGGTTAAGATCCTAAATTTGATTTTCTTTCTGGCTTACCAGTAACGTGTGTAGTATAATGTCTGGAACTGCAATGCCAAACTAGTAATTCCCTTCAGTTTTCGTTTAACGTTGATTTTTCCTTCCAGCACCACAAAAGAGTTGTATGGAATAGACATTCCACCTTCAGTGCTTGCAAACCAGTTTCATATTTGAAATATAGTCTAATACAGTATTTACAGGAGGGTAAATTGCATGATGGATTGTGTTCTGATTTGTATCTTGGCTTTATAGCTGCATAAAAGCCATTGAAGGGTATATAACACAAAGCTGGAAATTCATACTCTAAAACAAATCATTCATTAATGCAGAAGACTGAATTATTTATTATGTAGTATGTCAACAGTATAGATGAGTGGCTTCTTGATGAAAACCTAGGAAACTGCTGATCTTCAACTAGCTGTCAGTAATTTCATTTGTTAAATTTCAGTGGGCAGAGTTGGCTTTGCTTTCCAGAATGTTTTCAGAGATATTTTCTCTTGGAAGCCCGGTGATAAATGCAGTGAATTTTACATGTTTTTAACTTTTGCCTTTTAGATGAGATATTAATATTCCTGAAATACTTTGCTGTGGTAGTGATGTCTTATCTAATGGTGAGAGAAACTTTCACTACGCTTACGGGAGAAACAGCCACATTGCTTGGACATGTTCTGTTTTGCCATGTTATCTTATGGCAAGCCTTTACTACAGACAGTTTTAAAACAAAATGTCTGTGATGATGTATAATCTAAGAGCCCCTCTGGACCTTCAGTACTATTAAGACAGATGCTGTTTCTGATTATAAAAGAGAGAAGCATTGCAGCTTGTACAAATGGAATGCAAAATGTAACAGGTGGAAAAGGGAAAAGACAGTATTAAGAATGAGCATTTCTGTGCATGCATATATGCATAGAAACACACACACACACATATGCATCCTGTGTTTTCAAGCATGTACCAGCAAGAATCTGATAGCACCCTCTCATTTTCATATGAACAACCTTCCAAGCCTTAGCAGTCCCTCTTAGTTCTTATCCTGGTATTAATTAGTTGAGGGCTTTTCTGGTGGAAGTACATGAACTGAGTCTGTGGAGTAGTTGTGGAAAAACATGGCCAAGTATTAGTGGGAAAGGCATGGTCAATTTTCCTATTAGTGATCAGTGATAAGACTGGTGCAAGTGATCAGGTGAAGGAAGCAGGGAGAATGATTCAGTAAATATAAAGGAATGTCTCTCAAGCAGGGCAGAATGTGGTGAGTAGGAATTTTGAGGCAGAGAGACTTGAATTTGATGGAAAAGAACAAGAGAGTGCTGAAATGGCAGAACCCAGGGACACAACATTCAAAGTTGGAATGAATTGAAGGAAGAGAATTAAATATTCAAGAAGTGAGCTAAAACTCCCAGCTGGGACCTTCCTACCCGAGCAAACAGAGAAAGAAGGTTGGGCTCTTCTGGAGGTAGAAGTTATTACGGAGGAAGACAACAGCTTGGTATACTTACTATGTGGTACAAGAGCTGAGCCAGACTTAAAGAATGCCAGTTCACAGTCTCAGTGGCTTTGGGTAACAAGGGCAATGAGGAGTACCACACTGGTAAAAACACAGTGTTAACTGAGTGCCACAAAATCTGCTTTGAAAAAGGCCTGTATTGGGAGCTGTGTTCCTTCAGGCCTTGAAAAAAACCCTTGAGAGAAATGTCAGCCAGACACTTCAAGTAACATAAATGAAAACAAGGCTGGGAATGCCAGTTTATGTACTGAGTATGAAGTAGGCTTTTATGATCCTGGTGTGTCTATGCTTTTGTTCATTATTCTCCTGCATTAATTCTTCTGAAATGTCACCATAAACAACTCTTCTGGCTGTAGGAAGGCTGCTTGGGATGCTTGACTTGGGAGTCTCTATAGTTACTCAGAATAAGCTACTTAACAGCTGAATCTTTCTGAGAACAGAAAATTGCATGAGAATTGTATTAATGGTACAGAAACATGAAGACAGTATTTTTGTGTAACAGGAGCTGAACTGAAATGGCTTCCCCTGCTCTGTGCACTGTAGGTTTTCCGACATACACTTTTGCTGTTCTGGGATCACTAGCAATTAAATAACAGTAAATTAAACTGTGCCAGAAAACATTTCTTGGCAATGAGATTTGTTCTTTTATGTTTTTACACATGTAAAGCAATCCCAATCAGGGCTGTGGTCCAGGTCAGCTAACATTTCGTCCTCAGATTCTCAGGTACCTTTGGCAAGAACATTCCCAACAGGACTACCCTGCTTTGAGGGCTTTCACTCCTCACCTGTGGGGGTGCAGCCATTCCAGTTGCATTGCCAGGGAATGGTGCCAGGGACATGTCACTATTACTGCAGATGCAGCCTGACTGGAGTAATCTAATCAGTTCTAGTACTCATTTTCATTTATTTTGGTGCACTGGCACTTCTTTTAAATTAAGAGCAGCTTAAATGTATGGATGATACTACCAGTGATAATTCTAGGCCATTTGTTCATCCGAGCAGGTGTCTGATTCATTAAGCCCTCAGTGCACGTATTCACTATAATGCACACAGATGGATGTGGTAGGTACCCAGCAATTAGGCTAACACAAAATTAAATGAAGTTGCACTTGACTGTTGTGTGCATGCAGAGATAAGAGATAGTCCAAAGTAGGTCTTTAGTGTCCTGTTTTTAATTTTTTATTTCTATAAAGTGCATAGAAGTATTTTATTTAGGAGACATGGTACCTTTTCTTAGGCAAAGCAAAATCCAGCAGTTTAATAATAAAGCTGAGTATAAAAATGCTCTGCTTGTGTCAACTTTCTAAGCCCTACCAAGCTGCTGTGAGGAAGCATTTCTGAGGAGCATTTCTAGAAGGAGGCATCAAATCTGAGAAGTCCGAAAGGATTTAAAGTAGAAGGAGTGAAGTTAAAGCCATTAGTCCTGATGCTGAACCCATCAGAAAAGTAACCTTCTTTCACTTGGCAGTTTCAGTCCAGAACTTCTTCCCAGGATACCTGGATTTGCAGGCTAGAGGGTGATAATGTTTGTGCAGAGACCTCTAATAAAGATGGCTTGAGATAGTGTGAGTGCAGGAGCAGGTGTATCTTTCTGGTCACAGCTTCATTGTAGAATTTTGCTTGTGTTGTTGTTTTTTTCTTCTCCCTATCACTTGTATCATCCATTTTCAGGAGCTGGTAAATGCAACAGCATGTTCTCTAGTATCCATCATTGCCGAGGCAACAAAGCTTATTACTGATTATTAAGACTGTACTTCACATTGCAAGCTGTACAGTTTTGAAATAATATGTTTTCGTATAAATCTGAGTGAAACAAGACCCCTGAAAAGATTAAACAAAAGCTATACAACTTTAATTCTTGTATTAGAAGTAGCTTTTATTTGAGAGTCTTCACAGGTTCTTGTCCTGGTATAAATTTTGATCTTCGATCTCGCCAAAAGACTTATCATCTCTTATTTCAGGTACAACAGGATGAAATCCTCAATGAAGTGCAGTAAATATTAAGGAAGAGTTAACAAAGAGATGGGTGGAGAAGCATTTTTTTAAAGCTACACAGGGCTTTTCCTATGGAATTTTTTAAATATCAGGCAATCCTGATAGCACTGGGAAGAGTTAATTCTCTCCAGAGCATCTGCACGTTATGCAGCAGCTTCACTGATTTCAGGGTGCTGCTTACTCATCCAAAGGCTATGTGCACTCAGAGGAAGAACGAAGACTATGGATATTTCATCCAGGGTATGTACCAATTATTGCAATCAATACTGGTAGGCAAATTTCTATTGCTAACCGAGTCCATTGACATTTTCCACTTTGGCAGTGAACAGAAGGTCACCAATTGCAGGTGCGTCCATCCACTAATCCTCATATGGAGAAGGAGAATGTTTGAAATGGAAATAACAGAGCTTAAAAAAGGAAGAAAAAAAGGTTAGAGGGTTATAAACATACCCAAGTCTGTCTGTCTGGCCTAAACCTTATCCTCAGAAGCACCTGGACCTTTGTGCTGCAGGCAGGGAAATGGAGGGGGGCCACTGAAAATAGGGTGCGTCCTCTGTGATTAAGACGACCAAATATTTTCGTCTTGTGCTGTTGTCCTGGCAGACTACTGGAGGCCCATCAGGGAGCCCTGAAGTTGCTTTCCAGAGTTTTCGATATTTGTTCAGGAAAGGTTCTGACATACTTAAAGATCTTCCATTTTTTAGGCTTTGGGCATTTCATGGGCACCGAGGAGGGGGAAAATTTTGCAATCATTTGTGCCTAGGCATATGTGCCTGTTCTCTTGGAACTTCGTGGCTATGGAGATTATTTATACATCTTAAAAAGGTGCAAACTGAACTTCTTTCTTAAAAAAACAGCAGACACTCATGTGAGAACTAAATTTATGGCAAGTTTTTTCTTTTTTAGTTCCCTCTGCAAAGTGGGAATTTCTCTAACTGACACTTAGAGATTCACAACATTTTCAGTCCTAAAGCTCATTCTTTTTAAGGTTTTTGATATGTTCTTGAGACATACTATGTGTTTTGTTTATTTACAAGTGAAAAACACAGTGGGATTTACCATGGCATTGTCTTCCATAAAGTACAACATGGCTTAGAGTAAAGTCTTAGATAAGATTGTAAGGATTAAATGTCATAATTTACAGGCTTTTTATTACCTTTTAATTACATTTTCTCCTCAGGATTGGTTCTTTCCTTTAGGAACGTAGGCTGTAGAAGAGGAAGGATCCTTCTTTTTATTAAGCCTAGGTCCCCACTTTAATGTGCAACTGTGTCACATAACGCCATGGCCAACATTTAATCAAATAGTGTCTTGACGTTGCTTCTCATGCAAATAGCATTGAATGCAGTTGGAACACACAGGAATATAGGACAGATCTAAGCCTTAATCTTTCTAAGAGTGTTTAACATAACAAAAGCTAACTGGTTGAGTAAACTGATGGAGAACCATGTGTTTAGTAAGAGGAGGGAGACAAAGAGTGAAGTCTTCCAAGCACACGGCACGGTTCTGTACCATTCATCTCCAGTTTGATGAAAATGGATACCTCCTACTTTACCAAGTCTAAAACTGCTTTTAAAAAGGACTGCTTGTAATAAATGCTTGTATTACATTAAGAATGACTCTTTTCCTCTGGAAGAGGCGCAAGGGACATTTTTTTGAAAATGTATCGTCACAGTGAAAGTTTATATTCCTCTGGGGAGCGGGGCAAATTTTTTCTGACAGGCATTTCACTGAAAAGCGTGAAATAGGAGTTTCTGATGCAGATAGATTAGTCTTTGAAGAAATCCCTGAATGTACACAGCAATGAAATTGAACTCTGGGAAGCTTAGATAGGGGGATTTTTTAGTTAGATCACATTACTTTCACATTTTATTTTTCTTTCAATATTACATGTTGAGATACAAGAACTAATTCCAGCTGAATGGTACTGATAATGTAAAAAAAAGCGGAGACATTTTAAAGTGCCTTATCTGTTCATATTAGCAAAATAAAGTATTTGCTGAGCCTGTATTGTTAAATATTAGCTATTCTATGATTTAATGAGTCATTATTTTATGTAATGACATTGAACTTGAGAGGTTTCTCAGCCCACTGGCTTTGCTGTGTACTTATGTGCCACTTGAAATTGCAAACCAGATTCTCCTTTGTAGTACGGTCACTGGCTTTTGCTAGGTTTTTGTGCTAGGGCATTTTGGGAGTGCCCACCTAGCACAAGTAGCTCTGTAAGACACGCACTGTGCTATTTCTGAACAAGGTTGGTGCTTATTAGCCTGGGTAATGTGTTTTGCTTCCAGCTCTAAGCTTAACCCCCCCCTGCAAAAGCTAAGACATATCTGCATCGCACTGCCTTGTGCTACATAAACATGAGCCAAACATATTTGCACTGAGCTAAAATAATGTTTTTAAATTCCTTTTCATGTAAAGGCCTATGCAGGCTCATTTAGTTCAATCTAAGCTGTCTTCTCTCACTTTAGGATATGTCTCTTGCTGAGGCAAGCTAAGGCAATATAAAAATATTTAAAGCTACACACACACACACACGTATGCATTAAGCTTTGCGGTCACTTGCCTAAAGTGTGTTTTAGACCAATTTAGTTAAGTGGGTACAATCTTTGTGTTTCAACAGGAAGAGAGATCCTGGTGCTTTCAAGTCAGCTGGACCTTTGCCAGTGTAGTCTGGATTATTTGTAAAATCTTTCTGCTGTGCCAGTGCTGGGAAGTGTCATATAGAGAAAAGAAGTTACAGTCTCAAAAGCTTATCTGTACACTGAAAGAAGGATCTGAATAAACATTATCAATGAGCAACTTGTGTCTTTACAGTAATTAAAATCTGTAATAACATGGTGGGCTCGTTTCAAAATTCACAAAGTCAGTGGACTCCTCCAAGCATTGCTTCCTTATGAGTGTCTGATAGAAACAATCTAAATTCCTAGAACAGAATAAAAAAAATCTAAATCCCCAACATCAAGAAAATAAAACTAATCAAACTTTATGGAAAAAACCCAACAAAACAAAATAAGCCATCTGCTAGTAAATCATTGATCTGGATAAACCACAGAGCAAGAACAAAATATGCGTAGTAATTAGTGGTATAGACAGAATAGAAACCTCTTCTTTGCACTTGCTGTTGTTATGGTGATTCTTCCTCCAAACACTCTCTCCTCCCCCCAAATGACATTGGCTTTCTCCATAGCTTTCCATCTGGCTCTTGCTTTCTTGTTTATCCCAATGAAATTAGCTCGACTGCTCATTTGTCACCTTGGAGGTGTAGTCACTGTGAACATGTGCGGTGCGAGAGAGCAGGACAAGCAGATGGTACTTGAGAATAGATAAACAGACAGATGCATTAAAGAGACAGCAAAATTGTTGGTATGAAATAGTGTCTGGAAGATGATGAATTGGGTTTGTGTTTGGTGAGGCATGGCCAACTCCCGCATGCAAAATAGTGTCGTTCCCTCATCCTTGTTTTCTTTTAGGCTGCTGGCACAACATGGAGGGCTCTCCAAATTGCCGAGGCTAATGGGTAAGAAGAATTGGGGATACCACGTTTCATCAGTACACTGAGGTTTCATGTGTATTGCTGGAAAATGTGACACATTTTCCTGGCTTCTTCTCCTTAACAAAACAAAAAACACAGCTCCATGAATCTGCACAAATCACTTCTGTTATTAATGTCTGCTTTTTGTCCTAGAAGTAGCTGGACTCAGTTTGCCATTTATGATTTCTATGGTATCTTATTTACCTGTAATAAGTATATGCATAGGAAAAATGATAATTTAATTATATATTCACTTAGCTGCATTAAATGCAGAGTTGGTCTAGATTTATGCCAGGGATCAAAATCTCTTGTACAGAAAGAAACAATGGGAGTTATCCTAGAAAAACTGTGAGGAACTGAAGGCACAAGCAGAGGGACAGCATAGATGCAGACAGAGCAGAAAAATAAGAATCATCATCTATAAATATGTGACCTAGTTGGCCCTGTCCACTAAACCAAAACAAATCTTTTGGCCAAATGAGATTTTTTAAGATGATGAATATGGCATGTTTATGTGTAAGGCACAGGAAAAGTAGCTATTAAAAAAAGGATATTGAGACAAAACCAGGATAATATTTACTTTCAGAAATTAGAACAACGTTTGTATTAGTTACTGAGGTCAGATTTCTATTTCTGAAACTGGAGTGGAGTGGAGTTGGATACTAAGGTCCAACACCTAACAAACTTTACTCCATGGAGATCTTACAGCAAGATTGTCAAGTTGCAGCTATCTAGACTTATACACAAACTGTCACACACATATTCACATAGCCCGGATTAATGAAAAGACAATTGTTTAAAAAGGCTGATGGTGGCAAAGGAGCCCACTTCCAGTCCCTGTGCACTGCCAGGAGGGAGGGGTGGGTTGGAGCTGGATTGAAGAACAGGTGGAGGGGAGTGGGGAGAAGAGGTGGCAAGCTTGGATACAGGTGAGCTGAGCCCATGTCTGTGCATCTGAGATAAGGAGCAAAATGAGGATGTGGGAGAGGAGAGGAGAGGAGAGGAGAGGAGATGGGAGAGAGAAGGAAGAGAAGAAGGAAAGTTGAAAAGGGCCAAGGGGGAAGTGAATTTAGAGACACTGGTGAGAAAGAAGATGGGTTGAGGGACTTCCTCAGTTATGGGGGGGAAGGCAGAATGGGGATCAGCTGGGAGAAGACAGTCTGTGTTGGAAAGACTCACAGACTGGGTAGTGATGGGCCTGGACTACAAAGGGAACAAGTGCTTTAGCCATAACTCAGCTGGCAGAGCAGGGATATCTTTGTCCTCAGTATGTGGTTTGGCATTGTCACTGTGAAGTCCTCCTCCTGTCCTGAAGACAAGATAACATCAGCTTTTGGAGGCAGAAAAAGGAATAAAAATCCCTATCCCTTGTAGTGTATTAACCCTTCTACTCGGCTACTTCCTTCCCTCTTACCCTGTGAACCTCTTCCCATGTCACTCTTAGAACTTGTTCTGTTGTGAACAGTGAGTACAAAAGAAATTATATAGTTCCTTGTTCGTGGTATGGTGAAACCTCAGTTTTGACCATGCTGCTGAGAAGCTGGAGGTGACTCTGAGGTAAACACGCACATACTTGAGTCTGAGAAAATAAACATAAAGTTGTAACTGCTAGAATTAATTATTTTGGAAGAAGTTGAATGTTTTCAAGGTCGTATTAGTGGGCTAGGGGAATCTTCCAGGGTTTCCACAAACTAAGCCTATAAGAAGTGGTTATTTAATTTGGTGCAGTTCATTGGACTTCATTTCCATCTCCCCTGCCTAGTCTCTTAGCCATAAACTATTTAAAAAATAACTTTAGTTATGAGTTATTTAATACATTTCATTTTCAACTGGACACCAAAAACTCTCTTAATGCTTTCAAGAGAGCTTTCAATGCAACAGCTAGGACTGCTGGGGCAAACACTGACACTACTTTCAAGCCTAGCCCTGGAGGGAACCATTTCTGTGCCTGGCAATAATGCAGTGTGAATTAATGGATTCTCCTAAAACCAAAATGCTCAGAACTTTCACAGGCTAAAAACTGCCATGGCAGGTATTAAGGGGAAGAAACTGTCCACCTATCAGTAATGATATGTATGTCTAGTTCCTCTCAAAAACAAAAGAGCCCATACCTTGCTAGAATCAATAGCTGTCAAAAAATATAAAGCACAACAGTAGTATTTTTTATTAAAACAATAGTTACCTGCTTGTGAAAACTGGTATAGCTCAATGTGCTCCAAAAGCACCAGGAATTTTTAAAAGTCTCAGAAGCTGCTGGGAGATTGTAGCTCACTCATTGTCCCATGTTAAAAACTATAGCCTCTTACTTACCCTTCTCCAGGACTGGCACAGAAGTCAGCACAGGGACAAGACCATAGCCAGGCTTGAAGCACAAGTCTGAAAATGAAGATGTTTAAGGTTTAGCATTTTTGCACCTTGTTGCTACCACGGAAAGACTGCCTGAAGCCAGGTTGCAACAGCCTCTGTATGTTCTCCAGACTTCAGAAGTTGCAGGCTTTGTTTTCCATGGGCCAGGAATTCTAATCTAGCATCCAAAATGGTCAGCACACATTTTGGAGCAGCATTTTGTGTGCTCAGAACACAAGTGGAATTGCCAAGGGAATACTCTCGTTTAATCTTAATTTGTCATCTCAGGGATAAGTATATTCTGCTTCTCTGACCTCAACATGACACACGAAGTGCAGACTAAAGGTTGTTGAAGTGCAGCTTTTATCTCTTTGACTGATTTGTTTCTCATCTTTGTTTCAGATTTCAAGGAACTACAGTGGATTTGCCCACATTTGAGTCATACTGGTTCCTGTTTCCCTGGCATGAAATAGATTCCTTGCCCATGTTGTACTGGAGAAAAAAGATTTTGCTGCATGAGGAATGCTTGTTTTCTCATCTCACTTGCAAAATTTATCTCTGTTTTATAGAACAAAAATAACTGATGTATACAGCAATTAGATATACTTGATTTGGGGCTAGTCTATTGGTTCAGAGACAGCACCGTGGCACTATGGACACCTTGAGTGCCAGATGGATTATTTTTGGCCTCACATCAGTGTTTCATAGTGTGTCATTCCACCAAGCCTCATTCACATCCTCAGGTACAGGCATATTCAACACTGACACATCTCAGTCACTCACACCGCAAGACGTGGCGTTACCATCCGTGTTACAGCAGGAACTACAAATGAAGGGTAGAATCAAGCCTCCCATCATACCCCCTCGAGAGCTGAGTTAGGTACTGTGCTTTTCACTCTCACGCTGTGCCTGGAAAATGAAGCAGAGCAACTCCTGTCTCCCTGAGATGCTGTTTTAGATCGGATCTGGTGTTCTCACAATGCTCCTAGCACAACCCTTGCTGAGGGGAGGAACTGAAGAGAACCCTTCCATTTCTCTTTATTTTGCAAAGAAATTTTGTGCCAAACATTTGTGGACTAAGTTAAGAGTTGTTGAGTTAAGAGCCTCGGTTTGCAGACATTATTAGGAGAATCCTACCTCTGAATAACTGGGAAAAGTATGTTTAAAATTCGTAGACCATAACTGGACTGTTTGGTGACAGTGTTTTAACTGAATGATGGGAGGCCAGCATGCTTCAGATGTCTGGTACACAAATAAAAAAAGGAAACTCAGTAAGTTAAATCCAAAGTTTGTTTTAAAATGCAAATGTAGTCAAGTTCTCTTGAAATTCCAGTTTGTTCCTTTCTAGAAAGGGAGTGGCATATAGAGATGTTTTTCATACATAGCGTACACTGATTTCCTTTGTAAAACAGAGATTAAAAAAGTCTAAACAAAATAATGCTGTATACTAAAGGGATTTGCATATATCATAGTTGCCTGGGTGGGTTTACTGGCTCACAAATAGCAAATAAGATCACCTAGCACTCAGGCAATGAGAAGCACTGGACAGTGGTACCAGAGTAGAATCATTATGTTGATGCATTTCATTTTAGAAATGAAATGATGGGCTTTTAGTTTTAGGGTCTTTTTTTCCCAAGGAATTACAAGGACAGATTAAATGGGATGGAAAAGAGCAAGGAAATGTTCAGGACGAACACTCCTTCAATCACAGTTTTCTGCAGGGTTTAAAATTATATCCAGGATTTCCAATGTTCTGTCGGACCTTCCAGGAGAAATGGACTTCATCTTCTAGAATGAATTTCTGTATTTATATAGAAATACATAATTCATACAAATACTCTTGGCTATATAAAATGCACAAAAGCTATTTCAGTATTAATTTAGAATTTTAATCTCCAATAAAGCAACAATTATTATTTCTTGAATTGCTGGGATATTAACTGATGTTAACTTTTAGGTAGGGCACATGATGGAAGTGTTAATTACTTCATACAAAGAGGTAAATCTTAGTCAAGCAAAGGCAGATGAGGTGCTTCTCCTTACCCTACTGAGAATCGTCAAGGGCAGTGTAATGTCCTTACCATGGTCTGATGGCTCCACCTCTTTATACCAAACAGAACAAGAAGTACTTTCAGTGAAATTCAGATTAATCTTATTTAATATATTTTACCCTAGGTAGTACAAAATAGAGGACCAACATAGTTGTAAGAATGAGAAATTAAGCCATTCTTTAGCCATCACATTTTTGGAGGAAATTGTATATTCCCAGTTGTCTGTCATGAGGAGAATCAGCATTCAAATACTTTAGATTCATAAACCTAATGATTGTGCTTTCAAATCAATAACTGTCATTGCAACAAGAAGAACTCCAGCAAACTCATGGCTTGTTCCTTTGCTGCCATATATCATGCTTGATCCCATGCATGGACATAAATTTGTAGAGTTGATTGTGCACAATACAGTACAAATACTGTAGGGACAGAGAAATGTCTTTCAGTCAAGACCAATGCACAGTTTTTGTGTGTTCACTGTCTCCCATAAGGGGAATGATCTGTTCCTGTGCCTTAAAGTTGGCTGAGTAACTGATGAAACCTGTGATGGGAGGCCATGCCCTGTTACTATTTTACTCCCCATCAGGTTCAACAGATCACTCCATACTCGTAACTGCTGCAAAACTCAATGGCATCTGAAAGAAAATAGATTTGATTTTAAATCCCAATGTTCTTCGGGTACAAGCTCATTCTTGTACAACTAGGTTACCTCTTTGTAAATTGCATGCCAAATTGAATTTGCTGTGTGATTGTGAAAACTAAGAGGATGTGTCATTAGGCCCTATGGAGAGCAATGTACTGGGGACAGCAGAGGCACAGGAGCAGCCTAGTATCAGCTGTCAGGTCCAAGGGTCATAGTCACATCCTCTTATCATGTGCAATTTGCATGTCTTCCTAGCCTTTTCATGTTCTGAAGAGAGAACCGACAACATCTGGCATTTGCTGCAGAGTACTTGAGAACACAGGCTTTGTCCCATGGGATGAAATGGTTTATCTACAACCAGTCATTCTCTCTGCAGCACATACGTCAGCTCTCTAACAGCATCCCAGACCTCACACACCAGGGGCTGGAAGTCTTCTGTAAGGCAGTGGTCTCCATGGGATCTAATGAAATTGTGAGCTCTTTGCTGGCATTGCTGAGCAGTGACTGACTCGCATGAATCATCCCAGTGATTTCAGCTGTTGAATAGCTGCTCACTGTTGTGAGAAAAAGCTTCCCAGCTTCACATTTTTTGCTATTGTGCAGTAGGTTAAATCTGCCAGGTGAGTTTGGTATACTGGTGGTGTTATGACAGTGCTCCATGGAACAAACCAGGGAGGACAAAATGAACAATACTGAGGCCTATGAGTATTTTTAGAGTGTTTGATCGAGGGCTTACAGCAGCAGTTCCTTATAGCACTGCCAAGTCACTCAAAAGATGGGAATGCTAAACTAAATGAGAGGTTATTTAGTCACAGCCTTTACATCTGCAGAAGATGATTTTAAGGTGACTGCTCTTTTTAATGAGTAGGTGTGATGCTAGAGCCTGAAGGTACAGCAAGATTTGGAAACCACAACAGTGAGTCCAAGAGGAGAGAAAAATCTAATTGGGAGAATGAAGCAGGAGGTTTCATTTCTGCCATGCTAAGGGCTTCTACGCAGAAAATGAGAAGCTAGAACGAGGCCAAGAACTGTCTGGTCTTAATATCTGTATGTGGAGTGTCCTCACCTTTAGCCTTTTCACAATTTCTGTTCTGTGAACCCACAGTTTGATGAGCTACTGAGGCAGCATTTACCTTTTGGTCTTCTTTTCATCCAGTCAGCAGAGTAGGAGTGAACTCAGGCCCAGCTGAGACAAGGGCTAATATAGAAGTAAGACTCAGCTAAGAGCAGGGTGCAAGGAAGTAAGGAAATTTTCTCAGCTCCTTTCACTTAATAAAATTTCACTTAATAAACTTGCTCACTGTCTGGCAGTTTAGAATTTTTGCTGGAATGTCTGTCCTTGGTGAATGCTTATACATAAGCTGGAAACTAAATTGCTCTTAGGGGTACCTCTGCTTGACCAAAATGGATCCTTATCATAATTCTTACTCTGGCCATCTTTGGAGTAGATGGCTGGAATTCAGCCTCAGATGGAGCTGTCTCTGATGATTGTGAAGAGAGTAATGTCACCTGCTAACCTACCAGAGAGAACTAACGAAGGAGGACCTATGTACTTTTCTTTGGGTTTGGAGAGGAGTAGATCTTAACCCAGGAGAAGCATGACATAACTTATCTTTACTGGTCACCCACTGATTTCCAGTTGATATTTTTTAGATATAATTATCTATTAGTTGTTTTTCCTGCTAGCTGTCCCAGAGAACATTCTCTTCTTGTGGTGTTCCACTACAGTACCTGGAGAACTTCATCGTTCTAATGCAACAAGCACCTTTCTTTTCAGTGTTTCTGGTGCCCTTACCTTCAATTAAATTTGGTACTTCCCAGTCATAATGGTTACTTCTTTCCTTTCCTAAGGAATTGGTTTGAAGAGTAAAGTAGGTCAATTTGAGAGTAGTTTGGAAAAAAGAGTTTGTAACAATAGCGTGAGAATATGATAGTCTCATTAATTGCATGTGTGCCCTTCAGCAAGAGACAAGATTTTTAAAGCACTCAAAATAGACAAGTCTGAAAACTTGAAAACACTCCAGATGTGTATAGCTGCAGTCTGATGACTCAGTATTAGCAAATAATTCATTATTTAATCAAATCAAGTCACTTCGGTTTTCTGATGAATACATTTTCTGTTTCACTGTATTTACATTGAAGATTTCTTGGATTATCTGTATAATCTACCTACTTAATGCTTCAATGGGATCATTCAAATCATTAACTCTCAAACTGAAAATATGTATTGTGTTTGTTCAGTTCTATTGCTTGCATGTTATCATGGCTTCATCCTCACTAGGTGAATCACTGGCATCTATGAATTTTGATATCAAGTTTCTTGCACAAGACACTCAAAAAACCCCCAAATTATTTAATTTTTCCCCTCCCACTTTTTTACCTAAATGTACTAAATAAAAAGAAAAGGAAAAGAAACCCTGACCTTGAAAAGCATGTGTTTTAGAAGAGCCTGAAAGAAAAAGGGAAATTGAATTGAAACCATCCCAGAGACTTTCTCCTGAAAATAAATCTTTACAGGACAGTAATGTCTTCAAAGTAAGTTTGCTTGTCCCTCTGAAAGATTGTATAAATTAAATTACCACATTTCCCAACTGCCTTTGCCCAAGAGATCATAAGAGTGAAATAACTCCTGGGAATTGTAGGCAAAAGTGCCCATTAGTTGGGTGTAGCTTGTTTCTAAATAGTTAATGGGGAAGATTAGGCTGTTCTGCAGACCAGTCCAGAGTATGGCAAACACATCATTTGAAATGAAAGAAGAAATAGCACAGCTTACCCTGAGTCATCCAGGCTGCAAACCACATAGTAAAAGGGAAAGAGAAAGATCCTCCCCTCTTTCTCACAGAGGAGAAGTACATGGAGAAATCAGTGATGATTAATAAACATTATTCAGACATGAGGTAGGAAGACAAGCAGATTTCCAAGCAACTCCCTTTACTACAGTAGCCAAGTGGAAAGCAAGCCAACTCCTTTAATTAGGACATGATATCTTGCTCGCTTGTTACCTCGTCAGCCAGCTGCAACTTATAACCTAGTTTATGAGCTCCCAAGGATGGAGAGCATGTTATACAGGAGGCTGATGCAGTACTTACTGCTACAGAACCTGCTCTATTGGAAGCACTATTGCTACCACTAAAGCCAACAGAATAATATGGTTTGGTTACTATATTACCCCCAGGAAAACTGATGTAGAAATCAGCTAACAAATTAGCCTGGTTATATATTAACTTAATAATAAATCCTAATAGAAACAGGATCAAGAAGGAAATTTATTTTCTTTCAGGTTGTGTAGTAGATGGGAGAGTAGTAACATGATGTGTGGAAAAAAACTCAGGCTTATGCAAGGTCAGGCTTACCCACAGAACTAATGTTGAGAAAAAAATAACCCAAACAAAAAAAAAAAGTCTTCTGGAATCACAGAATGTTAGGGTTTGGAAGGTACCTTGGGAGATCTTCGAGTCCAACCCCCCTGCCAGAGCAGGACCACCACAGAATCTAAGGCAGATTACTCAGAAACACATCCAGGTTGGTCTTGAAATTCTCTAGCGAAGGAGACTCCACAACCCCTCTGGGCAGCCTGTTCCAGTGCTCTGTAACCTTTAGAGTAAATAAGTTTTTCCTCATGTTTCCTCATGAACTTCCTATGCTCTAGCTTGCATCCATTGCCCCTTGTCCTATCACAGGGCATGACTGAAAAGAGACTGGCTTGTCCTTCTTGACACCCACCCTTCAGATATTTATATACATTAATAAGATCCCCTCTCAGTCTTCTCTTCTCTGAACAGTCCCAGGTCTCTCAGCCTTTCCTTGTAAGACAGATGTTCCAGTCCCTTAATCATCCTCGTTGCTTCCCCTGGACTCTCCCAAGTAAATCCCAATCCCCCTTGAACTGGGGAGCCCAGAACTGGACACAATACTCCAGGTGGGGTCTCACTAGGGCAGAGTAGAGGGGGAGGAGAACCTCCCTCAATCTGCTGGACACACTCTTCTTAATGCACCCAAGGATACTATTGGCCTTCTTGGCCACAAGGGCATATTGCTGCCCCATGGATAACTTTTTGTCTACCAGGACTCCAAGGATCTTCTCCACAGAGCTGCTTTCTAGCAGGTTGGCCTCTAACCTGTACTGGTGCATTGGTGTGTATTGCAGAGAGGTGCCCTTCCCTCTGCCTTTGAGACACATTATATATCATTTATTGTCCATGAATAATTTGATAGTGCCGTCCCTCTGCACCTTCTGTCACACAGGCAGCACTGTTGCTGAGAACATTTCAACACATAATGTTCATCTCCTGGGATAGTGGGAGGTGTCCCTGCCCATGCAGGAGGGTTGGAACTAAATGATCTATGATTCTATGATATTTCCAGAAATAAGCAAGTCCCTGGTCTGTTACAGAGCTGGGGATTTTTTTCTTCCTCTTTCAACAAAGTAAAATGAAGGGAACCCAAAATGAGGTTTAATTGAAAACAAATATATCTGTGTGCAAATTTGCTAGTCTTCTGAGGTGATCTCTTTGCTCTGTGCACCAGTATGCAATTCTTGCCTCATCTTTCCTTCCCCCTGTACCAGAGATTTTGCTCTGAGTCTTGCAGGAGAGAAATTTGACATGTTGAATCATTCTTACATTCCTTGTCAAATCATAAAGATTACGTGTCCTCATTCTGCAGGAAATAAGAAGATAAACATTTTTTTCAGCTCTTTACAACTCATCAAGGTACCTCCTTCTAGACTTGGATTTATCCATCCTCTGTTTCTTTCCTTTACTTTCCCAAGTCAGGGAATTGAAATTCTCAAGACTTCTGCATCATCCAGTTACCAACACTTTCCTCAGGAGATGAGCTCTATCTGACGTGATCACTATAAGCTCTCCTAACCCCATTCTGAGCAATGAATAATTTCTTATTCCCCTTGCAGCTCCAGAAGATCAGAGCTTCCTAACCTGTATCGAAAATAGAAACAGCTTCACAACTGTTTTCATGGCTAGAAAATGAATGGCTTACCCATCTGAGAGCGGATTTTATCGTTGCAACTATTTTAGAGCTATTTTTATCACACAGTCTTTGAGAGACCTTATAGGATCCATTCATTTTTCAATAAGGTCAGATATTCAGCTCAGTTTTGAAAAGCAGCTAATGATGGAGGTGGTAAGCTGAGATAATTTCCAGAATACCAGTTTGTCATTTGTGACTGTCATTGGTCTCAACAGCTCTGCAAATACCATTGGATCTGACCAACTTAACATTATTTTGGGGCTTGACAGTGATGACTAACTTGAGAAAACAAGTGATCCAACATGTGACCCAACATTTTGGAGACAAAACTTCTGCTTATTGCACAGGGCTAAAGCCTGAAAAAAGCATGCCTTGATGTCCATCTGTGCTGCAGCTTCATAAATATAACTGCTGATTCTCAGATTTCTGCCCCAGATTTTGATATTTCTTTTTGCTAAATGAGCCTTCACTCTGGACAATTTGTTCTCTTAGTTGTTTTGCACCAACTTACTCTTTGTGATGAATCTTGAGAAGAGAATCAGAAGCAAGAGACTTAAAGTAAAAATCAGGCAGTGGCAGGTTTCCTCGTGCAGATTCCTAGACCTGCAGAGAGCATGGCAGAGGAAGTATGAAAGACATATTTAGAGGGAGGATTTAGAAACATAGTATGTATGTATCTTCTACATACATACCACATGCTCATGTCTTCTGGAAGTACAGCATCATTTTCTTTGGTTCCAGCTGCCGGTCTGTTGAAAAAAGGACCTTAGGAAGGTCCTACTGAACTCCATAAAAAGCACGAGTTTCTGGCTGCATGGAGGAAGCTACTAAAAAGACGTTGCAGGAAAGACTTTGCTGAAAAATCTCAGTGGGCAGTGCAGGTGTAATCAAGTAATCAAAACAAAAATGCTCCCAAGCAACTCTAAAATCCTGGCAAGGGCCCAGACATGGTTAATTAACAGCTGCACAGATTGAATATCTGCCTGGTGAGCTGGGACATCTTTTCCTCTAATTCTTCAAAAGCTTTGAATTATGTAATTTGAAATGGAATATAGGCCATATGAATATAACTGTTTTCACTGTAGGTCTTTGCTTTTAGGTCTTTGATAAGTTAAAAATTCCCTATATGATGTGGACACCAATAAAGAGAGCTTATGTCTGCACTATTAAGAAACATTTTCCATAGAAAAAGGCAGAAATAATGCTAGGTTTCAGTTGTCCCAAAGTAAATAATCTCATCTCTACATCTTACCCTGCAATTCAAGATGTTGGGTTTCGGTTTTGGTTTTGCTTGTTTATTTTGGTTTTGGTTTTATTTTGGTTTTTGTTTGTTTGTTTTTTTTAAACTATTATAAAGATGTAAGCTCTGGAGGGCTACTTTCTTTGGAGGTTACTCAGTAAAACATACTAGAGTAACAATATGTCAAAGCTAATACATAGATCCTGTCCATGCAAAACAAGATCACTATTATTTTTTCTGTTAGAGAAAGAACAAAACTGTATTTAAGGTGGGTACTATAGCAACATTTATTCTTCAATCAAACACCAAAAAAAAGTTGTGATTCTTTTTGAGGGTTGGAACAAGGTACTTCACCTTCATTTCTTGCAAGCTATGTAGCCTCAGGTCACTTGGAGTTTACATGACAAACACATTATGGGATGGAGGAAGACTGTGAGTCCTGGTGAAGTTGTGTGCATTTATCATAAGAATCTAAAAATACAGTACAGGAAAGAACAAATGAGAACTTGTCATGTCCTGAAACTCTTGAGCTCTGCTAAAGAAAGCATTAGAAATATATGCAAGTATTTGATTCTTGAGATAATATTCCAAACAAGCCATCATTTTTAGTGACCCTCATGTTATTTTTCTGGGAATTTTCTCAGTGATGTTGTGAACAAGAGATGGAAAAAAATTAACAAACAGATTGTAGAGTGAGCAATCCCACAAGAAGGCAAAATGTCCCTCTAAGGGATAAAAACTCCCTTTATTTGAAAACACCTTTCCTCCACTTGCGAATTCTTATTTGGTCTCGGAGGAGAAACACATCCCAAGAACAGTGCCTAAAGTCAATACAGGAAGCCCAGCATCACAAAAGCAAAAATTACCAAGCTCAAAATACAACATATGGCTATCAGGTGTTTGATTTGAGAAGTAAACTTGACTGAGAGATTGGCTACAAATCTTGTAAACGAAAGGTTCCCAACAAAGTATGGAAGCATCCCTACACTGAGCTCATACAGAGGGACTTATAAGGTCTTAGTCTCTGTTACTTATGCTTTAAGCAAGAGGTGGCAGGGAAAGAATGGTGATTCTTTGCCCCAGACATGGCTTTTGCCCATACTTTATCTAAGATGTATCTTAAAACTTGCAAGAAGCCATCCTCAGGGTCTAGTGAAGGATATCTTCAGAGAGTGCCAAGCCACTTTGCATTAAGAAGGCTTGGAGATCAAGGAGGTCATATCCAAAAGTGTGGCAACTGAAATGGACAAATTTACTTCCATTTTCACTGAAACAAATATTTTAATTCAGTGCCCCACCAGTCTTTATATATGTCTTTTAACAGGGCTTCAGAAGGGAAAGCTTTGGCATTCTAGGGTACTGTAATATATCCCTACCAGCTGTAGCTTGCAAGAATGGCTGTGGTACCTGCTTTTTCACATGAATACCTCTTACCAGGCAGCACAAACCCCCCTGCTCCTTTGCTGTCCAGTCTCTGTCATCCTTGTCCATGTCCTAGGATGCCAGTTCCTTGCATCCTGCACCACTCTGGGTGGATGTTTTGGGAAGGCAGTGCACTGTAAGTCCACTGAGTTTCTTTCTCACTCATCTCTTCCTTCACACCAGACTTTCTGTGCAAACAAAGCAAAACTTCATTTAGCAAGACCTAGAGACCTGGTTATAAGTTAAATCAGTGTTAGACAATCCAAGTCTATACACAGTAGAAATTCTTCCTACCTGCTTTGATATCTCACACCCAGAAACCCTATGGCATCTTTTAGCTTTGTATAGCCAAGGTGTCAAGCTCTTTACAGTTGTCTTGTGTTGTTAATCAGTCCAGCTGGAGCTACTAAAACACTCATGTGATATTACTAGATAACAATTGTACATATATTCTGTACAGCTCTAATTCTCATCTGTTGTTTTGGGGTTTTTTTCCAGCTTTCTATAGACCACACAAGATGTTATTAACTAGAGACTGGGTCGTGTTACATTTCTGTGTTATGAGTTTATTAAAGATGACTGAGCTGAGGTCCCTTCTGGGATGGTGCCTACCTTTTCCACAATAGTTGAGACAGCAGAAATTGTTTTAGGATAGAAAGAGATAAGCTGAAGCTGCTGAGGGACTGCAGCATTATTGTAATTATATAAAGCAGAGCATCGATGTGTAAACAAACATTCAGGCTGTCAAGACTGCCTTTCTAAAAATTTGGAATAAATTCACAACATCTCCTATATGAGTCAAATGTTTACAGATCTCATGTTGTGTACTAAGGATTGGAAGCAAAGCCTAAAGAAAACAGCTACACAATAAACAATTAATTTTATAGATAGGGTTGGCACTTACTTTTATGAGAGCATATGGTGGATATTTAGAAGACAAATCCATGCAATTCAGTTTCACCTCCAATATGCATATTTTCCAGAGAGGCCTAAGGCCAAACAGGATAATATCCCTTGTGGAATCCCGCACACTACTCTCAATTGATTCAAGACAACAAATTTAATGTGGGCTGTCAGTCGTTTGTGGATTCTGTAAGTTGAATCCTTTCCCAGATATTAGCCTCCATGGAACTAAGCATTCTCCTCTCTGTGGTTCACAGGGGAAAGCTCCTAAAATAGCTAGATGTATTATTTTTGATATGATGCTAATTTATGAGTTTGATATTCTCAGCACATAGAGCCTCTGTGACATCTTCATATTTAAGAAATCCCTTCTGTTTGCAGCAGATAGTGTGTTGACTCTTAGCAAGTGTTAACAAAAATAAAAGCACAGTTGTTTTTAACAGTATTTCCCCCTGTAATTCTGCCCTGTTTCTCTTGCTTTGAAACTATAGTGCAGTAAAAGGATCAGTATGAGTGGGTGCCCATTGAAATCCCTTACTTGGAAAAGCTGAGTGCAAAACCAGGATTGCTCTTTACTACTGTTTAAGAGGTTTAGAACCTATATTGCTCTTCAAAGCACTTCCTTGACTTTCCTTGACTGTAAGGAACAGTTCAAGTCATTTTTTTTTGTTGCAGTGGAAGTTCAAATTCATTACCCATTTTACTATAAAAACAGAAAAACTATATCCCTGACAGAATACCTTCCATCCCTGAGGTACTAAATATTTATTGGAATAATGGCCCAACCACAGAAAAACAATGGTTTTCACACTGTAGTATCATATATATATATATATATATATATATTGTTCTTTTTGGGTTTTTTTAAAATCTTTACCTTTAGGATAACATGGCTGAAATAATGCAAGGCTGCTAGACAGTGAATAGACTAGGAGACAGTCCCTGGAACATAAAGCCTTCCAAGTCAGATAAAGTTTGTCTCTGAATCTAAAAAACCTCTCACTATGTCACAGTTTAACTCAGGATCAGCAATTAAACAGATGAAAGCAGCACTCTCTATCCCCTCCCCCTCCCACCCAGGTAAAGGAAGGAGAGAGAGAATAAGGAGAGAGGCTTCTGGATTGAAAACTAAACTAGAAAGCTTTAATTAAATACTAATTATAAAAGAAAATATGTACAGATATATACAAGTATGTGCAGGAATGTGCAAAACCCCTGTGCCTCCCACCACCACCCAGCAACTCCCAAAGTACTCTGCTGAGCCAGGGACAATCCTAAGAAGGTCTCAGACTGCTTCCAGAGATAGTGACAGAGAAGACAGGAGTAGAGGGTAGAGATACAGTGGTCAGGAATGCATGAACCTGGGGATCGGAGGAGATGGATAGACGGAGTCCTCCCTGGGTGCCGCCATGGACAGAAGAGAAGGGACGAAGAAGCAGGAAGGAAGTTGTCTTCTGTGATCTCTGACCTTCCTCGGAGCTTACTTAGATATATGGAATGGAATACCTTTGGTCAATTTTCTTGTCTGTCTAGTCCACTCCCCACTACGGGGGGCTGCAGACACCACTCTTCTGCTCCCGGCAGCATCTGAGGCAGCAGAGCTAAGAAGCGACCTTGGAGTCTTGGCAGTAACATAAACATTCCAGTGTTATCAGTCCACTAGCTGGAACACTTGCTGCTACTTAAAAGAAAGCTTACTGAAGGAAAAAAAATCAGTAAAAGGAAAATTGGCTTAATCCTGTCTCAAACCAGGACAGTTCTGGTAGAAAACGGGGTGTGGATGAGCATTTGATTTTGACTAGGCATAAACCTGAGTTTCTGGCCTAGGCTTACCACAGAATTAAGATTAAGTTTAAAAGTAGTCCTAGTGCTTTGCATTACTGGTGTACAGGTATGATGGCTGTCAGTAGTGGGTACCTCCTTCCCCCAGGTTAGCATAAATGGTAGGACCCAAGATTTAGGACTCCGCTGCAGGTTCTTCTTGAGCTAGAGCTACAGCTGAAACTTTGGCTGAACATAAGAAACTGCTTAGGATGAAAATGATGGATTTTTTCCCAGTATGTCAGAGATGGATACACCCATGGGTGGACAGAAGACGGCATCTGAGGAAGAATGTTTGCAGATAAAAGTATCTGCTAAGCTCTTAGCTTCATCAGCTGTCTGCGCAGCCTCTAAAGGCGAAGTTAATCTTCCAGCACTCTATTCCCTATGCTTCTCATGCTTGCCACATAATGCCAGTTAAGCTACAGGCTTCAGATGCACCCACACATAAGATGGCTAAGTTTCTTTTTATCTGGATACTCAGCTGAGTTTTATAGTCTTTTTTTCTTTTCAAATGTAATACGACACCTTTGATGAGTAGTCTGGATACGATTCTCCAAGGCAGCATGAAGTGCTGTCCTTCATGACTGAGCAGCTTTGTCTTCTGTCCTCGCTCTGCGGCTTGTCGGGAGCAGAGAGTGGGTTTTGTTTCAAGGCTCTGATACAGCGATCGATTAGCTGCAGGCACTACAAAGCTGCCCTAAATGCTGCCAGCTGGAGGTCCAGCAGGAGCAGAGTGTTTTTCTCCCCTGCAAACTTCCAGTGTCTGATCCTGTATTCTCTTCCTTCCTAAACCCTTCAGGTGATCTAGGTAGACATGGGTTGGAGAATCAAGGCCAAGACCAGGGAAGAAAGGGAAACCGACTTCTGTGAAGAAATTACAGAATTACCAATACTTCTAGAGCTGGAGCAGTTACCTAACAGTTACAGTCAATTGCCCAAAGTTACTGAATCATGCAAGGAGAGGAAGAGGCAATCAATACCACTGCGTGACTGCCTTTGTTGCTATCTATAAGTTCAGTGTTTAAAACGTCAATGAAGAATTGTGAAGAAACATGAGGGTGACATTTGAGAGGACTGGGGGAAAATACACTATTAATAAACTGAGCAAAATTAGATATAATAATGAACAGCTCTCTGAAACCATGACCTTTCTGCCCTCCTCATCCTTCAAGGCAGAATGCAAGCTCGTGTTGTTGATGCTGAAGGAGACTATGGTCGCCATGGCATAGCTCCTCGGTCCTAACTGTATCAGTATTATTTAGAAAGCTTCATCATTTAAAATTAAAGTTGTGCCCTGACTTTGAAACCTGACCTTATTGAGAATATGAAAAGGCATCATTTGATGCAAAAAGTCACCCTCTGGTACTGCTACAGCAAACTTTCCTCATTTCCTGGAATAGCACTAGATTCCCAAGCACAGGTTTGCTACCATTTTGCTCTAACTGTCCAGTGCCCAGACAGTTAATGCTGGAGTGATTTCACAGTGTTTAGCAAACAATAGGCACTATATGAATCCTCCTTTTCCATGTCAGGCCCTGGTGAGCTGAGTAAGGATGGGACTGAGGAGAATGAGTGCTCTGCAGGTGCTGAAGTCTCTTTCAGCACCACAATAAAACCCTATCCCAGCTGCTTTGCTGTACTTGTTCCCATTGCAAAATAATATATGCATAGATTCCAAGCACAGACAAGCAGGCACAGACCAAAACTTGGTGTCCTCCACAGAGCTAAATATGACATTAAACACAAGTGACCTTTTCCTTTTCTTTTCTGCCTCCTTTGTGTTTTAAATCCAGGCCTAGTTCCACCCTCAGTGCAGGAAGCATAAGGAAACAGATTGATTTCATTTTCCCAATCTGCAGCACCATATTTGCTGTACAAACAGCTCTACACAATGTCCCTGATGCTTGCCAAGCTGGGTGATGGCAGGGGGCCAGGACCAACTTCCAGACTGATGTCACCACCACTCTGTGACATGCCTGCAAGCAACATATTTTCATAGGGATCCATGCTCCTCATTCACCACTGAGACCAGTTCTTATTTGTGTTTAAATCCCTATATATGGCAGAGTGCCACCTGCAACTCCCAGGAAATCCTCAAAGATGCTGGCTTGAACTGAAAGCTGTTTTCCATTATAGCAGTTAAGGCACATGCACATCTCACACTTCAAGGCTGGAAATCAACTGAAACACAGCATTTTTGATGCTGTTATTTTGTGCTCTCATTCTTGGAAAAAGCAGGGAACATAAATGCAGGCAGATCTGTGAATATTCCTGTTCCAGCTGCCCTGCTCACCCTGCTCCTCCACTCTCAGTGCAGCAACCTGGTGGGAAGCAGGTCCTCTTCTGGGTTCCAGGGAGCTACGAGCAAGGCAGCAGCAGAAAGCCCATGGCCAAGATCCTTGCAGCCAGAGCTGCTTTGTGGAGGGTGCCCAACAGCACCCAGAGCCGAACTCTGTTTGGGCAGTTTTGCCTTGACTGGGACAGTGCAGCCCAGAAGAATCCAGTCCAGGGCTATGGTCCCCTTACAGTGGGTGGAGGTCATGCCTGTGGCCAAAATACCTTGTCTGGTCTTGCTGGTGAAGCTTTAAAAAGTGTAAGACGTGGTTTAGTACCTCTCTTAAGGCACTTACCAGCTACAAAGTTGTAAAGGTTCAAAGAGGAGAGAAAGGGGTTCGAGTGGTTAACCCCTCCTTTTTTGGTTTTACTTGATACCTCTTGATACCCCCCCCCCCCGGGTAGTACACACTCTCGCTCAAAAAGGGAATGAGGACACAGAGTGAAGGTTTCTATATGTTGACAGAATTAGGTGTACAAATATAATACAAGCCACAAGGGTGCAAAAGATAGGGAGAAGATTATTATAATAAAGGAAAGATTTGCAGAGGAGGTTCTTACACTCCCGGCTCGTTGTATGTAGCGGCAGCGGTGGCTCCTGGGCGAACTCCAGCGGCTGGTGATCGGGCTGGAGGGCAGCGACAGCACCACGTGAGCGGCAGCGGTGTGGCAGCGCTCGTGGCTCACACGGCGGCGCGCGGCAGTGCTCGATGCTCGAGCGGCGGCGGCAGCGCTCAGCGGTGGCGCGTGGTAGCGCTCGGGCGGCGGCAGCAGCGCCCGGCGGCGACGCGTGGCAGCACCCGTGCGGCGGCGACCACGCCCGGCTGCGGTGCGCGGCAGCACCCGGGGAGCGGTGGCCGAGCCGCGTCTCAGCTCCTCCCGCCTCGGTCCGGCGGTGGTTCGGCTCCGCAGCTCGGCTTCTCCCAAATCGGGCTCGGCTTCACCCGGCTCTTGTTGGTTCCCGTGCTGGTCCGGTCGGTTTGGGTCTCCTATCTTCTTCCGGACCAGGCAAAGACCTCAGCTTTCCGCTCTAAAAGAGCAATAGGATTTCAGCTCTTCAGCTCCCTCCGGTCCCACGAGGATCCAGCCGCAGATTCCTGCTGCTCCTCCCTAGGGACAGAAGCCCTCCTTTTTTCACCGTTCAGGGACTTTCATCAGGTTAGGGTGACCCATCTCAGATGCTGCAATGCATTAATCCATTATCATTTGCATACCAACCCCAGCTCAGCCAATTAGAGTGCTCACAGGGAAGCAGGCCCCTCCCTGAGAAGCCTGGTGCCTGGTGCCATAGGTACTAACCGTGCAAGCATGGCGTCCGTTTAGTCTCCCTTATATAGTGAAATAGTTTTATGGGAGGGATACTTTCTGTGGTAAGGGGCACAACCCTTACAAAAGCATGGCAATACTAAGAGACCTGCTCCCTAACACCAGAGGCATGCTCTCCTCCTGCAGGCTCACCTTCTCTAGCCTGATGACCACTTCTTGTTTCATGGAAAAATGCCCAAGATCTGGAAGCTTGTATTAAACCTTGCCATTGATCCACTGTAAGTGGAAGGCAGCCTAATGAGCTCCACACAGCCTAGGAAGGAGCAGGAATGGGGTGTTTTCCAAGCCCTGCTACACCTCTTGAAATAAATCATTTAACTTCTGAATGCCTCAGTTTCCCAGCTGGCAAAACAACAACCACCACAGGAGAGCAGACAAACTGCCATATGTTCCCAAGAAGCAAACAACTGTGCATGCCTTGTCTGGGCTCATATAAGATCTGAACAGGGAAAACAGTATAAAAATTCAGACAGGTACTTTGAAAAGAGGCTGAAAGTCAGACACAGTCCTGCTGGGTGCTGGCAGTTTCCATCCTTCATGTTGGCTCTTGGAAATGGGGTGGACAGTTGCAGTTTCTTATGTTAGATGTCACTTATTCTTGCTGCGAAGCTGCCTGACCGCTCCTGCTCAAACCTGCTGAGCTTTCTGGATTAGTAACTTTTGCACTGTTGGATTTCCCATCCAAGTTGAAAAAAGACAAATGCATCTTCACAGAGAGCACACACTTCTAGAAAAATGGACAAGAGCATTCCTGTCCTCAGTCACCGGACACAGGCAAATAAAGGGCATCTAACCTGCATTATGAAAATAACTAGAAGTGGATCTTTTCTTGCATAGCATCAGTACTGCATTAATGTATTTCCTGAATGGCTGTGCATTTTCCCTATTCAAAGAGGCCAAGTTCCAAAAATCTGCTTGTAAACCTGTTTCTCTCACTGCCAGAAATAGAAAGGCAAAGAAATTTCATTCTCCTGCCTCTACTTGCTCAAATTTAATTAGTACCACAATTTCTGCCTGTACTAAGGAAACCTGCTTCTTCTGCAGGACATTCCAGCACAACAGTATTGCACAGAAATTCTGTCACTAATACAAAAACAAGTTCATGATAAAATACAGTGCTGTAACATAGAGAAAACTTCTCAAAACTGCCTGAAGATATCCTGGTATATTATTACTGGTTAAGCTTTTTGGCTCTACTTTACCAGGGACTGCCTGTAGCAGCGACAGCTAAAAGCCATGTAGGAGACTCCAACATTTCTATAACCACTTGGGTCACCAGCAGTGTCTGGTCATTTATGCTGCTAGAGACAATGGTGCTCAGCAGTGCTATGGTGAGGGCAAACACCTTCCCAGCATAACCATCCTTTATCCAGAAGAAGGATGAGAGGTGTCTGAGCAGCACCTTCTGGAGACCCTTCTAGCTCCGGCCCCCCGATTCCTACAGCACAAACCTCAGCACTCCCTGCCCTGCTATGAGGCACCTTTGCTTTCATCTTGCCTTCTCTGACAAACATTTATGGACGTGTGTGTGCTTGTGTAATTAGGTATTTTTGTGTGTGTATACATAATAAAAACAGTCTCCAATGCACACAAGTCTTCCTCGAGGGAGAGGACGAGCAAATAAATTATGGGACAGATGTTAGTCATGCTGCTTATTAAACCCTGGGATGGTAGTGTTTAAATACTGAAGTGGTAAATGTGGCAGGACTGAATAGAAGAGAGATAATTATTTTTAGGTGTCTGTTTCTTATAGCCACATTTTCAGAGAGAGTGTGCACAAAAAGCTTCTTTGATTTCATTTGGGACATAATATTTCATTTCCATTTCTCATTTGGAAAATACTGGATTAACTGAGGGCAGCTCTACCCAAAGTGATACCTCCCTGTACAATGAAGTTGTTCCAATCAGGTTGCTCTTGGGCTTTGTAAAATCTCCCAGGGAACACTAGTGCCTTTTTAATATTATTGTTATCTTGCTGCTAAAACCAATTGCTAGCAAATCTTGTCAATAAACTAAACTCCCGTTAACTTGGTTTTAAAGTGAACTCTGTGCCCATTTCCTTTGCTTTCTAATCCAGTGCAAAGCATCAGGAGGACTAATTGCTGTTTCTTACGGCTTTTGAATATACCACTGAGGTTATAGGTGTCTCAGAGAAGGTTTTGCAAAACATATGCTCTGTTAATGCAATGCGTGGCTGTTTTTAACAGCCATTGTGCCGTAGCTGTACAGTATTTGACAGATGTTTTACATTTTTACAATCCGATGGCACGCTATAAACCACGTCTTCAGTGGGGGAGGATTTGCGTGCTGTTTGATGTATGTGCCAGCTCATGGCCTCCTGCTCCCTAAAGCAAAGTCTTATTTGCATAAAACGTGCATCAAAAGGAGTTTTACGTCCGTGGTAGAGCACTCAGAAGCCTGCTGGAAAAAGGAAGCCCTCTGTGATAGAGGTTGAAAGCCAATGTACACATCTTTTGATAGTGTCTGTATGCTTCATCTGATCACACTGATACGGAAAAGAAATCAAGATTTGTCTACATGAATGGTTTAGTAAAAAAAGTGACAACAACAAAACTGGCCATGGCTTATATGCTATGCCCCAGAGAGTTCTTCAGCCACCATCTTGCCTAGTCCTTCATTAGCACAGAATAAAATGCTAGATTTTAATCACAAAGACTTCCGAAGTAGATTAAAGGCAAATTTTCACTGTCCATTTAACTTATCTTTAAAGCTCTATATTGTATTTATCTTCTTAATCTGAGCTGACCTGTAATTCACAAAGACTGTTTAAAAACAGCAGAGCAAATATTATCTGGTGACTTAGCTCTTTTATTTCCAAAGACCAGCTTTGCAGCAGTCCGTGGTTAAAAGTTGAGTGATGCTGTTATGGAATAGAAAATGATGCTGAGAAGTGTGGAGAAGTTGGCTGGTCGGCCTCAGTGCTGGTCTGAAGCACTTTGCTGTCACCATTTGGGAAAATGCTGTTTTATAGACCACATGAAGAATCCATTGTTAGGGTCTGGTTTTACTTTTGTGTATATATATATAAATAGATATAAAATAACTAGATATAAAAAATAGAAAATGCTTTCTGATTTAAAGATAGATAGATAGACAGACAGACAGACAGACAGATAGATGCATCTTATCTTTCTTTGGAAGACTGTTTTCAACACATACATATAATTCTGTTATCTTCTGTGACTGTATCAGCTGCTTCTCAGTGGTTGCTCTTTAGCTGATGTACTTTTGGAAATATTTACTGCCCAGTGTGCTTCCTTATGTGTTTTATTTCTGAGTAGTAGCTGTAGAGGTGCTGCCTCTAGGCAGCTGGCAATGAACTTTCTGCATGTAACACATTATTTTCTGTTTAAATGATAGTTTCTAGGCTGTAATTACTGTGTCTGCACTGCAATCTGCACCAAGCCTAATCAGTTAATCTGTCAGCATTGTCTGCTACCCTGAAAAGAGACTAAAATCATTGCAGGTCTAGCCTAATAGATGTCAAGGTTAAAAATGCCTCACTGCTTCTTCAGATTGGCCATTGTCTTCTGTAAGACTGATGGAGGCTTCAGAAAAGCGTGTGTGGCTTTTTAAACTAGATTTTACTGAGTGACCTGACTCCCCCAGAAAGAATTATTTCCACTTATCCAATGTTTTCTGGTATGTAGGTCACAGTTAACTTGCTAAGTAGCTCAAATGATAATTTAATTTTGGTATAGGGTGGTGTTTTTTATTTTTTCCATTCAGGTCAGGAGTGCCCTCAGGTAACAGTGGGCTAGTTCCTTACCCTGTTCCACATCCTGGCTCCATTTGGGTTTTGGAGTTGCCTCTACCTAACCTGAAGAACCAGTACCTGAGAGATGCGCTGGCGTTGGGGTGACTCGAGGGTAATTCACTCCAGTACGAGAAACCAGAAACCCTACTAGTGAGACTGGCTGAATAAACCAGTTCTGGATCTGGGAGCTGGTGGTGGCTGAGCAGTGCCTGTGGGACAGGGTCAGCAGCGAATGGAGGTTCTCCAGGTTCTTCAGGAAGGTTTGATGTGAATCCGGAGGGCCGCTGGTCACTGAACCCAGAGCTGCTGACCAGGAGCTCAGACAAATTCTTCTAAGCAGGGAAATGTTTCTACTGAATTATTTAGCTCTGTGCTAGGAAGATGCACCAATTATTTGCTAAGTAAAAGTAATCCACATACATGATGAGGTGTTATACCATAGCACTGCAGATTCTGAATAAATGATTTTTCTTCTTGATGTGAAAAAGGTTGTATAACTGGGGGAATAGTGTCCCACCGTTACTTCTCCATTGGGTGTCACTGTGTTCTTCAGGAGTCACTGGTTGGTAGGTCAGTCTATCCTGCTGAAAACTCAAGGACTTGTTGGACAAATGCGGCACAGAACAGCTCCATCAGCTTGGGGTTTCCCTCAGAGCCAAATGCAGACTGATTTTTTGAAATATTGTCAATGTTATAGATGGGCAAGGTCCATAACCTCGTGTGGCCTCCCAAGCAGTAGCACAACTCAAGATTTGCTATAGCCAAGCCACAGGCCCAGGGCTGCTCCCATTATTTGCCAAACACTGTTCAGGGTGCTGGTTTCCAGGGGCTAATTCTGTCTTTTCAGACTTCTTATCTGTACAATGTATTTAACTTGCTTTTTATATGCATGTAGTGAAGCTGTGGTGTTGTCAGAGACATCACAGACTGAGGGGAACAAAGATAATTTGTGAAGCCAGGGCTTTGATTTTTATCTAAGATGTGATTTCCATGACAAACCACAGTGACATTGTACTAACAAAATACTCTCTCAAAGTCTTTGGTTTTATCATGGAAATGGCTGTGACAAAATCATGGCCTTTATTGTTCTTCCTCTCATTCATACATGCAAAGTGGAATTTTCTTCTGTCCTATCAATGCAGCATGCAGAAAATTGAGCAAGGAACAACACAATACATGTCTTCTCTCAGACAACATCAGGAATCGAGGCCGTATTTTAAAGACAAACATGCTGAAACTATAATCAGAGGCTTGGGATAAAAGTTCTCAAAGTGGCTAAGTTGGCTAAGTCTCTTCTCCGGGCAGAAAAGTCAATGAGATTTATGTTCTTAATTGCCTAAGCACTTAACATTGCAATTCTTAGTTGCTAAAATACATGGACTGCTCCTCTCCTTTGTAAAGCAGAAACTTTTTCAACACTTCAAAATTGTGCCCCGTTGCCTGTTCTGGAGGGCTTAGTATTTTGCAACCTATTTGGTACCAACCAATGCAGAGAGACAGCAATGCCTGCTGAGCCATGCCTTTCAGATGAGCCTGTCCACTTGTGCTCAGCTCTCTCTGCAGGCTAATCCAGAGGGATTAGAGCTGGGGAGTGATGCAGAAGGAGGATGAGGGGAGAACATGGGTCTATGGCAATTTTCTGTGTAAAAGGAATTTTGAAGTCTTACTGCAGGGATTAAAAAATCCAATTAAGACGTGTATATATAAAACAACCTAGGGATTTAGTAGGACAAAAAAAAACAAGTTTATTGATGGCATTTAATAGGATTCACATTACATAGCCTAGCAGGACTCTTCCCTTTTAACACAGTATCTGCTTACATTGCTCAGCCAGGCTTGCTGCCATCAAGGGACATAAAACTCAATATCCAAAGTACCTTCTCTCTTCTTCTTGTTCAGCTATCCATCTGCTTGCGGCTGCCAAGGACACTGGTTTTAAATTTGTTTTTTTATAACCTTCTCTCCTCAGATCTCAGTCCATCACCCTGGGCAAGACAAACCCAGGCACGAGGGTGCCCTGTCCACAGCAGGGGAGAACTTCTGCCACCCACCTCTCGACCTCCTGCAGCTGCAACCTGCAACTGATGGCTGCCAAACCAGGGAATTCTGAGGAGCTGCACTGGTTCTGTGCAGCCCTAGCCCCCAGTCAGTTACTCCATAGGGAACACTGCCTTTCTTCAGGCCAGCTCCAGGACAAGCAGCTGCACCAGCTTTACTGAGCAGCCCCTTGAGCATTCCCTGACTTGAAAAATCCTGGCCAGATCACCAAATGCTCTCAGGATTTCTCTCACTTTTTTTTCAGAGTGTGTTGGTTTGGCACCGAGTTGGCAGTCTCTCGATTCACCCCTCCCCCCTCCTCCCCCAAGGTAGAGAAAGAGGAAGAAAAACAATAAAGAGAGGCTCTCTGGGTTGAGAAGTGAAACAGATTTATTTTAATTATTGGTGACAAGGAAATATGTATTTGCAAAGGGATGTGCAACACCTGATCCCCTCCCTCCTCCCCTGACCACTCTCACAGTCTCCCAGCTGAAGGGGGGAGTGTCCGGGCACACGGACGGGGTCCTTGGGTGTCGGCTGTAAAGAAAAATGGAAAAAAACAAAGAGAGAGAGCCAAAGAGAGGGTGATAGAAGTGACAGTAAGCAGAAAAGTGAGAGAAAAAGGAAAACGAGAGGCTTGACTTCTGTGGTGTATTAGCCTATACTGAAAGCCAAATAGAGAAAATATTATGAGAAGGGAATATTCTGATTTGCTGATCCTGCCTTCAGTCTAATCTGCTCCCCCGTAGGGGGAGAGGCTGCAGACACTCAGAAGTGACCTTGGTTATTATCAGTCCACTGGCGCTGCTAAAAAGTTCACTGAAAGGAAGAAAAAAAAATTAGCAAAGAGCTTGCTCAAACCAAAACATAGAGGATACCAGGATTGCCCTCCAAAAGGTGTTTGTGCACCAGCAAAGAATGAATAATGAAAGAAAAGGTCCTAAATTTGCTCAGTTAGGGAAAAAATTGTGTTTTTGAGCAACAGATAATAGTTTTTTATTTTTTAGAGATATCAATAGCAGTGCAGTAATCTCTCTCACCCAGACCTGAAGGCAGAATGTCTCATACTCCTGCAAGATGGATAAGAAGATGATCAACAGGGAAGGGAAGCAGTCTTTGCTTAAAGCCATTAAGCCTCTCCAGGAAGCAGGCTGGGCTATGAGAAGGGGATACTGAAGACATTAGCTGTCATTTCATATGAAAATTATATGTACTCAGCTTCTTACTAATACTCAAACAGGTTGCAGTTATTTACATAAAAGGAAGCCAAAACAGGGGAACAAGGAGCAAGCAAGACATGTGCTACTTGCAGAGAGCATGAGGGATCTTGATGACTCCAGATATTCAAGGAAGGATGGGAAGGAAGATGTGAGCCTTAGGGTACCCTACATGTACGGAGATTTCCTCTGTGCAGAGGGTGACATGAGGAGAAGGGGGTGGTGGGAAGGGGTGGTCCAAGCCTGGTCCTTGCCCTGGCATTGAGGCACAACACAGATGTGGTGTTGCCGTGAATTCAGATGCTGGGTTCTATTTTGGGTCTTTCCTTGTAGACCTGGGTAGGTGAGTGAAGAGGCCATACATCAGTACCAGTGACATCCAAGTCTGCCTAGTGTGGAAAGGGGAGGGAAGCATGTTGGGGGGCTGCTGACTGCAGAGAGGCTTGAAGGAAAGTGGGAGAAAGTATTGACTTTTCCCTCTCATGGTGCCCACATGGACACTGCAGTGTTGTGGCTGAAGGGACACTCCAACACCCTGGGGTGCTGCAGACCTGCCTTCAAAAGCTGTGAGGGATGCCATGGATTGTGGTCCTGCTCCTAATTCCTGCTGTGCTGCAGGACCGGGCAATATCCCAGGGCCATTGTCTCAGGAACTACAAACCCCTGGGTGAAATCCAGCTATCCATTTCAGCCTCATCAGGCGAAGCTGTGACAGATGTATTCACATCCTCTTACACTAATTTGTGTGGCAATCTGTGAGGCTTCTCCTGCCCTGATTATTCATGAGGTAATAATTCAGATACACAGACACTGAGTGAGCAGCAGGCCGTCTAAAAAAGGCTTTTACTTTTATAGTAGAATCTTTAAAAATAACCTTAGGTGGAGTACAGACCTGTCATTTTTTTATGATTTATTTAAGTAATTCTGGAACCTGCTGGAATAATGGGGAGGCGATGAAGGGGAAAAATCCCCTAACCCCACCAACAGGAATATTGGAAGATAAAAGTCCTGGTGTTTCCCAAGAGCCAGTAGAAATGTGATATTTCTTGATGTCACTGTATTTGCTAAGAAAGGAGCTATGTTTAATTAATGTGATCATTTTTAAGATCGTTCACTGAATTTCTATTTGCACTTAACCTTCTTCTTGCTATTGCTTGCTGTCTCACTTCTGTTTCAGCAATTCCTGCTGTTTCATAAGCACTTTACCTGTCAAGCCACAGGCAGCTGCTTATCCTCACAGACCTTCCTATTTCAGGATGGCCAGCAGCTAATTCCGCAGGCTGGTGTATCCTTGATTTGAAAGGCAAATACCATTTCCTGGTATCAAAGCTAGAAATCAGCCACCTGAATTTTCTTCTGCATCATTAAAAAAAATTAAAGCTTTCACAAGAAGCAGAAAAGTATTTTTACTTGCTGGTAGTCAACACTGCTCGTTCATTTGCAACTTTAACTTATTCATCTAGGAGAAAGAGCTCTTAAGGAAGCAGCAACCCCTCCCTCTCCCTGCAAAACTGCTCCTGGTAATTGAGATTTTGACAACAAACAAGGATCTTTCAGTGGTGGCTGAAGTCTTCTTCAATAACCAGTTTGACTCTTCTTTGACCTCCTAAACACTTTGTGCACATGCTCCTCCTTGGAGGTTAAAATTATTGCAACCATTCAGCAAAGTATTGCAGCAGCAAGAAGATTTTTAAGCAAGTAAGGTGGCCACCATGGACAATTTTAAGCATTCAGACTTGGGCAGGGGATGTCAACACTCACAAAAAATGCTAGCCATTGAGTCTTTCAGACAGCTGGGAAGGCAGTGGTCACTAATATGACTATTGCTGCTCAGGACTGGCACTGGACACCCCTTGTTTTGGCTGGGGCACCAGAAAGCCATTAGACAACAGTACTTTTCAGTCACTGCCTATCTTGGTATGTAGCAATTTTCATAATGATTAGCCACAGGTGGACATTTTGATACCAGGTTAATAGCAACAGTCTCAACTGATATGGGAGAAATCAGACCTCAACTGACTGTTATTTGGGAGCTAAAGAGTTTGTTCTCATCCAACAGCTGAATTAAACTTCTTAGAAAGCTGGCCGTGACGCAGGAGGACAGGATATGAGGAGCTTATTGCTTGACAGAACTAACCAGGAAGGCTTCTAGGGATCCCAGATGGAGCTCTCTAACTAACAAGCCCCAGAAAGCCTCGACAAATGAAATCGAACAGGAGTGAGCCAGTTCAGCAGTGGGATAACTAGTCAGAGCAGTTCTGGGGCTCCCAGAGAAATCGTGGCCAAACAGATGGTCCCAGGCATAGTAGCTTGAGAGGCTTTCACCTTTTGGAAGTATGCAAATTCTCAGCTCCATTTACTTCTCATTGTCAGTCACCATTTTTACAAAAGCCCTGATTTTACTGGTCTCTGTATGTAATGTAAATGAGACATAAGCTTGGATTAACACTGGATATGTAATATTTTTGGTATGATGCTTATCTGGCCGGTTTTCACCCCCATGAACAACTGAAAGAAAGAAGCCATACAGCCTCAGAGGAACGAAGAAGATGTGTCCCACTTTCTGCATGAACTGCTGTTTTGCAGAGTTCATTGAGGGACTTTAAAAACCTTCCCATGGCCTGATCCAGCACTCAAAGGATGCTGTGGAGCACAGCATAATATTTGGCTTTGCCATGGTTTATTGTATATGAAGAAGCATTCTTCTTCCGTTATGAATAAAGGAGGAGTTTGAGGGCTTCCCCCCCAGTAATTGAACCTGGGATGTACCATCATAAAACACCATCATGAAGCACTCAAGCAGCTTGTAAATACTGAGGGGTTTATTTCCACTTCACATGGTCTCCAACAGACTCTTAAACAAGACCAGTTACAATTTAATATGCCCAGAGATCTCCATGGTTTTCCCAAAATGAAGGAAGGTCTCAGTAAACGCTGTACATAGCCAGTTGAACTGCTAACAATAATTTAAAAACTCTTTTTGTATAGTTAATGCAAGAATACCAACAATAAAAGTACAGTACAGGTAAATTCACAACAATATTACAGTGAAACAGATTGACTCACATTGATGTGATGGTACAGTAGCAGTATGTACATGCACTAAAGTGCGAGGACCCAGAGACATGCAAGTCAAGTATTGTAGGTGTATTTTACAGCTAAATCCATAAGACTTTCTGAGGCATTCTTTTTTTTGTTTACACTTTTTTCTTGTGTTTACCTGTGTTCCCCTCCATCTCAATTAATACAAGTCTAGTGAACTAGCTTAATGGCTTTCTTCACTACTTAAAAGGTATCGCTTCAGACAGTTGAAGCATCTTTAAGAACCTTACTTTTAAAAACTGGTAACACTGACATTAAAATAGAATAAAATTAACTTAAGACCCTAGTTTTACATGAAATAATAAAAAAAAATAACCCAAAAAAACCCCGAAATCAAAATTAAAAACATAACAGTGCAAATATAACGAAAAGGCAGTCAGTATTTGGAGAGAGCGCGAGCACGTATTCAAATTCCCGTAAAACTTAATTTACATTTTATTTTAAATCTTACTTTATATAATTTTCACCCTTTTTAAAGTTTTTTTTTTTTGTTGCTGCTTTTTTTTTTAAATTTTTTGTTAATATACTGTATGTAGAAAAGATGGAGACAAAAATAGTTTTCTCAGCTATGATAAAAATTAAGTTATTACAGGCACGTTAACTGTTTCATTCTAGAAACACCTCAGTTTCCCAGGTCGGACATTCAGCAGCTGCGTTTGAGAACATTCTTTGACCTCTCCACGCGGACCTCTCTCCTTCGCGGCAGAGATGGCGGGTGGGCGACCTGTTGGAGGCGAGTCGCAGCCCCCCTGTTCCCGTGTGGAGTCAGGCTGGCTCGCCTCCCTGGCTGGGGGTCTCTGCCAGCAGCTCCTTGCTTCCATTCTCCTCCGAGGAAGTCAGGTCTCTGGTGGACTGCGACTGTGAGGCAGTAGGGGAATGTGAAGCCCATCGTGAGGGTGGGCGCCGGTTCGCTGGTCTCTCTGGCCGGGAGAAGCAGGGTTGGAGGGACGGGGCTAGTGCAGAACAAGGTAGTTCCTTGGCAGCCAAGAGAGCAGAACAGCGGTTAGTGACTTGCATTAGAGGCCGTTTGGATGCGCACAGAATTAAGAAACACAAAATTCAAACTAAAGCTAAGCATCTGTCACATCGTGGGACAAAAGCAAGCGGTGAACATCTGGGTGTGTGTGGGCTCCAGGTATCTGCATGTGTGTCCATGATTTATGGAACAGGTAAGGAGAGAATGAAAGGAAGAGGTCTGGGATGAGCTGGAGCAGATGACAAACTTCCATTTGCTAATTCTCCTTGTGATAGAAAGAGAAGAGCTGAAAAGTACATTTGCATGATAATTCAGGAAAATCCACTATTCATCACCTTGCTCTAAGTGCTGACCTAGCATAAAAGAGCCAGGTTCAGCATTTGAAAATGGGCTGAAAATCAACAACTGACTCTTTTTGTCTGCTTCAGAGTTCAGATTGACATGCAGGGAAGACTTCTTAACAGCAGAGTAATGACTGCAGGAGTAGTTATGATCTCCAGCTGGATTAAAGATCAGGCTTACCTACAGATTTCTTCTTCTGGAACATCACTCCTTGCTGCCAGCTGCTGAAGCCTGAATTACAGGATTCAGTGGCAATGGACATTAAAGTTAACATTCACAGAAATGGAAGGAAATGGAAATTTTGTTCCTTCACCAACCTTCCATTGTTCAGGCTTGGTTAGCCTGCCTTTGTGATTAGAAACCATCTGCAATTATGATTTTTCACCCTGGCACTAAGTTGGTTATTACCTCTCATATTTATGGACTTTGCTCATAGCACACTTAGGCTTCCTTCCTCCCTCTGAACACTCCTTACATCAAGACTAGTAGAAGCATCTATCTCATAGTGCCAAAGCCAAACTTCTGAAATTCATTGCACAGTTTGTATTTTATAAAAGCAAATCAGGGGAGTTTGTCAACCTGTAGAAATGCATACACTGAGGAGTAGTCACTGGAGAGTTCAATAAAAAACAGTCTCAAAATCAGAATGCAAACTGGTGATAAATGAAGAGAGAGACCAGAAACGATACCATGCAAAGGAAAAGCTCTGGCACAGTAGGGCAAAAGGAAGAACAATACAGTAGGAAGGAAAAGATTCAGCACACCCTTTCACATGGAGAAGGAGAAACATGACGAGGGATGGGGAACACTGGAGGAGGTAACATGATGTGATTGGCAGTGAACAAACAAGGTGATATGCCGTTGAACCTCTCCATTGCAGTGGGAAGGCCAAACATAAATGTTACGTGTCGGAAAGATCAGTTTTGAAGACATAGAGCTGAGGTATGGGAAATGGAGCTTGAGCAGGCATGTGTTTTGGGGAGAATGCATTGCCAGACTTGGGGAAGCCTCTGTGAAGGCCGAACCTCTGTGCCTTGAGACAAGACGCAGCCAGCAGGAAGATAGGTCTACAGTCACACAGCTGTAGATTGGTACTAACAAGAATACTGACTCTGTGTCCTTATTTCACCTTATCCCAGAGTGCCTGGGGCAACATATGGCCTGTGAAAGCTGCCACTAGAGTCAGATTTGTTAAGAGAAATCCATGCGCTCAGCAGCACTCACAGGCAGCACAACATGGTGTACTGAGGCTACGAGATTTGCGGGTTTTGTCTCGGCCTCTTTCTAAACAGCAGCTTAAAATGCTATCTCTGTAGTGCTGCTTGCTTCTGGCTGTTTTATCCAACCTTCATAGCAGTAAATGAGAGTCAGCATGGTGATAACGAAATGTATGTCCACTGCTGCCTCCCAGTTCGAAAGCCTCTCTCCGGCGTGCCTGCAGATGTTGGTCAGCTTTTACTGAATGGCAGGGCTAAGCTCATCTTGTCTGTCACGCACGCATGCCCAGCACAACGCAAGGCTGTGCTGGTGATGGGTGTTGCTCCAGGGCCAACAATTGACTGGCAGTGTAATCTTATAATGTGTTGGCTGCTGACTCAGCACTTGCAGCTTCCTCGGCATAGGCTAAGGAAATGCAGCCACGACAAGGAAACGTTCTGGAATGGTTTGTGAAACCCTCTCCTTACCTACCACATATAACTGGCATAGCTAGAAATGTTTTTTTAAAAAATTAATAGCCTGTGGATAATTCAGTTTGATAGTTGCTTGGGGGCATGGGTGGAGAGGGAGCACTTCTAAGCCCGGACATTGAAAATAGGAAAGATTATTTCAGTTTTAGTTTCCAGCTATTTCCTAAGCCAGGCTGTCAGCTACCATGGCTATTTCTATATTAATAAATAAATAAAAAACCCCTAAACAAAAAAAAAAAAAGTTATCTGGCTCTGAGGTAGAGTGGATGTTCACAGCTTCTTTCCTCCCTCCGCTACAGCAACCCCAGCTACTAGCCAAAACTGGGCTGGAAACAGCTTAGTGAGCAAAGGTGATGCTCAGCCACAGGTGCTTTTTATAAATCTGAATCCCTCCCTGACATTTTTGCACCCCTTTATGTTGGTCCTAAATTTTACCAGTTTTGAACCGTTGAACAAAAAAGCCCAAACAGCACAACTTTTGGCTTAAGCCCGTGCTGCCCCGAGAGGCAGCAGGTGGGCTCCTATCCTGAGCGCTTCCTGACGGTTGCGTATGAAGGGCCCCGCAGGGATGTGGGCACACGCCAATACCTCTGGAGCTGTGGTCGTTTGTTTCCCACACGTTAACCCACACGTTCAAAATGACTGCTTTTGGAAAGCTCTGGAAACAAGGTAGAAAGGACTTACAGCAGTGAGGCAGGCAGGGTTAGAGTCCCCAGGGGGCAGTTAATAAGACAGTTTGGTTCTGGACAGAACAGACAGAAAAGAAAAAGAAAGCAAGTAGGTTGGAAATAACTGTTTTAATAAATTATTGTTTTTAAAGTGAAGATTTCAGGTCAGCAAGGAAGAAGTCTCCAGATGTTACTACCCATTCAGATCATGTTACCACTGTTATAACAGGGAAACTAATAAAAAAAATAAAGAAGAAATAAAAGATAAGCCACTACCAGAAAAAGATTTAGAAAGGAAAGAAGCAAACAAACCAACCTTTTACAATCCTAGCACAGTCCCAGAAGTGGACATAGCATTAAACAAACCAAACATTTCTACTCAGCAGAGAAAAGTATCTGTTATCCTTTGCCAACCTTGATTAGGGCTAGGGAAAAACCACACTACTATGAAAGAGGAATAAAGCTGTAATTTTTTTTTTCCTTTGCTTGATTTCAAGAAAGGATTTCTGCTTCGGAAACCTTTAACAAGAAAAAAAGCGACAAATGTTTTGTGTTGCTCATGTTTCTCATGTTGCTTACGCTTAGTTTGCTCAGGTTTCAGGAAAGTCCTTTGCCTCACCCTTCTCCCTTGTTCCTATGTAACAGCGATGCTGGATGGGAATCTCAAACTATAGCAAAAGCCCTTGAATTCTGACAGCACCTTCCCTTCTTTTAAACATTCCTCCTCCCATGCTGAATGGTTCAGCTGCAAGTGTGCAGCAATTGCTCTGGATCAGCTAGCAGAGGATGTAGCAGCTGCCCCCTCCTTCATGGGGCTGTGTGAATGGTCCTTTCACAGTGCTGTCCACAAAAATGAGTCTGAACCCCAGTCTAGGACTGTTGTGTAACCTCTATGTTTTATATCCTCACTAGTCATGGAAGAACAATGTTCATATAGCTCTTAGTTAGGTAATGTTAATCTGCATTTTTTAATAGTAATATTTATAAATGTCATTATATGCAAGTAAGATAGTGGCTTAATGAATTAGCAGGCTAAGACACTAGTAGGCTGCACTTGGTGGATATAAATTTGCTTGTAAGCAGCTTGGGGCAGGTTAGAAAATACAGAGTTATTACTACTCTGTATGCATATACATTCATGCACACATACATATGCAAGTGTGTGTGTGTGTGTGTATATATATATAGGAATGAACTAGATTTCATATTTGCAGCAGGACTATAAAAGGAAAGTACGTGACTAAACCACTTAGAAGCTCAGATTAAAGAAAAGCCACCAACAGGTGATCTGTGCAAGTCTAAAAGTCATTAATATACCATGCCATGACTGCAGAAACAAGAAGGCGTTCGGTGGTAAGAAGGTCACTTGTCTTGGCCAGAAACCCATGGGTGAGAGAAGCAGAGCAGGGATATACGGGATGGTGGCAGGGGCAGTGCTGACATGATGCTGCCCTGAGCACATCCTGCCTCCTCTGAGATCATCATTCACTGAATTGCTGTGTCTAACTTTGTACAAAATTGTGCTAAGTGGAATTTGCATAAAGTGTAATTTGTGTTCAGTGTAATCCATAAATAACCCAAGGCATCTGCAAAGTCTAAACTTATTTGTGGTTTTGTTTTCAGCAGCAATCCCATGCGCCACTAAGTACATCGTGTTGAGCATCACCTCACCTAGGAAAAGCTAAGTTCATTGTGTGAATGCCCACCACCTCGCTTTTCAACGTGCATTCCTGAGAGATTACAGGACCACCCAAAGATCATAACCTGTGCATCTAGACCACAGTCATAACAACCGAGTAACAGTTGCAAGGAAAAACAAGTCTTAGCTCTGAGGCTCAGAACTAAAAAAATTAGGCAAAAGAAACTGAGAATTCACAAAGAGGAGCAATCTTCTGCCAGGTTGATGGTCAATGAGTTTTTACTAAGCAGCATTGACCCAAATCTCTCTGTGCATCAAACTCAGGTACCACCGCCAGTTGTGTTTTGCCAGCAGCAATTTGTGTTGATGTGGAATGACATCCATTTACTTATACTTGAATTCTGCTGAGACATTTAAAAGATGCAGGAGGAAATCAGGAGTTTCCTGGCATGCCTTGAAGGCAAAGCTGAGTTGAACCTGTAGGAGTACAACACACTTCATAATAAGGATCAGTAGTGCATTTCCAGTGTTTCAAACTGAGGACAAAATACAGAGCTGCTTTCCACTTTTATTCCCACTGAGGTTTGTGCACAGAGCTCACTTTCATTCACTGATATTTCTAATATGTATGTGGTTTCTCTTTTATATGTACAAATGTCCCTATTTATATCTGTTTAAACTGCATATGGGGAATATATCCTCAGCTTTGGATCCTCTGTTAGGCAAGAAAGATCACGTCCTCTGAGCAGTACCTACAAAAGAGGAACTGATTGTCCATTGAGAACCACCTTCTAGTGCAAGGCAAAACTGCAGACCAAAAGTCTCAGTGCTCAGGTTCCCACAAATCCGTCAAGCCAAATGTTGAGTTGAAAATGGAGTTTGAAGCTTCCCTTGAGGCTCTCTGAGGCAGGAGTGGTGGAAGTCATCCCAGTGATGCCAAGGTGGGATTGTCTGGGGTGCGTAGAGGAGCTGATGCCCTGTGGCTTGGGCCCACTGAAACATTGGGATGCTAAGGGGACAGCATAGGGCAGAGAGGATGCTGGGCTCCTGCCCCTGCCTCGGGGATTATCACCAGCCAGCAGGGCATAAGCCATTTCAGTGCTGCACCAGAAAGACAACATGGGCTGCTAAGAGTTGGGCATAATTCAGCTTCTCTGGGCCTCCTCAGGGTAATACTCTCATGTGCATAAAGGTTCAACAGAACCAAGAGGCTTAGACACTGATAACTGAAAGTTTTCTGTCCATCATTATGCTCTCTTTTTGGTTGACTTCTCTAGCACCTTACCATAGCTGAATCTCTGACCCCCAATACCTCGGCTCACTTGCGGTGTCATATGATGACTGTTGCACTGCTGACAGCAAAATATTGAGAGTTCTTAAACACTAAGTAAGTATGTGCTTAGACTAGTTGATTATCCTTTCTTTTTTCTTGTTTTTGTGAGGCAGCAACAGTCAGTACCAAACATCATGCCATTTAATCACATTCACAGACCCAAGTCAAACTTAATTAGATACATCCAGAAAAGGTATGCTGAAGGCCCTGGAGTTTTCGGTCAGGGTATTGTAGAGACTGTTTCCCACACAAACTTGCTAACACTCATTCTTGTGTGGGAGAAAGAGTCTACCTTTCTTTCCAGCATAAAAGAGGAATTTACTCAAACCTAGAGTCCCTACAGCTTCTGTTACATGTGGTGTGTTTTCTGACAGAAAATCCTTATCCCGGTCATTCAGAGGAGAATAATTTTTATCCTGTAGAGGCATCTTTATCCTATATAGGATAAAGCTCTTCTGACACTGTCAAGCCAGATAAGCTGTCAGGATAGAAACTAAAATCTTTAATGAGTTGTTCAGTGACTAATCCAATAGTTTCATGATTGGGACTCACTGGTGGCATCATGACAGGACTAGGATATTCATTAGAAGTACTCACTAGGACTGCAAGAGATCTTGTAACACATTTGTTCAAAGAAGAGTGCATTTAGCTATAGGAGGAAAAACAAACAAACTCATTACCTCTATGGACCCTGGATCTACTTTGACAATTTCTCCTGTGCTGTTGTCATTGCTAAGATTTGGTGGGCTGTGTGAAGGTAGCCTTCTCTCTTCCTTTAAGGCATGCTCCAAAAGTTTCTTATTCAAGATCCTGGCAGCATTTTCTGTAAGTGTGTACCCTGGAGGAGCAGACAAGTCCTGCCTGATGCTTGTCACCTCAGTCCCTTCTTCCTTTTGTGTCTCTGTCCCCAACCGGAGAGGACTGGGTGATCTGCCACGGGCATTTGTACATGGCTCCTGCACTGGGACCAGTTCTGGTCTGGGTTCTGCTGACCTGGACCGGCTGCTAGACCTGGGACATTTTTGGAAGGTCTCGTGAAAGATGGGGCTATGGTCAATAATGTTGAACAAACTGGAGAGGCCATCATTGATGGTGGTGTGGACAGGACTCTCCCTTGTAGTAGTTGATCTAGCCCAAGCAGACTCACTGAATCCTTTCTGAGGTGTGCCAGGCAAAGTCCGGTTATTTGGCTGGTCTGATTTGGGAAGGATTTTTCTTTGCAGCTTTGGAGAGCCATATTTGGGGGAGCAGCATGTGCGTTCAAACTTAGCCTGGACCTTTTCAATGACGGGGGTCACTTGCCTGCTTCTTAGGCTTCTGGATGGTGAAGAGACAGGCGTGGACCCTCCCTTTGGTGTCAGACACTTGTGTGGACTGCTGGTGATACTGCGTAGGGTTTCTGTCTGCAAGCCAACACTGATGGTCTGGGTGGTCTGCGTCCCTGTCGTTCTCATACCATTGGTTTGACATGCAGTGTCCTTAAACTGAGGCTCTGCTGAATTGGAGTTAGAGCGTATGGCATTTCGGACAGAGAAAGCGACCTCCTTCATATCATCACTCATGTTTTTGGACATCTCCAGGCTGTGCAAGGGTGAGGCAAAGCCCACGGTAGTGCAAATAGGACGTTCAATGGGATGAAGACCACTGTCCAGAAAATCCTTATGATGTTTGGCCAGGTCACAAGACCATCTTCCAAACATATCCGAGGAAGCACCTTTTGTCTCAGCAGCATTCCCCATAGCTTTGGTCACAGAAAACAGGAAGTCTGGCTCAACCTGGTTTTTGCCTTCACTGCTAGCTATCACTGCGTTATCAAACCTACGGACAACTGGTGGGCTGTGAAAGACCCGAACTCCCATTTTTTCAGTGACAGCATGATTCCTCGTTTGCTGCTTCTGGCAGTGCTCTGGGCTGGTCATGGTGTTAGTTGTCATAGTGACACTGGTGGTGAGGTACCATGATGATGCCTGGAAGGGATCTGAAGTTGGATCACTCCCGGCTTTCCCGATTTCTGTCCTTTCTGCCCAGCCTTCTGCAGGCTTTTCGGTGGCCCCACCATGGTTCCTAGTGTTACTGTAGTCCCAATTTTTGTTGAACTCCTCGATGTATTTCAGATCATCAGGAGATAGGGGAGGGGTTATGTCGTCTTTGCTGCTGGATGAAGGCAAGTTTTTTTCTGGTAGAAATGGAGAAATATCCATCAGGCGCTGAAATTCTGACATGGAAGAAACAGACATCGCCCTGGAAAGGTCAACACAAGAGAATCACTCATAAGTTTGGAAAATACCAGAGAGCAACTTATTTTCCACAGCAAACTAAGTCAAGAAACCCAACTTTCACTGTCTGCTTATATAAAAAAATATATTTTAGTCCTCTCTTTCATTAAAGTTCCCTTTTATTATCTTTAAAATAGTTGTGAAACACAAGCATTCCTGATGTGTCATTGTAAGTACCAAAAGTTTTGTTAATGGCTCTTAATTTACTGCTTTGTCATGGAATACTGCTTGGCAAATGTCTAAAATCAAAGCAGTAGGATGCACTTCAGAAATACACCATTCCCAGAAAATGAGGGTTTGCAACAACGCGAGGCACGCTGTTCAAAGCAAGTGTGGAGTACTTCCGACTTGCTGGGAAACCAGCAAGTCTACCTCTGCTTCTGAGGCTGCCCAGGCTGCAGAGCTGATGTGTAGCAATGTGGGACATCCAGCCTAGATGCTCTGACATTGAACTGGCTTGGAGAGTTGAGCTTGCACTAAAATTCAACCGCAGGGAATCGCTATGTGATAATGCTGGATTCTTGGCTTTCCCGCATTTTGGTAGTTTGTACAAATCACAAACATTCACCTGAGTTGTCCTACTGATTCGTTTTAAGAAAAAAAAACAAAAAAAGAAGCTTTCTGAATAGAACTACTTAAAAATGCAAATGAATGTAGCTATCAGAGTCGGCTCAATGAGGTAACTCAAGTTGGGGGAGGATTCAGCAAGCAGTGACTTTTATAGATCAGTGATCTAGAGGATACAGTAAAATCACACTGAGTTTTTAATCAAGAGCACCAGCTGCAATTAGGGTGCATCTCTGTTAGGGAGTTGGGTGAGATCAGGGAGTGCAGTTTTGAAGTGGATCTCCTATTCAGATGCTCTGGTTTACATCAGGGGCAACGTCAGAGAAAATGGGCTGGATTCCTTTGGGATGAAAGTGAGCTGGAAGATGCTCTCCAGAAGCACAACTAATGCACTCTAGGGTTAGGTGGTTATTCAACACATAGGATCAGACCAGAACTAGTCCAAAGCAAAATATACCTGATATGCACAGGCATGTCAGGTCCTCAGCACCAACTGTTTTTATCTAAATATTGGTGTTTACAGGTCTGCACTACTTGCTAAGGTAGTTGTATCCTTCAGTGTAAGCTGCAGCTTCATGCACTTTCATACACTTTGATCTTTGTGCACCACAGCTGAATGTGGCTCAAATTAATCAGAGTAGAACAGAAGCATAGTGAGACAAATTAATCACTGGGTGGTGAATATATTCTCTAGCTTGCAGGCTACTTAGGACATGGCATGGCTATGCCCTGGGTTTGTGGTGTGGGCACTAGAGAGCTATCATTCTGGCAGGTGATTATTTGCTGGGTTTTTCCCTGTAAGTTTCACTCACCTTTGAAGATTCCCTTTGTGTGTTTCTTCCTCCTGAAGAAAAACAGAAACAAACAGGGTAAGTGCTTTTTGAACCTGTTGGTGGCATTAGCTTGTGGGTATTTTGTCATTCACTTCCTGTTAGTTGCACCAGGTATGTTTGTCTCTAAAGAAGTGGCTGATTTTCCCTTTGATAAGGAACTCAAATTGCCAGAGGGAATATTCTTCCCTTTGTACATAAGCAGCAGAATGGGCAGTCCCAACAGACTGCACAGGGAATGCCTGAATGACCAATCTCCAACAGTCTTGAACTTTGATAATCCTGTGCAATCACAAATGGAAGTAAACTGCAAATGTGTGGTTTTTTCCACATAATATTGTTTTGGACCATATAATTGTGTGTGAATTTGTTCAGTGGAGGTAATTGCTTTACACCAGAGATCTAGCTGTGCTGAAACAACAGATGAACTGGGGTCCTTTGACATAAGATTTCATTATACGTTCTCTAGGAACCAGCAAATGGCACCAGTTGAAACTCGTTAAGCTAGCTATATTACATGTGTGGGAAGACTATTACTTGTTTCATAGGGGGAACACCTACAGCTTGCTAACACCATTGAGATGTTTTTACAATTATTTCCCTGCAACAATTCCCATAATGAGTTGGGTTTTTCATAGACACTTTTGAAGCAATTGCTCTACAGTTATTATTTTAACTGTTTGCTTATATTTCTAATACATATAGGGATTAGAAAATACGATCAAGAAAAAAAGAGTATTAGTACCTATTACTTTTATTTGACCTCATGAAATGAAGAACATTAGTAACACAGAAGTGCATTTCAAACTGTGACTATTCAGAAAGAGCACTGCTTAACTCAGCAAATATCTTTCTGGTATTTATCCAGAGTCAGAGGGGAAAAAATGGAGTAAACTGATCCTCCTTGCATTCACTCTGGTATAAGTCTGTAATAATGATGGTGGGTACACTGGAGTTACTGCAGAGTAAATCTAATCTAACTGAAGAATCAGGCTGAAGGCTGGATTGACTTCTACTGCAGTTAGTGCCATAAAGAAAATACGCTGGAGAGAAAGAGTCAGCAGGCTGCAGTTGCCTCTGTACATCCTCAGTTAAGCTACTCATTAAACTCCAATCAGTCTTGCTTGAGTAAACCCTCTGAGGGGAAATTACTTTGCCCAGGTTTCACTAAAGCATGCTTTGAAGGAAAGGAGCCATGCAAATATCACTAAGCACCAAATTTTGCTGTCAACAATTTCTTAATGGTGGTAATGTCTGAAAAACAGAAAAGGGAAGAGAGATCTCCCTTCTTAAATATCAGACAGAATTTGAAGGAAAGAAGACAGCAATAAAAATTAAATAAAAAACATAGATAACTCACACTGGTACCGACATTCTTCACTGAGCACTTGAGCATTTATGAAATAAAAGCTAAGAAATAATCAATATGGGATCCCTCACTGCCAACCATAACTTTATGGCACTGAGGGAGGAAAATCTAACTGAAACACACAGGTATCTACAGCTACTTAAAATGTAAGGAGGGTGGTCACATTTTTTGCCTCTCTTAACCTTTTTTTTCTTCTCTTCCTCTCAAATAACTCGATTTCCCAATCTTTTAGCTGTTTAACAGTGTTATAAATCTCACAGAAATCCTTGGGTCAAACTTTAATCGGCGCACATGTTCAAGTCAAGGCACACCAGTGAACCTTGGTCCGGTAGGGAGCTTGAGATCTGGCCTGTTGGCAATCTCTTTTCCAGAGTGGTCAAGTTTTCAAGCCAGAGTACACAGACCTTTGGGAAGATTCTACTTCCCTGTTTGTTACAATGTACACACTCAAGTGCTCAGAGCACAAGCTGAATGTCTAACCCAAGTGGACAAACCTGAATTGTCAGGCAAGAAGAAAGTATGCAAAACTTGCATCGAGCAAAATGCTGCCTGCTTGATAATTTTAAGTTCCAGCAGTCTCTGGATGCTTCTTGTTCTGTAACTGCCACTAACATTCAAGGAATGACAGAAAATAAAGGAGATACTAGCCTTTTAAAGTTGTAATGTGTTTTTAATTTCACGGGGACCATTAGTTGTAGTCGGTGTGGACATTTTCAGTGCCGCTATTACCATATGCCAGTTCACAGGCTACTTTGTACCAGCATATGCAAACAGGGACCCTGGTTTCATTTGGCACCAAAATAAACAGAACTAGGAAGACCTAGAACTGGTGAAAGTAAGCCTGCAGTGGTGTAGATTTCTGCAGGACAGACTACATTCACTATGGCCCAATGGCATCTCTTAGCACTGCGTTTTACATCTTTTATAGTGTCATCTCAGGGTAGGTACTTTGCTGAGGAAGAATAACTTTACTTATATTTTAACATCCCATCTCACTTACCTCATGCTAATCTACTTAGAAGGCAACCACAACAGAACAACCAGAAGTGCCTCTCTACAGCACTTACTGCTTTACTAACAAAATACAGCCCATGTTTTTTCGTATATATATATATATATGTATCTACTTACAACAGGAAGAGATTAAAGACCTTCTAGACCAATATGTTGTGTCAAATATATGTAATAAAAAATATGTTACTATGTAACATATGTTACAATAAGTTACTGTATGTAACACGAATGGCCACAAGGTGAGGTAATCTTTGGAACCTGTAGGCTGGCTCCCAGTTTCTCTGGTGACTGACACTTGTCTAACCAGCTCATAAGAAGGAAAGAAGTCTTGTCCATACCAGATTCACTACTGGGTAACTGTAAGCAGTGCCTGTGACAAAATATCTCACTTCCTACAGCAGGGATGCTGTATCAAATCTGACATAAGAGATAACATGGCAGCTTGATAAAAGGTAGAAGAGCGCCTACTTCTGTTAATCCAGTCAAGAATTTGTCCCGCTCCAGCTGCCGAGGCCGATGCTCATCAGAGTCATCCGGGGAATCAAGAGACAGTGACTCCAGGAAGAGGTTTTCCTTGGCACTGCACCGATCACTCTCCCTCAGCTTAGACAGTGACCGATCATCAAACTGAATGGCGTCTGAATCAGAGAAGGATCTTGACGCCATTGGACGAGGCACGTGAAGGTTCCCCTGGGTCGTAAATGGTCGAAGGTTACTCTCCTTCTGGTCACACAGAAAACCACCTCCTCTTCGTGGGCTCACTTCTTTCTGCAGCTGGAGACAAGGCAAATTAAAAGAAACAGCAATTACTTATGTAGGATATGGCATTCTGCAGGACTCATCCTTCCCCCAGGGTGAGGCACCCATGCCCTGGGGAGGCACCACGAGATCACCGCCTGGCTCAAGGGGTGCCAGCTTTGCTGTACTGGTCCGTACACAAAAGGAGATGTCTCTAGGACTTTGATGCTATTACTCATGGTATTTTGAGTGATTAAATGTGTATGTCTATAGTTCTGCTTGTTTACACATATATACACAAAACAGTGCATCTGTCTGTAATCTGATTTTTAAGGAAACAAATCAACACTGACTGTTATTTAAAAGCAATCTTGATATGAAATCCTAAAGCAAAGCAAGTAGAAGCTCAAGGAAGGATGAGTGACTTGGAGTCTCACCAAAACAAATGCACTTTTCTTCTGGTCAGCAGTACAAAGGTTGCACTTTTATGCATATCACTTGTTTCCAAAGGTGCAAAATTGCACCTAACAAAAACCAAAAGCTTTGTTTTATAGATGGACCAGCCCTAATGCATGTCTAGAAAGTTGACTATTTGTACAGAACAGCATTGTCCATGGGATGCATTAGGCATGCATAGCATATTTGAAGAAAATGCATATTAATAGAAGGGCCATCAAAGCTATCAACTCTATACTTTGTAAAAGTTGGGTGAAGAGAGGGTGAATCACTAGTGAAACTGCCAATCTTAACATTAGATTATGTGATCAGCTTTTCCTTTAATTGTAAATACAACAGGATAAATTAAGTAAGTGGCATTTTCAAACATGACAAATGACAGCAGGAACCTGATAAGTAACTCTGATGTTCTGGTAGAGCAGTATGCTAAGATTCATCACAATAACCTGCAAATGCAGGAAGTCATTCTCTAGGACCCTAGAGACTGAGCACCTACAAAATGTGCTTGGAAAAATTAACAGACTTTGCATTCTCTAATATAAATCAAAACATTTTGGGTCCCAAATGATTAAATTTGCCCTTGGGCTGAAAGCAGTAAGCTTGTTACTTGGTCTACAAAAAGGGAAATACATCTTCAATGTTTTGCTCATGATATACAAAATCTGAAACAGTTTTATTAAAAGGAGCTGATTTAAGGTATGCTATAAAGGCAGGGGTTGAAAGGTATATGTCAAGAGATCCTGGAGTCCATTCCCCCAGGATATGAGCAAGATGCAAAGCAAGGAGAAATGGCAACAACATATTTGCTGTATACACAGTTCCAATTGCAAGTCCTTCCAAATTCTCAGAGATCCTAAAAGGATAATGATCTGGGAATACTTGTGAGAAAACAGTGCAGACACTGGCTCACTCTGTGAGTCTCAAACAGCTGACAGAAATGTTGAAGTGAGAAATACTGGCCTAACTTTTCAAGAGTGACTAATGATTCTGAGTCCCTGCATATACACCTTTAAACACACAACTTTTCATACAGGTGATTTTGTGGTTTTAAGTATTTGCCAGTGCACTCTGTGCAGTCTTAGGTTTAGAAGAACAGTGGAGGGAGATTATCTAAGGGAAAACCAAGTGACAGTGTACTTGAAAAGAAAAAAACCCACAACTCTGAGCTCTGAAAAAAGTAGGTCATCATGTTTTTTATATGCGAGCAGTATTCCCATAACCATCCAGAGTGATGTATTTTATATATTTTATACATTGGTGTGACCATCCCCCTTATCATACATGTATTATTCAGGAGCTGAGTGAAAGGAGACAGGCATAAAGCATTAGCATGAAATTTGGCACAGATATTTTTCCTATCTCTTAGATATCTTTTCTGTTTTTCAAACATACACACTGGTGTAGTCTCCTCATCCTCTCTGTATTGCCATACATGGAATACACACAGAAAAACCCTGGGGAGAAGGACTTCAGAGATATACTAATTGTTTCCATATAAAGCAGAGCATGGCTGCAATCTGAGAGGGTATTTAACTAAAAGCCTGCAAATATTTGGAAGCTTCCTGTCACACAGGGAAATGTTTGATTATAAGCAAAGATGGAGTTATGAAGTTTTGCAGGCAGGTAGCCAACATTTCAAATCCTGTTTCTGACCATCTAGTCCCCTGAAATTAGCTTGATGTCATATTTCTTATTTCCGCTGTCTATTGCTATTTCTGTGTACAACTCTGTTGTACATTACATATAGAGTTGAAGTCCAGAGATTTCAGAATAATATAAAAAAAATCAGCTCCAGGACTATTTAAGAGCTATTTTGTAGGCTCTCCTAAGATGACACTAAGAGGTTATGTCAGGTTTAAAGAGAATTAAAGGCTAGGTAACATTAACAGGGATTTCTCTGTTACTTCCTTCAGTGTCCCCCATTCCTAGGGAAAAGGTTAGGTCCCTCAAGCTACTGGGGATGCACTGAAGAGATAATATTAAAAAATGCATTTCATAGGACAACGGCATAAACATCCAAAGAGGTACCAGTGACTCTCTGAAGAAAAGTTTGTGTCCGCATTCTTAGTATATTGCAACATTTTCTGAGGGTTATTTAATTCCCATTGGGCACGAAGAATCCACAGGATGCAGTTTGGCCACTGAAATTCAACAGTTAGAAATCACAGCCCAGTCAAGCCATGGAGAACTTGGCACCTTCTACCACTGAACCCTGGAAACCAGGTAATTTGGACTAAGACCTCTGCTACAAGTCTTCCTAGCTCATAGGCAGTGGTTGGTTCATCTTAGGATATGAACTATTGGGTTGCATTATAAGGGCTAACTCAACAAGCTGTATGAAGTATACACAAAAGCCCTCAAAGAAACGAGAGATTAAAAAATCCAGAATATCATTTATTGATATTTTTATATTTAGAAGCTCAAAAATCACCTTTCTTGGTCTGTAAAACCTTCGTATTGGTCACTGCCCAGTCAGACCCACACGTTTAGCAGTAATTTTAAAAGTATCTGTGGAGACCAGTGTTTTCCCAAGTGCTCCTCTATGGGTTTAACAGCCATAGCTTAAACAGAGGTTTAGTCTTGCACTCAATATTTACAGCCTGATGTCTCTTCTTTAGCTTCTTGTTGCAGCCCAGGCGTGAGAATGTGAGAGACAGATAATGAACCCTTTTCAAAAACTGGTCATGAAGTTACACCAGACTTTCATCAATTTAACCTGTGAAGCTACTTTGTGCTTCATGCAAGCATAGTGCTCCCTAGAGAGCATGAACAAATCCGGTGCCATTCTATTTCTGATGTTCTAAGGACAGAAAGTATTCAGTTAGTAGAGAACCCACAATTTCAGTTGTTTTTCTTACTTTTCCTGGAATGTGTGACTCAGAGCTGAACGATGTTCAGTTAAAAACAGTGTATTAACTCTCCCTCATTAATTTATTCTATTTTTGTGTGGCTTCTAGCCAGATGATAAATTAATTAGGTATAATTTGTCTCTGATAATAAGCACATGAAAGTATGGATAGGCACAAAAAATTAGTGGACAGGTATGCAGCTGTCAGATTTGCAAAACTATAGCAGAGGTGTGCACAACTTTCATGTGACCACAGTCAGAAGTGTCTTCTGAACATTTAGTGTTAATTTGTTTATTTGTTATCAGTCACAGCTCTTCATGTTAACCCCTAGGTTCTTTTGCTATAGAGAAAGAATTCAGCTGAGCCTGAATAGTTGCAGCAGCTGCATCTTTGGTAGCTGATTCACAGGTGAACGGACCTTTTTGGCAGGAAGCTTTGTATCAAAGCTTGAATAACCTTGTATGTGGGATTGAGTGTCTTTGCAAGAATATATGCACAAAAGCTTTCAAACAGTATGAGTTGATGTGACCATGCCTGTCCAGGGTAATTGAAATGAGGCAGGAAATGGCCTTTAACCTGGAGCTGATTTCTCATAAGTGGTCTTTTATAGGGATTATGAGCATTTTCCTTTTACTCCCCTGTGTGTGTAAATTGTTTTGTAGCATGAGAAACACTAATGTAGCCAAGGAACCAAAATTATTCCTGTGTTGCTTCTTAATACAGTCTCTTGACCATGGCCTGAGTGCAGGGATGGTGCAATGCCTCATGCTTGCAGCCAGCATTTCTCACCCCAAGGTGACTCCTTACCTGCTCTATCCGCCGGAGCAGCTCCTTCTTTTGACGGTCCCATTCTCGCCGGTCTCTATCAAGCCTGTCCAGGAGCTCCACCTTTTCTCGGTTCCAATTCTTCTCATTGTGCTGGATTTGCCAGCGGAGGTCCATCACCACACTATGACTCTCAGCCAGAAGCTTCTTGTGCTCCTCTCTTTCCTTTTTAAAAGCTCCTTTTGCATCAGATGTGAGGCCTGTTTCTCCTGAGGTGTTCTCACTGTTCCCTTCCAGCTGGCATTAAAATAAAACATTACTAGGACATTAAACATTCTGTGGTAAAAGCATGGGTCTGACGATGAATTTGAGTAAAAGACATAACTCCACAAAGGTAATGGCAAAATTATGGCAATTCTTAGATCTTAGGATCTCAATAAATGATCAAATATGTTCAACTTGAAAAAAGTTAAAAAAATCAAGACATAGTGAGTAACTTCTCAAGTTCTACCAGCTCATGCTATTAAGGCATCAGTTATGATCTTTCTGATGAAAGTGTGGATACCAGCAATGAATGAAACATCAAGATCAACTCTAACCTCCTCTTCATCTCTGAGACAATCGCCAGGACAATGTTCTCAGCCCCCACTCTACTTTTGTGCTCTCACTTAGTGCACCCGAAACCTAAAGAGAGTGCATTCCTCTTCTGAAGAGACTTTCCCCAGAACAACCTTCAGCAATGGTCTTATTGTACAGCTCCTCACAGCTTCCAACAAAAGAGAATGTTAGCAGCAGAAGGAGATGTACCAAGATCATCCCCCCACCCCTGCAGGTTCTGGTGTCTGAGCTAATTTCTAGGGCAGCTAGCTGATACTACCTTCCCTCCCTTCTCCTTAACCTCATGCTCAGGGGTCAGCACGATTAGATCAGAAGAGCTGGCACAAGGCATTAGCACCATAGGAAAATGCAGGCTCAGTGGGGAGTCAGGAGGTCTCTAGTCCAACCCCAGCAGGGTTGGCTCTGAGATCAGATTGGGTTGTGCAGTTGGACTGACGAACCTCCAAGGGTAGGGATTGCACAACCTCTTTGGTCAACCTGGGCCACTGCTGGAATGTTCTCAGAGTGAAAAAACTGCTCAATGGTTTTGTGTAAGTTCAAGCAAGTGAAGAATTTATCCCTGAAGCCTGACCTTTAGTTGACGACTCAGTAGATGTGTGAGTGACTCAGACTGGGATATATCTCTGTCCCCTGGCTCTGCAGGTGAACTGGAGTGAGAAGCAGTGAAAACTCATTTCTGCCTCTGAAGTTGAAGTTGTCTGCAAAAAGGAGAGGCAGCAGGTCTGCTGGGAAACATGCTGCTTTAGCAAGAGAGACGGACACCACCTTCACCTTGCTCTAAGTGGAAAATAAGCCCAAAGTTTCTGAGCAAAGGGAAGTTCAAACTGCATTCAGGAGTGAAGCTTACTAGTCTCTGGAACAGCCTCCCCAAATAAATGGCTGAGAGGCCATTGCTTCATTAAAAATTGTACTGAGCTGCAGAGAACATCCCATTACAGCCCCTTGCATTGACAGGGAAATTTTAAAACACCCGCATCCTCTAGCATGAATTTCCAAAGTCCAGTCGTTTTCAAATGACCAACCAGCCAAAAAAATCAATTATAGAAAAGAACCATCGTATTTTAACAAAGTTGACATGACACTATCTTTCTCACACTTATCCTATTCGTGCAGTGTAAATTTGTGGGACCCACAGAGATGTGTGAGAGGGTGTCCTGCACACACCTGCATGGCTTGATGGCAGACTGGAGGTGCTGTGGGGCAGAAATGTAGAACATCCCAGGAGAGACACCTCTGTGCTGCAGATCCATGATGGGAGACACCATCCTGGGCAGAGTGACTTCTCAAGAAGTCACAAAGCTTTTCTGCCTTCCCATCCACTATCCCAGCATGTTGACTGCCCACATGTTAGTGCAGCAATATGTAAAAATATCACTGCTATTTTCCAAACTCACTGCTAACTTCAGGTGATGACCTCTTGCCCCTTGCTACACCTTTCCTCTGTCCATCCACAAGTGCCCAGCTTCATTTCATAATGCTGCAGGAGTCCAAGTTTGTGCTGCAGCCAGAGTCAGCAGTGTTGGCACCCATTCTTTTAGGTTTGTTTGCTTGAATTTTACTACTCTGTGCTGTCTGCCCCAGGTCGCTCTTGTAAGTTCCTGCTCAGTTCACTAAGTATCTGTGACACTAAATAATAATAAATTTCAAGAGTGTCACTGCAGAGCTGAGATAATAAAAAATAATAAGGGACTAATGAGAATGATAAAAACGACCTACAAACCAAACAAATGTTCAGTTACAATAAATACAGTTTGTATAATTATCCTATAAACCAAATTCCTCTTCTTTTTTTTTGAATCTCAAAAAAAGAGCAAAATGTTGAACCTCAGCAAGACTCATTCTGTCTCCACCCTTACACCACTGAGTTCTTCAACACCACTGGGCAAATTCTCAGCCTTTCAGTCAGCAAACAAGACAGATGGTGGCGCCTGCAAAGGGCAGGAAAGCTGAGAGAGGCAGTGAGGAGTAAGAACGTGCTCCATAAGAGCAATATCCCAAGAACATTGGGCATTAGAATGCCAGGCACAAGCTGCCAAAATACAGCCATCTTACTCCAGACCATGGGCTCACCCAGATCAGAGCCCTGGCTCTCACCCCGTTTCAGGAAGTCTGTAAGTACAACGATGAGTTCCAAACCAAGGCAAGTATACAGTGATACACCTTCAGAATAATTTCCTGGTGTTCAGTGATTTGGGGTCTAAAACCTCCTCAGTCCTCGACAGTGTCTTTAGACTCAGAAGACAGTTCTTGGTGCCTAGGAAGGCAGAACAGTGCTCCTGGCAAGGAGAGCGTCCTTCTGCCTCTGTTTTGACTAAACAGCTCCAGTCATGAAGAAAAGGTCATTGATGGTTCCTTAGCTTGAAGGTCTAGATGTGACTTTCCTAAACCTGCTAACAGATAAGGGTGGCTAGGTGCCTCTACATGTGCACCACAGCTTAAATGCCCCCAGGCATCCTGAAGCTGGTCCATTGGTCAGGGTCCTAGCAAGGGTCCGTGTCCTCGCATGCAAGTTCTCAATGCATAGACAGGGTTTGGCCCCTCATATTAACTCCCTCCTTCTTCCAAACTCTTTGTAGTTCCCACTTTCCAGAACACTAGAATTTTTCCCTCACCCAGCTGGAGGCTGAGAATTACTGGGACTCCTTATTGGCTCAGCATTATCTCAATCCCATACTTAGGAGCAATTTCATTATTTCTTATCTTAAAAAAAAATGCCTAAGGATCCTTCTGCCAAATAAGATGTACATGAGTTTCTGACAGCCAAGACTTTTATTTTTAGTGATATATGCAGAGCTAAAGCTCCAAAGCAGAAGCCAACAGTACATTGTCACCTCTGGTATGCAGTGCTTTTGTATAAAAAGTGTTTTCTGTCCTTTTTTTTCTTTCTTTCCAATAGGGAGTTGAAACATCAAAATGCAAAACCATTGCCAGTGACTATTAATTAGGAGTTGACTCTCTTGAGGAAAATGCTCTTGTTAATTGACCTACTGTTACACACACACAAAAAAAAGGAAAATAGCAGCAATGAAAACAGTGGAGACTAGAAAGGCCTTGATCCTCTGTGAGCTTGCCAGGGAGTCGGTAGCTCTACATGAAACCTACAGTGGGGAGTCCTATACAGCCCCCGGCTTCATCACTACCAATTATAAGAACAAAATGACATAATGAGAGGTCCTCCTATCTACACCAACCTAACAGATGTGGCTATTTAGTTAAAGCTGTTGTTATGCCAGATGTTGGGCACAGAAGAGCAAAGGTTGTTAACGTGACTACATGTAATCATAATATTTTACATGTTGTTCACTAGCTCCTCCCATTTTGATCCTGAAATTGAACCTATAGTGAAAACAACCCATATTTTGAAACTTTTACATTAGTTAGAGTTAAATTTATTTCATTTCAATGTCAGGTTTATTATATTATTATTTTTATATTTAGTTTTTTAATTGCCTCCTTGTAATTGTGAGCACATACATCAGACCTCAGTGGGACACTCACATTGTTTGCCCTATCCTAATTGACATTCTAATGATTGATGTGCTGTCTTTTTGGTACTGCATTAGGGACCTGTTTTTACTGTGAAATAGAAATGTTGTGGGGAATTGGCTAAAGACAACAGTTTTATGTCTTAAATATTGACCAGTTTAATTCTTTTTATTTGCTTGAAAAAATGTAAAAAGTCATACCCATGGCTCAGTAATTACCATATGTTATATATTATTATCGCTGGAGCTGTGAAGGTAGCAAAGAGCCTGATAAAGCCCCCAGAAGGAAGGGTGCAGAAGTTTCTTCTCCATGGACCAGAGTGGCAGCACCATCCTGGTGCCAAACACCAAGCAAAGCTGCAGCCTGGCACCCTTGCAAAGGCAAAGCCTGCAAGCTCTAAATTGGCAGTTTGTTGTCAAACTAACTTTTTCTAAATTTTATCCTTTGTTGCTATCTCAAGTTTAAGGTAAATCTGTCACTGAGGTTTTATTTTGGGAGGAGTGAAAATGGAAATTGATTTTGTTTCTGTAGCAGGACGCTCCATCTCTCAATATACCTGCCTCAGTTTTACTCTATTATTCAGCTGCTTTTGTCTCTCAGTTTTGCAGGCTCAGGCCTGAAGTGGAAAGGTTCCCATGAGAAAGGAAAAGGCCTAGCAAACTCTGAGCTGGTAACAACCTTGAAAGGTACAAACAGAGGCCAAGTTGATGTTCATAACACCAGCTGCTCTCCAGTATTGAAGAACATGGTGCTCAGCCCAGCCACAACTAGGCCTGAAACAGAGATAAAGTAATAACAAACAGATAAACAAGAGAGTTTGCTTGGTGGGAGTAGGGCCTTCGTAAATTTTTTCCACTGTTTTGCTTTTCTTCTCCAATGAGAGATTTTGGAGGTATGGCTAAGGTTAAATGACAGCAGTCAATCCACTTTATTCTATAAAAGCCTGGTCCCATTTTTGATCGGAGAGACTTCCATACACTTTCCCAGGAGGGTGTGCTGGACCTCCTCTCGAGCAGGGACACCTGCCAGAGAGATTAATTCTCGAGAATTACACCCAAGGATAGCCAGCTTTGGTCTGGCAAGGGTGAGAAATATTACTCTTTCATTGTCTTTACTAGTAAACTTAATGTTAAGTAACTTTCATCATTAAGTTTAAGACTGTGGGGACCATTAAGAGTGATAATTAATATTCTAGGCCTAGTGTAGAGTTTAATAATAAGTAAGTTGCCGGCATTTTAATTATTAACCTTTGTTGTTCGATTGAATTAAGTAGTATAATTCACTTCTAATATAGCCTTTGTATTCAAACTGCTCTTCTGTTTGGATCTCCTAATTTTTCTACATTTTTACTGTGAGAGCCTCTAATCCTGTATAGTTAACACCCCAACGTTATATGCAATAAATCTTGATTAGCGCATATACGTCTTGTCTGCCGTGCGTTCTGTCTGGGTCAGTTTCCTTTTTTGCATGATCCGTTTCTGGAAATGTGTGTGCACTAAGAACTGAGCATCTGAATCTGGTGAGAGGAAACTGCTAAAATTAAAGCTTCTTCCTTCATTCTGGGAAAGCAGCCTATAGTACCTGGGCAGGAAAAGCAGTGCTCACGTCTCAGCTCTGTGTGTCAGAGTGAGTCTCTGACGTTCAGTAAATCCTCCTAAATGCACCACCCTCTCAGCAGTGAGTATTTTTATAATATTTGTCTTCTGCAAAGAAGCTCTACAATTACAAATCTTTTTCTCAAGACCTGAATGTACTGTCTCTCAATGTGGAAAATTAGAGTTTTTATGCCATCAGCTTTGGGAATGAATCTTTCTGGGTTTTTTGCTGATGTGTTTTCATATTGCTTTAGAAACAGTACATCTTCTGCTAACAGTGTACATGACCCTGAAGCACCTGGCACCAGATTTTATATACATACTTCTAACGGTATCCCATGGCAGGTAGCTAGAGGTCTCACTTCAGTGGGGTACCATCCATCACTAACCAGAGGATTTGAACATTGGGTTTAATAGTAGCATATTGATCTATCACTTCAGTGTTATTAAATCACTCTTGTCTCTCCTATGCATCAAATATCCCAGTTGTTATGTGCCAAGGCACAGTGACAAGCTAATTGGGAACACACCAACGTCAAGACATTTTCCTCTCCTATAAATACCAATGAATACAGACACTCTCATGTCTTGTTACTACGGCTGATACATTACCAACCAAACCTTCTGAGAAAGTAGAGCAATGGGATTGGCTCCTTTGTCCTCGCCTGCCTTACACTGTACGTACTACATGAGCACTTATACAGGGACAATGGGAATCCAAGAGGCAACTCAAGAGGCAAAGCTTTGCTCAGGCTTCAGGGGGGCTTTCAGGCACCTGGGTAAGAGGAATAAATACAGCCCCTTTCCTGGCTGCCATAGATTTCCTGTTTAATTAAGCACCTCAGCCATTCTTCAGTGGTGTTGGACACAGAGGACATTACCTGTTGGAGGTGACACTTCAGCTGAGTCATTTCCACCTCCCAGGCTGCCTTGTGCAGGGCATACTGCTGCTGCAGCCCTTGGCGCTCACGCTCCTCATCTCGCAGCTCCGAGCGGAAGTCATCCAGCAAACTCTTCAGAGCATTCCGGAGCTTCCGGTTTTCACTTGCCTGCCACAACAAAACAAAATAAATGTTGTCATTGGATGCCTTTAGCCTCCAGTTTCATTTTTAAGGGGAAAAAATGTTCCTGCACAACCACTGCACGGAAGAGAAAGTGCCTTGGCTATCTTCTGCATGGGATAACTAAGAATAGTAATGCCTCCTCTGTCTACAGGCTGCCCAGGGAAGTGGCTGAGTTACCATGCCTGGAAGTATTTAAAAGATGTGTAGATGTGACATTTTGGGACATGGTTTGGTGGTGGACTTGGCAGTGTTAGGTTTACAGTTGGACTCGATGACTTTAAGGGTCTTTTCCAACCTAAATGATTCTATGGTTCTGTGATTCTATTAGTCTATTTCTTGTTTCCTCTAGTTCTGAAGCACCCATGAAAGCCAAAGATACTTAAGTCACACTGAAAAAGCCACTAAGCATCTTTCTGGATTGAGGACATTTGTAATAACTTATTTTTTAATACTGTAAACCAAAGATAGAGTATCATTGCTGAGATTTTTTGGGTAGCTGGACATCTAGAGACAGTTATTGCTCAGCATCAAACCTCAAATATTTGTAAACTACATATCAAGAAAAGGGATTAATTTTCAGTGCTTTTGTATTATCGGTTAAAATCATTTCGGAAAAAATGTGAGGTTTTGCTCTGAGTATCTCTGTGAAGAGGTTCCGCTCGTGTACTTCTCATTTCTCCTCACTCCCAGGCAGTGGCACACCAGTTAGCTTTGCAGCACCACTCAGTTTGGTACCAAAGGCACAAATGCCAGGTAAGTCACATCCCCTCTTTCAGATAGGATCAAACAGCAAATCCCCATCCACATCTCGCTGAAAATGTTGTGGTCACACTGAAAATGTTGTCTGTGGTCTTGTGTTAGCCAGGAGACAAGAACAGAGTTAAACTAAAAGTCTAGCCCAGAGGTGACATCTGATCTTGGCAAGTACTGAAAGACAGTATATATACTTACTGAAATCTCTAATTTTTCTTTCATTAGTTTTGGTGTTTACTTTGCAAATTCCCTGGACACTTGCAAAACCTGTCATTTTTCTGTCAAATATCAAGAAACGTCTTTTAAACATTCATTCTGGATCAGTAAAACAAAAGGTATCTCACTGTTTTTTGCAGTCATTGAATTAGAAAACAGAAATGTGTAACACGATTTATTTATCCAAAATTTAAATCAAATCTCCCCAGTGAGCCCCTCAAAGAGTAGCCAGAGATTTTATCTGACAAGTTATTCTGAATAGAAAAGACTTTTAAGAAAATTATGCTTGATTAGCAAACACAGCATGGGCAGAAAAATTGCAAAGCTTACTCAAGAAATTCAGTATTTAATCACCTGGTTCTCATGAATGCATTAGCTTCCTTGGGAAGGCCTAACTCAAATTAGCTGTCTTGATTCTTGAATGATAGTCTAATTAATTTCAATTTCTATTTATTTTCCCAAGTAGAGGCTTCCTGCAATTCCTATTATCTGTTGTTTCATGAAGTACCTACATGGGACCTTCTTTGTAAGTCAAGTAAAGAGATGTACACAAAAATCTAAATAATTTTCATGTGCTTTTTTCAATGACAACTCATATAAAATTTTATGCAGACAACTAAGCTGATTTCATATGCTCATCAGATTTTTAGCATCACTGAACCCACCTCACCTACTTCTGTAATTACTAATCAGAAATACCACGGGGCCTTTTTTCTTTAAAAAATAAACAAATGTGGTCTACTTTTTCCAAGCCATTTGGTTCATCAGCAAAAATATGCTAGATGCAGGGAAATGACTGCAGGTGCTCATTGACTGACCCATAATCTGTTTGGGCTAATGAAATGTGATGGTGTTCAACATGGGGTTTTATAAAAGATGCACCCACAGAAGCAGAATTAATTCCATTAAGATGTAATGCCAATTAGCAGTTTTCTCCTATACAGCAGAAGTCTCCATCATGCATATAAAATCACCTACTTTTCAATATGTAATGAGATTTTGTTTCCACCATGAATTTTCATTCTGATACCCAATTAAGGCTAAATTCTCCAAACATCCTAAGCCCCTTGTGAAGTAATCAGAATAAGAGCTCTTTTAAAGATTTGTCCTTCGTGTCGCAACAGGAGCTGCTGGGTGTTGAGCGCATCAAAATCGGGCCTCATCCTCTTTAAAAATCCTGACCCCAAATGTCTAATGAAGTGCTTTCATTCAAGAGCCACGTCCTGTGTTTTCTCTTACATTGCATAAATCTTTCTCTGGCCAAGTGGTCTAAAGGCTGCCCAAGGGAAATGAGGCAGAAGAATAATAAAATCAAATAACAGTAAAGCAAGCCACATCCCTCATTCTCATGCATGTATTTCATAGCTTTAGAGTCCTGTAAAGTTAGGTTTGCAAAGAAAGAAGTGATGGACTAGTACAGAGGGGAGCCAGAAGAGCTTCATTGCAGGTTTGTAGCCTGCTGCGATGAGGGCATGTCTTATTTCTAGAGGCATTACATCAATGTCACTGTTATGAGACAACTACCCCAGGTGCCCCCTGGGCTTGCTGGGATTTTAATTGACGTGCCAATATAAATCCAATTTTGGTTACATCCTTCTAATTCCTGCAGAGAAGTCTCTTTTTTCTTCTTTTTCTTTTTTTTTTTTTTTTTTCCCCATGAATTTGTGTTTACAGTCTGAAGTTGGAGAGGTCAGTTTAGATTTCTGCTGGTAAAATTGCCAGACAGCTTCTGCGTAAGAATAAGTCCCATGGACACATAATAAGGATTGTTATGGTCTTCCCCTTCCTCTTAGGGATGTTGTACAGGCAGAAGAAACAGATCACTGTTGTGATTCCCTGGACATCCTCCCATGCAAGGAGCTGGCTCTTTAGTACTTTACCCGTTACCAAAATTTAGAGCATGGAGGAATCTGACTGATTCCTACTGATCTAAGACAAGAGAATTACAGGGAGAGTTTAAAGTATTGCTGGACAATGGCTCAGGATTTATAGGCAAAGGGAACAACAGCTCACAACAAATAAACATAGTTAAAACTCTATTAAATTTCAGGACTTTGGAGACTGTACTAGGCAGAGTCAATCCCAGAGACTGGAGCCTCCAGCTTTAGAAAAGTTTGGAGCCAGGGCAGTTTTTGGTTCTGCTTTAATCACAATTTGTTTTTTTTTCTGAGAATTTAATCTATGAATTAAGCCACATCCTGGTATTACAAGCACATTAGTAGAACAGTCATTTAAAAACACAAGGCCAGGAATCTAAACAGCAAATGACAACTCATTGTTCTGTATTTGCCTCTGTGTAATCACAGATCCAGGCAAAAGCTAGATCTTGGTGCAAATAATTTTAGTATATTTAGGTCTTAATTATTATTCCTTTGGGCTTTTCTCTTAGCTAAGCTTTGAAAACTAATATTGTATGAGCAAAAAAAGATCTAATTGGGGATTTTCTTGACTCCCCTCCAGCAGTAACAGCAGTGTAAGTTTTTTAATGTTTTTTCCATTTGACCACAGATGTGTGAACTCTTTTCTTCTTACTCCCCTAACTTACACCACGCAACAGGTATCTCACCCTCTCTAATCAACCAAACCAAACGAAATATATTCTTTTTTTCCACAGGCTGTTCTGCTTGATTTCATACTACACAAATAGAAATGCTGACTTAAAGAAAGCCCTCCTCTACTGTGCCACCAGCCCAACTTACCTGCTTATCTCCTGCCCATCACCAGACTTGGCCCTTGAGCCTCACTAGTTCCTTGCCCAACCCCTTCTGCAGTGTGCCTCATCTAGCAGCCAAGGGACAATGACATGAAGAGAAAGATGAACTGACCCTTCTCTGAGTCCCTATCTACTCTGCCTCTCATCAACTAATTTTTTTTTTCTCCCCTTTTCCCTCTGCTATGCCTTCGTCCCTCCACACATTGGCCATGTAAAAATCTGAGACAAGTGACATGTTTACTTTCCACCAAGTCAAGTACTTCATCAAACAAAAATAGAGGCTGCTTATTGAAATGAAGGCCACAGGGTTTATCTTTCTTTTTTTCAAAACAATTCCACTTTCCAGGCAGGGTGAGAAAGTCAGCAGCAAAGACTTCAGGCTGAAAATACAAGCCATTAAATTATTAATGTTAAATGTTAAAAATAAATATGGGTTACTTCAAGTTACTGTAAGCTCTTTATTTTTTCTGACCTAGTTATCTCAGCCACTCCTAGACTATCATAAAATTTCCTTCCTAATGTGAAACAAGTGCTGATGCATTTAATCTTGGAGCTTGCCAGGCGGAACCAGCAACTTAGGGCTCTTCTGGACAAGTGCAAACCTTGGAGACTTCTAGCTTCACCTCTCACCCCAAGTTTCCTATATAAGCAGTGCTTAATTCCAGCTGAGAGTTTATGGAAACTGCAGAAGACCCCCAAAAGCAAAAAGACCCCCAAAACCCTGGGTGTTTTTCAGCACAACCTGGCTAGTCAGTGGTATACTGGAAGGTGAGGTCTGCTGATACTCTCAGAACTTTTAAAGCTGGGACAACATAGGCGAAATGGTTTCTTGCTCTAGTTTTTAGTTAATGTGTTTTGGGGTCATATATTATTTAAGTGGAGGTGATGTTTATGAATGAAAGTATGCAATGTGTGTAGAGCAAGGACCTGGGTCTGTGAGGTTGGTAGGCGTGGCAAAGGTCCTGCACGCAGGAGGTTTACAGAACCAAGCCATCCACCATAGTGAGATGGACAATTCAGGGCAACCAATACTAGGGATATGAGGGGAGAACTTGGCTCTGGCAAAGCCTTGAGCGTGCAGGAGGTGTGCAGGCAGCTACTCCTCTGTCATGGTCCTCCAGAAGACACTTCTGATGCACTGAATCTATGACAGTGTGAGAATTAACCTACACCAAGGCTTCCTATTTCTGTATCAGATAATTATCATCATTCTTTCTTGCCATTGACAAATATACATCCTGTAGCACTGAAAACCTCTTTTACAGGCCTATGAATAAACACATTGCTTGTCACAAGATTCATTGGTGTGAGCAGACAAAACAAGTAATTGAGCTTGAACTGGGAAATATTTAGCAAACTCCCTCACTCTTCCTGTGTTTTCCTGGTTGGAAGGCAAGAAACCTATTTTACTTTCACAAGTCCATTTGGATATTATGCAATATTCAATATCAAGAGGGGTACTGAGATGTGGTCTGTTCCTATGGGGTCATTTCTTTAAGCAAGATTAGCTGGAACTGCTGCATTAGAACATCATGCAACATATAAAAAAATTATTTATAAGCAATACTATTTCCCATTTCTGCCAGCTTAATTGAGATTAATGCCTAAGAAATTATTATTTCAAACAGGACATAATTTATTTGAATGTTCTTGGTAATTTTAAGAGATATGGAAAGTTAGTACATGACAGAGCCTGTACTAGGCAAGTATGCTTCTTTATATTTATTTTACTCGTTTTAGATTAAATAAGTCTACAGATGGAATGCAGTTAAATGACATGCTCAGAAACATCTTTTCCGAGGTCATCTTCAGTCTCTGGCAGAGAAGATGACAGTGACAGGGCTGTGTGACTGGCAAGGTAAGTCCTTGAAATCAGCAATATCTGACCTCCCACAGGATCAGTAACACTAGAACCTTTCCAAATACCAAACTGATCAAATGAAGGCTACCTTGGTAGCACACTTCACAGAAAATCAATAGCTAGAAAATGAAGTTGTCAGCTAGCACTATGAAAAAGGAAAAAGGAAAACAAAAGAGTATATAAACTAAAGCAGAATATGAAGTAGCATTAAGACCACAGATCTCTGCTTTTTTTTATTCAAATAGAAATTCCACCTGAAGTTACATCTTGAGAGGCAGGTTGCAAGATAGCTTGCCCATCTCCCAGCACCAGCCTAGCCTTATTATAGGATAGGGACTTACTGTTGCTTGCTGTGTATCTGTGGATAATAAATAAACAGATTGTGCACAGTCGTGAGAGTCTGGGGAATTAAAGGCAAAGACCTGAGATACAAAGATACGCACTATCCCCAGATCCTGCTGTGAGTCCAGCAAAATAGTGTGGTCATAGAGAGTACATATTTGTCTGAGAGCTGTAATTGTGGAGTAGGCTCCCACACCAAGGGCCTGCTTAGAGATGGGGCATAAGGCATAAAGCTTTGAGAACTTCTTCACTGAATTTGTGTTTTACACAGAAATCTTGCTCCATTATACTTAGGATTGCAAATAATTCCCTGTAACAGGATGCTCTCATCTGAACTATTTCCATTTTAAAAATATAATAAGATGCTCCTAAAGAACTGTTGGAAGCCTTAAATCTGTCCCTTTGAATGGTTGCTATTATTATTGTTAGGACTGCTGGTATATTAAATACACAAAGGAAAAAGCTAGGATATATGGTATTGCTCTGAAGCACACAGGCAGGGCACAGGAGATGTCAAGGAAAAATCAGCATGATTTGCTTTTACACATTTAAAAACAAGCCCGGGGACAGAAAGGAACTTTTGCACCATTTTCTCATCATCTCTAAGGGAAACATTCAATATATGCTAGTTTCTTAAATTCTTTAAAGGAAACAAAATCACCTCTTCTTGCTAAAAGCTTGATGGTAGACACAATAGATGTGCTCAGGCAAGAGGAGCATGTAGATTCTGCAAACCATCACATACTGATAGATGTTTCTGGGCAAACAGCCACGAGAGGAAATAGGATTTTTCACTGATAGTATCTGCCAACGGAAGAGTAATCATGTGGCTCCTGATCAAATATAAGTATAATGGATGAAATCCACTGTAATTGCTGTGTGGCTAGAAGTATTTTTACATGTATGATTCTAGGTGATTCATCACAGCAGCAGAAGAAAATTAACTTCCTTGGAAAATCCAGTTTCCGCTCCCAGTGCAAGATATACAAATGGTATAGTACCTGCTTCTGCTGCTGCAGTAATTCAGCAGTCTGCAGCTGTGGTCCATGGTCAGTACTCTCTGTGGTGGGACGCTGAGAGAAATCTGTCAGCGCAAACACAACATCCTCTTCCTCCTCCTCTCGCTCAGCATCTTGCTCCTTCTGCTCAGACTGAATGCCAAAGTCTGGGAGGGCCTCAGGGTGCTCTATCTAAAATGAAACAGATGGGACACATCAACAGTCTTTTGCCATTTACCTCAGGGGGTGCAGAAATCTATTGGAGGGCCAAGGGAAGGCTCTTCCCCTGCATCTCTGTGGTGGGATATATTGACTTCTAATCTGTAGGCTACAGGAAATGCTCTACATGACACATTGCATATGTGAACACAATGCTATGCAGGCCTGCAAAACAGGAGCTCTACATAGCTGAGAAGATGGGTGTACAACTGTCATGCAGCATAATGGATATAATTCAGCATGCATTAATGAAAAACTATACAAGACACTGGTGTATTGTATGCAGAGGATGTGGAGATCAGGAAGTATCCAAAGCTAGCACTTTATTCCTCTCTAATGCATTATGGAAACACATTACTCCAATCATGACTGGAGGTGGATTAATTGTAAATTAACCAGTCAAAAATTCCAACCAGTGAAAAAATGAAAGCTGTTTTGTTCTTAGAAGATGAGCTAGTTTACGTTGAAGCAAATTAGTACTGCTGAAGTAAAATAGAAGCAAATTATTTCCAAATTATTTCTTGTTTCTGACTCATATTACCACAGCAGATGAAGGTCAAGATCTTCATCCACTCTTAATCTAAGAATATAAAACATTAGAGTATTCAATTTAAGCATACTCTTACCAGACCTGAAAGGTTACTTTTACTGCCAAATGCAGCAAACACTGAAAAACATCAGGCACAAAAATATCAGAAATAATGAGAAAAATTACTTAGTTGCCTTAGCAAATGGTTTCAGAATTGCATGAACCTGCAAAATAAATCTAGTATTTTCAAGAATTTTGTATAAAATGCCAGAACGGCCAAACACATTTTTCTACTTTCTTTTTCTTTAGGTAAGATTTCCAAAGCTAATGGCAAGTTTGGATGTGCAACTCAACACAATTTAGCAGCACCTTTCTTCACCATGCACATTGGCTGGCAATCACACCCCTGCTGAGATGCATCAGCCTGGGGATTCCAGGTTGTTATGTACTTCTGAAACTCCTGATCTTAATTTAGTTGCTTCTTGGAAAATCACCATGATGACTACTGGTGTACTGCTGCTGACGGTGATAGACGTGTGTATGGAGAAGAGGAACAAACAAGAATGATTCACTGTAAGTTCCCACAAGAAGCTCTATAATTTTCCTGCCAACACGAAAGCAGAGCTTCCCTCCATCTGTATGGCTGAAGGCTTTGTAAGGAACACTGTGCACACAATGAGGAAAACGACAGCTCTCAGCCCATCTAAATAGATTTGACTCCATCAGCTTGCTAACGTATTTTTCTTTCCAAAAATTGTTCAGGAGTCATGTATTTGAGACTTAATTAAATTTTCATTTATTATGAGCTAATTTTTCAGGACCAGATGTCTGTACTACTTAAGGGCTTAGATTTAAAGATGGGTGATCTGTAACATATGCAGAATATACTTTAGCACAAGCCAACTTAAAGAAAGGCTTTGTGTTTAATTTGAATTCCCTTTAAATCTATGTGTAATTATGAAGTTGCTGATGCCACAACTTATTTACAGTCTACACTTAAAGAAGGGACACCCCAGTAACCCTACTGCTTGCAGTTTCATTTGGTTAATGAGGTGGAACAGTTACCTCTAATATGTCCTCCCCTTCCTCCTCCATTCGCTTGCCTTGCCGCCAATGTTTCAGCAGCCACTTCAGTTTGACATACAGGAGAAAGGTGTCCTGCTTGAAATGCCTGAGTTCTTGCTGCATGAGGCTTTTCTCCTGGCTCCAGGTCTTCTCTTCTAGTTTGTTCTGCAAAGTCAAGCTCTGCACTTCCAAGTCTTTCCTCCGTAGGGTCTGCATATGCTCCTCCTCCAGCTTTAATGGAATGACAGAAACCACGTCAATGGGGTGGTATCCAGGGCTTGTACTTTGTTGGGTAAGACAAACTGAAATCTCTAATTTTCATCAGTAGTGAGTAGTTATTGAGTTTGGGAGTTTGGAACCTGATGATCTTTAAGGTCCCTTCCAACCTTAACCATTTTATGATTCTATGAAATTAGAGGACAGCAGCCGATAAGCTTAGATAACCATATCCAAGTAACCTGCTGTGCAAGTGGACAGTTTGTTTACTTAAGATGCATGAGACCATTGTTGCTCCTGAAACTTCTTATACCACTCATGTTTTCCTCTCTGTCTTGGTTGTATCCCTGCAGTGTGTTCCCAGCACGGCCACCACCTCACACTGCTGCACATATCACACCTGCTAAATGCATTTGCAGTTATTCCTACAAGGTGGGACCACAGTTGCCCTTCAGACAACCTGAAATGCTATCCTTGCATTTTTCCCTCCCTGGTCACAGACTCATTCTTTCCACTGTAGCTGTTTCACTCTCCTTCTGGAAGGGCAACACTTCCAAAGGAACCATATCCAGTATCTCAGATACAACTACTGGTCCCTCACTTCTCACAGTTCATACTCTGAAGCATCACAGTAAACACTTCTCATTCTGATATGACCAGATCAGGGACACACACAGAAACAAAGAGACGGCCATTGGCTGCAACTCGGCATTCACCGTGTCTCTCAGTTTCAGTACTAGAAGCACCAAGAAAGGTTCATTCTTTGGAGTACGCACATAATTACATCTGTTTCAACACAAGGCCACCTGAGACATTATTCTTTAAATGTGACTTCTCCCTCAATATGCCAAAATCAAATCCTGGCATGACCTGCATCCAACAGCACATGTACAACTTGTATAGCATCTCACATTCTACATGGATGAGATCGTGTTTCCACTTCAAGCAAGCTGTGGTTCACATTGATCAAGCAAAGGCTGATGTGAAATGAGTACAGAGCCATTGCTTACAGATACCAGTTTCTACTATTTTCCATTCTGCAGAACAGCATCTCCCTTTGGTGACCAGCTCTATAGATGAAATCTATGAAAGCCACAGTACACTAATGACCACAAAAATTTAAGCCATAAGAACACACCTTCCATCAAACAACATGCACACAGGAATAAAGAATACTTCAGAGATTCATCTTCAGGAGCTTGGAGCCCCTAGCAATTAATACAGCTAAGAATTATATGTTTGATTTTCAAGGCAACATTAAAATGCTTCTGACCCAGGCTACTGGTCCACACTAGATGGTTTACTAAGGATTTTCCTGTGCTTTAAATTACATCCTCTGGCTTAATGTTGATTTTCAGCATCTACATGACTATGCCATCAAAAGTTCCTGACTAAATTAAAATTATTTACAGTAGTTGCTAGCTTAAGTGGGTTAAAAATCCAGTTTAAAAGTACACTGGAACAAAATTAGCTATAGTGGCCCCAAAACCATACATATAACTCAAAACAGCACTCAGGGAGACTGTACACTGCTAGCACACATAAATTTGATGTCATTAAACATTGCCAAAAGTGAAATAGTAAATAAGGGGGTTCTTTCGAATCTAATTTTTGCAGAAAGAAACAAATAGATTCTGTGTTGATGCAGGTTCTTCCACCAAATTAAGTTATGGTTAAATACAGCAAAGATCTGAGTCATTTCCACCAGAAATCCTGGAGGATGATAAAAAAGGAACAATATCAACAGGATAGGCATAATCTGGAAAAAATGAAGAATCCCAAAGATGCTTTTATTCTTCTGTTTCTACTGGCTGTCAACATGGATAGCTGGCTTTGATTTTACTACATTTCTCATTGTTTTTACAAACGATTATGATCTAAGTATGCATGGTCACAAATTCTTGCAGAAGACCCTGGTGGAGGGAGCTTCATAGATCATTATGCTTTTTCAGTGGATAGCTATTGCAAAAGAAAAGAACTTTAAGAGGCAAGCATAGCTTCCAAAAGCTTTAATGGCATAGGCAACTAGGAAGGAAATCACTTTACTGGTTGCTCTCAAAAGCCTCCATGAGAAAGCTCCTATGGAGATCAACTGGAAATTAAAGCTACTTATGGGAAAACCAGAGAGATATCATTTGGGCATAAAAAGATTAGCTGGCACAAGGAAAAATACTTTACACTATGCGTTATGCTATATTTAATCTATGAAGTAAATTAAAAAAGAAAATTTCAGTTTAGAGCCAAACAGCCTGCAAAAATTAGCAACAGATTTTTTTTTTTTTCTGTAGGAATCGGAGATCACAAAATGATTGACTAATATATTCCAGCCTTCAAAAGACCAGGCGAGCCCATGTAACAAAATGTGATTTATTCACCATTTATGAGTAAGAGGGCTGGAAGCATGGGATACTGAGAAATACAAAAATTCCTAATTTGTGTCTCAGTTATGAGCGTGTTGGGTTTTCTTTGGGCTAGGAGGGGTCAGAGTAAGGCACAGAGTCAAACTGCACTCCCAGAGATCAAATGCACCCTTCCCTAGCTCATGGAGAGCTGAAAGGGCTGATATAATTCCCCATGTAGTATTTGATGCCTATACCTCGACTTCCCCCACACATGGGAGGACAAAACTTTTCTCTATCAAGAAGAGAAGCCAGATTCAAAATGGCAAGATAGGCTTGAATTTACATTTCCCCAACCTCCAGATTCTTTATGTAGTCAGATGAGCTCAAACAGGCACAGCCATGAGGAAGTGTGACCAGCAGGTCAAAGGAAGTGATTCTTCCTCTCTGCTCTGCTCTGGTGAGATGCCACGTGGAATACTGTGTGCAGTTCTGGAGCCCCCAACATAAGAAGGACACAGAGCTGTTGGAACGAGTCCTGAGGAGGGCCACGAATATGCTCAGAGGGCTGGAGCACCTTGGTATGAAGACAGGCTGAGAGAGTTGGGGCTGTTCAGCCTGGAGAAGAGAAGGCTTCAGGGAGACCTTCAGTAATTGAAGGAAGCCTACAGGAAAGCTGGAGGAGGACTTTTTACAAGGGCATGTAGTGATAAGACAAAGGGTAACAGTTTCAAACTGAAAGGTGGTATATTAGGAAGAAATTCTTTAGCGTGAGGTTGGTGAGACACTGGACCAGATTGCCCAGGGAAGCTGTGGATGCCCACTCCCTGGAAGCATTCAAGGCCACGTTGGATGGGGCTCTGAGCAACCTGGTCTAGTGGGAGGTGTCCCTGGCTATACAAGGGGGTTGGAATGAGATGATCTTTAAGGTCCCTTCCAACCCAAACCATTCTATGATTCTATGACACAAATTCCCATGGTCCTTACAAACAAGGTGCATGCCATGCATTATGGTCATACATCTATCCCAGCAGGTGGGTTTCGTATTTACCTGCATGATCCTTTCTGCAAACTTTTCTTGCTCCTCTTGGTGAAGTCTCGTCTCCTGCTCAAGCTGAGCCTGAAGCTCCTGTATCGATACATTCTGTACAGGTAAAACATGGGAATCCCTGAGCTGATCAGCAGTTCAAAGGGATAGGTTTAGCAAAAAATGTGTCTCCGTGGTGTTAAAAAAAAAAAAAAAAAAGGAAAAAAGAAAGGAATTGCAGAACAGACATCTGCACAACTCATGGTTATCAATAGTTAAAACCAAAGCACAGTGTGCACATAAATAGCAATGACCTAAATATGTGTGGGAATTTCCTGTGTCACTTCTGAACACTGAAGCTGGGATGCTGATGTTACATGTTGGATACTCTCTTCAGGCCTCTGCTCTGGGATTGCAGTCAGGTAGCTGATACAGAGCACCATCAGTGATGTTTTCCAGATCAGCTCCTATTTAGAGTATTAAATACCTGGAAGCACATTTCTCTATGATAATCAATGCTATAAAATTTTAACATCTCTGCAGAACACACATCCAATGCACATATATTGAACCTAATTATTTATTCATTTGCAACACGATTAGGCAGTTAATGGGATAGCATTTATTAAACCAACTAAGCATATTGGGTCCCTTTCTTCAGATACAGGACAGCTCTCTGCACAAGTCAACTTCATTCAGTGATTTCCACCCAATGTAATTACTCTACAATTGTCACGGTGGTAAGCTGTGTGAGCCTGAGATATGACCAAAATGCTGAAGTATCTCTCCTTTCAAGTGCAACACTATTTTAACCTTAATACTTTCAATTTTATGTTCTTATCAAGTTGGGCATCCCATCCACTTAACTTCTGAAGGTTACTTAATTCAAAAATAAAGGCCCAAGAAGGCAGAGTCTCAGAGCTCATTATTTATACTATGTTACTTAATATTGTGGCACTTATATTCCTGTTCAGGACTTTGTACGTAAAAAGGTGATGCTCAGCCAGATGCCATCCTCTTCACATGTGTGACCACAGAAAATACTACGGCACTGAACTCCTATTTCCCAGATTAAATATGCATTTAAAGAAGGCATCACTTCAGGCTTCAAAGTGTAATCCCAAATTCTCTGCTGGCCGATGTCCAGCATGCTCCAACCTCAGCAGCTGCAAGGACATAATGTGAGTTATGGGACCGCTCTTGGGGTCTGCGTGGCCATTTGCCTCCTGGCATCAGCCCTGGCACCCGTCTCCTCTCCCCAGGCATTCCTCCTGTTTCAGAAGAGCAAAACCAGCTGCTGCTGCTGCTGTTCGGGCCTTGGAAGCCCTTGCCGGGACTCTTTTGGTCTTTCGAAAAGTATTTGTCACTGGAACAGATGCTCCTCTCCTCCTCTATGGAAAAAAGGAGGTATGGCAAATGGAAGTATCCCATAAACCACTCCCATACTCCACTCGACAACAAAAATGACCCTACATACACTTTCTGGGCCCTGTCAACTCCTTCTTTACTTCATTCACTTACTGGCTTGTGCATGTCTGTTTTGTACCTGAGGAAGAGACACTTCCAGTCCTCTGAAAGATACTCAAAGTGACCAAAAGCACATTATCTGCCTTATCAATTTCATCTTATGTCTTAATGTGTCTGCAGACATTTTATATTGCATAGGGCCAAAATCTGGTCTCACAAATAATTTGAAAAGAATTGCGTGCAATGGGGTCTGCCAGTTTTGCACAAACATTTGTAAATGATGAGATGGTTACGTGCAGGTGCATCAGTTTAGATTTCTCATTCAATACAGAAAAAATTACTTTTCACAGAAATTTCTGCCTTTTTTTATTTTGATCCAGTCTCTTTAGGAAAATGATAAATAAGAAACAATGTACCTAGTTAATTCAGGTGAATTCACAAGGTGAATTTAAAATATATAGGAAGCATAACTGATCTTAATATGACTCTCCTTACAGTCATATAAATACACATTTAGATGGTTAGAAATATTAGTGATCTTGGGATTCCTGAAACTGGAAACTGAATCAGAGCAGCAAAAGTTACCAGGAAGGTCAGGTTTGAATTTTTAACTATTCACTTCACAGTTGTGTTTTTTCAGTGAAAAATGATTTGCTAAAAAATAATTTCTTCTACTTTAGGCTAGTATTAATTTAAATCACATAGTTGCATCTATATTGACAACACCTCATGTTTGCAAAATGAGGGCAAGAAAATTATACACTCATGCCATTTTTTTATAAACATGCATCCCATGCAAAGCTAAGTCTCAGGAAACTTGAGCACTAGAATTATGTGATAACTGTTGGAATTAGAAGAGATTAAATACGTTATAAAGACTATTACAGCACACTAGACAGTGCAAATCATTTTTACAATTGCTTTGCCTCTTTAAGGACAATAGATCTTTTATAAGCAGCCAAGTAAAGGTGTTGAAAAGCAGTTAATGCATGAACACAAAGCTGCACACCATTTGCCTTCCAGTGCAACCTGAGGACTCTTCATAGTCCATAATTTCGTATAATGTCATTTCTATCAGAAGCATTAGTACTGCTCACATCAAGGGAGAGAAGGCTGCTTAAGTGCCTAATAGATTGCTGCTAAAACTCTGGATTGTGAACAAAGAAGGTGTAGAAATGTATGATGTGATATCTGCATATGCAGGTCAGGTACCTGCTACTGCACTGATGGATGTCTATATATTTATATGTGGATAGCAGGTCTCTATAATATAATCAGCTGGGTGTAGTCTACAGCACAACTGTGGTTTTGTTTTGGAAAACAACAATGCTGCAAATTTGACACAGAAGTTGATAACCTGTTAACTTCCATTCTTTGTTTCCTTTGTTCTTATTAATGAACGTGCTACAGGGAAAACACCCCAAATATGACAGAGACTACACAACGTACTGACACCACAGAAACAGACTCACTACAAACTCACTACAACAAGACATACAAACACACTACACCGGGAACTACAAGCTAGTACTACTCCATCACAGTGCCACAGAAGCAGCTGCAATTAATCTGCAGCTCAACACCATCTGACAATTTCCCATTAATCCCAATTTCCAATTCCATTTCCATCCCCATCCTCTCCAACAGGCAGTGCTGAATCCTTCTGGCAAGTCCTTTTCTCTCACCTGTTATCACTCCAGAACAAGCTAATCCATACCGATGTCTGCATCTCAAGAGGATGTTCAGAGGAAAGTCATCCAAACTTTGGGGGCTTCACCACCACTCCCTAATTGCACCAATCCCATTCTGCCCCTCTCAGAGTTTTAGAGGCTTTTCAGGTTAATTTTCACCTTGCACGATTCCACATTTCTGCCATGACTTGTTTTTACAATATTGCCATACACCTTGAGGTACATCTGGGTTTTACTTGCCTGTTTTCTCCATTTTACCATAGCTAATTGCAAACTCAATTTGCCTGCAAACTTTATTGGCTTTTATGCAAAAAACCATAAACATTTTTTAAGAAGGGATGGAGCAAAATAAGGCCTGAGGAGGCAAGGTTGAAAGGTGCTCTCCAGCATTTGCGTGCAATTCCAGGAAGCCAAAAGTTGAACATTTTATGCTGCTCAGCTAAGGCTATGCTATAAAGCTTTGATATTTGGACTTTACATTTGACCACACAGTCTAAAACCTGCTAGTTTTTCACATGTGACAGCTGACCATTGCATGTATATGATCAACCAGACCAGATAGGAAATTCCAGTGCCTTTTGGATTACTTTTTACATGCGATAAGCATTTAACTGAATTCTCAGAGGCTGCTTCTGAAGATGCACTCTTCTCCTCACCTCTTTAAAATAAATGACATATTCTACTTGCTACTGTACAATAACAGGCAGTTGTGTGGTTATCTGTCTGTGCTTATATAGAGAGTCTCTGAATTTGGGAAAACACAGAACATTTTGATCCAAGGCTTTAAAAATCCATTTCATTGTATGGATAGTACACAAAGTCTCACTGAGTTCAGTTAAGACTGGGATATTCAGATTTACATCATAAAGAGTCTTCTAAGCCAGTATATCATCAACTTTTACAGAATCTTACATAGCAATAAAGAATACAATTCATCAAAGTAAATTATTCTTGCTGCCCCTAATCTTGGTGGGAAGGAATACTGTCAGCACCAGTTTGTCTTTTTTCTTCCCACAATTTTGCATTGGAGAAATAATGGACACTGAGAGATATAACTATCTATGTGGTCCTCATTAAGGTTTTTTTTGTTCTTTGTTGTTTTTTTTGTTTTGTTTTGTGTTTTTTTTTCAGGAGAAAGAAAAGTCACAATGTATAAAACATTCACTGTTTCCTTTCAGCGAAAACAAAATCTTAAATCAGGGCAAGAGAAAAGGATGTATAAATTTTCAGCACATGGCTGGGAGCTGCTGCAAAAGCCATCCAGCTGAAAAGTTCTCACATGGGATTATGAAAATTGCACAGAAGCAGCACAGACACTCCAAAACCAGCTAAGAATAGAACATTCAAAATATAGACCAAAAGTCTCCTTGTATGTCCAAAATGGATCCATACAGATGTTTTGATTCAAAGTGGGAAAGTGACTTATCTAACTTGCACATAACTGTATCTGGTTGGTCCACACTTAACCCAGGTATTAACTTAGAGTAACAGAGATGTTTTATATTCCCTTTGGGCATGATAAGTGAGGAAAATGGATAATGAAGGGTTTAAGAATGGCCAAAAAGAAATTATTCTTCAGTGTTAGCTCTATCCACTTTACTACTACACCTTGTGGAAGATTTGCTGTTTAAGACATGCTCTCACCTTCTCTGGCCTATCTGCTTTTATTTTTATTCTCTGGTGACAACTTGTTCCTTTTAAGTGAGTTCACTTCAGTGTTTTGTGTTTTTTTTTTTTCCATAACCAGGGAGTGTCAGAGATTTTGTAGCATTTTTCTACACAGATACAAATGAGTAAGTATTTAAAAGCCACGTATGAAAATAATGCAAATCTGAAATGCAAAGATGAATGCTTTTGTCTTTAGTGATATATATCTCACTCAGGTAATATAAATTATATATACTCAGGTACATACTTACAGATAAGGGCAGGACAGTTACAGATATAGCTCCATTTTAGAGCATTAGGTATCAAATACTGCAATACACTGTATTTGGTCATTTGAGGGAGTGAAATTTTTCTTCTCCAGAATGCATTCTTGCTTCTGATTAAACAGAAGGAGACTGCAGCCTGCTTTAAGGAAGCTGCTGCCTTTGGTTTATGGATATTCCATTGGTAAAAAGGGTAAAATTCACCAGATGAAAAATTATTTACCATTTTTCCCACTGGTTTCCATTTGTTGCCATAGTAATCCTTTGATTTGTGCCAGGCATTTGCTCTACAAAGCATTGTGTTACCTTCTTTAGTTCCTTGCTGTCTTTTAGTCAGGGCAATTCTCACTCTCTTTTTTTTTTGGATTGTGAGGAATGATTTCTCCCTTCCACCATAACCAGCTTTGCTAAAATCATGAATAATGGATCGAACATCCACCCCAATGGGCTCTAACATCTCGCAACAGCAGCTGAATGGCTTGTTTCAGGAAGAAAACAAAGCCCTGCTCTTAAGGCAATTTCAAGATATAATTTTCCCTTGAACTGTGACTCTAACCCACCTCTTTAACATGCAAATACATTCTAATAATACTGTGGAACTAACAACCACAGTGCAAAGCCCAAACAAAGGCAGATGTTTACAGTTAGGCTAGGGGGTAGTTTCAAGCACAAGTCAGTCTGCATCTGTTGTATTTAATCAAACAATTAGGCTCCCATGATGCTTATTTTTCAAAAGAGGCAAAACAGCTAAATGGAAGCCACTCAGGATTGCTTGGGAAAATTTTAATTTAAAATTCAGTTTGGGATGTTTAGAAAATTTACCTTGTACTATAGAAGACTGGGTTTGCTTGCTTAAAAAAAGAGAACATTTACCTTACTGAAATGAAATGTGTGCTTCTCATGCTGAAAGTCCATACACACTGAGAAGATCATCAGTCACTGTTATCCACTGGCCAGTGTGTATATTTTCACTTCATAAGTTAAAGCAGGTAAAGGCTTACATGTAGCCATTTCTGCTGTGGGATTTGAAAGGTTTGAGTCTCCATCTGAAATTTTTGTGGCAATAAAAAGACTCCTTTGGTATTTGAATAATATTTTTTCCTGCTCATTCATCTGGCACAGAAGAAAAATGGTAGTTTTTGCTAGTGCAATATATGAAATTAAAAAGGACTAAAAAAATGATACCATCCAAAATTATTTGGGGATATGTTCTGCTACACTTGGGTTTGGCTGTTACAGATTATAAGGTTTCAATTGGCTGTCCACCCACTGAAAAGTTTCAATGTAAAACCAGTATAATTTTCTTTGTTGCTTAAGTAATTTTGACTGAAACAAAAACCTTGGTGTTCAAAATTTTCTCAGGTTGGGCCATTTGAGCCCTTGTCTTGCTCATCTTTTGAGCACATCTGGACCTCAGATGGGTATTTTCTACCTTTTATTGTAATTACTGGCTTATTCCTTGTCAAGTGTTGGTCTGAAAACTAACCATCCTCTGTTTAAAAACAGTTTGCTGTACCGTTTACACATCATCCCATCAGGGGAGAGGAAAAGAAGATATTGTGTCAAAATTACCCAAATCCCTAATCTTAATGGAGGGCTCACATATACAGGAATCGATATAATAACAAGGCTGATCTAAGGTAAAAAGGAATTAATAAAGTGACAGAATTTAAACTAAAATAGTGTGAGCATTTGCTGTGGTGATTTTCTGACCTAATCTACCGTAACTATCGAATTATACAATTGCAAAAGGACCCATACTGAACAGCAAAGTTTCTCTACCTTACCATCCATTTCACAGCTGAGGAAAACTTTACCTTTCAGTGAGAAACTTACAGTGTCCTGGGTTTATCCGATATCCCTCCTGAGGTTTACTACCATCAGTAAAAGTGAAAAGTTGGAAGAGAAGCTGCTGAACAAATTAAGTCTTCTAATACCACCAAAACCCTGCATTGTCTGGATGGTTTAAAACAAAATAAACAAAAGCAGCAAAGAATTACCTGTGTTAAGATGAAGAGCCACTCTCCCTTTGAAATCCAATATAGCATCATGCTGCTTGGCTACCAGCTTCCCTGAAGCTTTTTCTACCTAGTTCTGCTTTCTAGTGCTTGTTATCGCTCACTCACAAACCCAGCTGTCCCAGACAGCTTTCTCCTTTTCCCAGACTCAACTATGGGTTTCAGGCATACTAAAGCCTCTGCATGGTCCTTAGAATAAAAAACATTAAAATTCATCCCTCACTAGAAGCTACTCTAACCACCACAGTTTCAAGGTAGGTTTGGCTTCCCAGTGGCCAGCAGAAAAGTTTTTCAATGCTCCAAGTTGCCTTTGTGGACGCTGATTAGAAATCGTTTTCTTCAGGACCAGTTGTAGTGTCTGGACAATCTATGTTGATGATAAAGCAGCTACAGAAATGTTTACTGAGGCTCACATGGCCTCTGTGTGGATGAAGATTTAAATAAAAAACTGATAAATGTTTTTGACAATGGAAAAATACTCAACAACCCAAACAATGGAAAGTTCTGCCTTAAACAATTTTTTTTGTTTTTGGAAGCTGCAGGGTGCTGTGTTCCCTGTTGAGAACCACCACACACACCAGCATCAAACCTTCTGTGCACACAGACAGACTACTGACAGGCAAAATGCAAAGTGATTACTATCTGTAGACTTTCCAGATTTAAAATATTCAACAAGGTGAAACCTAGAAGCGTGATCTCACATCAGGATTACAATCTCTTCCAGAGATCTTTTGTGACTGTATTCAATTGTAGAGGGTCCCTGAGCTGTATTTTCCCACTTAGTGAAGCTACTGGGAGCAAGGTGATGAGTCCAAAGTCAGGACCAATTGGCTTCTCTGAAACTGCAAGGGGGAAAGAGGTCAACCACGAATTTTATAAGGGGGGTGCTGTGTTTGGTCCAATTTATTCCCCCAACCCCTGGCTTCTGTTACTCATCTCCTGGCTAAGGCAGCAGGAGGCAGTGAGTAAGACGGGCTGCTTTGCTGACCTCTAGACTGAAACAGCCCTTGTCTCCTGGCCTGTAGAGTTTAATGTCTCCATCAGCTCTGCGGTGTGGGTCGGTGGTGGCTCGCTGGTGGTGAATCTCTCGCTCCTCTCCACGATCTTGTTTGAGCTGCCACTCCATCTGATCCCTCAGTTTGGACTGTTTGGTGCATGGGCGGTTTGTAATAAAAAAACAGAAGGACAGGAGGGAATAAAGAAAACAAAAATGGGTAAGGTAGATGACTGAAAAACTACAAGACAAAGAAAAGCGTGAACAGAAAAACCAACTTAAATACAGTGGCATAAGAAAGTGAAGAGAACAAAACTAAAATGAGGATGAGCAAAATGATGGGCTGAAACATCTGAAAAGCAAAAAAGAGAAAGAGAGGAAAAAAGAATGCAAACACTGGTTATGAGGCGCATGCAATGAGGATGCATGAGTCAAACCAACAGCAAGCATACAAGTCATGAAGGATACGGGACACAAGGCTCTTCCTTCCTTACTTGTGCTGTGCAGAAAAGCCATATCCAGTGTGGCAGTTGTGGCAGTTTAGACATGCGCCCATGGGCAACGCTTTAGGCAAGGCAGTCCTTCGGTGGCTACAGAGCTTCTCACTCGCTGCTCGGTTAGGGGAGTGAGCTGTAAGCAGGCTTTTCAAAACACATCACTTAGAAAACTGCGTTTGGTTGGGTTCTTTTGGCAAGGCTTTTGAAAACACGCCTGACACTTTTACGAGACAGCATAACAAAGACCTCTTCACATTTCTTTGCAAGGCTGCTAATTTACATTCATTAGAATTTTTATTTATTTATTTTTTTTAAATTAATCTCCTCTTTCATGGGGAAACACTGCTGTTACGGACAAAAAGAAGACAGATCTTTATAGCACCAGTGGATTAGCCTTTTTGCCATGAGGAACCGCCTCTGAATCAAAGGAGTTGTGCAAACAAACAAAAGAAAAAACCTATAAAGTGTTTGTTTAACATTACACACTTTAATACATCGTGGGTCTGAAATAATAACAAAGCAGCTGTAAGGAAAATTAGCTCTAGGGTAGCAATGCCAGCAAGAAAGAGAAACAATAAACAGAAAGAAGGCAAACAAGGGGCCGACCTACCTGGAAGTCAGTGATTAACTCCTTCCCCAGGTTACCAATGGGAGAGTCTCGAGACATGGACGTCATTGTGGATAGAAAACTGGAAGACTCTGTCAGATGGGGAAGAGGGGAGAGGTCCTCCATCTGCTCCTTAAGGCCCTCTCCAATGTGATCAACCTTCTCCAGGAAGGTCTGCAGCTCCTTCCGGAAAGCTTTCATCCTGGAGTTGATGGTGTCCAGAAGCTCCGGTTCGGGCTTATCTTCTCCCCTTTCCTCGCTGCTTTTGAAATTCTGCTCGGTGGATGGGCTGCTGGTTATGTGCACCTTTGCATCATAAATCAAGCTGTCCGTGTCAGTGATAAGGCGGTCCACAGTCCTTTCGAGCCGCTCGGCCTCACGTTTGATGTTAATTAAAGATTCAGTGTCCTCTTTCACTCTCATGAGCTCGGTGGAGCACAGGTCGCTGACTTCCGATGGCTTCCCACTCCCAAAACCTGACGTCTTCTCATAAACTTCTTCAGAGTCGCTCTCACCCCCGATGGGCCCCTCTCTCTTTGGCTGAGGTGGGCGACCCTCTTCACTGTCACTCTCCTTCTTCCCAGCATCACTGTCGGCATCGCTATCTCTGGGGCTGGAAGTGCGCAGGCCCAGGTGAGATGCCAGATCGTAACGCTGGACATTGGACATCAAGACCCTGTTCTCATACTGGAGCTTCATCACTTTCCCACTCAGCTCATTGATTTGCAACCTGGCTGACTTCAGCTCCTCTTGCAAGGTACCACCGCACTTGGACGCTGCGTCATCCAACCAGCCTGGCTCCTGGCCTGGCTCAAACTTGAATTTGTTCAGCTCATTTGTTAGCTGCTTGTTGTGATCCTCAATTTCAGAGATCGACCGCCTCAGCAGTTCTGCTTCTTCTTCCACAAACTGCAGGTGCCGGCGCAGCTCTGTGGCCGACTCCACGGAGTCACCATAGGGTGAGGTAGGAATGCTTGAAATGTGGTCCCTGCTGAGACACTCTTTTTCATACTGGCACCTCATATCCTCCATCTCAGCTTTAATCCCCCTGTTCTCCACCTCCAGTTCCACTATTTTTCTGCCCAGTATGTTGGCTTCCTCTTCCACCAGCTTCAAACGAAGCTTCAGCTCGGCCTCCCTGGTGCTGGGTGGGCCGCCTGCTTCCCCAGTAGGCAGAGGACTGTCCACGTCTCCATAGATGGACTTGTACTTCTGGAGCTCCTGCTCCAGTTCGTCCTTCTCCCTCCCAAGTTTGGCCATCTTCTTACGCATTAGCGCTGCCTCCTCTTTGGCAAACTGGAGCTGGCACTTCAAATCAGCGCTGTCCTCCTGCTAAGAATAATCACCCCCCCCCCCAAGGATTACATTAGAAGCACCATCAGTTGCTCATCTTCCAAAATCTCCACCTCCCCACCCTCTGAATTGTATCTGTTAGGTATGCAAACAACACACAGACAGAGCTGCGCAAACCACAGAGTTGACACATTTCACGGCTTGGTCCTGGTTAAATTGGCAAAGCAGCTTGACCAGAGTTAAAGAAGGGGAAAAAATAAAAAAATCAGTGTGCCAGAGCATGTGTTCAGTGACACAAGAATGCCAGCACAATGCTTAGTTTTTCTCAAATAACAAGTAAATTTTGTGGAAAATAAGAATGACTCAAATGAAAAGGTGACATGATTTGTTGCCATTTTCTGTTCCATTTATGCTTAATGATACATTTGCTCCCTTTTAGGATCACAAAACAAAGACTACTCAGATGAATTTGCTCATCATAATCCCAAATCTCGGGCTGCTTCAGCTAGAAAGCACAAAAAAAGAAGTGTGCTAAGATGTCTAGTTGCATTGCAAAGTGAAGACTTTAATTACTGGATGTCATAATGCTGTGAACTAGTCGGAGTGCCTAACTCACTTTCCAAATGGGAAGCACTATTGTTGTCTCTGCTGCTGTTGTTATTATTATTATTAATTATTATTATTATGGTGGATCAGATTGTGACCACTGTTTCTGGTAGGGACAATTGTTCACAAGGGAGATCGGTGAAAATGTGAAAAAAGAAAGAAAAAAATCATTAAACTGCAGTTACTTCCAAATCCATCCCATGTGAAAACCTGCATTTTTCAGGAAGCACCAGGGTATTAAATGAGGGTTTGATTTTTTTTGTGTGTGCTGGGCATTTCAAAGCACTGCATCTCAGCTCAAATGAAAACTCCAGTGTGTATTGTGCTGAAAAGAGAGACAAGGTTAAGTAAATTCTAAGCCGATGAACAATTTCTTTGCATGAATCACTTTCATGAATTGTCATGGAGATACAGGCACTTGGCCTAGTAAGAGACACATTTATCAGCATTAGAAGTATAATGGAAAGCAGGCTTTGAAAGATGATCTCTTGAGACAGCAGATTTCATCATTGTTGGTAGGCCATGTGGACATATGTGCAATTATCTATGGAAACTTCATTTCAGTCTCCGGAGCACTGTTATGTTTCACAAGCACCATTTTGTTATAATTCCTAACAAAGGCAACCAAATCCAGAAGAAAACATGACTGACTTTAATTGTACACCAAGATCAGGCAATTAGAAAAATAAAAAGATTTGCAAAACTAATTATGGCTCAACAACCTGAGGAAAAGATTTAATTTCTCAAGTACACATTCTTTCAGATTGGTAATGGTGTCTTTTATGTTACCTAGATTAATTTTGCCCCATTCTATTTAGATATATACTAATTATGTCTTAATTTCAGCTTCTAATATCTAAACAGCCACAAGAAAAATTGGTTGTATACTTCTGAACTCGGTCAGCTTTCTTATGGTGCTGCTTGGTGCCATCTGGAACTTCAAAATATTAAAGAGTAAAAAAATTATCTTAAATGTCAATAATATGATAGAGGTAAACAATAGCCAAAGTTTCTGTCAATCGTGGTTTTCAGTGATAACCAGAAGTCAAAACCAACTGCAATCAGTTGATCAGTTGGCTGACTAAAACTGTGGTCATTGTGTTTCTGGCAGCAGCAATGTGAGTTTCCTATGAATACAATTGAGGTGTGCATAACTGATTAGCGGCAGAGCCTCTAGAAGACTGGCTTTCTTTCCTCTCTACATTTTTACATACACACACACACCCCCTCTTTTTCACACATATCTCTGCAAATCACTTTTCTCTTCATAACTCACAACTGCAAATCAAGTATCAGATTTAAACCTGACAAAACTCCATGCAGTCTCCACTGGAGTCACTCTGAATCTTGGTTGCTCTGGCTGGATAAGGCTGTGTGATTAAAGCATCACCTTTGGGCAGGGCTGCTGAATACATTACCTCTGTTTTTTTTTTTATCTCTGTAATCCAGCATTTTTCCTCTTGCTTCTCACCTGCCCTTGGCTGCAAGAGCCCAGCCATTGGTGGCACTAGCTGGGCACCTCGCACCTCCCTGGCTGTGGGCAGCTGCAGCAATGCCAGCGGGGAAGGGCCAGGCTGCCCACAGCCTTCCCCCCTGGCTAGGAGCACCAGGGGCCAGCTCCTCCCCAGGGCTCAGAGAGGGCTCCAGCCTCACTCCCACTGTGTTTCCAGCTATAGAAAGAACAGTCACGGAGTTGCACATGGGACAACACACTCAGCATTTTGAAGCTTTTGAAGAAAAGGGAAAGGCTTCGATGGGTTTAGGGTCTGGGCCCAGATGTTTTTGCTAGGCATCACTGCATGACTCAATGCACCTGTGGAGTTAGTGCGTTGTTATAGCAGGACAAAACCACTCTTAACTTCTTATAACACCATTACTTTATTGCTAGGTTTTGTCTATGAAAAAAAAAAAGATCACATTTGTAAGTGTTGGGTTTTGAAGAGCTGAAACAAATGAGATTTTTTTTTTTTTGTAAACAAACAAAAGCCTCATACAAAACAGAGCTGATGGATGTTAATCTTGCCTGCTAAATACGGATCCCATCTGGAAAGGTGAGAAAGCTCTAGATCTTCCCTGTTTCTCTGCCAGAGAACATGACTACTGAAAATCCCATTTCCTGGACAGCTTTTTCCAAAGGAAAAGAATGGTCAGGAGAGATTTATCAGCCAGATTGAAGCATGCCAGAAGGGTAGGACTCCAACCTTCATGCATCTGTCCCTTTGAAACTTTGTGTACAGAAATATCAGCGATTGCTTGATCAGTTGAAACCAAGTAAAAAAAGCAAAAGGGTGAGACACCCACATAGGCAGGTAGAGTTTTGACATATAAGACAAACTAAGGAGAGGCCAAATCACCAAAATTAAGAATAGTTCAGTATTAGTTAAAACAGAAATTAAAAGAAAGGGGGGAAAAAAAAAGGAGAATACAATCTTTCCACCATTTTGGAGGAACAAGAGGCTTGATTCTCAGGGGCTCAGAGCTCAGCTATGGCACAGCCTGACTGCATTTCACATCCTGTATGTGGGCACTTTCCTAACAGGTGTATGTAGGGTAGACTGTATAGAAAGAGGGAACATCAGTGCAAAATAGTTCCATCAGTCATGGTACTAGTCATGGACTTTAAAAGATCATTAAGGATAAATGGGAAGTAATGAATACTGATAGGGATTATTTGCATGCAGTAGCTTCATAGCTCTGCATGGCACTTCAGAGGGATGTTAATGGGAAAAAAAAAGCAAAAAGAAAAAACCCAGATCTCTCCCTACAGAGTCTGCAGCCTAATTTAGACAAATGTAGAACGTGAAGATAGAGAAAGGAAACTTAAAGGAAAGAAATGAACTTAAATTCATTATGCAACGTAACTGATGTGATGACAATTAAAAGCTGATCAAAAATTCCCACATACGATATTTCTTTTCTGGTGAGAAGACACAAAGATAGATAGAGACCAACACCATCTCCTCTACCACCATCACCGGCTTGAGGGAACTGCCAGGCAGAAGATGATTAAGCAGCTTTGGGGTTACAAGTCTGACGACAGGGCAGTATGACCAGAACCCAAGCATCTGGCTGAGTGCCAGCACTCCTACCTTGCGCTGGAGAACCACTTTTCTTTGTGTTTTGCCTGGTGGTTGGTATTTTCCAAGAAGCTCCGTTTTGCAATTCTGCTGAATAAAAACTTTTTTTCTTCAATACTGCTAGAGGTGGGTAAGCACTGCTATGAATTCTGCTTTTACACCACTTCAAGACAATCAGTTTCATAGGTATTATTCTCTCAGTGTGTCCTGTGGTAGGTGTGATGTTCCAGCTAATATTTACTATGACCTCCCAGTAAGAAATGTTATATATATCTGAAAGCATGTGGATGCACACAATCTAGGTTTGTGGTTGTTTTTCACAAAACATGTAATGGGTATTTGAACTTATTTTAGGCATTTTATTTCTTTTAGGGTGGCTGTCCCTGAAGAGCAGTGTTTTGAACCTCCTGGGCTGTGTCTGTACTTAACCTCTTTGGACCATGCCACAGGACCTGGTGGCTGTTTGACCAAGTCAGGCACTTGCTGTGGTGCCCTCTGGTCTCAACTGGCACATGCCTCTGAAGAGATACCCAGGTTTGGAGACAGCTCTGGGTAGCACCCTTGAGTTGTGAGATAGCTAGGACATGCACTTAGAGGCTGCACCGTATCAATATAGAAGATAATGTCTCAGTCTTTCCTGGCCTAATTAATTGCTGCAGAAAACTGCACGGCCACCTTGCACAGTGCTTTTGCAATGGTTTTAATTTTCAAGTCCAAATCCTTTGCTTGCATGAGTTACAATGTGTGTGTACAGAGTGAAGTGTTTTTTTTTCTCCCTTGGTGGTTTTCAGGATCACTTCTCCACGTTGTGAGTGGAGCAGAGCTGACCCAGGGTTACTCACATAATTTTGTGAAGTCCTTTTTAAAGCTTTCCAAGGCAAACTACAGCTGCTGTTAATGCCTAGATTTGGGTGGAGGAAGCAAGCACAAGGAATCCATTCCCTCTGCACTGTTCTGTATTTCCAGGGATGAAGAAAGGAAGGACAGTACAGTCTACAAACCCCAGTGGACAGAACCGTGCCTTCATGTAGCTTCATCTGTGATTTGGACGTGTATGGGCATATATATTTCATCCATCTATTTTACAGACTTGCAGAAAAACAAACTCTCTGACCTGACTGATGATTTAAATAGTTCTTTGTAGAAGGTGCTACAGGCAGAAAGCCCAGTGCCCCATTTTAAGGTCTGATTAAGCCATGCTTGTATTGGCTCGGTCTGGTCTACTATGTTCTGGGGAAGCAGGCTGCTGCCCCTGGCCACCACAAGGTCCCTGTCTGCCCACCCTACCCACTCAAATGCAACATGCTGTAATGATTTATTATGGTAATTATTACAAATCAGGGGATTTTCAGACTCCATCGACTCAGAGAAGACCCATAGGGTCTTGGTTGCATGCACTGGACCTGCCTAGGGAGTAGCAGAGGAAGTGCAACCTTTCTCTAAAGAAGGCATGATGTCACTCTTGGCTCCTTTCTAAGTGAGGTGAAACACTACCCCCATCTCTCTGGCTATAAACAGTAACCATACGGGTGCTGGGAAAAGCTTTAACTCCTACAGTCAGCACAAAATGCAGAGGAAACCAGGCAGACCGCTTCCCTGAGAAGGATCAGCCTATGGGATTTCAATAAAACCAGTGTCTGAAGGGAGGCTGCGAGGGCAGCTTAGGCTCTGTGGTGTATCTCAGCCTGGGAGGGCACAAGTTCACATGGTGACCCCCCCAACATCAGAGAGAGATCAAACCCAGGGCTGCGACACAAGAGCTCGCGAGGTGCTGTTGCAGCATGTCAACCACATTCCCTGCCAGGATGCTCATTAGCACAAAATATTTGGCACTGGGTATAAATTTAGTTAGTCCCTAAGCTGCGATCCAATTACTTTGTGAGGCAAGGTGATTTTCTCTTCTTGTAGAAAACCTGCAGCCTGAATCTACGGATACAAGCACAATGAGCCTGAGAAGCTGCCTGCTTTAGAGATCACACTTGTGTCCTAAATTGCTTTTACATTATCCCTGGGAGGTCTCAGTAGATTAAGGCCTAATTGCACTCTAGTTAATGTGCCTGATAGCCCTGTCGACACCCATGAAAAGAAATTCAGAATTTTATCATGTGCTTTTGCTCATAATTCTTGAAAACCATACCTGGGTAAACGCCTTTTTTTCTTTGTGCATTTCTCTGCTGCCTCTTCTCTTCAGGGAACTCTGTAATAAAAGCAACAGTGAGTTATTGATAAGCTAAACAGAAAGACTGCAAGTTTGGCAGGGCTCACCACCATAAAACTAATTCAGTTGAAAGCAAGAATACTCTCCTGAGCAGCTGAGGATTTAATTTTTCATATTAATCACTAAAAAAAACAAGATTATCAGGGCCTTGCTGGTGAATTTTTCAATGCACAAAATTTCTCACCAAAAGAAAAGGAATAAAATCAGTTAAAAGTTCACAGAGGAAAAAAAATCCCTTTTCTTCTCCTCTGGACCACACAATTTTTGGCAAAACTTTCTTTTTGCATGGGGCAATGATTTATGTTTGATTAATCCAAGGCAGAAGTCCAAGAATGTTACTCACAGTGGATGTGAAACACATTGTGGAAATCTCAGAGGAAAGCAACCCCCACCCCAAAAAAAACAACAAAAGAAGACATGCACATTTAAGTTTTTTGGCCTAACATTATTGGTTAATCCATTCTAGCAAACTTACTGAGGAGCCCAAATAAAGACCAGGTAATTCTCCAGTTATTTCTGAATTCACTTTAGAAATTAGATTTCATTGGCTTTGCAGAAACCTCTCAGCATCCAAATGGAAAAGAACAGTTTTCCTGAGAAGGGGGAGGTGGAGCAACATCAGGATGTTACCAGTGTTTGCACTGACTTGTGTCTCAGGACCAAGTTTAAACTGGTGTGAACTGGGTCTATTTAGAAAAATGCATCAATTTGACTTTTGTAGGCTGAAGTATCAAAGGGAAATGATAGATAATTAGTCAAATAAAGTGGGAAGTTAGAAATTATGGAGTAGTTTGAATTAAAAGCTGGCAATACTGAGTTGTCTGTGCCCAGAGCCTGAAGGGTGAAACTCCCCAGCAATCATTCTGACATTGTAGCCTCTTTTATTTACTGCTTCTGTTTGTATTTGCTCTGTGGGGGACAATTTCCAGCTGAGGCAAAGCCCGGGCTGTCGTGGGCTTGCCCACAGCGTGCCTCCCCTCTGGCCACTGAGATGGAGCAATGTGCCCAGGCCAGCGCTGCCTCCTGCATCCAATGGGCTAAATCCCAGTCTTTGTAACCAACATTAATCCAGCACTGCAGAGCATGAGCCCAGTGGAGAGGAAGGGAAAGGGGGGAGAGGCATCCTGTTAATTAGCTAAGTCCAGCCTCACGCCCAGCCGTCCGCTGGCAGAAAATGCCATGTGAGCTCAGGGACAGGCACACACACTCCATGCAGATCCAATCATAGCTTTCCATGGCTTTATGGTTTCTGACTGCTAAGCTACGCAGCTACTGCAAATTATAATCATTGCACGCTAAGACAAATCTCTCCTTCTGCTCTTTGTTATACACAGTTAAGTAGTTAAAACCCATTCATATGAGGCACCATATGCCCAAGACATACTACAGTTTATTTTTTGCTAATCTGCTCTCTACTTTAATCCAGTGATTTCCTACAACTAATGAAGCTGAATAAGAGAAATGCCTTTTTTTTTAAAATATATATACTGAATCAGTTTAATGAAAAAATACTTTAAACACTAAAAAACATCATATGAAAACCTGTTACACAAGCTTAGCCAGGATAGACAGTTACAGGTCATTGTTTGTTTGTTTGTTTTTGTTTTTGCTTTTGTTTTTGTTTTTTATGTGGTGTTATTCTGGAAACAGATACGTAAGGGAAAGCAATCACCAGTCAGCAGCACTATGCCCTGACATGAAAGACAGGTCACTGTGGCTGAAGAGCTATGGGGCACAGCCCTGGCTCTCACACTTGCTGCTTTCCCATATGACTTCAAGCAAGGGTAGCTTGAGCAAGAGGAGGCTGTCTGGTTACTGCATTTGATTTGTGAGTTTTTAGAGTCAGGGATGAGTCTACCCATTTCTGTAGAGGCCTTAATGCATGACTGTAGCAAACAGCTGTCAAGCATGCTAGAAATGCAAAACCTTGTGTCAAATCCTAAAACATCTTCCTCTTACTTATAAGCAAAAGTTTATGCACTTAGACACATGCAACTTGAGAAGCTAGGGGATATAAACACATGGGCTACACTGTGTAAGAGAAAGCAATAAAGCCTTTGCTCTGTTGCACAGGATAATACTTGAAACGCAAGGGGAAGGGAATTAAACTTTTGGTAGGAGGCATGGATGAAACACTGAGAAACAGTCAGGTAAAGATTTGGCTTTGGAAGCTCTAGGCTTCACTCCTCACTGAAAAAAATGGATTTCACAGATCCAGACTAACAAGTTTGTAACATACTGCCCTAGATAGGGCCTTGCTTTAAGCATTTTCATACTGTTCTGTTTGGTTTGCGTAAGAACAACCTTCTGATCAGTGCTCAGCTGGGAGATTGCTTTGTATTTCCATAAGGTTGAGACTCAACCTTAGGCTGAGTCTGTCATCAGTGTAAGAAAACCATGGGATATTTACCTCTGGGAGTTCCAGTGGATTACAGGGAGATATCTCCCTCCCACGTGTCAGTGGAGAGCTAGAAACACAGGCATGGCAACAAGGGACTGCCTAGCCAAAACCCCCTTTTATGAAAGCAAGGAAAGATCTCCATTGCACCACTGTGGGACCAGGCTGCACATGCGTATGAAACACCAACCAAAATAGCTGATACTTCAGTAGGACTAAGGGCAGAGGGTGCCGCTGCAAGAAGTACTAGGTGGAACACACTGCAAGCTTAAATGGTTTAAAATGTAAAATAGTGCAATAAAGGAGCATTTCTCTTTGATGTATAGAAGGTCAGCATCAGAAGCTGATATGAATTCATGCTAGAAGGAACATTTCTATACTACCTTTTTTTATACTCAAGAGACCAACCAGGGTTGACCATCTACCAAAAAGTCTTTCAATGGTGCTTAAATAAGATTTTATTAGCCCTTTGGTTAACACAGTCACTTAGGAAAGGTTACTTGCTGGACATTTTCTATCTTCACAGTTTCACTGCAGTTTGTTGCCACAGCTCTCAGCTACCAAGGTGAGCTAATACATGGGGTAATAAATTGCCTGGTGTTTTAACAACTAAACTTCCTAAAAGAATACTGGATATAGCTGCACCAGCATTAACAGCAGGAAAAGACACAATTATTTTCACTTTCCCTAGAAGCCTAGCACAGACAGGAAGAGGTAATTTGTGTCTTTTAGTGAATTCCTTTTTTAAAAGGTCCTAGAAGAGTCCTGCAAACTGAGCAGTGAGAGTGAGACTACCCTCACGGGGAACAGCAAGCAGGAGCCAACACACTGGAATTAGAGGTTGAGCAAGACATGGAAATAAAGTTTGTGTTAAGCACAATCATATGTGTAAACATATGATATGCCTGAAGTTTTTGTACTGAAGCAAGTGCTGAGCAGGATGAGAACTGAGCTGCGAACCAGCGGCAGTAGAGAAGGGCTTGGAAAATAAGAAGAGAGAACCAAGAGTCCCTAAGAGCTTCCAGCCTGTCACTTTCTTCACTGCTGTTAAAAGGAGCAAGGAATTTTGGGTGCTGTCTGGCATCTGCAGGCAAGCGTGGGCTTGCTATCATATGCGCATCAAACTGAACCTGCAAAATCAAACAGTCAGCCATTGAAGTGACAACGTCTGCAACTTAAAACCAGAGAGGCTGGCTTGGAAAGTCCAGCCCTGAAGGCAATTTCTATCACTGTGATGTGTGAGGAATTATGCACAAGCATCACTGGGGCTTCTGAGCTGTATAAATAATGTTCTGTGCGCAAGGATGGCTTGCTACCAATTGCTTTGAAATGGATAATCACAATTTTTATTTGCATTCATTAGAAAATACTGTCTGTGAGAGATCTGACAGTACTTTTTTAATTAAAAAAAATACGTACAAGTGACCAAATCCATTCGCTCTAAATACAGCAGTAGGTGAAACAGACTGCTTTCAGATTACCAGTATCTGCAAGGATAACAGCTTTAGAGTTGCACATAGACATTTCGTAATACGAACTAACTTCTTGCTAGCTGTTGAGCCCCCTCATGTTCAGGAATGAACATCCAGAGAGACATAATCTCTGCCCCTCAGTTCATGACTCATTGCGACATCTTGCCAATGGACCAACTCTTTCATACTTCATATTTCATAATTCATATTTCAGTTACTCTCCAAGAAACATCACTGATTTAAATGAAGGTAACTCTGCTTGGCATGAATGTGAATCGGAAGAAAACCAGACCCACTTGTAACAGATGGTCAGAAGGTAGATTTATCCCCAAGTGATGTAAAACAGCATTCGTTAACTGCATTGCTAATCACTGCTCAGGAACGCCTCACTGCAAGTATTTTCCAGGCACTTTGCAGGATGGCATGGCAGAGGATGAAAAAATCAGGGGATCTGCATGCTCCTTCTCAGGCAACTCTACTCTGCACAAATCCAGCTCTGCTCGCCACTACAGGCACTCTTCCTCTAAACTTCTTGCAGCTTTGGACCTGTCAGACACCCTGACACTAAGGTGGTGCATTGTTCCCCTTCATCTCTCTGCTTCAGAGCTCTCCCTGCTTGCCCAGTCTGATAGATAAAGAAAAAACCCTTTGTGCAGAGCTCTGTCACTCTCAAACCACTGATGAATAACCTCTTCTAACAAATGCAGCACTGAAAGAATATGATCAGGACCTTTTTCTTTAGGAGGAGCAGCTTTCAGCTATCACAGTGCAGGTTCCTGAAATCTCCTTCCTGGTACTGTTACCTGCCCATTTGATGAAAAGGAAGCATTTCCCGTTTCTGTAGCAGCATCCCTTTTTCTATTGGTAGAACAGAGTGGCTTTCCATTCTTTCTTAAGGCCTCAAGTGCCTCCAAAGTCCAAGTATCCAACTGAAGTTTTGTTTTTCTACTATCCCATGCTTCTGTATTACAACGGCTGAACAGTGAAAGTACAGTGGCAGCTTTTTCCATGTGGACTCTCATATGTATCTATGGGATGGTTAATGGAACTGGAAAATACAATGAAATTCTAATTGCTTTTCAATTGCTGTAGGCCCTTGAAAAAGATATCTCACCAAGCCCTGATAAAGCTGTGTTTGACGCAAGTGATCTATATCTGCATTCATTCCCACGTGCATTTCATTTACTAGAAACCTCTAAATACTGCAATATTAATCATTCACATGACCCAGCAAAGCAAGCCATGTCTGAAATATCATAAGCATTACAGTTTAGGATAAAAGCCATCCCTTGAGTAAAAAAGCAGCAAAGCACACTAGCTTTCAGCACCATCTTAAATTTCCCTAATGTTGCATTACTCTATTGTGCTAAGCTCATGAATAGGGGCTTTGGAGGAGACTCTTTCTTTTGCCTCTTCTTACTAACACAGCACCGCTGTCTCTCACAGCTTCCCAGTGCCCTTCACATGTGGACGGATACTGTCATGATTATTAGCTGGCTTGGTGTTTACAAATAAGTTGCTGTGACAGATCCAGGAGCATGCTGCAGGGAGGGAAGCAGCAGGGTTGCACCAGCTGCCCGCAGCCCCTGGATGGGGAGATGGCAGCTCTTGGGTGGATGGGAGATAGCTGGGATGGCTCAGCGTTCGGCTCATGACACACTATTTCACTTAATAATTGGCCAGTGGAGGCTGACAAGAGGACCTGAAACCAGTACAATCATGTTTATTAATATGATAATTACTTAATAACCATTATAGTAATAACTGGTAAACAATTACAGCCTAATGATGTAATAGTTGTTATTAATAAATTAAATTTTGCAACCGACATATGAGATCCTAAATTCTAACTGGCATATCACCATCTTACGCAGTGCTTCTGCCCAAACACTTTTCTTAATAACTTCTTAAATTCATTAAAATGTATTTTGAAAGTCTGCTCTATTTTGTTGAGACACAAAATATCCAAATTACATCATGTGTCATATTATAATACACTGAGACAGGACTTCACTTTTTATGTTTGTTTGTTTTTGGTCCTATTTCAGGTGAAGAAACCAGAAAGAAGCCTGGTAGATCACTGCAGACAGTGCTGCTTCTCCCCCTCCTGCCACACCAGTGCTGTAACCCTGATGTGCCGGGATCAAACAAGCACAGCTATTAAATATGATTTCCCCATGTTGTGCCTGTCTCTTCACCCCCATCTCAGGCACACTTGCTAGCCCTCTGCCATGGCATCACCTCACTCCCAGCCCGTGTGCCAGAAGAGAAAACCACAGCATGTCCCTCACAAACATGTCAGCCCTCCACTTCTTCATGTCCCACCATATTACACCTGCAATGCCCACAATAAGGTGTGCTAGCTGGGACTGCCTGCTCTCCGCTCCCCGCCAGCACAGGAGGCAGGACCAGGACCCCAAATTCCCTTACACCAGCTGAGCTGCAGCCACCCAGCACCATCCTGCTCCTAGTCCCTGCACACAGGCCACAAGCCACGTCAGCCTGCACCCCTTTTGGAAAGGGGCTAATCCGAGTGGTATGTGCTGCGCTGACACTGCCTGCGCCCTATAATTACCTCGTTGGTGTTATATCGTAGCAGACAGCCCGTGAAAAATGTGCCAGGCACTGTGTACACACAGAAACAGACCTGTCCTGAAACGGCTTGCCACAGGGAATAGTGCTCATCCTTGGCCACAAAACCCTAGGTAACCATACACGGCTGGTGCTTGTAGCCAAGGACATGATTCAGCATGTCAGGAGAGAAATGGCATCCAGTCCAGCCGTGCCAGCTGGGGCTTTCTTCACCACCTCTCTGGACAAAACAGGGATTGCAAAACTCCTTGAGAAGACACAACAACTTATATGATCTTTTTAAGCCTTTTTTTTGCTCTTGCTACAACACTTGATGCAGCAGCCTGGGCAAACTAGACAACTGCTAGAGAAAGCAAACCCTTGGACACAGCCCCCGATGTACCTGCTCATCCATCCACCATCCACAAGGCACTCACTGCTCAGCACTGCCCACATCACTCAATGCTAGATGCAGACTGCCTGAAAACAGAGGCGAACTGCTCTCCACTCCTCTTGTCCCAGAAAAAATGCTTTACAACCCTTTTTTTTTTTTTTTCTGAGGGACCATAGCAAATGTCCTGCTGTTATGCCAGAGGCCTTTCAGTGGGAAGCTGCTGGCGAGCAGCAGTCTGAGGCTGGCATTGCAGAATTAGACTGCAGGCCAGGTAGTGCTTGGAGAAGAGATTAGGAGTTCATATACCAAAAGGAAGAAAACATGAGAGCATTTACTGCTGATCAATGCACACCCAGCCTGCCATTTCCTGTAGCACAGGCAATCTGTTACAGGCATAAGTTTTGTGTTTGTTTGGGTGGGCTTTTTTTTTTCAGAAGAAAGCTAAGGCAGCAGTTTATGCACAGGGATGATACCTGCTCTCCAATTGCAGAGACAGAGCCCATTAATTTAGAAAGTATTTAAAGCATTTCAAAAGCATGAACAACATTTAGAAAGCAATGCCATGTAGCTGGTGGTCCCAGTATCAGGACAGTCCTCAGCACGCTGGAGAAACAAACTGGAGAGTTTGACAGCAATGGGACCAAACAGAGTTAGACATGATTTAGACAGTGCTGGTAAAGGAGAGGAGGTGAGCAAAGCCCTGGGCTTGTGCTAGGTCAGGAGGTTACTGCAGCAATTTACAGTGCTGGGAGAGGAAGAAAATACACAGCTCTGCAATTTCCATAGTGTTCAAGGCATAGATGCAAAGAGCAAATCTCATAGAATCTAAAAAAAGTTTAAAAAAATGTTGTAAGTACATTTGTAGAGAAAGATATTCAGAGCTGCATGGCATTGGTGCTTTCCACACTAGTAGATCAACAGCCACAGGATTGTTTTTTTGCATTGGAGATGGAAAGAAAAATTTTCTGTGAGCAGACAATGACAAGTAAAAGCATATTCAATCTCTCCTGGATTAGAGCAACTTGCTGTTCCTATGAAGAATTAAATGAAATTCTAAAGAAGCAGAGAGATTAAAGGCCAACTGCAATGACCCTCAATGAACATGTCCCAGATAGTCTTTATAATCCTTGGTTGCCCTTGTATTATTTTGCGATTTTAAGGACACTGCATTCTGAAAAACTCTATTAAACGGAGTGAAAAGACAGTAAATACACACTTCAGTAGCTGCTGACATTTTTGAACCTCAGATAGCTGCTACCTATGACACAGTGTCCTATACATCATTCAACACACACAATCATTTACCAACGGGTGATGGGTCACCCCCAAAATGTCCATATTCAGCAACCCATAGGAGTCACAGTTCAAGTACAAATAAAGTTAGTTCTCCTACAACAAACAAGGCCATCAATTATAGGAATGAAATTCAAGCCAGAGTGTAGCCCTTGTAGTTAAGAAATGGTGGATCTTGGGCCAGGGCAGGCACAGGTGATGAGAAAGGGATGGAGCTCCTGTGAGCACCCCAGCCTGCTAGTGAGAACACCCATCCTTTAGGAACAGCACTGTGACATCCACCCCACTCTCCCAAAACGTTCTGCAGGGCAAGAGTTACCCTCATGGGAGAAAAGTGCTAGGCTACCTATGAGCCAAATTGCAGCTAGAAATAGCCAGGAGAGAAAGAAATTGTTAAAAGAGAGTATAATTGCAAAAGCCACACTACCTTACTAAAACCAGTCTATAAAGATGTGTCAGTAGCAACCCTGGAAATACTGAATGAAAAACTCTACATGATAGATATAGCTCCGTAAAGATGTGCTTGGAAAGGAGTATGACAAGCCCAAGTGGAAACACAGTGCTTTAAACACTAAAATGGAAAATGGACAGAAAAATTGGAAAGGTGGCCATGGATGTTAATACCAAATTATTCCGGTGTGGAGCATATTTCTGAGGATACCCTAGTCTGGGCAGGTATGGGGTTATCCTTAACCATTTTGTCTGCTCCTGTGACCTGGGCTGTGATTGCCTGAGAACCCATCCCCATGACTTGTGGTGAGATGGGTTGACCCTGCAGCTAGGTGTGCAGGACCTGCACTCTTTCATGCTACCACTGCTTTGAAGCCTAAATGAGCTGCCTCAGCTCCCTGATGGGTTTCGTGGTCACTGTCTTTGGGTACAGAGGGAGGCTTCAACCCTGAGGAACAAAGCACAAAATGAAAGGCATCTTGTTGTATCACTGGGTCTTACATGGGGAAGGGAGACCTGGGAGTGGGTCTTCATGCTCTTGGACATCTGAGAGCAGCTCCTAGGGAGATGGATGAAAGTGTGGGGTGAGATAACGCTTCCTGGTCTGCTCTGTAACTCCTGAGATAGACAGATAGCTTTCCCATCCCTCTGCACAGGAGCTGACCCTCCCGAGCTTCCCCACTGCAGTGGCTCAGTGCTTCAAGGTGCAGATTTCTGGGGAGCTGATGGCACTCAGCACCTGCCTGAAGAAGGAATTCACGGCGTCATTTTGGTTGGCATTCACCCCTCTCCACACACATCCTGTTCAGGGCCTAACTGCTGCACTTTGCTTGGATACAGATTTACTTATGAAAGACAATGTTTTATCTGTTTTCCCAAAACAGAAGAGAGAAAGAGGATGACCCATTTATATTCCCTTAAAACAGCAAAAGGATGAGTTTCACCAGTCCAGACCACTCCAGTATCAGTAACCCAAGGCAAACATTTTTATTCAAGCAATGTGTTGATTTTAGGATACAAGACTAAGGGACTTGGACAATCACCTCTTACGTTGTTATATGAATTAAACATTACAAAAATGCATTAGGACATCTTTGCTCAATAAGTGGGTTTTTTTTGGTCACTATTATTCTGGCATTTTTGTATAGTCTAATTGATAACTTCCAACTTTCATGACTCCTTTTGACAATTTTGTCTGTGCTTTAAGTACACCTGATAGGGTAGCAGCTCTCATCTCTGAGAATATATCCCACTGTCCTCCTCTCTGCCCCTCTTGCTAATATCTAACCAAACACAAGAGTAATATAATTTAGGTCAGAAAAAGACCTTTAAGATAATCAAGTCAACTGTTAACCCAGCACTGCCAAGTCCACCACTAAACCATGTCCCTAAGCACCACATCTACAAGTCTTTTAAATACCTCCAGGGATGGTGACTCTACCACTTCCCTGGGCAGCCTGTTCCAGTGCCTGACAACCCTTTCAGTCACAAAATTTTTCCTAATACCAAATCTAAACCTCCTCTGGAACAACTTGAGGCCATTTCCTCTTGTCCTATTGCTTGTTACTTGGGAAAAGAGACTAACACCCACCTTGCTGCAACCTCCATTCAGGTAGTTGTAGGTAGTTGTAGAAGCCTAGAATAAAAATACAGATGCACATTTTTTTTAATGCAATCATTATGCTCAATAACACCCCATGTTTTCATTCCCTTGTGTGGCATGAGCTGCAGGCATGCAGCCAGGGCAGGATTTCAGGAGCAGCTTCTGCATAAGGAACCTTGTACCCTCCAGTCACCACAGCCATGACCAGCCCTGAGCTGAGGCAGCAAGCAGGAAAGGACCTGTGCTGCTTTAGGCTGCTTAGGAAACTTCTCTTCTACCATTTCCTAACCTTTCAAGTGACTGAATTTGTGACCCTAGTCACATTGTACACAGTATTTATATTATGATAATTATTATGATAAAAAAATATGACCAACAGGACTTGGGTATGATCTTGGCTTTTTCTCAAAGGCTATCCAATTATGCCCTTTTCTCTGTACTTTTAAACACCTGCTGTAAAATGTATAATCTCAGCCTTTTGCTATACACACAGTTCTTCAATGTACTGGCAAAATCCCACTCCAGCTGTCTGGATTGTGCTGCTGCACATCCAGTCTCAAATACAGAATGAAATATGACAAAGGTGAGCAGCACTGTCGACTTCACAAGTCCCTGAAAGCTGATACCAGTCAGTATGTTCTCAATTGCAATCATGCACCAGAGCACATAAATTACAGGGAAGAGCTTACTGATCCCATTAGCACAGCTTGTTGATGCTGCTGCCTAGTAAACAAGGTGTCTGAAGACGATTTGAAAATCAGCTTCTGAAAAGTTGTTTTTAGACAGTAATTCCAAAGTCCTTCTAATCTTTGGGTACTTCTCATGTCAAGGTACCTCAGAGCAGGAACACCCTCATGTGCTGTGTGTTTGATTTGCCTACTGCAAAAAAGCTTTGCAGAACACTCAGGAAGAGCAAAGCAACAATGCAAGCTCCTGCTGAGGACTGCAGGCTGGGAAATACTCTGGGGAAGTACCTTTTTAATATACTTCTTGACCAAAAAGAAAAGGAAGCACTTGTTTTTTTTACTGTGGATCATCATATGAAGTACAGGGATTCAATAATATAAAAATTATGAAAATACCAGATGCTACTGTGGAAGAGAATTCTCTGCCAAAATCACACCAATCTCCACTTTTAAAGGATTTTTTCATCAAATCTCCTCACATTTTCATTAACTTCAGTGAGGCTTGGACTAGGGCCTCAGTCTTGTTCCCTTCTCTGAGATTTTGAGGAGACTGGACAGCATACAGCAGTTGCTGCAGAGAGGTATCTAATGGTCACTAATCCATGACTACTGTTGTTCTGCTGTGATTAAAAGTAAGGCAGCAGGGATGCCTAATGAAAGAACATGATCAGGTCATGTCCTGAAGCCATACCAGGTCTGACAGGCAAAAATACAAATCTAGGATTATTTTGCAAAACCTGAAGAAACAGCAAATGCAGATTATTTAGGGGACTTATTAAACCTTTGCCTCTTTTCCCCAAACAAAAAAGGAGAAAGAAAAAGGAAAAACCTCAAACCATCTAGCGAAATATTCTTTCTCTACCAATGGTCAGCACAAGGGCTCCCAAAAGGCTGTTACTCTCCTGGCAATAACAAAATGGAAATGTCTGAGTCACATCAGTGGATGAGCTTTTGACCTGAAACATGGCAACTAACAGCAGCATAGGCTTCATCCCAGCCCAGGTGCAGAAGATTAATGACTATGAATAATAAGTATGCATTGCGGTGAATAATGACAGCCCAGTGGAAGGACTGCCAGAGACCCACTATTTTTTTAGATCATTATTTCTCAGATGACAGAAACTATTACAACAAGGAAATTCATGCACTTTTCATTTTTCTAATTAAAACACGAAAATTGTTCCTCTCTACCAGTTAATTCACTGCTCGCTCTTCCTTTCTGTGTCCTCAGCCACCTGGAAAAAGCAGCTCCTCACAGGCAAACTGTTTCTCAGCTGAGGGCCCACCCTATCTCAAAGGGTGCTGTGGTGACAATGCTTGAAGTAAGGGCACAAATAGCTGCCCCAAGGATTCCCACAGCAAAATTACTGCATAATTTGATTACCAGGTGGTGCTAAAGCAGGCATGCTATGGTTGCTACCTGGATGCACACTCTACCACTGAGGGATAAAGGAGTCAAACTGCTTAAGGGACTGATCTTCCAGCATGGCTGCTGATTAGCAATGAAAGATTCATGTGATCACAGTTTTTATGGAGGATCTTGACAAAATACGCATTCCTACTCTGTTCTTAGAAATCTTGGTGTGCTTTTTCGTTTTCTTTTGGTATTTTGTTTGTTTGAGAAGCCTAAAGTCCCCAGACCCTTTTTGGCAGCTATCTTCTAAGATCCTGGCAGTCTTGATGTCTTGGGAGGTAGAGAGTGAATAATACCAAAGGCAATTAGCAACCAGTCTCAACCAAGACATCACTTCCAACCCTTGCTTCTTTTCCTTTCCTCATGGGTCTACCTTGCCAGGCTCCCAGAAGCCCTGAAGGGAGCTCTGAGGCAGGCTCTGAATAAACAGAAACAGAGAAGCATCCACTTTTTCTCCCAATAAAACTCTAAAGCATGGCAAAGCCAGGTCTCTGACTTCAGACACTGTTTCTTCCCCACCTTTTGCAGTGTTTTGCCTCTACATGCAAAGCAGCAGATGCAGTGCCCTTGTCCTTATAACTGAAGGAGCTTTACATGTGTATATTGGGCTTTTTAAAAATTTTTTCTTTTTGAGAGAGCCTCGTGGTGTGCATTTGGCACACGATGCATGACAGGGAGGTCAGATCCCACACGCTGTGATGGGCAAGTGAGGAGTGAAAGCCCTTAGAGATGTACAGTGTCTCCTTGGAAAAGACACAAAACAGAGGAAGAAAAAAGTAAAAAAACCCCACACAAACAGGTAAAAAATCAGGCAAAAGTTTGCAGCATATACAAATAAATATATTGACAGTTCAACGCTTGAATATCTGCAAATTCATTAAAGGGACATGGAGTTCTAACAAATCTTAAGAAAAAGGAGCCCAGTGAAACTTAGAAACCTTCACCCCTTGTGCTCTCTCACACTTATGTGCACGTACACATGAGCACTCACATGGTCTTTCTCCATCAGCCAGCACCACAGCAGCCAGGCATGCAGCATTGCCCCTCTCCTGTACAAACACACATCCCTGAGCTACTTGGCTCCCCAGTATCAATGCCAGAAAAGCTCTTCCTGGCCTCCCTGAATACCGTGAATGAGACCAAATTTCCTCATCTTGCTTTGTTATTTTCTCTTAATTTTGCATATAACTGAAGTATGAATTTTTAAACGTGTTTTCATTTACATGGGAAAACTGGAGAAAGCTGTTTGTGCCTCTGAAGGAGGCAAAGAAACTTGAAGCAAAAGTAGATCTAGAGTCAAGCAAAATAAAACTCTAATTGAGATAATTATTTTGAATTACTTGGAAACGAAACTTATTTGGATGAATCCTCTTCAGACTTTGCCTACTCATTTCCCTAACTGTCAATATAAATATGGCAGGTTTTAGTCAAATAGTCTCCCCGTATAACAAAAACTGAAGTGAAAGCTAGTTGCAACACAGAATTCTAAGAAGCATAAATTATCGATTTTATTAGAAGGCATATACTTATCTGAAATCTCCTACCAGTTTTCAGATGAGAAAACTACTCCCACTTTAGGAATGGCAGATGATTGATTCTGACTGCTGCTTGAAGAAGATACGTCTGTTTTTTTTAGCTCCCTTTCTGCCACTGGGATCCTGTACAGCATTATGTATGCTCTGTATCACTTGTTGCTATGATTCCAGTAGTGACTTGCAGATACTGCAAGATGAAATTCAGTCAAAATGATCCAGCAGGAATTATCTTTAAAAATCAAATCTTTTGAATGCCATTCAGCACTACAGAGACATAAAATAAAAAATTCTCTACTCCCAAATAAGACAAAAATAATAATAAAAAAGTAAAAAGACACCAATCCACAACCAAAACTCAAGACTATTTTTATGTCTAGAGAGCAAAGCAACTTTATAATATTCACAGCTATTCAGGCTCCAAAGTTGTTCTGCATGTCCTGATGTAAGTGGTTCATTATTAGTCATGCAAGGCATCCCACTGACCTCACTCCAGTATGAACTGCAGAATCACAACCCTATTATGGGCAGGCCCAATATTTATGCACACTTGTCGGATTTCACACGGCTCCTCTGAATGACATGTTCTCCTCTGGCCCTGCTTTTTTTCTCTTTAGGTGCTTCTTTTTTTCCTCTGCCCTCTAACTTCTATGTGGTTTTTCATTATAAGTTTGAATGTAACCAGGAAGCCTCTCTGCAAACTCACGTGCAGGATTGTACAGTTCTCACAAGGAATGGTAGACACAGTCGTTAAGACCCTAGGCTGAAATATGCAGTCACACAATGAACTTGCAATGGAAGAATGCTCTCTGGCCAAGGCTAAAGAGCTGAGCCCAGGGTAAGAGCAGAGGGAATGGAAGAAACTTTTAAAATTTTGTAATTACTGTCTGCAAATAGTCTGCTGAAAATAATCCAGGCTACTGGCCGATTGTGCTTCTACTAGATGTTTCAAATAGCAGCTTTGACAAGCTTTCCTCTGAACCAACTGCTCTTCCCCCCCCAATTGTTCTGGAAATAGTATTCTCCCTAGAAGCCAGGGGACTCTGGTTTTCCTAAGAATAATAATGCTTTAATACCAAAAAGCATTGGAGATGGAAAGCAATGCCGGGTGTCCCTTTGTGCTGCGTGGAGGGAGCGATGTCCCCACCGCTGCTGTTGCATTAACACATTCCCAGTGCAGAACAGCACTTCTGGATATATTTCATAGCAAAGAATTACATGAGGTCTAATGTGGGAATAATCTGCAGTAGCAGTATTTTCCTTCTGGCTGGATTTTAACAATGAATGCAAATGCATATAGGTTTTTATACTCTGAATGTTTCTATTCAAATCTTTGATTCAAAAGCCTTTTTTTCTCAACCACTGATCATGAAAACAGAACGAAAAAAAAAACAAGCAGTCCTTTTCTGAATCAATATTCTGGGTACAACGGTGCAGTAACGTCACCTCAGGGGTTGCAGTTTTTAACATTATTGCTAGCTCTTACATTTTTACTTTGCTATTTCAGTCTTTCAAAAATGAAAACAGAATAACCTTAATGCAGGAAATCCTTCAGTTTTGAGGTGTTTCTTAGGATACTGGAGTGGCAGCACACTGTCAGACAGCTGCTACCAGATTAGAGATAAACTGGTATCTTCAGAACTCGCAATTTTTAATTTTGCAATTTCGCTTCCTTGTGATGCTGCTCTTGCTTTTCTATCTGTCATTGTGTCACCACAGAGAGATTAACTGAAATTTCAGACTGCATTGAAGTCTCTTTGTTCTCTCCCACATGACACATTAGCCGCACACTGCAGTACCCCAAACAAAAAGGGATAACTGGCAACAAAGTGGCCCAGCGCCCACACTGCTGATGCAAATTTCTTCAAACCCTGAGTTTTAAACTTCATTACTCTTGGATGTTTGTGCATACATGCCTGGATCTTTGTGCACAGTTGCAAAAAGTTGCTAAACGAAGAAAAGAAATATTGATTTTTCTCTTCTTCCCTACAATTGGATACTTCTGATGCAAACAACCCCTAAAATACGTAGGCTTTCTCGCAGAGTCTTGAAGGGGCTGCATAGTCAGTAGAGCTGAAAGTTCAGCTGCAAAGGTCAGGCAGACACATAGAAAAAGAAAGAAAAATGTCCCCCATTTCAGAGCACAACAAGCAGATTATTCTACAAGAGAGGCCACAATTTTGATTTCTGTACAGCTCTTTCTACCACACACAGATAGACAACTGAAATGGCAGATGCAAGCAAGGATGTGGTAAAGAAGAATGCTGAGTTCTAGTTTGCTCAAGTATGTACCTCACAGGATTGTTGCAAGGATTAAATCTTGGCAAGGATTAATCTTTAAATCTGGGTTTCAAGAAGATCCGCAAATTATATGTAGAATAACATTTATAGTTTAGGTCACTTGATTACTCTCCAGGCAATAGAAATTAAAAGATTACCTGACAGATATTGTATAATTACCTTATGGTGTGTTTGGGAAAACTCTATTATCTTGGGATAAAATCTGTGCATAATTTGGCATAACTTAAAAAGCAGACAGGTATTGCAAATAAATATACTTCAGATGATTTCACAGTGACACAAACAGCAGTCATAATTTATTCTTTGGTTCCCTTTGATGCTCCCCCACACTGAAAACACATATGTCATTTCATGTTATGGCAGTTCTCCTGGAAATGAGCCAAAGTCAGCATGGGTGTTAATAGGTGCAACCTGGCATGAGCCAGCCACCATACAGCTGCTGCTGCCAACAGAGATGAAGTTGGTTTAAAGCTGTGTCAAACCAGGAATGTGCCAGTTTTCCATCTTAATGGTCAGTGTGCATAGTTCTGTTCCCCTACGTAATTCTATACTGCTGCCTTCTGAAATGTGAAACATTAAATCAAAGAGAAGAGAAAAAGTAAAAAATGTGGTCTAGATAAGAAGTTCCCCACAAAACACAATGGCCAGGTTTATAGCTCTGCGGAGCTACTTCTCAGCTGTGGCCCTGCAGTCAGAGCTGTTCAGATCTCCCTGTTGTAAGCTCTGACAAAAGACAAGGACCTTCAAAAAGAGAAGCATGTGGAGATCAGTGGAAGAGGCTGCCGCTGGTGTGAAGACTCATGCAGAGAAACAAGCATGCCATCAGAGGGGACAAGAGCATATTCCCCCTGGGAACCCTGTGCATCCCTGGTGACCTACACTTCTGGACATGAGACCATAAAAGCTGTTTCACGAGGAGGGTATTTTCTCAAGTCACAGTCACTTCTAGTAGTTGCTGCCAATGGCTTCACAAGAGTTTGCAGGGCCTGAACCCTAGTGGGACAGGCTGCAAGGATAAAGAAACCCTCCCAAAAGGGTCTTTCCCTGCATCTGGAAATTGATAGGTAGAGAAGGTCTAGCTCGGGAAAGAAAAGGTCTGTGGTCTGGGAAACTACATTAGGGAAGACTCCAAGAAGAGATTAAATGTAAAATCAACCTAGTGACAAAAGCAACAGCAACCAGAGTCTTGTGTATGTGGGGAAAACAGCACCACAATGGTGAGAGCTACCTGGCAGTCAGAGACAATAAACACTTGAATCATATTTATAGTTGGAAGTGACACTCCAACCAACGATTACTGAGGCTACTCTAAAGTCCGCCGCAGCTGCTGCTGATCTAGTCCATGACTAAACTCGCTCTTCCATGTCCGACCAGTTCTTCCAAGACACTTCTGGAAAAGCAAGAGACTGTGTTATTCAATCTCATCATTTGGTAGGGAAATGCTCAGTCCCTGCTCTCTGCAAACATGTGTAATCTCCACATGACAAGAATAGCAAAACGCTCTTCCCTCTTATCTGTGGACCTATGTCTGACATCAGTCCCGCACTGGCCTGGGCCCTCAAAGCTGTCGCTGGATTCCCAAGGGTCTTCCACCCGAAGAGATGATTGATTAATCCCCACCCATCTAACAGAAGGACGCCAGCACACTCTGTCCTCCCCTGAATACTGTGAAATCATAGGATTCAATTGAAAATTGCTAAAGACCAGCAATCGGCTCCTCAGACACTGATCTACCAAACAGTAGGGTGCTCAGCTACAGAATAAAGAAAAAGTGGGAGAGGGCATTTCAGGAGTCTATTGCTAATGACCAAACCATCTGTCTGACTTTTTCGTGAAACTGGCCTTTTATACTGACATTTCCTTTTCTACCAACAGTTTTTTCTGTTATCTTATTATTTTAAAGTAATGTAATCTAATTTTAACATTAGGACTTGTCAGATTTGTATTTTTTTTAATTAAAAAAAGATAACTGTAGCTATCTTAGCAAATGGAAAAATAGAAATGTACCATGCCCCTGAGACAGAAAAGGTGCAAGCTATCCAAGCCCTGAAGTCCCACCTGAACCAAGCCTGGCTGGTGATAATTACACTAATAATTAAGAAAGAAAACCATGGCCACAGCTGTGAAATGAGTGACCAACGCTGAGTTCTTCATATGGTAACATTCTTCCATCACAAATGGAAAAAGATGCTGAATGCAAATTAGAAAAAGCAAAGGGAAGTCTCGCTGTTTGTAAAAGCTTACCATAAATACTTAAACTGGGATAGACTCTCCCTGGTCTGCCTTACCCAATTTATGTCTCTCAAAGGAATGGGTCCATTTCAGGACAGCAGACTGTCCTTGAATGCCTGTAAATGTGAACTCCGTTTTAGCAGAAATGTAAGAAGAGGATAGAGAGACTAATCAAGTTGTCAATTCATCTTCTGGTATCACGTCTCTGCTGCAGACGTCACCACCTGCTTCAGAGAAATGGGTAAGAAGCCTGATGGTAAGTTAATAGGGATAGTCTGCCCACCCAGGAAGTCTCCTCTTTATTCTTACCAGCTATAGAAAATATGAAGTTTTGTGGCCCTTTTAGAATTTTCCTTCAGATCTCTGTGGTCTGTTTTCAAACAGTGCCATTACAATCCTAAATCTGAGCAGCTGGGCAATGCCTATGCACTTCAAGAAAACAAAAATATTCTAAAATGTAAAAACCAGAGTATACCAAATTGTAAAATGAGGTCAGAATACACATGAGTGATTGCTTTTGGATCCACACTCCCTTTGATCTATTGTCTTAAATCAGCAAGCATGGGCCAACTCAGACCTCAGAAGTGAAGTCAGGGAAGGCTGTTTCTTGAGATGCGAAGGTAGAATTTGATAGTATCTCTTCAACCACCTTCTGATATTATTTTTAATCTCAGCTGAGTCTATATTTCTTTGTGCATGGTTTTATGCCAGGTAGCTAATGAAGAATGCTTGCATTTGGACTCACATTTGGACTTTGGTGAGGCAAGTATTTACCCCAAATGAACACTTTGCTAAGGAGCTTTGTCAGCAGCGGCACTTTCTGATGCTTAAACTGAGTTCAGTTTGCCAGACTTATAGAGTGAAAAGAGAGATTTATGGATAAAAGCCTGACACATCCTGCTTCCAGGAAGGTCTCACGGTCTCACAAGAATATACAGCTCATAACTACGTGTGGCCCCTCTTTCTTCAGCCTGATGCCTTCCCCATCAGCCTTTGAGATGTCTGTGACATGCAGCAAAAAGAGGCATAACAAGCCTTGAGCTAGTACTAACCTAACATCTTTGGGATGCAAACCAGCTGTCAGGGATGAACAGCAGCACTAAATAACATCAAAATCTACAAATCAAGGTGGTACAAGAGCTACATCTCTTCTAATATCCTATGGTTCAATGAACTCAGTCCCACACACCTGGAAGCTGGATCAGATCAGCTGTATTAAGAGGAAGAAGCTGGTCACCCCTGGTTCATAATTTGCTACCTAGTGTGCTAAACACGGTGCTAAAGCGCTGCATAAAGTCAACAGTAACCAAATTTTTTCTTTGATCAAGCAACAGAAGACATCCAAACAGGAATTGCTAACAGCAACTGAACTAGCACAAATTTATCTTCTGATAGGTGAGTAAAGCTTAAGTAACTCTTGCTTATCTGGTGGTATATCTAAAGCACTTTGAGTACGTCCACTTGTCTCTAAAGGCACTGTGAACAACTGCTCCAAGCAAAGCTCCTTCACTAAAGGATGACTTCAAAAAACATATTGTTAGCATTAATCTATTCCTCACTACTCCAACGGAATACTAAGTTTGAAGAGATCTGGAAAATTGTACTTCCTACACAGACATTTTTTCCTTATTATTGTCTCTCTCAGTACTGAGAATGCTGCTGAAGGCATGACCAGCTGCAATACTGGAAGTTATAAACATGCTGCTTATGCAGAAGAAATGCTGGAATAACCAGAGCATGGTGCTACAGTTTTTCAAACAGGAGAAGTTTCAAGAGCAAACTGATAAAGCAGATTTTCCTGCTCCTCTAAGAAAAGCAAGCACTCTGGGGGCAAGTGTTCATCAAACAATGGGAGACAGATTTCTGGTTTTACAACCTAGTAGAAGAGCATGAAGGCCTACAACCTCAACAATAACCTAGACTATGTCTCAGCAGCTCTGTTCTAAGTTGTTCCTTCTGGGAACAGTAAACAACATGAACATTTTTTTTTTTTTCCATGAAATGATAAGCACAAGTGGTATTGATGACAATGTGACCTGAGAGGCAGCAGAACTCAAGACAGCCTGGTTAACCACTGGCATTCACCACCAGATTGCTAATTTTAGTTGGTTTGAGAGTGACTGACCCAGGAATACCAAAGCTATTGTTATAAAAAAGCTGCTCTTCAAAAAACAGAAAAAGTTAAAAGAACAAAAAATAAGGGTGTAAGGTTATCTGACTAAAGGCTTTATTACAATATGCATAAAGACCTGGAGAGGGTCATGTGAAGGAACCCAAGTAACCTAATCAGTAAAATCAGTGTACAAGGAGTGTTCCATCAAAAGAGAAGGTTAAGCTGTTGTCCCTGGAGTGTAACCCGCAAAGCTGAGGGGAAGAAACTTCCTTCCTGGGCTGCCATGCAAAGTATGGGGGTTACTGCCTAAAGGACCATAGGGCTTATTACGGGACGCAGGGGGAAGCCCATTTGGGGATGGTGGAAAACCTATCCGGTTGGTCATTTTTCACCTTAAGAAGATGAAATAACATATTTTGCAGATCCACCTGCTTAAAGTTGGCAGAAAAATAAGTTTAGGTAAAGAGATGGTACCACTAGACAGCTCTCACATTTATTTCCTTTTTCTACTTGGCATTGCTTATATATCTCCATGGATGTGCCCACATAAAGTACTTATGGCCGTACATTCTACATGCCCTACATCTGTATATTTTATTTCTAGGGCTGAGTAAGGCAGCACAGATACTTTTACTTCTCCATTACAGTCTTTACTAGCTGTGTTCAATTTCACTTAAGTACCTCATTTTGACATTAAAGGGCTATAGTCAGGCTCACCTGTTCTGTGCTTACACTGAGCAAAAGACCTCATCATATAGGTTTCCAGGAATGAAAATCCACTCAAAGAAAAAGGATTGAGGCCACTATTGCACACAATGAATGAGAATCACATGCCTGCTTCCAAAACTGGAAATTCCATTCTGAATTTTTTGACATTCTGGACAGGAACACAACACAATCTCCTAAGATTACCTCAAGTTAGGAATGCTAGCTTACAGACGGACTGTGAATCAAGCATTGTTCCAATGGGTTAAGAAGGTACACAACTTCAAAGGACTAACTGAATCCCTCTTCACATAATTCACAAATATGGTCAGAAGAGAACCACAGAATCATAGAATTACCTTGGTTGGAAAAGACCTTAAAGATCACCAAATCCAACCATCAACCAAACACTGACAAGGTCTTAACTAAACCATATCCCTAAGTACTACAACTCTTAAATACCTCCAGGGATGGTGACTTTACCACATCCCTGAGCAGCCTGTTCCAATGCATGATAACCCTTTACGGTGAAGAAATTCTTCCTAACATCCAATCTAAGCCTCCCCTGGGGCAACGAGGCCATTACCTCTTGTCCTATCACTTGTAACTTCACTGAACAGCCTGATCCCCACCTCTTTACAACCTCCTTTAGAGTAGTTGTAGAGAGCAATAAGGTCTCCCCTCAGCCTCCTTTTCTCAAAGCTAAACAATTTCTGCTCCCTCAGCAGCTTCTTGTAAGACCTATGTTCCAAAACCTTCATCAGCTTCATTGCCCTTCTTTGATCAATGTTGTTTCAGTAGTGAGGGGCACTGAACACAGTACTTGAGGTGCGGCCTCACCAGTGCCAAGTACAGGGGTAAGATCACCTCCCTGGCCCTGCTGACCACACTATTCCTTATGCAGGCCAGGATGCCATTTGCCCTCTTGGCCACCTGGGCACACTGCTGGCTCATGTTCAGCCGGCTGTCAATCAACATGAGGATTCACAAGGACTTTACCCATTCTGGCCTGAATTTAAGCTTTCAATACAGAGCACCCAGTGCGAATGGAGATGTAACTTAAGGAGCTTTCTCTGCCTCTTTGTACAGTGACTAAGTAATGGTGACTTACACCTGATTGCTCCTCGGAGGCAACCCTGCTATCAAAAGGTGCCCTAAGACTGGCCATTAGAGGCACCTACACGCCTCAACAGCAACACTGCAGGAGTGCACTTCCCTGGCCACATGCAGAACTGCAGTTACAAGTTCAGATCACCCTCATCTTTAAGCACTGTAACCACATAAAAATGCAAAGCATTAAGGATCAAGAGAAGCAGACTTAAAATAACAGTTGACATATCAAGATACAATCATACCTTGGTAAACACCTGTCTCAAGCAGCTAAAGGACTTCTGGAGGCAAGTGAGAGTCTATGTGAGTCAGGAACATACAGTGACTCTCCCTATCCAAGTAAGTGTGATGTCTCATGGCACGTAAGGAAGGCCAGCACCATGACCCTCCACACTGTGTTACTCAGGTAGCTGAAGTGAAATGCACCTTCTGCTTTCACAAACACTGTACTTGCTTCGGACTTGTGTTTGTTTGTTTCTGCTCTTTTGGGACAAGGGCCTCCTTGAGTTAGCCATGAATTTTGGAAACAGAACAAGAAGTTATCTAAACAGCAGGTGCTGATCTTAACATTTTTCATATACGCACAGCTGGAAAATGGCTGGAATAACCCCTATCAGAATGTAAAAAAAACCCACATCAAAAGTCAGGGTTTTTCTTTTTTAGATTTCATTGTCACTGTGCAGGAGGTCAGCATGCAACTTCTTGGTTGACAGAGGTACTTTATCATCACTAAATTAAGAACCACAATCTGTTAGGGAGAACAATATTGCAGCCATGTTACAGGAGAAAATTGGGAGAGAGAGAAAGATTGCAAACGTTGCTCACCTTTTCAGTTGGCAATATATTCCCCTGATTCATACAAATGTACGAGACCTGCCCACAGACTAGGTCTACGTAGGAGCTTTCAGTAAGACTTTATTACAATCTGTCTCAGTGCATACCTACAAAGAAGTTTGTCTTCTCAGTGTGAATCTTCTTTTACATTATATTTGTGCACCACTGCATATCTCAGGAAAACATTAGAGGGTTTATCACTGCTAAAATTTCAGATGTACTACAGCCAATGGTTTAGAAAATTGTTTGTTAGATTTTAAAACGGTTAATGTAAGCCTCACTTTTAAACTGTAGCATCTTTATGGCAGAGGACCTATCTGCTGCCTGTGCTGTGAAATATTTGGGATATTTTGAGGCTACATAAAAAGATAATAATATCCTTGCAATCAAGGTAGCAGAACCTATCATTTTATAGTGGTTTCTCTGACACAAGTGTTTCAGAAAATGTTGAGCATACCTTTCTCTAACTGGAACATTTTTTATAATCAAATCTAACTGGAAGATTTTTTATAATGAAAAAGCATTCTGTCTTGCCAGATCTTTATTTCTTCCCTTTCTACTTCTAAACAGGTTTTAACTTTAAATCCTACTTTCACAAGAACAAATGGCTCCAAGCTGAAATGTCTTTATTCTTTGCTTTCACCCCTCCCTTATGATAAAAATACCATGGAAATAATGCAAATACTGGCTTCCTTGCCATAGGTCAGCACCAGAAAAATTTGAAAGCATTAACTTTTTATATAATACTCCTTCTGTCTGCTACACACATTAACATTTACAATGGAAAATGTTGAAGACCTCCCACCTCCAGTTGTTCAAGAAATTCTTGTTTAGCATCCACTGCATACTATAACAGATTTGCTGGAATACGCATCTCTGCATCCTCAGATGAATACTCTGTGTGTTTGCAAAGGTCTAAGTGATGGGCATGCCAGAAAGCAAAGCTGGTTAACAGCTCCAGATAGTTCTCACTGGAGCTTCTGTGTGCCTCTAATACACATTTTAGTATGCATCTAAAGAAGACCATGGGTAGTTTCTCTGCACAGAGCTAGAACCTGTGCAGTGGGTCAGGAGGGTTGATTTAAGTAATCCCTTGTTATTCCATATCCTTGAATATTGACTCAAAGGAATATCCTTCAAGGAAGTTCAAACCTTCAGTTTTCCTGCCTTTTCCAACTTTTTGGTAACAACTTCCCCATATCACCTTTTCCATCTACCACTTGAACTCCTGATGAACACAGAGAACATGAGTCAGAAGTAGTCCTATGAAGCATACCAAATTCCTGAAGAAGAACAAAATTGTGCCTCACCACTAACCTGACAAATAAGGTTCTTTGCAAGTCAGTGATTAATCCACCTCTGTCTGACTTGATTCAAAGGGAGAGGTGTGATAGGCAGCACATACTTCTTTCTCAGGTAGCCTTCACCTCCCAGATCCTCCTTGCCACCACCTAATTTTCCACATGTACAAGGACTTCTAAATCAATCCTATCCATCAAGAGGACTGTAAGACTAATTTCAAGACTGTTCTTGTTTCCTAGTTCCCAGATAGTGCAGAGAAAAGCAGCTTCTGCCTGGGCTTAGGACCATTTTGTGTGCAAACAGCGATGCTGCTCCATTTTACAGTGTGATAGATGCAGGGTGAGGGAAGGAGCCCGGTGCTGCCATCGGTCAGCACTCTCCTAATGGAGCAATCCTCCAGGGAGGGCAGCACTAGGAGAAAGGCATGTTGGAGGAGGCCTTTGCAGGGGCAAGAACATGGCTTCTTCCCTGGGCTAATGCACAGTTCAGGTTCGGCTCCAGCTCTGTGGGTGGTTGTGATCCACAGGGTGACTCCCTGTTTCCAGGGATTAACCACACTGCAGCCCTGGCCCCACCAGCACCAACCCATCTTGTATGCAGCACCATCCCTGGGAGCCTGGGCGAGGGACTCGAGGCCCAGTGGGCATAATAATTAAGAAAGATGTAATAAAATTCCAAAATTCTCTGGGTCGAATTTTCCAAGCAGTGTTGAGGTGGCATGGGATTAGTTCTTGTCCTCTTCTCACTTTCTCAGCAGAGCCACCAACCTGCACACCCAGCACGTGGTCTAATTCCTTCCTTTCACTTCCCACATACACAAGAACAACTCCTATGCTTTGGTCATACGTACTACTCCTGTTTCTCCTACATTAGATCTGATAAATGTAAAGACTACACATATCTCTCTGTGAAGCTTGACTCCTCACTAGATTGGGCTTCTCCAATCCCAGCACAAAGGCTGTGCAGAGCTCTGCTGCACCATGTCCATCTCTTCACATCCCAGGGAAGAAGGAGGCTGGCCTGAGCCTGGCACTGAGGAGCAGCTCTTCCCCTGCATGGACCCAGAGCCCAAATACCTCCATGATGCTGCTGCCCACAGGCTCCACAAGTGACTGTAGATCTGTTACGCAGCTGTTCCTCTCAGATACCTACCCACACAGATCCTGTTTACTCCCAACTCTGCTGGGAAGGTACAGAGCAGCACTAAATTCTATTTTACTACAGTCAGGATTAAGTTTATACATCTATGATGGTCTAAACCTTGCTAAAGAGCCTTGCTAAAGCCATGCAGCAGCTAAAACTGGACTCTCAGACTTCCTAGAAATTCTTATCTTTCCTTCACTTGCCATTGGAAGAAAATATTAAAAATAAAGACCTTGGTTCAGCTGAATGACTGATTAGATGTTCATCTAGTAGTTTCCATTTTAAAATGCCATCACTAAGCAGCAAGATGATACAGCCTACTTAAATTTAATTTATTTTGCCAGAGAAAAATTACACTAGCAACAGCATTATTAGGATGTACTATTTTTAATTAAAGCTCCTGAGGAGAAGATAAGCATCAACTATGAAAAGCCAGCAATGTCTGGAAGCTGTATTGAGAAAAAAAAAAAAAAAAAGAGATGCCAAAACATATCGCAGAAATGGAGTTTTGACATTTGTATGAGGATTTCTAATATCTCAGATAAAGGAAGAACATGAAACTGGAATTTCAACCTAGAGCCGATTCAGTAATCCCTTCTGTTAGGGATTTGGGGCTGTGAAACTTCACAGCTTCAATTATTATCTTTTTAGTAAGGCTATGCATATGAGACTGAGACACACCTGCACACTCCCTTTGGGAAGCAAGCTGGGGATCATCATCAGTAGTGCCCAAAAGAAGCTTTTGCAGAAAATCCCTTCAGGCTAATGGAACCCCAGGTAAATTTCCAAATTTGATGTGCACCTAAATCCTTAGTCCAGTGTTGCCTCAATTCCTAAAACTTGTGGTAATATCTGCACTCACATGACAGGTCTGGTTGCTTACTTCATAGAGGTGCATGCCAAGTCTCCTTTAAGTCTTCATAAATCCTTGCCCTTTGGTGATAATCATGTAGCAGTGAGTTTCACAGACTGGTGACTTGTTTACGCTGTCTACCCAACAAGTTATTCTGTAATAGCTTCTGCCTCCAGCAACCCACTGTGCCAGTGTAGAAGTCACTTTGTCGTGGACTGGGAGAGCAAAGAAAGCAGCAGCAGAAACACTTTCTCTGCAGTAACCACGAAGAAGAAATGATGGGGGTTTAAAATTGTTGTTAAAAGCTGTGACTTGGAGTGCTGTCAACAAAAGGATACCCAAACCAGGCAGAAACTCTTTAGCCACACACATATATTACAATTCTCATCTGAAAAACAAAATAAAATATAAAGCTGCTTTCAAACACATCCCTGGACAAACTACTGGAGTTGCACTTAAAGGATAAGAATTCATTGCATAGTAGTTGGGCCTCAAAGCCCAGTGGCTATCCCTGCTCAAGAGACTAGGAATAAACAATCAAACAAAAAAAGCAGTATATGCTTTAAATAATGCTGTGCCTCACTTTTGCCCATCAGTAAGCCTGGGGTAGATCACACAGAGAACTCCATGATGTAATTTGTTAGCTTTTGTGAATTACAGTGAGGGTCTCTGACTGAAAACATTTTGATAGCCCCAAATACATTACTAAATGTCAGTAAACACTCTGAAATCCCTTCTCTTTATTTTTGTCTGAAAGAGCTACTCATACTTTAAGTAGTTATATTGGCTAAAAATCTGTTTAAGATTACCAGAATTTTTTGCACACACAAAAGCACTGCACACTCCTGATTTTTTTTCTCAGTGACTGTTTTCTTTGTAGTAGCTGTAACAGTAATCAATTGTAGTTTAAATTTATTTTCAGTACGTTATTTCTTCTTTATTAATTTATCTTTTCCCACTGCTGTTTAAATCCCCCTGGAACTCAGTGGAGATGGTCCTGAAGCTTGACAGCATTAGCAGAGGATCTACTTTGTGCCTGAAAGTAATCTCAAGCTAACATTAGCTAGGGCTCCCTGGATGTGGCTGAGTAACAGTTTGCATGTGGCTACTCCCTGCCACACCCAAATGTGAAAACAAGGCACCAATCTCTGTTTCTGCCATTGCAAGAAATGCTGTAAACATAATGAGATCATCACAGGAAATCTACATCGTAAAAAAACAAGGTATGAATTATACAAACAGATTAATGCTTCCAGGCAAATAAACCTCATACCAAAAAAAAGGGGGAAGGTGTCTTCCAGTCTCTGCTGCACCAAAGAAGAAATGCCAACTGCAATTTAAAACCAGAGTGCTTGTATTTCATTAAGGTTAGGAGGGAAAATCTGTCTGCCTTCTGATAGCTGTCTGTGCCAGTCAAAAGGGAATTTAAAGCATAATTGAAATGACATTCCTTTTCTGCTACTCACTTGCTTCTGCTGAGCATTTTTATGCTGATGAAATTTATAATGTAATGTTTTATATCTGAAAGAGCTGTTCTGTTTCCACAATCCCACCCTTTGTACCATCACTCTCTAAAAATCTAGGCATTATACTCTTCTTCCTCCTCCTAACTCCCTTCCACTAACACTCTGCAGACAATCGTGAGACAAAACACAGAGGATGCACACAACCCCAGATAACAGATCTTCTGAGAATTAAGACATACTTTCACTGTCACAAGTGAATTTTCACTTTCAGCTTTTGCCTGCAGTGTCCCTCATCTAGCAAATGCTCCAAACCCACCTACCAAAGAGCAGAAGCAGGCAACAGAAGAGAGGCAGCAACCTGCAGCTGAGGTATCTGTAAATAGGTAGGCACCGTGCAACTGCCCCAGGCACTGGCTGCACAGCAGATCAGGTGACTGTTGTGCAAGAGGAACATTTCTATGTGTAGTTCTCCCTGTTGCTTGGCAAAGAAAGGAAAGGAGAAGTATTCTTTTCCATTCCTCCTGGCAGGCAAGTGAATTAGCATCCGCTACTGGAGGCAGAAGCTGGTGGGTTGGCCAGTGCCCTCAGATGTGTCATTGTAGGAAGAGACTACCTCCACTGATCATAGCAGAGAACAGCCGATCTGTGCCAAGGAATACAGACTGTTCAGCAGAACGTTCTTTTAATGTTGTTTATGAAAAAAACCCTCATCCCATGCTGAGATTTCAGGACTGGTAATCAAAAAGTACACTAAACAGATTTACTTTGAAGGTCTGCTCGATCAAACAATGAGCCCCAGACGCTGCTTTACATACAGTTTTCAAGAACAGAAATACCCTTTTAAAGTAGCATGCTTAACCTCACCGAGTCCACATTGTAGTTAGTCACCAGTTGCCACAATGCTGATTTGATAGTCTGGAGTTGACAAAACGGTACCACAGATCAGGAAAAGGCTCTGCATGGTTGCTGGATCCCACATTGTGTGGGCAGGAGTAGGCACTCCACCAGAAGATGCTAATCTAAGGTTTTAAAGCCAACCATTGAGAGTAGCCACAATTGCACGATACTGAAACCTCGATATTTTATTTGGCTGTAATCAAATTACCTTATCAAACCTCATGCACTTGTTTGCTATTGAATGCCAAAACAAAATAATGGGTGCTTTGATGCATATGCATTAGTCTGAAGGATTCATTAGGTCTGTAAGAATAGTCAATGATTTGATACAGAAAAAAATATTTTCATTGGGCAGTCTGCCTCCTGAGATTGTCACTGTTACCTGGGAAGGCTTGACTTGCTCTCGCTGCCTAGCCAGCTTCTCTTTAAAAACTGCAGATAGACAGCAATCAGACCTTTGACACCTGCAGGGATCCAATTCCCCTACGTCCAATCTCTTGTAAATGAGTATTGTAATCATTTTCTCCCATATTTTCAAAATTCTCATGAACTGAATGCTAAAGTCCTAAAAAGCTTAACATGGAGTGATTCTTCCCTACCTGGGCAGTAATGTGATATTTCATTTTGCATTTCTTCATCACATCACTCCCCAAGGCTGTCTTTGTAATGCACACTCAGTCATGAAAAAAACTAGGTCTGCAACTAAAGAAAGAAAACGAAGTAAAAAGCCAAAGAGCTAGTAAACCATGAGCTTAAAAAAAAAAAAAAAAAAAAAAAAAAGGAACTGCAGGTAGCTATGATCATTATGGCATCTGCTCACTTCTGGTCAAATTCTCCATCTCCTCTCAAAGAGGAAAAGGTAAGTTGTCACTTCTGTGAGTGCTATAGAGGCAGAGTCTGACTGCCTGGCTGTAATAGCTAGGAGTGAAAAAACCCCCTCAATGCACAGTCACTAATGATTTCATTATGGTAAGTCTTTCGTTTGAAAATAATAGTTGGCACTTTAATGGAGAAAATAGAAATTCAATAAATCCTTAATGATGACTAGTCTCTTTTATGCTAGCAGTTTTACATGGTAAAAACAATTCTTCTTGCAAATGTCAACCTGCCAATCTGGTTTAAGATTTGAAACTTTTATGAAGAATTTCAGAGTGAGAGTAGAAATATTACTGTTAATGGCTTTATTTGAAATGCCTTGATTATGGATAATCAGCTACAAGCATCTGCAACACAAGAAGCCTTGGAATACTTCTGATTTAGCTTTAATTTTCTTTTCAGGGGCTTCTTGTGTTCCTCCTCATCTGCCATCAAAAGTCTCCAAGTGGGAACTGCCACATCCTCCTTGCCCAGCAGTTCTCACTTCTGAGACAGAAGTAAAATGAGTCTCTGGTGGTGGGTGATTTATCTGAACTATTTCCTCTCCTGATTGCCCAAGTGGAAATTTCATCTTCTCCCCCTTCTCCTCTCTGAGCTTCTGAGTAAAACCCACCTCCAGGACCTCAGAGCAAGAGCTAGAGTGACCAAGTGAGGAACCAAATCAGTTGCAGACCAGGAAAGGGATGAATGAAAAGACGGCTTCAATTTTAAAGACCAGACTATAATATGATAAGAATGACAACCTTTGCATTCTAATTAGTGGTCCTGTCAGCTCCAATTATGTTGGCTGATGACCTGGAATAAAGGTGCCAGGATACAATCAACACCCACATTTAAAACCAGTTAACAGACTGTCAGGTTCAGTTGTGAGAATGCCTTTATTAGTAACCAGTCTCAGTGAATCCTGGAAAGTGCTGTCAGTCTTCATTCACTGAGAATTAAATACTGGTTGCTTTAGGAAACTGAAGAGAATGTCTCTCTTGGTTTGTGTTCATTATGAAAAATCATGTTGTACTGTTATGGAGATCTTTCTGCTAATAGCAGATTAACACAAAGCATTAACCAGAAGTATTGTAATTATTCTGGAACAGTATGCTGTGGATGCTTGTGGAGTACCACTTGTGGATACTTCCCGAGTATCACATCCACAGCCTTTCTTTTGCCCTTGCTTCTAAGGGAAGCGTCCATGAAGCACATGTGAAATGTCCATGCCAGCAATGCTCATTCCCACAAGACTCTTCTTCCTTCCCTTTGACTAAGAAAATGACTGCCAATCTTTCTCCTGATCATGCTGTAGCAAAGAAACAAAAATGTTGAAGTTCCTCACAGTACTTATTCATACTCACTTGGAAGGACTGCAGTTCATGCAGTGTACCTGTTTTTTCCAACAACCTGATAGCAGAAAACCAAGTGCAATGATGGGCAGCTGCAGGAGTGCCAATGGCTGATCTTCCTGTGTAGAACTGCAGAAACTCCTATTTTCTAATTTTTTTCCCCCAAAGAATACATAAACTGTTATATATGGCTACTCTTACAACAGCTGTGGCCAAGAGAAGCAAGGGCTATCTCTGAATTTGTGCTACCTGAATTACTGTCCCTTCTATGGCTGTGTAGACTGATGGACTATCCACTCAAACAAAACTGAACAGACGTAAAATTTTACCCAGGAGTGAAATCAACACTGTAGGATAAAAACCACCCTGACTTCAACATCCACTGACATATTGTTTTTAATTTTGTTTGGTCTTTGCACTCAATACAGTCAGGACCAGAATGGAAGTTACTAATTTACCCCAACAAAGGAATGTTTTCACAGTATTTCCAGGGAAATTGAGAGCAGGTGGAACCAGAAATAGCACAGACAAAATTTCCTGGTTAAAGATTTTTTGTGCTTGCCTGAAGCCCTGATCTAGGGTAGCAAAAAATTCTGGCAGCAGCTGTAAAGTAACTTTTCAAATGGTGTAACTCAACTCCCAGCAGTAGACACTGCTGTCCTGAGGTGTGCCTGTAGTCCTGCCCATCACAGGTGTCCCTAACCTCAACGGCTGGTTTGCATATACTGGAGAATTACGGGTTTGAGTTAACATCCGCATCTGCAATATGCAGCGGAAAAGCTTAAGGTGAAGAAGAGAGGGAAGGAACAAAAGATGCGAGAATCCCACCAAGGAAGGACCAGCAGAAGGGGAGGGAGGAAAGCTGATACATTTGGCCATCTGAGGAGATGAAGGATACCAAAAGGAAGGAATGAACTCCTCTCCTCTCCTCTCCTCTCCTCTCCTCTCCTCTCCTCTCCTCTCCTCTCCTCTCCTCTCCCTCTCCTCTCCTCTCCTCTCCTCTCCTCTCCTCTCCTCTCCTCTCCTCTCCTCTCCTCTCCTCTCCTCTCCTCTCCTCTCCTCTCCTCTCCTCTCCTCTCCTCTCCTCTCCTCTCCTCTCCTCTCCTCTCCTCTCCTCTCCTTCCTCCCTCTCCTTCTCCCTCTCCCTCTCCCTCTCCCTCCCCCCCTTCCTCTCTCCCTCTCCCTCTCCCTCTCCCTCTCTTTTTTTTTTCCAGAAAATAACTTTAATTTCTCTTTTCTTTCCCTCGTGAAGGTAATCCAGAAACCACAGTCACATACCCTGACAGCTGACCACAACAGTGAAGAACTTAAGAGGTACCCTTCCATAATTTTGATACATAATGGTCAGGGTACAACAGTAACCTCCTTCCCACAAGTGATTTCCACCATTTCACATCCTGATAAGTAACGTAGGACCTATGTTTCAGTCTCTCCCTAAACTAATATGGGAACCTTCCCCTATAACTACCCATAGTTTGTGATAGCTGGGGTGGTATGTACTACGTCTCTGGTTTGGGAATAACCAACAAATTAAGAAAGACATAATAAAAGACACATAAGCATGGTTAATGGAAAACCAGAAGGACTCCTTTAGAAAGGAGGACCCTGGGAACTACCAACCTGTGAGTCTCACCTCTGTCCCTAAGAAGATCATGGAACAGACCCTCCTGTAAGCTACACTAAGGCACATGGAGGACAGGGAGGTGATTTGAGACAGCCAGCATGGCTCCACCAAGGGCAAGTCTTACTTGACCAACCTAAGGGCCTTTTATGATGGAGTGGCTACATCAGCAAACAAAGGAAGAGATATGGATGTCATCTATCTGGACTTCATGTAAGGCCTTTGACACGGTCCCCCACAGCATCCTTCTTTCTAAATTGGAGAGATATGGATTTGATGGGTGGAATTTTTGGTGGATGAGGAATCGGTTGGATGGTCACATCTAGAAAGCAGTGGTTAATGGCTTGAAGTCCAGATGGAGATCAGTGACAAGTAACGTCCCTCAGGAGTCCATATCGGGATCAGTACTGTTTAATATCTTCATTAGTGATGTAGATAGTGCACCCTCAGCAAGTTTGCAGACGACACCAAGCTGACTGTTGTGGTTGACATGCCAGAGGGATGGGATGCCATCCAGAAGGACTGGGACAGGCTCAAGAAGTGAGGCCATGAGGTTTAACAAGGACAAGAGCAAGGTCCTGTACCTGGGTCAGGGCAATCCCCAGTATCAATACAGCCTGGGGGACAAATGGATTCAGAACAGTCCTGTGGAGAAGGATGTGGGGGTACTGGTGTATGAAAAACTGGACATGAGCTGGCAATGTGTGCTCGCAGCCCAGAAAGAGAACCATATCCTGGGCTGCATGAAAAGAATTGTGGCCAGGAGGTCAAGGGAGGTGATTCTACCCCTCTACTTGGCTCTCATGAGACCCCACCTGGAGTACTGTGTCCAGTTCTGGACTCCTCCAACGCAAGGAGGACATGGAGCTGTTGGGGTGAGTCCAGAGGAGGGCCATAAAAATGAGAGGGCTGGAGCACTTCTCCTGTGGACACAGGCTGAGAGAGTTGGGGTTGTTCAGCCTGGAGGAGAGAAAGCTCTGGAGAGATGTTATTGCAGCCTTTCAGTACTTAAAGGGGGCCTGTAAGAGAGATCGGAACAAACTTTCAGCAGAGCCTGATGCAACAGAACAAGGGGTAATGTTTTTAAATTAAAAGAGGGTAGATTTAGATTAGATAGAGGGAAGATTTTTTTTTTTTTACTCTGAGGTGCTGAAACACTGGAACAGGTTGCCCAGGGAGGTGGTAGATGCCCCATCCCTGGAAACATTCAATGTCAGGTTAGAAGGGGCTCTGAGCAACCTGATATACTTGAAGAAGTCCCTGCTCACTGCAGGGAGGTTGGACTACATGACCTTTAAAGGTCTATTCCAACCCAGACTATTCTATGGTTCTATGAAGGGTCAGAGTCTTGAAAACTGAAACAGGAGATGAACAATCTTCAATTTTTGGTGCAAAAATATGCTATATATGATTAAAAGCATTAAAGAGAAAAGCTACTTAAAAGGGTTTCAAATTAAAATCTGCCTTAGAACTGTTTATCATGTCATTTAATTGCTTTATTCCCTCCTTCATCTCTCCATAATCTGCCATTTTGACACCACTAAACTCAGGGATGGGAATTTATCCTGCACTCTGCACACAGTGACAGTGAGGAGAGCTGCCTTCACCAATCTCTGCACAAGACCCAGTTTCTCTTGGCACAGCTGACTGCAGCAAGAGCACGCTGAAGAAATTGGACTGTAACTATTTTGGAGTGATCCCTGAGAAAGAAGCCTTAAATAGACCAATACGTACATCTGGCAATCTCGGATGGATCACTGTGCTCCTTCTGCCCACATAGATGCTATATTGATGTCCCTAAATATCAACACAATTTACCCTCCTCAGGTCCAGCTACCATCACTGGAGCAAGACCTAAAATGTTCATTTGCAGGTAAGAATATCTTGCAATGCTTACATTCATTTGCCTTTTACATTCATTCAGCTTTTATCTTGCAACGAAATACACAGTAAAAAGAAACAAAAATCAGAGGTAACATACCCATTAGGGGCAGATAGCATCATTTTTCTAGATTGAATGTGCCACCATTACAGTTACTAAAAGAAACTTCACACATCAAGGCACAACCCCAAAACCAAATCAAGCGAAGGCTTTGCTGTGTCTCCTCCCACAGAACCGAAAATATCTCCTTCTCAGGCATTTCTCAGCAGGCTGAATGGGGTGAAAAAACCATGCTAGCCTTGCAGCAGCTCCCTGGTGATATAACTGCTGGCAAAACCCCTGGGGACCTGTGGAGTGTAGGGATCAATCCTCTGGGGATGAGAAAGGGGCTGAAGTACTGCACATGCCACTGCCTTGGCATGAATTGGGTTTGGGAAAAGAGCAAGATGGGTGAAAGTATCCTCATCTGTGGCACAAGGGAAACAGATAATTTACAGATAGCAGCAACATTTGCTGATTAGATGTTGCTTGAAGACTCCCAAGTGCTCAGTTCCACCTCTTTGCCACTTAAACCCTTTTCCTGACCTTCTTGCAACTCCAGGGAGTGGAGAACTTATTGACGGATACAGAATACGTGTGAGGCACTGCCAAGCTGGGCTGCCTGACAGCCAGCAAGGCTTTGGGCAGCAGAGCCAGGCTTACCAGTGCAGTGTCAGGCGTAGGGAATGGGGAAAGCCCAGTGCCATAGCATGTGGCAATGCAAAACTTAGCAAGACAGTCAGATCTTTCCCACTCATTCAGCCTCTGACAGGTTGAGTAGTGCAATGTTAATAATTCATAAGTTATCTGTGCAATAAGTTACTTTTAAAATTAGACCTAGAGAAGCAAGTGTAAATAATTAATTTCAGAAGAGAAATAATCAATTAACCCTTCCAAAGAAGGGCAAAAATCAATAGCTCTGAGTTTTTTTCACCTGCCTAAGCATTTCCGGACAGTGCCATTCCTGTGGCTGCCAACAATCCCATGTGACACATATTCCTACACGCAGCATCACCACCACCAAAAATACTCAGGCTTCTCTTCTCACCCTGACAGACTGTCTCTTACTCTTTTCCATCCCTCTACCCAGAGCTCCAGATGCTGGGATGAAATTACTGGTGATGTGAGATGAAAACAGTTGGCGCCAGCTCCCTGTGAGCCGGCCAAAGTTTGGCAGAAAAGCTGCACCTCGCAGGAGCAGCAGCACTAAGTTTGCTAGTGATGCCAGCTTGCTCTGACCACCAAAATAAAGGTGCTTTTTTACAGGTTTATATACCCTTTCTCCTTCAGCTGGAGCTCCCTGTTATGCCCAAGGCCAAATTCCCTTAGGATCTGTGCTGGCTCCTGCTGTGCTGGATTCTGTTCTAGCAGGGGACTGAACTAGACGATGTCCTGAGGTCCCTTCCAATGCCTCTAGTTCTGTGATTCCTTGATTCCTTCGAGCCCTGGGAGGAAAGTGGGGAGGGCAGGGCATGAGGCATCTTTGTGATGCCCTGGGTACCCATCTCCACCCCAAACACCTCGTGACACTTCCCATGGGAACAGCTGCCAGATGGTGGCTGATCTGAATTTCACTGGACAGCAGGAAAACAAGGAATATTCCTATTTAACTTCAGTGTGTGCTTGGCTGTGGATATTCTTCCCAAGGAACAGCAGCATGCTGTGAAAATCTGCTTGCACTGGCATGAAGTCTTGCCCACACCTTGGCAAAGAAAGGGTACTGTCTTCATTGAAGACTTATGGCCCAATTGAAATGTCATTTAGAATATGGAGAACATGCCCTAATTTTCTACCCAAAACAGCACATGAAGGATTTGGCACCAATTTTTTACAAGGGCTTGCTGTGTGATAGATTAAGGAATGAAAATAAGCCCATATCTTCCTCATGAAAGTTCTGTATAGATGTCAGAGGGGCTACAGTTTGTTTGCACTGTCACTGCTGAAGCCCATGTGACAGACAGCAGGATTATTTTTGGTAACTGTGTGGAGGATGGGGAGACAGATACACAATTTGAGCTTCGTAGAGGTTATCTCCACGCCAGTCTCTGTTATTGAAAGAGCAGCAGTCTTCTAGTTACTGAAAGACTTCTGCTATATAGTAAGAAAATTACACAACAAATGGGGCATAGAGGAATTTCAGTTACTATTCAAAGAAGGTTTCCTCATAACTAACTGGTACCTGGACAATCATGCAGCTATGGTAGGTTGTTGTTCCTGCTATAAATGCCATAACTTAAACATAATTTCTCCAAAAACAAAGGCCATTTGAGGTCCACCGAAGTATTTGGGAGCAAGGCCATGAAGGGTGGGGGAGTTAGATGAAGCCCATGTCTGGGATGAGACGGTCTGCTCAGGCTGCATAACAGAAGAGCAAGGGTTTTTGCATGATGTAGAACTCTGGATCTGATCAGCAGAGTCACTATTACTTTCTCTCAAAACCCCTCACTTCAAACATTACAATAGAATTTGGAAGCAGTGTCAGATGATTGCTGGCAAGTGTGGACAAATAGTAAATACCTAGAAAATAAAGACTAGCTAGAGCTTGGTGGCAATTTATTTGGTAAATCCTAAATTCTAAAATCAGATGCAGATACTGTTCTGGGTGGTCATATATAAGCATAAGAGACTGGCAAAAAACATTTTGAAAATTTCAGGGTTCATTTTTTGTTGTTGAAATCTACATTTTAAATTTCTAAAAAGAAATATGGACAGTGCATTAGATGATGTATAATATAATTAATTGGGAAAAAATAATTATGTTACTGAGGTTGCTTCCTAACTGCTCTACATTTTGAGTCCAAGACCCAGGTTCCATTTGGAGCAAGATCCATTCTCATGCCTTCATCCACCCTGTTTGTTGGTACCAATGCTGAGCAGAACATTTCATTATCTGTACAGCTACTGAAATGCCATAATGAGTATAGATCATTGACTGCGGTTTAGGTACCAATTCATTATTTATCACAGTGAAAAAAAACCCACAAACCTGGAGACAAAATGGTGCTACGGTAAAACTTTAGTGCAGTTAGTGGTTTTAGTTAGGATTATTGCACAAGACTTTATTATTTATAACTGTTACAAGCAGTAAATTCTATGCAGGATCACTGGGTCAGCATGGTGATCTTGCTTATCCCTTTTACTGGTATTCGAATCTATCGCTTACAAGTCTTCCCTTTGCCCTGTTTTTCAGCAGATTTCCATCATTTAAACTCATTGATAACTAAGAAAAGTCATATATTACAAAAATCCAAGTTTTTTCACAACATAGTTCTACTTCATTCCTGTGAGTGAGTAAATGTAATTTGAGAAATGACTGAAGAACATTATGTGCCACCTTAATAAAGTATGAAGTCCTATCTAATGAAAACATGGCCAATATTTTCTACAAATAAGTGTGTTTTCACCAAGACCAGTTTCTTCATCATTTATGTATTACTTTGCACTGTATCTAGGTATTTATATCAGAGAGAAGAGAGGGAGAAGTGATTTCAGATTGGAATAATCCTACTTTACACACATGCTGCATGTATTATGCCCTATGTAAAAGGTTAAAGGCAATGAAAATCAGACTGTCATGCTCAGCTCTATGAAGTAGCCTCCAGATTTCATTTTGCTATGTTTATAGAGCTAAATTCCTCTATGAGCAAAACGCTCTCTACTTCTAGTAGTAGAGTAGTGTACATGCACTTTGAAGCAAAATTTGTCTCTAAATAATTAGGCTGAAAGATATCTCATCTTGTATACTTCTATCATTTTTATAAGCACCAGAATGCAGCTTTTCACTCTGTTAAAAGGAACAGGTATTTCAACAGAAAAATTACTTTGACTGTTAAAAGCAGCAGTTCTTGAATCCGGTTCAGCAGTTCAAAAATCAGGTGCTGCAGGGGAGGAGAAGAGGGTAAGCTCAGTTATGACAGCATCCCCTTTAGCAAGTAAGCCTTGGATGAAAGAACCTCGAGAGAAGCCACTGCCCTAAAAAGCCCACTGGTAACCTGGGAAAGCCCATTTACAGTATGTACTGTTTTTTTGTCTCAGACTGTGTCCTAGAAGACATTACTAATGGCCAGTGGACTTGCACTTCTCTCTTCTCATGCAGAAATGAATAGAAACAGTATTTATTGCCTTCCCATTTTGCCTCTGCTTTTCTTTTTGAAAACACCAGGGAATGCGAGCTGCAATCATGATCCTCCATCAACTGGAAGTGATTTCCCCAAGTGAACATGCCTGGAGAACAGCACTTGTGCCTCTAATGGTCCCAACAACCCGGAAGGCTCAAACCATTAGTTATTTCAACTGAAGTTAGGAGCTGGACAAGAAAACCTCAGTGTCATGGGGAAGGTCACTGCTATACCAGAAAGCAACACCTTGGGTTGCTCCACCTCCAGTCCTTCTGCTTTCAGTAGCATTTATAACAAGGGAGACCGTCACCTGCTCAGCATGGCCGTTCCACAAGCAATAAATGCCCTTTTCTTCCCAGCTACACAATTCTCATTCATTTCTCGCTAAACCACTTGACATCACTCACGTCAAATCTTTCAGCAGCTGCTACCCCTGTGCCTAATCCTCCCCTCTCTTTGTCGAGTCCAGCAGGGCTGCCCTTTCCCAGCAGTGTCACCACTGCCAAGGCCCTGCCTCTTTCTCCTCCCTGGCTCACAACGCCTAACACAGACAAAGGACGTGAGAAAATACACATTTAGCAGCTGTGAACAAGTGAGCAACTCATTCTCCCCACAGGGAACAGGAGTGGGTCCTGTGCCATCTCAGCATTTTACTATAGTAAGTAGCAAAAATGGTTTGTTCTTCCCCAGGTATGGAGTTTTTAGAGAGAGGATTACTCTGAAAGGTATTACTTGCAGGAGAATTAATGATCACTGTACATAAAGGCACACAACACTTGCCAAGCATGATTTCAAAGTTGTCCAAACTTGTAGTAAAGATAGATCATCTCACTGTGAAATACCTTTGCTGAAAAAATATAAGGTGTTCCACAAAAAAATGCCCTGGTGGCTCCAAGGAAATGATGTTTGGGATGGGTTAGATACTGAGAGGAAGGTGTTCAGATCTCAAAGAAAATCCACTTGCTGTTGTCAACTCTTTGAGAAAAGATCTGGTTTCTAGATGTTAAGGAGTGAATTGGTAAGAGGTTTTGCATTGGTGTAAAGGAAGGAAATTTGGAAAGTTTTTTGATTGCATGATGATTGACCAAGTTAAATTCTTCATATGCATCAGTATTTCCCATGAGCCGCATTAATATATTAGGAAGGGGAAAATGACAGTTGCAGGGATGTTGCCGAGGTAATCTGTTAGTGATGGAGTAATTTTTTCCTGGCAGCCTATTGACTCAAGCAGCGATGTCAATAATCTAGACAACAAGAGAAAAAAGCCAGCAGACCTTGGCAGTGATTTGTGTACTTGTCAAATCTGTGAGGGTATATTGCCTTTGCTTCTGAAGTCATACGGAAGAAGCAGCTTTGGTAAGTCACAGAAAATCCTAGCAAGTTCCTAGAAGGGACAGTTCTTAGAGACATCCCTGTTTTGCAAGGATATACTACAAAGTAGTGTTCACAGGGTAGGAAAACTCTGAAGCTCTGATGGAGAATGCCACAAAAAGGCATCAGCGGGAGGCTCAAAACCAGTTGAGAAGTTCACAGTAACACCCCAAAAAAAAAAAAAAGAGTTGAAAAAGGGAAACTGAAAAAGTAGGCGAATGTAACCAAGGAAAAAAAATCCAATGAACCACAGTGCTGCAGCAGTTAGAGAAGGCTGAAGCTGAAAAACGTGGTACAGCCAGTACAGTTAAAAAATATTCAGAGAAAAAATATTATCACCCTGTGAAAGATGTAGCTTCAAAAGAATCAGTGAAAGCATTTCAGGCAAGAGTAGCAGAGTGATGAACCTACACAGCAATAAACAAAATCTGGGAAAAAAAAGGAAGCATTATGGAAAAGGAAAGTACCATATTATCTTTTGGCTAAGAGGACTGAAAAAAAAAATGGAGTGCCATGATTAATCAAAATGGATGCCAGGGTGGTGACGAAGACATTCAGAAGAATGGTGTCTAACTGGAATGCATCAGAAGTCAATAAAATTCCAAGGATTGGCTAAAAATCCTTACTAATCCGTGTCTTAGCTCAAAATACATCTGTAGGAAAGGCTGCAAAAGGCTGGCTGGATGCAGCACATTTATGGAAAACAGAAGAAAAAAAAAAAAAAAAGATAAAGAGATTATCCTAAAAACCTGTGACTCACTGATGATCTGAGAACTCCTTTTTAAAACAAACAGTGAAAAACAGTATTTTGATGATGCCGAGTCCCTGACAGATACCAGAACAAAACAAGGGTCTAGAGGTAGTTTTGACAGATTACACAAAAGCTTCTGAAGGCAGGTAATGAAATGGGAATGCAGAAGTATCTAGGACTGGGGAGGGAAGTGCATTAGCTACAACACAGAGGTAGATGAGGAGATAAGAGCACTGTGAAGGACATGGCAGGTGACTTGTCACCTTTCCTCTTTGTTGTAACTTCACTTCTATTATTTGCAAAGCTGAGACACACTGAGAAATGTTATTTAGTGACATAAGAGGAAAGCCTGTCTCATATCTACTTTATACAACAACTTGAAATTACATGGTCAGGAGGAGGCAAAAATTAATTTCCCATTTAAAACTGCAAGGCTTTTTGGAAGCAAGTAAACTATTTTTTTTTTAGACAGAGCAAACCTGTGTATATTTCACACCAAAAAAATCCTGTTGAAAGTATCACAGGATATCAAAACAGGTATTGGGTTGAAAGAATATGTAACAGCATTAAACACCATAAATGTTAGGAATTCTTCAAAAGATTATGATAAAAAACAAAGCTGGTTTTAAAGAAAAGAGTGCTTTCAGACACATGTACAATTCCTTAAAGATATTTCAGCATGCAAAATCCGTGAAAGGTAATAAACATATATGCCATCCACTGCAGCAAGAAACTGGACCCGAGGGAATTGTACAGCAGGGCAAAGCAGAAGTTAGCACTGAATTAAGCAATAAACATGAACTCGGATGTGAGAAAACCTTTTTGTTGATCAGAGGATGCTAGAGGAAATGGGCAGAGAATAGCCAAGGATATTACAGAAAACGAGCATATGGTGACAGGGAGCTATATCAGAGCACGAATACTGTCTAACTGGGTCTCGGGCAACGCTCCAGGACTGGATAGGAAAAACACTTCTTCTAAGTGTCAGCTTTTAGATAGGCAAGATGCATAGTCAGGGTGGATGGGGAAAAGCTACATGGCCTTTGGGTCACTTTTCTCCTGATATATAATGCACTAATTTTTCCACTGGCATGTCTACAATACATTCCTTTAGAGCTTTGTACGCATTAAGTGTTCCTAAAGAGGCATTGCTTCTGGTAGTTATTTGAACACATCTTGAGGCAAGGAGTTTTTTGGGGTTTTTTTTTCAGCAATGTCAACAGCATTGCAAACACATACTTATCTGGCACACATATCACTGTGTTCCTTCAGCTTTTGGCTCATCTGTCCTTGTGTGACCTGTCAAGGACCCAAATCTCTGTCTTTTCACCTACTGTGACTTTGTGAAACTCTGATTCCCGGAGAAGCCACTACTTACAGCATCAAAATCCAGACTATCTCTACTACTACTACATCTCATGCTACATCTCATGCATGCCCTGCTGTGCCTTCAGATCAGCATGAACACATCCCATCATTCTACCTGCCGTCTCCTACAGGGCAAAGGCTACTTACAAAGTCAGGGTGTATTCTCTTAGACTTGCAAGGCAGCAGAGAGACAGTTGAGTTTTTGGGCTTCCCTGCCCTGCTAGGCTGCAGCAACCTAATCAGCTTGGTTAGAACTAACTTGAGACTCCAGCACTGCTGGATCAGTTTCTTTCCTGCTGCTCATCCACAATTTAGGTTCTCAAACTGCTTAATCCCAAAGACCATCAAGCAGCATTAAGTGGACCTGTTTGTTAATTAACAACAATCAACACATTTGGCATTCTGGATGAGACGGTATTTTTGTATGGAATATAGACTGTAGACCCTGTAACGTGGTATCATGTCCATTAAGCACAGCATTCACAAATAACATTAAGAAGAATAGCTAAAAGATCATGTAGACACTATCTTTTGTTTCAGGCTCCTAAGTATTCTAAGCAACACTGGTATTGATACTGGCTGATGACCTGTCTTGTTAACTCCAAAATGCTCCAAAACTCTTGCACTGGACCCCTCATTACCCAAACAGCAGAGAAATTCAATAGATGTTGTCCTTATAAAACCGAGTCAGGCTTTGTGCCAGTTGACTTGCAAGTATTGTTTGAAAGATTAAAATAACACATAATTGCACCAGCTCTCTAAATCTGACCAGGGCTCAGAGGATAAATGCCTTACCTCATTATGTTTAAATGCTCTATCTCAATCTGGTTTAAAACAGAGCAGAGGCTGTGAGCTGCCAATCTGCTGTGCTGTTAAGAGAACAGAAATGCTGCTACAGACTGGGATGTGGGCTCCAGCAAAGAGCCACTCTTAGTATTTGGCTTCCCTTTACTGTCCCCTGCTCCTCAGCTCACTTGTTTCCAAGGATCATCACTTCACCCAGCATGACTACGAGTCAGCTCCAATTGAAATGGTCCCTTTTCTCAACAGACAGCATTTCTGCACCTGAAGTGCAATGTTATTTATACAATTACTGACTGCATTCCTGCTGCCTAGCTCATACTGGTTGCTCCCACCATCACCACTGAAGAGCACCAGCACCAGCCACAGTGGTGGCTTGCCTATCTGAAGTATCCTCTCAGAGACCAGTCACACATAACTCATTTGACTCTCAAATAGGTGAAAGTCCCAGTCTGCTTAAAGGAGAGTCACAGCTAGCTGGAGCCAAAGCAAAGATAGTTTTGCTCCAGAAGGAAGAGAGGCTTTGAGGAGCCACTTTAAAGTGGGACAGGAGCCCTGTGAGAAGCCCTGGACAAAAGCCCCAGCATCACTCCTCTACCTCTCTGTTGTTTCTAAATTACCCACACATTTGGGACATACAACAAAGGAGAGGAGACCTTTCGAGCAATTGTACAAGCACTATCAGTAGACACCTCATGTAAGAGTTAGTCTAAGATACTTGCATGTCAAATTTCTCATCTAACCCAGGAACACCACTCTGCATGGCTTTCTTGACTATTTCTTACCTCTTTTAACTTGTCCAGCTCATTTTGTAGTGTCTGCTTGGATACTTCCACCTCAATAATTTGCTGCCGAAGGATTTCATTTTCATCTTCTGCTTTCACACGTTTCTCCTCCACACTCTCCAGCTCATGGTGCAGTCTGACAGAAACATCTTTGGCTACCTGGTCAGAAGAGCACAAACGCATGAAGAAGATCCATGAGGAGCAACAGTTACAGTATGTCTCCTACAGTAGGAAGCATATTACAACCCTAGACAGCCAAGAGATTTTTAGTTCAGTTGTAAGACTGTTGATGACAGACTCCAAGCCTTCCAAGTACCAAAATGAATATTCATTTCTAATAAAGAAATCCAAGATGAAAATACATGTGATTACCCATCTCCAGCTCCCTCTCCACATTATGCTAAGGCAATGTCATGAACAGGGGAAGGAAACAAGCAGATATCAAACCCGCAGATCAAAGTCCTAGCATATCACATTGATAAAACAAAAGATGAGGAATTGTGCTGTAAAATTGACAGGTCATCAATCAAAGCCACATCCATGCAGCAGTCTCATCCACCCAAATTTGCTGCTCTAGCAGCAATCACAACTAGGCAAGAGTGATATGAAAGCACAGAAATACATGCTAGCTTAGGCTTTCTGAGTCCAACCTAAAAAGAATAAATATTTACTCCAAAAACATTTGGAAGGGTGATTCATCATGCAAAATGATGAGTTACTGAATTACAAGTCAGCAGGAACTATGCAAACTAAAAAACCTCAAGATCTCTTTCACTCAAATCTATGTACAAGATTTTTACCAAATTATGTAGCAGTTCTATTATGATTAGGTTATCATTTGTTTTCTATCATAAAAGAGAAAATTAGGTCTGACATTTTGAAAAGTTTGATGACTTGATATGTCACCCTCATTTCCACTGCTGGAAACCAAGCACTCCAGTTTCAGAAGCATTTTGCATTTTTAAGTTCAAAATACTTAATAATTCTAGTGGCAAGCATTCCCTCTCTACAGAAGATATTTTCAAAACAGCTACAAGATAGTAATATTAAGAAAGATGAGTAAAGCTAGATAAGCATCATGCCTATACAGAGCTTAGCCTTAGTGGAAACATTTCTGAAAAATATAAAAACTGTTTTAGTATTAATATAATTTTACAGGATTTTTTTTATGGAAATAGCATTTTGATTCTCTGCCTTGTTAATATATAACCGTCTATTTCTGCTATGATTAACTCATTGGCCACTAAGAAATGCAACTTTGACTAGTTGTGGGTTTTTCTCAGTTATTTGGCATAAGCAAGAAGAGAAAAGAAAGGAAATGGCATGAATTGGGAAAAACATACCGGGTTCTGTTTATACAGTTTTGCAAAGTTAAGGTTTTCAGTAAAACCAGTAAAACAAAACCCTTTAAATCTTCCAAATGGACAAATGTAACTTGACTGCATTGCTTTCATTTTCAGTCTAAGCACATGTTTTTCTACTCACTAACACATCTTTTTATGATGATAAGCTGCATATTTGTTCTTCACTGCAGAAGAAGGAAATTGGCCCTGACGTTTGGAGAACTACTGCCTGTTTCCATGTGTCACCCTCCCTTCCACTGCAGGGAGCCAAATCCCAGTCTGCTCTCTTTTGCTGTGAATATGAATCTCTCACCCACCTTTAAATCTTGTTCCAGACTCCTGATGAGCTCTCCATCCACATGGCCTGTTTGTGCAACTTTCAAGCTTTTCTGTTCCGCTTTCCTGAGACGATATTGCAGAATGCGGCAATTCTTGTTTGCCCGGTCCAGCTCTCGTCGGAGCTCCTGCAGCTGGTAAACATCTTCCTCTAAATAGCTGTCATGCATTTCTTCCATTTCAGCCCGAAGTTCATCCAGCTCATCCTGTGAGAAGTCAAAACAGTGCTCCATCATACCTCTAAATCTCACCCGTGGGAGCAAAATAGGAAACACGCTCACTAGGATACCGTATTAATGAAATGATACACATGGCAACATGCAGCTCCAGAAGTCATAGGAACACAAGTTTTATCCCAACATTGACTAATTATGCTGAATTAAATTAATGAATACTTTTTCTATTTCTTACAATTGCTTTAATAATGAAAAACAGTCCAGATGCTTATCTGTCTCTTCAAACGCCTTCATTTTTACCATCTCTAATTAAAATAAAAAGGGCATAATACTTTGATACTATCTGAACTGTTTTCTTGCTTTATTTAGACTACAGTAAACCTACTTAACCAAGGACCTCAGCGTCTCTGTCTGATGTGCCTTTTTAACAACCAGCACCTCCTAAAAATGAAATAGTCCCTTGAAAACTTTATGAATCTTAATGAATCTTTATGCCAAACATCAAACCGCTCCACATGAAAATGCTGTCCCATCTGAGCCTAGCACCATGCACATGCTTAATGACAGATGGGTTGGGTGCAGGGGAAAGTGCATTTCTGTTGTGGGTACACATATTTCAACAAGAGGACCACAGGGAGAAAATAAAATCTGTGCCCGTGGGAATAACCTGAGGATTCTTTTCTGGGCATCACGAACTGTCCCAATTCTACATTATGCCATGAGCGGCACATGCTCTCTAAAGTCAGATTTAAAGCTTTATGGCTGAACAGGATAAGCTCTATCATTCCCATTGGTTTAATCTGTGCGTGACTGAAGCTCCAGTGCTAAAACTCTTATAAAGGTCTTCCAAGCACAGGGGTGCAAGCCATTAAACTACTGTGTCAGAGGAAAAGTAGGACTCTAATAACTTTGAACAAAGTTGCGGAAAAAAAAAAAAATCAAGAAAAAGAGCCACGAGGAGAATATTTTAAACAAACTATTAATTTTTAAATTGTTTTCTTTAAAATGGCATTTGATATAAAGACCAATTTTTCTGAGGAAAACATAGCTTAAATAAGATTCAAAGAGAACTTGCACAGGAACTAGCTGCTCTGTCACCTCACTTCAGATCTGTAAATGACACTTGAAATACCAAGAATGGCTGGCGAATATTTCACACTTGTATAGGGTGGAAAAGTCATTACTATGGAGTTAGCTTCCTTGACAAATTATCCCCCTTGGCTGGACCATCCCTGTCTAGTCCCTCCATGAACATGTCTGCCTGCATCCCTCTGGTAGTCCTCTTTCCCCTTCCCTCATTCCTCCTTCCCATGGCCTAACTGAATGGTCATGTTTTACCTGGTATTCATCTTGCTTCACTGAAGCTTTAGCAACAAATGAGGGACAGATCTTTTCTATGAGCACAATCTTGACCAAAGGAAGATGTGTTGAACTTCTTTAACCTTGTTTGCATAGTTATGTTAGAATTACAGTGTTAGTCCTACAAAAATCCCATCCATGTATAAAAACTCCAGTATTTATATAGCTGTGTTTAAATTTCAGTTAGTTGAGCTAGCGTAAGTCAAATTTTGGGTAAGCAAAAATTACCACTCTGGGCTCAGCAGTGAGGCTTTGCTTCACCAGTACAGCCCTCCCAGAGCTTTCTTTACACAGTTCTCACTAGATGCTCAGAAAGGACAGACAGGTTTTCTCAAAAGCCCATGATATCACTACACATTCCCAATAAATTCAGATTTTTGCTGTAGGGGCATCCTGTCCCACAATCTCCCTTGGACAACTACAGGAGCAGGATATATGTATAGATGGAGAAGCTCAAGGGTTACTCCTGAGTGAGCTGGATCATGTTGATGCCATGCACTGTCTGAAAAGGAATAGCATAAGCACAGTACCAGAAGTTGCCCTCGCAGCAATGACACTCTCAGAAGTTGCAAATACATTAATTAAGCACAAACAGCAGACTATGAGGAAGCAAACCAGCTCTGCAGACTAAACCCAGCAGGTTTCTTTCAAAATAATTTACTGTCTGGGCCCTACCTATTCCTCCACAGGGTATAGCCAAATATTCTGGCCAGTTTATAGCCAACACACCAGTGAAGTTTTGATAAATGATTGATATTTAAAAAAAAACAACATAGCAACCTATGCTTGAGTTAACTGGAGAGGAGACCTGTTTTTAAGGTACATGCTTTTTCACTATGTTTCACATTTATAGATACTTTCAAGAAGTAAATTAAAAGTTTGCCCAATAAAGACAGAGATGCAGAAGAAAAAGTCAAGGTTTTAGAAACTGTTTAGAGAGTAGCAGTGGTTTTGAACCTAAGAAAAGGAGTACACTTTTGTGCTACCAGTTTATAAACTAGTTATTTTGGCTAAGGTACTCACACCAAAAGTACAGCATTCACCTTCAGGCCTCTGGGATGAACTGGACTAGAGGTATTGGTTAGGGCTGCCTGCAGACTCAGGAGTTGAATTTCCCCCAACTAGATTTATGTTCAATTAACTTTTTAATATAATCTTCAGAATGTTAATGTTATATTAATAATGTGGTTGCAAACTGAGAATTTTGAAACACAAATCCACAATCAAGGAAAACATCTGTCACCACCAAATTAATGGGATCCGGTTTATAATCTGGTGTTTATATTTAAGAACTACGCAATGGCTTTCCCGTATTAAGTGGCCTGCAAAGAGAAATTATAATGTTATTGCTCATCTCTGAAACTTCCTTCTTATCTATATCAGGTTTAGGAATTAGTAAATCTGGTTGGTTTCTAAAAACAAATAATCCACAATATTTGACTTGAACGCATTTATTACAACCAAATTTGGAGGTGAAACTCACATCATTTTAAACAACTCAGTCCCTGAAGCAGTCATTCCATTGTAACTGCCTATTCCCAAATCCTCTCAGCGGACCTGCCTTTTACCTCCTGGAAAACTGAAGTTTTCTCAATTTCTCTTAACAACACAACTCTGACTTTGCAAGTCTGTGATTTTGTTATGTTTGCCTCTGGTTTTGGTTATACATACACAGTTCACTTCTCTCTAGTGTAATTTTGCAGATAAATTAAAACTGAGGATACAATCAAGAAAGTTGTACTTTGAAACCTCACACAGTTCTCTCAGACTATAATTTTTTTTTACTGAGTTGAGCTTCTTTTCCACAGTTCATTTTTTTCTGTTCCTAAAGCTTTCACATTGAAACAAGACACTGTCCTTAACACTTGTCCTTATGAATACAGCATGCTTTGGACAAGCTTTAAAACGCAGCAACATACATGCAAACACAATGAGGGTACAAACAATTTTGACCATATAAGGAGCAGAAACCTTGCCGTATGGGCTGCACGCAGCACCAGCCTGCTTTCTGCTGTGTTACTGCAGTGCCTGGGGCTTGCACCTACATAGTCTGTCCAGCTCAGGGAGGAAAAACCCAAGTAGGACAGCTGAAATCCTTTTGCATTGCAAGATGAAGTCTTAGTTTTATACATTAAAATACATATACACAGCAGTGTGTCACCTCTGAAACGTCAAAATACAGTAGAACGGTCTGTGGTTCAGATGTTGTATGACAGGACACAATTATGGATGCCGGGATAATCTTTTATTAGTTACTGTAAAGACATAATCTTGCTCTCAATACAGACCACAAAACCACTGGCAAGGGAGTAGGTGCTTCCAGTTCGTAACAGCTTATCCTCTTTGGTAGGTACTTGTGATTCTGCTGCAGACACTTAAACCTTGTGTTAGCATCTCCTAAGTCAGAGCTGCTACAATTACACCTACAAAACCAGCACAGCTTAAAATCCTCTTCAAAAGTGATGCATGCACACAAAACAGAGGAAGCTAAGTTAGAGATCCAGGTAAGTAGAAATAAGTGAAACTAGATGGTCCTACTTACTAAACCAGCATACATACTGCTTTGAAGGAAAACATGTCAATCATTAGTGAATCATCGAATCACAGAACCAATAATAGGGTTGAAAAAGACCTTCAAGATTGTCAAGTCCAACCATCAGCCCTACACCCCAATGAAATCAAAGGTAAATGCAGCAAAGCCAGAACCTTAAAAATCTCAAACTTGGCAGCTGGCAAAAAAGAAGCCTGAGCTGCAAGGCGGTAAGAAACACTAGATAAACCCAACCCCTGACTTCATTAAAATGCATTGTTCTTATTACTATTATTATTGTGAGTGAGAATTGAAGCTCTTTCTCTCAGGAGGTGTTGAGCGACATACCAAGAACTTGAACATTGTAAAACTGAAGAAAGAGATCAGAATAGGCACTTAAAAGTAATTAAAACAAACAAGTAAGAAAGCAACCATCCCTCTTTGTGCATCTAAAAAATTGAGAGCCTGCACCCTTGCTTAAACAGGGAGGACCTGCTTCAGTATCCCAAAGTGGCAATTGAAATTGGGAGGTTAAGTGCTGGCATAAGAAGCTTCACTTTGCTGTACGTTCCTGTAGGGGATGAGAGCCACCTCTTGATCCCTTTTAATTTAATGGTAATTATGTTACTACATTCAGTAAGAACAGCATCAGGCAGCGAGTCCTGGAAGAAAGAATATTGTTTAGGAAAAAGTTAAACTGCTTTTCTTTCCAGATGTCACCCTGGTCATGAGAAAGAACAAATGGAAGTATGGGAATGAAAAGAACTTCCTAACTGGCAGCTCATTCCAAATTTGCCGTAGAAAACCAAGTTGCTCCTGCTGCTGAGTCTAAGTGCTTCTGGTGTCAGGTACTTGACCCAAATAATTACCTAAAGGCCAGCTATCTGGGGTCTAACAGGAATCACCTATCTGAGATTCACAGGCTGGCTGTATGCACATAGGACCACACTTCAAGAGCTGCTCCATTTGCAGGATTCCCCTAGACTACAGTGCAACAGAAATAGGATTCACTGGTTCCTCGTCAGTCTACCAAGCCGTGGTGAACTGGTTAAAAGGGGAAAGCCTGTGTGCAGGCTGCATGGCTGTGTAGCCCAAATACATACTGATGGTGTCATTTCACATCTGTATTGTGCAAATTGAAGACTTGCCTGTCAGAAGAGACGTCATTATCTCATTAATATCTTTAGTGATGTCATGCTTGTTTATTATTTATTTAATTTATAATGAAGTACAATTAAGGGTAATTTATAGGAATATGCCTTGGTTAGGATTCTTTAAAAAAACAAGAGAGAGAGAGAGAGAGAGAGAGAGAAAAAGAGTCAGCTATTACACAAGTAACCCATACTCATATGAGTCATTCCCACTGAAATGACCAGGAATACTTGTACAACTGATGGACTATGTCTACCCAGCCAGTCTGGTTGAGATCTGTAATGAGGTTTGAAAGTAAATTTTCCATTCATCTCCACTGACTGTGCACTCATCCAGCCCACAGAGCACGCAATAATCAGATTCCCTCTGAAATAAAACAGAGACCTACGCTCCAAGGGTGCACCAAATGTGCTCCATTATGTGGATGTTTCATTCAAGAGGCCAGACCAAATACAGTCCAAAGTAAGATCCCTAAACTGCATATGAAGAGGTAGGGGCACCAGCACCATCTGCATCTAGGTCAGCCTGCTGATCTACCCTCACTGAGCTGAATTACTGGCTAATATAGAAAAAGCTCTTAACTCAGTGCATGAACAGAGACTACAAACTGGAAACCAATCACAAGTCAAATAAAGAAAAAAAAAAAAATTTAAAAGGAATTTTGGAAATTACTATTAAGGAGAAATTACATGCAGAAAATAGCACAGAAGATGTATGGATACTGAATTCATGACTGCACATGTACAGTTAGGTATATTAGCAAACTGAAACTCTTTAGGCTCCAGTGAATTAGAATGCATCAGTGTCCAGAAGTTATACACTAATTTGGAAACATCTCCAAATTAGAAAGACAAAACCATAAAAAAACACCTAACTGTACAGTATTTAAGAAAATGCAAATAAAGGATTAAATTCAATTGTCCCTGTCAAAAATGTAAGTATTTATTCATTTAGGCAAAAGTAATATTTATAAATTATGCCAGTACTATTTTCTAAAGAGAAGGCTATTTAATATACATTAAATCAAATGAGGAGGCTGAGGAAAGGAGGAGGGGAGGAAATTACAGTGTATAGCTGCTATCGTGCTGATGAACCCAGAACTTCTAGAAAGTCCTTGATAAATCTGAGATTCATTAACTGTGATTTTATGTAATCTCTGTTTTCATATTTTAAATATCTCAAACTGCCTATCTGCAGGAGATGCTGCCGCTGCTAAGGAATAAATACATCCCCTATATCACTTTACAGCAGAACTGCAGTAGGGATAAATGTGCTTTAAAAGGCTTCAGTTGGGAAGAAAGCAACACTCATTATTTTTGCCTCTTGCAAAATATGTTAATGAACCTAGAGTCCCTGGGTCCCTGATGTTGTTGTTTAGCTCACAAACAAAACTACTTTACAAGTGATGCACTGATCCAATGTTGTTTGAAGCTTCTACACAAAACAAGATTAGAACTGGAAGAAATCGTAGGACTGTGAGCACCTGTTGACTTCAGGACTAGTTTAAGTCTACAGGATGTGAGAGCAAGAGCAGCATCTGGCAGGTTTTCTGCTTCATTCAAGCATTAGCCCCCGTGTTGTTTCAACACATTTCCTCAACTGGGGTGGTTGAAGCTGCTTGAACAGTCACCTGGCTGATGCAACACTGGTATCATCTACTGAGGGCCACCAAGGGGAATGTATTGCCCAGTGCATCATGAAGCTCATCCCCTCCAGGCAGTGCAGGAGTTGACAGGGACACAGCTGGGGCTAACAAGGCACATGGCCTAGCTATTCTTCTCCAAAGACATCTCTCTCTGACAGCTGACCGTCCCTCCTGTCAAGACCCTGCATGTGGGTTTCATGCCCTGGGCAGGGTTATCACCTCTACAGGATCGCCAGTCACTAGGTGGGAAAAGCAGCATGTCAAGTAGAGATGGGGGATGAGCTCTGTTTTGCTAACCCTGGTGACCCTCACAAAACGGAAAAAAATTGGTCCCATCACTTTGCATCATTTTTGCTCTGCAAAGACCTTTGAAATACACAACTGCTAGCAGGTTAATAAAAGAAAAGGTAGTATTACTCCTCATGAGTTCATCTCTAGCCTAGACTCAAAGACCTGCAGTTTCAAGGGAGCTGAGAAATACAATGTAACCTCATATGATACACACTGTGATTTTAAACAAAAACGAACAGCCTTTAGATGTATCAGAGCAGAACAAGGGGCTCGGAGTGGCCTTTTACTCAATTTATATCCAGCATATGTCTCAGATGAAAACTAATATAGAAAGAATAAATACAAAATAAGATAAACAAGATGATTATCTAATAAATCCAAGATCTTTTAGAATATTTTTTAGTGCTAGTCCACACTGTAGCAGCATTTCTGATGTGTTGAACTTAACACCAACACGTGCACAAAGAGAAGTCCCAGTACAGCAAATCAGAGCAAGCATCAGTTTCCTTTTCTGGACTGTACGAAGTGTTATGCCTCATGTAGGAGGCAATGAAGGATGTAAAGGGAAAAGGGGCATGTGTCACAACTAAAATACCATTGCTGTTTCTGCTAGTAGGCTTATTCAATTAAAACAGTCTGAATTAAACTTTGGCCAAGATGAAGCACGAACCTTTTTATTTGCTAAAGTTTGGGCCCTCTGCCTTAGGATCCCTCATCATTTAGAGGGCTCTACAAAACAAAGAGCTTCTTTCAAAGTTTCCCACGGACTTGCATAGCATCGGATGCTTCTCCACATGCCGAACACTTTAAAGTAATCCTGAAAAATAACCACTTGTGTGGGCACTATTTAGCTATTACTAACAGGACTGGCTAGCAATAACTAAAACTTTACGTTCCACTAGCACTTACTGATGACATCCTGGCTCCACAGAGTCAGGCACCACGACATAATTTCTCTCTTACACATCAACAAATGAGTGCTACCTTTTAAATGCTGTTATAGTATTACAGTCTTTCCCATAGGCAGCTGAAATAAAGTTACACAAGAAATATATGAAGCCGAAATAAATGAAATTTCAGAGGCAGTAGAAGAGAGACTTCCTAATGAAAACACTTCTCCTCAGCCACTTCACCTACAGGCTTCACTTTAGAGTTGGCCACTGCTGGAGTCAAAGTCTCATTTAGGGCAAAATCACAGTCCCTGGAAATATATAAGATGGCAACTTGGCATCAGGTTGAATTCTGTCTCACCGTATATGAAGTCTGAGGCTTTTGCAGCACAAACAGCTTGCTCTGCAAATGCTTCCCTGAAGCATTCTGGGAGATTTTCTAGCACTTATTTAGTAGAAATAAAAACTAAATATTGTGGTGTCTTTGTTTGTTTGTTTGTTTTTTTCTGGTAGCCTTTTAATCTCAAGTAATCTTTAGCATTAAGTCCATGTATCATGTACACGTGTGTGTGTGTGTATATATACACACATACATTATGTTCTATAACCTGTGTTCCAGACACATGAAAGACCTTCCTGTGAAAAAGAAATTTCCCCGAAACAGGCTTTAAAATTATGCACATTTACTGTTGCACTCCAGCTGCAAGGAGGGATAAGGAGGAGTGAAAACTACAAAATCTGGCATATGGCCACACTCAGGAAATCAACAGTTTCTTCTGGGATTTATCTAATCATTTGTCTATTTACAGCTGACAGCTTCCCCATTATCCCTTAGCTCCCCTCAGATAAAGGAGAAACAGCTCACTCCAATCCCAAGTAGGAACAAACCCACAAATAAACAATTCAGACAATGCTGTGGTTTTAATTTGCAGAAGGTTTTTGTAGGTTTCCCTAGGAAAGGAAAGCAAAGTTTGGGAATTCTCCTGATAAGTTCCGTGCCACTGGATTGTTTCCAAACATTTTGAGAGAGGAGCAGAACTGCATCCCAGTGGCCAAGTTGAACAGACAGACCATGTATTCATGCTCCTCAAAAGAGGCAATGGTGTGAGCTCATGGCTTTCCAGTCACCAGGACATGCCCACTGGAAATCAACTGAGACACAGAGGGCCAAGAAACTCATCTGGGTTATTCTGCAGGTCTCAGAAATACTTGTAGCCTGAAAAAAGTCAGGCTCCAAATCAAACGTGTTGGGACACAATTGCTGTAGATGATGAAGACATCAAGGTGATGCACAGGATGACAAGTTTGAAATCATGCAGAATAAAGTTTTTTACCAAGGACCTGACCATGTCAATCAGGTCCCATGATCAGAAAGTCCCTCACGTGGGACATCATAACAGTAGTTGGTCCTAGACAATTCAGACAATTTTTTTTTTTCCAGTTTTCCATAGTTAAAAATTTCTTTCAATATGAAACAAGAGACTTAACACATTCTTCATAAAGGGCTGAAGTTTAAGTACTGTAATTGTGCAAATCCTGTAATGCAAAGAGATGCTACTTGGCTTTTGGTTTCCATGACTTCTAATGGCAGGGTGAGTTTACTTAGTCCTAAAGCAATTCCTACTGTCAACTCTGATTTCATTACCTCTCCTCTTGTTTTGGGCTGTCGAGTAAGACAGATGCTTCTGATAAAGGTTCTCTATGTTGCTCATCATTTCATAGACTATTACATTTCCCTAACACGCTCCAGAGTTTTCCATCCAGTGAGTGCTATAAAAGCTTTTGCTATGAGCCAATAATTTTTATTGGTCTAGCTCTGTATTATCCTTTTCTAGATAACCAGCAGTGCCCACAGTATTTCAGGTATGCCCACTGATCTGTGTACCAGCTACAGATCTATAAAACATGGTAATATTTTCTTTGTTATTCTCTATTCAGTTCCCACTGAAATCTAACATAATTTTTGCCTGCAGTTTCACCCTGAGCAGAGGTTGCCATTGCTTCTTCTCTCTTGAGGTTTCTGAAGCAGCAGAACACATTTAAAACCCAGGAAAGTGCATACTCAGTCCTTCTGCTCTCCAAGTGCTTAATATTTTCAGTATTGAGATTTATTTCCTATCCTCTGCCTTCATTTTTTACTCATTCCTCAGGGGTTAAGTCTACTATTAAGTTCTCTCTGGTTTTTGCTGGGTTTGACTTAAGTTAAAAAAAACTTAATGTCATCTGAAAATTTTGCTGTATCATTGCTCGTTCCTTTTTCCAGTTCATTAAGCAGCACCAGACCCAGAAAAGAACCTTGCAGCACCCCTGCTGTCTTGTCCCTTAGCCAAAACCCCTTAACAAGCCCAGTTTATATCTTTACCACCCTTCTCTCCCAAGGTTATAGAGAACTCCAGTCCTTATTCAAGCAAAACTCTCATGGATTTCCATGGTCATTTTGCTTGACAACAGGGTGTTTCCAAAATCAGGGAACAAAGATTAGTCTCACCAGCAGCAGCGTCAAATGGTACAGTAGCTGTGGCTACGTGATTATCTAAGTTTATCTTATTTGTAGATCTTTATAGATGCAGCCTCTTTGCTGTGCCAAAAGATTAGATTGTAAGTGCAAGTCCAACCAAAGGTTCCCGCAGGTCAACCCCGCTCAGGGCACGCCTGAATTTAGCTTTTCTCTTTCTCCGAGGGTGAATGCACGCAGAGGTACTTTTCTACCTGTTCAAGGATGCAATGACACTTCTTATTGCTGCTCCTGTTATTCTATTGGTACTTGACAACTAGTGGCTTCACTTTCCAGTGATAAAGTAACCCAATAAACAGATAACACAATGCTGTCACCCTTTCCACATCAACTGAGGGAACCGGTTTCTTTGGCTTTTCTTAAAGAGTGATACTGAGGAAAACAGTTCCTGGAAAGCAAGGTCTTGCTAACCGGTGGAGTGTTTGCGATGCTTCAGGAAGAGCTGGCGTTTGGTGAGCTACCACCACGCCAGCCCAAAAACGTTGCCAGAGCACACGACTTCTGTTCACCCAGCCTCCCCAAAACGGGCTTCTGTAGGGAGCCGCGATCCGTTATCCGGGGTCCTTATCTGCCCTTAAGCCATGCCACGGCACCGCTTTGCGGGGGAGCGCTGAGGCACCCGGCTGTCTCCCCCTGCCCCGCTTTCTCTCCCGCGGGTGAAATTCGGCATTTGGTCGGGCGGGCGTGGGGGGCCCCACGGGGAGGTGACTTCAGACTGCGAGAATCCACTCGCCACCCTCAGCGCGGACCCCGCAGCCTCGGGCAGGAGTGGGGCTGCGCCGCGACGGCTGCCTCCCCCGCCCCTTCCCGGGCTCGGAGGGCGATGCTCACCTTGAGGTACTCGTTCTCCGAGCGCAGCTCCTCCACCTCCCGTTGCAGGTCCTCCGGGGCAGCCGGCGGCGGCTCCCCGCGGCTAGGGGCTCGCCCCCCGCCCGGAGGAGCGGGCAGCGGATCCCCGCGGGGGCCGGGGGGCGGCGCGGCTCCGCGCCCTGGGCCGGTGCCGGCGCGGGTCAGCTGGGCGGCGGGCGGCTCCCGCTCCCGGTCGCTGGAGCCGGTGCCGGACTCGGCGTCGCTGCTGGCAGCTGGGGCCAGGCGGTGCTCGTCGGAGAGCGGCTCGGAGGGGCAGTCGGAGAGGTCGGAGCTGCTGTCCGTGTGGCCGACGCGGGCCAGAGCCGCCGCCGCATGGCCGCTGGCCGCCGCGGTGCCCCTCTTCCCCTTCCTGCCCTTGCCGGCCGGCGGGGCCGCCTCGCTGCCGGGCTGCCGCCCCCCGCTCCGGCTGCCGGGGCCCGGCTCAGGACCACGGGCAACCCGCTTGGCGCAGGGAACGGCCTTGGCACCCGCCCTACCGGCGGCGATGCCAGTGGTAGCAGCGGCCTTGCCCCCCGGAGCGGCGGGGCGGCGGGAGAGGCGGCTCGGTGCGGCCAGGAGCCCCGCGGCCGGCGGGTGGGCGCCCGGGTGCGGCGACGGGGGCGCCCGGCCGGAGAGGCCGGGGGACTTGGGGGGGGCGGGCGGAGGCTTGGCGGCGGCGGCGGCGCGGGCGTGGAGGTCCTTGAGGAAGGGTCTGGCGGGCGACGGAGCGCGGTGCAGCCGCTTTTTCTCGGCGTGCGGATGGTGGTGGCCGGACGAAGGTGGCGGTGGCCGCAGCGGGTCGCCGGGCCCCGGGCCGGGGCCGTTCATCGCCTCCATGTCGCGGGCCGGGGGCGGCGGGGCGGCAGCGGCGGCCGCGGGGGCGCCCGGCGGCGGCAGGAGCGGCGGTGCCCGCGAGGCGCAGCAGCAGGACGGGCAGCCTCCTCCAGCCTCCCCGCTCGCTCTCTCATCACTTCTGCTTCTCCCAGCCACAGCCCTCACACTTTTCTTTCCCGATCCCCCTCTTCCTGCCCCCCCACCCCCACCTCCTCCTTCTTCTCCTCCCCCTCCTCCTCGCCGCTCTCTCCCGAGCACTGATTTGTTTCAATAAAACGAGCCCAAATCCCCCAGTGGCAGCCGTCTCCTCCTCCTCCTCCCTCTCCTTCCCCTCCCGTTCCCCTCTCTGCCTGGCTCAGCTTGATGCAGCTCAAGTTGTGATGCAGCCTGAAAAAAACACCACACCAAAACACCTCCTTTTCCCCTCAATCCGAAGCAAAGGCGTGTTTCCCGGCTGCCTTCGCCTCCGCTCGCAAGCCCCCGCTCAGCCCACCGGCACCGCTAAGCCCATGGCTTCCCGCTGCCCCCGGCCGCGGCCGCCGCCTCCGCCTGGCTCCTGAAATAGCCCCGCTGCTGCCGGGGCCGCTCCGGCGCGGCGCTGCCCGCCTGTGCGCAGGATCCGCCCCTTCTGTCAGCCAGCCAGGCTCCTCTCCCTGCAAACTACTTTCCTCAAGCTGCCTGCACGCGTTATTATAGGGGCGCCTCTGCCAGCGGCTTCCTATCTGAAAGCCTCACTTGAGGAGAAATTTTAATTTCCCATCCGTGAGCTGTAGTAGAGCGTTGCCCGTGTGAATTTATTGTTTTGTGTTCTGTTTGGTTTGGTTTTTTTTTTTTTCCGAGCTTAGACTTCATGAAAATCCTCTCTCCGGAGATGGGCAGCAACAAAACAACAGCCACCGCATTATCTCTTTGCTCAAGGCAGACACAGGTTCACCCAGAGGCAGGGCGAAGTATCCGAGGGAACCAGCAAGTTCTTGGCTGTGGCTAAACTACAAAAGGCACGGACCCATTCTTTTGGAGCACGGGGATATGAAATTACAGCCCTTACATTTATTTGCAAAGCAGCCGGAGAGTAAATGAAAGGGCGGAGAGGCTCAAGCGTGGGAAAGAGGCACAGCCTAATGGGTAGAGCAGAGAGCAGCAGCAGCAGCACCCGGGATGTTTCTGACTCTTCCGCTCGGGCACAGCGGGACCTTGGACAAGCCGCGGTGGCTCTCCTATCTGTCAAACGAAGGTGGTAAATGAGCGCCTAGTTCATTAAATCCTTGGGAAGCTCAGGTCATCCATGTCTGAACGGCAGCGACTGCAGCCCCCCCGGGGAAGGGCAATCCTGGGCTTTTCTTTTTTTTTAATTTTTTTGGGGGGCGGGGGTGGGGCAGCGCCCTGGGGCATTCCGGGTCCTCTGCTCTGCTCATCTGAGCGCAAGATATTACCCCGAAAGGCAAAAACCCCCGGGACTGCTGGAGCCTGAGGGCACTGGGTACCATCGCAGCAGCTGTCAGGGTGGCCAAGGTGAGACCGGCCTCTGGCTCTGGCAGTTCCGGTCCGGGTCCGGTGCCAGACCACGTGGGGCACCTGAAATGGCCCCGGCTGGCCTGCCTGGGGAGGGGCTGGGACAGCGCTGGCTTGCCGGGACTCCTTGTCCCGGTAAATGAGGGGAAAACTGATTTATCCTGCTGAACAGCAACACCGATGCTGCTGCAGGAGTACGCAACAGGTAGTCCTTGCTTTGCAAAGGCTGCAGAGGTGGAAAAAGTATATTAAAGTCCGAGCTGTATTTACAGGTTTCCGGGAACTGGGAGCATCACCTCGGCAACGCCCCGGGCAGCCGGCGTGGGCAGCGCCCGCCGGGGAAGCGCGGTGATGGGCGCGCGGCCGCCGGGGCCGGGCGCGGGGGCGGCTCCAGCACTCTGGGGAAGCGGGGTTCGGGAAGAGAGGGTGGTGGCCGTGTACCTCCCCGTTTCCGTCCCCGCCCCGGCCGGTGGGACAGACTTCCCCGGCCGCTCCCTCCCCAGCCCTTCCGCGAGCGGGCAGGAGATGAACGACCTGCTACGCGGCACCCACCGGGCGGTTTGTTGCTGTCGTTGGGTGGGTTTTTTTAAATGTTATGGCAAATTCAGCTTCTTTTACAGCTCACAGTTCGTGTCCTTTCCTGCTCCGCCCTCCCCCACCCCCCACCCCCCGCGTTGGCATTGCTGCCGGGCGACTAGATTTCCGCATCCAGATGCGGGATTTTGCATTCAGGCAAAGTATCTTTTGTGGCAAAGATTGCACTTGCTGCTGCCGGTCTGTACAGCGAGTAGGGCTACTGGGAAGACTTCGTTGGACCAAGTCCTTTAGAAATTGTACAAAATACTCTGAATAAAGGAAAATACAGCAAACCCGCTCGCAACTGTAAGCCTCTTCATCCTCCGTGTACAACATTAGTAACTTACTTGATGGGTGAGGTAACCAGTCTACAGAAGCAATATGACGTGGCTCAGGTAGACTTTGATCTAGAAGAACGATTTATGAAATATAAATTATGGGTATATTTTAATGACATAGCAGTTCATAGAATCATAGAATGGTTTGGGTTGGAAGGAACCTTAAGGACCATCTAGTTCCAGCCCCCCTGAATGGCCAGTGACACCTCCCACTAGAACAGGTTGCCCAGAGCCCCATCTAACCTGCCCTTGAACACTTCCACGGAGGGGGTATCCACAGCTTCCCTGGGCAACTTGTTCCAGTGTCTCACCACCCTCATGGGAAAGAATTTCTTCCTAATATCTAATGTAAGTCTACACTAATGCAATTTAAAACTGTTACCCCCTCATCTTATCGTTACATGCCCTTGTAAAAATTCCCTCTCCAGCTTTCCTGTAGGCCCCCTTCAGGAGTACTGGAAAGCTGCTACTAGGTCTATTTGTCAGGCAATCACACATTATCAGTGTTTCCTAACAAGCTGTTGAGCTCTTAGTTTGGGTTTCTTTTGGCAATATGCTGCTGGTCGGTTTAAGCAATCCTCCTTTTCAAGAATGCTAGAGAGTGAAAGAGATGGCAACTGCTGTATTTCATCCTGAGAAATAGTAATCATTATGGAAATATTAAATATTATCGATGTTGCCCTAGTTGAAAGATATCAGAAAAGTGGTTTTGTTTTGGTTTGGTTTTTTTGCTCTACTATATTAGCCCCCCTCCCCCCCACACTTGTTTTTGGTTATAACTTTGAAGAACAGATGGGAATTCCAGCTTCAACTGCTAAATTTGCAATGTGTTTTATGCTTGTGATGAAAGGAGAATTGCTCTATGATAATTTATGGGTACCCTGTTTTGACTTTACTCCATGAAAAGAATGGTTCAATTCAAATGGAAAATGAAAGGAAAAAGTATGGGTCAAGATAAGCCACTTTTCTACAAACAATAGCTGAAAGACAGTGCCAGGCTTCTTTGCACTGGAGAAGAAAAGAATTAGGGAGGTGAAAAAAAGGAGCACATTGATGAAAGGCTGGGAATTGTCTGGGAGAATTAATCTGAGACACTTGAGTGCATGACAGAGCCCACTTTCCTGTGGTTACCTTGTAAATTTTACATTGCAAATAAATTAATAGAGATTTTTTTTTTCCATTTTACATTCATTTTCCACTAAATACTTTGTTTCAGCCACTAAATGCTTTGTTTTTAAGATGTTACATTGATAGGTATCACTGACTACATGATCCTAAAGGGAAAAAGGACTGAAACATCCCGACTTCTGAGGAGGTGCCCTTGAGGAGCCTTAAAATAATTAAAGGCCCATGACGTGGAAGGGTCATCTCAGACCAGAAAGGGGACTGAAGAGCAGATACTTCTGTAAACATGTATCCTTGTATTCTGTGCACCTTCCTCTCATTGAAACAGACATTAAGGTGTGTTATCCCTTGCGTTCAAAGGCAGCACTGGTTCAACGAAGCAACTTAATGAAGTGATTTATTTACCTTGATGCTTAAGCAAAATAGCTGTGGAACTGAAAACATGCAGCAGCAAAACACGTTAGACTGAGGCGAATGCTCCGTCACACTAAGATCCCTTTTCGTTGTGCTGGCAGTCTAAAGTGTTTAACAAGAAAGAAATGCAGACTCCGTGACCCTGGCTGGGTACGTGCCTGGCTGGGTGCAGATGGCAGATCTGCATGGTATGGGGCCAGCTGCAGCATTTTGGCTGCGTTCCTCTGTCCTCTGCTGTCCATGCAATGCCATTTGGAGATCCCTACAAGAGTGGTGAAAATAGGCACGGCATGAATGAGAGTAAGATCCTAATATGAAAGCTAAGTGCATACCACAGAAATTTCCACTGGGCTAGGCAAATGCTCAGTAAGGATTACTGTTATCATATTTCTTACTTATTTATATCAAACCATTTTTTTCCTTTACTTAAACTAGCTAATGGTTCTCACAGAAACATGCAAGCACAGACTATCACGCTTACCCCAATTCTCCTCTCCTTTTCTTTTATTTGTTTGTAATGTCCAATTGTTTTCTCTTATCATAAATTAGTCACACACTCCCTGGTGGTGGAACGGTTTCTTATATGTTTGTGTAGCTCTTGACATAATAGGACGTCTGGGTGTTGGTTGAATAATACAAATAATCAGACATAACACTTTTACAACAAATTTATTTTGGCAATGCTAATATCCTTTGTCTGATTATTGCAGACATTTGATAACTGAGTCGCATTTGCACAAATAATTATGAACAGTCAATGCTAAGCATGACTACTTAGATTAGCTATCACACATCTTACAAAGCATAAGGCACAGTTTTTGGCAGTGTAGGGCTGCCTACATTTTTTTCTAGGGCTGAGACACCAGAGAGTTTACAATTACTTAGAGAAGATGTGAAGAGGCTCAATCTAAATGTAAATTTGTCCCTCAGTTGGCCCAGCTTACAGTAGCTTAAGCTTAAGCTGTTATTTTCTTCTATTTCAAATCCTTATTTGAGATTTACTTCAATGACACCATAAGAGCAGCCAACTTGTAATGCCCAGGCCCAGCGTTATAAGGGAGCACTGATGTTTATGGAGTTAAAATAGTAAATGAAGGCACAAATGCACCCGTACAGGCCATATGTATGGCTAAACCAGCATATATCTGGTTGAGTCTATCATTATTCCCCTTTTATATGCTGCAGATCATGAGTTGCAGTTTCTTTGTGGCCACATTTTGCTCTGTGGTTATACCATCCTGGAGGAATCAGGGCCAGCAGATGTTACAGTAACACATTAACAACAGCAACAAGAAATAGCTTCAACAGAAATAGGTGTGATATTTTCAAGTTCCCAAATCCTGTGGTTTTTTGCACTCTCTCCCTGAACTGCTAACTCTCCTTGGGGGATTCAAAGCCCTGAAGACATTTTTAAAGCTTTATTCCTGGTTTCAGGAGTTATGTTAGGACAATCTCTAGATTGTGACTGCTTGCTCCTTATTTGTATAAAACTCAATTATTAAAGGTCCCAGTTCTTTAGCGGAGCCTCTGTCCTTCAATAACAGTATTACTGATTGCCATAATTCAATCAGGGAATGAAAATAATTGCATGAGCTAGCTCCAATTAAGGACTTAGTACCAGAAGACGGTCTTAGGGAGACCTTAGGCACCTTAATCCAAAATTGTGATCCCCAAAGCCCATCACCCAATCTCACACACTCCCAGCTCTTTTGTCCATCTTATTTTTGGCCATAAAGCTCCATGGGCAACCAGACTTTTTTCCCAGGTCATCATGATGCCCCAGGTCATCATGCAGTCACCACTAATGGTTTCTGGTGGGGATTGGCATCCCTGCAAAACACAACGGCAATCAGCTCTATTGAGAAAACAGCAGCACCCCATCTCTTGCAGAGGGCCTGGTGGCAATGTGTCAGGGCAGTGAGTGAGACGTCTGGCTCTGAAGCCTTCCCCAGCGTGCAGAGATGAAAGATCAGAGCCCCAAATATCAAGAGGCTTGTGGAGCTTGCTGACTGCCAGCAGTCATTCTTGCTCATGCTGAGTATTTGTGTGTGTGTGAAACCTCCCAGGGTCACAGCTGAGAACCAAACATGGCTCTTGCACCCTTCATGCTGGGGAGACAGTTTGGGCCTTTCTGTGCAAGCAGCAGGTGCTTCCCATAGGTGAAGCCCTCTTACCCTTCCCGAGCGTGGAGCCACCTCCTCTCCCTGTTCCTCCATCTCTGGGTTAGTCATCCCAGCTTGGGCTGAAACCTTCAACCTGTTACAGACAGGTGTTCCCAAGTGTGCACAGGTCCTCTTTGAATGTCCTAGGAAATTACAAAGAGCCAGAATGTAAAGTCCTACAAGCCCAGTGTTGCAAGACAGGGTTTTTCCAGTCTGGTGTCTGCTTGAGAGTCATGATGAGGCCTGACTTGGTCTTTTACCCACTGTCCCATCCCTGTGTAGTACAGCAAACTGTAATGTCCAATGGGAAAAAAAAACCCTCCAAAATTCATATATCATGCAATCATACCAAGGAGCATCTGTGAACCTCAAACACCAAGGGGCACATACCATGATATGAGAGTTATTGCCTATTTCAGAACTAAACAAGGCAAGTGTGCAGTTTCCAATATTAATGAATTTGTACTTTTCCTCCTCATAAACCACCTGTGACCTCAATAAAAACCCGTATGTCCATGTGAAAATTTATCATCCACTCCCCATTGTAGGCACAAGTACCTAGGGTCTGGTACTGTCTGTGGCATAGCACTGCGTACCACTCATGTTCCAGCTCACTAACTTTCCAAGGATCATTTATTGCATTTCAACAAGTTTCTCTTTCAAAGTAGAATTGATACAGCTTCTTCTGTTTTTGGCTAATCCTTATGTGCTACAAGTGAAGTTCAACCCAGTTCACTTTTACTGTTTTAGAGTTTTGGGGGCTCTTTGGGAGGTAACTGTACTATATAAAGACTTTCAAAGCCCTAGAACATGTGATTATTTTGAACCCCTGGATGTTTGGTGACATTCAAAAGGGAGAGACTGGCTAAGTCAAGAATCATTGAGAATCAAAGACTGGCTCTCATCAGAGGCACCAAAAGAGGAACAGTGCATTTGGGTCTTCCTTCATAGACAGTAGGGAGCTGGCACAGAAAGGTAGCATTAATTTATCAGGTATTCAATGAGGAAAAAGAAAGACAGGTCATATACTTCTTACTTACTGGAGTCAGGCACTTTTCACAGGTTCTGGCTGTTGAAACTGATAGGCATTACTGGGCATACTGTTTGCAAGATATAGTTTGATATTACCTCAACACCGGAAATATTTCACAAAATTAAAAAACATATTTTAAAAGCAAAGGAGGCAGACTAATAAGATGACTGCTGGTTGGCAGTGTTATTAGTTTGGATATTCTGCAAGGAAAGTGTCACCTTACACTGAGCAAAACATCAGTCTTAGAATATTACAAATTATCCTTTTTCCAATGGTACAGTTGGCTGAAGAAAGCTGCAGAAAAAGATCATATTCTGCACACACACACAAACACCCCCCTACCTCTGATAACTAACCAATATCCCAATATAGCAAACATTCAATAGGATTAACTTCCTAGACATATCTGTGCCAAATTTAGCAATTAAAGAGTCAGTATTTTTCCACAGTGCTTCATTTCCACTGTATTATATCCTCCAACCCCTAGCACCTCTTCAACTATTTCTTTTCTGACCATGATTAAGGAAGCTGTCCCCAGCAGAAACTAAATACCTTTTTTTTTTTTTTTCATTCCCACTTAAATTAATTCTAAGATACTGTGGGCAGACATGCTGTATTCTTTACTTTGCCTCTTTTCAGTAATTTCAATTAATCTACCTCCAGTTGATCCTAAACCTTCAGGACCTCTGGATTTAGTGCCAATTCTCTTCAAAGATGTAGCAGTTTTTTATTTCAGTATGTTTTTTGAGACAGCTGCTCCTTAGGTTTTTTTCTGCCTCTGAAAATCTCAAACAATTGCTTCTTGCAAATACTACTGTGATGGTTTAGGAGTTGCTTTGTCCTCGGTGCATCTGCTGTTCTGTGAGGGTTCAGGAAAGCTGATTATTGAAGTCTGCTTCCTTGCCTGTGCTTTCACATGGAATTTCCTCTCCAACTCTCCCATCCAAATTTGGGGCATGTCATTGCATTTCCATGTGACAGTCAAGCTCTTGATTAAGCAGCACCTGGGAGGCAAGCCCATAGCTGCCTCCTCTAGGTTAAACTCATCCAAGTAGGCTCCACAATCAGTTGAGAATGGAATTATTTTTAAGGAATATGCAAAGTTTTGCCCATCAGTGTTTAAACACCACAAAATAAAGGCCTGGATGACACAGAAGCCAATGAACAGGAATGCGTTATCCTGACATAAAGAGAATTCCAAGCAAGTAAGGTTGATTTTCATACATCAGTGAGATGTTTGGAAGATGGACCATTGATTGCAGGGGAAGATGGTGGCACAATATAAGTACAATCTAAGCACAGCGTAAGTCACTGAAAAGAGTATTAGCAGTATGTTCAGGGTTCCACACCCTTTGAAAAAGAAAGTAATATACTTCCATTTATGAACTTAAATAAATACCGTGAACACTTCCAATTCAGAAGTTGAAGAATAAGCTTTGCTTGCTTTCTTGTCTTGTCGTGTGTTATACTTTGTTTCTGATCAGTAGCAGAACCAACAGTGTTATTTCCCTGAAACTATAACAAATGTTTCAGCAATAAAGATTTTCACTAAAACAGGGAGTTAATGTCCATTAAAAAAATATTTTAAGAGCAGCAGATGCCTGTAGCATACCCAAGAAGTGTTCTTAGCACTGAATTATTAGAATTACAAAAAAGGCTCAAAAATTAGACACCTGTTTTATCTTTACAACACTTTAGGGCTCTTTTTCGAAGCTGGTTGGAAGCTGTTCTATACGTTATTTATTGCTGAAAATGGACACTTTTTATAGAGATAAGATACAATCTGCTAACTCAGTGATTTACTGCATCTCAATTTATAGGCCTTGCTGCTTGGGTCTGTGCAGAAAGTTAAATCCACTAACTATGGTGGGACAGCTTGTGAATGCTTGGATGAGACTAGATTAAGTCCAGTGAAAAAAAAGGGGAGAAAGATCTCCTCTGCTAAGAGGGGATGTCAGCACAGAGGTGAAATCACTAACCAGCTGCCGCTCTGGGAGAGTGCAGGAGATGATTCAGCACTGGGTGTAGCATAGATGTTAATTAAAAATCATAAAATGAAACCGTTGAGACTTTCATAGAAAAACTAACCTTCTAAACACCAAGAGTTCATGAAATGCACAACGAACAGCAGTTGCCATTTATTTAAATTTTTCTGAAGAGTTTTGATATAATCTGTCTTCAGTGGTTGGTGACAATTCATCTTGTAATGAGCTGAAAACTTACTGCAAGGTGGGAAATATGTAGAGATAACTGGCAAAAATGGAAAGCTGTTAATTGTTGAATTTGTCAAGGAATATCGCCATACAACTGGCATTTTCTATCTATTTATTTGCAAATTAGAAGAGGAAATGAATGTCTTCATTCACCAAATCTGCTGATAGCAAAATTATTTGTTTTTCTGGTGGCTCAAGACTGTGACAGGCTCTAGGAAGACCTTAATGAAATTAGGTCATAGAAAAGTTTGTGGTAAATTAAATTTAGACCTATTTGCGACTAGAGATGAGTAAAGAACTATTTCTAAAAGGTATTTAGCATACTTAGCTTTTGCGTATGTTTGCAAATTGTTAAAGATCCATTTACATTTTTCCAAAATTCATTTCTTGTTTCAGGTATTGCATATATATAACATAATTGCTACCAGTATTTCTCAATTCATAAATTGCTTATGGCAAGTTTTGGCCATTTCATTAGGTAGGACCTCAAAACACATGCCCTGACTCCTGATTCCAGGTTGATGGTATCTGGGAGCAGCAATGCCAACCAATTTCTGAGCTTTTAACTCCATACCATCCTTCATTTATGTATTAATTAAATATAATAGAGATTTCTAGAAGTTTATATTAAGCCAAATTAAGGGAAGTGGTAGAGAAATATATGATAGAGTAGAAAAATGTAACAGCAAAACACAGAACGTGGATCAGCCCTTCTTCTCTTGATTGTACATTAGGAAACTCTATAGGATTTTAAAAATATAAGCTAAAAAATGCACTCTTCATCAGAGCTTAGCAACAGTAGGGAAAGCTAAGCTAACAAATACAAAATAAGGTTTAGAAAAATTACATAAGTAAATACAGAATGGAGGAGAATTGATCCTAGTAAAATGGCATTTTTGAAGGAAACCCTTGGAAAGACTCTCAAAAAGCTCACAGAGTTTGTAAGACCCAAAATGATCAGTCCATTTTCACAGGAACCTCTATAGTGTTGTCATTTTATCAGGATGGTCAAGAAAGATTTCAATAGTTAAGAACATAAATTAAGTTTGCTTTGAAAGGGAATTATTGTGGGTTAAAAGCAAGACACTATGTTGGTCAACATTATCTAAAAAGCCAGCTAATGGACATCGTAACTATGTGTGCTGACACCAACTTGAAGATGAGAACTCCATCAACCTTTCACCATTTGTTTTGGTTTGAGCAAGCTCTTTGCTGATATGTGATATGTGCTGTGCCTGTTTTGGCACACGTGACAGATAATAACATTGGCTTTTAAGTCATACTGCACTCCTGGATTTCTGTAAATCTACCATCATATAGTAAAGTGGAGAATTTGAGGGAAAAGAGGAAAGAATCTGGATGAGGAGAAGAAAAAAAAAGCAAGCTTGCAAATCAAATACCTTCCAACAATTAATAAAATACCTCTAGGTCTAGGACATACTTCCCATTAAAGTATATTTGGAAAATTACTCCATACTTGTACCTCCCTCTCTCCCCATCCCTCAGATGACCTTTCCAAGTGGACGAAGAGGAACTGGGCAGTGGAAGGGAGGAGGAAGGGGCTGCCAGAGGCCCTGTGAGACACCATGGAGAACACCTTCTGGCAGTGCTTCCCTCTAACAAATCCACCCCACACATCACAGGCCTCTGTCACACGAGGATGTGCCCCTGTTTTCTGTGTTCACTGGTGCAGAAGCCATTCACCCCTTTGCTCCGAGGAGAGCCAGCTTAACGTGGTGGTTCATGAGGAGCACAGTAGTGCAGTTGCATTTTAGTAACAGTGACTTCATGTTTGTGCCACCTCTCATTTTTAATTCACTGTTATGGATGCATTAATTTTGTATCATCCACATCACAAACGGAGACTTTCCTGCAAAAGGAGCCTTAAGGATCCATTATTTTTATTGGTTTTCCCCCTCTATTTTGCTTTTCTGTTCATCACCTTTTCTACATTAATCAATGTTATTTCTCCCAAAAAACAGGCATGTGGGATTTATTCAGGCAAAGTGCTGATATTAAAATCGGGGCACAAAATGAATAATAATGTAAAACAGTGTGGTGTGACAGCCATCAGCTGAATGAAAAAGAACACACACCTGACTCATCCTTCTTGCTGTCAGTCAACAGTAATGGATTTGGGTCCAATAGTGCCTCTGCAGGCTATAAAACAGGTTGTGTCCTTGTGTTTTATGGACTTGTATACTAACAACCTGCATTGCCACACTCCAGAGATGTGCATAACACTTAAGTTCTCTGCTGAAGTGCAAGAAAGATCTTTAACATCTATTAAATCTATAACATCTATCTTTAACATCTCTATTAAATGAGCACTTGTCACTAATGATTTCTAAGCTTATTATAATTTGTAACTTTAAAGATGTCCTGGTTTGAGCCAGGATTAAGCTAATTTTCCTTTTACTGATTTTTTTTTTTCCTTCAGTAAGCTTTCTTTTAACTCGCAGCAAGTGTTCCAGCTAGTGGGCTGATAACACTGGAATGTTTATGTTTCTGCTGAGACTCCAAGGTCGTTTCTTAGCTCTGCTCCTACAGAGGCTACCGGGCAGGAGAGTTGTATCTATGACCCCCTGTGGGGAGCTGGGCTAGACAGACAGCAGAACTGACCAAAGGTATTCCATTCCATATGTCTATGTAAGCTCAGAGGAAGGTCAGAGATCACAGAAGATAACTTCCTTCCCGCTCTTCTTCCCTTCTCTTCCATCCATGGCTGGCATCCGGGGAGGACTCCATCCATCCATCACTGTCAACCCCTAGGCTCTGACCTCATAACTCTACCCTTAGCCCCAGTCTGCTCTGCCTTATCTCCTGCCTGTGGGCTGAGACATTTCAGGACTGCTCACAGCTCAGGAGAGTGCCGGGGGAGTTCCTGGGGGTGGGGGAGGCAAGAGGCTTTTGCACATTCCTGAATACACTTGTATATAATTGTACATATAATTAAAGCTGTCTAATTTAGTTTTCAATCCAGCTAAGTCTCTCTCCTTAATTCTCTCTCTCCTTCCCTACCTAGGTGGGAGGGGATCGAGAGGGTTGTTGTCTCTGGTTTATTTGCCAATCCTGAGTCAAACCGTGACAAAAGATCTCTTTAGATGCTTTAATTTTAGATTCTGCATACCATCCTTTTTCCATTCAGGAAAAAAATTCACCCTCTCAGGAGGCAAAGTCATGCACTATTTTAACAAACTCCCAAAGAGTTTAAAAAGGTATGAATGAATCCTGCAGTCTAGGCGAACACCTATTGTGCTGATGTGACTGCATGAAAGAAGTCAACACTCAGAATATAAATACGCAGGTTCACTTCTGGCGTTAAGTTTCTCTTTCTTTACTACTCTTTCCCTGAAGCATGCCTGTGCCTTTGTTTATCTCCATCCATTGCTTTCTCTTCTTGTCTAGCTCCAGTCAGGGTATCAAAATCACCTTTGCCCTTTGGCCCACATTACTCCTCCCTTCAAATCCTTCTTGGCTGCAGTGTAATTTTTAAGGTCTTGTCTTCCTATCTTCATGGGCTTACTTGTGCTTCCTGCTTCTTTCCAAGAATAAAATGTGATCGGGGTAAAAAAGGTGCCATGTGAGGGTGACAAAGCACTGGAACAGGCTGCCCAGAGAGGTTGTGGAGTCTCCTTCTCAGGAGACATTCAAAACCCACCTGGATGCAGTCCTGAGTAATGTGCTCTAGGCAACCCGGCTTTAGTGGAGGAGTTAGACTAGATGATCTCTAGAGGTCTCTTCCAACTCTGATGCTTCTGTGATTCTGAGATTTTATGACTGATCTAGAGTAGAGGTGGGCTGTGTAAACTACCTGTTGAAATCCTTTTGTGATGGAAATTCATGGCACCGTGAAATACACTATCCAAAGAGAACAGGGAAGGAATGGGAAAGGGATATGTCCTACTCAGTGAACTCATTGCCCCAGTGTGGGATGAAACAAGGTGACCAAGAAAACCCAGTCACGGGTGCTTGGCAGTGCTCTCCTACCTCACCTTCTCCAGAACAACTAACATTCAGCTGCCACGGGGACAGTGGTCACAGCTCTCCAAATAAAGTTGCATTTCATGGTGGATACAAAAAAACCCTTCTTTTGTGCCAAAAAATGCCACATTTATGGGGCTTGCCCTTCAAGAATTGTCAAGACTATGTACTGATTAGCTTGGTGTGAAATTAGTTAAAGACTAGGAGGCATGGCTTAGGTATCCATTCTTGTATTATGCATGACAGACACTGGTAGAAACTAGGTTACAGTCCTGCTAAGTTATTAAGTGCTCTTCTGGCTAATTGCTGTGATTATATTATATAGACTATGGGCAGGTTCAGGACAAGAGTTCAGGTAACTTTTCAGTGCTCACTGTGCAATCAGAGATAAGGCAGTTACTGGCTTCTCTACTTCCAAGCTAACTGCCTGCAACAGCGCTACTCCCTGCAATGAGTCTGGAGTTTCCTTTGGTGACTTACACTTTTGGGGAACCACTTCTTCAACCACAAAAGCTCAGACTTGAGCCATGCTGCTCTCACTTCATATAATGTTGGTCTCACCCTAACAGTCCTGCAATGTCAGAGATCAGCACCAAAGCTGGAAGCCAGATTCACAGGCTGTCTCTCTATTGCTTGGTAACGTTTTTCTGAATATGGGAAAAAAAAAGTCATAGGAAAAGATAAGCTTTTGGGAGAAATGTATAGGTAAACATAAGCTGTAAACTCAGCATTACTAGATGGGGTGGTTTATTTTGCATTCTTTGGTATCTTGGTAAATTTGCCCTTAAATCTGTGTTGCTAATGCATGTTTTATCTAATAAGTTATATTAAATAATAAGTGATATTAACGTTTTGCTGGGTTGTCTTTGTCTCGACTAGTGTGCACCTTTGAATTTTACATTGTACTGAATGAAGAATATTATCCAAGCAAGACTATAAAGTATAAGGTTAAGAATTATATACTGTAAATGCAAGGCTACTGTACACTACATAGAAAAGTCCTTTAAAGAACACTATACAATACATAACAGATCTAAGCTTTTCAAAGCAGGATATGCAGGATTAAGGCTAAATTTAAATCCAAACATGATAAAAGGGAAAAAAAAACCAAATAGGCAAAACATGACTACTTTATAGGGATGTTACATAAGAACTTACATGGGGAAATAATTCATCCCCTGGTTCTGTCTTGTCATGGAACCAGGAGGGAAAAAGAGATTTTAAAGCATTAATTCTTTTTTTTTTTTGTTTTGGTCCTTATCTAATCTGATACCATAAATACTAAAATACTTTAATCCAAACTGTATGGCTATTGCCATCACAGTGCAGAGCTCATCTGGTTCGTGAGCTGCAGTCCTGTATGTTCTGTCTCAGCACACTTCCATCTCCCTTCAGCTTCAGCTCAGCTCTGACATTTCGGGATTTTGCGACCACTGAAACACAGGCTTTCGTGACTCTCTTTAAGTAACTGCAGCACTATCTGCACTACATTCTGTTCTCAAGTTTGTGACAGATATTCTCAGTACTGACTCAGTTTTGAAGTTACTTGAATTTTTAGGCAAAAATGCAAAGATTAGACCATCCTTTGGGACTATGTATACTGCCTACGTAATATGTATCTATTTAGTAAGCAGCTTAGGATAGGGACCATGTATTACATAAAGTGAAGTGTATAACCAATGCCCTTATTTAGTAATAACCCATGTTCTCGTGCCTTCTGACTGTAGTGCCTGGTGGCAGGCTGGGATTTATTCAGGGGAAGACTAAATGGTGGCTAAATAAGATCTATTAAAATACACTCATTATTCGCACCTTTCTCATACAAAATTGAAGAAAAGCAAGCAGTCAGTGGTGTAGCCTCCTTGGTAACTGATACACATAAGACTGTGTTGTTCCATCTTCCATCTCCACAGGAAGAAATGCTGGGATGGAGACAACATTATTCGTAGGAGGGTACTGCTGCTCCCCTTGCCCCCCTTCCTCCTTCCCTTGGGATCCCAGAGAAATATGCTGCTTTTGAAACTCATGTGCCAGGATATTATTCAAAGATTTATGGTTCCTGATTCTTGCTACAGTCTGCTCTTGCTGCTTTGTTTAGTTGGCAGGCTGAGAGAGGGAGGAGAAACTGGATTAGCCTCCAAACCCCGCAACAAAAGGCAGAAAAGCTCTGCCTTCGGCATTTAATAATCTGCATTTCTAGAGATTGACTGAATATGCTGGAATTACCTCCAGAAAATCTGGTGTATTTCAAAATAGCTCTTCATAGAACTTAAGTAACACTTCACATCAAAATAAACCAACAGGAGTTTTGTTCTGATCTGGTAACCACTGCTACATACCATAAGAGAGGGACAAACCAGCATGATGACGCCAGGCTAATGAATTAGCAGAGTTTAGTTATTATTTAATAAGTCCCAGAGGTTTTATTTTTACCTTTTTTACCTTTGGATGTATAAATATTACACAGACAGAAATAATCAGAACCACTGGGATGGGAATATTGAGCAAAAGCGGGGGAAGCAATTCAGGGTTTTGATCCAGTGAATAAGTATCTTCCAATTTGTAAAGGCCTCTGTAGCTGAGACAGGAATACAGTATTGTCATCAACATAACCTGGGGAGAGGACAGGGGTATTGGTTTTGTTGATTATTTTTTAACAGGAAGAAAACTACCTAGTTTTTGCTCGTGCTATTAGACACATATCAGGCAATGGTTCAAAAAGCTAATTTGCTTAATTGCATTAGTCCACTCCCCTCCTGTTGTGGGAGTTGAAGCTTCAATGGCAAATTCAACCTCCTAATGAGATTATGCTGATGTTCCCAATATGAGGCTCTAGGGTGGCAGTAAAATGGGCATGAGAGCCTAACGTTTCCTTGGTGACTGGCGGAGTGGTTAACCCTGGTAAGAACGGGTGGAGGGAAGAATCAGTTTGAGTGACAGTACTTTATCCTTTAAACTTCAGTTAATGGCTGAGCAAAGCAGAAATAGTGCCAAGCAACAACCATAGGGAAATTACCCTTGTTTTAATCTCTGTCTCTTCCAGCTGATGTCAGTAGAAGGGGACAAGACAAAGGGCCTCAAGCTGTGGTAAAGATCATTAAAACAGAAGAATATAAAGCCATGGACATCACTGTGCCTTCTATTAAATATTAATTTCAGTTGAATGCAGACATTTTTCTTTGTTATGCTGTTTGATGCTATTATTATTATTATACTTTTAATACATTTTGTATAGTTCTTTTCCTTTTTTGACCTCCTTTGTAATGAAGGTGCCTTCTAGTCAGCTCCACCAGCTAATCATATTGCTTTCTCTTCATTACTCACATTGATCTTTCAAAGCCTGATGCCTAAGCTAACTAGAATATATGATCACAATTTAAGGTCTGTGGAAGAGCTGAAACTGGGCCAGAATCACAGCATGCAGCTATGTTATTATTGTAGTCATATTGAGAGCAGGTGAGATGTTTTTGAATTAGGGAGCATTCAATCACAAACATATCCAGCTACTGTACAGTAGTAAAACATGCATGCTTATCATTCCCAGCCTCCAGTGGAAACAACTGTCTTTTTGCCATTTATCCAACAAATTGTGTTAAGACAAATGTAAGGCAACATTGAAGAGATGATGTCTGTGAATGGAAAAATACATTATTTTGGGGGGATACTATTTTTTCCCAGGACTTCTGAGTCAGAGGACAACACTGCCCACATGCTATTAAGCAGTCTGTAACCCACACACATGCATCCCCTTAGCCCAGTTTAGTTCACAGCAGTGAATCTAGAGGATTTCCACTGCAGCCAGCAAAGTTAAGCTGTTGTGAAAAACACTCATAAAGGCAAAATTGTTCCCATTTTCACAAGACTGGGTATGAGAGGAAAGACAGGAGGTGCAGGCCTGTGGGTAAACCTGAATGAAGGGTTCTGAAGGCTACGTGAATCCGAAAGTGATAGAAAACTTACTCTGACCACCGAGCACCATCGGCAGGTGATGTGCCTCTCTGGCATGTGCCTGCTGCCCGGGAGGGTGGTGGCAAGGAACAGCCTCCTGATGCAAGAGCAAGAAGAAAAGGAGAGACCATCACTACATGAAAGCAATAGCAGCAACTTCTAATTCCTCTACGCTCTAATTTAGTACAACCGACAGTGTCATCAATTGCTGAAATCTTTTCACTATTTTTAAACCTTAGGGAGCAAATGGAAATCACATTTTAAAGACACAAACTTAATGAGGGTTTTTGAGAGCTAGTCATTTGCTAAAGGAGAAGCGACAGGGCTAGTCCTACATTCCTTACCTCTTCTCTCCTCTGGGAAGGTTTCTGATATCTGCTGCCAATCCACAGGGTGTTGTTTCCTTTGTTGTGGATTCAGCTGTGATGGCTCCTGGCAGATCATTTTGATGTAGTTGGTCATCAGGATCAAAATAGAAGAATCAATGGGCTTTTCAGTTTGTTTGTGTTTTTGTTTTCCTCAGTGCTTTTAGGAAAGCCTGTAATTCTTATAATCACATCCTGACCTCAGTTCTCAAGATCTTCTATTTTCCAGGATACCTACACTGCAATCAAAGTTGCCATGACGGCATGGCCAGGCATACCTGCAGTGGCTTTCATCTAGCTAGATTCAGATTAAAGGTTTCTGCAACCTTTGGGCTGCTGAAGCCAATGGCAGGGAGGCTGTTGCAGCAGTGGGGCCCTTACAGCCCTGCAGGGAATGATGGACACCTGCTTGCGAGGTCCACTGCCTTGGTGGCTCTCCCACTAAAGTTCCTGCCTACCTGGCTCTGCTGGAGTCATGTCTTTGCCTAGCAGAAATAACTCATTACCTCTGTCATGATCCGATTGTCTGTAGTTAGGTCTTCAAAATATGACCTTCTTCAGTTCTTCAGCCCAAATGTTTATTGACTACCTGGCCAGTTTTGCTCATTAAGCTCTCCCACTTCATGCGGGCTGAGAGTTTTGCTGCAAATGCAGCAGCTACTGTTATGGCTGCGACATACATCAGCAGCTCCTCCTCTTCAGCTCTGGATTTTTTCCTGAAAATTTTCCCTTCTTGGTTTTGTCCAGGCTTCTTTGTTGTTTCTTGATGGTCTAGAGCCCAAGTGAAGATGTTCTGGTGTATTTCTGAAGATTCAGCGGGATCAGTAAGTTAGCAGCTTAAGAAGTTGAGAGGCTGGGAAGAAGGTGAGATATCCACAGCACCTTTTTAAGGTAGTTCATACATAATCAAATGCAATCAAATATTTTGCTAAACAAATTAGGAGCCTAATCTCTCTTGGCTTTCCTAACAGAGAAAGAGATTACTCCTCCTGACTCCACTTGGTGGAGGAACCTAATTTAAGAATCCAGATTTAGATTAGTTAAGTATATGATGTGATGACTACTTCCCACTCCTGTTCATTTTTCCACTGCTCACATGGCTAGGAAATTCAGATGAACGTTACTATTTTTTTAAGCCACGTGATGTGACCCCTTATTACTAATGAGAAGAGCTTAACCTTTTGAGAAGTGAGGATGAAATTACACTCTCTTCAGGACTAGAGCCATGAACTAATATAATCATACAGAGCCTAGGAAAGAGCTATGGTGACACCAGAACCTCGGATCTGAAATTTGTGTCTATAATGAGAGAACCAGAACCCCTATTAAAGGGTTATTGAAACAGGCTCAGGATCACAATCCCAACCCATTTTGCTTTAGCCAGGAACAGAGGATAGTTAGAGAGTCAGGGTGCAAACCCAGATCCTCCACCCACAGTTTCAGTGGGAGACAAAGTCATTTTCCAGCTGGGTTTTGCCATTGACTAATCCTGCAACATTAAGGACTTTTATTTTAATGGAGAAGCCCAAGAACTAAAATAAGGTCTTAAAATGCAGCCCCAACATGGTTTGGAACTGAATTTTGGGTGTGTAACATACACTCCTGACAATCTTTGGCCGTATTATGTTTTGAACACAGCTGCAAGCACTCATGCCGTAATTCCCTTAGAAACATCCCTCTTGGTTATGGAAATACTAGTATTATTAGAAAATAACTACTAGTGATAAGGAGAGTGGACCCTCATCTGACCATATGCTAAGAGAAGACCCATGGAATAGAGGCAGCATTACTTGGAAATTTAAAAAAAAAAAGGGTGTGAGGGCAAAGAGAGGCCAAGATATAACTTTGTTGTGTTGCATTACCATAAAATATAAATAAATAGAATAAAATGTGCTCATGATTCCAACTGAGAATTTCAGGAATTCCTTAATTATGGCTCTACCACAGGTGAATGGTTGAGAACACTGCCCTTCTAATTGCCAGCAACATTTTAAAACTATTTGACATTTGTCTAGGTGCTTGTGAATCCACAGGAGAGGAAAAAGGAGGCATTAGGCAGATTTATACAATGCAGAAAATACCTATCTACATAATTGCATGTCCCTTTTGATCCTGCTGTCATGTGCGTGAGACGGGATGTCAAGTTAAATACTACCATGCTAGAAAAAGAGGTTTTGGTGCTGTTACTGGCACAGTTTTAAAAAAAAACAACAGATGGCTAGTTTCCTGTGCCACCACTAAAGTAGCCCGACATATATATTTTAGAAACAAGCAAAGTGCATAGAGTTGTTTTCTAGTTGAAAGATGCCTCCACTCATACACTAACGATTGTGTTGACAACATCTAGACTGAACTTTAAATATTATCAACATTTGCTCCAGTTCCTCCCTTCCATTTCTGAATGTTTGCTTCTTTCTTCCTCCTTCTCCCTTCTAACTCTCTGCTCCTATTGCAATAGTGCTCTGGAGGCTCCTGTCAGTCCCATCCTGTAGGTATGGAACATGCATGAGACTTTTGTGCTATGGCTCCTTGGATCCTGGCCCGAGGATCTGAGCCCTGCTCGCTTGCAGGGGCTGCCTGGGGAGTGTCTGTGTGAAGCCTGTAGGATGCTCAGCTACCCCCTTTCTGCCTGGCAAAAGGCTGCTTTGATGGTTCATCTGGGCACACCAGGAGGTCGGTTCGGCTGAGCTAGAGCTGACAAGGTAGGCACAACCCCCCACTAACTCTGACAGGCTGACAATACAGGTTTAATACCAGTGAGCACAATTTCTTCTTCTAGCATGTCATTAATATTTGCTTCATTAGTCTCATGTCTTCTTCCTTTGCTTCCCCACTTTTACTCCTTCCTCTAAATTCAATCTACTTGTGATATACTCCCATCCATTCTCCATTTTCTCTTTGTTTTCTCTTCAAACACTCCTCTAATTCTCTTGCCTAAAGCAAGAGTGGCCAAGCACACTGAGCACTTGAAGCCCAGATAAGTGGTTGCTGAGCTGCCAAGCCCTTCCTAACTCAGCCTTGCATGGAGTTAAATGAGAAAGAAGGGGACACGATGGGTCATGTGCTCAGGAGAGAGGTCAAGGTGCTAGCCATGGCTGAGACATGCTTTCTAATGAAGAGTTTTTAAGGGAGATCAAAGGAGAGACTGACCAGATGTGTCAAGACTGCATCGTGCCAGAGGAAGAAGGAAATAGGTCCAGCTCCCTCCAGCCAGCCCTTGCTGAAGCCCCTCCCAGGAGACTAAGGGCACGGAAAGAAAGGCCGAGAGCACAGGACACCGAGTGCCCTAAGTGACACTGGACAGATCTGATGCTGCAGAAGTACTACTCAGTGTGTGACATCTATGATGTGAGGTTTGACTGTCCCATACCCCTACTCACATTTGCATTCTGACTCTTACTCATCTTAGTTACTCTTTTACCATAAAGGAAAATGGAACTCCAATGCTTTATTAAAAGGCATAGTGCTTTCAGAAAGCCCTTACAGCAGCATCACCTTCTCCTCTTCTCATGGCAGAGCTGGGACAAGTTAGATTTTCTCTGGGACCACTAACTTGCTAAAGTTTTTTGAATAACTGAAACATACAAAAAAGCCCCATATTAATTCAGTGAGAATTCAGTTTCTAGATGGTGCAGATTAGAATTGGATGGTTGATTCAGTCAATCAACTCTGATGCTTGTTAACCGAGCTTATAACTGATGTGCTTCAGGGACTGCTTTCTGACCTCTTGAGAGATGGGCAGGCACCTGGAGGCAAATGCCTAATTTTCATTTGGACCCCTACATGAGACAAAACCCTCTCTTAAGCCTTTTGCCTCTCAGACATTGATATTTCCTTATGACAGTTAGGAGTTGTGCAATGCATATCCAAAGTTGACCTTGTTGCAAAAGACCTGAAATTCTCCTTCTCTCACCGACCTAATTGCATGCTGTTGCTATTTACTGGGAAAAAAGAAGTTTAACTGGTAAGAATAGCTCTCCTCCATCCTCCTTTGGGTTCCATTAGTGAGAGCATTTTCAGTTTCAGCAGTCACCTAAACTTTTTTTATGAGCTGCTAGCACAGCCTAGCACAACTGCCACCATTCAAATCTATCTTATCCAAATACATTTTACCCATCAGCATCTTATGACCCAGGAAGGCATAAAACTCAATTTACTCATTAACCTTAGCTTCCTGAAACTGCAATTACTGCCCTGTGGACAGTCAGTAATTGAATTGGTAAGAATAGCGTGCAAATGCCAGCCAGTGCTAGCTGCTGCTGAAAAGATAATCCTGCATTGCTCACAAAAATGGCATGTGGCACACAGACAGCAGGTAGCAAAGCTGAGTATTAGAAAGGAAAATGCATAAAGTAGCATGTGCAGGGATTAAGGAGATGCAAAAGAGCAGAATCACAGGAATCCACTCAGTGGGAATAAACACAATATTACATGACCTTAGGTTTACAGTTACAGCTAATAGCATGCCTTTATTACTTTTGCATTGAAAAGCATTTTCTGAGTGCACGGTTTCACTGCAGACAGATCTTGTTTTTCTCCCTGCCTTTTGTAATTCAAGATGTTAGCTGGCATTTTATAAAGCCTAGTATCCCTTGCCCCAGTTGCAGTAAAAGAGATCAAGACATTTCAAACAAGGGCCCAAGTTAGCAGAATGAGACTCAGTTTGAAGTGCACTTGTCTTTCAACATTGTTACTTTGCAATTTTTTTCTCCCATTGAAGCACATGTGTATGCTTTTCCAGGCTTGTGCATTTTTCAGCTTGATCTAATTAAAGTGTAGATGACCCTGGTCTCTTACAGGTACATTTCATATCTCACTGGTTGGTTGAGTGTATTTATTATGGAACCTCATATTCCTCTCACATCTAACTTCTTTTGTTTAGTTTCCTGGTCTGGTCCTAACTCCTTACTTTCCTCCTTCACTACTGGAAGATGCTGTAGTAAATAAAAAATGCCACTTAAGAGCTTTAATCACCAAGGTTCTGATCCCATACAAGACATGCCTGCATTAGCATTTTGATGATCAGGATCATCCCTTCTTACTGCACTTGAGTTGACATCAAAGAATTGTGTTGGAGAAAATAAAGTGCATCTCTCCTAGAGGAAACTAAACTCTTCAGGAGCACGTGTAAAAAATTCCAACTGCTATGGGCAGTCGGTGCCCAGGGCCACACCAGAGCAAGCCCAAAGCAATCAGTTCCCTAGCAATGTCCATGCACATTCCCAGCACCAATTCAGTTCCACAGATCTCCTGATTTTGGAGCACATTGCTTGTTAAGATTGACAGTGCATGCAGAGCATATATAAGTATACACAACTTTTTCCTACTTTAATTTGGTGATGCCTTGCGAGAGCCTATGGCAGATCTACAGCTATCCAAAGAAAACAAAATTATTGTTTTGCTAATATTTTTGTTGTAAATTATGTCTCTTTAATCTGATGTTTGTCCTTAGAGTAGCTGTCTGATTCTCCTCTTCCTTATTCCTGTCGAGATCAGAGATGGACATAAATACAACTTTCCAGCACCCCCCCAAGTCTTGAAGTGTTTTTCAAGAGCAAAGCAACTGTGAGTGCTAAAGAAAGATTTCCAATTCCCTGGATGATATTACCTTCTTAACACAATTCATGCATACTTTGTTTTCTTGAGCATTCATATATTTTGCTTATTAATAAAACTTCACACCCACATTCCAGTTTCATGGCACAAGACTTTTTTCACTGCTGTTCATGGGTATTTTCTTTTTCCACCTTTCTGATAAGGATTACTTCATTTTCTTTTCACCGTCTTTACAGATTTCCTTAACTTAAGCAAATCTTTGATTTCAGATGGCTAAACCAACAATGACCGGAGGCTGCAGTGAAGCAAATGGGCTGCAGGCAGGTTCCTAGGCACATGCCACAGGTTTTAGACCAAGACTGCACAGCATTGTGGCTGAGGTTCAGCAGACTTTGGCTGAAATTGTCCCACCCTGACTGGAAACCTTGGCTTGGCTTGTTCAGTTGATTTTTTTTTTTCTCTTTTTTTTTTCCCCCTAGTGATCAGACAGCTACTATGCAACTTTTCTACTTTTGCTTACTTTAATCGTGTGATCTAATAACTTTTATAGAGATAGCAGTGGCAGTTGGCTATTGTATGTAAAAGGATGTATTTAGGGCTCAAACATCCAGTGACCAATGTAATCACATAGGAATAGTGGCAAGATATGTCAGTGAAGGCCTCTGCAGTGGGGACGCTGGGTGCAATTTGGATAAATACAGGCCTGGGCTAGTAAGAGGGGACTCAGGATAACACAAAGGATGCAAGTACTCACCCATGGCCAATTATAGATACACACAATTTGGAGCTGGGGGAAACCTGCATTAGGAGTAAAAGAGAACAAAACCCAAGTACCCAACACAGGTAAAATGCATATTGTAGATTGTATGTATATACAATGTATATTGTCCATGTGGATATAACATACCTGAAGACCAGTGAAGAAAGAACAAGGTGTATGAGCATCAGCAAACACAAAAATAACCCCAAGTGGAACCTAGAGAAATGAAGAAGCTGCCAACACCATATTCCTCCTGACAAAGACAAGGAAACCCAACCTTCAACATCACACTCCAGGCAGTGTATCTGCAGGTGCCCATGTGTGTTTCTCTGCAACAATTTGTATTACTTTTAACAGTGAGAAGTATTTAATTAGATAATTAGAACTGCAAAATTTAGTATCTGGACCAATTGTAGCAACTGTTTATTGCATTTAATTTAAGTCTACTATGATTTAAATTAGATCCCAATAAATTCTTGGCTTTGTATAAAAGGTGTATCTCCATTTTTGCCCATGACAAGATTCTGAGAATAAGAAACTGATTTTAATTAAAATTTATTTTGTTGCCATTTTGAGTAATCGTTGTCTTCATGCACAAAGTTCACAAGAACCTGCAAATTCGAGTTACTTTGGTACATCCAGAACAATGCCAGAGGTGCAAGTTAAACATAGCAAGTTTACACTTTTAAGTATGTGAACATGGAGATTTTCGCTGCTTTTAAACTGCTTTCAATATGTTCTTTATCTGACAGAAATAGTGCAACCTGCCTGTGCTTTCCCTGGAGTGGTGACTATATGTGTCTAGAGCAAAAACTAACCATTTTGTCCATCCACCCACACACATTCCACTGAAGATAGTGCTCTAAGGGACATCAGACTGACATTGATATGGGGCAGTTGGTAGACACTGTAAGAATAGAAGACATGTAGAAAAATGACATTGGGGATCTAACACTACCAATGATATCCAGCCATTATAGACCACATGAAAAGTGAGATCCACTTGATCTAATTGACCTGGATGTACAAAAGCCATTCAACCATGTCCCTTGCTGAAGGCTCTTAGAGATACTAAGATGGCATGGGATAAGAGAAAACGTCCTGTTCTGGATAAATTACTGATTAAATTATAAAATGGTATTGTGTAAACCTATGCTGAAACCACATCCTTGAATGCAGTGCTGGCCTTCTTGAAGAAAGACGGCAATAGAAAAAATTTACAGAGGGGGGTTGTAAGGATGTACAAAGGTATGAAACTGCTTTGATAACAGGAACAACAGAAGATATTAGGACTTCTGAAGCCTGCAAGGGATGTGACTGATGGAAACATAAGATAAAGGATCTTAGAATTATGGGTGGCATAGGAAAGGTAAAAGGAAACAACTATTCCTTGTTTTTTCTGGTAAGAGAATGCTGGGGGATTAAATTAATTAGCAGATGATACGTTGAAAATAAAGGGAAGCACTTTTCCCTATAGTGTATAGTTATGCTGTAGAACTACTGCAGTATATTGCAGATACCAATAATCCACATAGGTCTAAAAAAATGCAACCAATCAGACCAATTATTGGAAGAAAAATTCATTGTGCTATTACGATTCATCAGCTCAGGGACAGCAGAAGTTCACCTTTAAGATTTCCTACCCAGCAGGGGAAAAACTTTATTTTCTTTTAATCCTTGTCTATTATAGGATGGCTGTGGGGGAAAAGCTGCTGAAGCTATTTTATGTTTGTCTATAATCATGGGGGATTAAGTTATAGAGGCCTGAGCAGTCCCTTCCACTTGTCCATTGTTAAAAATCAAAACTGTATTAGAGCAAACAAAGCCATGACCTTATGTGGAAGTCATAACTGGCTGTAGATGGATGTTTCAGTCTCCCCTTTCTCCCAGTGGTTTTCAGAGCTCTTTGGATTTTGTCCCACTCCTGACATGCCAGCTAGAAACCCGATTAGGAGCAGCTGCAGTATCCTCCAAAGAGAAGTGAATATAACCAGAAACCTGTAGCATAAAGTAATTTCATAATCGGGCAGGTAAGACATTTTGGTTGCCCTACTGCCTTCCCTCTTGCTTTTCATGCAAGCTTGGACAATTCCATAAAGCCTGTGTTTACACAGCTACTGTGGATTGGCATCACTGTCCCCAAGAAAACTGACAGCTTTCTTCAGTACCAGACAGCTTTTAGGGATCCACAATTTTATGCCAGCTAGGGAAGGGGTCTGTATGATTGTGTGTACTAACACCTTAAGATACACATGATAGATTTTATAACCTTTAAATGAAACATGAGAGGACTTTGGAGAACATGATGAGGAACTCCAGGTTAGAGGAAAACAACTATTTTAATCCAAAAAAAGCATCTTAATTCCCTCATGACAACAAAAATCACAGCCGACACCAAAGAGGATTCCTTCTTAAGAGACTCTCCTTAAGCGACTAAAATCACCTTCAGGAAATAAAACCCTAAAATTATAAATAAAATAAAACCTAAATGTTTCATAACTATCTGTTAGGATCTATGGGAAGCTGGAATATCTTGCAAGGGCTGGCACTTACCCAGACTGACATAAAATTTTGTTTTAATAGCATTGACCCTGTAATACTGTGTGATAGAACAGCATCCTTGAAGAATAATGTATAGAATTTGATCTCTGAAGAAATTAGAATTAAAATGAAAATGTGACCTTCACAATTTTAAGGAAAAACACCCATCATAAGAGATAGTTTTATATATTTTGGCCAGAGTTGGAAGGACAAATAATTTCACTCAAGACCATCTAAATAAAATAAAAGTAGAAAGAAAAGATTTTAGGGGCAAGAATAATAAAAAAATATACAAGTCCTGATAGAAGTAATAGATCACATTGAGGTTTTTTTATGTCTTGCTGAATTTATTAGGCAATTAAGAAGGCCCATTTGGATACGTAATGATTTTTCAATAGCCAATTAAAGGTGATTATCAAGAAGTATAACTAAACAAATTTCATCTATCATACAGATGACTGATAGTTAGCTAAAAATATCCCTTCTGTCAGAAAAGATACTTAAACAAACACAACTTCCCAAACAGAAAGAGTCATGTCTATTTTAAATCCATCAATACTTCCTTGTATAAACACAACACACCCGTTCATTTCTTTGGCTCTCTTTTCAGTGCCCACAGCTATTCACCACTACTATACTTTTAAGTTGCTGCTTGGGAAAAGCAGCAGGAGTTTTGGCAAAAGAGACTCAGTAGGAAGGAGCAAGAAGCAACTGCTCAGCCAACAAGACAGGTAACTGTCTCCTTCACTGCGGAGCTTCAGTGACCCCTAATGGACAGGCTCCACCGGTGCGCCTGCCCTGGCAGCAAATCCAAGCCATGCCTTAAAAACTCAGTGCTCAAAACTTCTCATTTCAGTCTAATATGATCACTGGCACTTCAGTTTATTCCTTATTTAGTGTGAACATATTTACAGCTCACGCTCAAGATGACTGTGCCTACTAGGATGTCACTTCCATATTTTGACCATTTGAAATGTTATAAGCCAGACGGAAGAAAAAGGTGAGTCAGAATCACAGAATGTTTGGGTCAGAAGGGACCTTGAAGATCTAGTTCCAACCCCCCTGCCACGGCCAGGCACACCTCCCACTAGACCAGGCTGCTCAAAGCTCCATCCAACCTGGCCGTGAACATTTTCAATGATGGAGCATCCACAACTTCCCTGGGCAACCTATTCCAGTATCTCATCCCCCTCACAGGAAAGAATTTCTTCCTAATGTTAAGGTCTAACATCTGAAATGGACCCATTTACACAATTTTAAAAGGAAGACTTGAAATCTGCACAATCAAGAGTCCATATAAACAAGAGTAGTGATTTGAAAGACACAGTCTTTCTGTCTTTTCTACCCAAAGTGAGACTACACCTGCAATGAGCAATGTTCATTACAGGGAAAGGATTCTTTGCTTCAGCAAAACTACTGCTGAATGAAAAATGGCCAACACAAGAAGGGAGAATGAGTTATTGCTGGTTTCTTTTTCATGCCAATTCTTTTTTGTCTTTCACAAACTGCAGAGATTAACTCATGTGAATGAACTCCCACTACAGGAAAGCAACCAAGCTGGAAATGGGCTGCATTATGCATTCCCCTTCCAGAGAAGGTTTTTGTTCACATTCTTTCTTTACTAGCTTGGTTGCTCTATTCCTGTTTTCCTAAATACCATCCTTTCCTTCCCACCTCAGAAATGTACCTGCTATAAATCTTACTCAGTGGGATTTTGACACACAAACGGGTGAAGGTGTTGAACAGAAGGATCACTGACAGCACACAGAACAGCCCTACTTAGACAAGTCTGTAAAACAACCACTGGCTTCCAAGGCTACCTGGATTAACTACAAGTCCTTGCCCAAGTCAGAAGGACCTACCAAATCCTCAATCCTGCTTAAATCTTGCACTCTTTAGTAATGATCAGTTTGTGGTATCAGTTTCAAAAATAATACTGATAAAAGGAAAACAAAGTAAGGCAAACTCATCAGAAATTCCTGCCCATTCAGTGCAGTGACACAAATAACAAACTAAATTATATGAGGGAATGTTGAAAGGGGACAAACATGCAGCAGTTTGCTTTAGCAAGTCACCATATCCTAGCTTTTAACTTCCAGGATTTTTTTCCTTCTCATCCTCCTTCCTCAGAAGTATCAAACCTTGATATTAGTTGTGTATCTCTGCTCTGAAGGAGCAGAACATCTGATGAAAGGAAGATGTGACTGTCACTATTCCTCTAATGCACACAGCACAACAGTGCATAATTCAAGAAGTCCTTGTACACCAGTGGTTTTCAGCCTTTTCCATATGATGACTATTACGCAAGAGAAATTTCCAGTCTTCCTCCTTCCCTTCTGTTCACTTATGAAGAAATGACCTGTTAACACACTGGTCCATTATAGGCAGATGTAAAACTTTATGGACATAAGCAAGTATTGTATCAGTCTTTTGATAGAGATGAACATCGGTCTTCGTACAGGATGCAGTGCTAACTGAACATACTGCTGAATTTGTGCCATTTCAGGAATTCATTGGGTTAAATCCTAAGCATGCTGAAATCAGTGGCAAACTACCATTCAATGGCCATGATCTATCTACCATTATTTCAGGTCAAGAAAACACCACTACTTTGGAGCAGATGTTACTGTCCTATTTCTGACACTTCGGCGATTTCCGCTTGCCATGCTTGCTTATCAAAAGATACTCCTGTATATTTTCTCCAGCATGAAAAAACTGCCAGGGACTAGAGGACCCCACAGCATCTGATGAGTTAAGTGGTAAAGCATGTTTGGTATTAGAAGAAACAGTCGCACCTCACACCCTGAAGAGCAGGAACAGGCTCTTGTTAACCAGGGCTCCTAAATAAGAGATCTGCTAACACAAGATCAAACAGACTTGCAGCTGCAGCTAGTGCTGCTCTTCCCCTTTTTTCATCCTGTGATCTCTCAATGGTTGTGTAGACCATTCAAACAGTCCATCATTAGATGTCAAGAAGGGTTGGGCTCACAGCTGAACTTTCATATGCTGCAATGGAGAAGCAAGAATAACTTTTTTCCCACCCATCTTTCCACACCACACTGCAAATGCCTGCTAGGTGGAGCAAAGACACAAATGAGGGTTTGGGGTTTTTTTTACTCATAAAAGTTGCAGATATAAATTAGGAGACAAACCATCTTCAGTCTCATAGTATAATGGATACAAAGAAAATAGGTTTCCTGAACTTTTTATGATTTTCAATGAATAATCACATACATTCAAGCATTCTTACATAAATATGTATTTCTTAAATGCAGTCTTTTAAAATTTTTGGTACAGGAGACTGGGATTCCAATCTACCCATATACAAACAGCACAGAATTACAAGAAAGTGTATCTAAGTCAAATGTCTTAATTTTTATTAAATTCAAAAACTGCAGGAAAAAAATCACAAGTTTCTAAGTACAAATAAAAACAAATCAGCTAAAATAAAATGGTTGTCAAGTTAAAACTCATTTTCCATAATTTTCCCTTCCTTGCTATTGCCCACGGTACCGGAAAAACAGAAATCCTACAAGTGCTTTAGAAATTGGTTTTATCTTACCAATACGATAGTAAACGGTAAGTTTACTACGTAAAAAAGCAAACCATTTAGGCACAAGGTGGCAGAAGACATAAGCACAAATATCACCCATGCTTCCTTAGTTTGTCAGTTGAAATCCAGGTGTGCTAAAGACCTGCATGGTATTGTACTCAGAATGTCAGAGCTTACTCTGTGAAGTAAAGGCTCATTTATTTATTTATTATGTTAACAGTTTGTTGTGTCTTTTTTTCCTTCCAGAAAACAGAGAAAAGCTGTTAAAGTCAGTGGTATACCTTACTGGTCAGTGCCAGTGTTCTGGCTAGAAGAGTGGCAAAAGTGACAAAATGGGGTCCAGCACCAGAGAATGAGAAGTAGAGAAGCTGTAGTGTGAAAAAAGACTGGTTCATACTTGTGTTGCCAGTGTAATTAATAGTTTGGTGACCACCTGCTAAGATAGCATGACAAACAGTCACATGCTATTTGAAGATAACAGCTGGGCTAAGTCATCAGCTGCTCTCCCAACAGAGCAGTGATCAAGGTGAAGAACTGGTGTCTGCTGCTCTTCTAACTACACCTAAAGGAACTGTCAAACTGAGAATTAAATCATAACAAAATTAAAACCAGTGTTCCATATTCCAGATTCTATCTTTTACCCATCATTTCATACTTGTCATTCTAATAACAGGTGCAGTTCCACTGTCATTCATAAATACAAAATTTTATTTGCACTTCATTAGTTTAGAAAGACCACAATGTTTTTCAATACCACAACATTCAGGACACACCAAGTTATTCAAATATGTAACTACTGATTTACCACAGCTAAACTAAACAGTGCATTTTAATAAAGGATATTCCAAAGATATAATTCACAAATTCATTATCAGACAAAAATCTAACACAGTATTTGCTTGATAGGAATAATTTCCACCATTAGGAAAAGAAAATAATTTTACTTTAGGATCCCTTCCCCCCAACCCTACAGATGTCCAGACAAATACACATATATATTCCTTAACGTATCATCTTAATTTTTTTTTTTAAAAAGAATTTGTCTAGGACAGCAGCATTGCTTTTTATACCTTCTTTTAGAACTTGACTATATCTCCATTATTTTATTGAAACTTAATGATTCTTGCAACCAAGTTTATGCTTACACAGAAAATTATATATGCTATTTCAGAGTGCAATCTTAGATCTGCACCAGATGTGATGTCTTGGTATACAAATAAAAGGGTGCAGCATTAAACAAAATAAATAAGACTGCCAAAAATTAAACTTAGCTTTTCAATAAATCCAGTCAGCAGAGGATGCTACAGCCAAAAATGTCTTCACTACATTGAAAGGAAACATAACGCTGACTATGAAAGCTTTGTACATAAAGTCCTCCATTTTAAAAAAATTTGTCTTTAAAATAGTTAGCAAAGCACCATATACTTATCTTCATACCAGAAGAGCTTCTGCCTGCCTGTTTATAATAACAAGAACTATTACAACATTTATGTCAAGAATAGGTATAGATTTAAATTTCTCCTCCTCCTCGACTGGAAGTGTGCTAAACCCCCACCGACTGTACAGTATTTATAACACTGGGGCAATCAATGAAACATCATTGTGAGGGAGAGGGGTAATAATTAAATGTTATAGCTGAATCCTACACAGGATTGCATATTTGCATATTTACAAGTTAGTGTGTAGCTCTGACTTGAATAACAAAGTGCAACAAGGAACTGCCAAATGATTGTAGTGCAGAGTAGTACAGATACTTTCTTTACCCTCCCACTCCCTATTTTTCACTCTGTATGGAGTAACAAGTCAACAGCAACGGACATGTGGCCTTGGAGGAGGCAGTTCTGGTGGGATTTCTGGCTCTGGTTGCAGGGACAGGATACTGTTGGACAACTCATTTCTTATAACATCCAGTGGCATCTTAAAGAAAAAAAAAATCACCTGTAAACAGTTATCTGTATAGAACTCAGTACAAAGAGCTCGTTTCAAGAGTTCACTCTCAGCCAAAGCCTCAATTTAAGGATCTTTTGGTTCTTATTAGTGAATGACATTCGAGCAAGTTGTGTTAGGAATTTCCTTCAGAAAAGAGTTACAAGACATTGTGAAAGCCACTTCCTAAACCAATTACAGCAAATTACAACAGAACTGCTCACAAATCAAAGCAGGCAGATGTACAGTCAAGCTGCTGATACATACTGAAGTCATAGGAAAGAGGAAATATAACAAATGGGAGCAGATGCTTGTAAAATTCAACAGCAATGTTTATTAACTGAAGTGTTCAGCAGAGTCTGTGAACAACATCATGCCCACTACATATTAACCAAAAATTTCACCTGACTGTACGGACTCACCCTGTATGTCCTTCTAACAAGTACCTGCAGTCATTATTTAAACATTGACCATTTATTTGTGGCCAGAGGAACTACCACCTGAATATTTTACCTTTTTCAGAATGTCATCAACAAGTTTTAGAAATATTTCATCCACATTAAAATTATCCTTGGCACTGGCTTCACAGAACCGCATCCCAGTTATTTGCTGTGCAAACTGATGGAAGAGAAAGTAAATTAACTACATGAAGATAAGCACAAACAGCAAATATACACTTCCTCATAAAACCTTTAAAAAACTCCCACAACTTTGCCCAAATCTGTAACTGAAGTCTAATTACATTAATCACCCTGAATCTCCAAGATATAGCAAATATTGCTACATACAGCTAATTTTCACTTAAGATGGATTTACTGGAAAAGCGAGCTGCATTTTTCTAGACTTAAATTTGAGAAATTCATGTCTTCAGTTGACATGGATTTGCTGCAGATTGCCAAAAAGTTAACAGATGTTCATAAGATTTAATCTCAACCTTATTAATAAAAGCAAAAAAAAGGAAGTACAGATGGGAGATTTCGCCTTGACTCTCCAACAGAAAATGCTTTGCTTCCAAATGCATCATAGGTAGCTGAAGGAAAATATTTGTGTATGTCCATAGTGATAGTGTCCTGATAAAGATGGTGCTCTGAGTGTTAAGCTAAAGTATATCCTCTTGTCATGTTCCTTACCACTTTAGGAGTTGGAAGAGAACAAAAGAAACATGAAAACAAAGGTGAGCTAAGTAATCAAGCAGGGCTGTTGCCTATCCTAAAATACCACTGAAAAGCAAGTATCTGGAAGAAGGCTCACAAGGATGTCCTGAGTAGGGGTGTTTCTGTTTGTGATTCAATATCCTCCTTCAGAGCCCTCAAAAGGGTATCCTCTGTACTACTGTGTAGTGTAAGCCAACCTGTAGTTCTTTTATTTCTTTAGAGCAAAGACATACTCCAGCAGCAAAGCATGTAAGTGCACATTCTATAAAAGTAAATATGACATGAATTTTGACAGAACAGCACCACTTTCAATATGCTGTTTAGGTCTAACAGTCTGAACAGGAGTAGCCAAGGACCCTCGGCAGCAATGCCACAGCAGTTCTGCTTCTAACAGTAACTAAGAATTTGGTTTGTCCTGTTCTTACCTTTTCTCCCTGCTGTCGACTAATTTCTCGATCAACTTCACAGTCCAGTTTATTTCCAACTAATAGAAGCTCAGCATCTTCTGAAGCATACTGCAATTAAAACATTTTTAATTAATTAAACCTAGATACATAAGATTTTGTAATGCCAACACAATATTAAAAAGAGCAATTTATCTGCTAAATAAGGAACCAGACTTACACAGCTTATATGTAAAAGCTCTTCCCAAACACTATTTAAAAAATTTTCAACTTCAATTTTTAAATTCTGTTCTTAAAGCATGACTTGAGAACTAGCTGTTCTAGTTTACGTCAGAATGAACATAGTGACTGTTCCACAGACAGGAAATAAAACCTTTTTTTCTCCTCCAGCGGACAGATAAATCACTAACGTTACAGATTTCTAATGACCCTTCTAAATAGGACAATTCTAGCTCAAGGAAACAGGAACTGACAACCATTTTGCAACAAGAAAACATTAATGTTAAATCCCACCAAAAAGAATGCAGTGAAAATTAATTTGCGTTAGTTTAATAATCTTATATCAGTGCTGTTAGAAGTCCTACAGAGTACCTTTGAGGAAAACAGTTGCTTCTTAAGAAAACATAAGAAGAAAGTACTTAAGAAGGCTTACCTTATCAATCATTTTCATCCATTTTGGTAAATCGTCAAATGTTTCCTTCTTGGTGATATCATACACCAAAATAATTCCCTTGGCACTTCTGTAATAAGCTGAGGTAATGCTGTTGAATCTCTCCTGACCTGCTGTGTCCCTAAGAAGCAGCAGCAAACATCGGCACAAATATTTCACCAATTTGCAAAGTACACAATAACTTTGTTTACATTTTAATAAGAACACCCCCACACTCATTAGACACTATATTGAACATTTCCTTCTGTGTGAATTTCAGGAAAAAAAAATGGAGCAGTACTTTTAATCATAAAAAGTTTTGGTATCAGGACTACTTAGCCCCTACTAACTTCATCAAGAAAGGCCACCAAACAGTTCTGAGATGTGTCTGAGAATGAAGGTGTCCAATGAGAACATTCCAGCAGATGAAGCTGGTTTTGCTTTGTTGGAGTTTGATAGTGTTGGGGTTTTTTTGTTTGTTGGTTTTTTTTAATAGCCTTGAAAAAATGAGAAGGAAATGGATACATGCTTATCAAACACAGCTGGACACCCAACTATAAAATGAGCAATGCACTGATCATTATGATTCCAGTCTTCACAGCCTTTTTGGATCAACCACAGCAATTCAGTGATGGTTCTGAAACTAATGCAGGAGCTACTGGCAGAAGTGAATGAATAGAGTGAGCAACCACTATGTGCTTTGTGTTTTGAAAATAGATATCTGGCTTTTATGCTTACATCTACAAATCTGAGGTGTTCAAGTAACATTTCCATTCTCACTTTCAGCATTGTAGATATTTCAGGCAGGGTGTATTTACACTGGAGACTATTTTCCAGCACTGACACCATGTCTCCTGTACTAGCAATGGTTTATATTCCAAAGTAAATGAGACAGAAGGGTTGTTTTTTACTGAACCGTGAAAACCTGTGAACTGCTTTTAACCGTATCATCAAGCCAGCTTATGGAAGATTTTTGGAAGTTATAAAAAAAAAAAATAGTTGGTGAGTATCCTAAGTCTTAAAATGTGACTGGTATCACAACTAAAAAAGTAAATTATACACTGCTTCAGAGGAATCAAGCATTTGCTGCTTCAGTTCAGCCCCCAGAGTCAATGGATAATTTTTAAATTTCACTGTTCGAGCAAGTCAAAAGAGGACCAAAATTTAGAGTGGATAGGGGAAAAAGTGTGTATGTGTGTTGGGACTCAAAAGTTCAAAAGGAACTCTCTTCAACAGTCACATTTTGGACAAAAGGAGGAGGATGAATTTGGGAATGAGGTTAAGAATGGAGACCCAGAACACTTGTAGCCAAAAAAAGTCATGTTCACAAAATGCCACATTGACTGCCTGGAAGAATTAATTTTTTTTAAAGTCTATGCACAACAAGCAGTAGAATGAACTACCACAAACATATCTTGCACTCACAAAATCTTTAAGAATTTTAACTAAGCAGGTTTAGAAGTGATATATTTTCTCCTGAAATTGCCACAAGTACACTTGATAGAAACAAATCTTTGCTAGTGATTTCACAATGTAAAGCAGTGTTCACTAGAAAGATTTGAAACCTCTGCTTCACAGCCTGTGGAAATATCTTGCCTATTACTTCACTGCAAGCACTGCAATAGAGGGCAGAAGAAAACAAATTCCTACTGCATCCAATTGTATTTTATTTTTATTAAAATTCCATTCTCTACTCAGAACTTCAGAATTACATTCATACAAACCTTTGGGACCCTACAGAAGGTGAAAACAGGTAGCCTGTTTCAATAAGGTCAATCTCTAGTAGTATTTCAGACCAGTTTTTGATGGTTAATTGGTTGCTTTCTTATCATTAATGAGGTATTTTTATTAAAACAATACAAGTTCTGGCAGCTAAAATTACATATATGAGCATTACCCAGAGCAAGTAACTCTCTCTCCCATTACTTCATCGTTATGGTCAGATTTATCCTTTGAACATTCATTACATGAAAAATTACAAAATTCTAGTAAGAACCGTTCATTTTCCACATATAGATAACATTGCTTTAATGTTTATGAACAGACTTCTCAGAATTATGACCTTATAAAGCAGCCCCTGCCACCTGTTGCTAATCCACCCAAGTGATCAAGCATATTAAGGATGCAATCCCTTTAGTTCCTTCATTCTGAGCAGACATAACTAGATGGCAAGTGGAAGGGCATACGTGGTGTGGAAGAATGCATCAACTCTAGCTTTGGCCAGAATAACTTGGAAAAAGTTGCTTTTTTTGCTGGCTGGTCTTACCCCTCTTCTCTGTGCCCCTACCAGAACACAGAAATAAAGGGGCTATTTCAGAGTCCCCTGGCTGTGCCTTCAGGTCAGTGCTAAGGACCTTCAGCAACTCCATCACAGAGGGGCTACCAGATCACTTGGTTCGTACATTAGAAAAGCAGAAGGGAAATAAGTGTTTAGTTACACTCTCTGAAGACAGTCATCAACAGACAGGCTAAGCCTAGATGTAGGCAATGGACATCACCCTGCCACTCCAGCTATCTCCAACTCCACATTTCCCCTTGCCTGCTGAGTGCTCTATCTCCAAGTCTACTTAGTGCTATCAGCCTCTCCTCATCCCACAACAACCTCAGGCTCTTTACAAGCTTAAAGTAATCCCAGGATGCTGCTCCTCTCTGTACCCCCAGGTCCTGCACTCCCCTCTCACCCAAATATCACACAACTTGTAGTCTGGCTTGCTGGCTAATCAAGACACACCACATGCTGTGACCAGTTTAAAACACCCACAGACAGCCCAGCTGCCCACTACATTATGTTAAATGGCCAGATGGCCACTGTCACCTGCCAGTCATGCTATTTACAGTGGATTAGGGCTGACTTTCTTTACCTCATTTTAAGTTGCACATTTCCCCACACTTCACACAACCAACGTCTCTACTGCCACAGCACGTTTAAATGAAACCAGTCAACAGGTTCCTGATTGTAAGCATGACATTCTATTCCTTGTTTCCTTTGACAACTGGAAGAAATACGATGAATTTGTGATCTCTAACATTACATTAACATTGTACGTGCCTTCAAATAGTAAGGTGAAAGCTGAAGAACTATTTATGTAATAAATAAGTTTAGAAAACAACCCCAAGCTACCTAAGTAAGCTGCAGTTCAAGAAGAGTATCGAGTTATCTTTCACATGGAAAAAAAAAATCCCATCTTCTATCTCGGTGCTACCTTTTTTAAAATGAAACTAAATTCTTCCAATGTTGAGGAAAAAATGCCAACCTCTAATGCAGGGCTAATATTCAGAGCATATCCAACTTAAAATGCCTTCCTTTCATGTGCAGTGCTGGAACAATTAAGTTTGTCACACTTTTTTCATCAATGTATTTACACTCCTGCAGCTGGAGTATTTCAGTAAGGATAGCTATTTGAAGCACTAAGGGAAAGCTGGAAGAAGAGATGAGCATTATTTAACTGGGCTAACAGTATTCAACTTCATAAATTTCCTAAGTGATATTAACTGCTGCTCGTTCTTCATTTGCTCTGTTCAGAATTGACAGAAAAGAATAAGTTGGCTCAATTTAATTCAAACTCCAGAAGTCCAAATAATAAATTACTACAACTTGATCAATGATTTGGCATTACTGAAAAAAACACAACAGATTGCTCCTTTTTTAAAGCTACAAGCAGTTTTCTTGCATTGATTTTTTCAAGAAATTGTTCTAATGGAAAAACACTGGTATTTCTAAATTGTAATCAGGAAGATACAGTGTATGATGCCTTGACCAACTATCTGCAAAAATAAAACCCCACTGCTTGACTATTTTTCTCCTTCCAAAACAGAAACCAGACATCACTCAAAAAATACAAACATGTCACCAAACAAAAGCAAATAAAAAACCCCACACAAAGCCCATTTTCATGTGTTCATTTGTCATATTCTCACTGTTTCAGACTGCATAAAATACAATACAAATACAGTTGATCTTAATAGGCTGGATAAATTTTGTTTTACATGAATGTTCTCTGTGTCTATCTAAAACAGTTGCTTGAAACAAACATGTAAGACTCAAGACTGTCTTTGGCTCTGTAGTTAATTTTTTATGAATGGTGGTGTGAAGTGGCAATATAAAAGGAAAATATTTTGAAACATAAAAGTTAAACACTTTAACATACTCTGTGCTTTTATGGAATGTACAGGCAATATTTTATTTTATTTTTTTTTAAGTAATTTTTGGGATTAATTCTACTTGTCAAGCTGAGCTTTTTCCTTCCACAAAACCCACAAATATATTTAAATTTTTTTGTTATATGAAAACTTTGTTTCAGAGGTTCTGAACAGAAGGAACTACATTCTGTTATATTCCAGGACAGGTAATCTTTTCCTAAGACTACTCCTCTTGCTGGAGATTTCCAAGACAACAATGGCCCATTAGAAAACACTGAGCTGGCAGAATGTGAACTTTTTTACGAGAAAGCACCAATTCAAACAACCTTCAGAAGCCGATCAGACTGTTGTCTTGCCAGGCCACCGGCAAGAGAGATACCAGAGAGTCTTTGTCTCCCCAGCAGGGAGCTGGGCATAATGGCAGGGCACTGCAGCCTCCACTAACCAGGTCCTTTCAGAGGGGAAGCCAGAAGTGACTGCTGCTTGTGTCAGCTGAGTGCCCAGATTATTCAGGTAAGAGGGCACAGTCACACACCCCACTGGCCTGCTGAGCAACTCATGGCACACCTATGCTTTGAAGTATGAGGCTGGGTTTCCTATTACTTGGTTGAGTTTTCAAGCTTTGAAAAAAAGCACTGATTCACAGATGCTTGAATTCACTTGGACGCTTGACTGCCATCCAGCAGTTCTGGTTACTTTGCCCCACGGCCTGAGCTGCATGCACACATTGCTTCTCATGGAACATATGAGCTTGTTTCAGCCAAGAACTGAAATGCAGCAGCAGCAGATTTTCTGTATCTGCTACTCCTAGCAGCCCAAGGGGCATTACTAGAGTTCCAGGTGGCCCAAAGAAGATGGAAACTACTCTGTCTCCTCAGTGCTACTCTACCATTTCATCATCTACAGAACAGGAGGTTCTTTCCTGACTGAAAGTCACAGCAATAGGGGAAGAGGTACTGTGAGGGAGCAGGGAGCAGGTAGGAACAGGTAAGCTAGAGGCAAGAGCAGACACCTTAAAGAGGTGTCCTTAGTGCACACTATCTCATTCCAAAAGTAGTGTAGAAGACAAGTCCAGTTTTTATACTACTTTACTTACACTCTACTACCAGCAGCATTTATGAAAGCTGCTTTCAAAAGGACACCTTGCACACCTAATTGCTCAATATATTCAACATAGTTCTGCTGTTTTTTTATAAATTCAAGTAGGAGAGGTTTGTGGAGAATAATGATAAAGTGGTCAGTGGAGAGACACGTCAAGTGACCATAAAACCACCAAAGTTAAACATTCCTTTTAAACTATTGTTTGATTTTTGAAGTAGAATCATCAAATGGCTAAAAAATATCAAACTTTGAAATGTAACCTTCATCATTTTAAGAAAACAGAAAAGCATAGACTTTAGAAAGACATGGCATGGCATAGTGATACACTTGGCAGTGCTAGGTTAACAGCTGGACCTGATGATCTTAAGGGTGTTTTCCAACCAAACTGATACTATGATTCAGTGATTCGATAAAAAGAGTTTATAAATAGGCCAAACAACACATACAACATAGTTTAGGATAAATCAGCAGAAGGGGTAGTTATCTTAATTCCTTTCAAAAAAACCAGAAGTATGCCAAGACAGTTTGAAGGATTAAGAACAGCACTTTAACAGTCACTGTTGGAGAGAAAGTGGCACTTAGGAGCTGGATGTTGTGTTCATGGATTTTATAATATTTTTAAATATCACCTCTTTACATTGTGTTTTTTCCACCACTTTAGCAGGGCTTCGCACAGGAATAATGGTCACATTCCAGCAGCCTATCAATTTTTAGTTTCAGAAGTTTCCTATATCTTACTAGCATATTCTCAATATGTGGAAAATAATGGTTTAAACATCTCTTTTTCCAACAAAACATCTCTCCTATAAAATATTTATTCAACGTGAAGAAACTGTTCGATAAGCTCAGCAAATTTCATAGCAAGAATTCATACCAGGCTTACAGTTGAATCTCCATGTCAGAGTTTTGTTACCTCTGTCAGCTCCAGCAGACCCTGGCTAGCAATTGCTGGCTCAACTGCCAGCCTTGTGGTCATAGGTTTCCAAACAGGGACAGATGATGGATGAAGACATGCCACTAACATTGAAGTGTTAGGTGACTGATGATACCAAAGGTGAAGCAGCAGTTAACTCAGAGGGAAGCAAGACAGACACATGGTGTGACAAACAGAGTTGATGGTGACCTGCCAAGAGGAGTTAGTAAGCTGAATTCACTGCATCCATTAAGTTAAGAATGAGAAACCACCAGAATATCCCAAAAGTATAACAACGGGTATATTTAGAGGTTTTTTTCCCCTCTGCGAATTGTTAGCAGCTTTAACAGTGTAATTACAATGCCAATTATGCATCACGCACTGTTAATAAACCAAAGCTAAGCTTCTACATAGTAGTATGTAAGATTAATGTACAGAACATGGCTGGTTTATTCTCTCATAACAATGTTTATGTATTGCACTACTCTGCAAAACAAAGGAGCTCTTAAGCTCATTTATTTCTAAACAGTAACAACGGTATTCATCGTTGATATGGAGAATGATCATGAAGAAACATGTAACCTGCTCCAGAAAGGAAAAGCTTAGCTCAGACTTTCAGCTTTCTGTAGGACACTGGTACCAGTTAAGGTATAGTTATTCGTATGGATGTTTTATTTCTCAGTGCTGTTTAGAGCGGATATGATCTACTTAAGTCTTGAATGTCCTTCACTTTAAAGTTACTTAATACAGCATCAAAGTAACAGCACTGCCTATACAAAGTTTTAGAAAAACTGTTAAGAAAATGCTTCACAGTTTTATAATTGCTGTTACAATGAAGGTCAGTTTTAAACAATCCAGGAAAAAAAAGTGTACTTTCTCTAGTGTCTATTTATGACAGTCACCTTTTGTTGTTTGTAGAACTCCCTATTTCTTGTGTAGGTGATACAATTCTAGGAAAAGGGGCTTGAAACCTCTCTGATGTATAAATATTTTAGTAAATATATTAATGTCCTATTTCTAACTTTCTCTCTCCTTCTTTATCCTCACAACAATCTAAGAGCTAGTTGGTTTTGCTTAAGTCGTGTGCAAATGGAGGAGAGGTGGAATAGGGTAAGAGCTAAACCAGCTTATAACAGTTAATAGTATTAGACAAGCATATTAATTCATGCTAGAACATAAAAATTAAAACATACTGCTGGTTGCACATTTGTTTTACTTACCAGATTTGTAATCTAATTTTCTTTCCTCTTAGCTCTACTGTTTTGATTTTAAAATCAACACCTATAAACAAAATACAGTAAACAGAAAAGGAGGAATAAGAAGCAAAAGTAATGAGGGTGTAATTATTATTAATAGTTGTGGTTTTTTTTTATATCAACTTTTAACAGTCTGAATGAGCAGAAGGGTTTGCACCACTATAGGCCACCTCAGGGACATAACAGGGATTTGACAACCACTATACAGACTGTGAGCCATCCAATCTGGCAGCATCACAACATTAACCTTCTACTTTGTGCAACACTTCCAGCAGCAGGTAAAGCAAACATAACAGCAAAACAACAGGCACAGTTTGTTTCTCTCATATTCACATTGGCTGTCAAGGACAAGCCTGCTCTACTTCCAACTGGCACCCATGCCCTGGAGGCGTGGAGCGAAACCAATCCCTCCACATCAGTTTTGCTGTCTGTGAAGTAGGAGCCATAGACATCTGATTTCCAGGCTGGATGCTTAGCATCTGTAAAGCACTTTAGTAGAAGTGCTAGAATGGTGGTTGGTTTATCAAGTAGTTTGCCAACACTGTCATTCTTAATTCCTGCAAGTATTTATTAGCAAACTGCTTAGATTTAGAGAGGATATTTTTAAAATTTATTTTATACCTGTATGGTACTTTTATCCATCATCTCAAAACTCCAGCCACATTTTGAATGCATGCTAAATATCAAAGATAGAACCATGAAGACCTTGTTATACAGAGAGATTTTACTTCTATTAAAAAAATAAATACTGGCAATCAACATTTAAGACATACTATGGTAAAACAATACCTAGACACAAATGATTACCAACTTAACTATGGGACTATTTAAGCATATCAATGCCCTAGAATATTACAGAATTTGTAGATTGTGAACCTGTTCATTTTAGTATGCGTTTGTACAAAGACTTTTGCTTCAGCTCTTCTTTCTGAACACCATCCCTCCTAACAGTGCTAAAACCAAAAAAGGGGAAATAAAAATACAAGAGAACATGGTTCAGACTAGTACACTTAAACTCACACAGAAGTGCAGAAGCTTAGTGTGTTGGAAAGACTTTTGCTATTTCACATACAATCGTATACCAAGGATAGGGATGAAAGTGAAGAGGAAAAAAATATTTTTATTTTCTCTAACAAAAACTACACATTTCCCTAATGTCTACGTTTGGTATAAGCCACACGTCCCTGCTGATATTGTTAGAGTCAAGACTGGACTCAACTTCGACAGAAAGGACAGAACTTGGCCTTATGCTAAGTTTTCAGAACTCCAAAAAATTTAGGAGGGGGACAAGAGGTGCATTTTGCATCCTGAAAACCAGTTATACATGGCTGACTTAGCATCTACATCAAAGTGCTTCTAAAGATAGTTATGTCTGTAAAGTTGTTAGTATGAGACAATAAAATGAACGAAAAAACTAGATACACTTTACTAATTTAAATGTAAAGGATACATGCAATTCTATTTTTTAGCAGGTTGCCACTCTTCAGCTAGACTAAATAAATGGAAGGATCATTGACCTTCATTCCCCTAAACAGAAATCCCTTCAAACAGCTTGCAGTTGCACAATACATAGCAATACAAGTATTGGTTACCACCACAACATTTGTCCTTGCTCTCCATGTCCTTAAAAGTGTCTAGCACACTTATTTACCAGTTCTTGGAGAGCTATTCAGGGCATTTGACGTTTATACCTCACTCCCCAAAATGTATCCCATTCAAATCCCCAGTAGGGTTCTTTGGCAATACAGAAGCTAAAGCATTAAACAGATTTGCACTATTCAGTCTACAATTTCAATGGCAATTTTCAAATATTCATATGCAAATTGAGAAAAATATTAGAATGATTAAAATGTCAGAGCATTTATTAATCCTAACTTTAAGAAATATTTTTCTACACTTTTGAAAAAACACCATCTGTGTTAAGAGTAAATGTTGAAGTAAAATTATCCAGCTATGCTCTACTATCAAAAATGTGGGAAATAAGAATTCTTGTAATTACTGCTTTTCTATCAAAAAGATTTATTTTTTTTTTAAGGAAACACACATTCATTTTTATTGTTAAAAGCCTTTTCTCTGCATAAATGCATTTAAACTATAGTATGGTCACAGCTTTTTCTACAAGATAGCACCTTCAGCTGCTAAGGACAGAAACAATAGTAACTGAAATTGCTTCAAAACTCTTTCTCAAGGAAATCTGAATGTAATTGCCCACACATCTCAACCCCAGTTCCCAATCCTGCCACTCTCTCATTCACAACATACTACACAATGTGCCATACATCTAAGAACACCAGTTAAAAAATAAGTAAATCTCACTTTTCTCTCCAACAAAAACATAAATAGAAAAAAATTGATGATGCTCATACAGGTGGGTATACTTGTCTTAAACTAACTATTACACTTGCAGAGGAGCTTGACCTGAGCAGAGAATAAAGCTCTGCTATGTAAAGAAAAAGCCCTATTGACACACACACACACAAAAGTCTAAACCATCTCTGATCCAAAATTGTGTATTGAAAACCAACACAGGAATTTCATGAAAGCTTCAACAACTCCATGAACAAAATATTTTCATTTTTAGATAAGTGGTTTATAAACTGCTGTCTTACACAAACCAAGGAACAAAAAGGTTTTGTTGTATTTTTTAAAAGGAAAAATAAATAATGACCTAGGGAGAGAAAAATCCAAGTGTTCCAGTAAAGTAAATTATCAACTCAGGACTTTCTGGGACTAGTAGGCATAACACAAGAATGCAATGAAAAAAGCCTACCTATTGCAGAGATGGTTTCAAAATAAATAATGTATCAACAGCATTGTTATTTCAAAGGCAGATATTTCTATTAATCTTCTTAAAGTCATACCATGAAACATTTCCCTGTTGTTAAATTTTGCAACAAAGAATGCAAACCAGTAACAGTTTTGGAAAAGCATATTTTTCTACAGAGCTGCTCAAATAATTTAACACTTAAGTCAGATAACTTGCCAGAACTAAGCAAAGGTTGCTCAACTGCTTTTTATAATTAGTAATGCTCTTTAAGTACCAAAAAAATACCAAAAGCTTAGTGTCTGCTAATAATGAAGGAAAAAATCGGGCAAGTTTCCTTTTGCACATGAAGGAACAAACTCCTAAGCCTGTCAGGTTCATTACCATGTTTCACCTTAGACCTCCAGAAGGTAGTGCTTTGAGTTTACATACAACGTAGTAATTTAATTAAAACAACAATACAATAATTTGTTTTTCACTTAAATTTCAAGTATAATCTTAAGTTATGAAAAAACTTCAATGAAACAAATTATTTAGCTTGATTAATAGACATGAAAATACCTAAAGGAATAGTATTGCTATCCATACAGTTACTCCAGCTATTAAAAACGAGATGAACAACTGTTAATGTTCTTTGGAAGTCAATTGGAAAACTAACACTTTCCACTAGTACCAATAAATGCTTACTAGTTACACATGATACCAAGAGTTAGCCAACTGCACCTTTCCATTCACAAACATAGAACAGAAGATTGGGACCAACTGCTGCGAACTCCCATTATTCAGTAAAATAACTGCAAACAGATCTGTTCTATTCAGCATAAAATAGACAAGGTATTAAGTCTGTTCTTAGAAATGGTGTGGTTTTTTTAAAGGAGTGTTTTGTGATACTACACCACTGATGTCAGCAATATCTGATAAAATCTTCAAAATCCTTCCTTCAACAAACTCTTAACTGACAGTTGCTCTAAGTGAGATGTGTCTCTCAGTCTCGTTAAACCTAATTCTAAGACCTGTTAAATACAGGCACACTGTCAGAATTTTTTTCAAGTTTCACACTGTCTGTAATGATACTGGTAGTCCTTGCAGTTACTACTCCCTTTAGGCAGGTCTCAAACCACAACGAACACCCAAGTTAAACACATTTTTGCACTTACTGTATGTTCAGTCCTGTCAGAGGCCACTCCAGTCTTGAAGCTTGATAGCTGCGCAGAGGTGTGCTAGAATGTGTGTGCACTGACAGGCAGGACTTATTAGCCCTGGCAAAATACTCTGCTAGGCATAGCTACACCAACCTGTTCCCCACCATTCACCGCCAGTTATGGCAGGTATCCCCAAAGGATGTTATCAAGAGCTAACACAAACAAGCTACTTGAGCACCTTGTGTCCTTACTCATGCAAGTAGAACAGAGGTCATGGTTTTATATATAGTTCAGTAAAATAGAGGAATCAATAATTACTGTTGACAGCTGCATTAAATCTGAACAACACATTAAAAAAAAGAATCGTAAAAGGCTCTCTAGCTGCTACGACACCAGCAAACTATTGCTGGTTTGCAGGGTACCTCGTTCGCATTTTAAATGCCTGCTGGCTAATTTAGTGTCAAAGAATAACTGAACGTACACGTGCCTGTGAAGCGAACACGTGCACGTGCTTATAATCATACTGAAGCGTGCCCGTTGCCAGGTCACAGTGATGTGAGGGGAACCAAAAGGCTTGTCACGATCTCCCCTCCCATTAAAAAGTCAGTGTCCTCTCCAAACGTCAGGCTTGCATGGACCAACTGCAATCAATGCATTCCATTTCTCGAAAACTATTACACTCACAACATGAGTAAATCCTGACTTCCACCTCTCTTTTTATGAATTAGAGGTGTGCATTTTGGATGTCAGATTTTGACCCCCATTTTTCTCTGGAAATGCCTTTTTTTCAGGAATTCAAACACACATTCCATACACACGTAAGAACAAAAATACAGATCTCAGTCTCTGGTTTGGGTTTCTGATTTTGTATCTAATAATAATTTCAATGTATACTGATTCAGTTTTCCCTGCCACTTAAAACTGCAAATAAGCTGCTGCCCTCACAGCGCAGGACAGAAACATGTCAAATGAAGTATTAAGTTCAACATCACTTAGTGTGTTGAAGGTAAGATTACTGGTTAAGGACATTCAAAATTTTCTACAAAGCACATTGCTTTTGTTAATAGCACATGAACTTTAGATTAAAAATATGCCTCATGCAAATGAGAACATCTATTACTCTACAGAGCAAACAAAGGGCTAGTAGAATAAAAGTGTTTTTAAAAAGTATATTAAACAGACAGCTAAGCAAACTGTCTGCACTCCTTTCAAAAATAAACAGCCCTAAAAGAAAGAGAACAGACACTCAAAATAGAAGTGCACTAATGAAGTTCTAGATAAGGGCAAGTCGGCAAGGATGACACATCTTGTAATGGAACCAAACTTGAGACTGTTCCAAACTTGAGAATGAAATCCAATAAAGATAAAATCTAGCCCAGAACAGATCATAATATATTAATTTCTTGCCCTAAACAGGAACTAAGGTATCTACTAAAGCACAACCTGAAACACATACAACTGGGTTTACCCTCTCCCTTTAAAGCTAAAATAATTTGTTTAGAAATAAAACAAATTGCAAATAAACAACTTACTATGCATTTAGGTTTGTTTTGTTTTTTTCCCTAAGTGGCAGAAAAAAGAAGTGGAAACTGTTTTGCTTAATGTGCAGAGTGACCTTTTAGAGGCCAAACTTTCCTGAAAATGAAGTTAAGGGAGGGTTGGGAAAACAGATGCAAACAGAACACAAAAAACCCCCTCAAACTAAAATCAATTTCAATAGATGAAATTTTCAGAGGCCTATTAGTGATTTGCATCAAAGCAACCAAATCAGTGAAAAATAATCAAACTAATTTTAAAGGAACACAGTAAGTCTAAAAATTCAGCCGCTGTATACTAATAAACCATTAGATCAGACATGTGATTCAAAGATTATTTAATTTGAACATCTGACAGCATTATATAGACAAATTTTCTTAGTTCTGCTACAATTGATGAGTGAGGGCACATGTTTCTTGATGCAAGAACCACCTTTGTTAGTCCTGGTCTGTAACTAAATGCAACACAATACTTATACCTAACCAGAAACTACTGAAGCTAATGTGAAGATGCTCAATAGCTTTGATACTAATTTCTACCATCTCATTCATCTCATTTATGGGGGGAAGCAAGCACCAACCAAAAGGTACATGGAGGAAGAGGGTACAAAAACTGTTTCCAGAAAAAAAAAAGCCCACAACCAAAACCATTGTGTCTTATTTTAATTGAAGATGTACGGCATATAGTTGACTTTAGAACACTCTAAAGCAGAAATACATATTGCAAACTGCAGCTTTGGAGGCATGAAGTGTTAGCTCAGATATGAGCCAGTTTGAAAATTATTTGAGACAGGTAAAGTACGTTGTCCATAAAGATTCAATGTGTAATTCTAGAATGATTAACATGCAGACATTTGAGAGTACTGGCCTAAAATAAAAGTGTACCCATATTTCAACTGGCAACTGTGCTACAGACCAGAATGAAACAGATACACCAACAACAGAAAATGAAAAACAAAACAAAAGAGATTTGGTAACTTGGTTAACATTCATGCAGTGACTAAATTTTGAAAGTGTAATTATAATGAGTTTTCAGGAAACCATCAAGTGTTTTTTGAACCTCCAATATACAGATTCTAGACACTCAGATGCTTGCTACTTCCAAAATGAGAATGGAGGCAGTTATCATTTCTTTATATTCTCATAGACAGTAAAATTATAAAGCCTTTCACAAAATGTAGGCTTCTGACACTATTTACAGTACTAAGTTCAAAACACGCACCAAAATTTTTATGAACAGAATGAGGTGGAAGGGAAGCTTGGAAGGAATAAGAATCTGTGTGCCTTCTTGAGCAAGACATTTTCAAAACTTCTGACTACAGAACAGGAAAACATAGCGACCTACTTATCTACAATTACCTCACCTGAAAGAAAACTGAAAGTGATTAAAAATTAAATGTATTTCATGAGCAGCAGTATTCAGATTTTCAAAAGGCAGACTGTTTCAAAATGAGACAATTTAACATTTTGGTTTGGGTATCAAGTTCGGAAGAAATAAGTTGTAAAAGTGTTGCTATATGCTGTTAAATAGTTGCAATTTTAACTGCAAATATTAATGCTCTTTCTTGTTTAAGGACAGCCTAGTGAAGATAGTTTAGAAAGACTTCAGGATTTTTATGATGAAAGGCACTCTAAGAAGTCTGTCTCTTCCATCTTATGGTTTAGCTAAACCTACAATTATTCTGCATATTTTTCATGAAATGAACATTTAAGCTCACAACTCCCAGAAAGAAGTAAGAAAGTCCATAACCGAGAATCATATGGGCCTACTTTTTTTTTTTTTACTTTGCTACTGACGTGCTCAGCTGTTCACAGCAGAGACTGAGTTTGACAGCTGCATTCCAGTCCTTGCAAACTAAACTCCACAGTCGACACCGTTCAAGTGGCCTCTTCATTTTGACTGGTGTTTTACTTGCATATTCTCATATATGTACTGACTAGGGACTACATGGTACTCCGACAGTTCAGCAGTGTTGATATAACCCAGTACCTGAATATTTCTATCAGCTGAAGTTAACATCTAGTTTACAAATGAAGAAAACGAAGTCACTTTCAAATCTGCTCTTCTTTCCAACCTCTTGCTAATTAAAACCCCAGTATCTCCTCAAAAATCTGTGCCTGAGCCCTGACAATGTATACCATCTACCTATGACATTTTCCTATTTTAGAATACAGTTATGTTACCCTCAGAGGTTTCAAATGGTTACACACAGAAAAAAATTGCTGACTGTACAGGTGCTGTAAAATACACGTAGTTGATGCATCTGATGCAAACAGTGCTTTTGCCGGGTGCTTTCACCAGGTACTTTCAGCTGCTGTAGTCCCAGCAAGTGACAAAAGAGAAGTGACAAAACTGCTCCTAAAGGCAACTTCCAGGCAACCCAGGCTTCTGTTGCAAGTTGCATTTCCTAAACTTATTTGTACAGAACTGAAGACAAACAAGGCAGGTTCATATATGCTCCCTAATTATCTCAAGGTTTTTGTGTAAGACAAAACTGCCTCCTGTGCAAGTTTCCAGCCTGCTCTATTTGTAGTTTGTCAAGTACTTGCAGCACATCACTAATGAGGTATTTGTTTTATTTACACTATTCTGCACTAGCCAAAATCCAATATGTAAGAATAAAAATGTATTCACACCCTGGACATATGAAGATAAAAGATGGGTCAGTTATCACAGAAATACTTATTGATCAGGACTTCCTTCCGTTTTTTGTATAACAGAAAAAATGTGAGTACAGAGCTGATTTTGAGTATAAAGCAAGGATATCTTACTGCTCCTTTGTTATCAAGTGGTAAAGCAAGAGATCTATTTCTACCCCTCTTCCCAGACCAACTAAGTTTTCACTATCACCTTATGGACAGGAAAAAAAAAAATCTTTAAAGAATAACTAAAATTAATTAGACTTGTCAGAAACAGCCCACAGGCACATACAAGTGTGGCAAAAAGATAAATGTTCTTCTAGTTGATGCAGGATGCTTTTCTGAAAATGCTGTGTAGATTGTTTTTCTTCTCAGATTGCATCAAATGACTAAACTTGTTTTTAAAACAAAACTTTCATTATGATTTACTAAAAAGTTATTTTTCAAATGGTTAGTAAGCCACATACCATGTTTACAGTGCTTGTGAGAACAAATACTGATGAAAAAAAGGAGGAGCAACTTAAAGGACAGTTCATAAAAATGACCAACTGATACTTTAAAAATGAATAGGCTGATACTTGTAAGTGAATATGATTGTTATATGACAAGCTATGGGAATGAAACTTAAGATTCATGTTGTTAGTCCACATTTTTCAGAATAAAGAGAATGAAGAAAGGGTTTGAATTACGACAGAAGTCCCAAACATATGAATACATATATATAATTATGTATATCTATATATAAATGATACATAAATATATGTGTATATATATTAAAAGCAAAAGCTGCCTTATTTAGGATTACTCTGGAAAAAGATAAATCTAAAGTTTTCACCATTACTATTGTGTATTTGATGGATGCTAGGCATTTTGCCTGGACTTGGGTATTTTAAAAAGATTTGACAGAGAAAAGTCTGCTTGGAAGAAAAAACTATGGAGCTCTGTAAATCCAATGAGTTCCTAACTTACACACCATTTCACACTAACACCAAAGTAAGGGGAAAAAGGTCGAAGAGCACTTAAGTCAAAGGAGTCCTTAACACCACAGCACATTTTCATGCCACTGATCTGGATCCTACAGGCAACAATTAGTCCAAAACTGATCACGTGACAACATTTCCATCTTGATCCACAGCAACTCTTCCCATTACAAACCTAGCTGAGCAGCTCTACCTATGATTTTGCTTCTAAACCAGGCCTGAATGAAGCTTCAGTGTTTACTACAAGCAGTACTGTAGTTTCCTCTGAATAGCTGCTAAAAGGAGCCAGCAATGCACGAGGCACCCTAACTGCTCTGATATTATCAAGTGCAAGGCCTCTTTCCTGGGATGCTTTCAGACCTGGTGGAAAAGAGCTAAAGAATTAAGACTAGGCCTCAGAAACTTTACGTACTAAGCCAGCGTGTAAAAGAAATGCCAAGGAGCTCAACTTGATTTGAGGGAGCAGGTGAGTCAGCCACCTGAGAGGTGAGCCAGGGCAGGGCCTAAGGTTCGGGTGAGCAGGAACCTCAGGTTCGGAGAATAAAACCCAGACAGAAGTGCAATGCCTGGGGAAAAATTGGATGGACAGGAAATACTGCAGAGTACAGGAATTTCATCGATCTGCCATGGAAGAAAAACAACTGGGGGACTGGGAGTAAACTAAGATTTGGTGCGTGTAGGTAGGACAGACAACCGTGAGACTTAGCAGTAGTTGGACAGATGCTGGGAAGAGACCAGAGGCCTTTGACTATTAAATAAAGGGATCCTGATGAAAAAAGAGGGTGAGAGAACATGGTGTTTAAAAATGAATATGTAAATTATAACACCACCACTATGGAGATCTGAACTAAGATGTATTTCTTCTGGGATAAGAACTACTTGGGGCAGGGTAGGGAGGTGGGAAGAAGCAACAGCAAACACTCTTCCTTCACCACCCACCATTGAATATTCTCACAAACATGGCCATCAGTATTTATGCACTACCTTTGGAAAGATTATCCTTTTTCATGCCAAATTGGGCATACTTATTTTTAATTGTCAGGAGTCCAAAAAACCTCAAAGCAATTGTTTTGGATTCTTCTCCTGTGTGAATAATGCAGGTGCATCTGGGTCAAGTAACAAATCATAAACTAAGACCAAATTCTATTAAAAAAACAAAACAACCTGTGTATTTATGTTTGTTGATTAAGCTAATAAGATGTAAATATTACCCTCACAATCATTATTCTACTATAGAAGTTACCTTAACTACTCTGAATTTAACACTGGCATGAAGAATAATTTTGTATAATTGCAGATACAAATGAACATTTCTAAAAACAATTTATGTGCCCAAACAAGTAATGAAAGTTATAACCTAATAGTTATAATTCAGACCTAGCACATAAAATTGGAAACATCATCTACTTCTCATCTGACAGCCACATGCAAGAATCAGTAAATATTTGAGCATACTGAATATTCTTGGTACTATGTAAATAGCAGATTAAGTAGAAACAATATTCTATGAAACTAATTTAATGCCCAAAATAAATACATCAAAAGAATTTTAGATCAACAGCACATCGTGTGCCACTATGAACAATGTGCTGAAATCTGCCAAGCTATTTTTGAACACTTTCAAAGAGCTTCAGTACTTGAGATGAGACTGAAGACATGTTGATGTGTTTTTATAATAGAATTTACTTTACCAATCTGGCAATGCAGTCTTAGCAAATACTCTTATCTTTCTTAATTGAATCCACACCTCACCTTTTCAGCAGAAACACTCCACTTTTGAAGGACACAGCATTATTATCCTAAATAGCCCTTGGGATAGGAGGTGGCCAAAGTTTTTGGACATTTGCAATTCTTCCACTGTCAGAGATGACCTTCAAGTAGTCTGTACACTTTCATACAGAAGGCTAAGGTGTTAAATATTGTTCTGCTTGGCCTATACTTCCACAGGTTTAGTAGAAATCATAAAAGTAAGGGTAAGAACATTAATACCAAGGTAAGGGAGTAAATATGTATTTGAGCATTCAATTTTAAACACAGCTTCACTGTTTTTAATGTAAGGTGGATACAGCAAATTTTAGTAATTTGTTTGGTTACACAGCTTTTCAAAGGTATATTCGGTTTACATAACTTCCTCTGTAATTGGATAAGTCACAAGGTTTTCAAACAATGTTTCAAAACACATTCTCCACTTGTAATTCTTGAAAACCACTGCAGTAAGTGGTGACAAAGAGCTTTATGACTTCAACGTGTATCAAAGTCTAACCTCAGGTCATTTTGGAGTGTGGATTATTTCCAATCTACATGAAATGTAAATAACAGAGGTTACTTTTTCTTACTCTATAGTGCAAATAAGCAGGGTGCTAGCCGACTGTGAAAAGTTCTTTCGTTTAGCAGGCAAAGGATCTGGGGGAATCTCAACAGCTCTCAAGTTTAGTCAGAGGACCTTGAAAGAATGCCATTACTGTCAAGTCTTTCTACATGTATTTTGGCACAAGTTGATTTCCCTATGCTGCTTTATGTTGGCACACTTTGTGTACCAAACATTACGTAACCTTCTGTCTAGCAGCTCAACACCATTTATTTCCTGTTTCTTTTCTAAAATAAGGAAGCCCCTCTGCTTCCATCACTGTCACAGTTACCTACCAAATCAGTTTTGCTTACAAGGCCCCAGACTGGAAGTCTGGACCAGGATCTAGAGCACCTCTTCGCACTTCTCGAGACTCTCAAGAGGAAACAAACCCTAGTCACAGAACGCAGCCCTGCCTTCAAGGAACCCTTAATGTAGGGTCAGTCCAAAGAAGAGGCATGAGTTCAAAACAATATACAGACCTCGTGAATTTACTAAGAATACATTCCACTGTGCTGTTTCCTCAGCTGTACCATATATTTAATCTGTCCGTCTACAGAAGCCATCACCATTTCTTCATTACAACATGTCACTTAGGATTATGTCTCTGATATGCTACCACTGTCTTTCTAACTTCTATGAGGTTAAGTTACCACCTTAAAATTAAATTCAATAAAATTGTATTGATGCTAACAGTGCTAATCTGTACTACCAGATTTGGATTTTTAGAGGACCTAGAAAGAATTAAACTGATAAAATACATGCTAAAATCAAAGCAAGAGTAACTGTGTTTTATTTTATCATGGGAAAATAGTTTTGGATAGTAATAATTCAGTTTTTAAGAGGCAATACAATCACTTTCCATCAGATGCTATGTTTCCTCACATTCCAAGCTACAATTAAGGTAAGTACACATATTTTCCAATGACACAGACTTAACAACTGCCTTGCTGCAATACTCAAGAGTTCAACTCCAAGGATAGGACTCTAATAACAATGCAGGCTAACTAGCTTGTTTTCCTCCCTTTACATATTTGTGCATCAAAAGACAGCAGACATTAAATGACCTCCAAAACTTGTACAGATGACTAAATCATTAATAACACACCATTCTGCAGGACTAGGGGGTTGTTCTCCAGTTAGTTGTGTGAGGAGCAAAACACTGTGTGCTCAAGATGCACTCATCAACAAACAAAACATTAACCTCCTCAGATCTAACATCGTGGGGGGGTTTCTTTATGAAGGTGTAACAGGAACCTAGAGTTAAACAGGCTATGGTCTGGAATAGTATAGGAAGTCCCATCCAATGAATTGACACTCTGCAACTTTTCAACTCCTGAAATAGTTCTATTTCCTTCCACAAAACATCTAAGACTTGTGCACAATAACCTCTTTTACCAACCATCAAAAATTTATTTTTTTTAACTGTGTGGCTTGCTGTTAGTATGACTGAAACAGGATACCCAACACCTTCTCAAAACTTGCAAGGAAAATTAAGGCCTCCACGACCTTCCCACCACGAGCTGGGTAGTGTGGCACCAAGGGCCCCCTCGCCCTGGTGATCAGCGAGCTTCCCGCTGTGAAGGGGCACACGGTCGAGCAACCCACCCGGGGGCGACTCTTCTAGGCGGGAGGCTGAGCGGGAAGAGGACGGGGACTGCACCCCAACACCCCGAGGGGAGGAGGAAGGCACGGCCCCTGAGGGGACAGCCTAGGGCCGGCAGAGGAGGAGGGGGCCCGCACGGGGGGGAAAGGCAGGAGAGGAGCCAGGGAAGGCGGCCGCCCCACCGAGCCCCGCGCTTCCACGGCCGGGCCCTGCGGCAGGGTGGGCACAGCCGGCACCGGGGCGACGAACACCCCTCTCCCCCGGGACGGGACGGGACGGGGCGCGGCCCGGCGGGCTTCCTTACCCACGGTGGACTTGCAGGCCTCGCAGAAGGTGTCGTCAGTGAAGCGCTCCATGAGGCTGGTCTTGCCAACCCCCCGCGACCCGATGATGATCACCTGCAGCTTGAAGTCGGCCGGGCGCGGCGGCTGCTTCCTGCGGCGGGACTGGCCCCCGGAGAGCGCCGGCGACCCCCCCGCCGACCCCGCCCCGAGGTCCAGCCCGCCGACCCCCACCCTGCGCTGCGGCAGCCCCGAGCCCGGCTCCATCAGCGACGCATGCGGCGCCGCGCTGCCGCCGCGCTCCCTCCCCGCCCCCCCCGCCGCGCCCCGCGCTCCCGCCCTTCCCGCCACCGGCGTCGACGACTGCGAGGCAGGAGGAGGAGGAGGAAGAGGGCAGCGACGACGAGACACGACGGTCGCCCAGCCCGGCCCAGTCCGGCCCTAGGGTAACAGCAACAGGAACGGAAACTGCGCTGCCGCCGCCGCGATAAGCGGCGCGCCCAGCCCCGCAGCGCCCCCTATAGCGCCGGAGCCGCGGCCCCGCGCCGCAGTGCCGGGGGCGGGGAACTGCCGCCTGCCCCGCCCCGTCCTTCCCGCTCCGCCCTTACTCCGGGCTTGGGCAGGCCCAGCGGGTCCCAACCGTGCTGCTGGCGGCGCCGGACCGGCTACCGCCTGTGGGCGTCCCGGAAGGTGGGGTAGGGAGGGCGGCCCCGCGCTTCAGGGGCTGCGTTAGCTCAGCATTAGTGAGAGGATCCGGGGTGGGCTCCGCGGAGCCTGCGCAGTCAGGGATTGCTTCGAAGCCGGGTGCGAGCAGGCACTGGCGGGACCTCTGCTAAACTTACGTTCAAGTAGTCGAACTGACCCCAACCTCGGATGGAGTCCCTGCACACGCGGGTCTGGTGTTAACCGGGGGGGGGGGAGCGGATTTTGCTACAAATCCAAACCCGATTAGCGGTGTGTCAGGATTACCTTCTTGCTCCTGGGCATAGACCTTTTCAGAACAACCGCCTTAGTTGTTCAAATTTCAAGCAAATTTTAAAAATGGCATGAGGGAAATAGTATCATAAATCATGTGAAGGAGAATGCCCAGGGTGAGCATTGTTCACCGTAATTTTTGAGGAAATTTCGACCTCTCCAAGGACTGAGGACATGGAGTTTGAAGAATCCAGATTTTTCCGCAACAGCCAGCAGTAAAGATGCAGACCTGACTTCCAGAGGTTGGAAGGATTCACAAGATTTAACTGAGATTAACAGGTAGATGCAGTATTCCTCTGAACGTGAGAGGTGAGAGCAGCCAAAGCTAGTGGGTGTTAGAGAAAATTTGGTCCCACCTTCTCAGTGTAGAACCTTTTCCTAATGGATGACCTGAACTTCCTCTGGTGCAGCTTCATTCATTTCCTCGTGTTCTATTGCTGGTCACCAGAGACAGAAGATGAGCACCTCCCCTTTGTCTGACCCCCTTGAGGAAGTTGTAGGATGCAATGAGGTGACCCCTCAGTCTTCTCTTCTCCAAGCTGAGCAAACCAAGTGACCTCAGCTGCTCCTCGTAAGCCTTGCCTTGGAGGCCTTCCACCATCTTGGTTGCCATCTGAACACTCTAATAGTTCAATGTCCTTATGTTGAGGCATCCCCAACTGCATAGAGTACTCGAGGTGAGGCGTCACTAGTGCAGTGTAGAGTGGCACAGTCACTGCTCTTGACCAGCCAGTTGTGCTGTGCTGGGACCCCAGGACATGGTTGTTCCTTCTGGCTGCCAGGGCACAGTGTTGACTCATATTCAACTTGCAATCAACACAAACCAACGAATAGAACAACATGTCCTCGATTATCAAGATCAAACTACAAATCTCAAGCAGAATAAGAAGCATCTGAACAACCTGCAGTACTGTAATACTCTCAACTATTACACTCTAAACAAAACAAGTATTTTTATTGCAGATTTTTTTTTTTCTTGCTAATAGTTTGGTTTGGATTTTCTTTAAAAATCAGACAATACTATCAGTAGCTGATGGTGGAGAGTTTTTCAAATAGACTTTCAAAATGCTCTGAATTTTGCTGCAACATCATTCATTGTTTGGAATGTAATTCCTTTTCCAAAGAATTGGGTGTACCACCGTGTTAGTTAGTTGATGTTACTTGCCATCTCTGGGTGACCAGATTAGCATTTTAATCTTTCTGGCTGTGAGAGCTGGGAGGGAGTGATGCCTCCATCTAGATTTCTTCTTCTCCTATCCATGCCAGAAAATTATCATTAGAGGAAGAGTCATTATAAAAAACATGGAAAAAGGGTTATTTGAGCTGGAAACAGGTGATATATTTAGGAACTGGAGATTACATTTAGGAACTGTAAAGTATAATTTATGGCATAAACAAATTATTCTGAATTAAAGTGAAGTACCATTTTAATTAGTTGCATTAATCTCAGATAAGTTTAACTTTTTTTCAAGTTTTAGCACTGTGTTTGATTTCAGGGATAGAAGGGACTGGGATCTGAGCTGCACAGTTACAACATGGATCAGTTTGACTGAACGCATGATTTTTTTTTAAATTAAAATACTGTTACCATTCATAAAGTATGGTTTAAAGAGATTTATATGCTGTGGTTCATAGACTTTCCCTAAATGGGAGCTATGTGCAAGCATATGTGCATCAGTAGAATCACACCTACACAAGAAGGATGTACTGATATTACTATATTAAAAAGTTTTGGTAAAGCTGTACAATTTTTATGGATATCCTTATCTACACTTGAACTCATTTATGTACTCAAATAAAAGATCAAAATGGAAAACAAAAAAAAAAACCTAGCTCAAAAAAGTAGAGAAAGACATGGGATTTTGATTTCTCATGAGAAATAATCAATATGCTAGTAGGTAGTATAGTCTGAGTTGCAATGTTTTCGTTACAAACCAAATTGCTATTGGCCAGCAGAAAAAAAGCCTTGGGCAAAGCTCACAGGATTGGTACAGCAGCATGGTTAAGGCAGAAAAAAAGTGTTTCTGACTTCTTAAAAAGAAAAATCCAGCAAAACAAACAAAAGCAGGAAAAAAAATAATTCCCCAAGCCTCTTGTTTAATTAATAAGCAGGTGTATGGAAAAAGGGCTATTTTAATACATTTTCAAGCTGTGTTCTTTGGACAAATCGTAGTTAATATTTCCATCCATCCTCTACATTCCCGACACTTTTAGGGCAACTAGTGCATGTTTGCATGTTTAGAAATGTGAAAGGAAACTTGCTTCAATGTGATGAGCTGTTGGGAGATGTCACTTTGTATCTGTACAGTTAATTTCCACTGTACAGCCTTTAGTATATGTCCTCTATATGACATCTGTCGTGTCCTAGGCCCAAACTATTTTTATTTTCATGCAGTTTCTTTTGCCTTCTGCTATGTCTCTACACTCTTCCAGGTTTGCTCCCGGTGGAATTTATTTCAAGATAAATATTTAAAAGAAAATGCATTAAGTATTCATTTGGAGAAAGGTTTGGAGAGTGGGGCTGATTGACTAGATCAGCCTCCATGGCTGTCAAACTCAGTCTCTCTGAGATTAAAAGATATTGATGGAATATTGACAGGACTGGTCCTCATTCCTGTGAAAGGAACTTTTGCTACTCTATTGAGTACAGCAGTGTAGTTAATTTAGATGTCTCTTTAACCCATCTTTTCACACAGCCTGTTCTACAATACTTACGCCATAACATCTGAACCATGGTACTATTATAATTAATTTCTCTTTTCATGACACATCTAAGAGATACCATTATGCCCATACTACAGATGGGAAACTGAGAACCTGGTGTTTTTGGCTGTATACCGTTTAAGGCTGATTTGAAAAATTTCTGATTACTTTATGTGTTAAGTCTTGAGGATTTCCTTCATGAACTGCTTGGAATTTGCTGTTTTGAAAAAGGTGGCAAAATATTTTTTGAGACAATGACAGTGAAAACGAATGTAAGGTAGGGATTGCAAGCTGATGTGTATGCTGCCAGAGGAGTCAAAAAGCAGGATTTCAAGGCTTGTGCTATAGGACCTTGGGAAAGTTATAGAACCTCAAAAGAGTAATCCAAGAAACAGTAGTCTTGAGCTACTCTGCAAGAAATGCTAAGCACAGGGGTATAGCTGACATCTCTGTTCCCCACAGAGTTCAAAGTTTTGTGCAGCTTCTTCAAGGTGCAGAGCAGAATGCAGATTCTCCCTTAAAAACTAACATCCTAAGACAATCTCTCCTCAAATATAAATGAACTCAGTGGCTTCTGTTTGCTTTATTGCTCCTTTTTCTACTCTATAAATTTGTGGAAAGATATCAACACTCTGGATCTATATGCAACCTTTTTCTTTGGTGGAAATAAACAATCACCTTTGTTCCCTGTTTTTGGGAACTTCATCAACTGAATATTTTTCCCTCTTTTTTCAGGGCCTTCAGCTGTGATTCTCATGTGAATTTTAGATATACTTTCTGAACTGTTTTTATTCGGAGCAATAAACTCCCTTGTAAATATGTTTATTCCTTTCCAGACTTGATTGATTTTATTTGCTGTGAGAGTGAACTGAAAGAACCTTTTTCCTAGGCCATCAGGACCCATTCTGGCATTTGAAAGGATAGCAATTTTGAGTGATACCACACCCTGTTTCAGTTCCTTAATGTCTTTTTTTCCCCTGAAAATTCAATATTAGCATTATTGCATTCCTATACTCATTTTTTGACAAATTCCATACATGCATGGGATATTTATAATTCAGAATCAACATGTCACATTGAGTGTGATCAAATCAAAGAAGAAAGCAAACGAGAATTAGAAGTCCTACTGTAAACAGCTCTGCAGATTCTTTATTGTACTATCAATTTTAAGCAGGTCTCCTGATTGATTTCAAAGCAGAGTTTGGTTAAAAATCAATAGAATGAGATTGCTTCCTGATTATACCTTAAAATTTGTACAAAGGCAATAAAAGGATTTTATGTTAGGGAGGAACTTTTGACTGGTAACATTAAGATGAGGGTTAATGGGCTGTATTCTAATCACTCACTTCTGAGTAAGTTTTCCTTTGACACATCATGGAGATGCATGCACATTGAGAACAGGCTGTACACATGTAATCCATACCTGTCCTCATGCAGGTGTGAACAGCTTTCCCTATCTTCCTGGGATCAGGATTGATTTCTACATATGCAGAGACTCTTGGGAGAAGTGGAAGGAAATAAGGAAGAGAAACAGGTGTTCACTTGGCCCTCATTTTTAAGTAAATTTGGAGATGCAGGACACCTAGTACCCTTTAGCTATTGCCATGAATCTGTGTGTCTGCCACAGGAACTCTGGTCTGTTCTGTGAGGGCAAGCAGCTCCCCATCCCTAATGAAATGATCTTGTAGAATTACATTTTTCTGAATTCCTTGGTTCACAGAAAAATGTTATCGTAAAGGAGCAATGTCTTTCTCATGATTGACCTCAGTGGAAGGGCTTCATATCTACAGAGTGACTTCAGATATGGCCTTAGTTCTGTAGTCATGGTTAACATTTAGCTTTCCACTTCTATATTTGTTTCAAATGTAACAGGGGATTAATTGTGAAAGAAGATGGCAGTTTTGAAAGCTTCAGTACATATGTAAGAAGCACGAAACTCCATCCCTCCATCCATCCCTCCATCCATCCCTCCATCCGTCCCTCCATCCCTCCCTGATCCATCCCTCCCTCATCCATCCATCCATCCATCCATCCATCCATCCATCCATCCATCCATCCATCCTTACTCCAGATGTAATGTGGAATGTGGTGCGGGAGAACAGAGAAGTCCAGCCCTGGCAGTAAGTGGCTTGGATGGCTGCTGCAGCTTCTGGTCACCAGTGTTCAAAGCAATTTCTCTTCTTCTCTTGGTCTGCTCGTGTCATGGCTTTTCATGATACCCAAAAATGGAAACAGAGACTGTGTTAATTGAGTTCTAGGGAATCAAACATGCATACTTTCGGGGTTTTTTTGTTTTGTTTTGTTTGGTTGAAGTTTCCAACAAAGTTTGGAAGAACGCAAAAAAATGTTGAGTGGTTTTGCTGATGCAAGTGTATTTACCTCAGTCCTGTTTCTAGCAATGCTTCAAGTAGTCCTAGATATATTTGCTGTTGAAGTGAGAAACTCAGTAGAGGGCAAAAAATAAATCCTGCAGATAAATGGATCTACAACCAAATTCTTAGAGTAAAATTAAAGTTAATGATCCAATAATCTCTGACTACTGTAATATGATAAAACATGAAACATACCTTCAAACTATGCAGTCTTATGGAGTTCAGGTTGTATAATAAGCTAAACTGACCAAGTTCCCTCTTACTTGTAATTATGCTTTTCCTAGCAATTCCAGAGAGCTATTTGTTGTATAGCTTTCAAATTTTAGATTACTTTAAAAAGAAATCAACCATGAGGTTTGAAAATCAATATCGCTAATTATTATTATTAACTTGAAGGCTTTGAATTTAAAATTGAAGGGCTACAATTAGATGAAAGCATTAAAGTACTTAAATAGCAAAGTTTTTGTAAAATGTGGGGGCTTTACATGGACTGGCTCCATTGTAACCAATGGCTTTTGAAAACTCAAGAGTTTCTTTTCTTCCTTGTGTTTGCCCATGAAATACTAAGGGATAAATTCTTTCCAGATGAAGAGCTAGATCTCAGAGCAGGTCAGAAATTGAATGTTTTCTCTCCTTTGCAGACACACGTACACACAGATGCTTGAGCATTCATGCCTATACACGTATGAAGAATAATACTTGCTTTTAGTTAATGAAATGTTTATTTCAAGAACTTGGAACTGTTAAGAACTTGAACTGTTTATGCATTTCAAGACCACTAGGTGCTGCCTATTCACTGCAGCAAAGCTTACAGTCAAGTGAGGGAGAGAAAATACATGAATTATTCCTAGAATCAAACTGAATTTTAGGTCTTTTGCTTCCCACTGTAATCTGAGCAACTGAGAATAAAGGTAAAATATGGTAGAGGGCTTATGTTGTGTAATTAGGAGGAGCATTTCCTTGGCCATTTAGTTTTGAGCCCTCATTACTGATGTGGTGAATAAAAGCTATCAAGAAAATCCTTCAAAAAGCCTTTCCAATGTGTTAAGAAAGGAAAGCACAAAAAGCCCTCTCTGGTCTGACTGGCATAGGAGGGATATACTGTCAGGCAGCTACTGAAAATTGAAAAATGTAATTAAGGTTCACTTAAAAGTTTCTAATCTCGCTTTAGCTCTGATGCTCATTATCATCTTAAATGTGACATCTATTGTTTTTTCAACAACACGTGAAGATCTGGGTTCTTACTGTAAACACTCAACCCTTCCTAATATATTTTACTAGCTGCTACTTATGTACATGCAACAGCAGATTAAGGACAGACAGGAATAGCAGTTTTTCTGCATGGTTGTAATAGAAAGAAATAATACAAATCTCTAGCTTTAAACAAGCCTGTCTATGATAGTTGTAAATATGCTTAAGAGTGAAATGCCAACAGCAATCACAACCAGTGAGTCACCTATCCACGGACAAATGGAAGCTCATGGCTGCATGAAATGGCTTGGAAAACTTTATGTTTTCACTGTGCTTAACAAACTTCTATTCCTATCTTCTAGGAGATGGACTGGTTTGAAAATAAGTATGGGACAAGAAATAGAAGTAAAGGGCATGGCTAGTGTGTCTATATGAGCATATTATGATGAATGAAATATTGAAATAAAATGCACAGTAGGCAGAAAGCAGGATTATTGCTGCTACATGTGTTTGATACCACTGTTCCCTTTTCTAACGACGAAGAGATCACATTTAATTCTTTTGACTCAAATAGACTGTATTTTTTTCAGCAGCAATAATAATAGAGATATGAAACTAATGTTAAAAGGCAGATGAGCATTACCTGAAGTTTTTGTGAATATTTAGAAAAAAAATGCAAGAGATCAATAGTTTTCTCCATGTCAGTAAAATGACCCTAAGAATTAAGCTGTACCCACGTTTTTTTCAAGGTCTGGAAAAATATAATAATGCTTAAGGAAACAATAAAATATAGTCAATTAGTAGCCTAGGTGAAGAGATTAATCACTTCTGTAAAATGTCTGTCTATTAATACCTCATGTAAAGATTGTTTTAAGGGAATATGTAGTCAGATGACAGAATGCTCCAGGGAGCAGGCTAATGGTAAAAGCATGGTTAACATTCTGAAGCCAAGTTTAGAAACCATGAAACCCTGCATGTTCAGCTTCTGATTTACCCTTTCTTTAACAGCAAGGTGCAAATTATATATCCCAGAATTATGTTATGATCCAGAAAATGTAATGTGAATCAAAACACACTCAATGTTATATTTATTAGTGGGTGATCCCAAATCCATTTAAGCTAATGGGAGGCTATTTTTTTCACCTAAAATTTCAGTATAGTGAGGCCTCATCTGTCAGTGCTTTGACTGTTCTTTCACAGTAAGCACTGGCTAGGAAGTACAGGATGCTACAACATTCCCATCTATGTTTCCAAAACCCTTTTTTTTCACAGCCACTGCCAGGTTTGGGGCCATATAGTCACAGTGTTCTCTGCTGGAGACTCTCCTTTTGCAGAGCGAGAGACTTGACACCAACTATTCATACTGGCAGCATTGTGTGATGTTTATACAAATGTGGACAAAAGAAAAATGGTATATACTGGAGGTGGGAACAGTCAAGCTCATCTTGTCACCACTTCGTTGTTGTGCACATTTTATTTCTCAGCAGTAAAAATGAGCATGATTTGGAGAAGCCTCGTTGTTTGCATCGTTCCCTTCTCCAGGAGATCTGCCAGGAAAACATCTTTAAATCATGTCTGGAGTACTGAAGAGCTACTGGTGACAGAACCTGCTTCAATGAACAGTGACCAGCTGTGTGGTGTCAAAGCTTTAAATCCCAAATTCCTGAAAACCCATCAGCTATTTAATGGTGCTATTTTCAGTTACACAAGGCAAGCCTGACCACAGGATTTGCTTAGTGAATGTCACTGTTCAGAGATTAGTGTGTAAATGCCAGTCTTGTGTCTGATCACACAAGTTACCCAAGTTACAAGGTGTAGACCTTTATTTGTAGTGAAGCTGGCTTCTTTATGATGTTGATGACAAGATCACCGTAACAAACATTTCATTTTCTGGATAGAACAGAACATTTACTCTACCTAAGGAAGGTAGAAAGCAGAATTATAGAATGAATCATAGAATCATAGAATCATAGAACCATAGAATCATAGGATCATAGAATGGTTTGTGTTGGAAGGGATCTCAAAGATCCTCTAGTTCCAACCCCCTTCCTGGTCAGGGATGCCTCACACTACACCAGGCTGTCCAAAGCCCCATCTAGCCTGTCGCTGAACACTTCCAGTGATGCGGCCTCCACAGCTTCTTTTTTTTTCCCCTTTGTCTGCCTCCAGTGATCTTCTGGGCAGATGTCTGAGAAGGACATTCTTCGTGGAAAAACTGCTGGAAGGCTTCAGTTCAGGAGCTGCCTGTGATTCTTCCAACAAAACGGGAGAGCTCTTTCTTGGAACAGGTAAGCAAAAGATGGCAAAAATGGTGAAAAGCTTTGTGCTTCATTCTAGTGAACAGAGCAGTGGTGCACCTCAGATGGAACCCAGTCCTCCTTCCAGACCCCAGGGACCTCCCTTGGTGGCCTCTGACAGGCTCCCTGCATCACAGTGGCACAGCAGCCCAAAGGATGCCAGGGCCTTTCCTCTCCTCTCCTCTCCCTTGGGACTCTGTGCAGAAGAGATGGCACCTCTCTGCACACCAGGGGCAGGGCTGGAGAATGGGGAAGACGCATCCATGCAACACCCTGCAGTGACTAGTTCTTTTATGCAGCACTGGGAGACCTTGCACAGGCCACATGGGCCTCCCTGTCCAGTTGAAGGGATGTCTGGATGCTTTACCCCCTCTCAGCCACTGTCAAGTACAGGGGGCTGCACCACTTGCAGGGCACCAGGTCCATGATAGGGGTCACTGAGGACTCCCGATGCTCCTGGAACATGATTGCCACCATCTCATCGAGGAAACACCAGACATGGGATGACAAGGGGGCTGGAGCCCAGGGCTCATGATGGGAGGTGGAGGGACTTCACTGTACCCAAGGGTTGGCCTTTCACTTTGGCAAGACACATGGCAGGTAGAGTGGAGCCCCAGGAAAGGGGCCATCAGCCCCCATGACCCTTCTCCGCCCACATTTGGGCATCTTTCAGGCCATGAGCCCCCATTCCCAAATCCACCATATTTGGCCACATGCATTGGCCAGAGTCACAATTGCCATGAAAATGGCCTCCTGCTGTCACCAGCCCTATAAAATCAGGGGCTCCTGCAGCTGGCCCACAGTTAGCCTTCGAGCTTCAAGGCCCTTGGGTGCCAAGCATGGCTGGAAGGAATGGGAGCTGGAGCAGTGAGGCGGGTGGCTGCCCACCTTGGTGTGGGACAGCACAGAGATGGTTCCTGCAATTGCCAAAGAGGAAGGCACCTCCCAGGGGCCTGAAGAAGAGGAACATACCCCCTCACACTAGGAGAGCCATTGCCCATGCTCATGCAATTGTTGTTGTCCAGCAGGCAGCTGTGGGCACACAGGGAAACAGCATGGGGCACTGGCATGTCTACCTGCTGAGACATGGTATGAAGCCCAGGCATGAGAGACAACGCAGTCATTCATCATAGCCAACACAGGTTCACAAGAAGAAGGTTCCATTTAACCAAAAACAAACTCTCTGGACTTCCCACAGGCTCACCTGCAACATCTCCCACCAATAAACTGTTCTTTTGATGATTATCAAGGCTTGCGTGGGCCTTTCTTTCCCAACCCCCACCACCGCCCCTCGCCATGACATGCTATCTCTTCTGCACCAAACCCTGAGGGAGAGTGGAGCAGAGGGCCTGGTGTCCATCAGACTATTGCCTTTCCCAGATGGCAAGGGACATTTCCCCATCAACTGTCCTGCCTTTGCAACCCCCACCCTCCTATTCCCATCTCCCATTATGATTGGTAACATAATGAACTGACAAGGAGTTTGTTTCTCTACACATTTTTTAGTTCTAATCTGACAACTACTTCTGAGTTTCCATACATGGTAAAGGCACATGAGACTTTTCCATAGGATTATGTTCTCTACGAAGGAACATGTACTTGCACAAGAAAAGTTTTTCAGGTCCACTAGTGGATGAGGTAGAGGCATTAATAATGATCTAACAAGTGCGGGTAAATAAGATGACACCAGCTATAAACAATTTCTGTTACATTTCCAGAGTACAGAACTTCCTAAATACACTGGGAATATTAACATCTGACTGGTGCCATGAGTAGAGGTAACATCCATATGAATTAAAAACCAAAAATGCTGCAACAGCTGCTGATACTGTTAATGTTATAGATGTAAGCTAAGAAAAATATTTAAACACTATCAGTATTTGGAAGAAAAAGTTTTTCTATTCCTGTGATGCAACAAAAGTGCTATCACTACACCAGCAATTTTCAATCTTCCAATGTACAGGCTTCTAAAAATGTTCCAGTGGAGATGAGGACTCTTGTACAATGTCTGTAAGCATTTTCTAAAATTAAATATATTTATATAAATAATTCATGTGCTGTTAAATTTATTTGTGAAATGATATTAAATAAAGCTAATTTTAAAATTGGAAATCCTGAAGACATTCCAGTGAGGATTTCCAGCATTGTTCTGGAGAAAGTGAAGGAAGTTCAGGAAGCTACTTATTTTCTTAAATCCCATACAAAGTAACAAAAGAGTTAATTTTGTTAAAAATAAAATTTTAAACTTAGACTGTAAATCAACATAATTTTATAGAAGGTAGATTTTTATTTCCAAACCAACTCGTCATGTTTATTTTATAGTGAGCTGTGGATCTGGTGGAATAAGGCAGTTGTATTGATACAGTAGTGCTGGATTTATCCGGTGGATTTGATGTAATACTGCACATTCTCAATACAATATGTGATGCACGTGGGACAACCACTGTGCACAGCATATAGATTTAAAACTTGATTACTGAGAGGCCTGGAAATGCAACTGATACCAGGTGGGTGTCTCCAGCAGGTTCCAAAGCAGTCATTAAAATACTTCAACGCTCTTTTAAAAATCTGTTGTGTAGATGATGATCCAGAGTCTTTGCCTGGATGGTTTAAAGATGACTTAAAGATCGACCAGGAAGTAGATAATGAATACAAGTTTGTTTGCATTGAGGACTTAGTTACCTAATTAAATGCAATTATCCAGTCCAAAGAGCTGTGATTCAGAAGAGCCACATCTGTAACTAAGAGTCATTACAGGGCACTGCAAAATCTGAGCCAGCGCTGAGTACTCTGGCTATGCTGTCCTTTGTATTCAAATTAACTCTTTAGGGGCCACCTCAGGTATGTCTGTATTACATTGACTTGCTTACTCTGTCTTACTAGATGAGTGACTCAGAGAAGAGTTCAAAGTTCACTGTAGGTGATCATCTCAAAAGCAAACCTTAATGCCAGGTTTTGGGAAGAAGGAGTAAATGGAAAAAGTGAGGTGACTTTGCCAGTACACATATCAAGTCACAGCATTCCTAGAATACTGTCTTTGTTTTTCATTGCTGCGCTTCTAGAAGGATGAGGAGATATGGTTGAAGGATACAGAAGAGTACAGAGAAATATTATCATGAAGTCTGTGGCTATCTCTGCTTGGATTATTGGCTTCTAGCTTTTAGGGAGCTTGAAAGAAAAAAGAACCCCTTTTCACTAGTGGCCCATGTTCATAACTTCACTTGAGTGGTCTGTTCATTACTTGGTTAGAAAAAGTCTAAGCTAAAAGTGTTTAGCATTGTTCTGAGAATCACATCTGTCTGCTCTCCCATTCGTGTCCAGAAGCAGAGGTTCTCTTCAGGGTTCACTCCAGTATTGCTCCTCTTTGTGCTTTCCCTTCCCCATTTGATTCTTAAAGGGTACTTGTCTTGTGACCTTCTTTTCATGAAAGCCTATTGTGCATCTGGAACAAACATTAAACAAGATGAGCAAAGAAGATTAACTAAGTCAGTCCTGCAGAGGCAATTGCATAATACTGTGCATTTTAAAAAATTTAACCCTGATTATTTTTTTTTAAAAGGTGTTCCTCATTGTATACTATTCTAAAGACCCTCCATAATTACCATTTAATTTTCACTGACTTCACTGATAGCAGAATGTGGGCCAGTAATGATCTTTGGCTACGCAGTGCTTTTTTCCTTTCAATGACAGGACAACAGATAATTATAGCTTATTAATGGACAGTTATTAAGGGAACAGTTACATACATACAGGAAAAATGTTAGGGTCTTATTCAAAGCTCCAGAGGGAAAACTTCTAATGCATAGAGACATTCTGTTTTATGGAAAGACTTGGGGTTTTTTTGTTTTTCCTCTAAACACTGTTTTTTCAGAGGCTCTGTAACGTTTTGCATACTGCATTATTTTTTTTGATTTAGCAGTGTGTGAGGATTTGCATCTTGTGGAAGGGGAAAACTACCAGAATTCAAAGCAGTTTCTGCATTGTTTTACTGACTGGTTCAGGTGGATCTATCTTTTTCGGTTAACTACAGGTTTGAAAACAGGAATTTTAAGTGTGATGTAAAACATCCCTGCCACTGGAAAAGTCTTGCAATCTGCAGGCATCCCAAATGACATTTCAATATGTGCTTTTGCTATTTTTAAAGATTTTTTTTAATATATAACCATTTAAATGGTTTCCAGAACATGTACTAAATCTACTTACTGCAAAAAGCTATATATGTCATATTAATAAAGCAAGACCAGCTGCTTCCTGCCTTGATCAATGCATCAGTTGTTAGGGAAGGGAGAGCTCTGCGCTGTAAATTGAAGCTATTTGTTTGTCCTCCAAACCTTTACAATGCATTAAAAAAAAAAAAAAAAAAAAAAAAAAGAAGAGATATATGCCCTCTTCCCCAGTCCCTAACAAATATTGCTATGACTCAGAAGTGCAATTTGAGATTAGGTTATTTCCATTTCAAAAGGAGCTTTGAGCAGAGCGGATACACGGAAGATGCAAAACCACCAGAGTCTTTGTGGACCACAATTTCTGAACTGCAATAGACTTTTTTTAGTATTTATTGTTAATAAGATGCACCACAAGATGGCTCTCTTACAATAAAAATAGCCAAAAAATCCAGAGCTAGTTCTAAAAATAGCTGAGCTCTGACTGGGAGCAAGTTCACTGGTACAGACCTGGGCACAGTTCTATTGAAGCTGAAAAGAAACAATTTAACCACCCTGACAACACCAAAGAAATCACTGTTTTTTTCTGGTGTTGTTTGCTTACAGGAAGCAACTAGGGTATAACAGCACTTGCTTGAAGGTTCATAGCCACGCCTACCTGAGACAAGTTAACAGTGTATTATGTGGATCCTGAGCGTGATAGCACAAGAACTGAATGCCATTTTTAGCTGAAGAATAATTAAAAAATAATTTATATCCATCCAATTTGCAGTGAAAAAAGTGAAGCATTGGTTCTTACTTTGTACTATTTTGTTCTCTACTGTCCTTTTGAAAATAAGCATGTTCCGAGCTTCCATTTATTTACAAAAATTATGTATATAGCTATTACCTCACCAATGTACAGGTTTGCTTGTTGGAGACAAAGATTTGCACATGTGCAAAAGTGTGGGAAGAGAATATTCATGTGGAAAATACATACCCAATAAAAATAACAACTGCAGCTTGTGTGCAGTAGTAGCCTTAAACAGGTACAAACAGAAGTGACTACTAGGAAAGGCCATCTCCCAAGAACTGTGCTCTGACTTTGCTGGAGATGGTGTGCCAAACTTTTGTATTTTTGTCCTTTATCTCCTAGGTTATTGTCGAAAAGCAGAACTTTCCTGCCGATAGCAAAGGCTAAACCAAACTTCAGCTCTTTTAAAAGCAGCATCTGTTTCTGGGGAGACATTGGGCAGGTCTACCCAGTCCCAGCACAGGGCAGTTCATGCCCTGGACACCCAAAAGGCAAAGAGACTAGTTGAACTTTACTAGTTCAGTTCAGCTGAACAAATTTAACAGTGCAGTGGAAGAAACAGGGTCAGTATCTGAGGCTGAGTCCCCCGGTCTCACCAAGCAGACCAGGACATGTGGAACCAAGATGAGAAAGTCAGAGACTCTTTAGCTGCTCTGCATCTGTTGGTCGTGGTTGCTAGCTGCACTTCAGTAATTCCCTGCATGAGCACTTTTGTGGGAGGACAAAAATCAACCAGATTAGTTTAAATTACCGTGTTTGAATTTTCCCCTAGATGGAGCAGAAGAGCCCTTGAAGTCAGTTACCAGCTCTTAGCTAAGGGTTATACACTATCCAATTCAAAGCAAGGCAAAATAACAGATTAGTTTCAACTATCTTCAGCAGCTTGTTAAGATAACATGTCCTGGAATTAAGTGCTTCCATAGTCAAGCACAGCAGAGATGTGATGTTTGAATCTCTTTTTCCTTCCCTGCTAGTTGCTGCCTCAGACCCAGCACCTGACTGTGGAAAGGCTTAGGGAGTACTAATAAATCAAAGGTAGGCACAGATTTAATGTGTTAGTGGGTTTGCTGTGACTGAACTTGGGATAGAGAGCTTAGCCACAACCCATTGTTATTATGGTTCTGATAGAGAACACTTCACAGAGGCTTGCGGTGCTAGTAATGAAATATAAGAGGATTACTGTTTTGGACAGAGATTTATATCTAGTCTTCCCAGCTCTAATAAGAAATGGTCCTAAGCCGCATAAAATGGGATCTAGACTTTCCTAAAGTTTAGTGGTGTACTGAATGGGGACTTTGGTTCAGGGAAAGTGTTTGTAAACTTACAGATCCTGAACTGTCTACTCTTTGAGACTCCCCAGCCCTCTCTGGAGCTCTGTGGGGAGCAGTGAGGAAAAATTACCGTGACAAAAATTCTGTCTGCCCATTCCTCAGCCCTAAGCCTGTCCAGGTTTCTCATAAAGGGCTCTTGTTGCTGAGCTGGCCTTTTTTGTTACTGCTCTTCAGGTAAATCATCTTTCACAAGAGTGAGCTAAGGTTACAGACAATGCTAGCAGAGCCCCCCTAAGTTGTTATAATGTGATTATTGTTTGATTGTTCATGTGAAATCAGGGGGTGGATGCTGAAATTACTCGATTAAGCTGGAAGTCACGGGTGATTGCTTCCCTACTACTTGTACAATGCCCTGATAACTCTCTTCACTGGAAAGGTAACCTGCAGTTATAATCAGTTGTAAAACTTAATCTGATTTAAATGTCCCATTTTAGGTGGTTCTGGGACAAAAAAGGATCCCTTGATCTGCAGAATGGACCAAAAAGATTATACCATTGTTACAGAATCACAGAATGATTGAGGTCAGAAGGGACTATCTGGTCCAACCCCACTGATCAAGCAGGGCCACCTTGAGCAGGTTGCCCCGGACCATATCCAGACAGGCTTTGAATAGTTCCACAGAGGGAGACTCCACAACCTTTTTGGGCAACCTGCTCCAGTGTTTGACCACTCTCACAGTAAAAAAATGTTTTCTTGTGTTCAGATGGAATTTAACGTGTTTTAATTTGTGTCCTTTGCCTTTTGTCCTGTCACTGGGCACCACTGACAAGAACTTGGCTCTGTCTTCTTCACTCCTTCCCATGTTATTTATATAAATTGATAAGATCCCCCTAAGCCCTGTCTTCTCCATGCTGAGCAGTCTCAGCTCTCCCAGCCTTTCCTCATAGGAGAGATGCTGCAGTCCCTTCATCATCTTAATGGCCCTTAGCTGGACTTGCTCCACTAAGTCCCTATCTGTCTTGTACTGAGGAGTCCAAAATTGGACTCAGTGCTACAGGAGTGGTCTCACCAGTGCTGAATACTTAGGAGGGATCACCTTACCTGCTGGCAATGCTCCTCCTAATGCAGCCCAGGATGCTGTTGGCCTTGTTTGCCACAGGGGTGCATTGCTGGCTCGTGGTCATCTTGTTACCCACCAGGAACCCAAGGTCTTTCTTGACAAAACTGCTTTCCAGCCAGTTGTCTCCACTGTGTGCTAGTGCCTGGGATGATTCCTCCCCATATGCGGGATACTGCATTTCCCCTTGTTGAACTTTATGAGATTCTTCCCTGCCTGGTTCTCCTGTTGAAGTCCTTCAATGTTGCACCCTATCCCTTAAATCTCTGGCCTCACCGCGGTCCCTGTCCTCATACTCGCATACATATCACGACCTCTGAACGGATTTTCGTTGGACTCGCCCTTCTCCCTCTTACTCCATTGATCCTTGCACCCCTCCCTCGGAGTGTACATTTTAATAAGGGCATATTACTTTTGAATTATTTCCCTGATATATCCATCAGTCTACCTTTCCTGAACCCTTGTCCCTTAGTTTGGCTTTTCCCTTAACAAACTGGTAAATTCATAAATTTAATTTGGTGTGAGTAACAATTTGTGGGCATGGTGAGGGCGGCATCTTTCTTTCCCCTCTAAAATACAGTGGCTGTTCCTCTGTGCGAGGTGAACGCTGTGCACAGCCCCCGGTCTCTTTTAAAAATTCCTCTCAATAAGAGAGGAAATCACAGAAGCATCCTGACTGCCGGCGGCCCGATACCGCTGCCGGCGGCCCGTGAAATATTTGGTGTCAGAAGTGGGTGTACAATGTTCCACTCTCCCCTCCCACTTATCCTCAGCCCGTTCATCCTCAGAACTATCATAGGAAGAAGATGAGTGAGTTGTGATGTCTTCCACGATTACAGAAAATTGGTTAAGTTTTTCTCCCAGTTTGTTAACTACATCATGCAGTGCTCTGATCTCCCTTTCCAGCTTGCTGTCAGCATGGCCCAACTGCAGATCACAACCCTCTGGACCTGGTCTTTCAGCTAGCTTTTAATCCACCTCACTGTCCACTTTTCTAGCCCTCAGTTTGTTGATTTGATTATGATAATTTTACAGGAGTTGTCAAAGGCCTTACTTATGTAAAGATAAACAGTGTCCTCTGCTTTCCACTTGTCCACCAAGCTAGTCATCTCAGGATAGAAGGGTATCAGGTTGGTCAAGCATGTTCTCTCCTTTGTCAATCCTTGCTGGCTATTCCCCGTCACCTTCTTGTCCTTCATGTATTTGGAAATGCTTTCCAGGAAGATACTATCCATAACCTGCACAGAGACTGAGCTGAGGTTGACTGGCCTGTAGTTCCTTGGACCTTTGTTCTTGCCTTCTTGGAGACAGGAGTAATATTTGGTCTCTTCCAGTCTTGAGAAACTGCTTCCAGTTTCTGTGACCATTCAAAGGTAATCAAGAATGTCCTTGCAATATCAGCCAGGTCTCTCATCAGTTGTGAGTTCAGTCTGTCAGACCCCATATGCAGTTATGTACATCTGGTTGGTTTAAGTGCTCCTTAAACTGTTTCTCCTCCACCAGGGTAAGTTTTCTTTGTCCCAGACTTCCCTTCTGGTCTCAGGTGCCTGGGATGCTTTTCCAGGTAAAGACTGAGACAAAGAAGGCATTGAATACCTCAGCCTTATCCGTATTGTTTGTCACCTGTTCCCTTGCTGCATTCATCGCAGGCTCATGTTTTCTGTCTTCCTTTTGCTGTTTATGAACTTGCAGAATCCTTCCTTGTTGTTCTTCACATCCCTTGCCAGACTCAACTCCAAGTCAGCCTTGGCTTTTCTGACCCTATTTCTGCATGATCAGACAGACTTTATACTCCTCCTGGGATGTCTGCCTCTGCTTCCACCCTTTGTACGCTTTTCTGTCATGATCTTGTTCTAGGTTAAAATTCACAAATCTTTGCAGATTTAAATGGAAGAAAAATGTCTTTCAAAAATTGTGTTATGATTAAACTATAGAATATTAATAATGAAAACGATAGCAATGCCTTGTAAATAGAAATGTAACATTAAAAGGGTGTAACTCTCTGCATGCTCTAAAGTTAGCAGTTTGATTGAATTAAATATAAATGAAAATAAAACAAATAAATTTCCTCTGTAGTTTTCAAACGTATCACTGCTATGTTGTGAAATTTACAGTCTTTGGCTCAAGTAATGGTACTTGAAAGTCCTAAGTGATAGAGCACAAAACACAAAAACTGCATCAACATGGGCTCAACAAGTAAAGCCATGATAGGGAACAACAGGAAGGAAAATTTTGAAGATGCCCTCATTTTTTTTCAGAGACAATGTGGGGATGGGAGTGTCAGATACCTGTTTGAGAAAAACACTTCTTAAAAAAGAAAATATATTGACATAGTCAGCAATGAATAATATTCTCATGGTGTTAAAGCATTCGCCAATGTACTTCATCTTATGAGATCTGTATCATTAATCTATAAATGCCCCAGTGCAATATTAGGTTATGTAGGTGCATGTGGTTTATCAGAGTGTATAATATTTACTTAGATCTGGCAGTCTCTGGGAAGGTGTCACGTTGCTAATCAACATTAGAAGAGGAAACATTTCCCGCCATGTGGGGAGTTTATGTTACTTGGCAGCTGACAGGGCAGCAGAGACCCTTATTTTCTCATTATTAAAGCTGAGAAATGCCACCAGCACATGCCCAATTTTGACAGAAAGCTGTAATTCAGAGCTGATGTTGATTAAGAGCTTTGCTCAATGGATACACCGAATGCACAATTTGTCTTTCCAGTGCTTGTACAGCTGGACCTGTATTGGAACCAAGGGCACCTCTACATCCTCACATGATTGAGTCTGATCAAAGATCATTACTGTTATTTTTCAGCTGGGAGATGGAATTCTGAATGTTGTGCTGTAAGCACACCATCGAGCCGTCAAACTGCACGTTCCAAGAAGGTGCACATCAGCATTATGCTGCTCTTGAGTGAGTAGCAACAGAGTCGGCAGGGCCCTCTTGGTTTTCTCTTGCACTCATCCAGCTAGGAGAAAGAAAATATTAGCCCTGAGTGAGACTGCCAGTATCACTTTGAAGAATACATATCAAAAGCCAAGAGGCTGTAGCACCAAATCCTAAAGTACATCTCCCGATAAAGAACAAATGCTTTCCACTGTACACTACAAATTCTTCATCAGTGAAAGTGCTGCAGGTGTTAGAGCTGAGGTTCAAAATTCCCAGGCTTTATCCTGCTTTGCCACACAATGTTTTGTGCATTGAATACAATTGTTTTCCTCTCCGCAGACATAAGGACAGGCATATGTAGTCTTTTAGCCCTACCTTGGATGTCTTAAAGCTGTTCCTGACACCCGGTACTGGCTATGTCAGGAAAAGCATCTTGCCTGGTTGTCTGTTGTGTTGCCAATATTTTCAGATGTTCTTTTAAAATATATTCAGTACAATGAATGTCTTCAGGTGTTTTCTAGTGTGAATGTAGCTATTAGTGGAGGTAGCAATAAACAGGTTAAAAAATATGAAAAATCTCTCATAATATATAAAAGTATCTTTCAGGCTTGTATGCTATACTTACACTCATAGCAGGTCTTCTAGGGTCAGATGTCTAAGCAGGAGTGTGCATGAGTTGCTTCATACAGAGAAATTATCTGCAGCAGAACTAATGCCCTGAAAGAAATTACTCACATACTTTAGTCTATACTGGACTCAGCAGTTCTGTATTTTTATCATTAAGTGACAAGTGTCAAGTCGAATGGTGTTGAAGTGGTTAAATTCTCACGTGAAACAGAGACCACAGCACTGCACTAGATACCTGTGCATTGGCCCAAGGCAGTGTTTTCTGCAAAATTCTGTACCAAATTACAGTAATAATACTTTATTTGCTTAATGTCAAGCTATCATCAATCCCATGCAAATTGTTAGCTTTGCAACAAAACACTGTGTAATTGTCACTACAATCTTAAGCCTTAGCAGTCTTGATTTTCAAAATACTAGTTCATCAATAAACCATTGTAAAGGCTTTAAGCTCCAACAGGATTGCAATAAAGGAGCTCTTTTCATCTGTGATGTCAATAAGCTGAGGTGAGACAAGAAACAAGATTCATCAATGTGACAAGTGGATATATATTTTTTTAACCATAATGAATAAATGACATCCCTATTAATGATTTATCTCCTTTCAACTTTAACAAACAGTTCTACTGATAATGACTGGATTCTTTTTTGCATTAAGAAAGTAAACTGACACATACCTAACATAGTCTAATAGAGCCTAGTTTGATATTCATAAATGCTAGCTTTGTATATGGAACCTGAGTTGGTAATTACAACCAGAAGTATTCATTTCCTTTTTTAAAAGTAGATAGCTGGGAATGCCATTTAGTCATTACTCAGAATTACTTGTTATCTTTGATGAACTTAGTCTGTGCTTTCATCTGGTACCAAACTGCATGCTAATGCCAATCAAGAGTGTAAATATGCAAAGAAAAAAAATATTTGGGATGCGAATTTTAAATACACTTGGTGTCATTTTCATTCTGTTCCTGTTGAATCAGAGACTGCAGTGGCAGCACCCTCTTCAAAAATGCTACCTTTGGGGCAAGAGGGGATATCACTGCGCTTAGAGAAATCCATCTCTATTCTTGTGACAAGAAATGCTCTGTAAATGGGCACTTTTCCTGTCTCTCAGTCCATTCCATTTGTTCCTATTCTTACACCAATTTCAAGCCACTCACCCGTACCCTGCCCATTAGAGCTGGTTAGGACGTGCTGTTCATTTATCATAGGGGAAAACAGTCTGCTTCACCGGTCAGTTGTTTTACAGAAAGGTATCCATTTCAGCAAGGCTTTTTCTGAAAGCTTGAAAAGCAGGGAGAGAGCCCATGTCCCAGGGCAGCCCTGCGATCCAAAACCTGAAAAGTGGCACTTTGGCACAGCTGTTTTCTGCAAACATGGGAAATGGGGTGTTTTTATCCTAGTACAGAATAAAAATACCACAGCAGCAACAATAAATGTGATAACCTGAAGAGCTGACACAAAACAGAAATGTCACCCTCTGGTCAACTTTTGGAGACATGTAGTTTGGAGATCTAACTCATCGTGTAAGAAAAAAAAAAAAAAGAAAAAGAAAAAGAAAAATAAAGATGTAGCTGTTTTTCTGCAATCAGCTTCTATTTTTTTTCGCATCCTCACAGTTAAAATATCTATTTTAAGCTTTCCTGTAGTCTCTGTCATCATACCCTTTAGGTAGTGTAGAGGAAATTTTGAAATACAAATACTCAATAATAATAATAATAATAAAAACAACAATAACAATAAATATGAATGTCAGGGAGGCAATTACTCCTATTTTTGCCTTTGAAAAACTCTCCCACTGAGTCATTAAACATCCTCAGTGTTCTCTAACCTCAGTACATTTATCTGTAGAGAGATTAATGCTCTTTTGAAGTTATGGATCATTCTTCAAATATTGGTTTCCTTCTGTTTTCTGTTCATTTTTCTCAAGATGCTGGTTAGTACATTAGCTCTTCACCTCTGAAGAGCTGGATGAAAGATTTTATCCTTTCATACTTGTCCCTTATATTTACTCAGTCATAAACCACAGCACAAGTACCAGAAAAACAGGAGGAAATGAAGAGCAGAGCTGGAGGCATAGTGCAAGCTTGGAGAAGGGTAATGCTAGTACAACTGTGAGGAAAACACCTTTTAATGCCAGCAGAACTATTTAAACCTGAGTTCGGCAGTCAGCACTGAGGTCAGTGCATTGTATCAGCTACACTGAAGTGAAATCAGGACTTATACCCCCTTTTTCTGCTAGTTGCAGGTTCAGCATCTCACTCTAGCAAGACAGTAAGAGCTCCCTGCCCACTTTTGGAGACTTGACAGTAACCTTGAAGGATAGCTATTTGCATAAAATATGTTGCAAATGCTGGATTTCTGAACACAGGCTTCTGTTAACATATTTTTTCTATTTCAGTAAAAGCACAATAAGAAAAAGATGGTTATTTGGAATTGTCACGCATTACAGTGAATACAAATACACTCTTATAAATGAATAAAATGTTAAAGCTTCTTATGTTAGAATCTGTCACTCAGTCTCAGTGGAACTTTATCCTCTTCATAAAGGCTTAAATTTTCTACTGAAATAAATATAAATCAGCACCTCATTCTAAGTAATCAAAATGGTGGTTAGTTTTGTTTTTCATGACAAAAATCAGATGGGATCCAGTTGGCAAGCTTGTGGTAAATGCCTTAGTGGTCAGACTAATCACCCTTAATCATTTCAAGTCCTGAGCCATTCCGACATAAAAAGGGAAAATCCAGGCATTGCTGTCTGCACCTTCCTGAGAAAAACTCTGTCTTTGGGCACAAAGCCCAGTGGAGGCCATAGCCTGGGAAAGAGGGGCCAGAGAGAATAGTAAAGTAAGTTCAGCCAAGCCTGGAAAGGATCTTTGTCTCTGTGAGGACCCACCCAAGGCTCAGGAGGATGCTTCTGTGGCCCTTCAGACATGCTTTAATCTAACTGGAGAGGTGCGGGGGAGGCAGATGGGTAAAGGATAGATAGTGTCTCCTGTCATGGTGTGTGATGGACTGTGCAATTAAGCAAAGCAGTCCTATTTGGGAGCTTCAGAAAGCAGGTTTAGAGAAGCTGGCTGGCAGGAAGAAGCGAGTGTGTTGTTTGTGTTGGTCTGCTCCCAGGAGGAGGATTCTCAATCTCTTTCCCTGTGGAGATTTACAGAAAGTTGTAGCAAACATCAGGCCCAGGCATCAGCCAGTTCTGTGGTTTTGCCTTCCTCAGATTTGAGAAGTAGTTTGTATAGGCCCTTTTTGTTATTTACACTGAAAATCTCAGCTTCCAACCAGACTGGGGAGGTTAAATGAGATTTGTTAGCATCTCTGGGATTCCTGCTGGGCTGAGGTACATGATCTGCATGCAGGTGTTGACAGTGACAAGGAGACAGCATATAGAAATCAAAATGGTTGTTCAGCGTGAATGTGATTTGCGACCGCAGACTCTGCAGTACATAGGAACCATCTCTGGTCTTGTCATATGAAGATATAGAGGAAAATTTCCTTTGCAAAAAAGAAAAAGTTAACACAGCTTTTCAAGTGAAGTTTCAGCCCTTTTGCCCAGTTTGTTTCAGTTGTTATAAGAGAAATACATGTATTTGCTTATCCTCATCCCTCCTTCTTTCAGATCTCCCTTATCCGTGCTTCTCAAGCTCTGGCAGGCTCTATCTGCAGTGCCTCAGGCACTATTGAAGGAGACTTGTTCCGAACAACATCTAGGAAAAACCTGGGACTGGGACCAGAAAATAACAAATGGAAAAGAGGGGATATGGTATGTGTTACAGACCATTAGTTTTCAACTTTTCTGTCCCCCCCATCATGCAATCGGTTCTTGATTATCCACTTTATCCACAGAGACTTAAGATGGCTTGTGTAAAGCAAAAATGTAGCTAATGCAAACCATATGGCAATTAGACTATTGGAACATTCAGTGAAAAATATAATGGAAAGGGGAAATATGGCCAGTAAAACTCCAGAGACTGGAGCAGGGGGGTGCCCAAGCCAACACTGATTTGAACTCGTAAGTCTACACTGCTCTGTGGCACCTGCTTCCAGACGTGAAAAATCAGGAAGAGCTGTTGGAATCTCTCTCTAAGAGTTACTTATCTACACCTTAAAGAGTCTGCTAAAAAATAATTTAAGGGTAGTGCCTCCAAATAAAGTGTAGGAGCTCTTTTCTTCCTGCACTTCAAAAAGGAACAATGATCACAGTCCCCTGAAGTCTGTCCTGTTCTAAGACTGAGTTCAGTAAAGAGCCCTTAATAGTAATATCCTACTTCTCTAGCTGGTGGATTAACCTGGTACCAAGTTGTTCTGATTGAAGAACATACCTGGTACCTAGTTTTATTGACAAAACTAAAGAAAACCACTCAGAGTTCCTCAATTTGCAGATCCCTTACCCAGCAGACTTCAGAGCAAGATCCAAGCCCCAGGCTTATTTTTTTTCCAGGTGATCAAAGATTGTGACCAACTCCTGTTCTTTATTGCCAATGTAAATCACAGCCCTCATCCTTCAGCAGTTGCATTTAAAACCTGCCACTTTAATAAATGGGCTTGAAAATTAGTAGTATCATCATAGTATCATCATTCTGGTTGGAAAAGACCTTCAAGATCACCAAGTCCAACCACTACCCTAGCTCTGCCACATCCACCACCAAACGCTGTCCCCTGGCACCACATCTGTCTTTTTAGATGTATCTAGGGATGGTGGCTCAAACACCACCTCGGACAGCCTAGATCCCCAGGTCCAACTCCCGCCCCAGAATAAAACAACTCCAAGGTTCATGCCATGTCCCTGAGGGCATTGTCCAAATGTTTCTTGAATATTGTTAGGGTTGGTGCCATTACTGCTTCCCTGGGGAGCCTATTCCAGTGCTCCACCACCCTCTGGGTGAAGAATCCCCTCCTAATGTTCAACCTAAACCTCTCCCTGCACATCTTCCTACCATTTTCTCGGGTCCTATCATTGGTCAGCAGAGAGGAGAGGTCAGCACCTGCTCCTCCACCTTCCCTAGTGAAGAAGCAGTAAGGTGCAATGAGGTCTCCCCTCAGTTTCCTCTTCTCCAGGCTGAACAGACCAAGTGCTTTCAGCTGCCCCTCATACAGCATCCCCTCCAAACCCTTCACCAACCTTGTGGCCCTCCTCTGGACACTCTCCAGCAGCTTCATATCCTTTTTGTACTGTGGCGCCCAGAACTGCACACAGGACTCAAGATGTGGCTGCACCAGTGCAGAGTAAAGTGGGACAATCCCCTCCCTCGACCAGCTGGCTATGCTGTGCTTGATGCACCCCAGGACTCGGTTGGCCCTCCTGGCTGCCAGGGCACACTGCTGGCTTGTGTTCAACTTGCCATCAACCAGAACCCCCAGGTCCCTCTCCACAGGGCTGCTCTCCAGCCTCTCACTCCCCAGACTGTCTGTATATCCAGGGTTACCGTGTCCCAGGTGCAAAATCCGGCACTTCTCCTTGTTAAGCTTCATGCGATTGGTGATTGCCCAGCTCTCTAATTTGTCCAGATCCCTCTGCAGGGCCCCTTTGCCCTCCAGAGTGTCAACTGCTCCTCCCAATTTAGTGTCATCCAGGAACTTAATAAGTAGGCCTTCAAGTCCTGCATCTAAGTCATTTATCAATATATTAAAGAGTAACTGGCCCTAAGATGGATCCCTGTGGAACCCCGCTAGTGACCGGTCACCAGCCTGATGTGGCCCCATTTACTATGACTCTTTGAGCTTGACCCATCAGCCAATTTCTCACCCAATGTATTATGTGCTTGTCCAGCTGGATGCTGGACATTTTGTTTAGAAGGATACTGTGAGAGACAGTATCAAAGGCTTTTCTGAAATCTAGAAAGATTACATCAACTGCCTTCCCTTGGTCAACTAGGTGGGTAAGCTTGTCATAGAAAGAAATCAAGTTGGTCAAGCAGGGAACCCATGTTCCCTGAGAACCCATGTTGACTGAGACCAATGACTCTGTTGTCTTTTAGGTGTTTTTCAATAGCTCCCAGAATAATCTTCTCCATAATCTTAGCAGGCACTGAGGTGAGACTAACAGGCCTGTAATTACTGGGGTCATCCCTGTGGCCCTTCCTGAAGATTGGGACAACATTTGCCAGCTTCCAGTCAACTGGTACCTCTCCAGATTCCCAAGAGCATTGAAAAATCATTGCTATGACCTCTGCTAGCTCTTTAAGTATCCACAGATGAATCTCATCAGGTCCCACTGACTTGTAAGGATCCAGCTGGAGCAGCAAATCCTGTACAAGTTCAGGGCTGATTGGGAGATTGTCATTTGCCCAGTCATGGTTCTCTAGCCCAGGGCTCTGGGGATGCTCAGCCCAGCATCAGTGTTGAAGACAGAGGTGAATGAAGCATTAAACATCTCTGCCTTGTCTATATCCCTGTTTATCAGGTGTCCATTCCACTGTAGCTTCTTTGTGGACTCCTGGAAGAAAAAAATCTTTTTCCATGCTCAGCAAACATCCAATGCCGGTTAAGTTGCCCAGTGGTCAGCAGTGAGTGACAGTACATGCAGTCCGAACAGGTGAACACCAGTTAAAGGTTGAATGTGAAACATTCCAGCTGTTTAATGCCCTGGCTGAGAAATGAATGGCCCAGGACCTAATAAGGTTCCTATCTGATGAACTGAAAACAACAGCCTGTGAGCAGGTCATTGTTTAATAGCACCATCGGGCTTTACTCACCTAGAAGATAAAGCTGAAGATGTTGTTTGACCAATGTGTGTAGGAATATCCTACTAGTTTGATGAGCAACTACTACTTAGCAAGTTTACCATGTTCGTTTTGGTCCCAGTACACTTCAGTTCTCAGGGGAAGGAAATGAGAAAAACTTCCTCTTAAAAATACTTCTCTTAAAAACTGCTGTCTGCTGATAGTTTGGTCAAGATACAAACAACCTTTGCTATTTGGGAACACTGAACGTTGCCCTTCAGGGTTAAAAGCAAAGGCTCTGTAGTGCATTGTGAAATGGATTCTGGGATTTCAAGAGATGTTGAAAACATTCAGTGGGACTTATAAAACTGTTGGGAGACAAAGCAGAAATCTGAATTCTTGCAATGACAGGACTGAAACCACCATCATACTGCAGTAAAATTACTGGAATGATCCTGCAACCTCTTCCTACCTGCCATGGCTGTCAGAGCGTGCCTTCTGGTGAGTCTAATACCAGTCTATTGTTCTGTAATGGAATACTAAGGGGAAAAGAGCTCCATCCATCTCTGGGAGATAGAAAAACCCCAGAAAAAAAAATCCGTGCCACCTTACAAAGAACAAGTGGTACCACCCAAGCTAGACTGTTTTTTTGATAGAATTACTAAATTAATGGATGATGGGAATGGAATCGATTAAGCAGTTCTGAGCTTTCAGTAAGGGTTTTGATATAGTGCGTCACAAAATCTGGTGTGAAAAATGAGTAGCCATCAGAGCTGCAAAGAAACTGTCGTGAGAGCTGAGGAATGAATCAAGGACTTAAGGGGAAGGAAAGAAAGCTCAAAAAATAAATGACAGTGACAACCCAGAAGGAGGTATTTGCTCTGGGCTCTCTAAAATCCAGAGTGCATTTCACTGGTATTTCATGCCCTATTAGGGAGATGTTAATGAAAGGTGGAAGTGATAGGGTAGGTATGATCTTTTTATTCTCTGTGTCCTAAACCTGGACAAATGAGAGGTGTCACATTAAGCTAAAGGACCAACGTGGGTCTGTGGCATAGCCCAGGATAGACTCCTGAGCCCTCGATGCCTTACACTGAGTGCCAACAACAGGTTTTTTTCTATCTTCTTACAAGCACTTAATGCCCTCTTTCCTCCATACTATTAACATTTAATCCAAAATGTTGTTGACTAAAGCCACTTATGGACCTGGGAAGTGCCTTTATACGCATTGTACCAATTTATATTCTGAAGGTCTTGGACTTTCTGTGACTCATTTTTTCCAGGTATTTTTAGATTTTTTTGAGCAAGTATAGTAGCAATTGTGAGTGATAGCAAAACCTTGCCACACAGAGAGACTAATTTTCTTCTGTTACACAGATTAATGTTATTCTTTTTGGATACAAAAGAAATCTCCTGGCTGATGAACTTTGCTATGACACTGGGCAGGAATGGCTCCAGACTGTTATTCTCTCTCTTTCTCTAGGATCTCTTTGTTCAGCAGCTATTTGTAGGCTACTGAATAAGCCAAGGAGCTGTGCCAGTTCCTGCTGGGAATCAGCGATCAGCTCTTGTGCTGGGGGGAAAAGGCGACAGGAGCTGAGACCATCTCAGGGAAAGCTTCCATGTTAAAGACCTGTCAGCTGCTGCCAAAACCAATGAGGCGAACAGCCCTTGTGGGCAGCTGTGAACCCATGGGGTTGGGAGGTCTCCGCTAGTGGCACAGGCCAGTGGGTGAAAACGCCTGGGGTTTGAAGCAGCCAGTGTTCCTTTCTGATTAACAGCCTCCTACAAAACACATTTTCATCTAATTTGCCTCTTTTGGCTTTCAAATAAGCAAGTAATGTCACACCTGCTAAGCAGCCAGGAATTATGCAGCATCATAAATTAAACTTTTTAATTTGCCAAAATTCCTGGCTTATACTGTTTATCATTCAGAGCCATCCTTCAGAAAGGCAGAAGTGTTTCCTACACAACTGCGGAGGAGAGGGGAACATTTTCCGCTTGCCTGCAGTGGAGGATGAGGCACAGATGACCATTGGCAGTGGGTACCAGTGCCAGAAGCTCTCCAGAAGGATGCATTATTAGTGAAGTCATTAATCCCCAGCTGTGTGGCTCTGCCCCCACATACCCACTGCAGCTGCTTGAGGCTGAGGGACTGGTGAGGTCCTGTTGCTTGGGTCCCCACAACACAAACTGATGCCCTCTGCAGCCAAGGTGCCTTTGGGCCAAGCTGCTTTGTTGCAGACAGATGTTCTAAGAAGTTCTTACAAACAGAAGCATGATGCTCACATTAGTGATACGGTTCCAGCTGCTTAGGCTGGCATCAACTACAGATGCCCTGCCATACAAGGAATGAAATTGCCCTTATTAAGTTGGGTAGTTTTGACCTCCCTCTTCCTCTCCCTCAACTCAGGGCTCAAAGCTGCTCAAGCCCTGAGAAAGGGAATTGAGGAAGAGGCTATTCCTGTGAATGCATTTCACTGATGAAAGCTGGGCTCTGAAGATTGATATCTCTTGAAAACTCTTTAATACAGTAAGTATCTGTTGGAAAAATATTGACGAGGCTGGGTTTTTTACATACAAGAGCAAGGTGGTGCTGCTGCTTAGTGCAAGCTTCCTGGAAGTGAAATCAGAGCTTGTCCCAGGTCTGCTAATTGCAGACAAAATGGAGTGCCCGCAATGTCTTTTCCTGTGAAAATTTTTGATGGATTTTCCACCACTGTCTTTCAGACCAAATGCTGAACCCTTCTCATTGTTTGGAGAGTGGTGGTCGTGGTTCTCCTTCCAAAGGAGAAATAAAAACTTGCTCATGGACTGGAAAAGTTTAGGGTGAGGAATGTGGAGTGGAAACAGTATAATGAAAAAATAATTTCCTTTTGAAGAAATATGTGATTTGGTTTTTGAATAAATCTTTGAAGAATTGTCTAGGCAGCGAGTAAAATTAGTTAAACTACTCATAGGCAGTTGCCCTTTTCCATAAGCAAAAAATCCATATCAAAACAGATACAGATATATGTCAAGGTGCTTGGCGTAAAAGAACTGCCCCTGCAAAGGGATAACAAAGTCCTCCCTCCTAGCTTGCTTTTCCTTCCCTGCTGGCTGCTTTTCTCAGGCCAGAAGAGCAACCCGGGCTCAGTGGGGTTCCATGTCCTGGCCTGGCTGCTGGGAGCCTCCTCCCATGAATTACTAAGACCCTTCAGAAGACCTGCAACTTCCCTTGATCTTTTTGCTGCCTATTTTATAGCACTGCTGTTTCTCCCTCCGGGGGCTGGAGGGAGATGCCTGTGGAGCAGCACCCCATGTCCTACACATGCTGCCTCAGCACGCAGGGCAGTGCTGGCTGGTGCAAAGTCTGTCCTGTAATAAACTAGCTCACTGCCAGATCTGTCTGGAGTAATATCCTAAAAAGGCTACAATTCCTAACACTACAGGCACAAGCTTCAGCAAAGCTGGAGGTGTTAGCCAGTTGCTGTTCTTACCACTTCACAGCTGTGTGTTCTTCTGGACAACCTTCTCCTCCCAGCAGAATCCTGGTCTTGTCAGGGGGAGAGCAAAGGAGCTGTGAAGGCTCAGAGATGCATGAGCTTACTCGAGGTACAAAACTGCTCTATGATCTTAAGCAATCAGGACAATCCACAGAGATTTATCTTGTGGTTGCTTCTGAGGGAAGACAATCAAGTCAAATATGCACATATCCATGTGATACTGATAAAGGATCTTCTACACTATATACTGGCTGTTAGGGATCTAAAAATCCTTTTTAAAAATTAAGACTACATAATTGCTGCTCACACCTAAATTAAAATGTGGAGACCAAGCCTGGAGTAGTTACACATCTCTTGATCCAAAGGATGTTGTGGAGAATGGCCTGTCTTCTCCCCCCTCATAAGACTAAATAAAAAGCCTTTATGTCATATTTATTCAACATAGGGAGGGTCAAAGTCTGTAAGCAATATTTGTGCCTTGGATGTGCTGGCATCACTGAGCCCCTCTCATCCAGTAATGCCAATGTACCATACGGGTAGCAGAACTTGGCTTGCTTCAGCTTGCTGCTGGGCCCAGAGCAGCAGCACAATGCATTCCAAGGCCAGCAGTGGAACAAACCCCTCCCTGCTGGTCAGTACCACTAAACATCTTGTGGAAGCCAAATCAAGTAAGTTGGATGCACATACCTTATCACCATGTGAAGTGTATTTAGAGCTTCACACCTGTGAGTTATAATAAAAAATATGATAACATATACAACAATAAGGTGTGATCTATGATGTTAATGACTTTCCCATCTATACATTTACTGACAAAATGTATTGCATAATTTATGAAATTGCTTTAGTCTCAGAGCACTAAAGCGGCCTCCTGATTGGCTGAGTTCAGTGCTGCATGTTGTATAGAAAATGTATTTATACTCAACAAAGATATAAATTGCAAGGAAGCCTTGAGTACAATGATAAAATTATAAACACATTTTCCGCCTGTTGAACACAGAATTTATATTTGTAATCTTATCTTGGTTGTGTTGCAACAGTCTGCTTGGCTTCTGTTTTTGCCCCTAAAGGCTTTCTTCAAATATTCCCTTACTAGAAGTGATTTTTGAAGCTCTACAACAAGAAAATTAAGTGAGTACAAGGAGCACAATAATTACTTCACATAGCCAGCATCGTGTCATGTGTAGTAATGTCTTTCTTCCTTTTACTTTATTTGATCTAGTGATGTGCTACGTGGATAGATTGGCTTCTGAGTCCATATTCAACTCAGTTACCATCAGTTTTAAGAGAATATTACTGTTCAAAAAAATACATAAATGTCAAAAAGCTTGAAAACCGGAAGGAGTTAAAGTAATCCAGGGATTTTTCGTTCTCCCTAACTGATAAAAACATGTAAAATTTAAACTCTCCTGCTATAATTATATATATATATAAACTACATTTCTCCACTCCATCATGTAGCAAGTTCCTTTAACTCTAACCAGCAGTTTCACCCTTCATCCTGAGAGGATTTAGGCGTAAAATATGTAAGAGGAGAGGCGATGGTGGCTCATGTTACCTGTACACCATCTATATCAACCTGTGGAGGCAGGTGGACCCCTTCGAGGATGACTCCCCCTGTGGCCATCTCTGTTTCCAAGGGAAAACCATCTCAGGGTAGGCAGATTCCTGGCAGGCCTTGGCACATCTGTTTCATTTGAAACACAGCTTTCTGAGAGTTCTGGTAGACTTAGGCCAAGTTGGCCAAGTCTTTTTTTCTTTTTTTTTTTTGTTTTCCCTTCCTTTCCAGAGAGAAATGAAGATCTGTTTAACTGCTGCCAACTTCATTAGCTGATTGATGGGCTTGCTGGCCAGGCCAAGCACTGCTCTGAAGGTTAGGCTTCCTGAAAGCAGAAGGAAAAACCCCCCATGACCGCTCTGGCACTTGTAGAACAAGCAATTTGTCCAACTGGCTGCTGAATGTATTAATATTTGAAGTTAATTTATCTGCTTCAATAATCTGGTGCCACATCATGCAGCCATTTATCAGTTGTAATGGGAAGATGATGCTCTTGCCTGACTGCCTCTAGAAGGCAACCACCATAACCTCGGTACATCTAACACAGCTGATTGTGGAAAATTACATCACAATATTACTCTGACTGCTTGGTTACAAGAAGTATTTAGTAGCTTTATGTGCAAGGTTGGACTTAATTAGATATCCGTAGTTCAGATGAAGTGTAACAAATGAATTTGCAGTTGTACCAGCAGTACCAGTCAGGGGAGGGTGTCTAATTCTTCCTAAGGGCCTCAACTAAATGAAAACCTCATGCAACAAGGACATGTGTTGAAAGAGAGCATTCTCAGCAGAGGTTTTGGGAGGGGAGAGAATGCTCTCTTTACAGATGTGGAAGGTAACCACCACCCAAGCCAGTAAAACCATCCCTGCCTTCAGACAAATCTCTACCCCAGGCTGCTCTGCTGGTAGATGTGGTGGGATGGCAGAGGGGAGAGCAATGCTGTCAGCATGGAGAGCCTTCATTGGAGAACATGTGTTTGGCAGAGCCGCCTGTCAAAACGGACGTAGGGTGACCACAGATTGATTCTTGAAGTGTGGTCAGAGATTCAGAATGTGGGTCAGAGTGATTTGGCAAGAGAGGACATTGGCAACAGGAGAGATGAAGGAAGGGAGGAGTGCCAGCAGAAGGAGAGGGAAGCACAATTTGACCAGTGTACTTTGTAACCTGATAGAACGACAGTACGGTTTAATCCATCAAAAGCTTTTATTCAAATCAATTACAACCACACCCACTTACCGACCCTTCTGGCTGTCAGACTGAAGTGTAGCTCCACATTGGGCAGCCTAGAGAAGGCAGACAGCAGACTGATAGCAGTTCATTCATTTATTGTCACTGAAAGAGATACAGGTTTGTGCATGTGCTGTCTTCTTGCTAGATGTCGAGAGAGATTGGTTCAGGCAGGCTAGAAGTTCTAAGATGTCAATATCTGGTTTGGGTGATGACTTGTATTTTGTTCATATCCCACCTAGAGAAAGCCAATGTATGCACACGTTGAATACCATGAAGGAAAAGAGTTGCAAGCCATTGGCAGATGGTTTTTTAGTGGTGCTGTCTCTGTGGATTTGCTCAAAATCTGGTTGTTTCCAGATGGAGACTGTAATTGTTCCAAAATACAAAGCTGCAGTCCACCAGCATGGCTGAATTTGTGCTGATCCCCTGTAACTGCAAAGCTACATTTTGGTTTATGTGGTCTGTAGTATTGATTTAATTCCTGTACATGGCCAACAAAGGTCAGTCTCCTTATGACTGGCTGTGGGTGAGTTTCATAGGCATTCCTACCAAATTGCACAGACCAGCAAACAATGACACGAGCAGATAATGAAGTCTTCAAGGACCAACATCAAATTTCATCCCACTTCTCCTGTGGCAAGGCGGGAACTGTATTTCACTCCTGAGACTTTTCATCCTCAAAAGGCTTTATATTACAGGCTGATTGTTACAGACCGTGTAAATCAGAATTTCAAGGGGAGACAAGAGCAGGCTAGATCTCTATGCATGCAGCTCGACTTGTAAACGCTACAGAGAGTAACTTGAGACTGGATACATCCCAGTGTCTCTTCACAGGCTGTAATTACTAACCTGATGTGTAACATGAGTACTAAGTACATGATTCAGCATGGTGCTCTCCCTTCTGAGTTATTTGAAGTGAACAGTTTCTGGGGGAGCAACTCATCAGGGTCAAATGCCACCTCCTTGCACAGTGTCTACAGTCATGTGGGTCTGGAAACTCTCAGGCAGGACTCTGCTGCACCTATAATGTTCCTTCCTGACATAGCAAAAACACTAGAGAGTTTTGTGTTGTAGTAACTGCTGGCTATAGACAACACTTAAAATAGGCTGAATACTGTACAGCTACAGAGAAGGCCAAGTATCTGCCCCAAATTTTCTGCCACACAGAATTAAATCCTATGCTTTTATAATTTTAAGTGAGTGGGTCAATCTGCCCCTGTCTACTTAGGTTAATTTTAAAAATGTGCTTTTAATAACACATACAATCTGCTTAATTTTAAGCACCTAAACAATCCTAATGATTTTATTACAAATAAGCTTGTATTTAGAACTTTTTGTTGAATCATATTTCGATTGATGGCTATAGACCTTAGTCCTAAAAACACTTCTGTGCCATCTGGGGAGGGCTGACCCCAGCCAGCAGCTAAGCCTCCACACAGACACTTGCACACTCCTCCACCCCCTGTAGGATAGAGAGAGAATAGGAGGAGAAAAACATGGAAACTTGTGGGTTGAGATAAAGGTAGTTTAGTAAGTGAAGGAAAGTGGAAGAAGAGAGGGGAAAAAAACCCCAACAAACAGCAAACAATTTATTATAGAATCATAGAATCATTTTGGTTGGAAAAGACCTTTAGGCTAATTGAGTCCAACCATTAACCTAACTCTACAGAGTCCAGTACTAAACCATGTCACTAAGCACCACATCTACACATCTTTTAAACACCTCCAGGATGGTGATTCAGCCACCTCCCTGGGCAGCCTGTTCCAGTGCTTTATAACCCTTTCAGTGAAGAAGTTTCTTCTAATATCCAGTCTAAACCTCCCCTGGTGAAACTTGAGGACATTTCCTCTTGTTTCTTGGGGGAAGAGACAGACCTTCACCTCACTACAAGCTCCTTTCAAGTAGCTGTAGAGAGCAATAAGGTCTCCCCTCAGCCTCCTTTTCTTCAGCCTAAACAACCCCAGTTGTCTCAGACACTCCTGATAAGACCCGTTCTCTAGACCCTTCACCAGCTGTGTTGCCCTTCATTGGACTCACTCCAGCACCTCAGTGTCTGTCTTGTAGTGAGGGGCCCAAAACTGAACACATTACTCGAGTTGTGGCCTCACCAGTGCTGAGTACAGGGGGACAATCACTTCCCTAGGCCTGCTGGTAGCACTATTTCTGATACAAGCCAGGATGCTTTTGGCCTTCTTGGCCACCTGGGCACACTGCTAGCTCATATTGCAAAGGCATTCAACCACCACCTCCTGCGAGAAGACCAGTGCTCAGCCAGTCTCCTAGAAATGGCATCTTCTTCCTCCATGCCCATTTTGTTGATGAGTATGATGTTATATGGTATGGAATATGCCTTCTTTGGTCAGTTGAGCTCAGTTGTCCCAGCTGTGTCCGCTCCCAACTTCATGACCACCTCCAGTCTACTAGCTGGGGTGGAGACAGAATGAGAATGACATGTACATGAAGTGACATATACAAGGACTGCTGAGCTCAGATCCAAAATGTGTGTGAGTAATGGATTGATTTTTTTTTTTGTGCAAGTGCAACTAGACAAGAGGATGATAATGTAAATGTTTGTAGGACTAGGAGTTTTGATGGTATTAGTGTATGTCTAGTATGGATGAGACTTATGCTTTAATGGTGGCTCCTGAGCACAGTTTCATAAAAAACTCCATTACTAGAAGTATCATGTAGAGATACAGTTACAAGTCTTCTAGCTGCTACTGAAAATACATCAATAAAAGAATTTCAGGAGTAAAATACCATTGCTTGGAAAGACTCAGTGAACATGATGTACTCATCTCCCCTGACACATTCCCTTAGACGACCTACAGCAAGCATTGCTCCACTCTTCAGCGTCAAAGCCCACTTTTTCTGTGCTTCTGGGCATTGATTACTACCAACAATATTAACAAAAATCCTGTTTATAGACCCCAACCTCTTTCAGTCCCACATCTCCCTTCTACCTATTCAGTCATATTATCCAGAAAGACATCATGTGCTGTGGTAATGGGACTGGGAGGAAAGTGGGATGGAAGCTCACGCTGAAGGTTATTCTTGACCATGGGGTGAAAGGCAGGATTGTGGCACCAATGAACAATGCATCTTCCAGGAGGGCTTTGGGAAGATCCAATGGATGATATGCAACTGAAAGCAGTGTAGCACTGTGGCTCTCCTGCTCTGCCCAACCAGGCTGGACCTGGGAGATGTGACAGTTTTTCCCTGAGAATGAGTGAAGAGCTGGAGAAGTGTGGGATGGCAGCAGGTGTATTTCAGGCTTAGAGCAGGAGATGGGGCGAGTTGGGAAATAACCAGTGCAGGAGCTGCCTTTTCATCCTTCCACAGAAAAGTCTGCTTGGAAGCACCCACAAAGGTTAGGAAGGCATTTTGCTGTTCCTGCTTAGTGCAGTTTGTGAAGGGTTGACAAAGCATTGGAAAGGTTCCTTCATTGAAGTGGGCTGGGATGCTGAAGGAGAGCGGTGGCAGCTGAGCAGGGATGCAGGGATGCAGGCCAGCAGCATGGGCAGAGCCTCCCACAGAGAGAGCATGTGAATGGCTGAGGCAGTGCAAATGCACCCAACAGCTTATAATTTCATCATATAGACAAGATCTAGGCTATGAAAACAAGAAAATAAACAAACAAGCTCCAATAGAAACAGCATTATTTTTCCCATGGGCTGTTGGGCTTTACTGGTATTCAGTCCCAAAAATGACAGTGGTCATTGGCTTATTTAACAAGCATCAAACAACAGAACTAAGCTGTACATTTTAGTTCTTATCCTCATTTTCCCTTTAATAAAGCTGAGTGTCTGCAATCCAATGCAGGCTGCAAGAGATTTTGTAGTCCAAGGCTCCAAGTTGGTAAAATCAGTGTAAAACCAACAATAAATGTAAAATGATATGACAAATAGCTGTTACAGCTATCTGCCTACACACCTTGCTGTTTCTTAAGGCAAATGTACAACTGCCTGGGGATGTTACACTGTGAGGCAGAGCAACCAAATTACCTTTGAATCAGGAAACTAGGGAGGCTGTAAAACCGAAAGTAAACTTTCAAATCATTTACTTTTCTTTAGTCATCCTTGATTTTGGGTAGGAGACACAAAACGACCACATGGGAAAGAGACTCAATTGTACCTTGTACTTCAACGTCAGCAGCTGATCCTGCTGTGAGTGTTTTTGAGGGGCTTTAGGTTTGCTACTACCATTGCAGCCTATCCAGGCCTCCTGAAAGGAAGCTGCCTGAAATAGCTGCTGCTGGAAGTGTCAAATTATCTTCATTGTCACACCTCAGAGAAGAAAAATCTATCTGTGTCTTTGCTACATGTTATTACAGGGTCAATGTTGACTGAGAAGGAGTGTATACAGTAAGCAGTTAGACCTGGGGCAACCCCCACATACAGTGAAATGGGAAGTGAACATTTCAGATATATTAAAGATGAGCCCTAACCAGCTGAAGGAGAAATACAAAATGAGGGTGGTCTTGATGCTGCACAGTGCCTTCAGATCTAGTCTTTGTGGCACAGAGACCCTTTTGAGCCACACTGCATACAACTGGGTGGGAAGCTTTTCTATGCTTTAAAAAAAATACTAAAAACCTCTTGCTATATGTAGTCCTTAAGCTTTGGGTTAGTACTTTGTCAATCTGCCCTGCCAGTGACAGACTCATTTTGCTGATAAAGAAGCCCAGGAAGCTGACAGGAGCATTGCTCTTAAAAAGATACAGATTGCCTGCATGCAATCACCTCTCTCACGATCCCCATTGCTACTCTTTCAGAATAGTTTAGCAAAAATCATCTACCTCAAGTCCCATAGAGATGATCAGTTGGGTGATACATATGGCCAACCATTTAAAGTATCTTTTTATTAATCTATGTACCTCTTCTGTACTGGGGATTGAAGAAAACATCCCTTCTTCTGTTCCTTCCAAACTAGGACCGATTTCTCCACAAGTTCTGCAGCCAAACTGGGCTTTTAATCTTCTAACTTTCTTCTGAAAAGGCAAGTTGGTGTATGAGCGCTGAAAATGGCTGTCACTGCAGTTTGCTTTCTAATGTCTCCTCTAAAATGCCACCCTCTGGGTAACTTTCATAAGCTCCACGATGCTTCTTGAATACCTGCCCCCATGTTCATCTCTTCTTTCTGCTCCTGATTCCTTCCATTTTCTCGATTCCTAACTTCTGAAGTCCTCATCTGTTTTTTCTTCCTGCCAAAATACTGTTTTTCCTAAGTTCGTATTTCTCTATCATTTGTACTGATTGATAGCTCGTAGCAAGAGTGAGTGATTAAAGCTGCTTGCTGTGCTATGGCTCCAGTTTTAAGGCATAGTAGTTCACGGAATGCCCTTTGGGAGAACATCACACAGACTCTGTAACATGAGTTTGACTATGCCTATGTCAGAAGAACAAAAAAAATACAGTCATATCAACAGTAAAACAGTAAGAAACGCTGCAGAACTCTCTCCTCCTCATCTCCTTCCCCCCAGCTTGTCCCTTGTCCCTACCTGTCCAAAGTACAGCAGCTGAAATGAGGTTTGTCAGACACTGGCAGGCTCTGTCCTGGGGAGTGATTGCCATGATTCCTGCTGCATTTCAATAAATCTCATTCACAGCTGGGATCACATTGCTTGCATCACCTTCTGTCCTAGGGTTAGGCACTTAGGTGCCTTACTTATACTTCTTGAAAGCATCAGGAAACACCGGACACATACATGCATAGTTCAATAAAATAGATGGTGGAAACCACGTGCTTAGTGTCCCATAATTATGACAAAGAAGCATGCTTGGCTGGTATACCTGCTCTGTCAAACTGGTTGTGAAGAATGTGGTGTTAGAGGTTTGGATTTTGTTTACTAACAACTTGGGTTTCCAAATGAATCAGAGCACGTTCTGCAACAGGCTGAAGTGCTACAGGGTTTATCCAAGGACCATAATTCTTCTCAGGGCTGGGGTTGTTTTTCCTAAGTTCTTCAGTACTTCTGTGCAATTTATAGCCATGGCTGCTAACTGCCACTACATTTTAAAGCAATTTTAAGGGAGATGCTTTCCAGCTGCAGCGGAGGCCTACCCTTGTGTCTTCAGATCTGAATTTTGCAGTGATTTTGAACTGGCCATGGCACCAAGACACCACAGGCTCATTCCTCTTTCTTGCTGCTTCTCTGCTGTGCTTCCTCCATCCACGAACATGAGGCAAATCCCAGCTTGCTCAAACACCGGTGAGTACTTGGGAGAAAGAAGAGCCATCCAAATGCCATGGAAGTGCAGTGCAGCTGTTCTCAGGACAGGCTGGAGCTTTAATGAGGCAAACCTGTCCACTGGCACAACTGGTAACAGCCCTAGTAACAGAGCAATTTTACTCACTTTTAACCCCCTCAGTCGTTCTAGTATTGCTATCTTGGACACAAAGAATTACTTCACTCTCACAGCAGTCATTCTTCCCAAGAACCAATGCACCATCACCCTTTTTGTAGCAGCAGACACCGAATGACTGACAGGACATGTCCAGGGCTGCAGACAGTTCCTGGGACAAGACAGTCCTGCAAGCTCAACATCATCTCTTCTTCATAGAGCAGGAAAATTCTCAGGTTCTGTATTTGTGCATGTGCATCTTTAAACATGCATTTCACCTCTTTTTATATACTGGCATGGCATATCTTGCTATTGGCTGAATCAACGCTGGATCACACAGTAAACACGCTCTAGAGGTATCTCAGTATTTATAAAAACTAATCTGAAAAGAGGCTTAACTGAAGGCACTCAGATGCCAAGAGATACTAAATTAAACAAGTTTTTATCATGTATGTAATTATTTATTGAGCTGAGAATCCATACAAGGTAAACAAATGTTTACACTATCATACAGTAAGCATTTCCAGGGCTTCATAAAAATGATTGTCACTCACTGTGCTTCACAAAAAATTTCATTTTAATGAATAAATAATTTGATGAAATCAAAAAATATTTACAATATAAACAAATGAAAAAAGCTTTGGATATATTAATTTGAGCATCCTGTATTCTGCATTATCTAACTGTATTTCTATCAAGATTCTCTCTCTGAAATGGTACAAAGTGGATAGAAATTACAACTCAACAAAGTTAACATGATTTGGTACATGTCTTTCCATTAGTTCAGATAAGCTACATATGATTTATTTATTATGCACGTGTTAGAATACAAATATAACTAAAATCATATATTAACAAAATGCCAGACAGCATTCTCCACGGAACAGAAATGTACACTAGGCTGTGACAAGAACTGAGAATCACAGGCAACAAAATATAACAGAAAAGTACAAATTCCTTCATAAGAATATAATTGTGCTCTCTTATTTACCAGAGGACTATGCTGCTTCACCACATCAATGGCTATGTATGAATAGAGTGTCCAACAACTGCCATGTGGTTTGGTGTACGTTCATATGGGTGTCGAGCAGCGGCATTATAGTGGAAAACGGGCAGTGCAAGCGGTTTATAAACACCTTTTTGGGCTCTTCAAAAGAGCCAATTATACAAAGCAGTATAAGCATAACACTGAGAAGTCTTCATTTCATTTACACAGATATCAAGAGGCGACTTGCTTTGTTTGTGGTGGTGAAAGGAGGAACTTTCTCTGTGCTGTTTATGCGATCAGCCAGAATTCAAGTATTCCAAAGCCACTTCATAGCAGAATTTGTATTGATCCTGAAAAATCAAAAGAAAACCAGGAAGTCAGTCATTGAAGGAACTTAATTAAGAGGATCAATATTTCTCTTCTGTTAGAATTATTTACTGTCAGCTGTTGTCAATGGGAACCAGTTTGCAAATCCAATTTATAGTCAGGTAAGAAAATCTTTATATTAACCAGACAGTAGACACTACACACACTGACTTACGGTACTGCTCATATAAGATGCCTATTTAGCTGCTCTAAAACACTAGTATGAGAAAAATTGACTACACGTAAGCATATTGACTTGCAACTCTTCTGCCATCTGTCAAAATGCTCATGTAGCACTTTACCAGAATTGGAATTATTGAAATTGCTCCCTGGAAATGTTTATCTTAAAATAGACCCAGTGTCTAGTACTTTCCAGATAGTAACTTTTATTTTAATGTTGATCACTTGCTACATTTCAGGACAAGAGCTGTTTATTGTTCCTCCTCTATGTGCAGCCCAAACCCATGCTGAAATACTGTCCTCTCCAACAGACACTATGAGGCCAGGCCTGAGCTAAATTAATTAGATTAATTCCAATTAATTTTTAGCAATTAGAGATGATGTGTCAGTTAGGCTCTTAACAGCTCTTCTGTTACCCAGGCTGTTTTCGGGTGCCAGCCCTGTGCTCCAAACACAGACCTCCTGTTTTTATTTGCAACTGCTTGGGAAGGGGGCCGGAGAACCCCTTCCCATGGCATGCAAACCCAGCCTGGATCCTCCAGAGACAACGGGTTGTGACTTTACCCCCTCCACATCCTCAGTGGTCCAGGGAGGCTGGTGCTTTTGACTGACCCTCGTTCACTCTGTGACTTTTAAATGATGCAGTCACTGACAACTTCAGAGCTCTGTGCATGCACACATGTCCCTCTCCTGTTTTCTTTCTTGCTACTTGCAATATTTAGCAACACTACAAACAATTAAATGAAACAAAAAAGCTGAACGAAATGGTAGGTGAGGGTTCTGTGATTCCAAGTGCTCTGGCTTAAAAAAATTTGGCTTGGAAACCAGATTAACAACTGTTTCTGCCACTGAAATGCCTTTTTCTTTTATGCAATTTAATAAATTCATAAAAGATAACTAAGCATGTGCTGCTATATAGTAGCGGCAACAGATTTAACTATCTGGCAGCACTCAGTCTTCACCTTCCCACCCTGATAAAAAGGAAAACTACAATTACACCTCAGATATATTATCCGTTTCATTGAAGCAAACATTCTAAAGGATTAAGTCTGTTGGTCTGTGCTTGTGATTTTGGGTCACATCTTAGCTGGGAAGAGAGTCCCCCTTAATATTTAAGAGACCAAATAATATGACAACAATCAAAAAGCCATGAATAAGCATGGGCAATTGCTGTGTTGCCTTGCTGAGAGCTGTCACTTCAAAAGAAAACAAATCTTAGGTGCACAAAACACCTAAGTTATGAACAAATCGTATGGGAGATTTTAAGATATGCAGGGTTCCATAAACTGCTTGTGCGTCTCTGGAATGAGAGAAGAAGAAAAAAAGAAGAATGGAAACAAAGGAGTATTATGTAAAATATTCCTTTTCTGCTTTTAGTGCAATGTAAGTTTCTAAATAAATGACAATTATTCTATAACTACATAACAGAGGTCAAAACAAGAGATCAGGCACTTATCCATTTCCATTTTTCCATGCTCAGTTTATGCTGATTTACTGATCCAGCAGAATAACTGTAATTTTTAGTAAATGCAATACCTGTCTTAAGGAGCAGACATCTATTATTTCCCGCTGTGTTCACTCATGGGTGTGCTTTTTACATATTTATTATTTACTTGATGGTGGATCTTATAAGTGTCTTTAGGTTAGCTAGCTTCAGAGAGGTATATTTATATTTTTTTTTTCTAGCACACCTACTGGTAGATCCAATAACAGTTATCACAGAATGCTTTGGACATTCTGTAATAGACATTTTGCAATACCACGTGTTACCTTTGTATGATGACTAGAGAATTTAATAGATTTCCATATTGTATGGATGTGGCATTAAGATTTTTACACTTGCAGGAAAACCCAACTTTGCAATGAAATTAAGAGATGAATCTTGAAGTATGGAATGTAAAGATTGTCTTTCATCTAGTAAAAAAGTGCACAATGGGTTTTGCTAAAGCAGTGTTGAAACTATTCTTGTGAAATACTATTACAATTCTGAGCACTTCATCTTCTCTCACAGCATTTTACAAATGTAGATGAATATTACTCATTTTTCAGATGTGGAAACTGAGGCACAGACACATTAATATAAAAAAAGTCATAACGGATAAAGTCAGTAACAGGATAAGGATAGAACTCCAGTGTCCCTGTTCCCTTTTACCATGAAACAATCTATGTGCTAATTGAACCTTGCTAATTCAAATATTTGTTCCTACAAAGTAGCAGACCACAACTGAAGAGATGTAGTTCTAACTCTGCTTTGTCAGTGAATTATGTGATAATGGGGAAAATCCCTGACCATCTCCTGCCTTCGTTTCTCTGTCTGTGAAATAATAAAAACAACACTCGTCTCCTTCACAGTTGCTTTGAAAACTCCTACTAAAAAGGCCTTACAAGACCTCAATGCCATCCAGACAGTCTCAGTGCCACTCCCAATTTATTAAAAGCTATGTTTAGATTCTAAAATAATACATTTACCTTTTGATTAAAAAAAACAACACAACAACTCTGCTGAAAAATGAAGACAGCTGCCTGACAAATTTACACAGGGAGAACTGTCACAAATGGGAATTTATAGAAAGCATTTTCTTCAACTGTACATCATTGCACTGATAACTTTCTTTTTATTTCTATAAAATAAATGAATAAGAGATCAGTGAGTTCTGTGGACTTAAACTCTAAGAGAAGGAAGAACAGCAGGCCTGCCAAGTGTTATCCATACTAAACTACCTGAATGTAGAATTAGGACATATTTCTTAATATCCATGAAATAAAAATGTATAGTTCTCAGCATGATGATTCTTCTTCTGAAAATATAAACTAGAGGAAGAGGAGCCAACTAAGCTTCTCCCTCCCACCACTGCAAAAGCTTGGCAGTTTCTTGCTGACACAAGATTCACAGTTCTACATTGTTGGCTCATGGCCTTGTGGTGCTGCTTGTAACCTCCCTCCTTGCCTTGCACAGCTGGCAACATCTGGCTGTTTCCCATGAGCCTGCCCAGAGCAGATTCTAGGAAAGAGTCTGGGACTTCACAGGTAGGCTAGATGAGAGCATTGCAATGGAGGGTGTGGTGGGAGCGGTTCTTCTATGGGACAGATGAGGCGCAGCGGTACTTGTGGTGGGGAAGTGGATGGCCCAACCCATCTACACATGAGCCTGAAAGCCTCACTCTTCCTACTTTCTGCCCATTCTCCAGTGTGTTTCACACCCAGATTTCAGTAGCTCATCTGAGAGTGGTGGGTCTCTCCTAAAATTACAAGAGTCTGGACCAGCTCTGTGAAACTCTTCCTGCCTCACCCTGGGCACTCTGTAGAAAAGATGTTGAAAAGTGACCCAAACTTGTTTCACCACGGCTTGCAAAATTCCCTCAGATTGGTTTAGCATCCCTGATGTTGCCCAGACACTGCTTCCTCCTGCCTCTGATGCTAAACTGAATACAGCTGCCTCTCAAGCAGCCACCTCTGCAGCCGCATGTTGAAAACCAGCATCTTTTATAGCCCAGGCTTCAGAATAGGATATTACACTACACCCATCTCCAAGTACAGAACTACACACTGGAGTGTAAGAACCTGCTGGTTTAAGCTGTTCTGCAGCTCTTGTGGCATAGCAGCTGGCACTCCAGCAATTCTTCATTAAAAAAAAAAAAAAAAAGCTCATAAAACTCTCTCTAGGAAAATAATTGCACATGGCCCCTTGTTTCTGAACTTCTTTAATCTTTCTATGAGATAGAGCAACCATAATTAAATGCAATATTCTGGATGTCAAACTGAAATTCAGGGCTTTGATAAATATTAGGTGATTAAGCTATTTATAAAATATATAATTTGAAAATCTGGCATTTCATTTTACATAACTATTATTTCTACCATGCAAGGGCTGCTCTCCACTTGGCTCAGCCTGCTAGAAAAGAAAACTAATAAGGATGTTCGGCTGAAAGTTTAAAACTCTTAAAAAATTCAAATGAACAGAGACAAAGTCTCCTTGGGAAGAAAGCAGTGTAAAAATACTCTTACAAGTGAAGTGACTTCATTATCCCCTTTGAAAATGACTTGCTTGCTTTGTGAACAACTCCCACTGCAAATCTTGGAAATCTTACTGAGTCTTCTGAGAAAATGGTACATTTTCTATTTAGTGGTGCAGTTAAAAAGCTCATACCAGAAGGTCCACCATGTTAGGCTTATTATTCCTCAGTGTCTTCACAGCATGGAATACGTCAACAGCCCTCTGATGTCGAAGCATTTCACAAACAATACTGATTGCACAAAACGTCCCACTGCGGCCACCTCCATTCCTACAATAAAAGTGACAAAATGGCTTAGTTACAATTGACTCTAGGTTACAAATTCATACTGCACCAGGGATGGCTACAGAAGGCATAAGTTCCAGCAGGGAGAAACCACAGACCATTCCTGCCCCTGAAGGCTGCCAAACTCTAGGCAGAACATGATTTTTTATTGGAATTAATGGACTGAAAGATCTTAAAGGTATGATTCAGAATTCATCAGGCTGAAAGCCTGGAGGGAATTGAACGTATGAGTTTTGTACCACCCTTCAGTGAACACTTGAGACAGCAAAAAGAGGATGCTAAAATAAGGGCAAGGTACTTCTAGATTCAATTCAACACCCTTTTGCATTGTAAACACACAAGGTTTCAATGAGCATCAGGCCAGAAAATGGTATGGAGAAAGTGGATCTTTTGAGTTCTTTTATTCCAGACCCTGGTGCTTTCCTCCTGGACCCAAAGGTGTTTCAGAAGAACAGCAAAAGTACCAAAAGTCTCATTTGCAGGATCCATTCTGGCGGCTGCAGATTTGGCATGGTGGTGTTGCCATATTCCTCTGGCTGTTGCAGATTTGGCATGGTGGTGTTGCCATATTCCTCTGGCTGTTGCAGATTTGGCATGGTGGTGTTGCCATATTCCTCTGGCTGTTGCACTCACCTCCTGCCATCAGGGACTACTTTTAAAAGTGTATGCATTGTCTCTCCACCCACAGCAGAGAACCCGAAGTGACTTGCTAACAAAGAAGCCAGGCACAAATGTTCCTATGCATGATCAAATACAGTATTCAATAATGCTTTATCCCTGGTTATTTCTAATCTTTAAGAGAATCTCCTTCTTTCTGGAAGCCCTATTATTTGTACAGCTATTCTAATCAGAATCTTTAGGCTGTGCTTCACTGAAAATAATAAACTTTAATAATTACCAGAGTGCATACTAGTTGGGTAGCGGGTCTTTCAAACCAGCTTCACAAATGGTTGATTTTCAAAGGAAGCTACGACATCGCACATCTGTCACATCCAGGCAGTATGAAAAGAATGCTCTCTGCTGCCAAAACATTGCCTGATATTGTGGGACTCTTTGAGAATTTTAATTAAAATAAAGTCATTTAAAAGGATTATATTAGAGGTTTTTCTTTCTTTACTGCCTGGAAGTGACGCATGTGTGATGTTGTACAACTATTTAATATCATCACCCACCTCAGAGATAACAGTAATTTGCACTTCAAAAGGGTCTTTTCAGCTAAAGATCTCAAAACATTAATTAATCACACTGCACAATGCTCCTTTGATGAAAGTATTATTATCCCCATTCTATAGATGGGGAAAACGAGGAGCGGTAACTTGTTCAAGGTCAGTGATAGTGGGAATTATTAATATACTCTTAGATTTTCCTTCATCATTCTAACATTCAGTAACTGCAAATTCAACTTCAGGAAGTTTTTGTCTAGTCTTGGGTCCCAAGTTCTGAAAGCACATCAGCATGTGCTTTCTCCATCGCGGCAGCATCTTTAAGCAGATGTTCAGGGAAGGAGGGATACAGCTTCAAGCACTGAAGACTTGGTTTCAAAGGATCTGGATACTGCTGAGGGCAAACAGCATGTACAAGAATTAAGCCATACCAAAAGGAGGATGGTGGCAGAGTGGATGAGAACCTTCACCAGTGGAGCACAAAAGTCACATGAGAACAAAGATATATATGCCATTATTAGAGTAAGGCAATCACAGGATCATCATAATTGGTCCATCATGTCACTTTTACTTCTGTGCTTTATGTCTGGAAGAGGAATCACCCCTCCAATACTACTCATTTCTACAGAAATAAAAAGCACGTTGTTCTGAAGGTACATTTTTTATTTACTCTGAATAAATATGCACTTTTTCCATTTGCAAAAGTCACTGGACATCTTTATATAAAATATAAATAATCTCTTCCCAGGGGTCTGCCAAGGGACAGAGAGGGGAAATTCAGGAATCCACACTAAAAAATATACAATTCCTCTTGAATTCAAAGCTTTTAAATCAACAGTTGTAATATGGCACAAATTGTCTAACAGTATTCCCTTGCTTTCTCTCATCTGTTGCCAGTACTTACAAGCAATGAACAACTGTGCGTCCCTCTCCCCCGTTATATTCTTCCTGCCACTTCTCCACTTGGCGGATGAGCTTCAAGAAGGAGCGCTTAGAAACCGGAGTGTCTCTGTACATGGGCCATCCCAGGAACTGGAACTGCTGCACCATCCGATAGCCATCTTGGGGCTGCAGAGATTTAGGTGACAAGCAGGAAAAAGTAGCAGCACTTTTTTGGGGGGGTACATAATTTAAGGTATTTGCATCGATGAGAAAAGTTGTTCATGCAGATCACCACTGACAAACCACTAATGCAATTTCAACTGCCCTTGAGGAGTTACGATTTTTAATTTCCAATGGAATTATGAGAACAAGAGGTTTTCAACAGAGTGCTAAACAAATAGACTAGCATAGAGCAATTGTACAGCTGCAGGATCAAGCAAATAATTAATCAATATCATGGCAGGAACTTGGTAGCAAAGAGGGAGCTGCAACACAACTTCAGTCACATACTTTATTTTATATATGCTTCAGCATTTTGAAGAATGTTTGCATGCTTCTGTCCTTCTTTACAAGAAAGGTCAAAACCTCTCAAGATACTATGAAGCAGGAAACATTTTAAAAAAACAAACAAAACCCTTTGATTTTTCCTGCTTATAAAAAAATCTAACTACATTTTATTTTATTGTGTGCTACTGCAGCAGTCAGAGCCCCTCTGGTGAAATGTGACTGAACAGTTGCTTTATGGTGATATAAAATAAAAAAGGAGCATAGAACAAGTGTTAGTGGCAGAAAATTACAGTCCTTTGAAAAGGGCATAATAAATACACACACAAAAACTGTTTTTGTAGTTAAGGATTTGCCACTTTCACTTCTGTGCAAAGTAAGGGCATTTTAGTGCCACTCTTAAAATGAGCAACACAGAAATTTTAACATTACAATTTTTTCTAGAGAAGTAAAAGAGAGGATGTAAGATTAATAAGATACGGGAATAAACAGAAGTGGATGCAGCATTACATATATTCTCCAATGGATTTTGTCTGCTATATGTCAAATTTTGCAATCTACTGATTTTCTGGCCAGTTTCTTTCAGCTTCCCAAAGCACATCAACCAGACCCAAGTGCCTCCTAAGGCTCACATTAACACTGCTGGAGATCATGTGTTAATGTTGCCACATTTACTGCAAATGTCAAGCCTTCATAGTAATAAAGAAATACTTTGAAGCTTACAGTCTGTTTGGATATTAGCATGTTTTGGGGTGTGGTTTTGGGGCCTTTCAACTATCCTGAGCATTATCTGATCTCAGGCCTTGACTTTTTTTGAAAAAAGTTCTGTGGCTTTTCAGCGATCAACACCAGTTCAGCGCAAAGGCTCCCTCCATCTGAGTGGAAAGAGGTGCCTGGCCTGTGGTGGAGACTTTGCTTCACTTAGCTTGAAAGACATGCCTCGTTTAATCTTCTGTTAACTTTATGGGAGCATAAAAGCTGGAAGTGAGGACGTACTCGTCCCTCTGAAGTGCTTATGTATATTATGAAGTGTGATTAGTGGGACAGGATCTTCCCTTAAAGTCTGGTACGGGTGTTGGTGCACAGCTTTCTCCTCATGACACAGGATACAAATATGCAAGATGGCTCATTTCAAACTGTTGAAAACAGCACTGATTTCAATTTTCTTGGCTACCATACAATTTGAATACTGCCTTTATTTCATTTGCATTTAACACACTTGAGATATGCATTACAATATTTTTTTACTTTAATTACACATAGAAGGCTTTTTCCTCATTGATCAGGGTGTGATTCAGTCTGGCACCAGTGCTTTCAAATAAATAAGCTGAAAAATGAGAACGGTTTTATGCGAGTTTAACTTTCATCTTTTGTGACTTGAGGAAACTCATCTACTGAGACAAAACTGTTTTGCAAATAACATCCTTACTCTGGCTGCATTATAAATTCGGAATATCCGGCTGATTATGTCTTCTTCTAAATCAGCTGATACAAACTCCACCTGAATAGGACCGTGTCGGTGTACTCCATTTTCCGGCCAGTACTGAGGACACAACTATAGAAGGCCACAAACACAAAAGAACACAGTTAATCAATTTGAATTTCATGCTGCTGCAATGTACTTTTCTAAATTTTTCTTTGTGCTACATTTATTACTGAAATTCGCACACAATATTGTTATAAAACACACAGTGCACCATCTTCTACTGGCTTTGAGCACTCGGCTTTTACTTGTGCAGAACAAGTTTAAACAAATGCCTTTTCACTTAACTGAACATGCTATTGCTTGCTGCTGCACTTGCCATTCTCTGGTACTGGGAGTAACACATTTCTGACACTCAGCAGCAATTCTGCAATACATCATGATAAGAAAGGGGGATGCTGTCAAATATTCCCCTAGCTTGGAGAGAGCATGAAGCCTAAAGACCAAAGGCCTGCTATCTCCAGCTCTCCTGAAAAGTTGGTAGTAATTCAAGCTACACCAGAATGTGTGCTTTATACTATGAAGAGTGCATCAATTCTCAAAATTCGGATCTTAACTTCCACATCAGTTTTACTCGTGACTGATGATATCAGCTAATATCAGCATTGCTTTGAATTTTCAGCAATTGCTCCATTCCATCTTATGAACACCACCTGAAAATAGTAATTATGCTTTCTTTAGTGCTCAGAAAACATTACTTCTAGGTATCTAAAGAAGGCAAAGTAATATTACCATTATCTTGCGTAGTTTTAGTGTCTAATAATATCCTGATGGCTTAATTCAGGAACCAATTATCATATGTGTTATTAATTTAAAGATTAAATCAATAATTTGCAAGGAGGTTTTTGAAGCTAGACATTTCTTGTCCATTTTTTTCCATAAAAACCCTAATATTTTTTTCCAGGGATATATAGAGCAGTTCAAGCATTTAGCTTTTGCAAGCGCTCTCCAAAATTAAGTATGAATTTGTGAAATTTTGTTTGCTTGCAGAAGCATTGATATCATATTTGGAACTTTATTTCATTCAGTAACACAGCTGTGGTCTTCATTCTGCTGCATTGCTGTTGGTGATCCAGAGCTGAGCTGACAAATCACATTTGTTCCAGATGTTGTTTTGCATTCCTTGTAACACTTATTTCTCAATAAAGCTGTTTAGAGATTACTACATTTTAGGAAACCATAATCATTTATTACATCAACTAAAAGGAGAACAGGGTCTGATTTGCAGGAGTTCACTTTAACAAGTTAAAACCAGAAATTTCAAGTAGGAATATATATTTTCATTTTTTTAAACCCCGCACATGATTTGGTCTGCTGAGCAAATTACTTTCAAAATATTGTCTAAATCTTGCAGAAATTTTTATTATGAAATATGCTAGAGTACAGGACAGCAAAATATAATGCATACAACTAATGCAAATTCCAATGCTCAGGCCATTTAACATGTGCACAATTTAGCACATGTCTTTCAAATACATAGGAACAGTGTTCTAACAGATCTTCAAAAGATGTTTAAATGATAATAAGCAGAGCTCTTTGCTGGAGCTGTTTTAGGAAGCTCAAGTTCTAAAGAAACCAAAAGCATTTAGGTCTGTGCATTTTGCATGCATGTGATGCTAGTGACTCTCTTTAAGTCAGAGTCACTGGGAGGGCTGAATTTCATTTCCCAAAAGAGCACAACAATCCACACAAACTGTAATATCTAAACAGAAATGTAAACACTCCATATATACATAAATAATAATGATAACAGTAATTATTAATGAATCTGAATGTAATTTGTGTTTTAATAAGCTCTGCCCTCTCTCCACTTCTGTTTGCTCTGAGGGTTTTGAGATTTATTCCTAATGAAAAGAGTGTTATTCACATTAGAGGGAAAACGTTTAACATACTGCCGAGGCAGGTGCATTAACTGCATATCCCAATAGCTTTTAAAAGCCTGTGAGGCTAATAAATACTTGAAATAGACATGCACTACTGTAAATCCAAAACACAGCCCACAAATTAAAAAAACTCTGTTCTGCAGTCCCTAACAGTCTGACTCCCTCGAGTCTTTCCTTATTCACTCAGAAAAAACCTTAGACTCATGAATAAAAGTTTTGTCTTTCATTTCTGTTTTTCTCCCTGTAGACAGGTAAGGGCTTGGAATCAGATATTCAGTCTTTAAAATAGTGTGTGGAATTTCTACACATTCCTTTGAAAGATGAAATGGAAGATTAGTATGTTTTAAAAACAAATTCTTCATATTAAAAAGAAATAAGAGGGAACTTTTTTTAAGTATGCACAATACTCAACAAAGCTCAGAAGATTCTTGATCATATTAAGAATAACAAATGACATGCAGTCTGCTATAAAAAAATTACAATTGCTCTTAACCAATAATTAGCAAATATTTACATATTAAGAATCCAGATTAGCACCACATTATTCCAGCAGATGGCTTGGTGCAGTTTGTTGGAACCAAGGAAATTATATCCGTGTAAGAACTTGGAACTGTGCAGTTGTGAGCCAAGCTCTAGGATGCTTAGTGATTAATGCTAGTGATTAAATTGCCAAACCTGTAGGTACGGTTTTCCAATATTCTAAAGAACATGTACAGCATGCACAGCTCTTTTGTAAGGTAATTACTTTCTCCCATATGTTTCCCTGCCAAAGGATGCTTAGTCTCCGATCTCGTTTAGCTCCTATCTCCTTGCTAACAATGTCATTTTGTGACAAACATAACACGGATTTTCACACTGGGGACACCTATCCCCCGGTAAGCAGACTAAGGTCATTGACCTGTTTCAGGCAAGCTAATGAATAGCTGTTGGCTTCTGTTTATGACTTTTGGCTATTATTAGTGTGTTCCAAACTTGAGCCAGAATTCTACAACCATCATTTTAGATTTTTAGCAGCTCTTTCAACAGCATGGTTTCTTACCAGAATAAATTCTGGGAGCATGCTCTTACGCATGTGTGCATTAACACTCCAGTGGAGAAGCTGCTGATGGTCTGACTTACTCCACTTTCCCTACGTGTATCTGCAAGCTACAAATAAATTTTTAAGTGTGTTAGTACTTACTGTTGTTTTGTAAAACTAATTATGTCCTAAAGCTGTTCTGAACTGCACATGTGCTGAAATGCTGAGGCACTAGCACTGCTCGGTTGAACGGAACAGTTTTCTCAACTTACTTGTGCTGGATCAACATCGTTCAGCATAACTATTGAAGTGCAGTGGTAATCTAGGACCAGTCTCCAGAAATCTTTGACAGTGTTTGGTAAAGGATGCTGTGTAACTATAAAAGCTGATGGTTGCTTGTAGCTCTGCAAAGAAATAACAAGAGATAGTGAGGAAAGTGGTAAAAGATAAAGATCCACTTAGCAGAATGTCAGTCATATCCCCAAAACTTTGGGACTGAAAGCATTATATAGTTATTTTTCAGAAATGTTGTTGAAATTCTGCTCTTTCTTACAGCAGTGAAGATACCCAGGGGATAAATTTCAGCGCTCTTTGTTGTTTTTTTTTTAGTACCACAGCATGTCATTGACTGAGCTGTCTAGTGGACCTGTTCCATTTTGGAACTCATACCAGCATTTTCACCTATCTCCTCCTGAGTGCTGAAGGCCAGCATGGTCATACTGAGGCAAGTAGGGGTAGGGGTTGCCATTGTCTTCATGAAGGAGAGTCGAGAAGCTTCTACATGCACTGAACTGAAGTATTTGTACCACTACAGAGATACAATCTGATCATCTTTGCATCTTTCTTTCAAAGAGTGTCATTGAAGAGACCACAGAAAACATGCAAGACTTCAGCTCTTGGTTTTTGTTTCAGCAAACTGCAATCAGCAGGTGCCAATGCTGCCGGTACATCAGTCAGCTGCCTTCTACCCTACTGGTCCTGTCTTGCTGGAAGTTGCATGTAGATGAGATGCTTGAAGGGCTCTCCATCACTCCTCGCTTAAGAGTGCCATTTTTTTTTTTTTTTAAATTGTTCTCAAACTCATTCTAACACTGAATAATGAAAACTATGCTTCTATGCTTCCTACCCCTTTTGCTGAAAGCGAGCTCTAAAGGCTTACATGAGGTGATCTGACTGCATCTCAACTGATCCAAGCAGAGAGGGTGAAACAAATCATCTTGCCTGCTGGAAAATGAGTGTTTAGAGGGAACAATGTCTGCTCTTGTCCATCAGTGCAGGGATATGGTGGCTGGCTAGGGTGCTTCAGGTGGAATGTAACCCAAATCACCTCCTACCTGGGATCCTTTTGCCCAGACACACTTTTGTATCCAGCTCATTGTTTCAACAGTGAAGACAGGAAGGATTTTCAAAGCAAATATTGAGGCACTGCTCTTTCTGAGCAGTACTTAATTTATAGAACAAAACAGTAGTGAACTCTCCAGGAAAGAAGACAATGTAATGGCAAGATTGTAAATTGCAGATCAAGGAAGCTCCGTTCCAATATAAAATGCCGTTGACCTACTGTGAGAACCTAGAGAAGTCACTTAAACTTTTGTTCTCAGTTTCTCTACACAAATAATCATAAAGATAATACACTTACCTTTTCACGGGAGTGTTTTGAACTTAGACTTATTTTAGGTAAATGCTTTCAGAATTTGGAAGAAAAGATATGCAAAAGCTACTACAAACTGTTACTACTCTAGCTTCACGTTTTCAAAAAGATCATTTAAAATGCGTTCATTCTCTGTTAACCTCTGTTTTCTTGTTGTTTATGTGTTTGAAAACTGTAATTACTATAGCTCTAAATTGTCAAAGATAGGCTATAAATATCTACAGACTGTAAAGGCAGTTTAACTGTCTTTTTACAGATATTCTATTAGCAGAATTAGAATTACCATAGATGCATTAGAAACCAAAATCCACAGACACATGAAGGGGAACCATTCATTCAAACAGAAATAGATGGCAAGACCCAAATAACAGCTTGTATACTATCTTGTGCTGACAGACAATTATTTTTTTTTGTTACTGTTTAAATTAGAAACAAAGGGAATGGAAATATTGCTGCAAACCTTATTATCCTATTTAACTGCCTCAGTCTCTTAATAGGTAACTCTTTTTTTCCTAGGCCATATGGTTAAAAATTCAACCTCTAGGGAGAAATCCAGACACAATTAATTTATCAAAACTCTCTGAGCACGGCTTTGGAACCTTGGCTGTGACATAACATATGTGGGATCCTAAATATACTTGGGTGTTTAAAGATTTTGTGCCATGTTTTTGGAAAACAAGCTAGAAGGATTTCCATTTTCTTATGCTGAGTCTACTTTCTGGCATTTTTTCAGTTTGGAGGGCTGCTTATTCCCGTTTTATTATTAACGATGTAGTGGAGACTTACATCCATCAGTGCAGCATTAATGTAGTTACTGCTCTCCCCATCTATCGTTATGAGGAAAGGCAGGCATCTGTCTGGAGGCAGAACATCCATGCAGCGATTCTTTTCATGATTTCGTGGTAAAAGTGCTATGCTGCAGTCTTCTACACGCAGTGTCGGAGTCACCATGTTTAAAGTCTTTTCAGAAAGAGTAAACAATACAAGGGAAAAAATAACACAGCAGTGAAAACACAAAATATTTAAGAATAGATCAGCTCAGCATTCAGCTTCAGTGGGAATCAATATGCAGAGAAATGAAAACAAAACACAGTCAACAAGGTTTGGATGCAAGAAATCCTGGAAGCATACAGATCTGAAAAATAACCTCAAAGACAGCTGCAGAGTAGCCTGCCTTCTGGAGAAAGAATTTACATCCTTCCTCTGAGTAAAAAGAAGATTTTACTACTATCCCATTGCATTCTTTTATGATTTGGTATAATTCAATAGCAATTAGTGAGATGTTATTTTCCCTTTTTGCAGTCTTTCCCTCCCAGACCTGGTCCAAAATTCACAGGGCTGTAAGCAAGCACTTAAGCAGCAGTCTTTAGTACAGCTGAACTGTATAGCTTCTAGGTAATGCTAGCCACAACTTACCCTAAATTCCTCTTTGATCTGGCTGGAGTTAGTTTGAGGATCCAGTTTATTCATTTCATAGTAAACAGACCTAACTTGAGAAGCTGGAACAGATGTGTCCCCACAAAGACAGGCTTCCAGGATAGCATCATGGATGAATACATACTGTTCCTGATAAAGCAATTAAAATAATTACTAACACAGAGAGCATACACTATTAGTATTTTGGTAAATAAAAAATAACAACTAATATGGTTGCCACTAATTCACTTTGATTTTATTGGCACTGAAGCAAGACCAGAAGGAACAACAGCAGTCCATAAAACTTTATCCTACTCATTTAGAAATTAATACAGAAGGATTGACTCAAACTAGTTACAAGAACAAACAGAAGTGCAGGAACACTCCATAGCAAAACTCAGAATGTTTCTGGTTTCCTGATTCCCCTGCACTGTTCTGTAGGTGCCATCACATAACTGAGTCTCAAAAAGATGTACTCTGGAATGAATCCTTCCTGGAGAGGAAATACTAATGAGTCTGAATCTTCAGTGCAGCATAACTGTACATTTATTTGGGCAGCAGTTCTTCAGGTTTGTGTGTGGATTATATTCTGCATACAATCGAATAAACTACCTTCTGGATGGTGCCTAACATAAAGAGGCTCTAGTTTTATGGGCTAGAAGAATATTTTCTCTTGCAAGGACTAAGGCAGTATTCCAGTAGATTAACAATACCTCAGTCTGCACCATGTTAACTCTCCGAGATCGAAGCTCTCTCACACAATTGTATATGTCTACAACACCTTCTCTTTCTGCCATATCTAGCATGATGTCAATAACAATGAAGCATCCAGTTCTGCCAGCTCCAGCACTAAAGTAAAAGAAGAGCACAGTTAATATTCAACAGTGTGTTAGAAAATGTGAAGTGCAAGGGTTCATCTTGCAGGTACTTGGTCAGTGGGATGATTACTGAAAGTGAGCCTTGCATTTGGGCTTTGCAGGGTTTCAGACTCAGATTTTCCATTCTTGTTTATATTTGAGGCATTAAGTTATGGTGGATAGAGCTCCAGTGGTTTCAGCAACTTATGTGGGGATTATACAGTACAGGAGAAGCAAAAGTATGTCCTGAGTTTATTGGACAACACAACAGAGGGAGTTCTGTTCTGCTTACCTGCAGTGAACAACCAGAGGGCCAGCGTTTGGTGGGCTCTTGGATTTGACCTGCCGCACAAACCCCAGCAGGCCTGTTGCATGGTATGGTACACCATGGTCTGGCCAGCCAGTGAAGTGAAACTGCCGAATTTCTCTAATCTCATGAGCGCCTCTCTGTTGAAAAGACAAAGGTTGAAAAGGGAAAACAAGCTGGAATGTGAAAGAAATTGGACGAAAAACATCGGATGAAGGTAACTCCAAAAGCCTGAGCCTTGCTGAAAAGCATCTACCCCCTACCAAGACCCATATCTGTACAGACTGTTGGAGAGCTTTCTCATAGCAGGACAGCAAATTCGAAGTTTACATATCAGCTGGTTTCAAAGCCTTACAACACCATTGAGTAATTTAGCACTATATTGGTTAGAAACTTTTAGCAAGAAGGTAGATGCTCATCTGTATATTTAAGCACTAGGTTGCTTTGAAAACTGTGGCCTTAAGATGCATGCCATGGTCACAGAACAGGTCAGCAGCAAGGCCATGAACATATAGCACAAATGACATTCTTTTCCCACTGCCCTGCACAGTAAGTTTGCTGCTGACTCAAGGAACTACAATTGCAGCATAATTTTCCTTATCATTTGTCTCCTTCATTGGTCTGAAAGAAACAGCTGAATAGCAAGAAACCTTTTGCACCTCCAAACACAGGGGCTGCGTTTGTAGCCCTCCACATGCTCACCCTTCAAGTGATTTGCCACAGTCTAGAAGGACATGGATATGGCGAGACAGGTATGAATGAGAAGCCAACTGTGTAAGTAATTTCCCAGGTGACTTTCTGGAGCAGTCTGGATATTAGAGGTCTGTATGCCAAGTTTGATTTTCTTAGTGCTTATATTTCCCCTTCCCCCTTTAAAAATTCAGCTGCTAGTATTTCATTCTCATTAGAAATCCACAGACCAGAGGCCATCATACATATTTCATAAGCAAACAGCAAAATTATGACATATCATGTCTAGGCTGGACTAAATGTCAGTGATATTAATAACTGGTGGTTTACAGTTTTTCTTCTTAAAGATGTATTTCCTGTCTTGATCTGGTTTGCATATAAAAGGTCTAATTCTTTTTGCATAATGAAGTAATATAAACTTCCTAATTTATTGCTAGTGTGCAAGATAAAAGAGTCTGGGATTTTCCATGGTTGAGAAATTTTGGCTGTGCCAATGCTAGATGACTGGAGTGGGCTTGATGTATCTTGAAGTCCTGATGCTCTGACAGCTCAGGCTGGGTGTTTGTGGAGGCTAGGCATCTGCTCAGAGGAATATCCACCCTCATCTCCCTCGGAAACTGCGACACATAAAGACAGGCAAGGAAGAAGATGAAGAGCAAATATGACACTGGTGTAGACTGAGGAGATCACACCCTTGCAACAGAAATAGCCGTATATCCTAAAAACCAATTTAAAACATACTAAAATGCAGGAATAGATGAAGTAATTTGCATTTTAAGACAATCTAGCAAACACATTCAAATACAATTTTGTCTCTGTATTCTGAGGATTTTGAAGTGTGTTAGTTAACACAGCTTTTTGCTACTGTAAGCAAGGCCTCCAGCTCAATAAATAGCTGTGTGTAGGTGGGGTATCCATGTCCCAAACACTTTTATATTGCTCCTAACAACTGCCCACAATCCCCCAAGAAACAAAGTTCCCATACAAAAAGCAGTGCCATGACCATACAAGCCGAGGCATGAAACAAGGACCCCACACAAATTCTTTGTCCTCTACGCAGCTTTGATTTTCAAGCAATTTACAAAAAAAGTGAACTGCCCCTCCAAACTGCTGTGCCCAACTGTTGCACAGATCAGGAGATGTCCTGTGTATCTTGTGCATTAGTTTTGAAAATGCTGTCTGTCACGCTGACTACATTTTTGTCTATTGTTGATAACACTCAGCTACTTAGAAAAGATTTTGCATACAGGGTACTTTTATAATGAGTTTGCTTATTATACCTACAAAAGAATGATTTTTATGTCTGTAGCTTCCCTGCTGGTTTCTACACCCAAAATAGCAACGCAACTGCATGAATCATAAAAGCATATGCTCAGCTTGGAAAGACTCTATTTTTTATTTTTTCTTTCAGTTGAAACAAACAGAAAATGGTGTACAATGCTAGCACACCCTAGGATGTTAAAAAATGTAGACCCTAATGATACAAATACTTATGGTGCTGTAGCATGTTACTATTTGAATAATTAATCTGAGTTAACTGTTTGTTGTGCCGTAAAGGAACCTTTTATGTGCACAACATGAAGTGTATCTAGGAAGCAGTCTTCAGGATCAGAGTACAATTTTGGGTTCAGTTTTCTTAGCATATCCCCCTACTCCTCAATTATTACCAAATAGTAATTTAGAAGATAAAAATAAGTGATAGATTTATCTCCAAACAAATCAACTTCTAAATTGTATTTTAGGAGCAGGTATGAGTTGTCCATCCACAAATAGAAAAGACGGTCAGAAAGGACATCTGGATATCTCCAGTCAAGCCTCCCACTCAGAGTGGGTCTATGGTCCACACTAGATCTGCCTAGCTGAGCCCTGACGACCTCCAGGAATGGAGACTCCACAACTTTTCTGGGTAATGTGCTCTAGCACTGCACTATCCTTGTCCTGAAGGAGTTTTTCTAGTACAAGCCTTCCATGCTGCAAATTCTTGGCCATTGCCCCTGGTTTTACCATCCATTACCATGGAGAAGAATGAGAAGAATTTGGTGAGGAGAATTTGGTGCCCTTGGTTTTCTAAACATCTTTAATGCAGTTGCAGACTGTGATTAGATCCTCCTCATCTCTACCATGCCGAACAAGGCCAGATCTCTTAACCTCCCCTTGCAGCTCATATGTGCTATATCCATAATTATCTTGGATGCCAGCTTTTGTCCCAGGATGTCACAGCCTGTACAGACACATGGGGTTAGTCCACTTTAGGTGCAGAACTTTGCATTTTTCTGTGTTGAATTACTGAAGTTACTGGTAAAGTTTCTGTTGGTCAAATCTTCAAGTCCTTTGTAACTGAGGCTCCAAAGTTCAGCATTTCAACACTGCCCTTCACTTAGTATTATATGCGGATTTGGTTAGGGTGCACCCTGTCTCATCATGCAGCTTGTGTCAGAGAGGCTGAAAAGTATCAGTCCCAGTAGATCAGAAATACAAATTTGAGAGAATTATGGTGGAAGAGACCAATGGACTTGACCTTCCAGTACCACTAGAAGAGTTAAAAAACATTGACATTAGGGTAAAAACAAATATACTTTACTCAAACTACACTGACACTGCTTTCAGAGGCTTAATAAAAAAATACCAACTATTAAAAAGCAGTGCCTAAATGAAATCTTTTCAGATGGAGGTTTTGGTTTTTGTTTTTTTTTTTTTTTTTTTTTTTTTTTTTTAAGAAATAAAATGTTTAGTGCCTTTTATCTCTATCTGTTCTAATGCACTTATTCAAGACAGTTTGGTTATGATCAACTGTAAAATCCTTTAGGTCTTTTTTTTCCAGTCCCAGTTAAGAAGTGAAAAGCTAACATCAAAGCATGGGCTTAAAATGTGCAGAATAGAAACCAACCAGTGCTTCATCTACTTCAAAGTGTAGCCAGCATTTCTCATCTGTTTATTAAAAATATCTAAATGCAAGGGAACAACAGGCTTGAATGAATTAAAAGTACAATATGTATAGTGGTAAACATGATACAATATTTCAGTTCATTCAAACCGCATAATTCTATTATCATTACCCGCAGGTTGCTCTATTGGTGTGTATTTAAGTATTAGATTGAAAAATAAAACAGGAAAAAAACCTAATTCCTTTGTTACTGTGGGTGTATGTACAGAGACCCTGTTGGGTCATCTTTTTGACAGTTTCATCTATCTGGATGTAGGATTCTTTGATGCTAAAGATTATGTTCATCAAAACCACAACTGAATACTATTGCATCACTAGAGAGAAACAGTATGTCACAGGTACTGGAACTATATCAAAAAAGTTTTCTAAGTTAATTGGTTGAAAATCTACTCATGGTGATACTGAGAGAACCAGTGCACCATTAGGAATATCAAGTCTTCCAAAGAGGCCCTCTCCTTGTTGTTCTGCAACTCAAATGAATCTTGATACATACGACTTCCGTCCTTTAATGAGGTCTGAATAAAACCCTTGAATTGATACCAAGTGCACGAAACACTCCAGAATGGACTGATCCTGCTTATTCCCTCTTTCAGTAAGTACCTTTTTTGGTAGTTGTAAGTCGTCCATATATTGTAAGCTGTTTGGAAGAACTACGGGATCTAGTAAGCATCAAACAAATTAATGGCATTATTCTAATAAACAGTAATACAACATGCTGATTGAAACTCTCCCTGTAAAGATGGATTCCACATGAAAACTGAAATTGCCTTGAGAGGAAAACTAGTGAGTTTCAACTATGGCTCTGCAGACCAGGCACGCACCAGCCCAGAAGATAATAATATTCTCCACCATGGCCTTCTGAATAATGGTGCACGCAGCCTCTGGTGCAGACAGAAAATGATTGCGGGGAACGTAAGACGGGGAAACAGCATGAATGTGTTTTTCAATTGATTGCTGGGAGTGAGGCTTCGATTTCTCCTAGGCAAGGAACATCACTTTTTCTAACTCAGGCAGGGGCCAATAGAGATGGAAAGGACAGAAAAGTTGCTTCATTTAAAGAAAACCACGGTTTACCATAAGAGGGCGGTAGTCGTTTACCTAAAAAATAGCTACACAACTGAGATGTCAGTCAAAAGATTTAACTTTACCATACTGTATCTGTATATAAGGTACTTAGGTAGATAGCATTATATTTAAGAAAACTTACCTTTTCTACTGCAAATGTTCGAATCACATATTCAGCCAGGAGCTCAGTTTCTATTAGGGTAACTTTAATGTCTTTATATATCTCTGTGTCATCTGGCCAGTATTTGCAGCATTTGACCTTTAAAAAAGACAAAAGAAATTAAGGTTCATTTATTTTAGAAGGTTCATACTGAATCTATTCTGTATTCTGTGCAATGATTTCTGTTTTAAAATGCAATCACGCGCAAAATAGTCACATTTCCTACACGTGGAAATTATTTATGTTTCAAGGGACATTGCCTCTTCTTTTAAGATGGCTTTCAGAGTTGTAGGTAGGATTTGTGTTGTGGTTAGTGAAGTAAGGCAAATTTGTATGGAACACAAGAGGTATTTATACCCTGCATGACTCAGTTACAGTAACTGTTCATTTCCTGTGCTCTCCAGCTCAGGGTGTGCCCTGAAGGGCAGCTACCACCAGGAGGTTTTTCCCCACTCATCTACTTGGTGATTTGTCTTAAAAATATCTTCCCACCTTCTAAAATGTGTAGTTCAGACAGGAAAGATCTTCTCTACTGTTAGAAAAGTATCTCTTTTCTTGGATTAACTTTCCAAAGGAACTGATGAGAGGTCAAATGGCAAAAGTCAACACTTGGAGTCAAGAGATTAGTTTTATGCTTTGGCTTTGACACCAACTCAACAGAAAACCCAAAATACTATAGGAGGAAGGGATTTATCTCAGTTAGCTCACACTATGATGAGTCTGATAAATGCCTTCTAGAGGTGTCTTTATTTCTGTTACCTATGAAAAAAGTCCAGATGACTGCCTTCACCTAGGTGTTTGGCTTCTTGATGGCCAGTTAGGTGAGATTAATTACTGATTTCAGCAGGCTTCTGCAGCTGTATGTTCTTGGCAAATTTATCCTGGGATATGGAGGTGGAAAGGAGGTGGGTTTTGTGAACAGTATTTCACATTTTCTGAGCCCTGTTGTGGTCTAGATGGGACGGACTTTATAGTATTTAATATATTCAAATGTACACTATTTTGAGTACTGTGTCCAGATCTGGAGCCCCCAATACAGGAAGGACATGGAGCTGTTGGATCAAGTCCAGAGGAGGGCCATGAAGATGATCAGAGGGCTGGAGTACCTCTCCTATGAAGACAGGCTGAGAGAGTTGGGGCTATTCAGCCTGGAGAAGAGAAGGCTCCAGGGAGACCTGATAGCAGCCTTCCAGTACCTGAAGGGGCCTACAGGAAAGCTGGGGAGGAGCTTTTTACCAGGGTGTGTAACGATAGGATGAGGGGTAATGGTTTCAAATCAGAAGAGGGGAGATTAGGTTAGACATTAGAAAGAAAATCCTCACTGTGAGGGTGGTGTAACACTGCAACAGGTTGCCCAGGGAAGTTGTGGATGCCCCCTCCCCAGAAGCGTTCAAGGCCAGGTTGGAAAGGGCTTTGAGCAACCTGGTCTAGTGGAAGGTGTCACTGTCCATGCAGGGGGGTTGGAACTAGATTAACTTGAAGGTCCTTTCCAACCCAAACCATCCTATGATTCTGCTATTTTTTAAAGTAGGTCACTGTGGGGACTGTATACAATGATGCAGATAGCTGACAGAATTAAGAATTTTCTCCTCCTTCCCATTTGTGTGGACAAGGTGGTGGACAGGGATGCTAACACATTACTTACTTATCTCTCTTTTACTCTGCTCTATCATGGTAATAGCTATGCTATCACCACTGCATCTGGCCTTTGTCCAGTAGTGCAGTACGTGCTAGGAGTAGCATCTGTTAGACATCTGCTGCATGGAATGGTTTCTCTCTCTCTCTCCAAAGGGAAAATTTAAAATGGATCTTTTAATACATGTAAATCTACTGGTTTATTTAACTATACACTTAAATGGATTGGGTAAAAACGCCAAACACTTCAATTAGTCAATGTAAAACAGATAGAAAAAAAAATTCAACTTCACAACTGGTATTTCTCAAGCCTATTTTAATGATATATATATTTTAATATATATATTTATTTATATATATATATATAAAAATATACACACACATTTATTTATACAGACTCCAGGTTCAGTATATAAAGGACTACACAGAGTCAAACCTTGCCAGGTAGAAGAAAATACTTTCCTCAGAATTTGTTTCAAGTGGTGTGGCTGATAATCATAGAATCATAGAATCATAGGGGTTGGAAGGGACCTCGAAAGATCATCTAGTCCAACCCCCCTGCCAGAGCAGGGTCACCTAGAGCACATCACATAGGAACGCATCCAGGTGGGTTTTGAATGTCTCCAGTGAAGGAGACTCCACAACCTCTCTGGGCAGCCTGTTCCAGTGCTATGTCACTCTCACAGTAAAAAAATTTTTTCGGATATTCACCTTGAACCTCCTATGCTCCAATTTGCACCCATTATAATCATGTACAACCCTTCTTTATTCTGAACAGAAGAGAGGTCTTGCCACACCAAAGTAGTAACATCGGCTGATAAAATAAAAAGTTTATTTGGTCAGTGGTTCTGACCCTTTTTCTGATTCCTTAGCAGGATAAAATTTAAATCTGAAGAGAACTGAGTTGGAGGGCTAGAAAAACACAGCCCCACATTGGGATCCTCTTCAGAGAAAGAGAGCAGCCTGGTTGTAATTCCTGGCTCCCAGCCACAAACTTAGGCAAGCATCCTAACAGCTTATTCCTGCTTGCACAGCTGATGGAAAGCTCCTAGACCAGAGCTGAAGTTCAGGTAGCTCTAAATAGGTTTTTATTTATTTCCCTATGCTTGTCTTCAGACCTAGTAACCACATTAGTATTGACTAAGAAACATTCTTCATATTCTTTGCATTTCATCTAGTATTAAGCATGGTTTCAGGACAACTGGCAAACACCTGGTTATACAGTTCTCTTCCACAGCAAGAGGCTTGGAGCTGGGACACTGAGCATTCTCGCAGTGCTCAGCACTCCTGTACCAGGGGCAAGGATAGTGAGACTGCTCCCCCATCACGCTCACCAGCCAGCGAGCTGACAGGGTGTCAGTGTGGATGAGAAGGTTTCCATCAGCCAAGGGCCAAGCTGAGGGCCAGTCCCAAGGTTCTTAAACAGCAAGATCTCTGGCAAATGTGTGTTCATCTCTAAAGCATATCTGTTGGCTGTAAGTGATGAACAACCATTTCAAAAGCATTAAAGGTTGCTGCAAGCAGTTTAGTAGTTGCCGCTGCAATCTACTATTGCATCTACTTGGTATTTATTCAGATCTTATCTTGTTTGGATGTATTTCCAAAAACCCTCTGATAGAAGCTAAATGAAAAACATCAAATGCTCCTCATTTTGTTCGTGTTGTTAAAATAATCCAGAAAATTCACATTGTTCAAATCCCTTAGGCCAGCAAACTGACACTTTTATAGTCACTGCAGGGAACTCTCTGAAATAGGGTTTTCCTACCTATGGCTAATATGATTTTTTGACTCTCCATGCACAATAAGGCAATTCACACTGCCCCTGGACTGGAGCAGCTCACTGACAGCCCCATCTCTACAGCTGATTCCCTTTTCCAGCCTGTTCACTTATCCTTCCAGAGGTGGACCCTGAACCACAGGAAGTTTGCCAGTGCACGTAGGAAGGGAGCAGCTGCAGCAGTGTCACAGCACTGTTGCTCAGCACGCCTCTTGCTTGCTAACTTTAGCCTTGTTTCTTTTTGATGACTGCCTGCCATCCTCAAAACAGCTCCAGTTTAGTAAAATAAACAATCAGGGGGAAAAAAAAAAATGAACCCTGGCTGAATTAAATTGCTCAGGCTTGAAGGAAAACATGCCGGTTTTTAACTTGTTAAGTCTAGACAGTCTGGATTATGACTAAGAACCAGGGACATTCAGGAAGACCAATTTAGAAGAGCATAGTCCCCACCTTCTTGTGCCTCAACTGTTGAATTTGCTTCCACTCTGCTTTTAAACCTTATTTAAGATGATCCAATGGAATAATTAGGGAAGCATTGGGGGATGTTGCACAGAAGTTACAGCCTTTCATGCCTCATGCAGCTTGGGCCCGCTGAGGTTTTCTTACTTTGCTGCATGGGGGACTTTGGGCATGGAGCAGATTGGAGCTGAGCAGAAGGATCCATGACAGCACAATTTCCTGAAAACTCTCCCAAGTGGAATGGGGCCTGTAACAGGCGTGGGAATGGTGCCAGAGCCACAGTCAGAGCCACAGACCAACAGTAAATGATTCACTCACTGGGAGGCAGCAGTTGGAAAATCAACTTCTTTTTTTTTTTTTTTTTTTTTTAAATTCAGGCTATTTTCCTGCTTTTGGCTCTTGTTCTGCAGTGCTGCTGCACATGCTGGGCTCTAGATACGGGAAGTCTGTGGAGTCCAGATGAGCCAGAAGTGAAGTAAATGCTTAAAGACCAGTCTCCCATATCCTCCAGGACCTCTCAAATAAATGCAAAAGTGTCTTAAAGACAGAAGTACATTATATAGTGTAAAACAAAACTACACTTATAAATATTTTTTGGATCAGGGGTTTTGTTTGTACAAGGAAAGAAAAATTGCAACAAAATAGAATATGGTTTTACTCACCAATTATAAGAAACACTGCTGGTAACATATGCTTGTTCATTTTTACTTTTAGCACAGCTTTAGCTACTGTGACTTGATTAATCTCTTTCATTTTTTATGAACATTTGGTACATTTTACAAAAATAAACTAGTAACAGAAGGTTTAGCTAAACAATTGATACATGAATCCAGAACTGAGTATTAAATGCATTAGATTTTTTTCACACAGTTGCTACCACAACAGTAAATATCGTCCACAAAGTAGAAAACATAATTTTGAAATCTCATCTTAGCAGAGCTATAATTGAGAGTTTGTTCAGATACACCCCGCATTTACATCCGAAAAACGTGCCAAAAAAATACAGATGTTCGTCACAAGATGAGATAAAAGAGTGAATGCCAGAGACATAATGAAAATGCTCTGGTTTAATCTATTCATCCCAAGGTACACTGTCCAATTGTTCCAAACATGTTTATTTTACTAATAATTTTAGAAATTTAGAGAAGATTATTCTCTACTTCCACCCCCTAGCTCCATCCCGCAGCAAAATAGTCTAATGTGAGAAACTAAGAATTAAAAATGAAGATGGAAAATTGTTGCTACTACTTCTAAATATAACAAACAATGTAGGCAGTGGATGGCTAATGAACACAAATTGTGACTTCCAAAGCTGTGTATTTAGCCATTTGGCAATGTGACACATCTAGCTAAAGGCACTATGAAAACCAGGACAGTAATTCATTTACTTAGAGATTTGGAATACGAGGAATATTACAGAATTAATATGTGAGCTGGCTGTGAAATATACTTTGTAGTTGGTACAGAACAGTTTAAATAACACTGATTATTCAAAGTTTCCAATTTTCTTTGATTCTGAAATATTCTTAGCAAAAAGGTGATATAACTGGCTATGAACTGCATGGACTGTCGTTAGTGAAGAGCAGTATTATATATTCTAATTTAAAATTAATCCTGAACTAAGTAATGACGATAAGTCAGCCATAAATTTTGAAGTTAAACCTCTAGGATATAAAATGAAATAGCCAACCAAGATCACTGGTGAAAATTTTTAACAGATTTTACAGATGGAGCTAGGATAACATAATATACTTTTATTTGGCTGACTTGAAGCAAAAGGACATCCAATAATTGGAAGTATTTTTAATTAAATACTTTTCAAACAAAGAAATGTATTGTGATTTTTGAACATTTTATACACTATAAAACGTTTGACAGAAGATAAACCCCAGTCTTTCTTTTTTTCATTTTCTTTGCTTGCTTTTGAGCAAGTCAGTTAATTGATTTATGACTCATTTTCCAGTTTTCTAAAAGAGGTATGGAATAGTATTGAGAAATACAAATTTAAGATACTGTCTGGCACCATCAGATGAATGAGTCTGTATAAAGGCAGCCAGAAGTCTTTATGTTGTTCACAGCTCCCAGAGGAGGGGAGATGTCTCCATGTATTTTACTAGCTCAGTCTAACTTCTTTCAGTGACGACTCAGAGTTGATATAATTCTCCACCTCCTGGTGCCCTGTGGTGCCCCAGCAGCGCAATCCTAGGTTGCCTGGTGGATGCACTCTCATTCAACTTCTGCCCAGAATATCTGGCTTTCTGGACATACCCAGTAGTGGCCATCCACTAATGCTTTCCACCCAAGGGAATGAGTGTGATCCTTTTGTTTTTAAGAATCAGGTATACTAGTAGCATGCCATCAACTTGGTAGCTTGGGTTAGATGAAATTAAGCTGACAGGCCAAGCCCACAGTGTGGTCTTCCTTTGGCCATTAAAAATAATTAGTCTTGAAGCATTGCTTTAGGGTAAAGGTAACCCAAGGTAAAGCTGTTGTAGTGTTCCTGCCTCCACTGCTAATACCAATGGCAGAACATCATGGATTGCCTCTATTTCAGTGCTTATGTTTAGGCAATTTTGTCTCCCATTGGTCATTAAAAAAGGCTGCAAATTAGTGTGCTGTAATGCAGCCCTGGAGGAAAAAAGGCTGAGCACAGAGCCCACGAAAAAGGTGGACCCATGCCAAGATGAAGGATGGTTGTAGGATTAGCTGGAGCTCCTCAAAGCCTGTCTTAATCCCTTACACAACTGTGAAATCATGGACATATTGCTCAGATCCTGTGCTCTGAGGACCTGATGTGCCTGCATCAAGCAGGATAGCCTATCCTCTGAATCATGCATGTTTCAAGAGCAAAATCATGCCATTAGTTGAGCTACAGTACACCACCAAGTTGGTGGATTGTCTTACGGCTTTAAAACCTGATGACTTGATGTTAGGTTAGAGAGCTCCACATAGCACTTTATTGGGTAAGGTAAACTCTGTCAGTGCCTCCAGGATACTTCTTCCGTCACAAAGAAACTGAGAGATTAATTTCATAAGACTGCTGAGGTGATAAGACTTGCAGTGCTGAGGCCAAGTCACTAGCCCAGACATTTCAAAGAACTTGAAGCCGTCTTTCCAAACTGCACTTAGACTTGCATCCTACACCTTGGCAGCACTGCAGCAGCTAGCCCAACTAGGGGGTCAATCCATTTGTGTATCCTCAAAACTCTTTTATTTATTTCTCAAAGTGAATTATCTCAATTGGATTAGTGAGCATTAAGATATTAATCTCTGTTGATTAACATTCTTTGAAACATAGCTTTTACTGGGAATGAGTATGCATCAAAACACTGAGAGCTGAAACTGTGTCTGCTTTGAGTGACACAGGACAGTGCTGAACACTTGTAGGTTGATGTCCTGTTTGATGATATTAACATTGCTTATCTGGGGACTCCTCTATTCAGTGATTGAAAAGAGTCTTTCCTTCTCTTTCCTGAAGAATAACAGTCATTTTTTTTCCCCTAAGGGGTCCTCCTCTGCTCACATAATGGAGTAATGCCAACTGTTTATTTCTGGTTATAACTCTAGAAAGCTGAAATCTGTTCTGACGACTAGAAAGGTTCACTAACTTGAAAGATTAACAATAGTTTTAAGTTACCATTGTTTTCTTTTTTTTCTCATTGATACTCTGCAAAAGTATAAACCCCACTCTATCCAGCGTGAGATTCTGAATTACAGTGAAACCAAATGTAAAACAATAGAATATATAATAATAAGCATATACTGTAAGCACAGGTCCCAGCTTTTCTGGGTAAATGGGATTAAGAAAAATATTTTTTTAGGTGGGCAAGGACACTATTCATAGGTTTTAGAAGCTGAGACTAGCATTACCTAGAGGTAGGAAAGGGCTTCATACAGCAACCTTTCTCCCTCCCATTTATAGAATGCAGTTTCTTTGTTTCAGTAGAAAAGTTAAAATGCAATCTTAGTCATCAGTATGCTTACAAACTCTTTGGCACACCTCCAGTGTTGGTAATTTGGCTTATTACATTTAGAGGCAGTTTCAATTAGATAGAGTGTTTTTTCATTTATACTAAATACAAATGTGCTGTTTGTGAGATGTGTTAAAACAGTTACTGTGTTTCACCTCTACAGTACCTCTGCAATGGGTGATCTGAATCTTAAATACAATTTTAATTTATTTATTAGAGGGTTCTCCAGCATGGAAGGCTATCAAAACTTGTAAAATGCAAGCTTTATAATAGCTTTGTGTCAAAAGATCCCTTTTTTAATTCTAAGAATAGGTGGCAAGCCCATTGGAAATTCCACACAGTTTTAATGTTGCTGGAATTTCCTATGAAAGCTTTGTTTGGTTTTTTGCAGTACATTTACAGTAAGAAGTCTTTGGACAGGATTTTCTTTGGCAGTTTTTCTTGGGTGTCTGTGACATTGTGATGTATAGTGCTTGTCTCGAACCATCCAAGGGGTAAGCAGTGTACTTTGGCACTCAGGATGTCTGGTGTTTGTCCTGAGACATCTGAGAAGTAAACAGGACTTGTTGCTGGACTAAAGAGATGTCACAGCAAACCACCAAACTGTTTTAGTCCCCTGTGATGTGTACTGGGGAATGTGGTGTGGGACATTCTGAGATTGAAGACAGAGGACCTCTACAGCTGGTGCTGGAGCAGAATATCCAGCAATAACCAGGCCTTGAGGTTTCATGAAAACCACTGACTTAGCAGGAAAAGATAAAAAGTGCCAGTCTCAAGTAATCTCCTAGGATGAAACCTCTACCACAAGTCAACTAATCCTGTGGTGTCGAGTCGTCTCAACCTCCTGTTTACTGTTGATCAGTGGCTTATCTTATTAATTAGCTGAACAAAGACTATCTGCAGGACCTAGTCCTGGCACCATTCCTGCCCCCCCCTTCCTGTCTCTGAGGCACAAGAAGACAGAAGACAGGGAGAAACGGGGGGGAGTGAGCAAGAACTGTATAAAAATTTGGGACACTATGGGTGCAGCGAAGCTCTTCCTCACCGCAGCACTTCCCCACCAAAGCGATTCCCCACTGACAACGTCGCTGGACCGTGGTGGTAACTATTATCTTGGTTATCTCTGTAATTCTGCTTTCTCCTTTCTTTTCTATCTCTGTTTTCCTCCCTGTCCTATCCACTCTGGGGACTTTGCTGTGTAACTCCAATAACATTCAGTGTGCACGTGACATCTGACCTCGTTTGTGTCTTAATGTCACCATTTGGGATCACCTTTAAACCTTTTCACAGGTCCTGCCGGACAAACGGGTGCAGCTGCTGTGTGGCTTATACCAGGAGAGGGAAGGCGGAGTCCAGCTGCCCCAGCCTCCCACTTTGGTGAGGAGTGTTAGAAAGCAAGGGGGTTCTGCCCAATCTCTCGTAAGACCTCACACCAGCCCCAGTGCCTGTCTGTGCATCTTTGCTTCGTTCTAGTGAGATCATAAAAAATTGCCATGTATCTGAATATCAGATCGTGACAATGTCTAATGCCTGTCTATAAAAGAAATAGATTATCAGGTGGATAAGAAGACAATCTGTTTCAACATTAAGACTTCTAGGTTTTGTTTATTAAGGAAACATATTTGTATCTGTTTCAGAAATCTCTCTTGAATGCTGACCAAGGCTGCACATCCTGAGCACCCAAGGCCCAAGCACATGCACATGTGACTGCTTTGGGCTGGGCCCTAAGTCTTTCCTGAGAAGAACAACTCTTTTTTTGACAGATTTTATCTTACAACAAGGAATGCTTTTTAGCAAGCCAGCATCAAGGAGATATTCCCTCTCTATCTGAAGGCGATGGTATGGGTGTCCTCACTGTCATGTGGACCCCAATACTCTTTTAAATATGAAAATTCAGAGCCATCAACATTTTTGCAGTGAGGCAGATGACAGTGCCATGTAGGTAACATGTCAACCACAGGTGCAGTGAAACAAGCAAAGGAAAATATAAGCCCTGACTGTGTTCTTTCTTTTTCCCTATGCACATACAGCCCTGCTGGCCCCTGGGAGGAAAAAGTCACCCAGGAGGATTATGAGATGGCTATCAGGAAAGGGCAACATTCCTGAGAGATAAGATGGCAGTGAGAGGCTGTTTCCTTAGTGCTAAGGCATGTGTGCAGGCTTGGTGGCTATTTACCAGTCTATGGCTGACCTTCATTCCCCTTTTTATGTCACATCCATTGTTCTAGTCAACCTTGCCTCCTTCTGAAAAAAGGGTCTTTTGTGTGCTTATTAACACTATTAGCACTGGCTGTTTTCTAATTCTGAATAATAATCGAGAAACTCTAATTACTGTAATTACTGTGCTTCTGGGGTGAGGTTTTATTTTTTATAATAATTTCTAGTTTGTTTTTTTTTATAAATACTTTGTTATATTAAAAGCATGATAGGCAATCATGAGTCCTTGCAGTGCCTTTATGTATCAGCCACCTCCACTGAATTACATCAGTGCATTTCAAGATTTATTAATCAGGTATTACTAAATTTATTCTGCTGCAAGCAAAAACAAGGAGTGGGAGAGAAAGTGACTACTGACAAATGATGTGACATGCCAAGTTTGATTCTGCCAACCAAGTATTACTACCCGCCCAAGAGCAAAGATGGAGGTTACAGCTAGATGGCACAATTGAATATACTCTAAATCTTCACAACGTAACTCCTTAAAGAGGAAATAAATGTTTCAATTTGTGCAAACATTGAAACACTTCAAGAAGCAACCTGAGACTCTGGCCAGTACATAAAGACCGTGATCCAGTTCCTATTGCTTTCCACAGCAGGATCCAGCTGTGGTTTTTGGAGTCTGTACTTCAGAGCAGTCTCTTGGAGTAAGCAGGATGTTCCCTTGTGTCTGTTTTCCAATCATCCCTCTGCTGGTGGCATAAAAGCTTTTGTTTCTTCTAGAATAATACATCAGATTATGCTAAGTCCCTCTGGAAAAGTTGTCTGAAATTACACTGCTATCTTCAGTTGTTCTACCACTTACAAACATGAGCATGGAGGCCTCTTGCATTAATATAATCTAAAATACATTATTTGGAAATAGCTTGTGGTCTCATGGATATATTTTTATGAGTCTTGGTTTTGCTTTTTACCTGTTAGTGTGTGGTTTGGAAAATTCTGATTCTTGCACTAAAATGTAGGTGCATTACACCATTAATCACTTGTCATTTCCTTTTTGTGAACTTCATTGTGAGTGGAAAGTTGTTGACCCCAGCATGAAGAAAACAGAGACTTTTTTTCAAGGCTGCTTCAAAGGTTATTTATTTGTTTAGGTTTTTCTGTAAAAGTCCTTATGTCAACCTAGGCCAATCTTAACTAAAACCCACTTCATCATCCATTATCAAAGAACTGTTCTGGCAACTCAGCAATGATTTTTCTAAATGACTGTGAGACCTCATTTAGATTTTTAATAAACAGTCATATTCTAATGAGGTCTTCATAAAACTGACTAAATATGTTTAGAAATCATTAGCTTAAATTGCCAGTACAAAAACCTCCTTAGGGAGCCCTGCAGATTTTGTGATAAGACTTCTGGCAGATGGATTAGTATAACAGCACAAGTGAGTTCTGAATTTCCACACAAGCAGTGTAAATGTGAGTGGCTGGGTAACAGGCTACTAGCTAAAGAGCTGAATGTCCCTCAGGTGGGTTCATTAAAGAGAGGAAACAATCAAAACACATTTCTGTGCCATTTAAATACCAGGTGCACAGCAGTCTGCAGGTGCCAGAAACACTGACAAGGGTCCCTTGCTGGAACACACAAGAGCTTAAAGGGATGCATGGTTTTGACAAGTGTGCCTCAGATAATGACAGATATTGGCAGATGTACCCGGACCCTGCTGGAGGGTAATGCAGGGACTGAGTCATTTGCAGCAGGTGCTTGCATTAGGGACAGCCTCATGGTGATTCCTCCATCCGAAATTAAAACAGTCCTGATGCATAATGCTCCAGGGCAAGAAGCAAGTTCCTAGCACTGATTTAATGACTATCCAGCCAGTGCTGGTAAACAAATACACATACGCCCCCTCAATGATTAATTCATGAAAGACTTCAGCTGTGTGGCAAACATGTTAAATAGATATTCTTCCTTCCTGAAAATATAAAGGAATTTTCCTCCTCGGCTTACAATGGGTCAAGAGGGTTAAAAGAGAAATATTAAAAAACCCTATAAATCTTATACCAGCAAAAGCAACTGAAATAGAAAACCTTGAGGTTGGGAAGGTTGCAAGGTTTGTCCTGCAGAAACGCTACCAAAAGGTCCATTAAAATCCTTGCTAATCAAGGTGGCACAGAGCTTGTGTTAGGGGTTGCGGGTATGTTTATAATATTTCTCCTTGTTGTTTATGGTTCCAGCTCTGGGAGTGGGATAGAAGCACTAACAGAGGAGTGACTGCATTGTTCTGTGGCTCATACAATCTCATTTCCATTAAAAGCTCATTTCAATTTCTGCTCTCTGATAGCACCTGTGTCCGCCTCCAGAGAAAGTGAGAACAAAGTCATTTCCACCACTGCCAGAAACAACAAAGCCGCAGATCTGTATCCCTCTAGGACTCTTGCACACTGAGGAAATCTCCATGGTGGCACAAACTGTTGCTTGCTGCTAAGGGAGTGTGCTGTGTACCTCAATGTTGTGAGTTGAGGCTGCCAACACTGGCACCACCACTGGCATCTCCCTGGCTGATACCTCACGGTTCACTCTAATTGATGCTTTCAAATACTGACTTTAGGAAAACAGTATGTGGCTTCACACAGTATGCTGTTTTTGCTCTATGGCTTGTTTATCCATACCCTGAAAACATCCCTTTTAAGTTGTGTGCTTGGGTACTTGTGAATGTGTATAGAGCTTTAACAAAGATGTTTGCTGGACAGCTTCCTGTTCTTACAAATCTATCAATTTTGACTTGAAATGTGACCATCCAACTATTTCTACCCTCTTCTTCACTCAAGCGACTGAATTTTGTAACAGCCTTCACGATCCTTTTTTGTCTCTGCAATTAGTTATACACAATGGGTACCCATTTCTGCAGCAGGTGTTAACTGCAGTCACAAATCCAATCTTTTTTATATCTAAAAATAATACGAGTACCTGATCTGTTGGCAGGCTTGGGCACACAGAAATCTAAATGTTAGGATTTATATTGACAACAGACAAAGGACATAAGGGAGAATAAATTGAGATTATAAAACTGGACCTGCTAAAAAGGAGACAAGATCTGACACTTTGACTCATACCATGTAAACAGGGCTCTCTCTCCTCATGCCAAAGCCACAGGCAGAGGGATATCAGCCACTCTACCAGTGTGAAATTAAAATTGTCTCTTAAAACCATGTGCCTCACACCATGATACGTGCACTTAACTTCTTATTTCAACACTTCGATTTACAATAATTGCAGTACTTGTAATAAAAGCAGTGGGTTTTTTTCATTCCAAATGAAAGCTATATGCCCAATTCCCAAGGAAATTTTCTTGAAAAAAAAAATCTTAGATTAGAACTAAGACACCAGTGCATAGACAAAGCAGTAAATTAAAAGACTCAGTTATTGATGGTTGTGAGAAACAAAGAAAATGGTTCCATTCAATACTTGTTGAAAACAAAATTAGATATAATGACTTGAGTAGGAGGCCTACTTTAGAAGTTATCAAGGAAAGAAAGAAAATTACACAGTATCAACCAGGTAACTCAAGCTTTCCTTTACTACTCAGCACCTGAAGACAACCTTCTGATCAACAAATTTAGTGTACAAATGAGTTAAGCTATTTTTTTCTGGTTTAGTCCAGAAGGCTCACAGGAAGGAAAACCAAAACAAACCAGGTTGATTTAGACCAATAAATTCTGAAGAAGGTGCATTTTCATAGTTGAACTACTTTTCTCAGAAATCTGTTTCAGAACTACTCCCCCTTAAGTCTCTCTTAAAAAAAAAAAAGATGACTGTAAGCAATTCCCTGGTTTCCCTTAATAGAAATGTTATGTATGAGATACATGCAAAGATATGATGCTTTCCCTTTTTGGCAGTCTTTGCAGGTTGTGCTGTGCAGAATGCAGCTTTATCAGTTACTTTTTCATTGTGCTAATGCTATCAAAGACAAGCATCCAAGGCACGTTTAAAAATAATTGATAATGAACCTCTTAGCAGAGGCAGTCATAAGTATTTTATGTGCTATACTCAGTATATAAGCATCTTGTTAGTCTGCTATTTAATTTCCAAAAGCAAACACCTTGGAGGTCTTTCATCTTTTTAAGCACAAAAATCACTTACCCTTCCCACTTCTACGAGATTAGTAACCATGATTATGCTGGCTGTGTTTTCATGCCATACCATTCTCCAAAAGTCATATATTGTCTCCTGCATTGGTCCTGAAACAATAAATCAAAGGAAAGGTTACTTTCTGAAAGTCTCATGATTGGAAGCTTGTCTCTGGGGAACCCCGAGAAACCGTGACTATACACATATATTCGTATCACTATCATCGTATTTTTCATTTAGGGTCAATTTCTTTACTGTCATCCCACCTATCTGCATGTAAGCATTTTCCCCTGAAACAGCCCTCTGAAAAAAAGTTAGTTCTCCAGCGTTTAGGTATTTATCTCCATGATATCTGTAAGTGGAATTATAAAAAACGGATAACATTACTCTTTCTCTTCACAATTGGATGATAACCTATGGAAGGTGCATTTGGAATGAAACAAGCCTCAATGGACTACATAGCCTTTCCTGGTTTCTAATATTTTTCCTAGCATACACTACCCATCAAATTACCCTGTCTGCTAAATTGTACTTCCTGCAGTGAGACAGAAGTTACAGTTTTTTGCTGCAGTCTATCACTTTTGCAAAGCAGAGGGGAAAGCTGTAAAGAACCCTGGCAGGCCATGGCAGCCATGTCCTCTGCAGTGCTTTTCCTAATGACCTGGGTGCTTTTGTAGACCAACACACAGGCCTTCCTCTAGCGTTGTGCTACAGCTGGGTACCAGCCATCAGGAAGTGTCACAGAAATGTAAAATGTTGACAACAACCACATCACTTTGCATATGCCCGGTGACATTTGTTTCTAGCCTACTGGTCTTGCCCATGACATCCAGTATGACACCCCAATTTTAAACCACTTCTTTAAAATCACTGAGCCATTAAGAATAAACAAATGTGGAATACTATCAGATGCTATGAACTTAACATCCATACTGAATCCATTACTGAACTGCCACACTGCAGTAAGCACTAAGTGGCTTATTAAAAGGAATGCCATAGGTCAGCTAATTTGAGGACAAATGTATAACATATTGGCCTAAATGTTCCTCTAGTGAAGAAGCCAACACTCTTAAACCATTACAGAACCATACACTGACAGATTTGGGCAGTTTGGCACACATGTTTTGGTACTTTGAGCTCCCTTTGAAAGTAAATTTTTCACTCTGAAAATCAAGTACTTACTGAAAAATGTACTAATATATTATTACTGTATTATCATGGCAGGGGGGTTGAACTAGATGATTTTTGAAGGTCCCTTTCAACCTAAGCCATTCTGTGATGCTGTGATTCAAGGCTGGATGTGGCACTTAGTGCCATGGTCTAGATGGTGTGGTGGTGTTGGTCATAGGCTGGACTTGATGATCCTAAAGGTCTTTTCCAGCCTTGGTGATTCTGTGATTCTGTGATTCTATGACTTAGTGATTCTATGACATTATAGGCAAGTTAAAACCTAATCACTAGGCAAATAACACCACAGTTACGATATATCTTACCTAGAACTCAAGTTTAAGAAAGAGGATGGTAACAGTCTAAAACTTTTGAATTTTAAAAATTTTTTATTTTCAGCAATTTCAAAGGATAATTTTATCATCTGTAATTTGCATACCCATTTAAAGTAGTTATGTATCCTCCCCTTTACTTACTCTGCTTTTAAAAAAGCTGCATGTATAGTTTGTTTCACAGATTTCTCTATAGTCACTCAACTTGCCTTTTCCTTGCTTTGGTAGTTCATAGAACAGGAGAAAAAGCCATGTAAAACAACAGGAACTATGACTGTTATAACACAAGAAATGTCAAAAAGTCTCAGAGTAGAAATAACAGCAAAAGCTAAAACTGCAGTTTCTGAAATTACCAAATTCAAGCTGATGTTGTGGCTGCAAAACTGGACACCTTTTTTTTTCTTCTAATTTACAGCACAGAACAGTTGATACTTTTCTGAGATTTCATTCTGAAGTATGACAAGAGTCAAATCACTCTCCACCATATGAAAATTTGCAATAAGTATTTTACTTCTATGACAGTGTTCTGGATATGTAATTCATACATATACATACTCAGATACAGTCTGAGTGCAATTTTGAATGTCACAGTAAGATAACATACATTATAGTGAAAGTTTAACTTGCTTATGTTTTAATAATGAAGGTATCAATATAGTTTTTTGGGCACTTAAAGTCACAATGGAATTACGTTTTGGGCCAACCTCTCCTATTAGTGAAAGGAAGGGAGCTGTTTTATTTACTGTAGCTAAATACTGTCTCTGAATAGCTCCTTCTTCTTGAATCTCAAACAAACATTCAGCAAAACTACTATTGCTATCATCTTTGAATGAGTGTAGCTAAAAATAGGATTAGGGAATGGCAGTTTTTCAGAGTAGTGTCCTGGGAAGAGTCTCCAAGTTCATGACACATTATCAAGATTATTTAAGCTTGATCAAACACAAAAAATAACTATACTTGCTTCAAGAATCCTCATCACAACCCGGTTTATTGGAGAAAACCTAAATGGCTCCACTGTGTTTGGCCACCACAGGATTATGTGGTTTCAAGATTGTTCATCTGAACATGTTTTTGGAAAAGCTGCAGAAAAGATGAGAAGAGATCCTCTATCTACACAGCCCTCCTCTACTTGCAAGCCAGAATCTTTGAGAAAGCAAGGGGCAATGTAGCAAGTTTCTTTATGTATTATTTCAGTTTTAGTTCCAAAAGATTCACTTGAGTGACAAGATGGTTGGGTCCTACTTTGTAACAGTAATTTCCTTTTGACAACTCTGGGATAACCTGCAAAAATTTATTTCTGATTTTTATTTTTCTACAGACAGCATAATTTGTCTTGTGATTTAAAGATTCCTAGATTTTAAATCATGAAATAATTAGTTACATCTCGGGAGAGATCCTGAACACTAATTGCTTCCTAAAGATTTTGAAATTGTGTTTTTTTATAAAGAAAAAAAAGGATAATAAATTATGAGAAAAAGAAATCTTTAGAAAAAGTAATAGCATTTTTTTTAGGTCGGAGAAAGAACTGAGCTCTGACTCATTTTTCAAGGTGGTTTCCAAATATTTTTCTAGAAGAAATGGGCTATTCTGCAGTGCTGAGTACACTCTTCTCAATCTTACTATCCAAATGTCAAGACAATCATAATTGAAAGTGTTTGACAAGATTTTCTGCTCTCCTTAAGTGTTGTGAAGTGTTCTCTTGCATTTCCTCTCCAATTCTTAAGTGTAGCCTCCAAACTTCTTTCATGTTCAGGACAGTGAAAGGAAAAAAACCACCTGAAAACCTACCTTAAAGTCTTAGAAAGTAATTCTTTTCTACCCCATTTTTCTTTTCTCCTTGACATTTTTCAAATTATTTTCTGACATATGAATAAATTATTACTTGTCTCCAGCCAGAATTGAAAAGCATTAGAGGCTAGGTAGGGTTGGAGGATTTATTGTCATGAAGAACTGAACAATTTGATTTCAGAGACTTGCAGTAGGGAGAGAAAGAGGCTATAATTGTTCTATGCATCAGCTTCACAGACGTGTGCACAATAGGCAGGAAGGTTATTCCTAGCAGTTGCTGCCTTGTGGGAGAAGAAGGTCTGAAGAGAAGGTGCCCAACAGTAAGCCTGCAGCGTACCCTGTTAGCAACACAATATAGAAGCTGATATAAAAGATTTCTGCTATGAAAAAATGAGATCAACAACATACTGCAACCAGAAGATGAAAAGCAAAGGAAAATAAGAAAAAGAAAGCAACCCTCCAAACCCCAAGCTAATTAAATGCACTATTGAAAACACTCAACAAAAATTATCAGTTGTATATATCATAACCATTAGTTGTATTACCAGTAGTTGTTAGTTGCTGCTCTGGGAATGCAAACATATTAGGAAATGGAAAATCACACATCTTTTAAGGATGGTTTAAACTCATAAGAAGCGCTTCTGTACACAGAGCTTTCTAGATCCTCTGGTTCTGCTTGTTACTGTGAGACCCAGTTCTAACAACTGGTACTGGTACTGAGGTAATGTGATCAATTTGAACATGATAAACTAGAGCAGAGAACAGGAAAAGGTGTTCAGATGTAGGAAAGAAGGCAAACACACAAAGAGAAAAGTAAAACCTGAATCCTGAAATGTCCCCAGCACTTACTCAGATGGGACTTGTAAATCTATGGGTCATTTTTCAATGTCCAGAAAAGCAAGCAGCTTAAACAAGGAACAAATAGCTTCTAAAACCTTTTTCTAGCATAGAATGTCAAATCCACATTTGGTTCACCTGAGACCAAATTCAATGAGATATTAAAGCTAGAAATGTGCAGAAAATTAATAGATACCTTTAAGCACCAAAGGTCCCCCAGGGACAGTGCATGGGTAGAGGCAGCTATGAGAGCGTGTTGATGGAGGCAGTGGACTGACAGAATGCAAGACTTGTATCTGCAGCAGTTCAATTCCATCTTGAAAGGAGTGCAATAAACCTCCTTCCAGAGAGTAGATGCATTCACCCCACATGAGGAGGTTATAAAATGGTCCCCTTACCTAATGGTTACTACAGTTTCTAGTAGCAATGAGAACTGTCTTCACTTTTTACTGAGGCAAAACTGGCTGCTTCCTACAGTGACTGCCTGCACCTTGACCACTCAGGGACAGCTAGCTAATATGCCTGCATGGAGGCAGCTGCATTTTAGCTCTCAGTCTTTACTATGTATGATCCCTTCAAAAAGGACTGGAGATACAGTGCTTTCTTATTAAAAGATAGGGCTGTATGCAAAACAAAAAAAGCCAAAAAGCAGTGAGTCCTTTTGCAACTACATTGTCAAAAAACCCCAAACACATTATGTAGCAGACATTGTTCAAAATACACATGAAAGCATAAAACCAGAGATAAACAACAAAACCAAAATTACTGGGAGGACAGAATATAATAAAGTCTGAGAATGCTCCTTTTCTTAACCTATTTAATGGGACAGGTTAGGTGTTACTAGGATAACTTACAGAGAATTTCAGAGGAGGAAGCAATATTACAGGGTTACTAATGCTCTGCCAGTCCAGTGATCTGATAATCCATAAGTGTGTGTTATTTGCTCTTTTACCTAGGCTAAAATTTGGAGGTAACAACAGGACGCCCTTTCTGAAAAATGTTATGTAAAAAAGTTGCACTTAAATGTTACTTTAAACTATAGATATCACCAAGTGCAAGCAAGAGAACATCTTCCTCAACTGAAATACATTTTTTCCCTACTCAATAAGGCAATGTGCCCAAGATTTTATCAACAGGAATTTGCAGATGCATCATTATGTAATCAGGTTTTCATAAGTGTTCAGTTGTGTCAGCCTCCCAGTTACCTCATGGAAAGCTCGTCAGTGCTCAGCCACTCTGTGTACCTGGACACCTCTTTGTGTCACCAGATGTAGACTGAGGAGTGTAAAAGCAGGTCCCCCTTTTTCATAAAGTTAGGCAAAATAAAATAAAATAAATAAAATATCTTGATCTTACTATCTAAAGTGGTCAGCATACTATAAAGAAAATTGATAGATCCTGGTTGTGCTGACTTAGTCAGAACAATCACAGCAACTAGCACAATAAACTGCTAGTTCAGTATTTTTTTGTAATTGCATTGCCACTGCCACACAGCAGTACAGCTGTCTGCTGGCTCATCTCTGCCTTCCCCAAATGAGCTGGACTCTGAATGGAAGATACTTTGAAGAGCTGATCAGTTGCTTAATAATCTGAATTGTCCTGAGCAGTCCTTAGCATATGCTTGTTGAACAGGTATGGTAGCATGCATTTAATTTTCACTCACCCTTTCAGGAGTTCCTAAGGGTTTAGTGCCTCCACGGGGCAAGCAAAGTCCAGAACAAAGCTCTGCTATCAAAACTTAAGAAACTCAGGCAGTGATTGTGCAGTCTTTCTGCAGTAACTTCTCTCAAAATAGGCTTAAACATTTGTTTTCTACTGTAACATGTACATTTACATTGATTTTAAAGGCTTATACAATCATATGTTTTTACAGGCACAGTATGCATGCTCCCATAAATACTGTGTTTCATTTTTAAGTCTGAGAGAAAACAGTGATCAAGGTATCACTAAACCATATGGGCCAGCTATCCAAATCTATATAGATCAGTCTTTCATATATTAAGGTGTCAAGAAAATAACGATGAAAAAGAATCAGGTCACATAACCTGGATGTTTCTAATGCTTTAATTAAAGACCTCCCAAGTGTGTTTGAGAAACTAAAACAGCATCAAGGGTAAAATGTACCCCAGTGCCATGCACCTCTCTCCTTCTACTGAAGTCTCCTATAGCTCTGTGAGAATTAGCACACTAAAAAGCAACAAACATTTGCACTGGAAACACATGGTCACAAACGCTTCAGTGTTACTTATTAATTGCTGGTTTCTAGCTCCTGTGCTTCAATACTAATTATTTGTTGCTTCTGCATATCCCAGCCCCAGATATTTTGTGCACTAAGGAATCAAAATGAAATTAAAAAAAATCCCTGTAATGAGCTGAAAAAACACATTCTTGGTTTTTTCACTTCATTCCATTTGACTTACAGTGTTGACTGTGATGGCATTTGAAATGCACTTTCTAATTTTAGCCTTATTTTAATTATTATGTAATCTTCAGCAGGGCTATATTATAATTATACAGCTATGCTGGCTTTTGTGATTAAACTTGCTTGGAAAGCTCTCCTGCCTTGGAAAAATGGCAATAAACAAAATTGCGGATGAACTTCCAGTGAGGTTGGTTCCCTGTAAATATGTTAAGCCAACAGAGAGCCAAGACAAGGAAACCTGAGGGTATGGCTACTCTTCTGGAAAAAACCTCTCAATTATAAACCTTATTTTATTTGATTCCTCCATAGTAGTAGATTCAGAGAAGGGGCCACTTGTTTGCAGAGGCAGTAATTAACTCATAGTCAGGTAAGAAAGAAAACGGTTTTGTAAGCAAGAATTCTACTAGAACAAACAAAAATGTTCCTCTTTATGCTAGTTTTAACCCAGGCTTCAGAATATACCATACATACGAAATATATGCAGAATCTATATTTGAGTTGTAGTCAGTTCACCATTTCTTTTTTTGGCCTTTTGCAACAATACCACCTTATGATGCAAAAAAAAAAAAAGAAACCAGTATGCAGCATCACTATTGCATGGTAAGCCACCTCAGCCCCACTCAAGTGGGTTAATCAGGACTCAGCTATGAATTTAAAATGTGTTTTTCAGGACTTCCTCAACTTAGATGGATTGTCAATAAGAAAAAGACCTGACTGACTCTTGTTAGCTTGATATTTCAGGAAAACACAGCTTATAAACCAAGCTGAAATGCTTTATTGGGACAAATCGTGCCCAGCACAGCTACTGGCTTTCTACTGTATCTTTTGCTCAGGAAAAACACAGCCTTCTCTCATTATCAGCCAAGGAACAGCACAGTGAATAGTAATTGGCTGATTTTCAAGCGCAAACTAAATCCTACCTGCTTCGAGCTAGCCAGTCAGCAAGCCCTGCTGCCTGCACATCACTATATGTGAAAATTGCCTTTCATAAAATGAAATTTTAAAGGTGCTTTCAAATCCCATTAGCTTTCAATGACGCTTAGACTACTAAGTGACTGAGGTGCAGATTTTGTCTATAGCTCCCATGAGACTGATCAGTGCTTTGGCTGGCTTCTTATACCACCTCCTTCTATATTTAGAGGAGTCAGCACTAGACCTTCCACAAGATGAAGAGAAAGAGCAGAGTGACCTGTAAACACTCTCTCTTTCTGAATGTAAAAAGCACATTAAAAACTTTTGGCTTGTAGCATGCCCTTTACAGTATACAGTAGTGATGAGCCACAGTCCTATTGTTTCATTAAATATAGGAAAGCATCTCACAGCTAGCGAAAATAAAAAAACAACCCTCCATTGTAAATTCCCAGTTTAATATAGAGATGCTAAAAATATCCTTCCTTTGAGTAATGACAAAACTGATTATTCAAGATAATTTTTTCTTTAAAATTGCTCATTTCACAAAACTAGATGATCAGCTTGAAAAGACATATTTTATAAGCGTACACATTAGCTATTTGCTACAGCTGGATCATTTTTCTTGTTGGCATTTCCTCTGATCCTATTCTGCAGTATTCTGTGGGTTGTCAGAAAGTTTTATGGGGATGTGGTATTTATTCCCTGGAATATCATAAGGCTTTTTTTTTTTTCCCTCCCTGTATTGATACAGATCTAACTAGGCTGGGACAGCACACACCTCTATGCATTATTTTGTCTGCATTACAGTACCATCTAAAAGTCCCAGTCTGGGACTGGAGCTCCACTGTAGCGGGAACTGCATTACATATTACCTGCCCATGAATGCACAAAAGGTGTTTATGTCCCTCACAGTCACAATCCAAACATACCTTGAGAGACAAAAGGAAGCAAGGCAGGGCTCGAATGAACTGAACAGGCTTGGTATAACATGCAGCAGCCACAATATGCCAGCTCCCTTGCCATTCCGTCCCTGCTTCACATTAGTATTTCCACCATGTTCAGGAACAAGTCATTGCTGGACTTAATTATGTTTTTAAGTCTGAGACCAGACTTTATTTGTGCAGCCTTGGCAGGTGCTATTTAAGGCATTTTTATAACACTGCAGCTAATGCTACCAGCTAACTTTCCATCTAATAAAGTGTTACACACTTATTGATTGACATTTCTCCACAGCTAAATTCCCAATACTAGCTCAGTTTGCTCTGCATCAACAAAATAAAATGAAAATGTCATATGATTTCCTAAAGAATAAATAGCACATTCCCATAACAGCTTTTGATTGCTCATAGAAGTACTGGAGGCTGGGAACAGAGGAACTGACAGCAACAGAAATTGTCCAGATTTATCCAGTTAACCTGAGATTAAGCAAAGCTGAATGCAATAATAGCTGTGTACATAGAAACACTGACGATTTATGTACCATTATGCCATTTAAGAAAGCTGCTTTTTCTGATCTTAACTGCAGAAAATTAAAAAACCCAACAAAACAATGTAGTTATAGTTTACAATTAATCCAGTAAAATTGAACAACTCTTTCTTTCATATAATTCATTTGCCACACAGCAGGGATGTCAAATGGTCTCAGACTGGATTCATCTAGAATCTTCCAAATTTTATATTACACATAGCACTCCTGGAGCTTAGGGATCCCCTAATGATGGTTATCTGGGATACCTGAATAAAGCCAGAGTCTTGAATCTTTACCTTGTGTCCTGGTTTGAGCCAGGATGAAGCCAATTTTCCTTTTTCTGAATTTTTTCTTCAGTGAGGTCTCTTTAACTAGCAGCAAGTTTTCCAGCTAGTGAACCTATAATGCTGGAATGTTTATGTTACTGCTGAGACACCAGGTCACTTCGCTCTACTTGTTGAATCTGCAGCCTCAGATACTGAAGGAGCAGAAGAGAGGTGTCTGCAGCCCTCCTGTAGGGGGAGTGGACTAGAGCGACAGGAAAATTGACCGAAGTATTCCATTCCATATATCTACATAAGCTTGGTTTAAGGTCAGGGATCATGGGAGTCAAGCCCTTTCTTGCTTCTTCTTCCCTCCTCTTCCACCCATGGCCAGCGTCCAGGGAGGACTCCATCTATCCATCACCACTGATCCCTAGGCCTGTGCATTCCTGACCCTCATAACTCTCCCTCAGCTCCTGTTTTGCTCTGCTGCTATCTCTGAAGTAGTCTGGGACATTCTGGAACTGCTCACAGCTCGGGAGAGTGCTGGGGGAGTTGCTGGGGGTGGGAGGGAGGCAAGAGGCTTTTGCACATTCCTGAACACATTTGTATATATTTGTACATATTTTCTTTTATCATTAGTATTTAATTAAAGCTGTCTAGTTTAGTTTTCAATCTGGAAAGTCTCTCTCCTTCTTATCGCTCTCCTTTCCCTACCTGGGTGGGAGGGGAAGGGGACCAAAAGCATTGTTGTCGCTGGTTTAATTGCCAATCCTGAGTCAAACCATGACACCTTGCACAGCTTTTAAGGGAGCACTTCTAGGCAATCACTTTCAGGGAGTGAGTTTCCATTTTTTCTGCCATGAAACAGCAATACTTTGAATAACTATAATTGTAACTAGAGGCCTTGATCTATTTTCCAGCAGAGTGTACTGGCTACAGAGAAACAGAGTTGGTCTCACTAGCACATGGACTCTTTCTCTCTATGCCCTACAGACATTTAATTGCTTAATTACAGTCAAGCATGTCAGGAGAACGACAGAGAACTAATTTGAGAAACTGAGATACAGATCCAAATTGATTCAGGTCAAATAGCAACATGAGGTTTTGGTTCTCCACCTGAGGTCACAGCTTTGACTGAAGGATTCCAGGAGCCTTGAGCCCATGGTTTGAACCTTTGGTGTTTGTGAAAGAAGTCCATCAGAAAGTTTCAGTTCAGCTGAATCGATGTATCCCACCAAAAGAGTTGTTTTAGTTTCTAATTTGTGCATTCTTCTCAACAAGGGTGATTTGCATCATGGAAATATGAACACCTATTAATCACTCGTTCTAAATAGTGTATCTGAGCTTGGAAAGACTAACGAATATGGCATTTATTTTGTGAAAAACATGCTGCCTGTAACATTTCCAACTTAAAAATCTTAGATAATCAACTTGTTGAACTGGGTTCTTCATATCAACACGTAATGCAGAACCAATTTTGATGATGGATGAGAAGTTTAAGACCATTTTATACCCTTCAGTAGAAGGTTCCTTAGGGAATGGACAAAAGAACCTAATTAGTCTTTCCCATTTCTACTTTCTGTTTTCATGTTGAGTCAATCATAAGTATCAGGATATATTAACATCATCACTATTCTCTAGCTCAAAAATATGAGTTCATTTTGGCTACTTATTTCTTTTATTTTTCCCCAAGGACCCTGTTGTGAAGGAATGTTGCTCATGCTTGTGAGTAAGATATTCAGATGCTGTAGTTTTTAAACTTGTGCTGAGAGTTAAGTGCATTAACACAAAGACCTTACGCAGATGAACAAACAAGATAATTTAGTCTACATTAAAGCATAAGTAAAATAGTTAGCAAAACAAAAAAAAAATTGTCATAATTTATTATCCTGATAGGTATCTCATGAGTGAGATATATCACTCACAATACATTTTTCTGTTTAAGACTGGAGAACTTGGGTACATTAATTTCTTCCTCAGTCATAGAAATAGTCAGAATCAAACAAATATTAGAATCATAGAATGGTGAAGGTTGGAAGGGACCTTAAAGATTATCAGGTTCCAACCTCGCTGCCATAAGCAAGGACACCTCACACTAGACCAGACTGCACAAAGCCTCATCCAACCTGCCCTTAAACACCTCCAGGGAGGGGGCTTCCACAACCTCCCTGGGCAACCTATTCCAGCTTCTTACTACCCTAATGGTGAAGAATTTCTTCGTGATGTCTAACCTAAATCTACCCTCTTTCAGTTTAAAACCATTACCCCTTGTCCTATCACTGCCCTCTGTGCTGAAAAGCCCCTCCCCAGCTTTTCTGTAGGCCCCTTCAGATACTGGAAGGCTGCTATAAGGTCTCCCTGGAGCCTTCTCTTCTCCAGGCTGCCCCAACTCCCTCAGCCTGCCTCCACAGTAGAGATGCTCCAGCCCTTTGATCATCTTCATGGCCCTTCTCTGGACCCTCTCCAACAGCTCCATGTCTTTCCTGTGCTGAGGGCTCCAGACCTGTACAAAGTCCTCCAGGTGGGGTCTCACCAGAGCAGCGTAGAGGGGCAGAATCACCTCCCTGGCCCTTCTGGCCACACTTCTTTTGATGCAGCCCAGGATGCAATTAGCCCTCTGGGCTGCGAGCACACTCTGGCGGCTCATGTCAAGCTTCTCATCTACTACCACCCCCAAGTCCTCTTCCTCAGGACTGCTCTCTTGACATTCTCCCCCCAGCCTGTATTTGTGCCTGGGGTTGTGTCAACTCAGGTGCAGGACCTTGCACTTGGCCTTGTTGAACTTCATGAAGTTGGCATTGGCCCACCTCTCCAGCCTGTTGAAGTCCCTCTGGATGACACCCTTTCCCTGTAAGGTGTCAACTATTCCACACAGTTTGGTATCGTCAACAAACTTGCTGAGGATACACTCAATCCCACTGTCCATGTCTCCAACAAAGATGTTGAACAGCACTGGTCCCAATACTGACCCCTGAGGAACACCACTCGTCACTTGCCTCCACTTGGACACTGAACTATTGACCACAACTCTCTGGAGTGGTCCATCTGTCAAACCCATGTCTTGTCAGTTTGGAGACCAGGATGTCGTGTGGGACAGCATCAAATGCCTTGTACAAATCCAGGTAGATGACGTCAGTTGCTCTGCCATTATCCACCATCTCTGTACCCTTTTCACAGAAGGCCACCAAATTGCTCAGGCGTGATTTGCCCTTAGTGAAGCCACGTTGGCTGTAACAGATCACCTCCTTATTTTCCATGTATCTTAGCAGATTTTTCAAGAGGATCTGTTCCATGATCTTGCCATGCGCAGAGGTGAGACTGACTGGCCTGTAGTTCCCCAGGTCTTCCTTTTTCCCCTTTTTAAAAATAGGGGCTATGTGACCTTTTTTCCAATTGGTGGGAACCTCAGCAAACCACCATGACCTCTCAAATATGATGGAGAGAGGCTTAGCAACTGCATCTGCCAGCTCCTTCACGATGCATGGATGGACCCCATCAGGTCCCATAGACTTGTGCACCTTCAGGTTCTTTAGATGTCCACAAACCTGTTCTCTTACAGCAGGGGGTGCTTCGTTCTCTCAGTCCCTGCTTTCATCTTCTGTGGCTTCTGCGATGAGTCTGGAGCACTTGTCAGAGAAGACTGATGCAAAGAAGTTGTTGAGAACCTCAGCCTTCTCAATATCCTGTGTAGCTAGGTCTCCCATTTCCTTCAGGAGAGGACCTACATTTTCCTTGGTTGTCCTTTTATCCCCAACATAACTATAGTAGCTGTTCTTATTGCTCTTTACATCCCTGGAGAGATTTAATTATATCTGGGTTTTGGCTCTCCTTACCTGATCCCTAGCTGCTCAGACAACCTCTCTGTAATCCTCCCAGGGTACCTGCCCTAGCCTCCACCCTCTGTATACTTCCTTCTTAAGTTTGAGCTTTTCTAGGAGCTGCTTGCTCCTCCATGCTGGCCTCCTGGAGTTTTTACCTGACTTTCTCTTAGTTGGGATGCATCACTCTTGGACCTGGAGGAAGTGATCCTTAAATATCAGCCAGCCTTCATGGGCCCCTCTTCCCTCCAGGATGTTATCTCATGACACTCTCTTGAGCAGATCCCTGAAGAGGCTGAAATCTGCCCTCCTGAAGTCAAGGGCAGTCAAGCTTACTGTGAGCCCTCCTTGCTGCCCTAAGGATCTTGAACTCTACCATTTCATGGTTACTACAACCAAGGCTGCCCTTGAGGTTAGCATCCCTCACCAGCCCTTCCTCGTTGGTGAGAACAAGGTCCAGCATAGCACCTCTCGTTGGTTCCTCAATTACTTGGAAAAGGAATTTGTCATCAACACACTCTAGGAACCTCCTGGATTGTTTGGGCTTTGCAGAGTTGTCCCTCCAACAGATACCAGGGTGGTTGAAGTCACCCATGAGTATCATGGCTTGTGAATGTGAAGCTGCTCCTATCTATCTGTAGAGTGCCTCATCTATACTGTCTTCCTAGTCAGGCGGCCTGTAGCAAACCCCCACTGTAATGTCACCTGTCTTTGCTTTCCCTTTAATCTTAACCCATAAACTCTCAGTTGGCTCCTCATCCATCCCCAGGGGGAGTTCCATGCACTCCAGCTGGTCTTTGACATAGTCCCACCTCATCTCTCTTGTCTCTCTTGTAGCACCAGTTATGCAGCCAGCTCTTAATTTGCTGGATCTTATTGGCCCTGTCTGTCCCCTTTCCCTCTGACCAGCAGGATTGATGAAAATACTGCCTGTGCTCCAGAGTCCTTAGCTGCTGCTCCCAGGGCCCAGTAATCCTTTTTAATGTTCTTAACACTGTTGGTGGCTGCATCACTAGTACCCACATGAAACAGTAGGAGCGGGTATTAGATCAAGATGACAAGTGAAGGTCATTAACAAACAAATGAAGGTAATTTAAAAATAAATGTGTATTGGGTATTGTTCTTTTTAACTTCAAGATAATTATGGTAAAAATTAAATTTGCATGGCAACAAATTCTCTCAGCGCTATTGTTATTTTTAGGAGCAACTTGGTTATTTTCATCACTTCCAGTAGGAAAGGGCAGCACTAACAATTTTATTATATTTTTTTAATATTTTACGGGAGACTGCAGTATTTGATGTACACTGTAAACAAGGGAGGCCTTTCTAACATATGGAGAGTATTTGTGCTTAGTACAGATACAGTAACATGAGGATGCCTGCAACAGAATGAGATTTAGCAGCAGCAGAGAGAATCTCGACAAAGTCCACATCTGAATATGCAACTGCATGGAAGAATACAGATGGATAAGGAAATAAATTAATCCAATAAGCTTGTATTTTATTTTTTTCAAAGGCAATGCTCCAAAATCACCCAGACTGTCATGTGCATTGGTGGCCATATCAATATAGAGATTCAGTTGCCACCAAATGATACAAAATACAGAAAAGATGACAGGTTTCAAAGATTTGGATACGATGACAAGAAAAAAATAAGCTGCCTTACTTGTTTCCTAATAAATTTGTTTCTGAAATACATTCTGTTTGTAAATTTGCTACACTCTCTCTTTTTTTTTTTTTCTTTTTTTTTCTTTTTTTTTTTCTTTTTTCAGCCAATGAGAAGATGAAAAGACTTGTTACACCTGTTGCCAAGCTTCCTCCAGGCTGCTGAACACAGGCTGGAAAAAGAACTTCACAGAAAAAAAAAGATGCTTTGACTATGTGATTTTCCTGACAAACTGCATTTCTGTGCCCCCTCCTCTACTTTAGCATTAGGCTTCACTGATTGACAGGCACATTAACAGAGTGTTAGAAGTGTGCCAGGTACCTTCCTCATGAAGTCCTATTTACAGCTGATTCTTTATGAAGGAAGGAAACCCTATTGTCAAACATCAGCTTCCCGTAATTCTCATTCCCTCCAAAAATACAGACATTGGAGGTACATTTTTAAGGCTGAGCTTGTATACATCTTCCTTGGATAAAAAAAAGGGATTATAGAGCATAATATAGGTAATTAAGTCTCTGAGAAGCAAATACATTGCATCATGGTCACCTCCATAATGTTCTTTTCTGAAGGTGAATTTGGCTCACACGATTTGTTCAGCTCTTGAGTTTTAGGAAGATCTTAACTGCCTTGTTCGCAGGTCACCATTTATAATTACATTTTTTTAAAAGAGGACAATCATATAATACTTTTCATACAATGTTTTATCTTCTACAATGTAGCCTTAAAACATTTCCTTTTGCCTGACTCACCTTTTTTGTCTACTTAATTGCTGTAGTCTCTCATTTCTCTTACTTCTTAATTCCGATATGCAACAGAGCCTAAGCCAACGTTGTATCTATTAGAAAATTTTGCTAACTCAGCATTTACAGCCTTCTACACTGAATGGAAAGCAAAAAGGGCATCTCATTCCCTGTACAGACAAAACTACCACATGGCTCATTAAGACAAAGACAGGATAAATAAAAGAATCATGAAAATGGTGGAAGAGAACAGTTTTAACACAGTTATCACTACAATCCCCTATTCTAAACACAGAGGCAGAGAGAATCTCTGGTATTCTCAATATGGCAACTGTTGAAAAGTGTTGACTTTGATAGTTAGCAGTTTTTACCACACACTGTCTCTTTTTGTCCTCAGCACTAGTAAAAGTACCAGCTTTAAATAAAGATGTATTCATGTTGCAATTGTTATCATCAGCCTTCAATGGGAAATGGCAGGAAGAAAGCCTTGGTGAATTTGCCATACGGCTTCACAATACATCCTGGGGACATCACTTCCATACGTGAAGGCTCTGTTACTTCTGTCTGCTTTTGGGTGTGGTAAGAAATGTAACTTCTTTGCTATTTTTTCACCACTATTGCAGAACAGGTGAAGGACATGTTTCAGAAAGCCTTGCCTATTCAACATAGTGCTTAAGAATGGGTTTATTTCCTTCCCTGAAGACAGATGGCTTCAACCACCTTTTTAACGTTTTGATGATTAAGAAGTAAAGGACTGCATCAAACACAGTTGAATCTTCAAGATTAATAGAGACGTATAGAATTTAATCACTTCCTATATATATCAGGAAATCAGCCTGACTACCCTACATTCTCCAAAAATGACAGCATACATAAAGCTGAAAAACTGTGGAGAGCTTAATTGTTTTTCAGTTCTCCTTGAAGTAATTTCAAATGTTAATTTTCATCTGGAGGCTAAAGCCATAGCAGCTAAAGTTTCTTTGTAAAGATACGTGTGGAGCTTCCACACTGTTGTAGTTCTGACAACTTTCTGCAACATCAAAACAAAAAACATGCCAAGGAAGTTAAGGGTATTATTATTCAAAGCAATACTTCGGCTTCAGATGCCTGTAAGGAACTTCCAGTTTGAGAGCAAATTTATTTTTGTTTCTAAAAAATCTTATTAAAATGTTCACAGAACATAGACAGTTGTGTGCAGAAGAAAGACACATATTTTGCAGAACAGAAAAGGAATATGAAAAGGATTACTACAGAGGCAAGTTTATGCTGCTGTAGTGAAGAATAAACATTACCATTGTAAATATTTATTTTCAGAAGTTTATAACTCATACTTAAAAAACTCCTCCTAACTGAAACTCAACTTAATGTCCATTTAATCAGCAATCCAGAATGCGAAACAGTTTAGCATCTGCTTTACAATTTACAGCACAGACAAAAAAGAGGTTGAAAGGCTACACTGGGCTATTATCTCTAAAACTTCTTCATATTCAAGAATAACTTTTTAAAGTCATTAAGATACGCTCTGAAGTGCTTCAACAAAACATCTTAGATCTGGTTTCTCTGCGTGCTGCAGCAAGCTGAGACAATCTGACCCGTGAGGAATACTCAAAAGTCAGAGATGCACAAATGAATGTACTCCATATACAAAGACATGCAGTTTGCATGCAAGTATCTGCTGTTAGACACGATTGAGCTGCTCAGGAACCAGCCAGGGCTGGTTCCTGCTGGCAATGGCAATGAGCAATGCTGTAATACTATATTAACATCCATTTGCCACTCAGAATTTACAGTTGCTCATGGAGTGATGGAGGAAGCATTACAAAACCTTTGATAGAGACTTGCTAAAAGAAGCTAAGTCATAGCTCAGTTAACTATATGAAGTTCAGGGACACAGAACAAGTAAATACAAAAAAGATTAATTTTTTCTGCTTAGTAATCAGGGTGAGACATACAAGTTCAACAACAGTCATCCAATGATAAGAATATCCAGCAGCATGTCTGAGAATAAGTTCCATACAGATATTCAACCAAATGCTCTCACTAAAAGACCTCGTTAAAATTAATTGATCACTGAAGACGTGGGAAAAAACCTAGCTGCTAGTAAATTGAACAGATCATATAAGCGCTCAATATTCTGCAATAAAATAATTTTAATGAATTATATCCATGGGAACAAGAGATGTATAGAACAAAGTAGTGAGTTTTGAATTGCACCAGCTTGCTGGTTCTGCATAATCCAATATGCTGGCTTGTGATGAGGGATTTTTTTAAATCATGGTGACTCAGGTGCGGGATCCCATCTGTTGATGCCAGTTACAGGAGATCACCAAAAGTCTTTATTAGCTGTAAATTCAGTCTACCCCTCACATTACACTTCTCACATAAAGGAAAAGTGACGTTAATTTAATCGAAATCGTACAATCTGAATCTATTACCCTTAAAATGGAAGTAAAACCTTTTTTGATTATTAGCTGAGAAAGGCTCCATTCGGTAAGTATTTTAAAAAATGTTTCTCCCCCCAGTTCAAATTACCAGCAGGATGCTATGAATGCCAAGGTTGAAAGTTACCAGTTGTATGTCAAATTCTGGTTAGTATGGAAGACAGTAACACTTTAATAAACTGGTGATTATGCAACTCCCGGCTCTGTAAAAAGCAGATTGGTAGTCTATTACAAACTGATTAAATTTGCCACTTTTTCACTTCAAACGATTATATTTGCTCATTAAGACTTGATATGTTGAATACAGCTTAAGAAGAACATAGGAAAATTACATATCAATCATTCTAACTCCTCAGAGATTTAAAACTGACTCACGTAATGATATTTTCCTTCAAAGAACAATAGGCATGTGCACCTATTAAAGTTGTGGCGGAGGAGAAATGGGAGAATGGGAAAAGTTATTTAAAGGTTGATATAAAATAGGCATCAAGGGAATTAAGCATGCAACTTAACTGCTGTGCTGCATCGATGTATTTATGTATATCTGTATGACAGCATGTTCTAAAACAGAGTATGAACATTGTTGGCTATACTGCAAGCCGTGGCTCATGACAGGCTTAGTAAGGAAGACGTACAGAGGCATAGTCTGTCTGACATGTGAAACATCTCTTTCCTTTCACAGTTAATGCAGAGCCTTAAAGGAGTTTTAGAGATTGTTCTCTATTACCTTAACATCTTTGCAAAAAAGACACAGACTGCATCTTACTGCAAGAGTTAAAATTGTCCGAAGACTTTGTGAGGAAGTTGGCGTGCTGGAGAATAACACTAACTAGCCTTTACACAGCTGCATCTATCAGGACATTGCAGAGAACTATAAAAAGCAGATGAGTATTTTTAAACCTATTCTGCAGATGGGCAAGCCGAGACAGAGAAAGGAAAAGGAACTTTCTCATGATTCCACATCAGGCTGGGGACAAAGCCAGAGAAAATACAGAAACCTGTTGAGATCAGTGCTCTTCATTCCTCCAAAATGGAAATACAAATCTGCTTCCCAAAAGGTCTTAAAAAACATCAAAAATGTAATGCACCAAAAAACCCACCAAAAATGCAGCCAGATTATTTTGAAATTTCTGTACATTGTAGGCCCATTTTAAAATGAATTTTATATTCTTCAGAGAGTCATTTTCTTACTCATTACACTGTGGGAGGGGTTAGGCATCCCTATGTGCATTTAGCCACACCTTCACAGAAGAAACTGACAAGACCTGCCCCACAGAATGACAGCTGAAACAATCATATATCCTTCACAACTTAGAAGACTTATTTCTACTCATTTTATTCTCCCTCTTGACTAGGTGCTTCTTGATACCACACCAGGAAAAAAGTGTGGCGATGGAACTGTTGGGACTCATTGGTGGATCTGGTGCATAGACTTTCAGTATATTATTAATACATTGTTACATACTTAGCTTTAAGAGCTAAAAGTAAAAAAACCTCAAGTTTGATGTTTGGTATTCAAGTATTATGAGTAGTGATAAAGCCACATTTAAACTTGCTTCAGATAGGAATCTCCTATGTGTATCAGAAAGCTGTCAGGGAGATCTTCTGGTGAACCTCCTGATGAAAATTGTATTACAGGCTGCAAGCAAAATACTAAATATGTATCGTTTTACTTTAGGATTCAATTAAAGGTGAAAACAACAGCATCATTAGCTAAAGGTTAACTAGAACAAGCCATTTCTGCTCAGAAGAGGAGGGTGTAAAAGCCCACAGAGAATTAAGCACATGCTGCATTTTTGTCCTAGTTTTCCTGTCTGGCTCATTTCTAGAAAGACTGTGGATGGAGGAATGGGGTGGGTCGGTAGCAGAAGTGGAAGAATAAACTCATATAAATGGCTCATATTGTAAGATCACAAATTCTAATTCTGGTTTAAAACTGTAATCTTGACAGTAGTCGGTTCTAGAAATAAGATCTGTGTCCTGCCCCACTGCCATTTGACACAAAGCAGCACCTCATAGTGTCGCAAGCTGAAGTGCAGAACAGCACTGATACGAAGCCTACCAGCGGTAGAAATGGGGACTGGAGGCTGGAAGTTACTTAGGGGACAAATGAAGTCACAGTAAGAGCTCTTATTTGACATAGCCAACACTCTCTCTGTTTTGATAAGAAGTCATTAAAAAGTATACTTGACCTCTAAATCCAACACATGGTAAGATTATTCTGAGTATATTACACTCAGCACTACAGCTGGCCCTCTTTAAAGGTTGGGCATGTGTTGAAATAGCCTACGTGGGTTTAGCTCAACTTCTTCAGATCCATGGGCAAATGCAAGAAGCTCTGTCACAGAATATCTATTACGGAGAAGATTCCTCCAAGCAGTGGAGGAGCAATCAAATTTTCACAAGTATATTATGAGATTGGCATATTGCGCAATATTTTGATTAAGCAATCATAGAAGACTCATCTTTCCCACCTGTTCCAGCTCAGAACACAACCAAAAAATAAGTAAGAACTGCATCAGAATGGGCAAATGATGTCACTGAAGACAAGTACAAACTGAAAATAATTTGCGTGTTGACAAAGGAATAGGTTCTTGTTCACAAGCAAGTTTTTAAATGATGACCTGTAAAATGGTCTCTCTGGATGCCTTTGAAGCATCCCCCTGAAAGCATAATATGTTTTTGGGTCCTTTACTTAAAACTTGATAACTGAAATGTTTTGTTTTCTAAGGATCTGAAGCCTGGTTATCATCAAACAACTAAGAGAATATAAATTTTCATGTCACTGTTGTCTCTGAAGTTTACTGAATATTTCCACCATGACATTTCTTTTTTTCATGAGTAACAACAATTTGAGTAACTTCTGCCAAAAAAAGGATGCATTTTGCCTTTCTACTCAAAACCTATTTGAACACAAAGGTAAAGGACTGCTTACTTGACATACCTGAAAATTAGATAATAATTAAGTTTGCTCACTTCTACCTAAGTGATTGCACCTACTCTGCCCTGGATATTGACTGTGGCAAGAAGGCATATCAGAGAGTATAAATCGTAATCCAAGTACCTAAATCTATTAACCAAAAAGAAAGGGTCACAAACTTACCTTGTGTGGCAATGTAGTGATTTGGTCTACGATAACCCTGAAATAAAAACAAATAAATAAATGTAAGCAATATGCACCACAGCTATGTTGCTATGAGTGGAACTTGACTTAGAGTAATATTCAATAAAAATCACAACAATACAGATAATTTTTTAGATGAAAAAGTTCTTTCCAGTGGAGGAAGGGAAAGAGAGAAGGGGAACAAGAAGTAAATGTGTTTTCTGCCAGATACTTAAGTTGCAGCCTTGCACATTAGGGGACAGAAGTAATATGTTCTTCCAGTCCCTTGTTGGCTCTGCTGAAAATGAACAGCATGAAATCCTCTCTATCACTTGCAGCTAATGGCATCGGATGCTCTTGGAGGCTGAGATATACCTCCAAGCTATTGCTGTCAAGTGCAAAGCCTATCCCTTTTTCAACAGCTAAAGAACACTAGATTTGCATTCAGCCTGGAGAAGAGTAGGGGATATTCACTCTGTCCACTGTGATTTATGATTTGTTTCTCAACAGTAAAAAGGAGGGTAAATTATTTGACTAAATGTTTCGGTATGAATACTCTTGTTCAGATCTAAACAGGAAGAACATAAAACAATTCTATGTTTCTCTGATGACAAGAGCAACCTAATTACAAGCTGGTCATGCAATAAAGACTAATACTCTATGGATTCTTTGTAACATTGAATAGGTTGTTGGATTTCTGATGTGATGGAAGTCTCACCAAAGATCATGCACTAGGATGTCGCTAAATTCAGTGACACCAGTGTTAATCTTTTAATAACAGTTACAATGTGTTGTTAGTCATCGACAGGAAGAACTTGAAGCTGCAGCTTGCAAGCCATTGCACTTTCTTTGTGTAAGATTGTAGTAATGGAAGGCGGAAAAGACTCAAAACAACTGAAAATACCTTGAATATTACAGAAAGAATAACACGAATTACATAATTGATTCCTTTACATTCCTTTGGAGCAAAATTTGGTAGTCCATGAACTGAGGATTGTTCAGATAGCTACAGAGTTCTTTTTTTCTGTTACATGTTATCTAATATCCCTAGTGGCTAGGATCAAATAATTCTGTTTCCCAGTGGAAAAAAGGCATGGAAAAAACCACAGCATAATCATTGCCCTTGTCTTTTTTATCCAAGAAAATGTCATAGTGACTGTAATGGTGCCATTCCCTTATTAACATGTTTATTCTACAACATGGCAATTGTACTAATAACTGCCAGCAAGAGTAAAACTGCAGCTGCTTCCGTAGAAGAAAAACAAGCATTTCTAATGGAAATCTGACTGCAAAGATTATAAACAGAAAATGCTGTGCTTTGTGGTATAGCTGTCCTGGGACTATGTCTGCAGTCCTCCAAGCTCTGCAATGAAGCCATCTGCTAAGGATGAGGGAGAGAATTTTTTGGTTCTCACTGATTGTTTCTTTTAGGCCCACATTCTCTCCTTTCTCTTGTACTTCTATAAGCAAAAAAAGGTTGCTATGCAGCTATTTTAAATGAGACTGAATGATCCAAATCCTTATTCCTCACATCTTTTAATATTTTAGAGTCAGATCAAAATCTGACATACGAACATACTAGTAGCCTAAAACGAGAACAATCCTGAATGCTGGAGAAAGCGGGAAAGTTAATTGCAGTCTAGGTCCTCAATGTGAACTCTATCATTCCTTTCATGGCAAATTACTCCCTTCAGAGTATAGTGAGACATCTAACTATATTTCCATATGTGCCTTTACTTCTTCATGATTGTGCTATTCTTTCAAACAGTAAGGGACAGATCAGAAATCTAAGCTTAACTTAATGGTTCTTAAAGATGCTAACAAACATCAACAGAAGGAGATATCTTCAGAAACTTAGAGCTTCAGACTTCAGATTGTTACAACTGAAGTACTTACTTTTCTTGTATACCTCTTTCTTGTATAGTTCCTCCACATTCTGAGAAAAACATCTGCTACATTCCTGTTTCATATTGGTGATTAAATTTGAACTGCAAACTGTGACACCATTTTTCAAAGATGCCACTGCTGAACAAGAAATCTTCAGCAGACAGTTTCCTATGAATCACAGAAGCAACGCTAGCTTTACTTAGCCTAACATCTAGCACTCCATGTAAACAATAAAATTATTATCTTTGCTATCCATAGATTTCTGGCTTTAGATAGTATTGACTTTCTAATGATTTTCAGTTCTACCTTCAAGTTTATTCTTTTAACCAAAAACACCTTGTCTCTTAAAGAATTTATTCTAATGTAAAACATTAAGTTAACATGATGCAGAATGAACAAAGAAGCCACCTTCAATAATTAAACAGCCTACATATTTAATGAAATGTCTTGCTTGCATTAGAAGTACTGGTTAACAGCTGCAGAATATACTTTGAAGGCGACTTAAAAGTGCAGAGATGACAAGAGATTGCAAATCTCTGCATTAGGCATTACAGAGTTTTGTCACATTAATATGCAAACAGCTTTCTTTTAAATGTGGAATGATGCCAAGCTGTTGGCAGAAAGTGAAAATAACATTTTGTTAGCCCATAGAAGCACCGTCGGGCAAAGTAGCCATACAGTGTTGCTGGCAAGGTTTCAGCGTAGTGGCAGTTGGAGGAAATGACTCATTTGCTTATTGACAACACCTTTGAGGCTTTTTTTTTTTTTTCCTTTCGTGTACACCTAGCTTCCAAACACAGTATTTTCTAACAATGTTTAGCAGCTGACATGAGCTGTGATATCTATTACAAATTATGAATACTGTGAGAATAATAAGAACTCCATCTTTGACTTAAGTTTTTTGACTACATCAGTATACGCACATCAATATAATTTCCATTGATGTAATCAGAACTTGTCTCCCCTTCGATGGGCTGCAATCTCACTCGAGAATGATCATCTGAAACAGGAACAATGGAGAGAAAAAGAAGTAATTAAAGACACATTCAGTAACAAAGCCTTCATCAAAATACCACTTTAAAGTCAAACTAGAATCTCAGTGTTTGCAAGTTCATGCTTGTTTTGTTGCCCATGAAAACATTGTATCTACATTTAATCCTCATTTCAGTCATTCACAAGGCTTTCCAAATCCCCTGATTTTCAGTCTGAATGTCTAAAATATTTCTAATTGGAAATCCATTGCAATGATGGGTTTTGCCCCGCTTTTGTCAATAAAATAAATTACATGAACATTGTCAAAGGTTTAGTCATTTGGAAATGCCTCTGCCAGTACTCAAAATAAGCTGAAGTCATTCTACAGGACATACTGCCACCTCAAAATTCCTGAAGGAAACTCATTATTTTTTTAGTACAGGAGAAAGCAAAATAAGGTAAGTACAAAACCCATGAAGTCAGATAATGGCTTTGTCACTGAATTTTGCTCCACCATGGCCACCTATATCTACCCAGGAATGTGCAAACACTTCCATCTCTATTTTCTAAATGCCGGGCCAAAACACCATGACATAAATTTGTTTCCTGTCAGCTGCCTCATTTTCTTTATGATACCACAGCAGTGATTAAGAAGTGCTAGAGGCTAGTTCCTCCCCCAGAAAGAATCTCTGTAAACTGGCAGGGCTTTTTCTTCTTTGAGACTTCACAGGCTCCTCTTGTTTCTCTTGGTTCAAAAACAATCAAATGCAATGACTTTTCAACTTTTTGAGAAAGCTGCACAAGTTGTAGATAAATCAATTTGAGGGTATGATCTCAAGAATGGAGAAATGGTAAATAGACACTTTACTGCTGCTTTGTTTACAGGTTACCTGTGCAATTAGATATCAGTATAGTATTGTTTTTGAATGCTTCTTGCTATCTGAGCTAATAATACTTGCAGCTGATGACAGACCTTCATGACCATCATTATTTTATTGTAAATGTAAAGAAGCACTATAGCACCTGAAACTTGCCACCTATGTTCTGAATACCTAATCCTAAAAGATAACAAATTAATGAAAGAAACTGAAGTGGCTTAAAAACCCAAGAGGTTTAGCAGCCAGGCTCTTAGTTCTTAAAAATCCATCTCACTTAAGAAAGATAACTAACTCCCTTAGGAACTTTCTAAGCTCCAGACATGGCTGCTGCTTAAAAGCAGTACACAGTTCTGGAACCTGATCTAACTTCTGCTGAAGTCAGCAGATTCCAGAAGTCAAGCTTGCTTGGACTCGTGGCATGTTTTCATCCATGTTTTCATTATTTCCTGCATCACTGACTTAAAAGAATTCTCACCAGGACAACTCAGGCTAGTAAAGATCTCAGCTTTTGTATTTCTTGAATTACTTAGGGCAGGATTTAGTTGTCTAAGCACGAGCACTTCCTGCCATTTTATATACCCTGGGATATACTGCCTAGCCTCCAGCTGCCGATACAGAATAACACAAGTCTCTCATGTGTACTGTGTCACATCTGTTGATCCTGCACAGATGTCCTAGGTCACCTGAAATAGCACTGCATGTGTATGCTTAGGCAACTGAATCCCATCTTTGATGACTTGCACACCAGTGAGTTCTATACTAGGCAAAAGAAGCTTAATTTTCCCACTAAGGAACATCTTAAAAATATAACTTCCCGTTAACTTCTGTCAGACTGATTTATACAGTTGAAGTGGTATGCAGTGGTACCTATTATTTATACATATGCAGTAGTACCTTTTCTTTACCTTTCTTGTAATTTCATTTATTTACTGCATTCTTTCCTTGCAATAATTCTTGCTTCAGACTGGGTAAAACTAAGTAAGCCCTTTTTATTTCTCACTTGCATCCTTGTTAGTGCTGCATTCTCAGCTAAGTTTCTGGGTATTCTGGAGGTAATGGACTGTTCAATACCCATTTATTTGCAGTGCAGCTGGAGTGACTCCCGTATTTATTGCTGTGAAAACCCTAGTTAACTCCTTACTGCATGGCAACACTTCTTAATTTCAAAAAATTATTTAGTCAACAAAAAGAAATGTGACTGTATCTATGCCTGTGCTTATGTCAAGTAGATTTAAACACAAGAGGTACACAAGCTATATTCTTCCAATGTGTTTGCTTATTCTTAAATAACCTGTAGGTTAGCTGTCTAGATTTTTAGGGCATTTTTTTCCTTTATACTTCAGCTATTCTTGACAATTTTTGTAGCTTACAAATGCTCTCTTTTCCAGCTCATTATTATTTTGATACCCTCCTATTAGGAGATGAAACTTAACTTTGCACTGATCACTTAAGCTTTCAAACACAGTAATGTTACAATCAATTTTTCTTTGTAGAAAATGGTAATAGATAATGAACACAAGCATTTTGTTCTCACTCCCCTCGCATTACCTACAGCATGTATATACCAGCCTGCAGACTGTGATCTCTAACAAGTCCCTTGAGTAGCTGGTTGATTAGCATGCCAAGCCAATGACCCTTTCTCGGGACGTGCCTTGCTGATTCCTTGCAAATTAAGCCTTTTATAAATGCCTCACCTAAAATCTTCAGTTGCTTTTAAAAGTTGTGATCAATATTCTCTTTCCATTTAGTCAATATTGATTTGGGTAAAAATAAATACAGAACCTCTCCCATTCTGAAATTACCTCAAGATCTCTCCCGAGGAAAACCAAAAAGGTTTTACCAAAACCCATGCATAACCCTCCACAATTACAGCAGAAACAGAATTTTTCTTATGTAAAAAAAGATTAATTTAGAAGGTTCATGCTGGTTTTAGTTCCTAATGAGAAAACAGAAAGGTTTTTGCGTTCAGTAAAGAAGGAACACAATTTCTGTGTATGACTAGACTGTGATCATGACTCACCTTGTTGATACAGTGGCCCACAAGTTGTAGCCACTTTCATACAGTGGGTAGGGCATGCTTGTAGCCAATTAAGCACACATCACTAGGGTAATGTAAAGCACACTGCCATTTCGACAGGCTCCTGCAGTGCTGGCCACTTGGTGCTATTGTTTTAGTTCCCTCAGAGAACAATAATGACTACAAGCAATAATGTAACAGTAGTATCTTGGGGGAAATTTAAACAAAGAGGATAAATGGATGGAAAAAAATTACACCTAATGCTTTACAGAAAAAAAAATGTACATTTCATTATAATCATGTACCCATAGTCAGTGGCATCTGAACCATTGTATTTTTAAGTCTTTAGACACAGCATAAAAGGGTAATTTAGTAAAATGCTTTTCAGCTAAAGCAAATACTTTATACAACTATACAGGACAAATTTTCAGAAGTGGACCACTAAAATTGTACTCTTACAATCTGAGGCAAGAGATTGTTCATCCAGAAGAAAAACACATAAAATAATTAAACAGTTAACTACTCCATTTGCATACATGTATTTAACAGACAACAAACTGTGGGCAGTTTCAGCCTCTCTTTTAAGATACTGCTTTTAACTCAATGGAGTTTAATTTTAACTTGTGTTATCTGTATTTTCACAGCCACATAAATAGGAAGTGCTATTGGTAACAACTCCATCCAATTATTTCCCTTTGCTAAATACTGAGGACATTAAAAGTAAATTGAGATCTAAATGATCTGAGTTGTATCTGCCCTTTCAGAAAGCCTTCAGAATCACTTGTAATTGCCATTGATTTGTGTATCTAATATCTTTTACTTGTTTTCCCTTGGCTACTCATCACTTCATTACCTCAGACATATAGCACTAATAGTCTTCTGTTTTCTTCAACCAAAGGGTTGAAGTATAAGGAAATGCCTAACGTGATATTAAAGAGGGGAATGACAACACTAAACCTGGCTAAAAGAGAAGATCTATTGTTATAGGCTTCGACTGGAAATAAAATTTCACAAAGGAAGGACAAACATAAAACTTCTTGGTATTCTTATTTATGCCTTGAGTATTTTTACTTAAATTATAACAGTCATCTAATGTATTGCTACATCCTCACAAAATATCAAGTTTGTTTCACATTAAAGATTGCCTGGAGGGAAACAACCAAAACCACATTTACCTAACTTATCTTCTCTTGCATACGCTCCAGCCCATCATGATATTCTCATTTCCCTAGAATATTTAATTTCCTTTTTCAGGAAGTAGCACAATATACATCCAAAACAGACAGCAATACTATCATGTCCTTTCAAAATGGTGGACAGCATTTCCTATGGGTTCTTGTTCTCCTTCTGCAGCAAGTTGCAGGGCTGCTTTCTCTTTGTACAATGTCTAAGCCCAACTGGGCCACAGTGATATAAGGGCTGATTCATACCACCTACTGTAGGTTACTCAGTTAGGACTTGGTCTCTCTAGAGTCATTATGCAAGTGCCGCAGAAAGGAGCTCCTGAGGTTGTGATTCAGAAGCATTTCGATGGGCTCTATTTCTGGATCAGTTCTCTCTCTCTGTCAAGTCCACGTGGTTTGCTCAAAAGGAAACCTAGGTAAATCTGTGCCTGGACAGGCACCTAGACTAAGTGCTGAAGTTAGGCAATGTAAATACACACTACATACTCCTTCCATAGCTCCTCCAAATGTTCAGACAATCAGCACTGTTTATTCTTCTATACTCTCCCGTGTAGCTGGGGTTATACATGACTTCTAATCTCCAGCAGTATTATTAAATTATCCCTCCTTAAATGCCATTGTTCATTTTCATGCTTACAAAACTTCTGACATGCTATGACTGCTGCTTATTTCTCTGTTTATACTTCACGGTTATCTGTCTGGCTGCAAGAAACACAAATGCTTCCTAACTTTAAGTTAGATTTTGAAGGAACAATCAAGGAAGGGTTCATCTCCTACATACACACTGGGAACTTCTCCTGTAAGTGCAACACCACAAGTGTGTAAATAATAATATAATTTTACTGAATTTGATATATTTCCTGCCCCCGCGTTCATGTGCAGCATCTCTTGCAATTTCATAATGCCATATTTAGGGGTTATTCACCAAAGCATGCTATCATCCCCTCAAGTTACTTGATTATTAGTGTGTCTAATCTTTATCAAGCTTGGCATTTTTAAGTAAAACATACAGATTATGGGGTTTTTTCCTTAGCGTTTGTCTAGCATTCAGAGGGTAAGTCAGGATAATTGTCACTGTTATTAAGGAATACTTAAGCAGCAGTATTGTCCACCCCTACAATATCCAGAACCCAATATCAAGGTACTGATGCAATCATGGGCACCCTTTCACTAAGTTGCCAGGAGCGCTTTGGGAGCTGTTGGAGCCGAGTATTAGTTAAAGGTGTCATTCTCCATTATCCAAACGTTCATCACAGGATGGAAGCTACACAGAAGGCTAGTTCAGAAAATGCATTAAATCTGACAGTTTTCTCTCTCAAAAAAAGAAAAATCTTCCCTCACTTTTATCTTCTTAATTAAAGAAGAGGAATATAAGCCTGATGCGAGCACAAGGCTGGTGGTCATTCTCATCCAGTTCTGAAGGGAAGTTAACACAGTGCACAATTATGTTGTCAACACTTACATGCAATGATATTCCCATATCTGTTTTTCATTCTGTTCTCATCTTTTTTAGCTGAATCCCATGGTGCAGACTGTCCTTCAAAGAAACTCTAAAACGGAAAAGAAAGTGACATTAAGAAAAGCATGCAGCACCAGTTACTTTATGGCTAAATCACGGAGAAAGGCAAACAGTACTCATGGGTATTATTGTTAGAGAGTCATTTCACTGATTCTTTTATTGTGCAAAAATATGAGTCTCCTTTTTAAATGGTATTTATGTATAGCTCCAGATGTTGTCTAAAATTTGACATGAGATTAACTGCGCAATAGCAAGAAAAATTATTTGCACATTAAGTGCTATTAAACCTTTCCAAACTTGTATGCTTACAACACTAAGAAGTCCTTCATTTGTGCTATCCAGAGCTCTGCATAGTTCTCATACACACACATGAAGCTGAAGGACCTTCATTTAAATGCAGAATTATACACTGTACTAAAACATTTTATTGTGGACATATTCACAAGTTTCCGTTCCTTCTTGGCAGATGATGTCATGGATCTAAACATATACAGGCCTTAAAAAATAATTTGGATTCAACTGGTATGTATGTGTCCTTTTTTTTTTTTTTATAAACACAATTTATGTTACTACTAAGATGATTATTTTGTCAGAGAATAAAACTAATGTGACTTTGTGAAAGGTATAATCTAATATTCCCCCATTTCTTTGCTGTAGTTAATAAATGTAGAGTAAATAAGAAAGTTGAAGGTGCTAAAAATATGTTTTTATGCTAACAAAACACACAAGCTGCCAAAAGGGCAGCAAGCAAGTTGTTATGTCCCAACTGTCCCATGCATTCTGTGGTCTAAAAGAGCATTTGCACCATTTCTTAATTTAGGCACTGTATCTTTAAGTCATCAAATGTAGATGCATTTTATCTTTTGTATTGAAATATAAATGTGTTAAAAATATTTAGTTGCAAAAAGAAACAGTGGAATTCTGTCAGGGTGATGGCTGGTCTGAACTCACATGTTATAGAATCATAGAATGGTTAAGGTTGGAAGGGACCTTAAAGATTAGCAGGTTCCAACCTCCCTGCTATGAGAAGAGACACCTCACACTACACCAGGTTGCACAAAGCCTCATCCAACCTGGCCTTGAACACCTGCAGGGAGGGGGCTTCCACAACCTCCCTGAGCAACCTATTCCAGTATCTTACTACCTTCATGATCTTTTTACTAGAATGATCAGTAGATTAAACCTCTTGCATCAAGAGGGACATGAAGGTACATAATTTACTTTTCTGGTAATAGAAGCCGAAAATTACTAAGTCCCAAATGAAACAGGAAAAACCTTGGGAAGTTCGTATCTCCAGCAAGACCTCAACACGGTCTGAGTAGTTTAAAATAGATAATGCCCATTAAATGGACTACCATTAGTGTCCTTTGTCCTCCTACTTGAAATGCCCTGTTGTTCAAATCCCAGTGATTTCCATTAGTAAAGATCATAAAAGTAAAAATAAACCCTTGATCTCTTGCTGAAGTCAATGGAACACAGGGATACCCAGTGTCTAAAACAAGTTTTCTTTTAACAGGTTCACTAGAGTGTTGGTTTCTAACATATGATATGGAAAATCCTGAGACTATATTAAATATTTCTCGAAAGTCTGTAAATAATACCTTAAGAAAAACAGAAACCTTTTCAAAAGGCTTCAATTTGTTTGTGCTTCATCTCTCCACATTTCCTTAGAAAATTTGTAAAAGTTTGGAAATTGAAATGCTTAAAACCCACTAGTGGAAATAAGATTCTCCTTAATCATGGTGGACCATCATTGGGTACAGCTCTGAGAAATGCAGATTGCTGCCAGACCCTGTAAATCCTAGAATGATGTACTGCTTTGTGGCTGTTTGCCAAAAAGTTGCCAATCATTATCTGTTTATATGTCTGCCAACAGCATCTAAAGCAAGCAAGGCCTCGCACTCCAGAGCACTCTCAACTTGGGCTGGACGGAAAACACTTTTGCAATAAACCACACTAAACTGCATAAGGAACTGCTCTCTCCATGGGTCTCAATTTATTGCAAATTTACTTTACACTTAATCTCAGACAACACTGGATGATCAACAATTAAGCAGAGTTCAAGGCAAAATAGAGATGGAAATGTTCAGCAACAAAGCTCCAAAGGCCGAATACATTTCATCCAATCTAAAACCTGACCTCAGGATTTTGCAGAGAATTCTAGTTTTCTTACAGTCCTTCTGCTAGAGCTCTGCTAGAGGCTAGTTCACAGAATTGATCCATAAAACATTACCCAGCAAGTGGTTTGGGGTTTAATTCACTACACATTATATGTGCTGTTACAGAGAAAGAAAGAGTCCTGCTGATACAGCTTCCAAGCCTACACCTTGAAATATAGGGGACCCAAATATACTCCTAGGGACTTCTCACTTTTCCCTGTCCTACTAATGAACTTCTACAAAATTGCTTTAAACCAATTGATTAAAGTAAATCTCTGGAGCCAACTGGGAAAGATTTGCATGGTACTGAATGCAGGGAAGATATACAATAGGGAATGTACTGGTTTGGGCAGCTCATCTGCTTCTCATCCGCTAATGTACAGGTTCCATTTCTCCCACCCATTTGGAACTTCTGAAAACAATTGTAAGTTTAATGAGCCTTACAGATAAAAGACTTCCTAGTAATATATATGCATAGATAATTCTATTCTTCAGAACACCAAACCTCACACAGTAAAAAAAATGAGGAGACAGATTTATGTTTCCAGCTACCATATATGGACTTAACTGTATTATAATTGTAGTATAGAAAAAGAACTCCATATAAATTTTTTTCTTTGGGTTTTTATAAGTACATTAGTGAATGAAATAAAACTTATCACATAGGGAAAATGGATGTAATTTCTGCAGATCTGTTTTTCTTTTTAATTCATTTTGGGATACACACAGGTCTTTCAGTGAGAAGTGTACAGAAAAGATAATTTGAAGGAAGAGGTACTACAGTGCAAAAGCATAAAAAGATGCAGTTATTGTAAAAGACAGCTGGAGTGTCATTTCCTAAATTCCTCGTGTGCTGCCATTACACAAACGCAACAGAACAATGATCCACAATGAATTATAAAGAGAAATCCCATTTGTCCCACAAAAAAAAAGAACAGAGCAGATACCTCATAACAGATGATCTGTCAAGATCCTTCCTTTCTTGTGAGAAATACACGTTTCATTATAGAATTTTTTTTAATGCCTTTCCTGACATATCGCTCTCCAAGGAGACTGCTGCTCAGCAGCCCACACATTTTCTTAGTGGCTATTTGTCCTAATTCATCCTTAAAAGTTTCTTAAAAATGTGGGCTATTAGGAAGAAATATACCCCCAAACAGCTTCACTCCACCAAATGTCTGGCAAGGGCAATGGAGTGCCAAAATTGAGTGTAGGACATTTCTCCAATAATTTAAAATGAGCATTTCTTTAACTAAAATCACACAAAGCCTTGGCTATCCAGCCCCCACTTGAAAAACACTTTATGAGACAGCTGTTGTTACAGGAGCCATTTCAGCAGGTAATGTCAACTGTCATTCTGTTATTAGAAAACATTTCAAAAATCAAGATAAAACAGTTTCTGAAACAAACCTGAATTATACAGAACTACTGTATATGCAACACAAGAATTGGTCAGTGATGTTGCAGCCAGATCATCTTAGGATGAATGTGAAGCTTTTGCTTGCTTTAACTCAATGCTGCAGTGGTTTCCATTAAAAATTAAGTATTTCCCAAAGGCTAATTCACTGTGACCCTCAGTCTAGAAAATAACTGCAATCTCCAATGAGAGGGGGAGATAACAATTGTAAATACAGATTTTAAAAATTATTCCCTTTCCTCATTTAAAATTCATAAGAGCAGAAAATATTGGAAAGGACCTGTACAAAAGTACTGTTTGAGGAGGCTGGAATGTGGAGAATAAGGTGAGATCTTCAGGATTCAATTTCTAGCTCTGTTGATTGTAATTTTCAGTAAGACACTTTCCACCCTGGATTTGCATGCTTCCAATTAAGGATAGTAAAATTCATGCATCTTTGTAAACACTTTAAGATCCACCAATGTAAACTGTTGAGTGGAATTACTATTTTTACCATTAATCTAAAGCCAAGCTGCAACTTTTTCAAAAAATACCTAATAGTTGCTAGGTGACAACAGTGTAGTCTCCTATGATTTCATTTACAAAATTCAAGCTCTTACATGGAAAGAAATTAGAAGTTCAGGACATCATAAATCTTGCTCTGCCTACTTAATAAGCAAGAATATAATTCATAGGCACAAAGAAATGCATATTTCACTGTGTAACAACCTAAGTTTGATCTGTGGATTTGTTTTTAAATGTATGATGCTTTTCTGTTGTTTGATTTTCCTGACTGATCCTAAGTTTCTCCACTGATAACACCCATTTTCCCACTGCTATTTCTAGATAACCAGATTAAGATGTACTTTAGCAAAATGAGTAATTAGACCTATTCAGTTATAAATACTGCTAGATTTCTTTTTAAGCTATGTGCAGGGTTACACACACTGTCTACTTTAGGCCAGACCAGACAACTAAGAGTCGTCCTAATGGAGGTCCTTGTCTAAACTAAATTAGCTATAGAAGAAACTGACATTTCTACCATAGATCCTTTGAGCTGCAGCTAAATTAGATGCCTAAAATGCCCTGAACTGGGTAGTATTAGTATTGCATTACACTCTTCTTTGTATTTACAAACCTGAGTAAAGACACATTTTACTTTAAGCAAGTCCAGAAATGCTTGGAGGACAAGGACCTTCAGGCTCATTTAATGAACAGGGCAAGATTTATAAGTACAGTAAACCTGTCAGTTCATTGGTTTTTCAGTATTCAGAATCTGCAAAATATCTGGCATGTGAGGATATTCTTGTTACTTAACAACATTAGTGTTTTTTTAAAGAGAAAACAGAAAGAATCACATTCAGTTTGTTAATAACCTAGTATTTAGACTGTTGAGGAATGAAGAAGGAAAAGTCATTGATATGTTGAACGAATCTGCAGAGAGGTTCAAGCTGTGAAACAACATTTTTAATCTTCTAGTCACTTGGAGAAAAGATGTCATCATTGAAAATGCATCACCTGCAAGTAATAGATCACCCCAAGTGTTTGTGAGCAGTGGTAAATGATTTCACTGATAGCAACCCACTGTATGCAAGCAGCTCTTCATACTTCAGTCATTGCTTTGGTCACTGAAAGCATTTGTGGATGACAGTGTGCCACTAGAGGATATTTTTGCCACCACCTTTTTCTTTTCTATCAGCTTCAATCACTGAGAATTATGTCCAGTTTTCAAATAATGGAATAAAAAAACCCCCACATTTTACTATGTCTGCCCTTGAAAGCTGTCTGTTGCAAGAGCCGTTGTGAAAACCTATTTAATCAATCTAAACTGCCTGTTATAAAGCATTTATCAGTGTGTTACTGTAACATAGGTCTGAGCAAGGATAAAACCCCTAAAAAGAAAAACTGCATGTGGGGAACTCGCGACACTGCGGCAAATAGAATTTATTGATGTTCTTGCCCAAACTCCCTCATTCTGTTTGGGATTTTCTGGAAAAAAATAGGCTGATAGTTTATATAACGTTTTCTGAGTGTGAAATAAAAGGTGCAGAACAGTCTTAAAGCAGATACAGTTATAGATCTACATACAGCAACCCTCCAATATGGTTCCTGATGCTCCTTTATGTGTTTGTGCCTCCTTGGACTGATGTAAAAAAACACAACCCAAACATCAGTCACTGAAGACTTGGACAGCCAGAGGTAGGAAACAGGGTCTTTTCCTTCTCAGGTGCATTTAGGTTTGTCTACATTACACATGAGAAGAACAGTAGGAAAGCAAAAGTCCTTTTAGTCTTTTGAGAGACTAAACATCATAGTCACTGCCAACATTAAATACTGAAATGAAAGGGGAACCACTACCTCCTCCACTGACTAACTGCAGCATGATTTACCATTCAGATTTCAAAAGAAGGACTAAAACCACATGGTAATACAAAATCTGGTACTAATTCTGTCATTCTATTGGTGCACTCATTTTTCAATGGCAATGCTTTCAATTACTGTATTTTCTAATGAATTTCTATTTTTAAAGTCACAGGCTTTGATACCTCCTGGACATCTGGCCAGTCTAGTCAAGGTGTAGCTGCCTAATGGAAACATATTAAAATTATTGAACTGCTTTGTGTGATATATTATCTTCTCCCAGGCAACTAGTGACAAGACAAGAGGGCACAGCCTGAAGCTGCACCAGAGGAGGTTTAGGTTGGATATCAGGAAGGATTTCCTCACGAAGAGGGTGATTAGACATTGGAATGGACTTTCCAGGGAAGTGGTAGAGGCACCATCCCTGGATGTGTTCAAGGCAAGGCTGGATGTGGCACTTAGTGCCATGGTCTAGCTGACGTGGTGGTGTTAGGACATAGGCTGGACTTGATGATCTTAAAGGTCTTTTCCAGCCTTGGTGATTCTGTTATTCTGTGATTTAGTGACACAGATACTTGTAGAAGTTATTATGAGTTAACTCTAGTTGACAACAGTCATTTAGTTAATGAACGAAATTTACTTAACTCTGTAGGATAAGAGAGTAGCTTAGTTATAAGACCAGAGAAGTAACGTGTGAAATTGACTTGTCAGTCACTGTGAAAGTTGTGAAGGTGTTGCACAACTTCAGAAATAGCAGATCCTGAGTGCCAGCCACGGTCAAAGCTAGTTTTTTAGGCACCAAGTAAATTTGAACATGATAATAAAGAATTAGGTATTATTTTCTAACCAATCCAATATCTGACAGTGTGCTGGTTTGCTTGGGGAGAGGACCCAGAGGACAAAGGAGGAGGTCTCCTGAGAGACACTGTAGGAGAACACATGGCCTAGCTGGAACCACCGCACAGACCCATCCGATTTTGCTTCTGGACTGTGTCCTCTCTCCTGCAGAACAGGGAAGTTGAGCAATTTGTAAAACTATGTGTATCTGTGACTGAAATATTTTGGTAGCTGAGTACTTCTAGTCCCCAGTGACCAACTGTCATTTGGTCTTAAACCATACCAATACTGCAAAAGACAGTCATGGAGTACTTCTATAAAATCTAACAAAATTACTTTCCATGTATTTTTAAATCAACCTATTTATGAGATCTGTTAATGTCATTTTTCATCTTGTTATCTGACACTGCCACACCTGAAGCTCACTTGTAAGATTCAATAGTAGGAATAGAAATCTTTATAGATTCTGCAGAGTGGTCTAAAGTTTCATAGATAACCTAGTTTCTGTAGGCTTTCAGATACATTTCCATTTCACCTACTTAAGTTTTAAAAACTCCATTACTTTCATCCCTTTAAAATTCTTTAAGACTTCCGTATAAGGAAAGATTTTAGAAATATGGTGAAAAATGAATTAGAAAGAGGACTGCAATAGAACATACAATTAAAATTCTAATTTAGAAACTTATTCCCTGGCATACTAGATAGCAATAACTTAACCTCATTAATCTTCCTGATTTATATCCAGTAGAAAAATATAGTATGTTGATGGGATTTTATGATCTCTTTTTTTATAGAAAGGATCCTCTGGGTACAATATGCACACTTGCACTGGAACTAATGTAGAAGATACATTATTTTTACCTTATGTGTAAAAAAAATTAAAGTTGGTCTCAAGCAGTTTTTATTTCCTCTCAAAAAGAAACAGATTTCCTGCTTTTGGAGGATTTAACAAATAGTTTTCATGTACAGCATGTAGGATTTTCGTATTTTCCTATTCCTCTCCCACTTTTTTAACACAATATGTAATTAAAAGTTTTGTTCACAACAATTATAGCCTGTGTATTTTCAATAAGACAGCAAGCTTGAGCTGCACTCACGACTGTAAAGTCAGTAAACATAAAGTGAATGAACACAGGCTATAGGCTACTGAACAGAGAGACACTGATCACAACACAGGCACTATTGAACCTTTTGTGAATAAAATTCTCTGCTTCGTTATTCAGTAACTGCCACCTCCCCGCTTCCTCCCCACATAGTTCCAAAGGGATGTCGTTACATATGTTAATTGCACACTACATGAGTAAAAGATGGTGCCGAGTTTTTTACTTCTTAATGAGAATTCCTACTTACCAAGGCCCAGGTATTTACACAAAAGGGCAGGACTCAAAGTTACATACAGTGCACTGATTGTGTGGATAGGGGTTTTAAGATAAGCTCTAAGTTTTTAATACCGTCTTCGGAAGGCTAACATGTAAATACCTCAAATGACTTGGACAGAAGGAAAATATTCAGCCTGATCACTACGACACGGTTTGAATGAGACCAAAAAGGAGAGGTATCTTAAGATACGGGGTGAAGGTAGAGACATCATCTCTGAGCTAATGCAGGCATCCAAGGTAGCATTACAACCATCTAGCTATAACTTAATTCAGGGAAGTTAACAAGACTGTATTATCATTATCATCATCATTTATTAATATTATTATTAATAATATTGATAATGATGATGATAATGTGCCTTTTTTGCCCCAATCTTTAAAAACTTACCTCACTTTCCTGTACTAGAGGATAGGTATCCAAAGTACCTACTGGCTGCCAAATAATCAGTGTAACCACTCCTTTTTCCAATGCCACAGTTGTAACTTCAGGTTTTGTTGTTGCAGTAGTTTTACAAGTAGCCACAAAGCCCCAACAACTTCCAGACTGACCAAGTTGCAATATTGCTGTTAGTGGTGCCACAGGCTTGGATTTTTTTGCATCACAGATCTAAACCATTTGCTAAGACTCCTTGATACTTTCTATTAAGTAAGCTTTGCAGAAGAAAGGAAATAACATCCTGTTTTACCTAGCAGTGGTTTTCTCCTTGGCTTCAACTCTGCTTCTCATTTCTTTTCCCTCTGTTTAGAGTTGCTTACATTTATAAAAGGATGCCTGTGCACTGCTACTCCATTAGAGTTTGGAAAACTGTGAGTTAGTCTTGTTTTGTGTTTCCAATTTTTGATCAAGAAATTATTTTTCAAGTGCCTTTCTCTCAAGAAAAACATTCTTATCAGCACACTATTTAGAACTCAGGAGTACATCACTCCTAGGTTTTCTCTGGTGAACTCAGAATTTTAGCAGGCAGGTGGATTCTACAAATTGTTTTTAGGTGCCTTAGAGAATATTATTTGGGATAATTCTGTGCACTTTAAGTTTTAATTCAAAAAGCTAACAGAAGATTTAAATATTTCTTCTGAGTCTAGCCTATTTTTCCTCCTAAAGATTAGCACTATGATATTTGATTTACTTTACAAATAATAAAAGGTTGCCCCAGGGAAAGGTTCCAAAGAGCTAATGAAATGTTATTAATGCAGAGCATAAAGATACAATGAGCTCTGAAAAAAGTAGGCAAGAACTACTGATCTTTTTATTCCTATAGTAAAGAGAAGAGTTTGCCACTGTTTTAAATCATACAAGAAAGAAAACTAGAAAAAAGAAAAAGAAAAAAAAAAACAGAGAAAGAGAGAGGGAGAAAGAGAAGAAAAGAGAATAAATTTTTTAGTCATCAGAAGAAAAACAGTGGCGTGTATTTAACTGAAGTAGTAAGCTTTGTGTTGTAATCATTATAACTTTCTGTTCACTCGTGTTTTATGCAGTGGTTGATGACAGCTAGGCCACTCTTTGTCTACATATGCTATGTAAAACAAGGCTTAGAGATTCCAATAAATTCTTCATGAAGTAAGTGGGAGATGCTTACTTTCCATGGCAAAATCCTTACTTTCCATGACTTGATTGACCCTGTAGGCTGGGACAGTACTCTTTCAGCAACTATATTAATATGAAGAGGCACTATTTCTTAAATGCCTGTGCACTTCTGTCATCTGGTTGCTGAAGATTATTTCTAATGAAAGGTGATCGACATTGAACTGGTGGACACATAATGCTGATAAGAAACGTGCCTTCTGACACATTTCTAGCTAATCCAGTAATATTTTTGCCTGATTTTATCTGAATAAATCATTGTAATTGGGGCAGTGTGCTGAGCTCAGAATTCACAAGAACTGCCTGACTCTTTAAATTATCATCTGACCCAAGCACAGAAAACATGATAACATCTTCAAATCTTCTGTAAAGACAAGCTGTTTCTGATTTAGAGCCACATAATTTGGAAAGACCTTGACTATAATAAAATTCCCTGAAGCAATGGGAAACAGCGGGGAAAAAAAACCAACACAAAAGCAAACTAATGTTGAATTTGAAAAGTGAACAAAACTCCTCCTCTCTTCATCCAAGTTGTAATGCACACACAGCTGATCTAACCTTTCAGAAGTGATAAAGCACTCCTCAGATTTTACTCACTAAGTGAGCCTCAAGGGTTTTCATGAGTTTATCTAGGCCACTCTAGTTAATAGAGTGTGGGTAGAAGAAAAGAAAGAAGCAAAGCTCACATAATAAGATTTTAATTCTGCTACAGGGTGACACTGACATCATAGGAACCTGTAAGATAAAAGCCAGAGTACACTAGTGAGCACAGATGGAAAACAAATATTTTGCACACTTGTTTTTCCCAGTGGATAAGACAGTACTTTTCAGGGGAAGTATGAGTAGTAGGCTAGGCTAAAATAGATAAGGGTCTGCTTCCAGTGCCCCTTCAAAAAAAGGACAGCACTTCATTGTGCTGGTTCATTACATTTTTTTATCTTCACAGGAAACTTTGGTGCCTTGATGTCTGCTTTGCTTGTTTGCAAATACACTATTTGCTAGCATATATAAAGACAATTATTCATGCCTCTAGGCTTGACTTTCAGCCCAGCATTTTCCTTGTTCTGAAGAGAAAGTTCTCTACTTCCCACTTTTCCTGGCTGGCATCCAGTCCCTGTGCCTATCATTTGCTACACTGTTCTGCTCGGGGGAGAGCAGTAATGGGTCACAGTAGAGCTGTCGAGTGCTTCCACAGCGATGGGAGCTCCTGCTACTTCAGTATTCAAAACTCTGGGCTCCAGCTTCTTAAAGTTATGTTTCCTTTTCCCAGACATCCCTCTGCAGGGTCTCACTCTATAATTGCTTCCTGCCAATCATCTTCCCTTTGGACAACTACACACTTACGGGAAAGGAATAGGTGGGTAAAAACTTTGGGAAAAAAAAAAAAAAAAGTGTTAGGTCCTAGACAACTCCACACCTCTCTGAGAAACTACTGAAAGAATAATGCAGAGTATTTAAGAGCATATAAAGACAATCAGCATAAAAATAGTAGCAGTATTAATGGGATCGACAATGATGACAAGTATAGCTGTCATTCGTTAAGCTAATCATTTTTGACACGCTCACTGTATAATAACACACAACAGTGCTAAAATATAGCCCCAAGAACTACTTGTTAGAATGAAGGGGCACACTAATGAACAGCATCAGTTTACCAACCTGAATGGTCCTATTTTGACGTTTGAAATGTATATACAGCACATTCTAATTTGAAGAGAGGTATCCCTGCAGCAATTTATCAACCAGGCTTAAAACCAGACACTTTTTTCAAATACATAATACACGGGATCACAGGCTACTCAAATGACCCAGGCTCAGCTAATGGATAAAGTGAAGTGGAATACTCTGGGTTAACAACGAGGGAGGGGCAAAAGGGGTTGCTGTCCCTAAATACTGTCACTAGGGGACCACTTCTGCATCATTAATCTAACATCAGGCATGTGGTACTAGCCTTTTGTCAACAGAGAAGTACAAACATACCATAGACAAGTGACCATTTCATGAAGGCATATATCCACAGGAACTTATGAATGGACATTTGGATTTTCCAACAGTTTCCATGCAATCAGCTAGTATATTCCTGATGCCTGAGAAAGAAACCTTTGAAGAGCTTTGAAAAGTCTTCTAAGCTTGTATATACTTTGTGCAATATAATGGAGACCTTGGAATGTCCCAGTGCAAATGCCTCTTCCTCCTTATTTATCACTCACACAGCATACATCCAGAGAATATACTCTGCAAGTGCAGTAAGCATTGGGCTAACTAACTGAAAAAAATCATTCTCCAGCAATAATGATGAAGAAGGCAACTTGAGTGTCATCAATTACTTACTGGGCAGATGTGCACTAAGGATGTCTCTCCTACTTTTGTTTGTTAGCGTTTTACACTTGCTATGTGCAAGTAACAGCACAATTTAACAAAATAAAAGACCAAATACAATACTCACAGAAAACAGACTCTGGCAAAAAAGAGGGAAGAAAAGTGTCATGTTTGAGAGGAAAGTCTTTTTTCTAAAGTACAATCTGGTGATGACAGGAAGTTGAGTTGTTCATGGAGTAAGGGAGCTAACTGAAAAGTTACAGTCTATGTACAAATGGATTATGAAATAAGAAATTTAACAAACAAATACAGGGTTAGTCACAGAGAAAAAATAGTGCAAAATATTGTTTACATTCACAGCTTTAAGAACAGAAAAGCAGTAATCAAAGTTCAGCACCTTCCTGATGTGCAGGACACTTGTGAACATGTCACCTAGCTACTCATCTGTTCAGATTCTGATCTTGCTGAGTATCAAAACAATTCTTCAGTAATGAAGATTGAGATCTAACGACTAGATGGATAATTTTGGTTTTTTGCAATCTGCTTCTTCATTTTCTCTTTTGCATAAACTGAGCAAAATACAGCAATTTATCAACTCTTCGTGGACATTTCAAGATTTATGTACAGTGTAGCACTACATTTTTATTCTACATTTCCTTTCATTAGAACACTGCACTCAAGCTAGATTAATTGAGGCAAGTCAACATTATAAAGGCTCTGCTGAATAGCAGCAAATGCCTTTATTCTCTGCATCCCTTCATAAAACAAAACTTTTAAAAATTTGAGTGTCTATATAAATATTTCCCTTAAAAGACAATACAAAGATTCCAGGCATCTGTCTCTCATCAGACCAATTACTAGTTGTTTAAAATAATCCAATAAAGTCCATACTTATCAGATTTCTTATTGAAAGTATTATTAGACTCTGTATGCCAAATTCTGCCAAGGGAACCAGATAAAATGATGAAGAGTGTCCAGTTCCAGCTGGAGTACAAGGGAAGACATATAAAAGGGAGGATATAGATGGAGTGCTAAGGACATCAATACTGGGTTGAATCCTGTTTAACATCTTTATTAATGACCTAGATGATGGGGCAGAGTGCATCCTCACCAATCATAGAATAATTTAGGATGGAGAAGACCCTTAGGATCATCAAGTCCAACCGTTAACCTTGCACTGCCATGTCCACCACTAAACCATGTCCCTAAGCACCACATCTACGTGTCTTTTAAATCCCTCCAGGGATGGTGATTCGACCATTCCACTGGGCAGCCTGTTCCAGTGCTTGACAACCTTTTCAGTGAAGAATTTTTTCCTAATATTCAATCTAAAACTACCCAGACCCAACTTGAGGCCATTTCCTCTTGTTCTATCACTTGTTACATAGGAAAAGAGACCAAGACCCACCTCTCTACAACCTCCCTTAAGGTAATTGTAATGAATAATAAGGTTTCCTGTCAGCCTCCTTTTCTTCAGACTCAAGAACCTCAGTTCCCTCAGCTGAAGAGAAAGAAATGTCTCTGTTTCTTTTAATACTTGACACAGGAGTCACTGGAATGGAGATGGTGGTACTGAGATTTTACCTGACAGCTCAACGATTAGGACATCTTCCTGATACTAGCGATTTGCTGGACATGGGACACAGCGTTCTTCAAAATTAGGTTTCAGACCAAATTGCATGGAAACTAGAAATGTCCTGGAATTGCCTAAAGTAAGTTAAAAGAAAAGACTTGTCTTCCAAGAAGAAACAGGCTTCTGGGACGCTGGGATGGTAAAAACTGTCAAGTTAGTAAAAGATAGTAAGATACCAGAAGACAGTAAAACTGATTCAAGCTCAGTGAACCTTAAACTCTGGTTTTCTCCCACATTTCCAGTAATTGCTTGGATTTAGTGCAAATCTGTCAATGTAACATGGTAGTCCCATGTACCACTCTGGCTCCCTACCTAGCCCTAAGTCAACCCCTGTAAGCTGAATTTAATTTCATTAGAATATATTTACAAGTATGTCTGAGGTAATACCCCCAAAACTATGGTTTACTTTTTTCATATTAGGTAGATGAATTTGGAAGTTATCATTCTTGGTAACTTCACTGTAATCTTAATAGCTGGCACCTAATCTTACCAAATCAGTTAAAATACAAATACTTGATAGGATACCAGATCAAACTTGAATTTTAACATAAAGCAAGATTTTATTAAGAGGTGCCAAAACTTCTCCAGGTGTGGGCTAAACTGTATGGTGAATGGAGTACTTCATTGCTTTCTGCACATGCATTTTCAACTTTTTAAAATGTGGTGTGTATTAGTGGCATAAAAAATAGTACTTTCTATAGTGTATTTTCTTCTTTTTCTCCATGGTAACAGAGAGGAAAGCAACTTTTTTTTTCTTTTTTATACTATTGCACTACTAAGCTTGAGTACTGTGACACACTGATCCTCCATGCTAAAACAGTTATATAGGTAGCACGGCTCAAATCTTTCTTGACACCGAAAAAAATCATATTACTATTAAACATCAAAATTAGTCAGTCAGGTTTCCAGGGACTCTGGAACTTACTATTCTGCAAAACTGGGGAAATAGGACACATGAACAGGAGACCTTTTCCTCTCTCAATCCCAGAGACACCAAATCACTACCCTAGTATAACTCCTTCCTACAGCTGTTTCCACACACTGGCCTCCCCAGTCGGCATATCTCCTCTGCTGTTTTTCGGGGGGAAAAAGAAGAGTGCTGCTAGCTGAAAGGAGTAAAGCAGGAATGTAGTCCACCTGCTTCTCACTTCTCCTGGTGCTAGGGAGGAGGATCCACATTCACTGTCCTGCCTGTTGCACACAGAAGGAGGTGGCAATGGCATATCTCTGGGTGAGAGATACAGGGTAGGTCTGGGCTGGACCAAGTAGGGAAACACAAAAATTGTAGCATACAGAATCACAGAATCACAGAAATATTGAAGCTGGAAAAAACCTTTGAGATCATCAAGTCCAGCCTATGACCTAACACCACCACACCAGCTAGACCATGGCACTAAGTGCCGCATCCAGCCTTGCCTTGAACACATCCAGGGATGGTGACTCCACCACTACCCCAGGCATTCCATTCCAATGTCTGATCACCCTTTCCGTGCGGAAGTACTTCCTAATATCCAACCTAAACCTCCCCTGGTGCCGCTTCAGGCCATGCCCTCTTGTTCTGTCGCTAGTCGCCTGGGAGAAGAGCCCAGCCCCCACCTGACTGCAACCTCCCTTCAGTTAGTTGTAGAGAGTGATAAGGTCCCCCCTGAGTCTCCTCCAGGCTAAACAACCCCAGCTTCCTCAGCCTATCCCTATAAGACTTTCCCTCTAGTCCCTTCACCAGCCTCGTTGCTCTCCTCTGGACAGGCTGGGTCGATGGGCCAAGGCCAACGGTATAAGGTTCAACAAGACCAAGTGCAGGGTCCTGCACTTTGGCCACAATAACCCCAGGCAGCACTACAGGCTGGGGGAGGAGTGGCTGGAGAGCAGCCTGGCAGAGAGGGACCTGGGAGTACTGGTGGACAGCCAGTTGAACATGAGCCCAGGTGGCCCAGAAGGCCAATGGCATCCTAGTTTGTATGAGGAATAGTGTGGCCAGCAGGAGTAGGGATGTAATTCTCCCCCTGTACTCAGCACTAGTGAGGCCTCACTTCAAGTACTGCATCCATAGAATCATAGAATCATAAAATTGTTCAGGTTGGAAAAGACCTTTAAGATCATCAAGTCCAACCTTATCCTAACCCTATTACCCTATTTCTGATGACCCACACTAAACCATGTCCCCAGGCACCACATCCAGATGACTTTTAAACACATTCAGGGATGGTGACTCAACCACTTCCCTGGGGAGCCTGTTCCAGTGCCTAACAACCCTTTCTGTAAAGAATTTTTTTCTGATATCCAATCTAAATCTCCCCTGATGCAAGTTGAGCCCATTTCCTCTTGTCCTGTCATCAGTCACCAGTGAGAAGAGACCAACCCCACTCTCACTACAACCTCCTTTCAGGTATTTGTAAAGAGTGAGAAGGTCTCCCCTCAGCCTCCTCTTCTCCAGACTAAACAGCCCCAGCTCCCTCAGTCATTCCTCATAGGGGGTGTTTTCCAAACCCATCACTAGCTTTGTTGCCCTTCTTTGGACCTGCTCCATCACCCCAATGTCCTTTCTGTATGGAGGTGCCCAAAACTGAACACAATACTCGAGGTGGGGCCTCACCAGTGCCGAGTACAGAGGCAGGATTACTTCCCTAGTCCTGCTAGTACCACAATTTCTGATACAAGCCAGAATGCCATTGGCCTTTGTCCAGTTCTGGGCCCCTCGCTTCAAGAAATATATTGAGGTGTTCAGCACCACCTCCACTGAAGGCAGAATCACTGTTCCACACTAACTCCACGCTTTCAAATACTTCTGCAATAGCCATTGGACTCTGAATGCTTTCACCTTACCCTCCTGTGGCAGTCAGCAGGTGAGTAAGTGGGGTCCCCACATCTAGGAGGCTCTATAACGACAGGTAAGCTTTACCTGTGGGCAAGATTCCTGTTATCAGAGGGAGCACTTCTGGGAACAAGTGTAAATATTGAGTAAGCACAAGCAGACCTCTGTGTCAGTGTGTAGCTAGACAAAAGTTTAGTGATTTCACTCATTTCTTGGCCCTTGGAGCAGGGCTATTTTAAGATGATCCAACCTGATCCCTTGTAAGATGTTTAAGGCAATGCCACTGTAGCATACTTGAGCTAAAAGAAAACATACTGCTAGTTATGTCAACAGGAAAGACATTTGCTTCCCAATAAACACAAATGGTGTGCAAAGAACTGACAAATGGAAGTAAAATATGTCAATCTGTCACCAGATCTACAATTAAACATATAAAAAGCATGAGCAGTTCATCTGATTTTCCTTGGATTCAAACATTGTTGTATGTTCTAGCTACTGTTGGTTCTATAGACTTGATTCACAATGTAACCATCAAAATGTAAAATTCAAGCTGGTGATGTTGTAACAGAAGAGACAATTAAAAAGTCAGTGGCAAAACTGACATGTATATAAAACTACTAGAAAAGCAGCAAGACACCGAATTTGCTTAGATTTGAAATGTTTTCCCTGGTGCAAAACCAAAGCAAATGCTTTTATTTGGTTTGAAAGCTCAATCTGTTTATTTCAAAATTCATATAACTGTCCCTCTTTTGCTCTCCGAAAGGCAAGAAGTGGTTTACTGCTCAAACTAAGAGTTTAATTCCACTACCTCTATGTATTGTAAGTAACATGACTCTCTTGAAAGAGTCTAATTAATGTAAACACGGTTCCTTGAAAAATAAAGCACTGCTCAGGATAAAAACCCAAGGATTAGGCTTTAGCATAACAGCTACACACATTTTAAATAAAAACATTGCACAACTGGATTTCTCTTTTTCTCTTTCCCCTTACAGTATCATCATCCTGCATTTCACAGTCCAAGAGTGAGACAGTGGATCAGGAGAACAGCTACAAAAGTAAAAGAACTAGAAACCGTGGAGGATGCTAACTTAACTCTAACTTAAAGAGCTCTTTGTATTCTTTATCAACTGAAGTGATGTTAGTTCTATAAAATTGACTATCAGTATCTAAAAAAACCCCAAAAAACAGAACATTTCACATCACATTGTTTGCTTTGTATATACAGAAGCATTGATTTATTTTCTTCTTCTTTATGTGTGTTAACAGCCATACTGGGTCGAATCAGAGGTCTGTACAACCCCTTATTTTTTCTACAACAGTACTAGTAGCAGATGTTTACAAAAAAGTCTGAAGAATAGAGCAAACAGAGAGTGAATTTTTCCCCAGCATACCCTATTAGCTTCTAGAAATCAATGGCTTTCCTGAGCAATCTCTTCCTCGGCCAGAGACTGCACCCAGCCGTTCTGTTTAATAATGAATTTGTCTAGCCCATTTTTGAACCCATTTATAATTTTGGCCTCGCAGCATCTTGAGGCAATGAGCTCCATGAGGCAATTATGTGCTGCGAGAAAAATATTTCCTTTTGTTCACTTTAAACCTGCTGCTTAAGAGCTTTGTTGGATGCTCCCGATTCCCTATATTTTAAGGCATCATGAATAATTGTTGTTAGCATTGCAGAAGTAACACTGATTTCTGGCACAGCTCAGAGTATCCTAAACGGGTATTAGGGCAGCCAGGAATGAGTGATACCTCACTATCCTGGAAACAAGGTAGAGACTTCGTACTGGACCTGATAAACTGGCTCTGTGCCACCTTAAGGATTTCCTTACTCACAGAATCTTTACATAGTTCATTATGCCAACCTTACAGAAGCTGTGTTACAGCAGTGCCACACAGAGCATAGAAGCTTGAGTATGAATGGGTGACAGAACAAAATTGTAAACTGAAATCCAGACTTTTACTCTAGTTATTTGTCTACCTTGACCAGAGATAACAATGACAAATAGAAACAGGATTGGATAAAAATCAAGGGTAAGTGAAGAAAAGCTCAGCTGATATCACAGTCTAATGCAAAGGACAATGTTCTGAAATACACTTCAAGTATACAGTACACTAAACATAGTTCTGGCAATGAATAATGGTTGACAGCACTTGGAAACACAATACTGGTATCACAAAAGACGGAAGAACTGTTGTGTGCAGTCTTTCTCAAGATTAAAAAGCACATGTCTCAACTTGACAGTCATGCTTAGATTCAGAGGATCTTGGAAGGACATGAAAATCTAAAAAGAGCTTTGCACTACAAGTTTTTATCCATCTATTTGAGTCATCCCATTTCTTTCCCAAGTATTCATGTGAAGTTGGAGGTGGCTGCTTTTACTGTTCTTTCCTGAGTAAAGGATATGGGCTCTGACCTACCTTTTTAACGTTTTTTATGTCATACTGGAATTTTGCTGCTTTGTCACCATTCTTGATAAAGAAAAGCATGGAGATTGCTCACGTATAGGTATTTACTGTAAAGAATTTGATAATATTTTCTCACATCAAAACTCTAAGGTCTGTGACACAGCCAAGTACTTAAGCATCGAAGGCAAAATATTCCTGTTGCCTCCTCCCATTCTAATCACACACTTAAACTTTATGCTTTACTTCAGGAACCAATACTGCACCACATGGAAGCTTCCACCACCCCAGTGCAAGCACTAGGAGGTATTCTATTCAGAAGGGAATCCTGTCACTGTTTGGGTAGGTCAGAGACAAAAATCTATAATGCTGCTAAAAAGGGCTCATAGGCCCTTTACTGCAGGCTACCTTTGCAAGCAGAAGGCATCCACAGGTACGTCTGCTTCAGAACAGCCCCAGCCTGTGCAACAAGGAAGGTCCTCACTTCTTTTGTATCCCTTTGGTGTGGGGTGTAAGTATGGAGATAGCCTGTCTCTTAGACACGTAGACCTCTCTCTTGTTGATATAAAAGCTACTTTTCTGCTATATACTAAGAAAGAACAGCTATTATTGCACAGGCGAGCACCTTAAACCTAGATGAGTAATAACTGAGCTCAGCTGATAGGCACATTTTAACCTTACATGAACACATGCTATTTCTTCCCTAGACCAAATGAGAGCATTGTCAGTCATGAATCTTTTTAACATCTTAAGGGGAAGAAACTGCACTGTTTTGGTGGATAGATATTCAAGCCATTACATGGACATGTCTAAACTATTATGTAACTGATACCCTGGGTATTGCTTCCATTTAAGTGAAAGGCAAAATGTAAAACAGAAAACAATGTGTGTTAACAGCAACTTTAAAGCAGCCCCTTACATCACTTTAAAAGTAACTGCATTTACACACTTACATGCTTAAGGTCTGCCTTGGGCTTCAAATCATGCTGTACACATAAACCTTTCAGCTCTTGTGTGCAGTTATGGTGAGTGAGCCTGGTCTTAAGTTTTTGTCTTGCGAAGAAGCGTCAACATTATGAATTTTCATCAGTCCTGAACTAAGTGCAAACCCAGCAACTCTAATAATTTTGCATGATTGATGCTGCCATCATGTCATGAAATACTTGCTCTCACTGACAGTATTTCACAAATCCCCAAAGCCAGGCTGCTTTTCCTTCTGCCCACCTCCTGGGCTGCTTTTTTTCGACAGGTACTCCCATCTTCCCATCAGCTTTGGCCTGGAGGCCAATTTTATCCCACAGCTGCCTTGCTCATCGTCGTCTCTGCCTGACCAAGATGCCAGCATCTTCTCATGGCTGTTTGGCAGGCTGTATCCTCTCCACCTCTCAGAAGAGTTGCTGAGGACCCAGGGCCACCTAACTGCTAACTAATAAGATGGATGCAGAGCCAAGCAGTTGGAAAACAGCAGCAGCCCCACAAGGATGTAGGCAGTGGCATCACTGAGATCCAGTGTGATGGGTAACTGAGCAGCAATCAGGCTGAGAGAGAGGTGATGGCAGGAAACCAACAGCAGGGAAAGGAGGCTTGACAACCCCCTTGTCTGCCCAACTATGGCCTGCCAGATTTTCAGTGGACTTAACATTTCCCTTAGAATCTTTTGGGGCCATCAAATCAGTATGTTGTAACAAAACAAAAAAAAATCCTGCTAGAAAATGCTGATCATCTGTTCCATTGTCAGGACAATTACAGGAAATGTGTAAGAATTAATCTTGTATTCCAGTTAGAAAACTTCTTAAAATATACACTGAGCCACAGGCTACATAAGAATATAAAATTTCATTTCCTGAAAAATTTATGATGAATATTTTAACTTATTTAAAACAAATGCATTATGGAAAATAATGCATATTTCAGGTATGTTGTGGATAAACCGCTTCTAATTGAAAACTCCTAATAGCTAAGTTATGCTAATTTGATTTGAAAAGCGTTCCTCTCACTTTACAAACAGCCAATAATAGTGCTATGATCACGAATCCAACAATGGACTAAAATGCCTAATTATTTATAGTGAATAAATACAATCCAAAGAAAACACATAGAGTGCATATATAATTAATAAAGAATAGATTATAATTGCATTAAACATCATTTGCATAATTTAAAATGGAATAACTACCTGACTGATTTTTTACATCTTTTTAAAGGGCACTGATAAAATATGAAGGAGGTAAGGAGGCTTATATGAGTGGGAGGTAATGAATAATATCTTGAACATTAAAGCACAATATATTATTCTGTGCACAGAAATTGGACCAATTCATTTTTCCAGGTGCAATGGGAAAAGTATGGTACATCAGCAGTTTTCAAAAGTAAATAATATGGTAACTGAAAAAGGGATTACAGATTCTGATCAAATATTCAATGTCTTATTTCAATAATTAATAAGTCAGTCTGGGGCAAATATGCAGCAGTATTGCATATAATGTTATAAAAACTTTTCTTTCTTTTGAATCATACTTGTCAGCAGTGTTACAAAGTTTAACCTGTCACCTTCCACTGAGAGCATTAAAGCCATTCTTGGAGATTTCCCTCAGGAAACTCACCATATGAGTGAAATTAAGTTCAATGGCCTCATTTAGTCTCCTGCCGTGGTGTTTAGTAGCCCATAATGATGCACAGATGAGCTAAATCCGAAACTAAACCCTAATTTCAAAAGGTACAGAGAGAGCATAGATTTGATACTAGTAAAAGCATAGTAGCAAGTTCACTCAGCAAAAATTACTTGCCTAACAGTCAAACAGATTAAAATATATTCTGAGAATTCTGCTCAGTACAGTGTGACTGTTTCTCAACCTGTGGCTGCCAAAGGGAAGGAAGACAAGAGGGGCTGGAGAATAAGTGCAATAGATTCCAAATGCTACAATAGTGGAGCGATGTGTTGAGTGCTGGTTGTTAAAAGAACAAGCATATACCTCTGTGTACATCCAAACATGAGGAAGCAGTAAGATGGAAAAGGTTAATTCTTCCCATTAAAATTATATAACCTCTGTGTTAATTACTTGGACTTATCAGATGTGGATACTAGTTTTCCAAAGATCTGCTCAGTGCCAAGTTGACACCAATCAGTGAAACTTGGAAGCTGTTTCTTTTATTGCTCCAATTTAACATTGTACATGCCCACAAACCTTTCCAGAATAAATTGAGAAAGACTTTGCAATGCCTTCAGAGAATAAAAGATCCTAATGATGGAGTCATAGGTCAGGAAAAAGGGGACGAAAAGTAAAACAAGTTTTGAAAGACTGCTGTGGTATCTGGACCCATGAGAGGAAAAAACCCCAAACTTTCTGAAACAGATAAAAACTTTATTGCCATGGGATAATGAAGGAGAAGAGGAGCATCCACAGAACTGCATGTAACAGCTAAAATGATTCCATTTCATACGCTTAAGTAGGTTCACTCATTAAAGACTACGAATAACATCAGAGGTACTTATGCTTTACATTACTTTCTGATTTTCTGTCCAGCTAAGTTGAAATACGAAATAAAAGTCTGCTAAATACCTGAACATGGAAAAGACTCCCAGGGCATCCTCATGACCCTGTGAATTCACATGGTACAGCCTTTTTTTTATTGCAGATACATTTTATATTCATATGTTTCCCATCACATGCACCAGGACTACCAGACCCAGTAGAGGCGGCAAATACCTAAAATAGCTGCCAGAGCTCCTACATAAAAGCAACTTGCATTCAGTTTATCCATCCAATTGATCAGCTTAAGCATCTGTATCTCATGACTTTTGAGTGGACCAACACTTTTCTGAGTGGATCAATACTGCCAGTCTCTGTTTTAACTGCTTAAAGGGATACAATGGTCATGTACCAGACATTCCTTAAGACATACTCTAAACTTTACATAGAAGACTGAGCCTGGTAGACTCACATGGAGAAAAACACTGGGCTGAATTAGGCATCCTTGCTCTTCTTGGGCATCCTTGCTGCCTGAGATCATGTACAGGTCAGACTGTGGGGGTACTAAGAAGAAGGAAACAGGAGGGTCACACCCAAATAGATGACAGACTGATCAATATCAAAAATAGCTGTGTCACAGCATGAGCTAACAACTGCCTGCACCCCACTGAGAGTAATCCTGAGGATATTGGAAGCATTCTAGTCTACACACCTCTGCAGTTTTATTATTCAAACAGACAAAATTCCAAAGCCTTTCTAATGAAGCCACGACCTGCCTAAATCTATAATCTGTGGTATGAATAAATTCTAATTAAACCTGCTTGAACAAAAACAAATTAGAAAGCTGTTTCTGCATATACATGCACTTTTATTTAAATTGGAGGAGAAGGCATTTAGGAAGAGTGAGAGAAGGAAACAGTGAGATTTAGAAAGTCCTGGGAAACCTTGATCACTGGGCAGTCAGCCACACTGCAGCATAGGGCAGTGTCACATGAATGATATTATGCATTGTGACAGCACTTCTCATACATTTGAAATCCGTTAAGAACAGCAATTCACAGCTATTAAGGATAGGTTCTGAATTGCATAAAACTGGCTGACACACCAACACACATTCAGCAAACTAAGTGTCTCTCCTCTGAACCAAAAAAATTGGGAATTCATGGATGGCTGCTGCAGATCCCATGGCAATGTGAAGAACTGGGTTTTTCTGAACGCAGTCCTTTGATAAAGAAGAAATAATTGTCTCACACAAGGCCTCCTACATCACCATTAGTTGTGGTTATCCTTCATTTTGCATGGGAGAGAACATTTACACTGCCTATAATCAGACCACTGCAACTTTCCAGTACTGAAGATTCAACTGGACTTTCATGTGATTGTTCTGAGCCTCATGTAAATGATGAAACTTCAAAAAAAGAACAGCAATATTCTCTACAAAGGAATGTTTCCAACAATTTTCCACACCATTTGCACAGGACAAATTCCCACTATTTTACTTCTGTTTCTATTTCTGTTGTGTTTATAATCTCTAATGAGTTTTCCCATTATTACAACAATAGAAAGAGAGACAAAAAGTTACCTTCTCTCAGTTCTGGAGGACGCAGATGTTGTCCTTTGTGCGTTTACATTGTGGACTAATGCCCCTGTTCCCACCCAATGTTCCAATCTTTCTGCCTTCTTTGTTATTTCTGTCTTGTGGGATAGAAAATAACCTGCACTGATTGTGGTATTGACTGTCTCAGCTGGTGCTGCAGAATATCAAATAAAAATCAGAGAAATAGGCATGGTAAAGAAAGTACAGGTTGGAGGTGAGACAGGCTAGTTGCCGTTACAAGGAACACTTGCAGAACAAGCAGGACCAGCTGGGTCCTGCCAGTTGCTATATCAACATAAGATCAACAGAATACTTATTTTTCCTATTATTTTCATGGGCTTAAAAATGTCATGTGGAAGCAAATTTGTCTTCCAGCTGGAACCAAAGAAAGAGAAAAGCTGTGACGGGGGGATGGAGCTGGAATGACAGGATTCTAGTCTGTTATGCCTTTGCATGGCAGCAGAAAATGAAAACTATATCAGGTTTAGTCTTAGCTCACACAATTATCTAACAGTGGTCTGGAGAAAACAAAACCTTAAGCAGGCATGTATGGGATAAAACTTTCTACATGAAAAATTTCCATCTTGCCTGCAATACTTTCTGCCCCCCAAAACAAGGATCTGCATTTCTGCTGGTTTTAAAGAGTTTTTTCCTTTTTTTTTTTTTTTGGTCTTAAAACAGTTTTTTGTTTACCCCAGATATTTCACTTGCCAGTAGTACACTGCATGAAAAACTGTTTTTATGGACTAACAGCACATCTGTCTCAATATCTTCTGAAGTTCCATTTCAATTAATATATTGCTATGAAGACAAGATTTCTTTCATACCCCCAATTATTCTCAACACTCATCTCCAAATCCTCTTCGAATCACTCTCTTATTTATGATCACCTTTGACCACAATCCCTTAAGGAATAACTGAACAGTGACCGTGACTAGATAACCTGTTTTAAAATACTTCTACCAATCTATAACAGGTGCTCAGAAGTGCTAAACCGAAAGGAATTTTAACATACATTAGATAATGTATTTCGTGTTCCTGACCTCAACAGGCCCTTTGAGCTGGTATCCTTACATGTATCCATCTATCTAACTGCAGTGATTTAGGGATTAATACAATTACATAGGTGCAGCCACTCAGAGTGGAGACTGTGCAGCATAAAAATGGCATAATCAGTACATCTTATCTTGACAGTGTATAACTTTACTGTTTTAGGAATAGTATTGGTTTAACAATATTAGTGTAAAATAATTTCCTGACTGAAACAGTTAACTGCCACAAAACCTTAAGATGTGGACAAGTGCAACAGGAGGGGGAAGAAAAGGGACATGAGGGAGACAGTGGGGGAAAGGCCTTCAAGTTAAAGCTACATGGAGGAACCTTTTTTTAAGCTGTTATTCACACAGTCTTGTTAGCAAAAAAAGTAAGTGAGGCTGATCTGAGCAGGATAGCCTTTGCTAATCCTGGCTTTTCAAAGGAACCTCCTGTTTTGAGATAATGGAAGCTCAGAACTCCCTGCCATGGAACATAATGTGAAATTGATTTTGCAAGGCTTTATCTACACAAAGTTGTACTGGTTTAATTAAAGGTGTGTTTTTAAATCAATTCTGTTAAATCAGTCCAAGCTCCTGTGTAGACACTCTGAAATTGATTTGAAACTGTCTTATGTCAACTAACCTTAATGTGGCAAAGAAACAATTTACACTGAACAGACACCAATTTTTGCTGATCAAAAAAAAAAAAAAAAAAAGGGTTGAAAATAAATCTTATTTAAAATTATAAGATTTTGATGATTTTCTCTGTTTTTGTCCTTACTACATCAGGCTATGCTGGCCTCCAGTAGCTTAGTCCATCTGTTTATCTAGGAGATGAACTTGCTTCTTTGCATCTATGTGTTTATGGCCTTTTGACAGATACACGTCCTTGTGAAAGGATACATTATAAAGCACTCTGAAACTAGTGAGTCTAAAACCGAAAGGTGGCAGGTGTAAGGAGAAAGAAGTGATGAATTGTAAAGACCACTTTCACCCCTCCTTTTCTATTTATTTTGTTCGTGTAATGCAGAATGGAGATAAGCAACGAGCCTCCTTCATGATCAGTAGAAGCTCATTCATGCTGTAGAGTTGGGGAGCAGCTTAAATAAACCCAAATTAGTGTAGGGGTGCATCTGAAATCAGGCCAATGTCATCCTGTCAGTCTAACATGGCTGGAACCCAGCAAAAATCTTTCCTTTCTTAAGGGTCTGGCAGAGGACAGAAAGGATTTTAAAGCTCTACTTCAGACTAGTTGTTTGGACATTTCCCCGACTCTAAGGATTCCTGTGCAATCTCTTGCAATCACTCACACTCCACTAGGCTGCAAATGAAGCTCTGCATTTGAGTCCACAGCTTACAGAAATGTATTCACGTTCTTTCCACACCTGAGAAACTCATGGGGAAATGGGCAGTGAACCTGTTACTAACGTGCAGCGAAGGACGCGTCTCTACTTGCTCTTGCTCTACAGGCAGAGCTGGGCACAAAATTAGAAGCTGCGCCACTACCTGCAAGAGCCAAGGCCTGATCCTGCTCTAGGGAACAGGAGCCTTTGCACGTGCCATCACAGGAACAGGACCAGGCTGCTTCCCTGCTGATCTTCAACCAAAGCCTTTTCAGTGATGAGAGCCAAAGTACCTCAGCTACTCCCAGGAGAAAAAAAGGGCACCATTCTGCAAAATACAGTGCTCCCCCAAGCCCCTGTATATCGGGAGTTAAAGATACTCAGTATCTGAAGCTGGTAATCCTAATGCAAAGGTGAGCAGTAACTGACTAAGAACCAGTCTGTTGTTGCTTAAATATGTGTTTTCAAACTTCATCCTTACCGTCAGTTATGTTGTTCCAAAAACTCATGCATGAAACCAATAGGACTTAAAACTACATAGATCTGCTTAGATTGTGAACTATAGCCTTAATTATTAAGAACAGTGGCCCTAACTATTAAGTTTTATTTTAAAGTACTTAAAAATATGCATGGCAGTAATCATTCCGTATCTTTGTACTCCTCTAAAGTGCTGCTAAGAGGTAATGTGCTACTTTACTTTCTTTTCAGTTCAACAGATTTATTTTCAGAGTGAAACCTGTGTGAATTTCCCTTGAATCAAACTCTTTCCCTGGTGAGACTATATAAACCTGCTGTCTTGTTAGAGCAAAAATAATCTATGAGACTTCATTCAAAACAAATCCCCTGACAAACTACTTCTTTCTTTTCATTTGGACATTTATCCTTCTGATAATTTATAAGGAAAAAATATTTCGCTGTCTAGTTCAACCTTGCAAAGAGGACAGTATCAGTCTGACAGCAGCACAAACAAAAAGATTCACAGTCTTAGTTGTGCTAGAATATATTGGGCAGTTTTCCATTGCAGTTGGAGGACAAACAGCAATACTGCAGTAGTTCAACGGGAAAAGGCTCTCAAACATAGGGCTAGTTATGGTTTATTCTGATTACAAACAATTTCCACACACAAAGAAGACTTCTTTGGATGCAGCTGCAGTATTTCAAGGCCCCTTCCCTGCCACTATTAATAAACTGAACCCTAATGTATTGCAACTACTGGCATTAGTCATGACTACACCTACTGTCTGTAATGGGATGCCATTCATCAGCTTGGTAAGCTCAAAATTAAGTGATTTTCCTGGAAACTGTTTCTCAGCAGCATCATTTGATCCGCTACAGTTAAAAAGCCATGTCATTGGCTACATTATAAATTCCATTTTACAGTCTTCTTTTATTTTTTATAAATTAATTGTAGCTTTCCTCTAGGCTTAATGCTGGTATAAAAGGTTTTGGCTGATGAGTAAACCTTTTCCAAAGACAAGAATTTTCAATTCTATCATTTTTAAATAACAGTGGCATAAAAAACCTCACAGGAACAAACTTGTTTAAGTCAGCTGCACAAATGAAACTTGACAAGTGATTAGCTCCTTCTGGGAATGAATTGTTTTCTACATTTCAGGGGAAAAAATGTCATCAGTGACTTTGGAAGTGGCCTGAAGCAGTGAGCTTTGGAAGTCTAATAGTACAAATACCAATTTAAGCAATTACGTATTTAAGCAATTGTTATAACATGGAGTTGGTGTGACAAAGCACAAACTTCAAAAAAACACCATCTCTTGTAAAATGCAAGCAGTATGCACACTTGCAAAATCTCAGTGATGTACGAGGAACTGCATTAGTCATCCTGAAGGATCTGCAACAGTGAATACATTAGTTTCTACCTTTAAAACTTAAGTATGGTATATTGAGCCTCTGGGGCAGTGCACACTTGTGCGTGCCCAATAGAGAAGATGTTACTGGCCCTACGTGGTGGATGGAAGTAACTGAAATGGCTTTTGCTGGTTGTCTTCCTCCCTTCTCTCCATCTCTTGCTGTCAGATGAAAGAATGAGAAGTGATTTTGTTTTTTTTTTTACTGGCTTCTACTTTGAGAAGACAGAGTGAAAACTGAACCTGTATCATTCCGCTTCTTGTGGCTGTCAGAGTCATATCACAGTAAGCCCATTTGCACCTGTTCCTCTGATTTCTCACATTCTAGTTTCAAGGAAAGGAAATTTAGGGCTGTGCTCTAGGTTGGAGATGCAGTACGATTTGGAAAGCTTCCTCAATGGAACAAATGGATGGGACAGGTTCCTCAACTGGACCAATGGACACTACAGAGGCAGATACAGGCTTTGTCAGGTGTAGCATGCTCCTGGAAATGGAGAGGGATGGGCTGCTGGTGATCATTATTGACTTCCTAGACCACATGGCAGGGAACTTTTCTTAAAGAAAATCTAATCACATAACCTTGAATGATATTCCATATAATGTATTAAAAGTTAACAGAGTATTTCAGAGGTGACACCTTTCAGTTTGACTACAGACCAGAACCCCAGTTCTTATGCAGTGCATCTTTCTACCTGATCAATCAAAATTTTGGCAATTTATACTCCAACCCTGCAGATCAATCTTACGTATTTTTATTCTCTGAATAAATTTATGCTACTTGATTTTTGGGTTAAAATCCACTGAATTGTCATCTTGTGGGAAACTACTCACTGTAGACATCTTACCAACCAGTATTAGAGTGTTCTTGCATGTGGGAATCATTCACAAGAATAAACTCCTTAAAATCTGAGCTAAAAGGCAAAGAAAACGCACAAAGAACATATATTTTTACAGCCTAACAATTAAAATATTGGACATATGCAGATTTTAAAGGGTCTCAAATATTCCCTCATATTGGGCAAGCAACCCGGGTTGGTAAGTCTCTGTTCATTCAAATAGATGATTTGGGTGAGGAGTGGTGCGTTCTTGAGACGCTTCAGCAAAACTAAGCTTTTGAAGTCAGGCATAATACTACCTTTAATTTTCAGCACAAGAGCAAGTTCTACTTTTTTTTAAACTGTTTTCACTTAGCAAACGGATCCATTTCACAATGAGGACAGGATCTACGGTGCAATGTGTTGTGTTCCTATAGTATTTGCCAGGATGTAGCGGTCATGACATGTAAAATTAAGATGATAACAGGAACAGATCACTCTAGCATGAAATTAAGAACCAGAAGTTGAATAAAAAAAAAAAGGAAAAAAAGAGAGACTATAAGTTCATATGAAAAATAATGAGGATTAGAGACAGCCTCCAGCTACTGGGAAGCAGTTCAGGCACCACACAATAAATTTTATAGCCCTATGGGTCTCTCTGAAGATTTGCGCACTTCCTCTCCGTGATGAATACTATTATTCCAAGAAGTAGTGCTTGTAGAACTTGATTTCTAAGCTAATATTGTGTTACAGGATAAGTGTGATTAGACAACCTGTGATGTAGAGCTTTGGAAAAAAGATATATTCTTCAATAGTAAAAGGAAAACATGGCAAGTTCTGGGAGAACGCTAGTGGATCTGTTTTTTTGAATATACATCTTTATGCAATTAGAATTAGGCAGAGTTTTCCAGGAAAGATTCTCATGTCTCATTCCTCATCTGGCTGGTTACAATCAGAAAATGTGCTCACTGTAGAGATGATCCTTTCCATTCAATATTTTCCCTCACACAGCAGCTGGCTTACTTGGTTGAGTAGTAATTTTTCTTTTTATGGGGTACAGGTAGCAGACAGATAAAGCCAACAGTGCAGAAGACATAATAATCAGATCATTAGGCCTGACACTTACCTCATACTCCTCTTTGAATCCATAGCCTTCTGCACACTTCATTTGGGTGATGTGCTGTAGCAAGTCAGCCACACGGATGGCTGGATGAAGCTGTCCGGTCTGGTAGGGCACATCCACTGGATCTCGCTTCTTGTAGGTATGGGATTGGACCAGGCTGCTTGTGTCACTGACCATCGTATGGGTTTCATCTAGAAAAAGAATACTTCATAATGTATTTGCTCATTTTAACTTTATTATTAGAAATAAAATCTACACAGATTTCTAAAGGAATGAGAGAAATCTGACACCATCAGTATTGTGTCTGTCTGTGAAGGCTACACCAGAAGAACATTAAATCCATGGAGCAGTTTACACAGGGAAATTGCAAGACTGATTGGAATGAGGCAAACTCCATGGTTCTACAATGAAAGCATTGCAGAGCAGTCCGAACTCTAATATTGTTTTAAATATGACTAGCTGATTACAAACAGGTTTTAAATTAGGCATTTGGTTCTCAACTGCATAGAAGTTTCATTCTGAAACTTCAACAAGTCCCATGGAATGAAACTGGACTTGTATTCTTCTTAGATTACTGAAGTGCTATATTTTACACTGCAAATTTAGAGCAAATGTTTGGAGTGAGCAAAATAAAAGGATGCACAAAATGGCTTATGGTTTCATTAAGCTAGGACTGCAATGAAAATGTAGAACTGATACAACATTTGGAGACAAACTACAAGAGGACAAATGCAAAGGATCATCTGATCAGGAAAAATATTCTGACTGACTGCTGAACATGCTTTAGGACCACAGTATATCATGAGCCATCACATTAGGCATGAAATGTTGTATGTCAACTGACATGCAAGACAACAAAAAGGAGAACCCAGCGGGCTGGTTAAAATTTTTATGAGACACATACTCTCCCAACCCTCCACATCTATTCCGTGGGGCAAATGGGCAACTTACCATTGATTGGCACTTTTAAGAAGATACATATCAGGAGAAAAAAAGAGGAGGAGAAAAAGGAAACAGGGCATAAGCAACAGTACTACATGAATAATTACAGGAAATTTTATGTTTGTAAATTATTCTTTACAGAGTGATTTCCTAAATGAGTCAGATTCTGATCTCAGTTTCACAGTATAAATTAAATGTACTGAAACAAAAGTATCTTACTGTGAGTCAATTCACACAGATGTAACTGAGATGAAAACTTATCAGATGTGAAAGTGCTCTCTACTTAAGGAAGCAATATGACTTTCTTCCTGTGTAGACGGAATTTTAAAAATTTGTTTAGACTCGACAACAGAAAAAAAAACAACAACCCAAAATCTAAGGTCCAAGTGTCATAATAAATATTTTTGCTGTTTATCCAAAAAATAATTTTACGTATCTCAAAGAGCTTTTGATTTTTAACTGAAATGGTAAATGTGGTGCTTTGACTAATTCAAACTACTCCTCACTGGCTGCACACTAAATATACCAAGGGGTTCATAAAAGTGCTGTATTTATTAAATAAAAATTGCTTTGTAAAATACGTTATATGAAAGGCAAGCATTAAAATAGTATTTCCACGTCCGTAAATTAACATATAGCAGGAAGTTCCACAAGTACTCTGGATGAAAAGGTCCCAGATTCTCGTGTACACACCAAAAATACTACCACACCTCATTAAAGGTGAGATTCTGTTCTTAAGTTATATCACTAAAAATTGATGTTAAAACCACAAAGCTCAACAAATCATATTTCAAAGATGATTTTAGGCTCTCATAATTCACTGATACTGAGACATATGAAATCAGGTCCTCAGTAAGCATACACGCAATACGAGCTATGCATTTAAACCTAAATAAAAAATAACTGAGAAAAAATTATGGGTATGAGTATGGGCATTTCCCTACTTTTCCTTTCAGTTTGGTAACCTGATCTAAAGCAAAGGTAAGGGACTAATCGTTCAGCCATAACATTTGACAACTTTTGTCTAATGTGGGATAAATTTTGCTGCAAAGCACCTTGGGATGCATGGCATGAAGCGTGGTATACAAGTGTAGGTACAGTATGTTGCTGTTGAAATGGCACCTGAAAACTACAAAGTGGCTGACACAAAAGACAAAAAAGTGTAGGAAGTTGATAATGATTTTCTGAGTGGCTTATTTGAGTTTTAGAAACAGATTAAAAAACTTGTTTTTTTGTTGTTTTTTTTTTCAAGCTACAGAATTCCTTATAACACAGACTGTTAGAAATTAAGACGAAGGCAAAGTCATGAGATAACAGGGTCTTGTGCTACAAAAGCAGCAGTTTAATCCTCATGAATCTCTTTCCTGTGAGCTCCTTTTTTAAGCCTAATTTTCCTCTCTCAATTTCTTTATCTCTTACAGTTGCATTAATACTATTTTTCTCTCTTTGGGAGTGAATTTTTAAGTTGTTTAAAATAAAATGTCATTTAAAGAGTTCAATGCTAATTACAAGTCTTTTGTTTTGTTTTGTTTTAATTGGCTAAGGCATTCTTAATCTGCATGAACAGTCCAAAGATCTTGCTGTACATAAATTTGGAAATAGTAACTGTATTGTGACCTGTCTAGCAGATTCTAAAAACTAAACTCTGCCATTCACCAGACCTGTGCCCTTCCCAGCACATCACACTGAAAAGTTCCTTTAGTTCTAACTACAGCCTTGACCTTACAGTCTACAGTCTAACACAACTTCTTTGGACGTTGGAAGACAGCAAAAGCAGATACTAGTTGCAATTAAAACCCAGCATTTTTTGTTAATAGCTGTATTTCTCCACCGACTCAAGCATAGCTAATTTGATTTACCTCAGATAAAACACTATTACCTATAGAGGCAGTCATACACACATTTTGGAAGAGACCTGGCCTGAATGGAACATCATTCATAAGAGGCTACTAAATTGTTAACATGTAAGATTAGAAAAATATATATTTCCCACAGTGAAATAAATTGGAAGATTTTTCTGAGATGATTAAGTACAGGTTGCTGCAGTAGACAATAAAATCCATATCTAGCTAATTCAAGATTTTACAGACTTAGTAAGAGCAAAGAATTTTTTTCCCTGGTGTGTGTTTATCTGTTTTCTGAATTACTTGTTTAGAGTTTATGTCTTGTGAAAAAAAAAAATAAAAAAAAATTACTATATAGCAAAGGATCCCAAAAAAACATCAGAGAAAACACTGACTAAAATGTAATAATCCAGATTGGAAATCTCAGAGTTTTTCTCCTGATAACAGTACTTTTCTCCTTGCCCACTCACAAGCCCTGAAAGAACATCTACTGCATGAAGCGTTGAATGAATACTAAAGCAAACAAAAATCTAACATCCCAGGCAGTTAAAAGTCACTGCAAATTTCATTTGCATGCAGATTATCACATTGTTACAGTCACTACCGTTACCTTCCTCCAGATTTTCATAATGTATAAAACCACACAAGATCCTTCTCCAAGTTATCACACTGAAATGTTCTGTGCTAAATATCCTTTCACAATAACTAATTTCCAAGATCACCTTCCAAAACTTTTGCTCCGGATGTGTTTCACTCTACTTTCACTCAAGCCTGTTTAACTTACAGTTTAAGGGCAGGGTCTTATATTTGTTACAGTGATTTCAAGAAAAAGGAGACAGAAAAATATTTGTAGTAGAAATAACAGTCATTGTAAAAAGAGTAAGTAGGTAGGCCTAACATCGGAGTTAGAATTCTTGCTACGGTGTACTATCATGTTTTGACTTACTAATTAAAAAAAAAATAAAAATCTCCCTGTTTAGTTTAAAGTTAGTATGGGAAAGAGGTGTAAATGAATCCAAGCCACAAAGCGGTTAGAGTTCCTTAAGCATTGAAAATGCAGTAGCGCCTCATGCTTATTGCTTTATCACTAGGCAGAAACCTGTCTCTTGTTGACAATGGACAATAGCAGGTTTTCCTGAATTCCCAGAGGAAATTCTTTACACTTTATCTGCATGTTTTCAGCCTACAGTTCTATTGTTTCATTTCATTCCTGTGACATCTGATGCATAATAAACTATATACTCTAGATGTCATGTTATCATTTTGCTGTTCAAAATACCATCTCTCCTCTGAAACTTCACTTTGACAAGCATGTCAGAAACTGTGTGGTATTTTGAGAAGAAATGAGAGATGGTCAATGGCCAAAACTGTATTTTTTCTGATTTTCTGTATCATTAATAGTCTAATTAGGAGAAAATGTTATTTTTAAGAAGTGACATCTTCAGTTCTGAGAGAAAATGGAAAAATAAGAGGGAAACTTCTTTTGTGTCACTCCAAATACATGCATAAGCCTTTCCTCACAAATCCACTTGTTAAGATTATTTCTCTCTTTTCTCCCCTGACTTGCACTATGACAGTAATAATCAAGGCTAATAACTGTCCTTAGCATTCTCAGTGTAGCCAAGACTACCACCCCTCCCTTTAGCATAGCACTCCGGCTTTTTGCATGCTATTGTCTGTACCCCAAGAACTGTGACTTTCTAAATTACTTCAGCAATAAACTTGGATAAAGGGAAATGTTCTCACCTAAAATTGCAGTTGGCACAAATGGATCTGTCATACATCATAAGCAGGTCAATGCAGAAAAGGTAAAAAGAGAGAGAACAGTAAATGATTGATAAATGTTCCTGAGTTTTCTTTCAGAAAGCTACTGTAAGCAACCAGTATGTTGCTTACAGATGTATTAAATTTCTATGGCAAGAAGTATAACATAATCATATATGCTTTTCTTATTAAAAGGTCTATATAAGGTGGAAACCAAGAAAAAAATTGGTTACCTGGGTAATAAGAATTAGGCACTGTTGTGCTCAATGTGTTAGTTTTCATTGTAAATGAAGATGGTGAAGATACAGCTGCAAAAAGAAACAAAGCTGGTTAGAGACAGCAAAGTTGATCCATGCTATTTAAGCTGAGTGATACAGTGTGTGTGACTGACTTGGTTTAGAGTCCATCCTGTTGTGTTTGTTGCACTGGAATCAGGACCTAGTGTGTGCCTAGTGAATAAAATAGCTTACTGATTTTGGTCAATTCTCTAAAAAGAAATCTCATCAGAGAAAGCGTTTTCTTTGGTGATGAGAAATATACTTCTTCAAGATTGAATGAATACTGATGCTTGAATAAAGACATCACAACATCAACAGGTGTTTTTGACAGAAGCTTTGATCATTAGTAAGTTTACTTAATAATACTGTAAATACTGTATACAAATATTCTGCTATAGTTCATTGCTTCTTCTCCTTTTTTTTTACCCTTTGTTTAACAGTGATTTTCAGGGAGTGATACATAGAACAATGCTTGCATTGGTAATTGATCAGTTAACCATTTGTAAAACCATGGGGAAAGCCCAATGCAACAAATTAAGTTCAGTCAGTACCCGGGTATGCAAAGATCATGTGAATTACTGTTGTAAGCAGAGATATATTCAACAGGTGGGAGTTAATCACATCATTTGACAGGATGTTCAGCTGAAGAATCATTAAAAGCTTTCAAGCAAAGCTCATTGCAAATTCAGTCTTAGCTGCTTGTCTACACAGTTCAGATTCAGTAGGATCAGTGAATGTAAGCATATTCTGGATACTTATAAACAGACTGACAGGAAGTTGTGAAACAAAAGTAGAATTGAGGAAGACAGGGTCTGCTGGATGAGAAGGAGTGAGATTACTCCTGGCTTTCATCCACCTTTTTTTTGGGTTGGTCTTCTAGGGCATACAGTTGCCAGCCCCGGTTAAGATGGAGCTATCTGGAAACTAGATGAAATAATGCTGGCAGTTATCATTTATTTTATAAATTAATATATCAGAGACTACTTTCCTTTGAGTGAGTCTCCTGAATCACTGGATGGAAAGAACAGAGTGGTATTCCTTTGGATATGGATATAGAGATTAGTTGAGGCCAGGGATGCGGAAGGTAATAAAACTGGCTAGGTATAGAATGCAGCCAGGATAACAAACTTTCACAGAAAGTGGGAATATTCTAAATCTCTTGAGTACAAGGCCTTACATAAAGATTATTACTAAGGACTGTCTGACTGCTTCTTCTGGTTACCACATTTCTTACAGAAAGTCTGATCAGAGGTTCTAGCCCTCAAAAGGTATAAAATACTCACTATGCCAATAACTTCAAATTGGTTTAAGGTGGTTTACATGAAGAAGATTTAGTTCCAGGAACTCATTGCACCTTGTTTGGGTGTTGTGACCATTCAGTAACACCACTGGAAAACTACATCATGATGACAGAATATGACGTCAAACCTCTTGATCTCTTCACAGAAGTAAGCAACCTCATTAACTACAATGGTATATTCTCACCAGAATGGCAACTCAGATTTTGAAAGATCTATTTCAAAGCAATTTTAAAAGTAACTCAAATGCAAACTAATATCACAAATTCTAAGCCTAATGCTGCTGAGAAGTCTCACTCTAGAAACCTCACAGAGTGTTTGTACAATTGAGCTCAACAAAGATAAGTTCTTAAGTATATTATTAAAGAGTGAGAGTTAGGCATCACACACTTTTAGTACTTGAAACAAAACTCAGTCTTTGACAAATTCTGAAGATGTTCAAAAGCACTGGTCTGCAAGAAAAACTGAGGTTCCTCTAAGAATTACAGAAAATGAGTAAGTTTTTTGAACTCAGCAAGTATTTTTTCATTCTTTTTAGCAATTATAAAATACTGCTGTTTTTACTGGTCTTCACTTAGTGCTAACCTTCAGACAGAAGTGAATCCTTGATTAAAATTCTAATACAGGAAATTTTATATCCCAAATTTTATTTATTTTCAGGGTAGATTGAAGAACAGCCAGGATATTAAAGAATCTCTTAGGAAACTACTGAACAGATAATTCCACTGAGTTCTTCCTTTGCACAAGTAACAGAAAGATCATCATCTAGAATTGGAAATAACAAGACAATCAGATCACCGTTATTAACTTACACCATTCAAAAATAAATTTCATCTACAAAAAAAAAGAAGGGAGCAGGGGAAACATTTGAAGGACTCAGGACAGCATGAGGGATATAAAATTTTTAACGTAATAGAGATAGGAAGAAGGCAAAAATAGAGCTGTTTCAGTAATGTCTTTGCTGTTCTGCAGAAGAAAAGGATGGACAGAAAAAAGCTCAATTATCATTATTTTTAAAGTCTATTCTTGATGTCTGGCTGTCTTGCTCATTCAAATACACACTGTAATGTGCTGCACAGTGGGAAACTCTGGGTCCCATGGATTTTCCATGACTGAGTAAAGAGGAATATTTTAAGAACAATTTGCACCTTTCTTCCACCTTCCAAGAAAAAAAAAAAAAAAAAAAAAAGAAAAAGAAAAAGAAAAAGAAGAAACTTACATCTCCCATTTAGGTTGTGTGTGTCCATGAAAGAGAAAGCTTCGTCACAGTTGGTGCCTTGCTCAGTGTAGCTTTTATCCATGGAATTCACCATCACTGTCATTTCCTGCCGTGTACTGCTCAGTGTCTCCTTCCGCTTTTTAGCCAATTTCCTTGAGAAATTAATGTTGAGGAAATGAGGAAAAAAAAAAAAGAAAAAAACAGCACTCAGTGAGCACAGTCCTCATGTTGTTTAGATCAGTACTGTAGTTTGTAATCACATCACTAAATAACGTATTTGCAATTATTCCTGCATTTTTGGAAACTTAAATTGATTTCACACTCCTTTTGATGGCATATGATAATCAAGTGATAGTTGCCAAGGCTCTGACTTATGGTTAACAGCATCTTAATTCCTGGGGACCAACACTGAATTAAAGGGGACTACTTGGATACAAAGGTGATGTGAGCTACTACTCACATCAAGGCGACTACTATCAGAGGCTACAAGTGTTTAAATTCATAAATAAAAATGATAGGAGAGAAGATTTCACTAGAACTTACAAATTAGTAACAATTTATACTTTGCATGCTTAGAAATGTCTGGAGCTATTTCATTAAGACACTATATAGTAGAGGTAACTGGTGTACATCATACTGTATAGTATATGTTTGATCTCTTAACTGACTTCGCACAAGCAACTGACATTTAAGATGTATTTGTATTTCTAAAGACTACTTCCTGTCACTCTCGATTTCAGGAGAACTACTCACAAAAGTTAGTTGCTTCTCAACAGGACTGGTCTGTCAGAGACAAGATCTTGACTCCGATACTGTAACAGTGATTCATTAAGCTACAGAACTGCTTTGGATGCACATACCCCCTTTCCCCACATCTACCTGTTTCCCTCAGAGTTATGCTTAGCTACCACCACAAAATAAGATATCCAAAACTCATTTTTCCTTCAAGCTCTGTGAGATGTCTATGATTCTGATGATGGTGAATCCCACGCACATTTGGCTTGTTCCCCTGGACTGTGACTGTCTTAGACCAAGCCTTTCCCCAAGTCCTTGCCTACAGCTTTCATTTAAATTTTCCTGAGTCCTGTATAGTATCATCAAGGTATGGGTTTTACACAGAAATAACTTGTTGCACAGACTTTGATCTCACATCTGTTAGTTCAATGACTTTTCCTCTGTGTAAAACATAATGAGCCAGCTCATATCCATCTGGAAGAAAGATCTTTCAGACATCTTCAACCAGAACTTACAGGAGCTTACTGTCTCATCTATGTTTCCTTCCACTTCTAGAGGCCTATTGTATCAAGCATAACCAACTTGTGCTCTCACTTTCTGTTTGTTAACTCTCATTCAGTCTGAAAGTATTCCCACCACAGCCAAAAATTTTATACCAGCCTCTGCTAGATTTTCAAAGAAACACGTTTGTCTCTCCTCATGTTGCATGGGAAGAGCTTTCTGTAAATCTCCCTGCTGATAGCTCACCATTCTGCTTCAAGTCACTGCCTGCAGACACACTTTGCAAAGTACTGGTATTACTGCTCACTGTGCTGATCGGTATTGCCTCAGAATCTCCCCATGTTCCCCAACTATCTACCTGTTTTCTCTTATCTTACACCTAGATAACGAGCCATTTGGGCAGGAGCTATAGTTGTGCTCTGTACTGATATAGTACCAAGCTCAGCAGTATCTTAGTCCATGACTAAAGCTCAAAAGACTTTTAAAACTTAAGTCTTGCTGTTAATAGAAGCAGTAAGTGCAGGCATAGTATTGGGTCATTGAACACAGAAGTGTTGAGTCACATTTGGCCATCTCTAAGCTGCTGGATAGCCACTCCATTCATGAGGGCATGTCCCCATGACTGAAAGCAATTGACATACTCTGCCTTAAAATCCTGCTACAGTACCTGCAGTAATAAGTAGTGTGTGCCTCTTTGCTTATCCCAGCTCAGAAGTCACCCATGTTAGCTTGAGCCACCATCAACACACTCTAGATTCTGACTGACGCTGAGGAGAGCACTTACGGTCATTTGGATGGCAGTCACTTGTGGGACTCTGTACTACACTAAGTATTTAGATGTGCAACAAAAACTCATACAAGAATGATAATTACTAGGGAATTCAAAAGTCACAAATGATAATATTACAGTCCAGCTAAGAAAGTGTGTAAGATAAACAGTTACAAGCCACTTCCTTTCTGTAGATGACGTTTAGCTCCTTACTTTGTAATTTGGAATATAATTGGTGGACAGCAGAAATAACTCATAAACAAAGGTCTTGTTTCTAAATTTTGATTTAATTTTAATTTAAGGAGATTAAATGGAGGAACTTAACAAGTCCCTTTCTGATCAACACTAAGGGACCATTAGATAATCTAGTCTGAATTCTTTTATATAAGAGACAGTAAAATTTCACTTAAGTAAAACAAAACTCTTAAATCTTTGCATCCTTCAGTCCACCCTCTCCTTCATGTCTAATTGTAATGAATGATTAATATACTGAGACTTATGCATATACAACTTAATGGAAGTCTTTATAAGGAGAGGATTATCAAAGTCATAACATGAAATTGATACATTTTTTCCTCCTTGCACCCTTAGCTCAGATGGTAACACACTAAGTCATGAATAGCTCTTCTTCTGATCCTCTTTAGTCCTAAACTGAAAGTACATACAGCTGCTTCCACCACCTGCCAACCCCTGGGCAAATCCCAGTTTAGCTGGGCTGTGAAGCCAGAACCTGAACAGTGACAATGACAGCATTCACAGGATGGTCACTGAAACTTCATCCAGAAGACAAATATCATACTTATTTTATTTCATGGCTGTGCAGACCATAGGAAAGTACTTCAGGATAATTGAGCACTAGAACTAAGACTTCCCTCTCTTCAGGCTGGCATCAGCAGCTTCTCCATAACCAGTTGTCAATCCAATTAGCTATCTATACACTGACCTAAAGCCAGGAAACTGCAGTGTATAGTGGCCTTCCCTTGCCCATCAGTAGACCTGGGAGTACCGTCTCTACTCACAAAACCTTTAATCATTGTCAATCTCAAGCTCAGGACTTTCTCCAAGAATTCTTGCATGTGAACCATGTACTGGTGAACACGTAACAACTAACTCTCCCTTAACAGTTTTTTAAAGAAAAATTACTAGAATTGCCCTGGGCAACATTATAGTGATAATGATCCATAACTGAAAATCCACAATGTGGTAAAATATATACCAGCCACTCATTAGGATTACAAAAAAATTACATTCTGCTGTTACAGGGAATGGCCTTTATTTTACAGTAAAAATTGTACCCTTCCCAAGAAAAGCTATTGTTCTTGTTTATTACACTAACACCACGAAGCTCAAATTTTATAAAAAGGCAGCTAATTTTCTTAAAGAAATTACACTAGTATTTTCTCATTTCCTTAATTTTTGGTTTTGGTCCTAATCAAGCTATAGCAGATTGTTTTTATGAAAGTAACAACTGTACAGTACTTTTCAATCCGAATCTAATTTGGGGAATAGGTCTTATGGGGAAAGTTCAAATCTGAAACAACTGTTACAGGAAGAGCGTGATACCAGCCAGACTTTTGTACTGTGAACAGAAACACCCACTAGACTTAGTCAAGTAAACTGTAGCTGAATATAACATTTTTACACCTGCAGTTTTCAGATATTACTGAAAGTATGGAAGTGCTGCAGTCTCTGCAACTCATCCATCCCTTGGATCTCTCCATCCCTGGGAGGCTCTAGCTATACAAGATTTAGGAAACTCATGAAACCACGGTACTTCACCATCGCCACTCATGTTCTTAGATTTGAAGTACATTTTGGGGGAAAAAAAGACTTAAATATTTGATCATCTTCACTCATGGAAAAGACACTTCATAGCTACTTTCTGATGTTTCCTCCGTCTTAAAGGAAAAGAGATCTACAACCAAAGGAAAAAATAAAACAGATGGAAGCTCCCATGGTGATTACCTAGGATGAAATTCTTCATGGAAGGAAAGCAAAAATGATTGGCTTACCACACTAGTAGTGTTACCATCACTACATGAGGAAAGAGAATGTAGTATACCAGCCTCAGAAAAGAGGAGCCTGGTATTCCAAAAAATCTCAAGGCTAGCTAGGCACTGTTGTATTTTAAGGCACAAAATATTGTGAGAAGTGGGCTGGTATAACTAAAAATACAGTAAAATGCAGAGGAGACAACAATACAGACTCCTAAAAAAACTGTGTGGGATTTTGGGTTTAGTTTACTCTGTTCTGTTACAACTATTAAAAAAATCACCCTAGGAAAATAACAAGCTAAAGGCTTAATCAGAATCTGTGCCAATTTTAAATGCCACCATGAGCCTCTTAAATGCTGCATTTCCTCATGTACAGTCCCTTCTAGTTGAAAGAATCACCTCGTAAAACTTCTGCAAGCCTTACTCAGTACCTTTTTAAAAATCCTTTGTCTCTGTGATTTCTGCCCCAAACCCTCCAACATACCAACCCCAATAACTCTTGAGATGCTTCTACATTATCAGCCTCTATCTGTTTCATTTTCCCTCTGTTTACCTGCATCTATTTTCTCTCTCCTGCCTTGACTCTGGGGGGACCCTATAGTGACCTTCCAATACCTGAAAGGGGCCTATAAGAAGGCTGGGGAAGACCTGTTCACAAGACCATGTAACGGTAGGACAAGGGGCAATGGTTTTAAGCTAGAGAAGGGTAAATTTAGGTTGGACAGTAGGAAAAAGTTCTTTAATATGAAGGTGGTGGATCACTGGAACAGGTTGCCTAGAGAGGTGGTGGGTGTGAGATGTCCCTGCTTATTGTAGGGGGGTTGGACTAGATGACCCCTAGAGGTCCCTTCCAACCCAAGACATCCTATATTTCTGTGATTTTATGTTTATAAAGCAGTAGGCACAAAGCACGAGGCACAATGGGACACTACCATTGTTAGAGAAATGCAGCAACTGTAAAAATAAAAACAATAAAGGGTGACTGGGGCTGAAAACCAGAAAAACTCATGCTCTGAAAGAAGCATGCCTTCCATTTTAATTTAGGAATAGTGAGAAAAGAATATTTATTTGAATCAAGCAAAAGCACTCACTTCCTTCTACCCAATTCCAAACTAGAGCACTACTCGCCTTTTAGTATCAGTGAGCCTCCTTTCTTCCACGCAAAGAAAGCAGAAACAAGAAGCTGCTACTTTCCATGGCTCCAGCAACACACTATCATCACCAAGATATAGTAATAGAGTTGCTAAAAAGAATTGGGCTGATTTTTTTCCCTTCAGTAAATTCAATGAACTACTGCACTTACTGTAGCTTAAGATAAAATAGTTTCTCCTTATATATAGTTTCGAATTTTACTTTTTTCTTTGTAGACAGGTCACATAAATGTTTCTGATAAAGAAAAGATTGAGCGATTTACTGCAACTCACTGGTGCGGTGCACTTGTAGTTACAAAAGCTTTTAACTGTTTGATCACCAAACCCCTGAAAGAATCTGAACTATAATCAGAAAGATCCTTTAGTGAAATAATAGATGGCTAAAAAGATATAATACAAAGGGTAGGACTAAATGTTCATTTTTCACAACAGAAAATAATTACTAGTGGATATCCTACAAACATGCATGTTGGGATTTGTACTGTTCACCATATATACAATGATCTAGCAAAGAGGTGAACTGCAGGTTCAGAATGTTTTTTGGACAACACACGATTTTTAATTGGTAGTAAAAATTAGAAATAGGGTTAAAAAGTTACAAATTGAACTCAAGAGGTAGAGTGTAGAGAATTACTATTTCTCAACAACATAAGAAGCAGAACCAGAGCATATACAGACATTTTTTTACATGTAAAAGCAAATACTTTCACACAAACCAGATAATTATGGAACACATCACCACAGGACTCTAGAGATACAAAAGCAAATATCGGTAAAAGAAAAAATCGATTAAGGGCTGAGTGAAGGACACACTGTTCCTACATTTTTCTAAAGGTTTGTCACTTGCCACTGTCACAGACATGATGTTAAATCTGGTGGACTTTTAATCCAAGATTTAATGCATTTTTTTTACTATATTACCAATCTCTGCACAGATTATGCAAGAAACAGGTTGTAAATACTTTGTTTGCTTTTCTAACACTTAGAATTACTCACATTTTTGCATTGTTTAGGCTATTTATGAGATACCAGGCAAGATTAATTAACTTAGAAATCAATTACTTTGCCCATCTATCTTGTTTGCCTATGATACCTTAAAAGAAGACACACACTTATTTTGAGGAAAATGTTTTAATCTGAAATCATTTAATGATCATCACTGATCCGGCAACACTCAGTCTGAAGATCTAATTTGATAGAAGCTCTCCACAAAAAGCAAATGAGAAAGTCTGCAAATATTACTGACTTAATAGCTGTTTATTGCGTTTTCATACATTCTTCATACTTCTGTTGCAAGTACTTTAACAACAAAGCAGTCCTTGCTAATAACTGTGACTATTTTGCTGTTTTCAGCAATGGGTCTTCTAAGGCAGACACAAGAACACACAACATGCATCAGTGTGAGAATTAAATGTGCATGACTGAGTTCAGGTTTAGTCTGCCACCTCTGGTTTGCAATAGTACACATTTGTTAATATTAGGTACTACTCTAATCTGCTTTAGGAAATTCAAAATACTACTTTCTATTTTTCAGTAAATACCTTGCATTTCCAATACCTCATCTGTATTCTTAATGTTATTTTTCATTATCAAAAAGTCCACATAGAAAAGAAGTTTTAGGAATTTGAATATCTAATCCAATTAAACCAAAATGGTAAATTTATTTATGTGTTACTATATAACTATCATATTAAGTAATTGATATTTTTATTCTGTTTTGCATTTCTTATCACAACAGTAACACTCTGCATGGAATCCTTTCTAGCTCCCCCAAATGGACTGAGACACAAATATGAAGCAATAGAAATCAAGTGAGGGAGCAAAATAGAAATAGTATGGCATTAGTGATAGTGAAGTTGTGCTTGTAGCAAACTTCTGCCATTCAATTTCACATTTATATGCTTTATATTGAAATGTAATATGCTCAAGAATGCAATTTCACAGTGACATTAAACTGTGTCCTGTCAACACTCTATGAGACAGGTAATAAAGTTAGGATATATATTTTCAAAGGCACTACGTTTTGCAGCAGGAACTAGCAAACAGTTAATAAAATGCTGAATAAGTTGTCCCCACTTCAGTAACTAGCATTTCTAGAGAACAACCACAGGGAATCTAATTGCCAAGAGAACTAAAAAAGAAAAAGGTAGGCAGCATCCCACTGAATTGTGTTGTTTCTTTTTTAGTATGCAAACTTGTATAAAATGATAAAATTATTCTTTGTCTTAAGAAGTTAAAAATATATTTTGTATTGACATCACAACAAAGTAAAGCTACAACAGTAAAGAAGACTGACGTAGAGATTATGAATATTTGACTATAGACAAGGGTACATAAGCCCTTTTACCTGACTTTATAGAGGGGTGGTCTATTATTATTTCTTTTAGGTGCTTCCTCTTTGTTTTCATTATCAGTTTCCTGCTTCAGAGCAAGTGCTAGCATTATTAATTTCATTTTTATCATGCTCTTGAATTCTCTGATAACCACAAGAACTTTAAAAAATGCTGTGACACTGATTAAATTTGGAAAAGAGCCTTCCTGATACAATAGGACTTAATTTTCCTCCCTTTCATTCACTGTGGCTTTCATTTCTGCCACAGAGACATTGGAAGCACTTTCAGTAACATGGAAGCTAGTACTGGGAGATCAAGAAGTCTTCCCAATACTAGCAGAACTGGCTAGAAAAGGAGAAGGAGAAATGAATACGAATAAAAGGTTTGGGAGGACGATTCATTACAAGAATTGAGTGCCAAATGAGTATAAATTTTTTAAATGAAAGTGGAGGGTAACAAAAATGGGTTTGATTTATACCAGCATAAACAAATCCAGTTTTGACTTTCTGTGTTTTTACTTGCCTTTTTACTCATTGCATATCAGAACTTTAAGGGTCTTTTTGCACTTTGCTGTTCCTAGTAGATTGGTTCACTAGCATCACGTGAGATCAAAGCAAAACCAAAAGTTATTTGGCTACATTCCATTTTTAAAATATCAGTGGTAGCTCACAGATGAAGTATGGCATGACCACAGTAACAGTGGATCAGAAAAAAGATAAAGAAAACATGGAGGGGAATGCAAAATAAGAAAAAATAAGCAAAATATTGCTATAGTTTTCGACACAAAACCAGCCCAGCACCCAGGTCTCTCAACTGACAGCCTTGTTTACTAAACCAGCAGCTCCTACTCTCTGATCCTGTCAATCCAGAATTTCTTCAAAGCAGTATATTTTTAAAAACAGAGTGTATTTTTGGAGAGTTCTTCCTGTTAAAAAACATGTATAACCCATCAGGTGATTCGTACCCTGTGATAGGAAAGCAAATAGACTTTTAAATATTATATGACCAAACAGGGAAAAGAACCTGGCTCTCTCTCTTGATACACAAATTCTGTCTGGTGCAAGAATGAGAGAGCTGTGCTTGGTCAGCCTGGAAAAGGTTTACAGGGGGTCTTCCTGCTCTTTTTCAATACCTAACTGAGTATAGGGAGTATATAGAGGAGACAGAGCTAGTCTCTACACAGATGGTGAAAGGACAAAATATACTAGGCACAGGTTGCAACTCAGGAAATTCCCATTAGATCTTAGTAAAATTTTGTAATCATTGGGGCAGTCAAGCAGCGAATCAGGGAGGTTATGGGATCTCCATCTTTGGAGATACTCAGACTCCTGCTGGACAATGTCCTGAGCACAGAATCACAGAAGCATTTAAGTCACTATTGGATAGTGGGTTATCATTAGGTATCATTAGACTCTGTGCTGGTGCAACTTGAGTCCACATGCAGTAAAAAACCTTTGTAACTTAAGGAGCAAAGCTTGTGTAAATATTTTTAGCAATAAAGCTTTTTCTTTAGAGAGTTAGTTACATTCACATTGAACTGCATAGTGAGAATATGATAATTTTCCATGAAAAAGGCAAATTATATTTGGATTTTATAATATGGTCTTAATAATATACATGTTCTCATTTTAACGAAGATGAAATGTTCCATTTTCCATTGTGTTTGATTTGTATTAATTTCTGCTACATTAATTGTACATAAATGTAAAATGACATTACACTACTTTACATGCTTTCTATTACACTATTTCAACTTCACTGAAATAAAGTATTTGATGTTTCCAAAGACATCCTTTTCTGAAATGTATGGTCACAGGAAAATTCCACACCTGACCTTTCCTTTTACCCGAGGCTACTTTTTTTCCACACAAAAAGAAATCTCATTTTCTTAGCTAGCTCTGTTAACATCTGTAAATGAAAATTTACACAGAACCTGGACTTTCTCTTTTGTTAGGATATACACCATTTTACCTATCCATAGTTCACAAGAATACCTAGGTTCTTTTGTATGCAAATGAATACACATACCTAATTTCATTTTCAGAGATAACACTGAAAAGAAACAATTCACATGAATGAAAGATGTGCATATCATACCACGCTTAGAGAGAGATGTATTACCTTCACAGCGTTGTGTAGATGGATATTAAAGACTGCACTTGGTACAAGAACAAGACATTGCAAGTCTTCCCCTTTGTATCAGCAGCTTTTCTTTTGCTTCTTTTCCCCCATCGTACTATCATATGATCTGAATAAAGAACTAAACAGACAACACTGGGGCCTACTCCAGAGGAGGCAGCTGTGTGATGTGTAGTGCCAGACAAGAGGAACATGAAAGCTTTTCACAGAAATACATTCACGATAGATCTTGAAATTCTCTTCCTGAAACTAATTATAATTTTAGAAAAGGCTGGCTAATGATGAAAGAAAGCACCTTCTTATCCCATAGCTGTCAGTTTGAAGTAGAACCTCAAAGTTCTGGGGGTGGTGTGCACTGTAGGTGCCCAACATCCCTCTGCTTTCACAAACCAAGACAAGAGGTGATGTTAAGCTGATGCCAATTTGTTCTGGAAGGATTTTCCCACACCAAATTTTCATATTTTCAGAGGTGTTCTCAGTGTGAGGAATTACAGAGCTGTACGGCAGACATATATACTATGGGGTAGTTTCATCATTCTCCCTACCCACTAGCTTCTCTCTTTGAGATTTTCCATGATATTCCAAACTCCTTAAGCATTGTCAGGCAAATGTCTTTCTTTAAATGTAGATCTGCCATATAAGTGGTTCCTTCCACAAATAGAAAATCCCTAACCCCACAATACATGACAAGTATTTTCTACATGAAATAAATTGTTACTTTCACTGTGGGGTTAGAGAGTTTGTCTTGCAAGTCTCAGTGGAGGAAGCAGATTCCCAGGTTTCTATGGACTCTAACAAGTTCCTTCCAGGCTTGCATAGGCTCAAGTTACTAGAAAGCAATAGTACCTGTGACAGTTTTAAACAAAAGAAATATTTTTCCCTCAAGGTATTTAGGTCTCTGCATAGATATCTCTCTCACTGAACTAAGACATTTGGCTTTAACAGCATAAAGACAGCTTTTTGCTGATGAAAAATGTCATTGTACTAGTACAGATGTTCTGGCTGACAAAGAAAAATCCTGACCGAGCTCCTGTGTAAGCCATACAGTGGGAGGTACTTCTGCAGTTCCTGGGTATATCGCCTTCTACACAAGGCAGTGTTCCTTGCTCACACTGACTTTTGAACCACAGTCCTGTACTTTCTCACCTGAATAGATAATTTTTGCCTCTTTGCATCCCAGTACAGGCAGCAGCCTGTACAACATATTTGCTGGTGATGGTACTCAGCATTCACAAACTTGCACGTGATTTTTTCTGCACTACCTACACTCCACCTCCATCATGCACCTTTTGCTTTTTCAGGCAATTATTTCCCTGAATCCGTTTTCCCTCCTTCAAGACTTTTGTTACATTCAATACACCTTGGCAGATCAAAATATCCAACTGCACAGAGTTTTAATCAGCCTTTTAGAGGAGTCTTCTCTTCTATAAGAAGAAACCTGTCTTGACAAAAGTCGCTGACTAAAAACTCAGAATAGGCAATGCTCATTCTTGTAAGGAAGAACCTCATTTTTTCCTAAGGGGCTGCTGAAATTGGGCCATCCCCTTAAGGCTGGTAGAATAACTAGCAGAATGTACAAAGGCATACCCAGAGCATAGTGTTATTCCTAGTGCACTAGTTTAATAGCCCTCTGTGGTCATTGGGGAAGGAAGGCACTAAGCAGAGGTTCTTTAGCAGCATGTAGATCGTAAACCATTCAAGTGCTCTCCCAAGTCATGGGTATATCATCTAATTGGCAGTGGAACAGCATCAGCAGATCGACTGCTGGTAATCCAAAGCTGTGACTACAAGAGTAAGTGGTCCAGCTGAGACCTTGTGAGGCTGATACTATTTGGTGAGTCTAAGATGCAGCTGCACCCTCAATCCAATCTTATCCCATGCAGAGGAATGGGGCTTCTGGGAGAAACTGGTATCTCCCCCCTTTACAAACAGCTAATGAAGTTGTTCAGCCCCTACTTCTCTATCACCAAGTATCTGTGTTGGGGTCTTATGTCCTGTGTTCAATGGCTCATACGAAGATGTCAGTGTGAGGCTTCTATGGTAAAGAAGGTTAATTAATCCACTTTAGGGGCTCTTCATACCACTGTAGAAAGGGCAGCTGATACAGCCACCGACCATGGTGGCTTAAGGTGAGAACATTTCAAATACATATCTTTAGATCCCTTAATTTCTAATTCTGGCAAACTTGAACCTATTAACACAAAAGGCTTTCTTAATTAAAAGATGTAAGAAAGGTGTCAAGGAAAGCTTCTCTAAATCTTTCTAATATAGTTTCATCTGAAAAACATCAGTTTTATAGCCACAATAACTGTAACATTTTAAAAGAATGTTAATTAATCATTGTGTATAATGCGAGATTTTCACTCAGAGCTTTGCCATCCATGAGCAGTGTGATAATTCAAAGACTGCGGAATAAAAATTTTTGCATGGAACCACACACCCTTTAAGTCTACACCTCTGTCACAAAAACACAAAGAGAAAATTAATGCCTTGTACTTTTTTAAATCTACTTCTAAATTCTGTGAGAATACACTTTGAAAGACAGAAACACATCTTTTATCCTCAGAGGAGGAAAAATCTGAAACTTCAGGATGGAGCTTGCATGGTAAAATTTCTTTTGAGCAAACAGAATAAAAGCTATAAATAATGTCATAGTCCTTCCCCTGATGAAATAATCTGTTATGAGAATACTATATGTATTAAAATGATTTGCTAGGCATTTTCCTGGTCTTCAGAATGCAACACCTCCAAATAAGTAAAATACTACTACATCATTACAAATCTCAGTCAGCTGGAATTTGCAATTTTAACAGTAAGGATAGCTGCTGTTCTCACAATACACAGCCCAGTACTCTAAATTTATTGGAATATTATAGTTCAAACTAGTGATGTAATACAGCAAATATACTGAATTTTACGGAGATACATAAACCTGTCCGAAGTGTTGCAGGGAGGCAGCAATGAAGCCAGAAACAGAAGTAACTGGCTTTTGTGTTGAAAATAACAAACCATTCCATTGCAATCCTCTAAAAATAATAAACAACAATAAAGTTTCTAAGATATAGTGTGGTAGTGCTAAAGTTAACTCTCCAACAAATTATTGACAGAGAAAGGATGTAAACTGTGACAGCTGTAAGGAAGACTGTTGTTTATTAAAAATCTCCACAAAAATCCTCAGAATTTGTAAAGAAGTACCTCTGCAGCAAAACTTAAAAGAGTTCCATAAAAACGATTCTGCACTCCTGAAGGATTTTAATTTATTATCCTTTCTATAAGCTTTTTAAAATAATATTGCTAGCACATAATTATCTGTTAAAGCTCGATATGATTTCAGAGATGGTACTTGAGAGGGAGTGTCTTAAGGCCTGTACTAAACTACAGGTTAGGTCAGGAGACAGGTCTGGGTAGGAGTCCCATTAAAAGAAATTGGAGGAAGAGATTAGCAGGATATTAACTTGCAGGACAACACTACCAGCCAGTAACATTTGGGAATATGTAGGTATTTTATCTTCTTAGAGAAACTGCTGAATTTTTTTTCTGCACTTAAAAAAAACTTGCAGTGAGTAGGAATGCTTCTTCAACAGTACAGTATTTGTTGTGGAACAGGTTCTTTTGATGTTTTGGCACAAATCTTGGTATATTTTCTACTGAATTACGGTATGTAATCCACACTATATTAATTATGGCTATTTAACTATACAAAAGCACCTGAAAATATCATTGATGTTGTCATTGCTTTCTAAAGCTAAAGAAATATGAATGCACAACTACAAATATATCACATTCATAAAGTAGAACATGGCAATTTCTCTTTAACGTACTGTTTGATTCGTAGTCTAACAATTTTAAGATCAGAGTTCAAACAAATGTTTTTAATAGATTTTAATGCCTATCTAGACAACCTATTAATAGGTTTTTAATGCCTATCTAGACAACTTGTTAAAAAGCTGTATCTTTCAAAGAACATTACAAAACTCCTTACAGCTGACTTCAGTGGAGAGTCAAGTGAATGAGGATTTCTGAATGGTGCATTCCACCTCTGCCCTTGGAGAAAGGAGTGCTGCCTCTTTCAAAAAGCTAATGGGCTTCCCTATGATAACTTTTCCTTGTGTGAGACCAAATGTAATAACAGGATCTCTAGTACATTCATTAAACTTAATCACTTAGATAACTTAATAATGGAATTGTCTTAATGAAAAGATGACCTAAGTGCTGCATGCTGGGTACTTACAAGAGCTTTACACTGAACCACAATTCTCTGCATGGAATGACACTACACTCCATCAGGGGGTAATTTTTAACTGTCCCTAGTAACCTTTAAGGTTACAAACCCTGAATAAAAACCAGCATTGTGTTAGTTTTATCAACAGCAAGGAAATAAGTAACTTGAAAACAGATGAGTGGACATCTGTGCTATTCATTAGGGACACATGTTCACTATTTAAATAGTGTTCTCCTTCAAAACACTGTAACACATAAGCAACTATAATCAAATCAGAGCAGACAATGACATTGCAATAAGATTTTGACAGAGGTGAATTACAGGTTAGGAGACTCCAGCTGATGCTAGACAAGAAATTATGGAAACAAGAAGCTAGATAAATAAGAATTTCCAAAAATCCAGACTCAGAAGTGCAGGCTGAAGGAGATACGTAGATACCTGGTTTGGACACCTGGACATAAGTTTTGGTAGAATTTTAAATGGCAGAACAGTATCTCCTCTACTACAACAGCAGCTTTCAGAAATCAAGTCAAGTTTCTTAATTACTGCCATTTTCAGGTAAAACTGAAAAAAAATATATAAAACCAGCATATGGATAGGAATGCATTAATATTGTGGCCTGCATCTGATAACGACATCTTATCTCTCCTATGTAGTCCCAGCCTGAGTTTGTCTCTGCCACTTTTTTCATTTTTTTCACTACAGTGATCTATGAAGGTTTTGTTCCTACACAATTTAAGACTCTCCTGTTATTTTTCCACTTTATTAGAATCACTCCTTTCACCTGAGGCGTTTTAGGTATTTCATGGAGTTTTACTAATTACAACTTACATCACTTCCTGTGAAATATGTATGGGAAGGGGACAGATAGAAACTACTCCACTCAACAGCAAAATGCATCTTGGAAGGAAGTTAGCAGCTGGCTGACAGCAGTGTTACTCTACACAAATGATGGAGAAGACTATTGCATTTGGCCGACAGAGGAAAGTATTTCAGTAGGATGAATGTTATTACCTAAATGGAGGCTTGGTCCAGAGAACAGAAGCTTTGCATTTTCGAACAACTTTATTCATGAGCAGTACAACTAACGGATTTGAGCTTTCTATGGATTAATTTCCTGTGTTCCCTAAATACTGTGTTCTCAGCTTTCCTTTAGGTCCCCAGCACCTGCTCCCCAGAATTTCCCAGCTACCTCTCCTAATTGTGAAGCTAAGAAGCACCACTTGCTAAACAGCAAAAAGGCTAAACCTCTGGAGGTCCTCATCTCTCTCCAATGTCCTGAAATGGAAGCCAGGGATAGTAATAGCTTGCATTATGGATGTTTAGTTAGGATTTAAATTACATGGAAATAATCTGACCCTAATGACTTAAGTAGGACATAATCTGGTACACAAAATCAAATATGCTTTAAGTTTGCCTAGTCAGGGGCACACTGATCCTTCAGCTAAAAGTAGTAAGTGGCAAAAATGGTTTGGGGCACAGACATAGGCAGACACAATAGTTATATTTTTATTTTGGCACCAGTCACAACATTCTTCCTTTAACTGTCAAATAAATCAACTTGACTGTCTTAGGTGTTCATGCCATACTAGTGCTTCCCTGCTACTCAACCAGGTCCTAAAAAACAGGCAGAGTAACTCCTGGTACTTGTAGTCAAAAACTATTTTATGTGCATAACCACATCTGAAATATTTTGATCTGTTTCTAGGAAATAGATTTTATTACTTGCAGGTACTGCCAACATCATGCAAGTCGAGTCATTAGGAGGCAGGAAGTAAAAATAAAAAGAAGAAACTGCTTAGCTTCTTCTTCACTGTGTCCCATCCTCATACTTTCTACTGCTTTCAGAAAGAAAAAGAAGGGATGTAATGGTTAATCTATTGTTTATTCAAAACCACCAACAGAAGTTAATAGACAGTTATAAACTAATTGAGTGCGTCTGTAGTGCTATCTCCTCATTCATCTCGCTTATTCAATTTAGCTCTGTTAGCGTTCCATATGGTACAGTGCCCCTGCTGCTAGGAACAGTCATTCATTGCAAAAAAAACCCTGTAACAACAGGAAGCTAATAGTTTAACTGTTCCTCTAAATTTGTTTGACAAAACTGACATTTAGTACGCCACGTCACGTTGTCAGTAATCTGCAATTTACCCTTAGGCAGGCAGTGGATGCTCATTTTATTTACCTCTCATAGTTAAAAGCGTAATTAATATTCCACTCTGAAACAAAGATTAGAGATTTGACAAACATTGCAATTTGAATTCTCCATTATAGCAAACATTAAAATCAAACATCTTTCACACACCCCATTGCATAAAGGACACATGTAGCTGTAATTTAACTTTTTAGTTTTTAATACCACAAACTAATTTCTGCTGTCAGTTTAATGAGGTGGAAAACACAAATCTTGTTGCTCTCTGTGTGCACAGGCTGGGACAGTTAGACTGCAGAGAGCTTGAATCAGTTTGCTCCACAAAGTTGCAGTCAAAAGCCTCAGATTATTTTGAGTCAAAAAAAAAAAAAAAGTCTAAAAAAAGAAAAATCTTAAAGAATTTGTCTAACAAAAGGCTTCAATAAACACTTCAGGAACAAAAATGCCATAAGACGACAGCAGTTTTCTGAATTGCTGCAGCATTGCTGAGAAACTCCAGTGACCCCAGTCTGGGCTATGACACTATGGCAGTGCTACCCAGAGCACAAGCCCAGTTAACCTCTCCAAAGACTGTGTAAGGAGGGCATGTTCCCCTTCTCAGCCTTTGACCTTCATCCTGCTTTACACCCAGTCGAGGTTAGGCAGTCATTCAAATCATTTAATCATGGGCTTACAGCAGAAGCGGTTTGCAGTGATTCCTGACCTGGGTCAACTGTCAGGCTAAAGGCAGGGGCTTGGCTGGGCTTGTCTCTCCCACTTTCTCAGTCCCTCTGAGGCCAGGCTGGCACACTCCTCCTCCTCCTGCTCCTTCAACCTGTGCTCCACGCCCACAGCTTTTATACGTATAACAAATGCAAAAACAACTGCAGTGCTTTCTACTCACAGTGGTGATGCTCAGTGTAAAAGTCCCATAGCAGGCTGCTTGGTGGCATCTGTGTTACAACTGATTTATTGTGCCAGATTCTGTGACAATAGGGCACATTATCAAACTGGTGAAGTAGGGGGAGCTCTCAGAGAAATAAATGACTGCAGTTTTAACTCATGCTAATTTCAATTGAAATTCCAGCTCCATAAATTCTGTGTGACTGATTAAAATTATTAACATGTAGAACACCTTTAGGCAACCACGCTGGCTCATTTAACATAGAAGCCTGGAATTATCTCCACTGTAACAAATGTGTATGTGAATATATGTGTTTCAGACAAATACATCAGGAATTTCTAATTTTTTTTAGGAGATTTTCTTTACAAAAGCACTGAGAATCAAAAAAAAACAGACAGCATAAACTCAACAAAGAGGCTGCTGTTAAACTCTTCTCAATCCATCCTATGTAGTAACCCCCTGACTCCTGACTCCTTCACAAGACTTCATTAGTCACTGCCAACTTCAATCTGCTTCAGTTATTTTGCATTCAGCTCCCAAAGGAAAAGCACTCTCCCTACTGATCACAGGCTAAACTAAAGATAAACTGGCTCATTTTATAACACATCAAGCTAACATGTCCTGAATCACACGAGCATCACAAATCAGAAAAAGAACCTCTGAATATATCTAACCTTGCCACAGTACTAAACAAGAGACGTACATTTCTAAAACTGGCTCTCCAAAACAGGAATTCAAGTTTTAGATTCAGGGAGGTTAGTGTAAGCAAATTATTTCTCTCTTAAATGTCAGTGGGTATTTTATTTTTCATAATGAATGTCTGCATATAAAAAAAATCTGAATAGCAGTAGTATACTTAAAAAGAGTGCTGTTGGTGTACAATCTGAGATTCTGTGAACAAATGATTTGAATGCCCCTGTTGAAAGCAAATATTTGAAAAGGTTATAGAAATTGAATGAAAATTATTCAGAGTTTTATTTTATTCAAAATGAGATGCAGGTTGTGAAAATGTATAAATCAGGAAATAAGCAGCTGAGCCACAAAGGTCAGAATCACAGCTGTTGATAAAAGGAACCTCATTAATCATAGCATAAGAAGTGCCATATTGGATTAGATCTGAGCCCAACTGGTCTTATATCCTGTTTCTGTGAAGTTCTGTATGTTTTATGGAAAGTCTAAGAGATACCATAAAATGCAGATAAAAACTGTTTCAAATAACCAAATGGTAAGAGATTCCTCTACATTTTGAAAGATAGAGTTTTACATACCTTCCAAAATGCTTTTTTATCAGGATTTACACCTGAATTTTAACAATTTTAACTCTGCAAATTCTTCAAATCCACAGAGCTGTTCAGTTCACCTTTGAAACTTCCTATAATCTTAGCCCAAGCAGCACAAGGTCAGTCAGTTTTATGGTGTAATTACTATTAAAGTTTTCCCTTCTATTTTAAAGGCAGGTGATTTAAAAACCTGTTCCCTTTATGCTTGTATTAGCTGACTTACGGAGAGCAAAAATTCCTAGCGCAATACAAAATTTAATAATTTGCTTACTTTTATGTTGCCTATTTATATATCTTTTACCTTAAACGATTAATGCCCAATCTTTCCGTCCCTGCTCATGTTCCTTTTTCTGTCTGCAATTATATTCCGTGCCTGACTAAAATTTCTCTCCTCCTTCAATTTTCTTTTTTGGATGAAGACTGACCAAATTAAGAGCAGTTAGAGTTCTACAACTCTAATGCACATTTGCCCCCTCTAGGCTGAATTATTTTACTACTTAGTTTTAATTCCTTAACATTGTTATGAGACCGATTGCAGTGCAGATTCTTGAGAAGGTGGCTGAAAGCTTTTTGTGTTTCTGAACTGGTCTAACATCAAGAGCGGGATTTTGTAAAAGCAAATTAAGAGAGAAACTTGCCCATCAGGAGAATACATTTCTTTCCAAATTCTAAGTCAACACTATTAACTTTTCCTCTTCCAGGTAAAAGGAAAGCCAAGATGGCCTTCAAGGTAAATTGGAGGGGCACAAGCACATATTGGAAGCCTTCACATGTAATTAGTGTGCTCCATTGGCTCAGCATTACCACAGCAAGAAGAGGGAGGGACTTGTTCCCTTGGGAGGTCTAGAATGACAGAAAATCCATTCCATCCTTGGGGCACCAAATTTCCCATAGACAGAGGAAAATGGGATATCCAGACCTTCATTTGAAAAGCTAATGTACATTCTCTGTACAGGGAATGCTCCCATTTTTCTTACACGTGTCAAAACTGAAGTCCCTAAGTGTCAGGGGCTCATAAAAAGCTGTTTTATATCTGTGGTGGACATGGAGACCACAAGGTTTTCTGTAAACTAGTCAGAGCTGCTTTTGTCTGTCATCTAAATCTGCCCCCAGGGTCAGGCTAGAAGACTTCAAATGTGTTCTCATTAGGCTCTTTGGGAAGACTGTTGAAAGGTTTTCTCTATGTATCAAAAAAATAACCTGCAATTATTTTGCTTGGGCTTTGCATGGCCCTCCCTCTCCATAAGCTTCCTCCTTCTGATCATGCTTCAACAGGCTAGAGAAACCAAAACAGGTTGTTTTATACAGTCAGGACTTCTATGCTCCTTTACAAGAAGAACAGGAGAAAAAAAAACATTGCAGGCCCTTACTAGTTGATTTTTTTCTCCTCGCCCTATTTTTAAGAGACATTAAACATACAACAATTGCTGTGGCAACAGAACAGCAATAATTAAAACCTTGGCATTTTCATGCTCTTCTAAGTGACACACTCTAATCGAGAGACCTTTAACTTCTATGAGAATGGTCTTCAGAAGAGAAAGACAATTGTGAATAAAACATCCAGTTTGAAGGTTCCACTTGAAATGCTCCTATCTTTGAATGATGTTGAAGGTTTGTTTCGACATCTGCACTCTAAATGCAGAGATGAAACTTATGAAGAACAGTCTGAGGGATTCTAATTAACACAAAGTTCTTTTTTCAAGAAGTTTTTGACTGTACCTGTGCCACTCTTGAGATTCAACCAACAGAAATCACACGAGTTTAAGAAATTGTAGAATTTTTATCCACAGTGTCTTTTTTAGCCTATTCTACCATAAAAACATTCAGCTTGCTTTCTAATTGTGAGCCATTGCAAATGTTTTGCTAAAACTGATGAAACTAACTTAGTTTTCTAATCTTTTGCCATAAAGCTTCTTCTCAAAGCAATGTAATTTCCTCAACAAGGAGAATGTCACTTATTATAAACTCCATTTATGATACTGAAGTTCATTATACACCTAAGATGAAACTGTACCATATTATACAGAGTATGCCAACATTATGTCCACAGATAACTAAGTAGGCAATTAAATATGAAAGCTAACTGAATAAACAGAGGAATTAATTTTTGGCAGTCTAGATCACAGCTTAAAATGTCTTTCTTCTGATGTGTCAAATTATTGTCTTATGTATGTATAATATACACCAATATACGTGCATCTCTCTGCATTACCAGGCAAATGGTACAGTGCAGTATAATAGAATAAGACTTTCTAAATTTCTGTTATATAGCCTCTTAACCAACCTTTTCCAACAATAAACTCACATTATATGCAAATAGATAGTTAACTGACTTTACCATTATATATTTAATTTGATGATGCTTAGGGCTTTTTTTTTCAAATTTTTCCCAGTGAACTAATTCATGCCATAAACTTAAATGTGCTCCAGGACATTACTGTAAATTGTAAATTGTTTTTTCCTTCACAAAAGTCTATTAAAAAATTTAAGTCTGCTCTACAATTGACATTTGGGGATAATGAGGGAAAATCTTGCATTGGTAACTAAACTATGTGAGTGGGAGCTTGTGTGTAAATGCTCAACAAATCTTGGGAGTCTGTACCTCAAATTCTTTATGAGAAAATTTGCTTTTATAATAGCTAGATTTTATTGAACTTTTCTTACAACACTGTATTACTCATTCAGCTCACTTATCAATTCTTTCAGAATTTCTAGGAACTGAACAAAACTATCCACACATTCTCTCATATTCCTTTTAGAAGAGAGGATTTTCAAATCTAAAGTCTTGATGTGAAATCCACAAAAAGCTCTGAAGGGAGTGTTTATATTCCAGCAAGGCTAATTTAGACATTTATCATTGCAACAGATAAGTCACAAGCATTTATTTACTGTTCAGAACTTCCATAAGCCCTGTGATTTAATTGGTTGTATCTCGAATGGCAGAATTGGAGCCCTGGTATTATTTTAACGCTTTCAGAGTTGATTTGTGTCAGCACAGATGTAAAAAAAAATTTCCTCTTTATTTGTTGTGCAGTGGTACATTTTTCACTGCTTTATCCCGAGAAGGGTGTGGATTGAAGCTGTGCTCATTGGATTGGACATAGATTTGCTGTAGAGAGTGACGCAGATAAAGTTTCTCCTCAGAGGCCTCTTCTAGTGCAAACCTATTTTTCTTTTATCTCTAGGTGTTTCTAAAGTTCCTGGGATTTCGTAGTTTTCTCAGGTGACTGGCTGCAAGTTGAAAGCTGGAAAATTTGCAGGAAAGCTCTTGCTAGTAAAGTCCAAATGATTTCTACTGTGTTTAGGTTGTGTATACTGTGTGAATGTTTGTGTGCCTGCGATGGATGAATCACTAGGTAGATAAAGCTTCTTGAATAGCATAGAACTGTTGCATCAGGAAAAAAAATGATTTGGCCTGTTTCAGATAATACCAAAATGTATTTCCTTGACAAATGACTATCACTAATGGTTTGGTATATAAGGCTTTTAGCACATTTCAGTCTTTAATGGATGCTGTATCTCAGTTCTCTGAATCCAACAACACTCCTGGCATTTCAGAACACTCACATTTTGCTCTTTTGGCTAGAATGCTTACCTAATTGACAAGAAAATGAAACAAACTGTAATCATTTAACTGGGCAATACATGGGTCAGTAACAGCAGAGAAACCATTCCATAAAAGCAGCAGCAAAGTTACAAGCACTGCAGGTACAAGCAACCTCAGAAATTAGATATCTTTTGGAGTTTTCATAAAATCTTTCTGATACCGTGGCTATCTCCATTACTAGACCTAAGAACTACTGATCACAAAGAGCTGAGGGAATTCAAAGGAATAAAAGCAACTGAGGATGAAACAATGTTGAAAAGAATAAATCAGCATACATGGAATAATGGGTTGAAGATGATGTATAGATACGGAACTGCCAATCCAATCACTGCTCTGAATCAGGTGCACATACAGCTTTAGACAGGCTTTAAGTGAACTAGAGAAGACTGACCTTTCTCACCACAATACCTTCCACACGGCACACTCCACTGATGCAGATACTAGGCTGAGAGCCATCTCCTTTCATCTCTGAATCTTTTTCTCCTTCATTTCTCCCCTCCTCCCCTCCACCCCCACCCCCAAAAAAAACTGTTACTGACGTCAAGGTATGCTCGTCCCTTTTTTCTACTGTTTTGTAGTCTGTAAGAAGCCATTGTGCTTTCAAAACTAATCTTCTTTCTATTTATGTATCAATAAAAAAAGCCTAGACTGCAGCATTTCACTAAACAACTTCAGGGATTTGAAAAAGAAAACAAGCCTATTTCACTTCAAAATGTCAAGATTGAATTCACCCTACCATGCTATTCAGCAAACACAAAGAAGGGATAAAATATATCCCAAAGTGTAGTGAGTGACTACCAATCAAAAAATGTCACATTTAGGTAGACAGCTATTGATAAACCTCTGGAAAGAACAGGAAGAAGTGGATACAAAAGACAACAATAACACACATACACACCCTGAAAGGGTGAGAAAATATGGGATAATTAAGACAATAATCTGTGTATCTAGAAAAACTATTAACTGACACTGATGCAACAGAAATGAGTTCACTTTTATCTCTGTTAGGCATCCACAACACAGTGATAGCATTTGTTTGTATTCTGTTCCTTCAAAAATAGCAATGGCAGTTTAAATAAGTAGAGAGACTGAAGATTTTTGAAGGGTTTTCCCCCCCCTCTTTTCTTCTGTCTTGGAAGAGTGTCTCTATTCTAAAAAGATGATTGCAAAATAACCTGAGGAGGATACTTTCAACTTCATTACCAGCCACTAGAATTCCTCTGTGTCTTTTTTCTTCAACTTTCTTGTCAGTATGTTTACTAAGAACAAATTCATAGACATAAGCCAAGAAAGAATAAATCACTCCTAGATATATAATGAAGGTTGGGCTTGAAACCTCAGTTTTTAACAGTCTGCAAGGAACTAAACATGGAAGGACTGCTTTTCAGCCATTAAAGGTATGCTTTACATAATTTGGAATATTTAATTAGCTGCTTATTAATCACATCAACAATACTAGCATAAACCTCTGTTGCTTTAATCTAAGGATATTTTGATCACACAACATATTTTCAGTGCAGATACTGTACCACTCAGGGATCTATTCTATTCCTGCTTGCATTGTGTTGTAATGACTTCAGGCAGTTCAAAGGAGTAATCTAAATACTGCAAAGCACACACAGAGATGCACAATTATTTTGAGCTGTCAAAATATCTACCTTTTACTTAGCTTTAGATTAGCACAAGATTGTACAGCCAAGAGAAACAGAAGGGATGATCTGGAGAAAGACTGCATGTCAGATAAATTAACAAAGATGGATTCAGTGCAACTTGCTTCCATGAAACGGTTTGCCTTATTGTCCTCATGACTGTGAAATCTTCTTGTCTGAGTAAAGACTAGGGGCTGCAGGAACACTGATTATAGCCCCTGAGAACCTAGGGATCAAAGGACAGCACTGCCAACCAGCATACCATGCCACCTCTTGGTCTCTTAGCTAGCAATTAAGATGCATACTATGCACTGCTAAAACGCATTGATTATAAGATCATGTACTTTCCACTGCTAAACTCCACCATCCCCTCTCCTGTGCCCCAGTTCACCCTAATTTCCCAATCCTCTAATACATTTATAATGCTTGCTAACTCATCAGTAAACTTCATTAGCACACTTCTGTACTTTTGTGACATGTTGAGTAATGGCAAACCAGAAAAGATCACTCTTTAGACCGACACTTAAGAAGCTCCTATATGGAAAAGGAGATTTTGCCACTAACATAACAAACCATTGCCATCTCTCCTTTCATCACTTTCTTAGGTGTCTTACAATTTCTGCAATAATTGCCATCTTGCCTAGTTTAACTAATACACATCCAAATGGCACTGCACCTGTTTTCTTACTGAATTCCACACAGAGTGACCAACTACATTCCTGCTATGTAGAAGGCTATTTATATTATTACACAAAAATATCCTATTAATTTGGCACAGCATACCTTGATAAATCTATTTTCATATGATCTTATTTACATTTAATCCCATTTCCAATTTATTTTCTTGTAAAAATTTCATGAAGTCTTGAATAAAAGCAAGATTATCTGAGACAATAGTTGCCCATGTCATTTTTTTCCTTGAAAATGTGCACTACATTTAATATTCTCCAGTCATACAGAACCTCTCTGAAGAACTCAATAGCTCTATTAAAGATTTTTGCTATTGGACCTGTCATTTCATCTGACAGCTCTTTTGGAATTTGAGAAGGTGGATCATTTGCTTCCTCCAGCTTGGGTGCATCATGAGTTTTGAGTTTTGCTTCCACCTTAGAGGGATAATTTCCATTTCTATACCTTCATTCATGTCAGTCATTCTTCCTGACAGGCATTTATCCCCATGTTAACCACTATCATGTGACATAAACATAGTCTTAGTTCAAGAAACCCCTTTCAGCATAGAAACTAGGAAGAAAGAGCATAAGAAGGGCAAATCATGAACAGAGCACAGATATTACGTTGAATAGCTCAAATGGTTATACTCATACTTTTGAAGATTTGCTTGGTGAGTTAGGTAATAACTGAACCTTACGGTAATAACCTTAACTCCGAGCTAAAGGAAATTATTTTTGAATGATACTAATTGTGTTGATTTTGTGGTTTCAATCATCCCTTGGTCTGAATACTGCTAAGAAGCAAAGAAAATATATTTCCACCAGTGCTCTGATGTAAATTATCACATTCTCCTGTTCCAGAGAGGCACAGAAAGCCTGACTTGTCCCAGCGCATGCATAAAGATTTTGCCAGAGACAGAAATTTAAACATGGCCTTGGGACCCAATTTGAAAGTAATCCTTCCTTCCTATTCTAAGTTCTAAAATTTCATACAAAGTTGAACACTTACTCTTAATATAAAGAATTTCTGGCAAAAGCTGAGAGCACTTTAAATGGAAATGACAGAGGAGGTAAAAGATCTGGGTGTATTATTACTCACAATATTATAAGCCATGAATATGATACAGCCTTAAATAAGGAAATGCAATTCTAGGCTGTAACAGGACAGACATTTGCAGAGATAGGTAAGTATCAATGCCAGGGTACAAGGCACTGGCAAGACCTCATCTGGACTCCTTCAGATTGTAAAAATAAAAAAAGAAATCAAATTGGATCAGATACAAAGAAGGGCTTCTGGGTTATGTAGAACAGAGACCTTATTTAACAGAGGAGAATTTCAAAAAGCACAACTGAGGACATGAGTTCTACACAGAACAGATACAGATATGTGGATAGACACACAAAGAACACCTACAGCTGGGAAGAACTGCACATCTGCCTTTGACAATTAATAGCTTGGAGATAAAAAGAATCTCATAAATTACAGGCCAACGCTGGCACAAGAAAAACTGTCTAGAAGCTATATGTGCTGGAAGTAGTAAAATACGGACCATGGTAGTCAACGTATGGACTAATCTTTAAACCAGAGGAAGCTATAAATTATAAATTTATTAAAGTAATTTTAAGATATTATTACTGAAAAAGTGATTATATTTTATGAGCCTTCTATTATTAGAAATTCATGTGCTGTGATAATCAAAATAGTCATGCATGACATTGCCCATGTGGTTTTTTTTATTGATTTATGCAAAGTCAGACATCCATATTGAAACTGAAGGTGCAATTTTCTGTACACAAAAATTTTGTGCCTGGATAAATATTATTGTTTATCTGTTGCAATTGGAATGGAGACCAGTATTTGGCTATTAAGCAACCATGCAAGTCTGGTGTATTTTAATTAAGTTTTTACATTCTTACAAATTATTTTTGGCAGTTCAGTCAGAAAAAACCCACATAAGATGGGCCAAACGTTGCTATCACATAACTAATAAGAAGACAATCAATGAAGGAACAAAGAAGGTAGAAGATAAATAACATGTTAAAGCTTTAGCTTGTGACTTAGATTTCATTCATTGTCAGCAAATTTTACAGCTGAATTCAAGTATAACTAAAAACCAAGTGACGAGTGTTTGGGTTAAACAGAGCTGCCCATCTTGGTTAAGTGGAGTTATCTTTATGAAGCAAGGCCCATAGTCCTACCCTGTTACTCACCTCATCTGATTTGTTCCAAACAGAAGACTTGTACTTAGTGAGTACAACCCTCTGTGACAGATTTCAGCCAGAAAATGGCTGATTTGTGCAGTCCTAAAGACAGCAGCAGACATGAACAAGGTATGAGTTGAGCAATGCTGATCACATGTAAGGTTTGAATTTAGTTCAGTTTGTTGCATAAGGAGGTACTTCAACGTGGTAAATCACTGGACAAGATCTATTCTTAGATCATATTGTATCATACTAGAGTGTAATCTAGTATATTACTACTTAAAAAAAAAAAAAAATCAAAAATCTTTTCTCCTCATTAAGTGCAGAAGGCTGAGAATGGCAGACTAATAATCATGTGTGACTTCCAGTGAGAGTTACACACCTTCAGCTGTCTGGCAATGCTGCTGCCTGAGATAGCGAATGAAGGGAGTTTGGTGATTTAGTAATATTGCAAAAAGGCAACTCAAAAATGAACCCACCTGCAAAGGGACAGAGTAAAACTCAAAAATATGCTTACTAAAGCCAAATCTTTGGTGTTTAGTTCCACTTTCAGAGTGTGTGCCTGTACTGAAGGGCTAAAGTGGATTTGGGATGTATACAAAGATGTAATTTAGGCCTTTCATGACTTTTTTTTCCAGGAATCAAGGAGAAAGTTCCGTTCTTACTCATCAAGCACACATTGGAGGATATTAGAAACAGAACAGACTTCTATTTCCATTGCCTTTACAGTGGCCAAAGAGAATCACAGCTAAGGCTGCTTGTAAAGGCTCTACCTCTAATAAGATATCTTACTTAGAACAGTTGAATCAATATGTTCCGGCTGTATTTTTCTGCTTTAGCAGTGGAAAACAGACATAAAATTAACTTAACTGGGTAGTTAAGTCCAGTTACTAGCTGATTTGATTCTCCAAAGTATCCCAAAGCAGTTGGAGTGCACTAGTGAATCTGGCCTGTGCAGTTTTATTTTGTTTTTAATAATAGTAACATTCTAATGAGGTTCTCCTATGTTTAAGGTCTATTAGTTTTTAACCTGAAGTCTGTCTTAAAGTATTTTTTTGGAAATTTATGATGTTAAGTTGTATTTTTATATTTTAAAAAAATAAAAGTCCCCAAATAAAATTAAATTCCTCCTATGAAGCCTTTTGTTTTTTTTCCCCAGTAAAGTTACACAGTCCATATTTTAAATAGTTAATATGAACACAAGGTATTTTATTTTTTTCAAATTATTGTTTTCATTTTTTTCAACCCTTTACACCAACTGCAGTAGCAACCACCTATTTTTTTCCAGATTCTGTAATTTAACATTGAACAAAATATCAAGTGCTGGATTCTGAAGACTGGTGGCTCAGACATACAATGGAAAATGGGTTCTCATATGTGTATTTGAAGAGATAGCCAAAAATAGATTATTTATTTTTAAAGTTACTTGAGATATGTATTTTATTTTAAGTACTGCAATTTTTAAAGGTCAGTGCATGTTGGTCTTTAATAAGCTTATAGCAACCGGGGTCAAATTGTGGAGGCAGTTCAAGATGAAGGAAATCTGCAGCACAGTCTGGATGACGGACCCCAAAAACATCTTGCGAGATGTCTGCTTACACAATGTATTGCCATGCAAGGGTCATTTGCAAATTAAAAGCATGAAAGTGCTGATGCTACTCAAAATTGTATTAGCAGAATCACAAGACAGCGTGTGGCCCCATTAATCTTATGAACTTGGCATTAACATATTACTAGATCACAATGTAGATTACACATTTATAAGCATATCGACAACCAACGCAGAGTGAAATATGCCCTGGAGCACCTTTGAGTGCAATTTTCTTATACAAATAAAAATAAAGATTTCAGAGCAATGGCCAATAGCACCTCCAGGCTCAACAAGAAATGATGTGGTCATATTATTATCGGTTGCCTCAAGTGGCAACTTCAAAATTCTACCTCCAGTGTCAGATTAAGTCTATGATAACAAAGGTTAAAAAAAGGAATGTATACACAGTAATTTATTTTCTATACAATCCCCTCTCAAGACACATGGAGTTCAAACTTACCATGTGCACATGTTGCTATTCTAACATGAAGCAAGTCAGAGGGCGAGAATGAACACCTTGAATTTCTTTCTCTGTGCTGGTGATATGTAGTTAAGCACCAAAGGAAAGCATGTAAATCTGTATCTGTCCTACATAAATGGTCATTATGCTCTAAAATAAGCAAACAATAAAAACCCCTTGCCATGGTTGAATCTGGTGATTTCTAATGTTGCCTATGGAATGGGTATTGCCTAACAGTACTTTCTGAGAAGCTGGGTAACAGTATCAAATCAAAGGCTGATCAGGAACAAAATTTATGAGTATGGGATCTTAGATCATGTTTGATATAATCTTGATATAATGTTCTCAACACAGCTCAAACCACTGATAAAATATATCCTTCTTGCTCCATTAATTCTGGTAAAATTATTTTCACTATTTGCTGATTCAAAAAGGCATCTCCTGTGCACAACGTATCTGCTTTTGGAGGGGGTCACTGGGAAGTCAGCATTCAGCCTGGCTTTGAGCTTAGACCCACTTGATCAGTTTCCAAGCCTGCAGCTACAAAAGGCCACAAGCTCTATCTGACAATGAACATGCCAAACACAGTTTCCTTCACATGCACATACTAACTGTGATGCAGTGGACTTACTGCATTGGAAGAAACATTGGAAACCACATTCCAGAAACATTTAGGCAGCCCGATCAGTCATAAGATAAAGTCACCAGTGTCAGAGGGTCTGACACAATGTAGAGCTGGAAAGTTTTGTCTTGTCATTACTCTAGTTTAACAATAGATGCCCATGCAGCACCTATTAGGCACTTGATCTAGGGCTGACACCAACTACAGATAGAACTGGAGACTTGGAAACAGCTGTCAGGTTCCAGCTCCTTGTGCATACCTTGAAACTATACTCAATTGTATCGGAGTAATTCCTTTCACCCTTCATCACCTGGTTTTCAAGGAAAGGAAACATGGAAGGCTCTGGGTTCAGGGCCCCGCAGTGCATGCTCCTTCCTTACATGTTGCCAGGGTGGTTTGTTCCAGAGGAGAGCACTGACTCAGGATACGGCCACCCCATATTTCTTTTGATGCAGCCCAGGACATAGTTGGCTTTCTGGGCTGCAAGTGCACATTGCTGGCTCACGTTGAGCTTTTCATCGACCAACACCCCCAGGTCACCCCAATGATTGAAGAAATGGCTACAAGTAAATGAAGAATTATAAAAGGGCTTATTAGGAGTTTCAGTGTTCCTCTCTAGAAGTCTGGATATTTGGTAGGAATCTGTGTATACCTGGTACCTCAGACTGGGGGAGAAACATACACTGAAAAAAATTTCTCTTGCCTTTCCATTAACTAAAAAGGCACTAAGAAAATATCTCTTTGTCTGACTGTGCTCAAGCCAAATATTTTAATGTAGTCAAAACCAAGTAAGAATTCTCCTGAGGATCTTTTTTTTTCCTTCAAAAATGGGATCTTTGTCTACCAGGGCTGATAACACACTCAAATACATGTAATACAAAGACACAAGCTGGGCATAAATAAAGAAATTGATTCTCCCTTTTACCACCTATGTCAAAATTAAATGTGGACTTGAAAAGAAGTAATAGCATGACTAGCTTGGAATCCTTTGTTGCTTAAACATTATAAATGAGACAAAGCTGTTTGATTATGGTTGCATTCTGCACTGCATCACTGTAAGTAGATGTTACTCACACACTAGAATGTAGGAAGAGCCCCATTTCCACAAAAAACCCCTTTTAAAATAAAGTACCACAAAAGTTCCACTATGGACTGAGTTCCACATTGATTCTTATCAGATGGAAGAGACGGGTAGATACCAGCTGCAGCAGTCCTTCTTCTTGCCTCTGCTATTTTGAGACTGAGTAGGCAACAAACAACTCCTCTGCTACAATCACAGCAAATAAACAGGGTCTAATAAATAAGCATTGCTCCTTTAGACAAGTGAAGGAGTTCCTGTTCATAAAGCAGTTTGTGTTCATAATAGAACACATGGAAAGCATCCTGCTCTTTACTTTGTTCCTTGCTAATAGGACAGCTGTTGACTGTGGTATTACATGAGTTTATGAAACACAAGAAGGACATGGAGCCATTGAAGTGAGTCCAGAGGAGGGCCACAAAGATGGTAAGAGGGCTGGAGCACCTCTCCTATGAAGACAGGCTGAGAGAGTTGGGGCTGTTCAGCCTGGAGAAGAGAAGGCTCTGGGGAGACCTTATAGCAGCCTTCCAGAGCCTGAAGGGGCCTACAAGGGCATGTAGCGATAGGGTGAGGGGTAATGGTTTTAAGCTGAAAGAGGGTATATTTAGGTTAGACATTAGGAAGAAATTCTTTAGTGTGGAGGTGGTGGAACAGGTTGCCCAGAGAAGCTGTGGATGCCCCCTCCCTGGAAGTGTTCAAGGCCAGGTTGGATGGGACTTTGAGCAACCTGGTCTAGTGGGAGATGTCCCTGCCCATGCAGGGGGGTTGGAACTATATGATCTTTAAGGTCCCTTCCAACCAAAATAATTCTGTAACTCTATGATTCTGTGATTGTAAATGGGTTTATTTTGGAGTTCTCTTTGTTAAACATCTACTGACATTCGATTCCACAATAAAATACTGTATTAAAAATTTAGTTTCCATGACATAAAAATACAAACATATTTGATGTGATAACACCATTTATGTAACTGGTCTTTGAACAATTAACTATTTTTCAAGTAAACAGAAAAAAATGCTGTGAAAACACCTGACAACCTTACCATATCACCAAATAGTGTGAATGTCTGCAAAGTAAAGTGAGGTGTTCAGCAAATAAAAAGGATAGGGAATGAGGACTAAGTATAACTGGAAGATGAGATACAGCCACCCAACTTTAGGAATAGCCTTGTAACTTCCAGCTGCATAATGAGAGTAAATATCAGGTGAATATGAATTCACTGACAGTAACTGAGAGAAAAATAGTTGATGTCAAAACAAACCACTACTGCAAAATTGCCACGGTAGGCTTCTTCTCTTAACAACTTGTTCCAGCTGGATTCAGCTTTTCTGCAATTTAATGTCTCTTCAGAAAAATGTTCTGTTTCTTTGCTAGAAGTAACCTAATGAAGAGCTGTCTGAATGCAAGGTTTGTTTGCAGATCTGATTTGCTTATCTTAGATCTGTTTGGCATAATTGCATATGTGAGAGTAATCATTAGATGCCTGAAATAGTGCTGCATCTATTTGAATGGAACAAAAAGGAAGAACCTGCATAAATGATAGCGAGATACAGTATCCATAGTCAACAATTCTCTGTCCCTGGAGTCAATCCTCTTATATTTGGATGAAAACTGAGCATCAGATATAAGAACTGCAGCATGTGCAAGCCACACATACATTAAAAATGAACAGCCGAAGGCTGAGGGACACATTTGGCTCAAACATTTTTTTATGTGAATAGCAGATTGAGCTACAGAACACTGTTTCTAGCTTCGTCCCTGATGTTCCTCATGAAACGTCATCCTTTTTAAAATCCTCAATGGAACTTGTTCCAGAAGTGCAGCCTTTTATACTGCTACATCAACTTGACTTCTGAAATCTGATTCATCTTTTAACCTTATTATCATATGTAACTAAATAATGAAAGGAAAAATGCATTCTGAGAATGAATATCACATTCAACTGCGGGATCACTGAAAGGACTTAAGTACAGTGCTCTTTGCTTTCCTTACGGCTGTACTGTTATTTACTTGGTAACTACTCATCCTTCTTCCTCCTCATTAACTCATTTGCCACCTGAAAATGTCACAAGAATATGATTTTGCACCATTATTGTTGCACGTCAACATGAAAATGCCATTTCCTTTAGCATTCTAGATGCTACCCAGAAATATAAAAAGATTTAGAGGCCTGGTATAGAGTATCAGTATTCAAATGCACATTTCTGGCAGAATTTACTGCAAAATTATGGGTTGGTTTAATGCTATGGAATAAAAACATGGCAGCTGCTGCTGCTACAATAAAGGGTAGCAAGAATTCCAGCTGTGGATATGTAATACCTCTTTCAGCGTAATACAAAAAGTGGTATTTCCTACAACTAAATGCAATATGCAACTGTGGCTTATTTCTCTCCAATCTCATGTTTTCAGCTACTTAACTTTCTTCAGGATTAAAAAAAATAGATGCTCAATGCACCACTCCCAGAAACAAAAGTATCCATGGAATAATTAATGAAAGCTGTGTAATTTCTTCTATTTGTGAATCAACCAGTAATTTCAATCTCTTCTGATTTCTGTATAAACATTTATTTTTAGCTTCAGAGATGAAAAGCTGTCAGGCTTGGTAAAGAGACATTCAAAAGAAATAAGGCACGGGAATATTTTAATAGCTATTAGATATAAGTGTAAAAATGCCATCTGTATATAAGCTTCAAGATGCATATAGGAAGAAGAAAATACAGCTGACATGTTTAAATGTCTGTATTTCACTGGTAAATTAGCTACTGTAGGAAATTTTCCAGTATTGGCAATAAAAGACATTACACTGTCTTGTAGTAGAGCTGACTAGATGGTGAAGGAAATATAACACTGTCTCATTCCCTTAGATTTGCACAGGCAGAATGTAATACAAAGAATGTCTTATTGCAATATGTTACAGACTAAACCACTGAGAGCTGCAACTTCCAATCTGGGCCATCCTGAAGCTTCTGTGGACTTCTGCCATGTGTTTCTCCAAAGCTTTTTATGTCATATGGAAAAAGAGGAACTTATGGTATCACAGGAAGCCACAACAGGTGACAGGTCTCAATCTCCTGCTGTACTCATCTCCACTTCAACAGTACTAGAAGAATGACTGCCTGGCACAATGTTCTGACAAGGCGTGTGAGTATTGGGTCAAAGAGGAGAAGGATCTCAGTTACTTTTCCTCTCAGAACCTACCTTTGCTGCTGTGTCACCAAGAATTACAGTCCACGTGGTACCAGCTAATGATTTTTCTTGAATGGATACTTCCGGGTGTTGTGCTGGGAGGGAAATTTGTCAGCATCTGAGGCACTGTCAGCTGAGGACTTTCAACGCTTTTCCTTCTACTGAAAGTACTACCTCAGTCTCACAGATATTTTCACTCTCTGGTTTGCCTCCTAGGACATTTATTCTCCTTAGCTGGGGCACATTTGTTCCTTGACAAAGCATACAGCTGTCTCCCAGCTCATGCCTAAACTCAGGAACCCAGGTGAGCTCACTAGCCCCAGAAGCCATGTGGATGCCCTGACTTCATCCTGACTCTCAGGTGAAACTGGGAATGATCATCCCAAAGCCCAGGGGGGCTGGTTTCCTGTCAGATCCAAGTAAACCAACATCCTCAAGAAACAGCACATATGGTAGTGTCCACCTGCTTGCAATGGAGTTCCTGCAAGGGAGACTCAGTAGCTGAGGAGGCACTGGCATTGCAGGAAAGCATTCAGATGCTGCAGCAATGAAATGGCTCATTGGGTATTACCAGTTCACAGCCATTTGTCTCATGTTTTCCTATCTGCTGTCCACGAGCTGCTTCAGTTGTCTCCTGCCTTAAAGCTGATACGCTGTCAATGCCTTATGTCTTGAGACTTGCAGCAAGCAGAACTAAACCTCCTGAAGCACCCCAGCACAGGCTTCTGAATTTTCTTCTCAAAAAGTTGTGTTGAGTTACAAGGCAGCAATGTGAAGAAGACCTGAACAACTTTTTAAGGATCATCCATGCAGACATTGCCTGATCTAAAAGAAGTATGAAAAAAAGGAAGGGGAAAGGGAAATCTTGTTTGAAGTTGAGGGCATGGCAGGCCATGTGCTCTTCTGCAGTAAAATTTTCTAACTTGTCACATATCTTAAACCCACAAAAAAGCCCATTTCAGAATGGGAGAGTGAACATAACCTAAACTGCATTACTTTTACAATAACCTGCAATAACAATGTTATTAGAGAAAGTCACAGGACTAAATTAACTCCTTTAATTTTGAAAGCTAGTGTACATGGATTATCATAAAAATGTTGGCAACCAGTCATCAAAAAAAGTCTCGGATTTTCATCTTCAAAGATTGACAAAAAGCCACAGCTCAAAATCAACAAATAGAAAAGACTCAATGGAGGCTCTTATTTACTAGTTTCTGGGACAAAAAACAGGTTTATTGTAGAAGCACACCTACACAGTTTCAGATTACACCTTGCATAGAGGGACAGAGGTATGAAATACCTGACACTAGTCCTCTGGCACTTCATTCCCTTCACTTCAAATACAAATGATATATAAACAGACTAGCATTATTTTCTGACCTGACTAAGGATCTTTAGGTTTGATTTACATACAACTACATTAATAATAGATTCAGGGTTGCTATCAAAGCACGATCACATGCTCCAGAAGGAAGAAACAACAAAGTACAGCTGTCAAATCACTTTCACTAGCTAAAGCAAGGGCAAACGAACTGTATTTGAACTTCTAGGACATTTGCTGGTGTATTCAACCTCTCTTTAACATTTCCTTTCTGAGCAATGACTTGCATGCACATGACACAAACTATTCTCATTCTCACTGACCCTGGACAGGCAAGGAGAGAAAATACTTTTTCTTTAAAGGTGACATTGTGATTGTAGGACATAATGCAATAAAACAACAGCTTGCAGAGAGTAGGAGGAACCACGGCATTAACATTTTCTTAGTTGATACTGACGAAGTAGCATGTGACAGATTTATTTAGGATCTCAATCCAATTTCTCAAGGATTACTCAATATTGAGTGGAGGTATAAACTCTGAGTAAACATTTAACTATTTCTTCTTTCCTTGTAACTACATCACTCTCTTAAATATGGAACCTAGTCTGTCTGGCCTGTGTTTTAAAATAGCTGGTGTGGTTTACTGCCTGGCAAGCATCGGACAGCAAAAGAAGCAGCAACAACAATAACAAATAAGACACCCCACCACTCTCTTTCCTCAGAAAGGAGATGTCATTCCATCACAGCCCACTGTAACATATGCAATGTGGACATTTCTCAACACCAAATAGAACCCAAGCATTCAGAAGTTACTAAAATGACAATACATGGCTAATATGCATGGGGATCCCTTTTGTCATAAAACAGAAAGGATCTTCATGAATACTTACGGTGAAGTCCCCAACAGGAATTTCCTAGACCACAAGTACTGCAGAGCCTAATGAGATATGGGGAAGATGAAGGCTAATTTAACTTTGAACTTTTGGTGACTACTTAGCAATTGTGAACCAGGACAGTGAGCATCTCTGATGTGTTTTCTTTCCTGGTTAGTCACTCCAATACATACATCTATATATATATATATATATATATGCATTTTTTGGCTCTCAGATAATGAAAGACAGAGCATTTTTTATTTGTAGAAAATTCTCAAGTACCAAAATCACATCAAGTGACTTTTTACAGGTTTTTGGAAACTTTTTTGGGGACCACTGCACTTCTTCACTCATATTAAAAGACCGAGAAAGAGAACTGATTTGACTGTAAAAGTCTAGATTCTCCATGAGTAGTCAAAAGCAAGAGACATTATGAAAATCCTACACTATAAATTTAGCTTAGATTTTCATTAGACTCTGGCAGGACACAACAGGAAAAACTAGGCTCCCACGAATGTCCATGAAAATAAAATAAAACCAACACTAAAAAGGGAGAATCATGTGACCAAAATGTTGAACTGTTGTCAATATTTTTAACCCACTGGGTAATAATATAGTGATTGGAAACATCTACAAGAGATTAAGTAATGTGGAAAACAGCACTTCCCAGATGAATCTGTTTACAATAAAATATGAAAACAGTGACAAATTTGATAGGATATTATGGATCCTGTGTCAAGGATGTGCAGCACATACAGGACAACCAGGTGGTCAGGACCAGTCAGCATGGGTTCATGAAAGGCAGGTCCTGCTTGACTAATTGGAACTCCTTCTACTAGGTGACCTGTTTAGTGGATGAGCGAAGGACTGTGGTTGTCATTCACCTGGACCTTAGTAAGGCCTTCAGCACCAATTCTGACAGCATTCTCATGGTGAAATTGGCTAATTATACATCACTGGGTAAAAAACTGGCTGGCTGGCCAGGCCCAGAGAGTGGTGGTGAATGGAGTTAAATCCAACTGGCAGCCAGCTCAGTATTGGGGCCAGTTCTCTCTAATATCTTCATTAGATCTGTACGAGGGGATCGAGGGGATCGAGTGCACCCTCAGTAAATTCGCAGATGAAACTAAGTCGGGTGCAAGTGTTGATCTGCTTGAGGATAGCAAGGCTCTACAGAGGGACCTGGACCAGCTGGATTGATGGGCTGAGGCCAATTTTATGAGGTTCAACAAGGCCAAGTGCCGGGTCTTGGACTTGGGTCACAACAACTCCATGCAATGCTAAAGGCTTGGGGAAGAGTGGCTGGGAAGCTGCCTGGTGGGAAAGGACTTAAGGATGCTGGTTGACAGTCGACTGACTATGAGCCAGCAGTATGCCCACAGGGCCAAGAAGGCCAACAGCATCCCACCTTGAATCAGAAACAGTGTGGCCAGCAGGAGTGGTGTCCTGGTTTGAGCCAGAATGAAGCCAATTCTCCTTTTACTGATTTTTTTTTTTTCTTCTGTGAGCTCCCTTTTAACTAGCAGCAAGTTTTCCAGCTAGTGGACTGATAACACTGGAATGTTTATGTTACTGCTGAGACATCAAGGACACTTTGCTCTGCTTTGGATGCTAAAGGAGCAGAAGAGTTGTATATACACCCTCCCGTAGGGAGGAGTGGACTAGATGGACAGCAAAATTGGCCAGAGATATTCCATACATATATATACACGTAAGGCTCAGTATAAGGTCAGGGATCATGGAAATCAAGCCCCTTCTTCTTCTTCTTCTTCCCTTCTCTTCCATCCATGGCTGGTGACCGGGGAGGACTCCATCCATCCATCACTATTGATCCCTAGGCTCATGCATTTCTGACCCTCATCACTCTCCCTCAGTTCCTGTTTGCTCTGCCACTCTCTCCAGCAGCGCTCCGGGACATTTCAGAACTGCTCACAGCTCAGGAGAGTGTTAGGGGAGCTGCTGGGGTTGGGAGGAGACAATAGAGTTTTGCACATTCCTGCACATACTTGTACATCTTTTCTTTTGTAATTAGTATTTAATTAAAGTTGTCTAGTTCAGTTTTCAATCCAGAAAGTCTCTCTCTCCTTACTTTCTCTCCCTTCCTTACCTGGGTGGGAGGGGGAGGGGATTGAGAGCATTGTTGTCATTGGTTTAATTGCTGATCCTGAATCAAACTGACAACTAGGGAGGTGGCTGTCCCCCTGTACTCAGCACTGATGATGCCTCACCACAAATATCATGTTCAGTTTTGAGCCCATCACTACAAGGAAGACATCCAGGTGTTGGAGTAAGTCCAGAGAAGGGCAACAAAGCGTTGAAAGGTCTAGAGCACAAGCCCAATGAGAAGCATCTGAGGAATCTGGGTTTTTTTAGACTGGAGAAAAGGAGGCTCAGGGGAGACCTTATCGCTCTCTACCACTACCTGAAAGGAGGTTGCAGTGAGATGTGTGTTGGTCTTTCCTCCATAGTAACAAGCAACAGGACAAGAGGAAATGGGCTCAAGTTGTGTCAGGGGAGGCTTAGATTGTATATTAGAAGACAATTCTTCACTGAAAGGGTAACTAAACACTGGAATAGGCTGCTGACGGAGGTGGCTGAATCACCATCCCTGGAGGTGTTTAAAAGACATGTAGATGTGGTGCTTAGGAAAAAGTTTTAAGCACTGATTTGATAGAGTTAGGTTAATGGTTGGTAGAGCTAGGTTATTGTTTGACTCGATGATTTTAAAGGTTTTTTCCAACCAGAATGATTCTGTGATTCCTCTGTAAATAATCAGAATGGCAGTTATATGCAGAGTCCACAGCTGAAAGTGAAAGATGTGATTAACGAAGAGCAGCAAATTTTGGAGTACTTGTAGTGGACAGTAACATTTTATTTGTTGTTGAGGTTAATTTCCCTTGCTGAGGGTCAGTAGCTTGATCTTACTTGCTTGAATTATTGTTGATCTTCTTTAATCAGAGCAAAAACCCTTTGTAAGTAATGTCTGTCTGAATGTAACTAATTCAATCTTCTGACCTTTGCCATCTTATTTTCATGCTATGGCTATTGACTCCTATCAGACAGCAAATGATTAGACTCTAAGTCGTATAGTGCACGATTATTTAATTTATGCATTTCTGAAAATCATCATAATTCTGTTTTACTGTTTTCATACCTTTATCCAAGGAACATACCACTGCAGTATCTGGGCTTTAAATAATGATTTTTTTTGTGTGTCAAAAGAGTAATCCACATGCACAAGAGCTTAAGTAGTAAAGCTCCGATGCTGATTACTCCTACTGTGGGAAAGGAGGCATCTCTGCAGCTAATGAAGTGTCAAAACAGCTACTGTCAGAGAAAACACTTTACACCTCCCCTGGTGCTTTTGTGAGGACTACTCATAAGAGAACATGTGTTTCTGCAAGTATATGTGGCTAATCCTGTCTTAGCTGGTGATGTCTCCATCACTGACTCCATCACTGACTTATTCCAACAACACATATTTTCAGGCAGTGCTGGCTTTCTATTTAAAAACACAAAGAGTGAATTTTGTCAAATCCAAGTGATGATAAAGGGAGCATGAAGTATTCTGCCTCTTTGATCATCAGGCCTCCAATAGCCCTGACACCACTTCTTTGCAGCAGTTAATAGCAGTCAAAATTTAATTAATGTGGAGAATATGGCACCCAAAGGTTTAAGAACATTTGTCAGCAAGTTGGTGGCAGAAGCCAGACCTCTTGATTAGGATGCTCTTTCCATAACCTAGTTGGAAGCTTATTGAAAAAACAATTGCTCTGATCAGATTTTTATGTCATGAAGAAGCCTACAGGAAAGAAGTGGACATCTATTTCTGAAAGGATGACTTCAAGACAATGCAAAGTTGTAGTCCATTCTAGTGTGAAATGCTTTGCAGAAGTATTAAAATTAAAAAACCTCTGGAAATTCTGGGGAAATTGTAGCCCTGTAACGACAGACTTCCACTGAACATTTTTTGATCTGCCACCATAGCTCCATCACTCACCAATTAATTTCTCTTATATTGTAGGGCAGCAGTCATGGCAATATTTTGAAGTATTTAATTGGGATTTAACTGGGATTTAACCTGTTTTAATTGGGATCTGAGAGATCTGCCTTGCCAGAAGTCTCTCTTTGTTTTTAATACCAATATGTACAACCAGGCCACAGATAATTTTCAGAAATCAGCATGTAGGACAAAAAATAAATGTCCCTTATGAAATTCTACATTCTAACTATGTATGCCTTGCAGCATTACATATTTATATGAAACACAGTAAAACAACTAATTCATTCCACAGCACAAGACAGTGATTTATTAGTCCTTCGTTGTGCTGTGAGAAAATCTGGACTGTCTTGAATTTTAGTCTTATGTAGATAGGTTTTGCAGCATCCTAGCCATTCTGTCCAGTTGAAAGTAGCATCTGACCACATGCAGAACATTGCCTCTATTCATCAGACAGAGAAAAGATGGATCCCTATTCTTTAACCTTCAATTAGTACTTAGCTACATTATGCATGCTGAGGGCAAGATTAGCCATAAATGCTTCCAGGGGCACTGTACACTTACTAGTAACCTCTGCACGTAGGAAGTATGTATTTCACCAGAACCAGCAAGTGAAAAAATATGTAGCAGAGAGGGTTGGACAGCATATAATTAAACTCACTTTGCATATTAGGTGAGCAACTAAAGTAGAAACCATTACTCTCTGTCTGCAAAGCAAATCCAAAGGCTCTTGCAGGAAGAACCCCAGAGAATATGTCTTGCAATACCAAGTATATACTGCATGTGACCAGTGAAAAATAGGCTTTTTGTTATGGCAGGGCTGAGATAAACAAATATGGGACCAGATTCTGCAAGGTGCTGAAGTCAGTTGGAATTGAGGACATTCAGCACTCAAATGAATTTACACAGCAGGTTATCAGAATGGTCCTTGTTTTAGATATTTAAGTGGCTATGCTGAGTTTGTTTTACACATTTGAAGTCAGTTTATCATTCCAAGATTTTAAAGCAGTGAAGCTTTCCACTGTCTAGTCAAATTAGCAGATGTAAATATGACATTTTCTTTAAAGACATGATTTTAGGGAGCATGCCGATTTCATTGTATTACACAGTGAGGAAAAAATATGTTTATAATCTTAAAAATCTTATCTAATACAATACTCCAAACAACTAAAGCAATATGTTCTATTGGAACTTTCTGTGTTTTTTTTCAAGGGTATGTCAGCATTTAAAAAATCTTAATACCTCATAATGGACACACACTCACTAACTTAAACTACGAACACTTTTTGTGAACAACATTTTCTACTTTTAGACTCCATGCCATTGAAAACTCAACTAATAACAATGCTTAGAAATTAATTTATTTCAGGTATGCTCTAACAACCATAATCAGCTATAAATCCTTTTGCCCTATTTGCATTTACTGAATTTGCCTTAATTATACTGCTCCCTAATTATGAAGCTCAGTCTAGAAGGGAACTCTCAAGAAGCAGCGATGCAGAAAGCAGAGGACAGTTTATTCCACTTCATGGATTTACAACCTTCTACTACTGCAAAGCATTTGGAACAGACTCCATTTGTGAGGTCATTAACATGTAAACAGTGTCACACTGAAGACGCATGGCAATGACCTACCATGCTAATGAAAAGTGATATTGAGTTTACTAATTCAGATAAGGGTACACAGATTGCCTTTTCTCTAACGCGCCAAGGCCTGTCACAGAAATAAATGCATGGTCCTTGTTGCAATTAATTTGATTCTTGTTCTTTTAAAGCTTTACTTGTAGATTTAATTAAAGCTTTCAAGCAGCATGCACTTTCAGAGAGTATCTATGTTTAATGGCTTTTTCTCCTAAATTAAAAGAATGTGTGAAGGTTATGATTCAAAGAACAACAGGCAATCATAAAATGAAAAGCCATTCTTTATACAGTCAGCATTATCTTGTTTTGACATAAGTAAATACACAGTACTGTGGGTGTTGAAGTGTACTTCTTATAATTAATGTTACATTGCAACTTCCATGGTGACATCATTTTCAGCTGCGTAAGATTTTTTTTTGTTTTTTGAATGCAAAATATTGCATGCTAAGTTTCAACCTGGAGGTGAGTATTTTTAAGGTCTTAGCAAAATCACACAGAATCATCAAGGTTGGAAAAAGACTTCAAGATTATCAAGTCCAACCGTCCAAAATCAATTTTTAGATAAGAAAAAATGAGCAAATGAAACCAGCTCTCTGTTTTCTCATGAAAATAAAGAAACAATCCTGCCCTGGTTTGAGCCAGGATGAAGCTAATTTTCTTTTTACTGATTTTTTTTTTTTCCTTCAGTGAACTCTCATTTAAGCAGCACACTTGCTGGAAGTAGCAGAGTAAGTTTTTCAGCTAATGGACTGCTAACACCGAAATGTTTATAGTTACTGCTGAGAGACCAAGGACACTTTAATCTACTTGTTGGATTTGCTAGTTCAGACACTTCTAAAGCAGAAGACTCGTACCTGCAACCCTACCATAGGGAGAAGCAGACTAGACCAAATGGCAAAACTGGCCAACCAAAGTGTTCCATTCATATATTTATGTAGGACTCAGTATGAAGTCAGGGATCACGGAAGTCAAGGCCTTTTTCTTCCTCTTCCTCCTCTTCTGTTCATGGCTGGCATCTGGGGAGAACTCTGTCTATCCATCTCCTTTGATCCCTAGGCCTGTGCATTCCTGACCCTCATAACTCTACCCTCAGGTCCTGTTTTGCTCTGCTGCAGTCTCTGGAAGTGGTCTGGGACATTTCAGAACTGCTCACAGCTCCGGAGAGTGCCATAGCAGTTGGTGGGGGTAGGGGGAGGCAATAGGGTTTTGCACATTCCTGCATATACTTGTATATATTTGTACATATTTATTTTATCATTAGTATTTAATTAAAGCTGTCTAGTTTAGTTTTAAATCTGGAAAGTCTCTCTCCTTATTCTCTCTCTCCTTATTCTCTCTCTCCTTTCCCTACCTGGGTAGGAGGGGGAGGGGATCGAGAGATTGTCACTGGTTTAATTGCTGATCCTGAGTCAAGCCGTGACAAATCCCCAATGCAAAAAAATTGTCAAGTAGACATTTAACTCAGTTTTTCCTTAATTTTACTGTGTTAAATGTTTCTACAGAGTAAGTCTATCTAAGCAACAGCCTTTTAGTAAATATCAGGAATAAAAAGAATCACCAAAAAAAGGTTGAACAATAACAGAAAGATATTCTGATATTTTCAGATTTGCGTCTCCTTCCCTTCTGCAGGTTCTGAGGAAAGACATAGTAGGATGTGGAAAAAGATCAAATGACTAGGCAGCCTGCACTAAGTCTCAGGAGACAAAGCAGAGCATAGAGCATGAAAATAAAGCTATTTTAAGAAATATTTTTCTGGACAGGACAGACCATATAGTATCTGGGGAGGGGGGAAAGAAAAGGGGCTAAAGGAAAGGAGTAGTAAGTAAACAGAGGCACAGAGGAAGATAAGTAACAGATTAAAAAGAAAATGGTTAGTAGAATAAGAAGGCAGGTTTAAGAGCTAGGTATACACATTCATGTCAAAAAAGAAGAAGCTGGAAGGAAGACAACAGTAGGATCCAAGGAGTAAGTTAGATAAAACCCTTTGTGGACAGAGAACTGGACAAGACACTTCCACAAATGCACTGTACTCCTGCCTCAAAAATGGTTTACAGTGCTCTGGGTTCCAACAAATGGCAGCTGCCACTGCAGTACTCTATTCAGAAAAAGACCCCCAACATATTCTTGCTGGGAGCCTGTATTAGGACTCAACATGTAACCAATGTACCTTGTTCTCCTTTTCATTTATTTTTTTGAAGCATACAGTAGGTAATTCCTGATGGTTTACTAACATCGTTATGTGTTTCTCTTCTTCACTTGGTTTAAAATATCTTCCATAATCTTAATCTGGAGGATATTAAAATGCAGATATGACTTTACTGCATTTGGTAAGAAGGAAGTAAAGTTCTACCACCAGTAGCCCCTTGATGTTACAGCCAAGGATCAGGGTCTTATTCCATAACGTACCATGAACATGATAATCCTACCTTAAAAATCTCAGTAAATACAAAGCATTCAGTATTTCATCTGATTTTGCAAATACACTCTAAACCATAAACCTAGTCACTTTGAAGTGACCCTTCCATGGACAAATAGGACCATAAAATGGAAAAATATTTTGCGTTATCACAGAATCATACAGTGGCAGGGGTCGGAAGGGATTTCTGGAGATCTAGTCTAACCCCTCTGCTAAAGCAGGTTCACCTAGCGCAGGTTGCACAGGATCATGTCCAGGCAGGTTCTGAATATCTCCAGAGAAGGAGAATCCAAAACCTCTCTGGCAGCCTGTTCCAGTGCTCTGTCACCCTCAAGATAAATAAGTTTTTCCTTGTGTTCAGGTGGAACTTCCTACATTCCAGTTTGTGCCAATTGCCCCATGTCCTGTTGCTGGGCACCACTGAAAAGAGTCTGGTCCTATCCTCCTGACACCCAACCTTCAGGTATTTATATGCGTTGATAACATCCTCTCTCAGCCTTCTCCAAGCTAAACAGACCCAGGTCTCAGCCTTTCTCCAAAGAGAGATGCTCCAGTCCCCTAATAATTCTTGTAGCCCTCTGCTGGACTCTTTCCAGTAGTTACTTGTCTATTTTGTACTGGGGAGCCTGGAAGTGGACACAGTACTACTGATGTGGCATCACTAGGGCAGAGTAGAGGGGGAGAATAACCACCCTCGACCTGCTGACCACACTCTTCTTAATGCACCCTAGGATGGCATTGGCCTTCTTGGACACAAGGGCATTATACCTAAAGCATAATCCAATACACATCTTTAAGCAAACTAAAATCTATCTACCCTACCTAAACTGTTACTTGCTACAGCCAATATGCATGCATTATGATACTCAATCTGAACATATTGGCCACTTCCAAACTGGAAGACCTACTTTTGGCTACTGACATAACCATGCAGGAGGAAAACACACTATCACTTTGCAGTGGGAGATGCGGAGTGGCATATTTGGTCTATACCAGCTGATCTTCTGATTCCTGTACAACTGTGAAATGCACAAGTTAGCTAATGCTTTGCTTTGTCTTTCCTTCAGACAAGACAGAGATGCCTCTGGTAGGTCCAACTCATGTCTTCCTGATCAGAGGAATCAGGGAATGAGACAGAAGGAGAGAAGCTAACTCTCTCTGCAGGTGAACTGAGGATAATGTAGATACCCCTGGACATTTGGTTCAATGTCTCACCAGGAGATCTCAGATCCAATGTAGAAGCAGTCCTGAACTTCAGCTGCTAAAAGAAAACTAAATGTGCTTGCTTATGTTCACCAACTCAGTACTCCCAGGAGCAGGTAGTTTCTGGCACAAGCCCTGTTAAATTCTGCTCTGCTCTAGCTATTACCTCGTTTTACTTGGATCGCTGCTGCTGTCTGGTTGGCACAGGCACTAACTAACAGAATTATGCAAGATGTTTCTGACAGTCCTGCAGATTTGTCCCTGTAGCATACACTAAAAGCTACAGTCTAATAATAATAATAATAGCAGTAATAATAAAACATTTCTTGCACACTTGTAAATGAAATAGAGCCATGATTCTAATATCTGTAAGTCTTGTAAGAGATTTTCTTTTGCACCAGGGTGTCTGGTACTGATGAAATGCCAGGCTTTGCTGGATTTGTACGCACACGGCACAGTCCATTCCGCTGTTTCCTTGCTTAATTAGCTTTTGTGAGGCTCAATTTCACAGCTGATGCAATCTTCCTGGCTACATTTTGCATGTGGGCTATTGCCCTGAAATTAGGAAGGAACCTGATTAGATAGAATCCTAGCACAGACTCTCACATATGGAGGCAGAGAGCCAGAGTGACCAGGAGTGGCAGAAGAAAGCAACTGAGGCATGGTTCCTTATTCTGTCATGCCAGAGTTAGGTAATTCATTGCAGGAAAATGATAACCAAGAAAAATTACAGAAAGCAAATCTGGAAATGAGTGATGCTTTTGGACAGCTAGATACTGGAAAACAAATAGCCACTGTTCTTCCCTCCAGGGACCTGGCAGTCTAGACTTTAAGGGAGCTCCAGGAATAAAACAGAATAAGAATAGGACAGATAAGAAAAGAAATGAAAAGAAGAAGGGAAAGGAGCCAAGATGAGAACATTTTCATTGTGAAATTAAGAGTGAACACTGACAGATGCTACCTTGAGGTGGATTATCATTAACCTGGCCATAACCCCTCCAGACAGGCTCAACAAAGGCATTTCGGTTGATGCAGCTCTCATGGGATTCAGAGGTCAGAGAAGAGACTACAGATAAGAAGCTCAAAGAAAAATATAATCAGTCAATAGAAGTTCTTGCAATACTAATGACCACAACATCTCAGTGCCCTGTGATGGCACCACTCAATAGACACAAACATCTTATTACAGTTGTTCTCATCTGTATCATAGAAGAGATTAAGCCTGTGGTTTACTGGTGCAAAGATGTCTTAGGCTTGATTCACCATATGATTTCTTCTACCAATTCTTCTTTGAGCATTTTTCTGCTACTTGTCCTCCTTAACTCCAGGAGAGATAAAATGCAACATTCACCTTATTTCTTTTAGTCCCACCTTTTGCAGCCATTCTCTGTTGACCAGTTCAATATTTCATTAGACCATTTTGAAAACTAACACTTCAATCTTACAGAAAAAATACAGACCTTTAGCAACATAAATTATGAAGTGAGTTTTTGTATTAATACGCAGTATAGTTTATTTAATGTTAACACATTTATAGTCACACAAAGTGTAATGGCAGGTCTGGGGTTTAGAGTAAATAAGTTTCCAATGCCATTACCCCTCTTGAGCAATGAATACTAACACTAAAATAAGGAAAAACTCTCCTTTGCATTGGATATTTAATTTGAAAGAATCTGAAGTCAGTGCTGAGCTATCTATGTATACAGAAACACAATTTTGGAGTAAAAAAAATGCACAAATCAGTCTTAAAGTGAATGAATCACCTTATAGCCTCTTTGAAAGTCTAATTAAATGATGATGGTAGATGAGGGCAAAATCTCAGTGCCTAAAATGACTACTGTTGATAGTAAGCATGACTGATTTAGGAACCAAATATTTTAGGAAGCTACAAACAACATCAAGAAGCAATTGAGGAATTAATTCAATCCACAACTTTACAGACAAAACAGTCAACCCTGGTAAACTCATAGCATTAGCTGAACAAGACACAATATGGAACAACAAGACACATACTGAAATACAAGGTAACTTCTTTAATACACATACCTGTCCCTATCCTATTAGTTTAGAAAAGCAAGACAAAGCTTTTTTCTTAAGAGGAAATAACCAAGACATCTCTAAACTGCATAAGACTTTATTCTCCCTACAGTTACATTGTTTCCCACACTAAATGCCTGGTACCTTCACAAAACAAGGAATCTAACTCATTGAGGGACAGAAATATCTACAAACCACAGCTTATCTGCAAATGTACTGCTTGACATTGAGGGAGCAAGAATAGTAACTGAGTGTGATTACTGTGATAAGCACAGTAATCCATCACTTTTGATACTTCACCTCACTCACTCTGTAGTAGCCATTTACTTTGAGAATACAAAACTTGCAGCACGTTACATACCATGGTTTCTCCCTCAACACATCTGGGCTAATACGGTTTTGAAAAGTCTGGGTAAGTTCACAAATTACTGTGGGTTTCCTATGTGTAAGTATGGGAAAAGTAACTTGGTGTGTCTAGATGTGCTCAGGAAAGATGAACAAAGCAGAGCTATTCCTTCACATGAATGATCTGATCTCTGTTGCATTTCAAGAAAGGTAGTTGATATAGTCAGATCACTGCCCTGGGGAGCTCACAAACTTCAGAAAGAACTAATAAAATAAAATAAAATGAAATAACATAGATTTACTTACTGGTAGTCTGAGTGTTAAAGGATTATTTACAACTTTTTACAGAGAAATGGGAATGCAAGCCTCGGCTAAAAAACGATACAATCAGATCCGAAAGAATCAGAAGATACAAGGAATCGGTACAAGAAATATTGACTTCAGACAGATTTTTTAAAAAGATGTGCTGTATTTTAACTCAAAATAAATTTCTAGTTCTGAGTTTGCTTAGTATCTCCACATGAAAGCTAGATGTCACACCTCTGTACTCAAAGCATATGGCACACAGCCCGCTAATGTATTTTTCAGCAACGGAGATTTAGTAAAACAGACGGAACAAAATTCATGGGTCTAGCTCAATCATTTAAGTCTAGCTTACAAGACAATTACAGAAACCCATGTTTATTTTGGGTTACGTGATTCTGTGATACAAGTCTATGTAACTAGGCATAGTTAAAGATTCGGAGGAGATCAGAGGCTTAGTCTAACAGATCAAACACATCAAACAATTCAAAAACATTCAAGTTTTTCTGTTCAGTGCTCTCCTCCACCTATAAGATGCAAACTGATAAACTTACTCTAGTTCCAGGGATAGCTACAGTTTACAATACAGGACTGTTTCTAACCTCTCTCACTTTTTTTCCTATTACTACAGAAGTTTAAAATGTGATGACTGCATATTTCCTGGAATTCTCCAGAAACCACTGTTAAGAGTTTCAACACCATTGATTTTTTGGAAATTTTATGACTCTGATTATTAGGGTCATTTTGCAAATCTGCCAACCCTATACTTTCTGTCATAGGTACTAGGTCAATAGCCACGGGACTGGGGAATTAAGCCACAAATTAAGTCTCTGTAGACAGCTCCAAAAGCCAGCAACAAAAATCTGTTAGCAAAGCAAGAGACACAGAGATAACTGAACTTAGAACCAAATCCCAGGCTCCTCAGCTCGTCTGATACACAGTAAAAGTGTACTTCAACTGGGCTTCGAACTAGCAAATTCTCATGTTTTTATTCAAATTTATATGAAAAAGATCAATATTTGTAAAATTAATCTTCTCGTAGGAGGGATTTTGTCTTCTGAGTCATATACAAAGTACCAAGCACTAGGACTTCTAGTCCTATACAGTCTATTTTGGTAATGTTACAACATTTTATTAGGTTTCTTGGATCAAGATTTTAGTACAGAGGACGTACCTGTGACGCACCTCTGTCCTAAGTCACCTAACTAGATGATTAGTGCTGGGACAGACAATATCAGATTTCATCCTACTAAGATCTCAACATGAATACTATTTTCTTAATAATTGTCTCCTATTTCCCTACTTCGCCTTTCACAGGTTGAAATGACTTGTGAAAAGGCACAAAAATAGAGTAACATTATGCACCTAACTGCTGTGCAGCAACGTTGTTGCATAAGTACTTCATTTCAATTATAACATCCCATTTTGATATCAAGTTCAAACTGAGGGACAACATCAAAAGCTAACTTCATATCTTTGTATTTTAATTGGGCGTACATCCTACTCATAGCAACATAATGAAGCCTCTTCTTGAAAGCCACTTGTCACAGCTAAAGTCTGTATCTATCTGCCCCAGAATTTGGGGTAAACTGAATTCCCCAAACTCTATATTAGGTGCCAGGGTCTCAAGTAAATTCTGATGGTCCAAGCATTAATTTTGTTTGTCTGCTGCTTGAACTTGCATGAATCTAGTTATGTTAGCTTCTCACTCATAATTAATGACCTCCAAGGGCAGAACCTTTATCAAAATGAAAATCTCTGATATAGAAGTTAATGGCCGTGGGACGGCACAGTAGTTCTTGTTGCTACCAGAACAACAGGCTTGTCTAGTTCATTTAACTATAATTACATAGTAAAATGCTAACTTACTTTTCCTTCTCTGGCCAATGTTGCAGGGCTTTTGCCCATCAGAAAACATGTCAGGAGAAAGCAGAGCCCTGCCAGCACCAGCTGCCATGCTGAGAACACCAGTCATTACAAGTGTCACTAACAACACTGTCTCCATTCTTCTTTTTTCCCACCTGGAACTGACTGCAATGTCAAAAGGCCTGCTGCAGAGTTAATGAGCACTGTTAATTTTGCTCTAATCTTAAGAATAAAAGAACTCATACAGAACTAACTATGGCCAGACAAAAACACCAAACCTGCTGCCTGACTGAGGTGAAAGGTAAAAAATATATCAGCTCTCAGGAAAGCAAGAGTGGGAGGAAAGGCACTGGCAGAGGCACTTAAGCCCATTAACAAGAAGTGTAATTCTCAATAGCAATGCTCAACTTATTTTCTGTAATGTCTCTTGACTGGCTAACTAGTAAACACAAGACAAAATGGAAATAGTTCACTGCCAAATATGCACAGCTGTAAGCCCACCTCTGATGATTCATCAGCAGCTCTAGGCATCTGCCAATTTTTTCTTTTATAATTTTAATTTGGGATGTATCAAGAAGTGGCAGAGATTGCAGTCTACTAGGGAGAAGGAGCCTACAGCTCATAAGGGAAGCAGCACACAAGACAATAATAACTATTTCAGCACATAGATGCTCACTTGGATGTCACAGCTTGCATTTACAATGACTAATCAGTAAATTTGAATATGATACTCAGTATAGAAGTGGCAAATTAGCAATGGCAGAGTACTCCAAATTACGTTTCTCAAAATATAAAACATTTTATAATCCACACCAACTTCCTTGGCTAAAAATAAAGCTGGAATGAATTCTTAATTAATTTAAGGTTTCCATCAATTTCAGCAAAATTGCACGGTGCAGAATTTGGTCCTAAGTCTCACCTCCAACTGAGGGCTGATCTTGTCTGCTCCTTTCAGGCCTCTTACTTCCCTTCTTTCACCAGACAGGGAGCACAACAATATATACTCAAGACTACACAATTTTATTTGGAAGTGTTAACATACCCAAACTATACATGTATTGAATTCATATCGCATTAACAAAAAGACAAGTCTTTTCTTGAAGCCACTGTGAGAGTATTCCACATAATCAAGAGAAGCCCTATTCCATCCACTATTAATAGTCTCTTTGTTTGCAAAACTGAGGACAAAACCTGTTCGGAAAATGGGGGAAAAGCCTGTTTGCAAAACCTACAGTAACAATTCAATTCACGCATTTTCCAGTGTCAGTGGAAAAGTAGAAAAATAGATATAAACTGATTTCTTTGAATAATGAAACAGGGTTTCATTTAATGTTCCATTGTTTCAATTCTGCTTTTTGACTTAGCCTTGAGACATGAATAATATTAAAATATTAATTTAAATATATTTACTTACTATGGCAAAAACATACTATGTGACTTACTATATTATACTCTTTTGACATTTTAAAAACAACATTTAAATGGTCACAAACTGAATTTTTTTGAAGGCCTATGTAATTGAAAACATGGTCTGTTCCTCTTGCAAATAAAACAAATTTTGAAATACTGTATCTGTGGAAGAGATAATTTTTTCCGACCTTCACATTAATACAGTCCTTTTAAAAACAATTTAAAAAAATTGCACTATATATGAAGTGTCAAATAATGTAGTACGAAATCTGAATTACCAAGTAAATGAGTAGCTGAAATAAATTCAGAACTCTTAAGGAATTTTAACTCGGAGGATTAAATTTTAGTTGCTTTAGTTCATTTGACATATTGCTCTGCTTACAAGGTTTTCAAGTTGGAAAACATTTACGGATTTTCCCATTATTTCTATAATGTTTGATGCTTTTTCAAAATATTAATTGAAAATATATTTACTTTAAAAATTTGAAGAGCAACTTAAAAGGAACAGAAGAAACTTACTATTGTTTTTAAATAAAAACATTACTGAAATGTATTCCTTTCAAGAGCATGCTATTATGATATGTACCTGAAAACTAATACTCCAGTAGGTCTCATGCGAGCAACCCCCCATTTTCTGTGACTTTGTAAAAATAACTTCTAGTTTCCCATGATTTTTTAACTGGAGCTTTAAAGAAGCCAGATATCTACTGGACAGCTGATTTTTGCTTCTGGTCAACAAGCTTAAATGAATCTCATTTCACAACTAAAGCCAGACCTCGTATATTTTGCTAATCCAAAAATTGTCATGTACTCCTTGTGCTTGGAAAGTGAGAAAAGGTGAATAGCCTCAGAAAGGGATTTGCTAAATTCACAGAAGAGCCCTTCTCATTCATCACCTGCTGACAGCATGGAACAAAACTAAGACTTTTGGTAAATAAAGTATCATATAATGGTATTACTATGGACTGCATCAAAATGGAAAGTTATTACTTACTGAAAGTTATATTTCATCTTGCCCCCATTTTTTAGTGCTGTCTCCTTTTAAGTCCACTCCAGTAATTGTAAATAATTACATTTGTGCATGATCATTATTCATGAAAAAGTAGAATATGTACACAGCAACAAATGGAAAAGCTTGTACATGTCTAACCAATGCTATATTTTCAACAAATCAAATTAGAAAGAAACCACTAAAAATTATAAAAATAGTTAGGCACAAATTCCCCATAGACATGTTACTGATATTTATACCTACTACATTTCAACTAAGAAAATTTGTTACATAAAGATATTCAAAGGACTCTAATACACAATATGAGGCATAAGAAACTGTTATAAAGCTAAATATTTAATTACATTACTGACCATGTTGTTTTTATCTTGGTAAAACTTCTACAAAGTTTGTTTTTATACAGGAACTTTCAATACTAGCATTTACTACTTATGCATGGAACAACATGGCAGAAAGTGTGTCTCTGATGACAAAGAAGTTACTTACAGGTAATAAGTGTAGGAGTGATAGCTTCTTCTGCCATGATGGTGGAAGGATTAGGCAGTGGTGGAAAAGATTCAATGGAAGGAAAGAAAAGCCAAATATTAATGTATGAAAAATCAAGATGAAACTGAGACCAGAACTGGTGACACAAATGAAAGGTAGCAAGAATGCATATCATGCAATGCATCTGGAATAGACAGATGACATAGCTATTCTTCATAAAACTTTAAGCAATAAAATACATAACGCATCTCCAACTGTTAAATCAAACCACCTTGAAGTACACCCACAATCTAAGTAATGGTAGATGTTTAATGTGTGTCTATCTCTGTGTATACTACACACACAAACACTCCCAAAAAGCGATAAAACAACTCTGATTACACCTCAACTGCATTAGGAAAAAGGATATGGAATTTCTAAAATGGTGTTAGAAGATAAATAATTCAGAACTTCAGAAGTTGTATTAAGTAGCTTCTTTTCCTGTTACAGTGCTGTAGAATTTTTTGATATCCCTTTCTTCACTTAAAGAAATCAGTTCTGTAATTGACAGGACTAGAACTTGTTTCCAGAGGGGAAAAAACAATGGCCACAGCTTTTTTAATTTCTTGCCTTTAAAAAATTTAAATTCTGAAGAAAAAATTAGTTCTTGCCATGCAAATAAAAAGGCTATCCTTGCTGGCTAAAATTAATTGGTAGTATTTCCCCATGTGGCAGAGGAAAAGTTAAGAACTGATCCTGTAACTCTGTTACTTCTGCCCAAGTGAATGTCCCAAAGAAAAAGTTGGAGACATGGCAGCACCATCTTGAGAAATATGGACTCAAGTCACTCTTTCCTGCATTACCTCTTGCACAGCTAGACCCTTCACCCAGACGTGCTTGTCATGAGCACAAAGTATAGAAGACTCCAGATACTTGTCTTCTGCTTTACATCTCTCCCTCCCTCAGTAACAAGCCCACTACAAGCAGGACTGCAACAATCTGAAAGGGGCAAGTTTCACCCTAAATTAATTCCATGATTAAAAAGAGGATGGAGATCTTAAAACATCTCTGAGCATAATGTCAAGTAGCATTCACATGTTGGTAAGATGAAAGACTGAAAGGAACATGTAGGCACTTGTGATTTTTACAGCACATACACACAGCCCTTTGACTATAGAGGAAACATGTAAACAGGCCTTGCAAAGGACTATAACTAACATTAAGTTGCCTCCAGCTACATGCTTCAGGCATCCCTTTGAAAACTAGGCTTTCATCAAATTTTCTCTCTCATCTTCTTTGTGTGAAGATGCCGTTAGAAATCTTTCCCAGTTTTTACTCCCATTTTTCTGGTGCAAACAGTATTGTTCAAATACAAGAGGCTAGATACTGAATATTTAATCACGTGGCACATCTGCAAAAATGCTTACTTATTAAAGTTGAGTTTTAAAATAAATCTAAAAATAGAGTAAGGGGAGAGCCACAAAACAGTTATGCTCTTCTTCCACCAGCACATACCCCATTGCCTTCAGTAACGAGCACAGGATCAGTTCCTATCAAAGCAGATCAACTTACCTGCTCTATTAGCAAGGGGTTGTTTTCTGGCTCAGTCCTAATTACATCTCCTCCTGCCCTTCTTTTCACAATTACTCATTCTCTCACTTTCATTTAGAATCTCATGACACTGCCAACCCTGTTTCTTGCCATATGTTTCCAGGACAGAAATTGAATGTAATTATTACAAATGTTCTCATACTTCTAAAAGATGTATAATAATTTGAGAAAAAACAATAAATACAATTAATCAGTGAAGCACTGCTGGTACTTATATGCAGAATTCTGCCAAAAATGTTATAATGATAGATTATTCCTTATGAAAAAAATGCTGAAAATCCAGGAGCTTTAATTTGTGTAAATGTTGCATTAAAAATTTGGGTAAGACAAAAAAATTAAAAGTCTCAAGCTCCAGTTATTTTTACGTTGTTACAGTTTTCAGATTTTTCACACAGAAGTCCTTGAAAAAGAACACTGTGGTTTTTGACTCTGAAGAATACCAGACACTGAAAAAAAAAAAAATGGGTAAAAAGAATAAATTTAAAACCTAGAGAAACAGCAAGTTTTAGACTTGCAAGTCCTCAGGCCACATGCAAAAGCACCATTCATAATTGAAAAGACTAAGCTTTTTTAAGAAATATGGAGAAGTTCCATTTTACTTCCTACATAATGTATACAAAACTAACTCTTTCTATATATGAAAAGTCTTTTTCTGTTAAAGAGAGGGACCCAAAGATTTTGGCCAAACTTGGCCAAATTTTCTGTGCATGGCTCTTCAGTCACTTTCCACTAGAGAGGTCGTTTTATGTCAATAAACTGTTTCTGTATATAGTGATAATGTAAAGCACTTTTATATCCTTCAGGACTGAAGACATGAATAAATTTCATAAATATCACATATAGAATAAGGCCCCACTATTAAAACATCAAAACCAATGCAGCTAGTTGCTAGTTGTTACACTAGAAGAGAAAACTCATGGCACTGTGTAATTACCACACTGACTTCTTTCATTGTCTCTCTTTTGTAGCTGGCAAAGGGAGGAAAAAGAAGGTTCAGGGGTACCACTGGGAGAAGACTGGAATTTTCCTTCAGCCCTTTTATCTCTAATTTCTATCCTAACTGCTGGAAGTTGTTGGCAAATGTGTATAACTTACCAGCCTGATTTGCTATCAGGGAATAGAGACTATTGCATTCTCAGCCCAGCTCCACTGCGTGCAAAAGCCTTCCTTATCCACCGCCAAGAAGCCAAATCTCTGACTTAAACAGATGCCACAATTACATATCTTAGAAACTACTGGAAGGCTCAGGCACAGAGACAACTGAAAACAGAAACTAAAGATTGGCAAAAGAAAATAACCTTTTTATGGAGAAATGCAATGATCAGAAAAACTCCATTCTACAACTGAAGCAGAAGCCAATGTAATTAAATTTTAAGAACCACTTCCTTACTGCACTGCAGCAGCAAGATGGTAGCCCCAAAAGAAACAGCTGCCCCAAAGACATATATACTTTTAAGCAAACCTTGCACCAATAAATCTATTTTTGCCATTTCTGCATACTTATTAAACTTAGCTGAAATGGAATATAAAAGAAAAAAAAGGAAAAGAGAAAAGAATAAAGCAGCGAGGTTCTGATTTTTCCAATTCTTGATGTAATTGCTATTGTTTTTCCCAAGGTTGCGGGAATAGTTCTTATATTTTCAGTGTTCTTAGCCAAAAGGTGAACTCACTTGCTGCATTTTAATTTTTTAAATTTTTTTTATATTTTTCATAAAGTCTTATGAAGGTATATCAAAGGCTGACAGAGATCAAGAGCCTTGCTTGAGATTTAATATTCAGGATCAGATTCAAAATCCACTTTATTTTGGAGCAATAGTGAGGAAACACATGTATTGATTTCCACTGACTTTGTGTTACCTCTTACGTGAAAGATTCAGAGCACAGCTGAGAGGAAAACCTACTGGCATTATTCTGACTTCACAGAGAAGAATCATCCCCTTGATATGACCATATCGGTATTAGGAAAACCTTGCAGGCTGCTACTCTATATCTTCATGCAGGAATGTGGTTGAATGGATAAAGAAAATAACAGAACAGATAAAGAACTCTGAACAACCAAGTGGGGAGAAAAATAAGAAAGCACTAACAGTCTTCCCCTGACCCAGGTGACATGAATACAAATCTGGTTTACTTTAGTCACAGAGTGAGTATTGACACAGAAAGTGTTTTAGTTTGCATGATGTTCCTACCTAGTCATGATGTTCACTTCTTAGTGACTCCATACCACACACTGAATAGTTAGGCAACCCAATCTCTCCATGTCCCAGTTTACAATCTAACTACTTTAGAAGACCATTATGTAGTGAAATTAATCATGATGCCTAATGACTATTGACATTTGCAGAAGTTCTCTACCTACTGCTTTGACAGTGACCATATCCGAAACAGGTCTGTTCTGCACTGAAAACTTCGCTTCGAGTGTTGGTCTTCTCTACTTATCTACTGAATTAAAAGTCAAAGAAGTTGATTTGTGAAAATCTGTGGTGCCTGGCACCGACCAAGCAAAGAATGGTCACTGGCTGAACTGAGGTGGCTATTAAAGGAATCTGTTGGATAAATAAATGGTTATAATGTACACTGTAACTGCTTTCCAAATCTCTTGACAAAGGAAAAAAAGGTTTGAAATTAAGTTAATTAAGCACTGTGAAGCCCCAGAGACACAGCAAATTTAATCTACTGGTGAGATCTGGAGATCAAGTCTACAAGGACCCATTTCTGTGAAAAAATGAGTAACAGGCAGTATGTGCCTTGGGATATGCCTTGGGATAGTGGAGTGTGAATGGGATATTGCTTCAGCCAACTCGAAGGAAGCGAAGTTTCAGAGCATGCAGACTCAGCACATTGAAACCTAGCATTGCAGCCCAAGGACTCTGCTTGTAATAGTGCAGAGAGGAAACTGGCTCTCAGGGGAAAGGTGCCACCGAATTACAAGGTGCTACTTTATTTTGCAATCAGATCTTTAATCCAGTAAAACTCCTGATAAAGCAAATGAAATAAAATTATCAAGTGAGACTGAGGGGCGACCTCATCAAAGTTTACAAATATGTTAAGGGGGAGTGTCAGGATGATGGAGCCAGGCCTTTTTCAGTGACATCCAGTGACAGGACAAGGGGCAATGGGTGCAAACTGGAGCATAGGAGGTTCCATGTAAATATCAGAAAAAACTTCTTTACTGTGAGAGTGACAGAGCACTGAGAGGTTGTGGAGTCTCCTTCGCTGGAGACATTCAAAACCCGCCTGGACAAGTTCCTGTGTGATGTTCTCTAGGTGACCCTGCCTGGCAGGGGGATTGGACTAGATGATCTTTCAGGGTTCCTTCCAACCCCTAGGATTCTGTGATTCTGTGAAGTGCAGTAGTCAAATGACACTCTAACTTGATCAGATTGTTTTACAAAGTAGCAACTAAAGTATCATAAAACTGCACAAACACTACAGTTATACTAAGCTTGCAGAATGATTTATACATTTTCTTCAAATGCATAATGTATACACCATAACTGAACCAAGGTGAAACCATAGGGACTCTCAGCAGCATAGTGAATTAATGCCCCAATAACAATCTACTGAATAAAGGGTTCATCTTTTGCTTAAGTCATGAGTGTAATTGTACTCAAAACCTTCCATGCTACAGCATCTGCTTTGGAGGTCTGGGACACAATATACTTACCTCCTGAAACTCTCATTAAAGCCTAGTCACATCCAGTTACACAGATGAACCATTCTTACTTTTTAATATTCACTTCAACTCCTTTCACAGTTTGTTTTGTTCAAGGCTGCAGCATCATTTTGGCATATTTTTAAGTTATTGGTATGATTCTTTGTGTACTACACAACAAAACTGTATGTATTTGGTAAAGGAGTTCCTGGACTTGTACTTTCAATAGTTTCATCTCTGTCACAAGCAGATTTATTCTAATGCCCCAAAAAAACCCCACATAATGCACTTTTCTTCTAACAACAGAATTACTATGAATAATAATTACTGTGCTGGGGTAGACAGAAAGAACCAAGTATCATTCTGCATTAACAAGCAAACACTTAGGATTCAAGCTTTCCTACCTCTAACAATTAGATTATCAAAGAGCTTTTCTCTAGAGAATGAAGCAAGAGATGGTACAGCATCCATTTAGCCAGAGACCCTGACATTTTATTTACTTACTTTGAAACTATTTTGATCTTTTTTGCAATTTTCTCCCTCCAAGATTAAGAAGAACTCGCCTCCCTTGGGTGAATATATTCTACCTTCAGCACAAACACTTAAGGAGAGGCTCAGAAATGGAGGACAAAGAGTGATGAATGCTGGTCAGGAATTGTGTGGCCAAACAATGCGAGAAGCCTTCCTCCCTGCATGCCAAGTGCTGTGTCTGGCCGTAGGGAGGAGTTTGGGAGTTCAAGTGTTAAGATTGAAGGTATGAATGATGCAAGAAGTCAGAAGTGGGAAGAAAAAAATACTGAAAAGTCAGAACAGATTTTAACTCTGCTACACTGTACTTTATTTAGAAGATTTGGTTACTGGGTCAATTTCATTGCCCCTGCCAGTCCTCCCCTGGGGCTTAAGTTTCAATCTCTTCTATATGGCAGCTTTTGACTGTTTCACCTACCTCTGCTTGTGACCTGGCCCTCAGCCCTGGCCACAGCTCATTTTTCTCTGTAGAGCACCCTTCTAACTCATGGCCCTGCTTCTGTTTTCAAGGAGAGTGAAAAGCAGCTGCTTCTGTTGCCTGCCCTGAGGCACTGTCAGGCAGCTGCCTCCTTAGCTGTGCACCTCCACTGCTCAAATTCTGGAAGAATTTCAGGCAGCTCAGGGGTTTGGACTATCTCAGACCTGCCAAACTAGTTAAAATTAAATCACATAGTGTTGGAATAAGCAAAATCAGGCCAAGACTGCTCACAAAGGAAGAAAAGGGGATGATACAGGGTGAATGGTAAGGAAGTGAGGGGTTATGGGATAATAATAAGACTATGGCAGACGTGGAAGGAGAATTTGTGAGCCAGCCCCTCTGTACAGCTCCCATGCATTCCCACCCCCACCTCTACAGCTGCAAATCTCACATCTCCCAGGATACAACCTAAAGCCTTGATTCTAATGAATTTCTACAAATCTAGACTTAGCGGCTATCATCACACAGATTTTTTTCTTAACTATGCCACCTCCCTATGTCACCAGATATTTTTCCTATTTCTTTTTCATTTTACAGTGTTAAGAAAGGCAGTCAGGTTTAAAAGGCTAACACTTCTAACGTTATAGCAGTTTTCAAATAATATTCAAAGCAAAATAATCTCAATGTGTGCGTGTGTTGAACCAGCGGCTGGAAACATTCAGTACCATTATAACATTTTCATTTGTTTCCAGGGAATGAAGTTTATGCAGAACAATAAAGACCCCATTCGTAGCACAAATTACTTTAGCTCTAGTTCCTGTTTGACTGAAGATTTCTTTTACATTCAAGAATGAAACTTCATCTACCTTTCAGCTGATGTGCTGAATAGAGTGGAGGCCCTCACTTTCAGGACAGAGATCCTATTCCATTATTAGAGTCCATCATGCAGTACTAATGCATAAAGTGCTAGAATCATTAACCTCGAGTTGTTTTTCTTCTATAACAAAACCACAAACATTAATTCACAGAAAATGCTCTGGGATGAAACAGATATTGTTGTTTTATAAAAACCCAGCAAAGCTTTAGGGGTGGGAGGGAGCAGTACTTCCTAAACTCTGTGGCAAAGGGCACAAAGGTGGCTGGATACTTTTGCCAATATCAAACTGAGAACTGCTGTGGGAGATGCTCTGATATGAATATGTACATGGAAAACATTTACTAATTGCTCACCTTTTCTTCATTACCAGCACGACCCCCAGAAATATAATAACGAACAGCAAGATGCCTGCAATGACTCCAGCAATTTTAACAGTATGGTCAGTCTGCTTCTCAGGCTCTGGGTCTGGTTTTCTCGTGGCAGCACCTATGGGATCAGTAAAAGAGGAAACAGAAGAAGAACAGGGATGTTATTCTTTCGATGTTTTTACATTTAACCTCCCAATGTCATTAGTCTTATCCAAGGCCAACAGATACCAATGCTTGGTCTTTAAGAAAAAATCCTGCTTTCATATGCATTGACAGGAATATAATTCTTAATACTGTTCCACGACATTTTGCTAGGACACAACAATGGGGGATGCAACAGCCAGCCCTGACCCTTTCATAAGAGAGTCTTCACCGATTCACAAATTTCTGTATTTTTATTATCTGTGCTGGCTCCCTTTTCTTTCTGCCATTTAGATACTTGCTCACAATACAATAACTATCCTAAGCCTTTATCCAAATTTGATTTGCTGGAACATTTTCCTCAATTATTTTTCATAAATGAAGCTGTAATACCATAACATATTAGCTTAAACACCTGGAAAAGTGAGATAAGCTCATTTACCATGCATTTTACGCGCAATTGTTTTTTACACAATAGACTTTTTTTTCTCCCCTGCCTTTGGATATCTAAATCTAGGTCACATCTGGTAGGCAAAAAGACTCTTTCTAAGCAATTTATTCACAAAGTGGGAAGCAGCTGATGATCACACCACTGGCACCCACATTTAATATCTGTTTAAATGAGATAACCAGTGCCTTACAGCAGCTACTGTCTTAGCTCTTCCAGCTTCTCCATTTAAAAAAAATAACATCGTTTGTACTGTTTACTGTATCATGCGATGGAATGTCAAATCCATGTCTGATAAAATATCCATCTCCTCTACTAAATGAGTTCAGGATGAAAAATCTTGAGGAAGCAACATTAAATTCACTAAACTGATTTTTTTTTTTAATGGACTTCCAGTTTTTTTAATCAAAACATTACAGTATTCATCATTTGAGGCACCATGCCACGAGGTGGACACAGGGATTTATGGATCACTTTCCTGCTATAGCTTTTTTGGGAAGGGAGAAAGAAGAGTAAAGCCTAAGTGAAGTGTAATATTTTAGGACCATATTCTTTTATCACTGTCTGGATTTCACAGAGGATTTTGAAAGCACCACTTATATTTTACATGTTTCTCCACTTCCTTTTTCTGGATAGCAAGTAAATATGTGATCAATTTACATGCAGAGATATTTCCTGAAAACTATAGTGAAAACATTTCCAATGTTTCTTCTCAGTTGTAACCAGGATATTTTAATATGGTGAGCACTTCTAAGCACCCACATTTACACTTTTGGCCTTCATCTTCAAAACAACTTACCACCGGGAATGCCAGGAAAACCTGGCAATTTGTACTGCTGTCAGAAAAGGTGCTAAAATTTAAACAAAATATATCTAGCTCTAACTGCAGGAACCAGGTTCTTTGGAAAATTCTGACCATGGCACTTTGTGTGAGTGCTAAGTTAGAGAAGACGATCTGCTACCTATCTCTGTGCCCAGTCCCACCAGAATATCAGTTCAATAGAAATACACTGCAATTCTGAATCAGTAAAATTCTAACTCCATATAAGTAAAGGTAACAGAATCTGGCTCTGTGTTTTCTTCAATGCAGATGCATAAAATTCTATTTTAAAGTTCTATTTTTATTTTCCTTGTGTCATATATAAATCATGTTGTTAAACTATATTGCTGTAATCTGCATGGCACTCAGAAGTGTAGCAGATACTTAGAAGACATCTAGAGTACCTCTGTGCAAAAGGCAGCTGTTAGTTGAATTTTGCAAACAGGAAGCAGTGAATCAAGTGTGATGCAAATGGTAAGACATGACAAGAATGTCACAGTTCTCTTTTAAATCTAAAACCCAAGCAAGGATGCAAAGTCAACAGCAAGCAGTATCTTTTCAGATATAATTTCTAAGACTGGTTCCTTCCAAAGTCTATTCTTCATTATCTCCTTCAGCCTACCTCATCCTACTGGAATACTAATTGGGAATGCCTTCTTAAAATCAAATTCTGCCTTATGGTTTCATTCCTTTCATTAAGGATTCCAGTGCTAGTCCTGGGATCAAGAATGATGAAAATTAAAAGTAAGTGAAAGCAGCCTTGCTACATTTTCACAAAGAACTCTCAACCATCCAATGTGTTTTATCTCAGTGTCATGTCTCTCTTGGACAGCACCAGGTCCTCACTTCAGCAGAATCAGCTAGACTTACACTATGCAGATGAGATAATATCAAAAACGTATTCAGCGCACATGTATTTTCTGCATATCACAGAGAGCAACTTTCATGAAATGCCTTCAGTGACACAAAGGCTTACTCTCTTGGGAGTCACGAGTAAGCTGGGGAATCCACCACTGTTGCAAACTCTCCCAGAAAGAAAGCCTACATGAGGAGAGATAGAGAGCCTAATATCAGGATGCTGAAACTCCCATGTTGCATCACCTATTGATTATCCAATAGAGGGATCTTCTGAAATCACGTAAGAAAAGCACATGCAATGCCACTCTGAGTTAAAAATAGAATAAAGCTTCCCACCATGATGGACTCAGCCAGACTCATAATAGAGATTGTCTTAACCTGGAAACATGATGTTTGACATGCCTTTAAAAAAAACCGTATCATTAATTATTATAAAAAGCCCAATATTGGCAGTTTCTCAATTCCCCTTTAGTTCAATTCAGCATCTCATTCATTCCCTGACAGAATGTTGCTCCTTTCTTGATGTCAGTGGGTTCCAAAATCCACCTGGGTAAAAGAACAAAATTGTATCATAGTATGATCATTCTGGTTGGAAAAGACCTTCAAGATCATCAAGTCCAACCACTACCCTAGCTCTGCCACATCTACCACCAAACGCTGTCCCCTGGCACCACATCTGTCTTTTAAGATGTATCCAGGGATGGTGACTCAACCACTTCCTCAGACAGCCTGGATCACCAAGTCCAACTCCCGCCCCAGAACAGGACAACCTCAAGGTCCATACCATGTCCCTGAGGGCATTGTCCAAATGTTTCTTGAATATTGTCAGGCTTGGTGCAATTACTGCTTCCCTGGGGAGCCTATTCCAGTGCTCCACCACCCTCTGGGTGAAGAATCTCTTCTTAATGTCCAACTTAAACCTCCCCCTGCACATCTTCCTACCATTCCCTTGGGTGCTATTGTTGGTCACCAGAGAGAAGAGGTCAGCGCCTACTCCTCTCCACCTTCCTTCATGAGGAAGCAGTAAGCTGCAATGAGGTCTCCTCTCAGTCTCCTCTTCTCCAGGCAGAACAGACCAAGTGCCTTCAGCCACTCCTCATCAACATCCCCTCCAAACCCTTCACCAACCTTGTGGCCCTTCTCTGGACACTCTCCAGCAGCTTCATAACCTTTTTGTACTGTGGCGCCCAAAACTGCACACAGGACTCAAGATGGGGGTGCACCAGTGCAGAGTAAAGTGGGACAATCACCTCCCTCGACCAGCTGGCTATGCTGTGCTTGATGCACCCCAGGACTCAGTTGGCCCTCCTGGCTGCCAGGGCACACTGCTGGCTCATGTTCAACTTGCCATCGACCAGAGCCCCCAGGTCCCTCTCCACAGGGCTGCTCTCCAGCCTCTCACTCCCCAGACTGTCTGTATATCCAGGGTTACCGTGTCCCAGGTGCAAAATCTGGCACTTCTCCTTGTTAAACTTCATGCGATTGGTGATTGCCCAGCTCTCTAATTTGTCCAGATCCCTCTGTAGGGCCTCTCTGCCCTCCAGAGTGTCAACTGCTCCTCCCAATTTAGTGTCATCCAGGAACTTAATAAGTAGGCCTTCAAGTCCTGCATCTAAGTCATTTATGAATATATTAAAGAGTACTGGCCCTAAGATGGATCCCTGTGGAACCCCGCTAGTGACCGGTCACCAGCCTGATGTGGTCCCATTTACTATGACTCTTTGAGCTCGACCCATCAGCCAATTACTCACCCAATGTATTATGTGCTTGTCCAGCTGGACATCTCTATAGCATCTCTATAGTTCTTCCATGTTGTCTGTCCTTCCTTCCACTGGCCATATACCTTCCTTTTGTGCCTTAGTTCTAGTAGGAGGTCCCTGCTCAGCCAGGGTGTCCTTCTACCTTGCCTGCTTGACTTCTGGCATTTTGGAATCACCTGGTCTTGTGCTCTTAAGAGGTGGTGCTTAAAGAGTGACAGTGCTGTTGGACCCCAGCACCCTGAAAAGCTTTTTCCCAGGAGACCTTACCAAGCAGTTCCCCAAGCAACCTGAAGTCTGCTTTCCTCAGGTCCAGAGTTGAGGTCTTATGGTTAGTTTTCCTTCTAGTACCACAGATGTTAAACTTGACTGCTTCATGGTCACTGTGGCCAAGGCAGCCTCCAATCACCACTTCACCCACAAGACCTTCTCTGTTTACAAGTAACAAATGGAGGAAGGCACCTTTCCTGGTTGGTTCCCTCAACACCTGTACCATAAAGTTATCATCTAGATAGTTTAGGAATCTTCTGGACCTGTTTGTACCAGCTGTGTGGTGCTCCCAGTTGATATCTGGCAAATTGAAGTCCCCCATGAGGACAAGTGCAGATGACTTGGAGGTATCCCATAACTCCCTAAAGAATTACTCGTCAGTTTCCTCATCCTGATTGGGTGGCCTATAGCAAACTCCCACAATGACACCTGTTTTAATTGTTTGCCCCTTAATTCTTACCCAAAGGCTCTCAACTGTGCCATCACCCACTGCAAGCTCCACACATTCCAGCCCATCCACTATATACAATGCGACCCTCCCACCTCTCCTACCCCATCTATCCCTCCTGAAAAGCCTGTAACCATCCATTGTGGTGCACCAGTCGCAGGACTCATCCAACCAGGTTTCAGTAATGCCAATAATGTCAAATCCGTGGGAATGGGTCAAGGCTTCTAGCTCCTCCTGCTTGTTCCTCATGCTGCATGCATTCATATAGAAGCACTTCAAATGTGGTTCATTGTGCCCTCTTCTTTGTGGAGCAGGATGAAGAATCTCATTAGGACGCAGTTCCTCAGATTTTGATATGCCTTCCCTCTGCTCTACCCTGACTGGCACACTATTACCCCCCTCCCGCTTCAAATCTAGTTTAAAGCCCTATCAATCAGTCCAGCTAGCTCTTGAGCAAAAATTCTTCTCCCTTTCTGTGAGAGAAGCATGCCATCAGGCATCATTAGACTCGGTGAAGAATAGACCATCCATGGTCCAAAACCCCAAAGTTCTGCCTATAACACCAGTCTCGGAGCCACATGTTCATCAGCTGGGAATTGGCCATACTTCACCTTTTTTGAGCATCCCTTGACTCTTTTAGTATGAGAAATTCTGGATAAAACTTCTTCATTTTATTTATTACTGTTTATTCCTTTAACATACCTCAGTTTTTCTACAACAGGATTTTAATTGTGTTCTACCCCATGTTTTATCCCCTTAGCATTTTTTTTTTTGTTTCATTTTGATATCAGATGGACACTGAACAGGTCACTGGCACGTTGTTTACATTGAAACCTGCAGTGCAGTGTTCAATTTTCAACACTTTATTAGTTAAAAGTAACTTAAATTTACCTCTGCTGAATACTACATAGCATTTCTCAAGACTGAAATTTGAATTGGCACTACCTCTTTATTCAGTTTGCTTTTGTCCTGCTGAAATTCTTCATAGTCCTGTGTGAATTCTGCTAACCCACACCACCCAGCATCATACTCAAGACCTGCTGCCTCAATGCTGACTCTTCCATGTACTTAACAGCCATACTGTACAGCATACAATATTAAACCCTTAAGTGCACTAGCTACAAAAAAAGCTGGCAGTTTACTTCTGTCTGGTTTCTGTCTGATAGGTAGATTTTGATCCAGAGTAATATTTATCTCTCACCTCATAATTACTTCTTAACTGACTTTTAACCTACAGCCACACAGGCAATTGCACTGGCACCATGGAAAGAAAGGTGAACTGTGTGTAATGGGGTTGAAGCAGCAAGGGGCAGTAGTTCTGAAATTCATTTTGCCACTTGATAAACTGAAATGTCAATTTGTGGTTTTGGTTTTGTTTGTATGTTTTCAAGAGAAATTTGGAAAAGCACTACTGCAAGTTTAAAAAAACAGTGGCATGCTTTCTCTTTTACTCTGCTGTACATATTCAAGTTGAATGAAATTTAATTCTTCTTTACAGAAATAGTGTTAATTGTTCATTATTGTATCATTATATTACAGTCCTGAGATTTTATTATTGTTGTTTCAACCAGCTTGTCTGACACTGTAATTTTTTATTTCCTTGATCACTCTAGAACCTTTAAAAATATGTAGCTATTAGACCAATGTAGTTATGTATCTCCAGTTGTTAATGCCAGACTGCATATTGTTGCCAACAGCTGGAATAAGCCACTGCATTTTCCTCACAACACTAGAACTAGTGACTTACTGTTTTGGGTTTGGTTTTTTTTGTTCATTTTAATTTTAAGCTTTTGGTTGTTGCACAAAGAAGCCTGACCTTAAACCTTGCACAATAACCTCACTTCTGTTTTCTTACTGAAACTGTCTTGGCTGGTGTAGTTAGAAGAATCAAGGCCAAACTGACAAATATACTATGGTCCACCTGCAGAAAGGCCAGAATAGGTCAGTAAAGAGCAGTGACTGCAGGACAACCCAAGGGAGCTGCTAGAAAATTAAAGGACAAGGAAATATTTCCTGCCAGTCTAAAAAGGATTCAGGTGCTGACTTTGGAAAGCCCTTACTTGATGAGAACAAACTAGAGTGTATTCTGCCAGAAGTGAAAACAAGAGATACGCTTACAGATAAACCCCAAGGTGCCACAAAACCAGGCAAATAAAATGGAAGATAGTAATATTGTTTTCTTCCACGCCCTTGGTTATTTACTTTTCTAATTGATGTCAGGGATTCCAATTTCACTTTTACTTATTTATCACCCATTCTTTGTGGCTTTCCCTACAGCAGCATTTAAAATGTGAATTATTTTTAATTCTTCACTTAGAAAAAATGGCATTCAGCTGGCCTGATATGACTTTCCCTGATGGGTCCCACTTTGTTTGGTACTTTGCAAGACCTAGTGACAATATTTTTAAGTAGTATCCATGAAACACCTAAAGATTTCATTTCATTTATTTTTGAATCTCAGACATAAACCATTAACATTTTTTTTAATATTGAAATCTCCTTTTCTGAAGTTTAGTGATTATTCAGCCAATTCTCAGAATCTTGCCCCTTCTTCAGATTGACAACTGATTGACAATTCTAGTTGCTGGTATTTAGTGTCTGCTATACTGTGAATTCTTGCATAACTTCATGCAGTGAAACTTCTATTTCTGTTCCACAGGTTAGAAGTCAGGATAAAAAAATTCCTCTCTCTTTGAAGAATTTCTAGTTCTCATCAGAGTTTACAGGTCTGGTATTAGTATTATAGGAATAATTTGTGCTTTTTGGAAAATGGTTCTGCCACTTCCTTGGGTGGAAAATTTCCCTTTCCTTTTTCACTCGGAAGGCACAAGTACCGTTTTACTGATCAACCCCAAAACTTCATAAACAATAATCTCCTATAGGTAGTTTATGGATAGAAAAGTTTGAGCAGAACTATTTCTCATTAAAATGGAATCTAAGACTATTCACTCAATGAACAAACCAAACAAAATATCATTTTTCTAACTTATATGCTAGTGTTATCTTTTTTTCCAAAACCTATGAATATGTTCTCCACTAAAATAAATGGACCTCTATGAAATCGAACAAAACTTCTCTCTCCTTTGCTCTTCATAAATGATCAAAGTTTGAACTTGCTTTTCAATGTTTATTAGCCCCTTCCAAAAAATTGGAGCATTGTATAGAAATAATTATCAATAAAATAACCCTGGCTCTGTAGTCTAGGATCTGCTAGTCGTATTTTCAAAGAAAGGAAGATTAAAGCTGTCAGTACTCAAAACTACCTATAGGTTATCTTGGCTATAGTGATCTTTACAAAATCCAGACAGTTCTTCTCCTATTTGAATCAAGAAATACTCTCTTTCTTTGATTAACTAGACTGGTCTCATTTTATTTCTTCCAGTCAGGGCTGACCATAGTTACTACCCTTTTCACTTTCTGCAGCTTTAAGCTCTCAAAAGATACTTGCTTGGTTAGTCACTTGCAAGTCTTTCCAGCTTTTTTTCATTCATAGGTCTTCTAGTGACTGATGTAATGTGACTAACTTTAAAAAGCTTTAACGTAATAACCTAGTTAGTCCTGATTGTCTTAGACTCCAGACAAACTTGAGACTTACTTGTTGTGTTAGTAACCAGCCCATGATTTTTTTATGCAGGCAGTGCAATTCAACTATCACATCGCAGCACATACTTTTAACTTATTTCACGGAGTGAGTAAAAAAAATGAAGCATTATACCCCTGTGTGACAGTTGCACTGTGATTAGGTGGCAGAAATCATGCAAAATAGTGCAAGGCAGAAGGGAGGCAGAAAGATGTGATGCTCCCTTGGAACACCCATCACTAGAGTCCCATTGTCCCTGCCACAAAGTAAGAAGGCGGAAAAGATCAGAGAACTTGGCTTTAAAGACTCTGCTCATGCTCTCCAAGGACAACACAAATTACAAAGGCTACCATCATTATTACTCTCTATTATTTGTATGATAGTAGGATCTAGAAGCTTTAAATCAGCTCAGAAGCCCCACTGTGCCAAGAACAGTGCAAGCACAGAGCTAAGAAATCTTTGCCACTAAAAGCATTCTATCTAGCTGAGCTGGGCTGTAATAAGGTGTAGCAATCACAGGTGGGAGACAAAGGCAAATACTCCTAAGAAAATGCATCTACAATACCCAAATAAATGAACGCTTCTATCCTTCCTGCTCTTTTAGCTAGCTGGTATCACTCAGCATTTCCAACTAATAACACAGCAGAAACAGATCTTGAAATGTAATTTGAGAGACAGAGTAATGTTCTTATGGATGACTTTGGTTAGGGTGTTCCAATGCTGGAAGTAAGAAATTAGGTTCATAAACATAAAGGTAGGAAACGCAGAAGTATCAATATTCAAGGGCTGGGATAAAAAGCAGTTTGACAGAATAAGAAAGTACACAAATATGTCCATGCTACTGGCATGAAAAGAGATGCTCCACAGAGGCAGGTCCTTCTTATAAATGTCAAATGATGAAAAATACTTCTAATCCTTATCAAAGACTGCAAATGACACCTGAATGGGGCAGTAGTGAAGAATGTCCTGTTTCCTCCAAAGGTTCCCTCAGCATTTCTACCCCCATCTTCCCCATCACTGCAGAAAACTGTACCCTCATATTTAAGTCTGTAGCATCACTACTGGCATTATGGAAAGACAAGGCAGTCCAACATGATTTTCATTAGAGCTTCCAGTTCATTCCAGATGCCAGGATTTGTGACTGCCTTGGAGAAGACCCAAAGCACATACAGATTTGTAGATGAAATGAATTACCACCCTGGCTAGTCTGTTTATACTGTAAGTGACTGGCATTCAGTCCTCATCTGCTAGCCAGCACGTATTCTGCTAACAAAGTGTTTTATTACTACTGGTAGAACTCCAGCTAAGGAAGAAGGTTCTCCCTCCCCTTCCTCATTGTTAGCTTTCAAATCGGTGTTCCTAGTTCTCCTCCAAAACCGCACTGTTTTTTTTGTCCATATGGTAGAAGTTAAGAGGTGTTGTTGGGCAGGGTATAATTTGTGACAGAAGGTGGTTTTGATCAGTATTTTTTTCAATTTGCTCTCTCTATTCCATGCTTTGAATATATTAGTTTTGTAAATGCCTCAGGGTAAGGTCTGCTTTACTTCTCTTTTTACAGTATTTTTCCTTTTCTGTTCCTGATTTCTTTTGGAAATGCTCATGTATAAACTGCCTTTTCCACAGGGCAGGTATTATGTTTTCTTTCTGTTTTGCTAAGCACAGAAGCCATTTATGTGCTGAAATCAATGTATCCTGGTTTTCCCCCCTATGATGTGTTAGCATTCACTAAATCTATTATTTGAATGTCTGGGAAAGAGGGCAAACAGCACTTATATTTTTGCAGGAGAATATCTTCTCTGTAATTACGAATCAGTACACTACATATTGCTGTGTACAGACCTTCCCTTCCTAAAAAAAAAGATTTCTGTACTTCTACAAGACAACCATGCTGATTTGGTATAATGTTTATTTGGTGTTTTTTAAATGTAGGAAAAAACAGTGTTGTTAAAAGTTCTATGCTAAGAAGGGACTATCAAAACAAGGCTCCACTGTGTAACAATAATTATGAATTATTAATCTTGTTTGTGATATTCTTTACAAAAATGTAAATATGAGCGACAAAGAACCGCATGAAAAGAAATGCAAAGAACTGCTTCACTGATGAATATGACTCATTTAACTGACTATCAAATGAACCGTATCTCTCACTGGTGGATGATTCATGTTGGTGCATGTGAGCAAAAAGACTTTTTTTGTTAGACATCTGTGTTTCTGGCTGTCAGAAATAATAACATTCTTTACAAAACATGCCTAAAACAAACAAAGTTCCAAGTTTGACATATATCTTTTGGTCTCATCACAATTTATTTTTTAATGGGATTTTAATCCAGGCTCCCAAGACTGGATTTTCTGGATATTGTGGGTTTTTTTAAAAAATGACTTAAAAGAAAACAAGAAGCATAATATATAATATAAATTTGCTCCTTTGCAGCAAACCCACCAACTCTTCTGCCAGCTCTTTTTTTTCCTTTTCTCCTAATCAAGGAAATTTAAATAATTAAAATTCATAAAAATTTTCCTCTCCAGTGGGCACCCAAGCAGTTGGAAGCCCTCACTCATAGTGGAAGAAAGAAAGTGTAAGTCCTTGCACTTCATTAGCACTGAGATCATTAAGGGATGTTTTAAGCATACTGAACAGTTACACCACAACCAGAAATTAATAACAAATCTAGAATATACAGACACGGTGCATCTCCTTCTTGGAAATAAATAATTTCCTAAAGAAAAAATATGAAGCCTTAAGCTTTCACATGGCCCTAAAGGGTACTCTTATGCACTTTAATGTATTTCATGAAGAAAAAAGTCTAATCACGTATTTATAAGTACTCCATGTGGCCAGAGAAACAGCCATAATGGTACACATCACAGACCTTTATGTTAACAAAGAGGAAGGTCATGGCAGCATATTTGAAAGACAGACCCCTGACACTGCAATAAAAGCTAAAATCCTTCTGACCACTTTGAAAAGAAGAAATTTGATTTCTGTACCAAACTGCACTCTGACTACCCAAACATAACAAAGGTCAATATGACTCCATGAGATGCAAATTTCTGATCAAGATGGGTGACTGAGGAGCAAAGAGAACTCACTTGCATCAAAGTAGCTGTATACATGTAGGTCTCACACTGAGTAAGGATGAGGAGGTCTCAGAAAGCGGCACCAAGACAGGCCAGAACTGCAGGTGTCTCAGTACTTTGAAATGCAGGGCTAGCTACTGTGTGAAAGACATCCTACCTGGAGCCACTGGAAGTCCAGCAACATCTTATAAATTGACTTCTATGAACAAGAAATCCTAGGGGTATAATGTACAACAAGGGAAGCTTTTAGTCCTTACATATTTGATTTTATGGTCTCTACATAACCACAAGCCAACAGTACTCAGGGTAAAAGACTGACTCTCTCAAATCACCTGTAAGTAGATGAAGCAGCCAGTCCAGACTGATCCTGTCCATACATAATGCATTTCCTAAGAAAGCAAGGACCACTTGCTAGCCATTCCTATAGCATTAGAGGGTAATTTATCATTACCCTCACCAAGGATATTTGTATTTCATCTGTTGCCGAAGAAGACCTCTGGCTGACTCATGCATTCAACACCAAATCTACTCCTGAAACTATTCTGAAGAGTGAGAAGAATTATCAGACATCCCTGGAAGTCTATTTCAACTATCTACAGACAGGAAATGTGCAAGCTTTAAGCCGGAAGAGGTCTCTTCCCTCTTTAGAGAAAGTAAAATGTGGTTTTGCTTGTACTCAGTTGGCCTCCACAACGCAAGGAAGATGTGAAGTCAGATTACAGTAATGTTTCTGGAGCTGGTCTGCTGAGGGTGAAATTCAGCCATAGAACTAGATGTTCTTGGCATGGAAAACCACAACTGTGTTATTTTCCATTCATGACTGCAAGGGATCACATCCAGCATAGCAACTGAGTAACCCAAAGCTATGTGTAGGAAGCAGTGGAGTGAGGTACTGTCTTCTGATCTTGCTGCCATTGAAAATCTGTCTACAGGAATGCTAACGAACAGTTCCAAATGGAAAGTCAGTAAAGACCTTGTTACTTTGCCATGAGGAGGAATGGGGGGTGGGAGCCAGGACAATGTAGTAGCGGAATCCCAGTAGTACACCTGCACATCCACAGTTTTGGCCTATGCTGCCACTGGCTTATAGGTGAGGCTGACATTCCTGGTGACTTCCACTGCCAGCGTCCCAAGCCTCCCTTGCCATTGTCCCCCTTATTCACTGTAACACATTTTAACATTCACCTGTAGGTGAACACAGAGGTAATCCATGTAACACTGTATTACACATTTGTTAAACTCTCCAGTGATACAAACACCAGATTTGCAGCTCCTAAGACTACCGGTTATTCTACCCACAACTGGTCCCACATTTTCTTTCCAATTAAAATTCTAATTGCTTAGCATTTTAGAAAGGCAGTCAATAACTACAGATGGGAAACATTGAAATTCACGGGGGTTTTTTTGTTACTAATTATATCTCTGAGTTTCTCTCTCTCCCCTTGTCTCTCCTTAATTTTTCATTGTGGGAAATGCAAAACATATTCTGCTTTGAATGTAAAAATCAGAGGCATTTTTTTAAATACAGAAATGAAGAAACATACAGTATGACATCCAACCATGCTCTAAAAATTACCTACTGATATTTTGGCTTTGTTTTATATTTTATGCTTTTCTGTAGATTGCTGATGTTGAAATTAGATGTGATTAGATGTTGGATTAGATGTGATACTGACTGGTACTGCACAGATGGCAGATATTCCTTAAGTTTGTTAAGAATTTATCCTGGTCAGTTCATTGTTATTTTCATGACTAGCTTTTATGTTTCCATTCTCTGTAATGAGACTAAGGAAAGTATCCTCTCCCCAGCCCAATCTCAAACAGTCTCACCTCACAGATACTCTCATATTAAGATTACAGACTGCTGAGCAAACTGATTATTTTTAAAGCTAGGATGAACCAAACAGACTCATCTTTAGTGGCTGAAGTTAAATTTTGTTTCACTCTCTTCAGGAAAGAGATATCTAACACTGACACTTGGAACCATATTCTTCTCTTAGCGATGGACTGGAACACTCAAATTTCCAAATCAGTTGTGTGCTTGAGGGATGTAATACAGTTCCTGCAATGACTGACTATTAATTCTGTGACAACTAACTTTTTAACTCCTCTGAATAAAACATGAACAGTCTCTCTGTGCAAAATATACCTACCTGTCCTTCCTAAAGGGTAAGGAATGATTGATACTTTCTACTAGGTCATGAGATCTTCTCTGGCTACTCCTGTCCCAGGTCTGTAACACCACTGGCTCTGGCAATATAATGCCAGGGTAGCTGATGAACGTGTACTTCCTTGGCCAACCGTAAGTATCAATGGCCAGATCAGAACAGCTGGTCCCTCTCCAGTTTATCCTCCCCACTCTTCTATTTAGGCAGAAGAGTTGCAAAAGTCCTACTGTCCTCAACCAAGCTTGATCACAGTAAGAGGGATGAATAGGAGGAGATCCTGAACCCCTGATCAGAGCCCCCCTTTTTTTTTTTTCTGTAGTGAGTCAAACACATTCAAAACTAAGGCTACTAATTAATTTTCAGAAAACTTCGTAGAAATTCTTATTATTGTAAAACATGTAGTACTTATGATCACTAACAGACTCACAATGCTAACTGACTTCTAATCAGTTCAGGTTCTCTATTTTCTACAATGGGAAATGGGATGTATTTGTATTATGGGCTATTTCAGCGTTTGTGAATTGTTATCAGCATTATTTTTAGGCCCTCTTTGTCTAATTGTTTAACTTCTTCAGGTGCTCTGCAGAAAATGTACTTATGTTTAAAATCCTCAATGCTCCGGCTACACTGTCTTAAAAACAGAAAACCTGACATTTGACTCTGTAATATATGAGGGAGAAAAAAGGAGAAAAGGAAACAGTAGCTCCCATGACACTCCTGTACCCTCTTAACATTTTCTTGTAACTATACTGTTTTATAGATGAAACTGGCATGGCAAAACTGACAAATGCAACACATAAAAGAACAAAAATGGGCAATAAATCACAAGTGACACTCCAGCCCATTGAAATGCATTCAGCCAGTGCTGCAGAAAGCAGGAACATATCACAGAATCATAGAATGTTAGGGGTTGGAAGGGACCTCTAGAGATCATCCAGTCCAACTCCCCTGCCTCTTGCTTTGCATTCTGCCCAGCTGAGCAAGAGGACCAGAACCCTTGAACGACCAGTACAACCAGTTCTGGGGCCATCATGTAAAAACAGGCTTAGAATTTCACTTTGGAGGGTCACATCTGTTCTTACTCTGCTTTCCTTGTCACCTGGCCTTGTAATATGCATTGTAATATGGCTTGGATATTTACACCACATAGGTGCTTGCTCTTCCCAGGATAACTCTACATAACTTCTGCTGATGCAAATGCTGTTCAGAAGTATGAAGAGAAGAAAAACTCCTAAAACAGTGTATTCAACCTGCAGACAGACATATCTGCACATAGTTTTCTTATTACAGACAGCACTGCAGTCTCTATTTGCAAATAATGGGTTCTCCATCACCCAAAATAGCACTTCAAGTTTCAACATGGCAGAATACATCCAAATCCATGCTACATGGTTCAAGATGGAGAAACATGAACGTGAATGTCTGTGCCGCCCGTGTTGTTACACCTCAAATGCATTACATTGTAAAGGAGAAACTACAAACACTGATAAACAAATTTCCCCAGTTCTTGCCAACTAACTAGATAAATCGGAAAACAGACCTTCTCAAATTCTCACTGTTGGTTTTGTGTTAATAAACAAACTGTGTTTTCAGTACTGCAGTGTAAATCTGGAGTAAATCCCCTGACATAAAAAAAATTCAATGAAGCTGTGATTTAATCAATCCATTATTCCAGATTAATTTTTTCACATTTACATTGGAATGGCTGACAACAGAATCTGACCCAGACTATAGCAATAAATCTTGCTTATGTATTGAATACACATCTGAAGAAATCTGTGTATTTTATTATGCTGCTAACTTCATAAGGAAGGATAGACCAATTGGGATTATTTTATGACTGCTTTTAACACAGTTATGAAATGTGCTGCTCATCTAGATGTTAAAGTATGCAGGGGGGAAAAAAAAAAGCTTTAAGATTGTCAGTCTCTTTTAAAAAAAATCTTCCCAATTCTTAAGTATTGGTTATTCTACAAGACTTCTGACATGCCTTTTTGTATCTGATTTGTACCCAAAATTTCATCTGTGAAGAGTGTAGAATACAGAACTTTCCCTTCCAGCTGCATGTGTAATAAACAATGAGTAGTAAAAAGGGCATTCTACGGAAATCAGTTTTAATAATATCCAGTAAAGTAGTGTCTGCTTCACTAAATCACAAATGGAAACACTTTAATTTAAATATAAGTAGCTCAGACATACTTCAACAATTAAGAAACTGCCTGAAAGAATGAACAGCCTAATCATAATTCCAAGCATGCTATTTTGTCAGAATGCAGAGAGAACATGACAGATGAGGGCCAAGTGAATACCAAATATGGCCAATTTAAACTTATTACATGAAGTGTCTCTTACAAAATAGTGAAACAAACTGCAAATTCTTTCAGGCCTTCTCAAAACCATGGATTTGTTATTCAACTTTAGTCAAGATCATACAGCCACCTATGTGTTTGATAAGTTTTTTCTTAACCTTCTACATTATTTCAACCCTCCTGTTAAAACATGTTTGTTTATTAAAACATGGAGATGGCATCACGAGGACTATTATGCTTATATATACGTACTCTTTTCTCCTGGCTGACAGATGTCAGTTAGGTATTTTCCCTATCTGTTGGAGGATATGGTCAATTAAGTGGATTTCAACTTAGCTACTTTATGTAAGGTTAACACTGGAAGCTAAACACTATCCCCAAGACTGAATTCCTTAGATTACAGAATCACAGACTCATGCTGGTTGGAAGAGACCTTTAAGATCATCGAGTCCAACCACTAACCCAACTCTACCGAGGCTGGTGCTAAACCATGTTCCTAAGTACCATTTCTATACTTATTTTAAACACCTCCAGGGATGGTGATTCAACCACCTCCCTGGGCAGCCTGTTCTAGTGTTTGATAAACCTTCCAGTGATTAAGTTTCTTCTAATATCCAATCTAAACCTCCCCTGGTGCAACTTAAGATCATTTCTACTCATCCTGTTGCTTGTTACTAGGGAGAACAGACTGACCACCACCTCGCTACAACCTCCTTTCAGGTAGTGGTAGAGAGTGATAAGGTCTCCCCTCAGCCTCCTATTCTCCAGGCTGAACAACTCCAGCTCCCTCATGAGACTTGTTCTCCAGACCCTCCACCAGCTATGCTGCCCTTCTCTGGGCTCGCTCCAGCACTTCCATGTCTTTCTTGCAGTGAGAGGCCCAGAACTGAACACGGTATTCGAGGTGCAGTCTCACCAGTGCTGAGTACAGGGGGACAATCACTTCCCTAGTCTTGCTGGCCAAAGTTATTTGCTACTAAGTTATTTGATCAGTGATAATAATGTATTCATTAATAATAACAATTGTAATTTGCCTATTTTGGCTTGTAAGTATCAAAATCCCAGAGTCGTCTTTACAGCATGTTGCATAACACAACTGCCTTTCCAGCATGTCCTATAATACAAGGGCAACAACATTGTAGGAATTTAAGTGTAACTGCAAGGTAAAGTTCCCTTTGCTACAGGCTGCAAAGGAGTACTGAAGCAAGGAGTGGCTGTCGAGATGTTTAGGGCAAATAGCAGGTAATCCTATAGATGTAATCCTATTTTTAGATTAAAAGGAAGAAGAAAGGAAAGAAAAAGAGGACCTCAACACACTGTTTATAAAGTGCACCAGTAAGGGCCAGGATGAGTTCATGACAAGGGTGGAGGAAATGAGTGCAAGGAGAGTTGGCTAGAAAGCTGAGAAGTATTATAATGACCTTTCTAAAGAGGAAGACCTTTCAAAAATGGTAGCAATATTCAAAAATGCAGCCAAGATTTTAACTTTTCGTTATGCAAGAAGCATCAACTTGCCACCTGAAAAAAATAAAATCCCAACCCTGACCTACCCATTGCCACTCCTCAAATGCTAAAAGACAAAAGTAATCTCTTGATCTCAAAGGTAATTACTTTGGTGCTGAGCAAAGAAATGAGGAAAAGGCATTGAACAGAAAATGCTCTGTAGCATTATTTAACAGTTAGAGCTATATAGTCCTATGATTTCCACATAAAGAAGCCCTTTTACATGTAGGTCCCCACAGTCTGGGAATTAGTAAGAGAAAAGTGTAGGGAGAATATGCACCATTCCCTGCTTCCTCACATCCAGTCCAGCTCCTGTAAATCTCCTTTAAAAAAATCTTTGGATTCCTCATGGATACTGCAGATACCAGTATTGCTGTACTGCCCTGAAGTTGAAAAGTCTGCCTGAAGGACCTCTACATGGCATGTCTCTGTAGGAAAACATGAATCCCTGTTGTTGTCATGGGACCAACCATGTGGGCTGTGTGAGGTTCCTTCACTACCTATTGCAGTTGTGGCAACTGAGAAGGAGGAATATGCTTCTTTCTTTTTGATCACAGTCTTCCAAACAGGAGGAGGGGATGCAGAAATGATGACGGGATTTCAGAGGCTTTTTAATACATTTCACAGGTAAGCATAAATGCTGTTTGCAGGTCTCATTTGATACTTTATTTCTCACTAAAAAATTAGTTTCTGGTAGAATTATTTTTTTTTTTAATGAAATAAGTCACAGATCTGACAGACAACCACAGAGTGCCAATGCTATCAGCCACCAGTGACAAAGCAACCAAATAAATACCTTGCTGGATGTCCTATGCTAGCTATATCTCTGTTCTCTTATTGCTAAGTATTGTAGCCACCTCCCTCCCACCTCCCTCTTGTGGAACAGGCATATCTCCAGTATATCCTGTAGCTACACAGTTTTGCTTTAAAACAATTTAAAAAAAAAAAAAAGAAAAAACATGTAATTATCCGTATAGAAAAATATGTAAGCTTATTTGAATCCTGTGATGAAGAAATCAAAACTTGTTAAATTTCAAGGATATGGAAGAGATCCTTTTTGTCCTTATTCGTTTTCTCAAGTAAAAAGTAATTGAGTTATAAAAATGTATGTGAACAGAGCTTTGACAAGCAGTACTATCAAGAACAAGCTAGGACTTCTTGACATCATCTAAATATGTTATTCTGGTTAGTTCATATGTTATTACATAACAAAAATACACATGCAACAATTTTGTCTTGATTGACACAGCAACTTGGGCATCATGGATCACTCAGCTTTGTTATTACATATCCCAGAATTAAAAGCTGTAGCAGACATGTCTCTAATCTTCTTATCTTAAGCTAAATCATGTAACTGTCTCCTACTGACTATAGCAGTATCCAGATGCTAAGCATCTGAACATTTCCTTGTCCCTTAGACACCCCAGTAAGAACACTTACATGCTTCCCAAGTAACTATGCCAGTATTCTTGCAAAAGGCAATTATCCTATCATATGGTAAATGCCTATGGGCTAGATCTAACTTCCACTGTTACATATTGCATCAAACTCACCTTAGATTCTAGAGTTTTTAATGCTCTTTACTTTTCTTTGAAAATAAAAAGGTTTCCAAATCTCTTAAGAGCTTTATGCATGTGTTCATTTACTGACATAATTTCCCCACGTTCATAAAGATTTTCTGGTACATTCCAAACCAGCCTTCAAGCCACAGACAACCTAATAATTGTCTCACTTGTGTTCTGAGTTTACTTTGAAAATTAGATTCAAAAACCTTACAGTCTTCTTAATTCTCATATGTCACATGCTAGATTATTTTAATTGTAGAACTCACGTATGACATAATTAAAATGGAATCAATTTTATTTCTTTATTTTAATCTTTTGAATATTGAAATGCTGCCAGAAAATACGATCTTCCCAACATTCTGCAGTAAAAAAAAGCAACAAAAAGCATTAATACAAGGTCTTTGTCCTAACTTACACATGCAACTCTTAAGCTAGATTATTTAGAAATGTTAGGATTCTAGGATCTAGTAACACAGAAAAAAATAAACAGCTACACAGATATATAGATATATATCTATATTCAAACTGTCATTTAATTTGTGGATGGAGAGAGACTAGATCTCTTTACAACATCAGGCTTGAAGGAACATTCCACAGATCATACACACAATGGGCACATGCGGCGGACTTGTACAGAGGGATGTGTAAGTTTTGGTGCCAAGCACACCGTTTAATTTAATGGAGCTGAAGAAAAAATTACAAACAAAAAGAAACCTTTTAACACAGAAAACTCTTTATGAGCAGAGAATGAAGAAATTGTCAGGGAAAAGAAGCCAAAGAAAATGAGACAAAATGGGCATGATGACTTGTCTGTACTTGAACATCTGACCTGTTAGCTGGTCGTCGCCTGCAGCAGGGGCGATGCGAATGTATGGTGTTGTAAGCTGAGTCACGATTATCGCAGCTAAGGCAAAGGAAGATTTCCAGGTCAGCATGCATGAGGGAAAAAAAAGCCAGACTGAAGCTAGGCCAGCAAGAAGAATCTTGGTCAATAGTTTATTTTCTGAACTGCTTAGAAATAAAAGAAAAAAAACTCCCACAGGTTTCTTTTCGACTTCAGTTGTTAGTGTGGTTATTCTGCAAATTAATAAGCTTTCATGCGTGACTTTCATTCAGGAAGGACTCAAAGCACGTTATTTACATATATAATGCATTTGAGGAAACTGGAGACTCTTTGGCTCTACTGGTCACAGCACTGGGCTTTCTAAGTGAAAGTTAATGGCTTATTGAGGTTACTCTAGTATTAACTTCTCCAGGTAATTTGAACTAGTTTCACTTTTCGTTTTCCTATTTCAGAGTAGTACATTTCTTCTGTAAGTCTTTTTCAGGATTATTTTAATGTAAAATATTTTTGCGCTAGTTAGGATTCATTTCTCTTCTACCCACTTGGGTTTTTATACTGAAAATGCACACACTAAACATACACTTAGCTTTCAGCATTCAGAGACTAACCACTGCGAGTTGGTTCGCTTTCAGTTAGGTTCGTATGTAACTGTTTGAGGTCCAAATGACAAGTTCACGTTTTGCCACTAAGATAAGAAAAAGCCAAAAAACCTAAGCTGTTTGTGTGCCTGAAGTACTCAGATTTTTCTGTTGGAGCTGTAACAACCACTGACAGGTATAGATAACTATTACCATAGCTCACATTAATAGAATCTTATATTTGTTTGCCAGAAGTTCTATGATTGCCTCTAAATGGTTAAGCACACTATGATACATATATATTAAGGAATATAAAAAAAATTAAAAGGTCAGATCCAACATGATGCAGCTGGAGAATGATGCAAAGAAAAAATATTGGAAAATTAAGGACAAAATCATATGAAAGATCACTCATTTACATAGAACAGCCTGGGTGCTATTAGAAGTGTGGCAACAAGTGAGGAAAATAGATCATCTACCATCTGCAGACAATTAAACTCAAAACTGCTGCTGCATAATATTTTGAAATATCCCTCTGCAACACTGAAATGCAGTGTTGATAGTAGCTGCTAGAGTACTGTTGCTATTGGATTTAAAATATTATAATATCCTTTTCTCTCTCATAATTAATGAAAGCCTTCCAATATTGCAAAATTAGAACAATAATGTTTCCCTCTTGAGAACTGGAATCCTAGGAGATAACCAAGTTGTTTCTGTCCAGACAGTGTTGTAAGTCATATCAGGAAATACAGCCTTAACATAAATCACAAAACACCACAAAGTTGATAGCAATATACTTGGAGGAGTTTTGGAATGTTTTCAGCTTTGTCTGCTGAGATTTTACAGTTGTTTCGTTTGAAGAAAGAGTAGGTATATGAAAGTCATATTTCAAGCAAAATACGACAACCTTTATTACCACTGGTACAAAAATCTCTTCTTGATTTTTGTTTGTTTGTTTGTTTAATCATCTTGTCAAAAATGATGGGAGTGGAAACCCTGTAGTCTCCACATTTGTATATACACCAAATAGTCACAGAGGTCCTAGAAGCTCTTCTCTACAGAAAACTAAATCAGAAGACTCTGCATCACAAGCATATGCTGTCTGATCCTTCTCCTAGTAAATTTAGTGGCAAAGGTTCCCTTTGACTTCAGCAGAAGTAGGAGAACTTTCAGTTCTACAAAACCCAATATTCTGATCCTAAAGTACACTTAAAGTCATTGTAAGCAGGATTTTTATATGATCTCTAAAAGAACACATTTACAGAGGTTTCATTTTTAAAAATGTAATGGTCATAAAACAAGAGCACTTTTTAAAATGTTATAAATTGACATTGTTTAAAGCATACTTGAAGGAACGAGAAAGTATGATTCAGCTGCAGACCCTACACATGCATCTGACCCACTAAAGTTTGTCTGTACTTTCTAACAAGAAGCCTGTCAATATGATAACAGGCTACACAGTGCGTTTTGGCTCTGATCCACCAACAGTGCCAGTTGAGCACATGCTTGACCAGCAAGCACAGGCATTATTCCTGTTGACAACAACTGGAGTGAAAAGTAAAGTACCTACTCCAGGGTTCTTCTGGATCTGGCACACGAAAGATCTGCATTGTTATATTACACTTACTGATTTATTTTAATAAGAAATACAAAAGCTTACAGTGTGCCATGGAATGAAAACTGCAAAATGCCGTGATAAAACAGAATATCAATGATCTTAAGGTCTCAAGGCCACAAAAAACCTCTAATTATCTGCAGTTGGAAGGTTCCACGTAAACATGAAGAAAACCTTTTTCACTGTGAGAGTGACAGAGCACTGGAAGAGGCTGCCCAGAGAAGCAGGGGAGTCTCCTTCTTTGGAGACATTCAAAACCCACCTGGATGCATTCCTGTGTGACCTACTCTAGGGGATCCTACTCTGGCAGGGGGATAGGACTAGATGGTTTTTTGAGGTCCCCTCCAACCCCAACCATTCTGTGGTTCTGTGAAACACAGCTATCAAATGATATAGCTATGCTCACAACAGGTTCTAAGCTCCTAAATTGGTCCTGAGCACAGACTTGAAACAGACTAACCACATGCCCTTAATACAGACAACAAGGTGGCTTGCTCAAGCTCAGCTGGTTCAGTGGAGCACCACAGTGTTTGCCTTGGGTGATCTAGGTCCCAGAAGGCCCTGCCAATGCACTTGGTGCATGGAACTGCAGAACCGTCCTGCAGTCAGGGATTCAAAATGCAAGTGGACAGTTGGCTACACTGACATGTTTGTTTTACAGGGTATATGTTATGGCACAGGCCTTTACCCAGTAAACTACTTACATGTCTACTTTAAGACAGAATATTTGCAATGTAGTCAGAGAGATTATTCTTTGTGCTCAAAATCAGGTTTATAACCGACCAGATTAAGGTCTAAAACCATATGGTTTTCCACATATGTATTAAATTCTAGAGTACATCTACTAACTCCAGCCTACACAAGGATGTACATTTTTTTAGGCTCAGACCTTTCTTTAAAAGAAGATTGTACCAGTTTTATTCATGAATGGCCGAAATCACTTCCTTTAGCTTTAAAAACCACCAAACTTGAACTTTTAAAGATGACAGAAGCCCAGAATACAAACATTCCAGAAGTATTACTATACAAAAACTAGATGTTGTACTGGAGAGCATTTGCAAACTTATTTGTAAGAAGCAATATAATAAACAGATGGATGCAAGGAGCACATGGTAGAGCTTAAGTAGCTTACTGTCTAGTAGCTATACTGCAGTCACTAAACTCAATGGGAAATGGTGTGTGTCTGTAAGACATCAGGCACAATGGTCAGAGCAGCCTTTGTTTCCTGGGTACAGGCAATGTGAATGTTGTGCTAAGCAGTTTGGGGAGGGGTGTGGATAGAAGAGGGGTCAAGCAGGAGAGGACAATTCTCTGTTTTGCCCCACTGCAAGTGTGGTGACTTCTGACCTACAAACATTAAGCATTTTTGCTATTTTTGCTAGTCTGTATGTGGGAAGTTCAAAGAGGGCGCAGAAGTCTGTTTTTCTCTCAAGTATCTCCACTAGACCTAAAGGGAAAAAAACTGCACAGAGAGGTATGATTATTATCATATTAAAATATGTCATGGTCTCCATTTTATATTTAAAAATGAATATAGTTTTAAAATAGAACACAGACATTCAGTTTCCAAGCATGGAAATCAGAGCCTGACAGAAGCCCTCCAAGAAAGTTTTACAGCAAGGATTATAAATGCCACTGAGGACATCTCTGGTTTTAAAGCCCTCACAACAACCCCTCACGTTATTTTACAGGCTTCACAAAGGTATTACGAAGAATTCTGAAATGTGCTTTCAAAATGGAAATATATGGTGATTTGTTTAAAGTAAAAGCTGTGTTTCTCACACCTCCATTGCCAAATCGGTTAGCTCAAAGTAGCCTGTTGCTATGGAAGCCATTCCAATCCATAAAGTTACTCTCACTTCTCAAATAAGACAGTAAGATTTTTCAGTCAGACAAGTAATTGAAATAGTTGAATATCCATTAGTGATTAGGAATACAAATCTTCAAATAATCTAAAATCCATTTCTCTAATCACCTATTATGATTTCTGAGGCAATGTAGTCCACTCCTGGTATCACTGAAGCTATTGGAAAACAACAATACAGGATTTCCATCTGAAATTAATCTCTCATCTATATTTTATTGGGTTTTAGTTCAGACATTTGAAAGTTTCCTATGGTTTAGTGAGCAATCAGCAAATCAGAATTAAAACTATGTCCTTTGGTTTGGAAAATAAAAACCAAACCAGGAACCAGTTCATAGAGTCATAAAAACCTGTATTTGTCATATTAGGGAGGATCCAGCCTTTTAAGAGAGGCAACTGTATGCTAACATTTCTGTTACTCTTAAGTAATGAGATTCTTATCCATTCTATTTAGATTTATTGGTGGTGGTGGAATTGTGAAGTCTACATGTAAAGGGAATCATGGTGGAATCAGTTAGGTTAGGGATAATCAGTATGAAACATGCATGATGTCCCACAAGGAACAGCATTAAAAAGATGAAGTGGTTTGTTTCATATTCTTACCAGGTGCCCAACCCACAAGGCAGTTATGACTTCTTCCTGCTCACAGCAGTACTTTATTTCCTTTTCCTCTATTACAGTCTCCAAATAATCACACTATCTTATTACTTCTTTTCCAGGCTTTGAAGTTGCCACCAGCTGGTACTAAAAAGGTGGGACTACAAAGATGATCACAGACAGATCCAAGCCTCCAAAGTTAAATACATCAGCAGCATGTTTATCTTTTCCTGTTCGGGGATCAAACCTATAGCTAGCACTGGCTCATTTATACAAACTCGTCTCACAAATGGTAGCATCATGTGCTGACAGTCCAATAAATATAGCTAATCTGTGCCATGAAGATGAAGAACATGATTCCTCCACTTTTCTTCTATAAAGCAATTAAGATAAGATAATTCCTTACGAGTAATTTTTCACTACAGATGCATAAGCAGCTACTATGCATCTGCAATTGGCAATTTTACAGTTCTACTATACAGAAAAGTCAAAACTCTTTATTGTGAGATCATATAAAAACCCACAGAACATATTTAAAAAAGAGTGTTCAAGCAGACAACTAAAAATTACTAATACCTTTATTTTTAAAAACAAACAAACAAACAAACTTCCTAAATCTCAGCTAGAGCCACAAATGAATCCTTTAATATTCAGTGATAGGTTTAGTGATGCCTTTTAGCAATGTAAACACTTCAGGAAGTTTGCAAAGACCATGTGAGGTAAAGGTCACCAGGCTGAGATACAGAATACATGACATGATATGAACATACCTTTTGTGGCTACCCTGACGCAGTCGATTTTGGTTTCCTGTGACAAATAAAGAGGAAAAAGGTCACATATTGTGTTTCTAGGCAAAGAAGGCCATCCATGGTTCTATTCGTACAAGTAATGATAAAATGTCAGAGAAGTGTTCATTTAGTGTGCCTCATTACAAATTTAACTGCTTATTCAGCAACTCCAATGTGCTTTCATAATATGGACAAGCAATGTTTGGGTATGGTACATGAACACTTCACTTAAGATTCCTCTAAAAGTAGAAAATACGTAAAAGATATTAACAAGAGCACAGGCAAGTGTTCAGCTTTTTTACTTTGGCAACATAATGACCCTGGGATATTTTTCTTTTTTTTTTTTTACAGATAGTATATTTCGAGGCATCATGCAAGACAATTTTAGGAAAAAAAAAATTAAAAAAAAATCAATGGTGTTTCACATTTCTGCACTGTCAGAGCACTGTGAAAGAGGGCCCATTATGGTTTCTGGCAGAAAACATTTCCAGGCTGTCAGCACAGACAGCCAAAGCTTATCAAGAATTGAAGGGCTCTGGGTAGGTCTGTCCAGGAAATGAAAAACAATTCCAGGAAGAATTAGCCCAATGAAACATGATCTGCGAAGACCTTTTAACACACATTTCATTTCAGTTCCATCTGCTTCTTCTTCTTTTACTGTTTGCATAAAGAGGGGGGAAAAAAGTGGTTTCTAATTCAGTCAGGACAACCAAATGAGAAAATGGGAGTTCAAGACATTACAAACTAAGGTAATGGGACTGGATGGGCAAAGACAGACGTGCTAAAATCCACAGGCTAATTTGACTTAAAAGGGACAGAAGAAACCACAAAATTCTCCTCTTCAAAGCAAGAAAACAAACTAACTAACAAAAAAACAAAAAAAGGAAGCAAAAAAGCCAGTGAAATGCAGCTTTTAGATAATAAGACAGAATGGTAATGTACTACTTTGCCTACTCACTTGACAAAATGTGCTGTTTTCCCTCCTCTTTCCTGTAACCTTTAATCATTGAGCAATATTGCCTTAGGAAAACTGTTCATTTTTTTTTAAATTCAGTGTGTAAAATTTCTTGGTTATCTCATTTTCTCATTAGCAACTAAACTGAGTATCTTCCCAGTTGGTGCCAATCATCTGTTTACACACAAATACTGTATAACACTATACTTGTCATAAGACTTACCCCATTGGCTCTGCTAGCAGCTTGAAAATAGATACTGTAGCTCTTATGAGGAAGAAGAGGAGTGTTCCAGAAGCCACTGTAGGTTTTGTTATCACCAATAGTAAAAGGCTGAGCAGCTAGTAAACCGTTGGCTGGAAACTCTGCAGCAAAGTAATACTGGGAATTCAAAAGTGAGGCATTCTGGAAATGAATGGGCACTGGGTAGCACTTCAGGATTTCAGTTGTCTTTTTGGTTCTTCGTGGACGTTCTTCTTCAACAACTATTTGATAGACACTAAGAGTGTAGAAAGGAAAGAACAAAAAAAAATTTGGGGTTATTTTAAGACTTCAGCAGTCACCTCATTCTGAAACCATAATAGCATACAAGTATTTCTGGAAAAAAGAACAGTTAAAAGCAAAGAACACAGGAAGAAAATGTCATTGTGATATTCAGATGCAAGAATATGTGGAATATATTAATGCTCTCAAAGAAATTAATTTTGTTTTGGAACAACAAAATTAGCCATACACACCACTTCTTTTCATATAGCAAATGCACAAAACACTTTATTGTTCGAACTCTTTTATAGGAAAAGCTTGCTTGATTAGTACTAAAATGTAGAATTAAGTATTACATTGTTCACAGAAGTAGAAAGCTATTAATTCCATCCTCTAATCTGTCTAACTAAAATCAAATGAGTAGTGAGATGAAAATGAAGAAATAAATTACAAAGAGATGAGGAATAGTCTGCTTAACTGTTGAGATTATAACTATTTAGAAAAGTACACAGAGTGAAATACAGTCTTTTAAAATTTCAGTGGTATATTGACTGTTACTGAGCAACAATAAAACACTTTTTGATTCAAGTTATTCTCACTCAGCAAAACTCTTTTACACATCTTAGAGATAACCATGTTTTTAAGTGTTTCTGCATTGTGCAAAGCAATTTGGTTTGTACTTGCATTCTTTGCTGTACTGGGACCTACAGGGAATAGTCCATTTCTCTCCACTCTAAAGGTGCTATGGACATTCAAGCAGGAAAAAAGAAATTGTGATTTCTGCTGTATATGCAAACAGTGTAATCATTATAACCTTCCAGTTGCTGTAAAAGCCTGAGTCAGTGCTTTCAAATTTGTGCAGTGGGAAGTCCATGTCTCTAAAGAGGAGCGGCTTGCAAGTTTATTGCTTCACTGGGGGGCAGTGATTCTTAATCATTTTTGTCTTCTGGAATCTTGAATCCTGGTAAACAAGTCAGTATAGGAACTGATGTTAAAGCAGCAATGTGTCACAGTTTTGTCCATCATCTACATCGAATAACAATTTATGATCTTTCAAGTTGGCAATTCATAAAAAGCAGCAATCTCTGGGTAAGATATGTTCCTTAAAGATTAAATATCCGCAGCCTTCTGACATGTTCCCACTGTGTGACCTGTAAGCAGATTATTATTTTTACAGAAGACTCTACCCAAAGTACAGGGACACCTGGGCTGGGCATCTGCAGGTCTCAGACTTAACCCAACAGGACTTATTGGCTTAATAGTATCACTGCGCAGGTATGGCTGTTACCCTGCTGAGGGCAAATCCGGTTTAGAAATAAAGGAGATGCAGTCACCAAGCCAGCTCTTAGCCAGCGAGCTCCTGCACCTGCTGGGGTGCTGCCAGGCTCAAGCTGCTTTGAGAGCTGGCATGGAGCTCTCCAGCTCTTGCACCTTCTTGAGCCTTACTGACGCAAGAGCACAAGCAGACTAACGTGCTGCTTCCACACTTAAGCTGCCTTTCAACGTTTAGTTAATGCTGTGTGCTTGAATGATGCCCCATCAGTGGAACTGTTCAAGGTCAGATCAGACTTTGAGCAACATGATCTAGTGAAAGAGGTCCCCCGCCCATGACAGGGTGCAGTGGACTAGATGATCTCTAAAGGTCCCTTCTAGCCATTTTATTTAATTGCTTTCTAGGCTTCACTAACTACAGTAATTTAACACACAGCTCATATGAAGACATCTATAACTGGACACCTATATTTAGATGTTCTAATTAGATGCTAAACCCCATACAGTAACCATGTATAAGTAAAAATCTGGTACAGTCAGGGAAACAAATGTCTTGAGGCTCCCCTTGAACCGTCTGTACACTGTCTGTACATTTTACAGCTCTGTACAACAAAGTATACACATCCAGCAGAAAGATTTTCATTAGCCAAGTAATACAAGAGGGTCAATATATAGCAACATTTCTTTGAACCTAGGAGTACTGATCTGTAAAAACTAGCCGCTGGCTTAAAAATTAATCACTGTCATTATGATTTTGTGTTTTCTCTTTCAAATCCATGCTTGACATGATCTTAGCAGATAATTTTCTAGAACAAAACATAGTTGTTTAGAACTGGGATTCCAAGCTACTTTGACGAGAGCATGTTGCCTCCTCTAATACTAATTTACTGTAAATCTACAATAAAGAACATTTAGAATTTAAATGGAGTATGGGAAAAAAAGTAGAAGGTGATGTAAACATCTACTCTTGCAAGGCATTGAAGCTGGATACACTTGCCTAATACTGCAGCAAATAAAAGAATCCCTGAGTTTCACTAAAGCATGATGGATAGTAAACGAAGTTATGTGGCTGTCACCCTGAGGAGGTATTGTTACTTTTTTTGTTGCATGAGAACTGAATATAAAAGGGACCTCAGACCAGACAAGGTCATATGACCTGTTTCAGTATTGGTTGAAATGAGAATTCTTTTCATTTTTCACTCAGTGATTGAAGCTGAAGATTGTAGATATTTTAGAAACAAATCTGTGATGAAAATGCTTCTTTTCCTCTGGCAAATTTATGTTAGTTACACTACATGCACTGTTCTTCGTATATTACATTTTAAATGCCTGCCATCTATTTATTTTCAGATACATTCAAGAAAGCTAAGTTGACCAGAGTAATTTCAAACTTGAAATGTCTTTTCATCTTTACTCCACAAGACAAATTAGATTTGCAAGTGTCCAGACCTCAAATCTATTTGCTCTTTAATAATTTAAGCACTGAAAGGTCAAGCAGCTCTTTTCTGTTCCCCTTTATCAAAGTTCAAGCACTAATGAAAAATAACTAAATCCTATCTGCTGCCTAGTTTCCACACACTGCTGTTTCTCTGATGCAAATTAACATATTATAAGCACCTGGGTCAAGGGAAACCTGACAGAACTTTATGAGTGATACATTTTACATTTGTACAAATGAGATCATTTTGCTAATGAATTTTACAAAATTACCTCCATTAAATTATAATCCAAAATCCTCCTCTAATTCTCACTGTTAAAACTGCTTTCTGTAACGAGTAACAGCTGAATTGCCTGTGCTGAAAAGGGTTCAAGCTTAGTGAATTGAGCTAGCACTGCACCAGGACTGCATTATTCCTTGTACCTATTAGTCAGATTTCCTGCTTGTTTGAAGTTGCATTATTCCTTTTCCACACCTCTACATTTCAGAGAATAAAGTCTTCCCACCTGTAATCCAAAAAAATAAAATCTACGCTACAGTGAAAGGTGCCAAAAGCATATTGGCTACAGGTAGAACTTAAATTGATCTCTCTGAAGGAAAGAAATGTAATTTAACTTTAATTCACATTATGCAGTTCTACTATAGAATTCCAATGCCTTGGAAATTGAACAGAAAATCTACTTTTACATAAACTGAAATGGCATCAAGAAAGGAACAGATGGGAATTATTTTTTATTTAGGATTCAAATAGTTCAAAATTGGTGATTAAAAAGGTGTCGGAGCAAAGAAAAAAAAATGATGTGATTTTTAAGCTACTTTTTATTTTAACAATTCCAAACAGCTACAAAGTTAAATGCTTATGCAGAGATACTAATCTGAACATAATAAGGACTGTAATTTTGGTTACAAATTAGACATATCAGGCTTCTAGGATTTTTACTGAAATTGGGTTGCTTAAATTAAAATGGTCTGTCAATGTCTGCTAAATATACCAATTTTTTTTAGACAGCATTGAAAAAGTGACAAGAAAGAAGCAAGAAAACATGTGAACACAGTAATCAAAGATGCTAAGAATATTTAGAAAAATGAACCAAACAATTAAAACCATTCAAAAGGAGACTTAAGTGTACATCTGTTCTTAAGTACATGAAATGATGGGTGTTTTAACTTGCTGAATCAGGACATCATTCCACATTACTGGAATGCAGTCAACCAAATCTTAATTCATAGAATCATAGAATGGTTAAGGTTGGAAGAGACCTTAAAGATCATCAGGATAGAACCTCCCTGCTATGAGTAGGGGCACCTCACACAAGACCAGACTGCACAAGGCCTCATCCAACCTGGCCTTCAACACCTCCAGGGAGGGGGCTTCCACAACCTCCCTGGGCAACCTGTTCCAGTGCCTTACTACCCTCACGGTGAAGAATTTCTTCCTGATGTCTAACCTAAATCTACCCTCCTTCAGTGTAAAACCATTACCCCTTGTCCTATCACTGCCCTCTGTGCTGAAAAGCCCCTCCCCAGCTTTCCTGTAGGCCCCTTCAGATACTGGAAGGCTGCTATAAGGTCTCCCTGGAGCCTTCTCTTCTCCAGGTTGAATAGCCTCAACTCTCTCGGCCTGTCTTCGCAGTAGAGACGCTCCAGCCCTTTGATCATCTTCATGGCCCTTCTCTGGACCCTCTCCAACAGCTCCATGTCTTTCCTGTGCCTTGTTGAACTTAATGAAGTTGGCATTGGCCCACCTCTCCAGCCTGTCAAGGTCCCTCTGGATGGCATCCCTTAATCAAAGTCTCATTCAAAGAGACAAAATGATTTTCCAAGAAGGGGTTACTGGACACAAGTATGGACAAGTATGCCCCCAACAAGGACATAGAGCCATTGAAGTGAGTCCACAGGAGAGACATGAAGATCATCAGAGAGCTGGAGCACATCTTCTATGATGACAGGCTGAGAATTGGGGTTGTTCAGCCTGGAGAAGAGAAGACTTTGGGGTTACGTTATAGTGGCCTTCCATTACTTGAAGGGGGCCTACAGGAAAGCTGGAGAGGGACTTCATACCAGGACTTGTAGCGAGAGGACAAGGAATAAGGGATTAAAACTGGAAGCAGGGAGATTTAGGTTAGACATTAGGAGGAAATTATTTTAGTGCCAGGGTGGTGAGGCACTGGAACAGGTTGCCAAGGATTGTTGTGGATGCCTCATCCCTGGAAGTGCTCAAGGACAGGTTGGATGGGGATCTGAGCAACCTGATCTAGTAGGAGATGTCCCTGCCTATGCAGGGGGGGGTTGGAACTAGATGATCTTTAGGGTCCCTTCCAACACAAACTATTCTATGATTCTATGATTCTTAATACAGAAGTCCTTAACACATACAGTCTAGGTATTTGTTAATTAAAACATGAATTTATAATCGCACCTCCATCAAAAGCAATACAAAATTTAAAACACAGGGAAAGCAAGCATGATTACTTAATTATTCAAATTTCAGCTCTATTTTTGCTCTCTTAAGCAGTCTTCATGCTTCTCCTACCTCCAAGCAATTTGTTGAAGAATGTATAAAGAATATATATCCTATAAAGAACTTTTTAACAATTATTTTACAGAAGAAAGATAGCCTCAGGACCTCAATCCAGACTAAGATTATCTGACTTTATTTACTGTTCTTAATACAACTGTGATCCTAAACAAGTTAATTAAATCTCTTGTGTGTCAGTTCTCCAGCTGTAAAATGAGAACAGGGAAGTTTCTCATCCCCTGCTGACCTGTTCAAAATGAAAACTTCTTCAAGACCTTTTCTATGATCCTTGAAAAAATAGAGTGCTTTTTCCTAGGAAATATAAAAAGCCCACAAAGCTGTTAGGCTCCACTAAGAGTGCTCTGATCAGCTGTGTAAACTCTTGGGCTATTTCTGAGGACTGTTAATGGTGACACTGTGGAGCCTAATTTTAAGTTTTCTGCTCATTGTAGCAGGTATCTTCTTAGCCTCATACTTTATTATAAACATATATAACTGTTACTTTTTATAGATCTATTTCTTTATCTCCACTTGCATGCTTGCTTTGTTTTAATGCTAACAGATTCAAACTATAGAATAGCCTCTAATCTGCACAATGGATTTCAATTACTTATTCCCATAGTCCTACTTGATCTATATGCTTGAATCACTTAACTGAACTATACCAAAGTTCCAATAGCTGGCAAAATTAAGAAACCCCAAACCCACCCTGTTATCTCAGCTTTATGTCCATGAAGAACTCAACTGCTCAAAGCTTAACAATCTATAGGGTCCCCACAATTTCACCAATACATGTCTAGACACTAAAAGTTCTTCCACTGTACTGCCCGTTAAGTCATAAGCACTTTTAAAAAATACCAGTTGTCTCATTCATGTTTTGCACCCAAAGCTTCGTATATCTTTGCTTATAATACGTTCAATAAGTTTATTATTTAACACTGCTTCTTCAAAAAAAGAAAATCTTTGGACAATTTTTGGATATACCCTGCAAATAACTTCCTCTTCATCTCTGTCATCAGTTGTTTCTGACATGTTCATTACGTATCTATACTGATTAACATTGGAGATTTTGATCTAGTTCTTCCTGCCCTTATATTGCACTACATTCTTGTAATCCATACTATATCTTAAAATTTTACAGTACTAGAAATTGCAAGTAAACAACATCTTGAAATGGAAGAGGGGAAATACTCTTTAAAGGACAGAAATTAATAATTTAAAGTTAGCAGGAAAATAGAAGAAGGCTACAGTAAATTGCCACTAACTCTCCTCCTACTGAGCAAGTCTGTGTATTTATTACAGGTGGCATTAAACAAAAGTGATTATGACAATCCCTGTCTGAAAGAACATAAAATGGGCAGTTCATTTGGAAGAGATGACTTTTCTTGTCCATGCATTAGGATCTGCATGAGTTTGGAACTTTTTTTTTTTTTTTTTTTCCTTAGAGTGAATTGGCGTTGTTACAGGTGGGATAGGGATTAGTCAATGACTACATAAACTTAGAGTTTATGGAGAGCAAGTAAGACCAGAACAAATAACCTTGCATGAACATTAGGCTCAGATATGAAAATACAGAAAGAACAGTCAAGAAAAACAAACAAAACCTCCAAATCAAGACTGCCTTACAAATGCCAACAATGATGCAAGTATCACTGAAGTAATATCCTTCTATCTAATTTATAAAGGGAAAACAATTAAGGTGAACTAGGCAATGTTGCAACTCTGACTGGCAACATAGAAGCAATCAATATTTTTGTAACTGTTCACATTTAAGTGCTTTGACATATCGGTGCTGAAGGTATATTGCCTTTTCTTTTTGTGTGAAGGGAGTCCTAAATATATTTAACTTTCTGTTTGCATCTTCACTTTAAGTCAGAGGTTTTATACAAACAAAAGTTCCACAATTTTTGGAAGGTTTCTAAGTCTGCAGGATAACTGGTGCTTCCAAAGTGCTGGAAAGGGACTAAGAAAAGAAAATACTTTATGCTAGCAGCTTGTTGAAACTTGGAATGATACTGCTTCCACACTTGGCTTTATTTACTGGCTTTATAAGTCAAGAGATAAGTTTGGTTAGAGTCTCCAAAGCAGGGTCTGTCTTCATTCTCAAGAAACACTATTGCTGGCACCTAAAATTTGCAGCCCAGGGGAAAATTCAAATAAAGAAAGCCACAAATCTTTTGGAATCAGACCTGGAGTGAACACAAGAGAAAGTAATATTATATAGCACCTCCAGTGTCATGCAAAGAGCCCTATTTCTCAGATCAATCAAAGCAGAAATACCTAAACAGCTGTAAAGGAAGAGATAAGACAGCTTAGGTTCAGCCCCTAGAGATACTGCCAAATGTAAACTCTCAGGTGTTGTAATAAGCTTTATCTTCACAGACCCAAGTCCATTGGGGAACAGTATTCTGGCTTTTAATGTAAAACTCCTAAGCTGCTCTGTGACTGCCCAACTCTTTCGTATGGACAGTCTCAAAGACTCAAAAGTCAGTATTTACAAAGGGGATTTTCAAGGAAAAATACAGCCAAACAAACCTCTCTTCAGCATTCCTGTTGATTTATACAGGAAAAACCAACAGTTCTCATATGGGGAGCATTATGTTACTGGAAGTTAAAGATATTTTGCTTGTTCTTTCCTCCAAGGACAGTCACTAGAGGAGGATATGAGAATGCTTTCAATTCATTCAAGAAGGAAAACAGTTGCTACATAATATCTTAATTGCAGAAGAGTCAGGTGGGCTCTGAAAGTGGTAAAGCAATGACCACCATAAGCTCATCATGGATTCAAATGTTTTTTTCAAACACAGAACTGACAAATTTCTCTTTTGTGTTTGGACTGTCTAGGATTTAAGGGAAATATCAGAGCCTGGGCTCCAAAAATACTTAGAAGAAAATCTACAAGAAAGGAAAAGGAGACAATGATGAACACTCCTTCCAGTCACCAGATGGGTGCCACTTAATCCTGATGACACAGTTTATTTAAATTTTTGCCTTATTTCCTAGTATATGGATTCACTGTTTCAGAGAATTTAAGCACACTACATCAGGGGCAGAGAATATCCAGCAGATTTTCAGCCTTGTAATTGCAGACAATCGTGTACCATTCACAAAGTGTTTGTGATGTGTTTCTGCCTTTAGACTCAATTGCCCTAAATGATGACTCAAAATATAACTTTGTTTTGTTAGTAAGTATATCAGAGAGAGAAGGAGAAAAAGAAAAAAAACAACAAAACAAAACAACCCCCCCCAAAATCCAAACCTTTTCAGGATTTCAGTTTGTAATACTTTTGTTTTAGAAGGATAATAAAAGAGTGCCAACATGGATGTGGTAGCAGATAATGTGTTCCATTTTACAGAGCTGTGAATGCTGATGGGCTGCAGTTTTGATTTTGTCCCGTCCAACCTTTGCAAAAATCAGTAAGTTCACTACATATTCTAACCTACCCTTATTCAAAGCAAGTATTAGTTTACTATTAAACCAGCATATTAAAATTGGTAAGAACCATTTCATCAACACATATCTAAGTGGTGCTTAGGCAAAATGCCAACAATAATTGTGGCACAAGAGACCGCTCTTCTGTCAACTGCAATTTGCTGACGGTCAAGGGAATCAGAACTGTTCCCTTGATCTTTCCAACCCCCCCACAGCCTTGAAAATACTTATTTCTTCCCCCCCTCCCTGGTTATACAGGCCCATGTTTAATTATTTCTAATTATTTAAATACTGCAGCCCAACTAGGCTTTGGGAATGATACTACTATACCGGTATACAAGTGTAACAGACTTGTCAGAATTGTGGCAAACAGGATGACAAGGATGCAACTACGTCTCCACAACTGTTACACATGTTTCTATGTTGGAAATGCAATCCTGAAATCGTTTCCCCACACCCACTCTTTAAGGGAGCGGATACTACTCTGTACTGACACAATAATTTAAATAAACACTTAACTTTTTTTCTTTTTTCTTTTTTTTTTTTTTTTTTTTTTCCCCTTTTTAAATACAAATAAGCATGTACGTCACTTTGAGGGTAAAGTCTTTCACTATTATTTCTTCTGGTGAAAAAAATAATGTTCTAGAACATGACAGATCACAAGAAAAGCTATCATCAGAAACAAACTTTTTCTGAACCACTTTCAACCTGTGGCTTGTGCTCTCCATACTTAGTATGGATTAATTTCTCTTTTTCTTCAACCTCACAATTGCCAAGAAAATATAAAGATTTTGTACACATTCTGCAGTCCTGCACAGAATAAAGTGAGTGCCAAATGAAAATTAAACCTACTTATACCTACTTAAACCCACACTGTTTCACGCTGACTTCAAATTTGTTTTCTAGAGCTGCAGGTAATACAAGGCAAGTCAGCATTTGGCTCTATGTTAATAAATTCTCTCAGCTATTAACTGTGTATTTGCTGAACAAGCAAAAGACACATTTGATTACAGTTCTCCCCTAATGTGCTCCATACTGTATCAATGAGATCTAGCTACTAAATACAGACTGCAAGTGACAAGCTAAGGAGGGCACCAGAGATCTGGCAGTGTATTTATTTATTTATTTGTTTTAGGAAATGTTTAGAATGAAGAGACTGTAAGGACACATTTAAATAGTTTTAGTTTGCAAATAAATTACTGTGCATGTGAAAAGAGAAAGAAAAACTGAGCAAACAAAACCAGAAAAAGATTGAAACATTTAAGAATACAAAGTACTGCAGTGTAGGAATGTAAAAAAGAAGAAAGGAATAAAATAAAAGAGCAGCTAGCATACTGAAAAGAGGATGAAATTTACCATCATCTTTGATAAACAAGAAGTGGGGGGAAAAAAAAAGTAGTAGTAGTAAAGATAAAATTTCATAATATAGTTATGAAAACATTAAATACACTTTTATAAGGTTGGGGAGGGAGAATTGTTTATTCAAGACTGATTGCTACAAGATCTCTACACTCACAGTGATCCTACTGAGTATTTTTTAACTGCTCTCCCAACTGATACTTGGCTTCCATAAATAACTCTGGTGTACATAAGCTGATAGTCTTTCTAATAGGTATGTCACCAGCATATTTTTGGCAAACATAACATTTCTCTGCTGATATCTCTTTCAAATATAGGGGACAACAACATCCCATTTATATTGACCTGGTACTGGGTTCTTTAAATGCCATTTGAAACAAGATGCCTCAAAGCCTTATAAATAGACTGAGACTCTACAAGTTTTACAGTGAGAAGTTTGAATGTGTACTCAAGAACATGCCATAATCCCATCTATATTCCACACGTCATCTGTGATACCCAGCTCCTACCCTCAATATGCTCAGCTCCTTTTAGAATATCCCAAATACTGGCTGGAAAAGAGGCACCACATGCTGTGGCTGCTTCTGGGCTACATATGGGCTTGCTGGTACGTGACATGTAGCACTCTACTGACGGACCAAATGAAATGAACTAACTAGTTCATACTGTAACACAGCCCACCCTTCAGCATAGATGCTAACCTGGGTCTTTCCTCTGTACCCACAGATTCCAAAATACAGGAGAAACTCAGTATTTATCCAATATTTGCACTGTTTGATATGTGCTTGAAAACTTCCAAGAGGTCCAATATTATTAAGGAAAGAATACACAGACAAGTAAACAGCATGGTATGCCTTGTTTTCTTAGGAAACCATGATAAAATCAGGTGTAAACTTTAAATTATGTTCCAGAAAACTTAATTCTTATCTTAGATGTGTTATATAGCACACACAAGCCAAGGAGCACTTCCTTTACAAGTGAACAAGTCTTATTTCTACTGAGCATAAGGGGTCAGTCCCTTTAGACACCAGATACAATTGATCTTACTCCACAGGCTTTATGCTGTTAATTAAAAGCCCATGCAGCAGTTTCACTAACTTCAATGATACTGGTCTAAACTGAACTAACCTAAAGCTTCAGGTTCTCCAGGGCTTTGAGACTTGACTTCACTACAGAGAAGTATGAAATAGGGGTGCCTCCTACTTCCTTTGTAGTCTGCTCAAAACATGGCTTTAAAATGGATAAAAACCAGGGATGCATCGTGAGGATAACAACTCCACAAATAATCCACAAAGCCACTGTTCTGAGACCTGCTGCTGGGCACCATGGAAGAAGTGATTAAAAAAAAAAAATTAAAACATTATCTCCAGACAGTTAGCTATACCTATTGCTGCTTATTATGACACTCCTTATCATTGCCAAGTTGTTCATAACCATACATAGAAAACTTTTCCTCTTTCCTTTAGAGAGTAACATGCTATTTCCATTTATTTTAATTTTAGAGACACTACTGGAGAGAGTACGATATATTGATTTGCAGAAAGCTACACAGATTGTCCCTATCCGAACCAGAAATAAAATTGTGTTCTCATCTGCACTGAGCCGCAGTGCTGTATCTTCTAGGCCATGCTTCCTTTCCATAAGGTGACTAAGTTTTTCAGTTATCTGGAACAGACTGTAATCCTCCCCTGGCCATCTGAAGAAGCTTAGCTTCACCTCTACTGTATAACTCTCCCTTGGGGAAGATGGGCCTACTCATTATCTGAGCAATTTTGTTGTGTACAAGCAAATAGTAAAATAATAAAAAACCCAACTGTTGCAGAGATAGACTATTTCTGCTGTTATCAACTAATTAACAACAATTTCTAGTACAGAGCTTCTACATTATCCTGCTGGTGAACTCTGTCTTAATTTGAGTATTTTCTTCTAGCAATCACCTATTAAAAGCATGGAAGGAAGGACGGAAGGAGGAAGAGGGTGAAAGGCAGGTGGGGAGAGAGAGAGATGCAGAGGAAAAGAGGGACAGGTAGAGAGGGAAAGGCAGGAGGAGAGGCAGATTTCTGTAAAACTTGCCTGGAATAGGCAACTCCCAGTTAGTCCCAAATTATGCAGAAGGCTTTTATAGTAAAAACATTGATCATCAAAGTTATCTACTTCTAGGAAACATTTATCTCCAATCTTGTCGCCAGGTTTTTTTTTTATAAGACTGCCTCCATTTTTCAGAATCTGTATGAAAAACACCTTCTTTCCATCAAAATAGTGTAACCAAAAGCCCCTCAGTATGCAGTGCAGGGAAAGGAAAGCATTTTGGTTTATCCAGTTTAAAGACCAAATACTTAAATGCAACTTAAATGCTCACATTTTTACATCTGTCATGCTTTAGAGGTGTTTGTGCTTAGCAAAACTCAGAGAATAGTGTTTTACTTTTAGTACAGAAAGTGTATGACCTAAAGCATTCTTGCTCATAAAATATAATAATGAAAACAAGTAATAGTTGGTCTTGCAGAGACAACTTTTGTTAGATGCCACATGTTAGATAGAACAATGCAGCATCGAATATTTCATTCTTGTAACTCTAATTTGTCTTTGTCCTGGTTTGATCAAGATAAGATCAGCCCTAAATTGCTTTGGAATATTAGCTGGGTACCATGAATGTATTTTGTATTCTCCCAACCATAACTCATTATAGGGAACTTGCTTGGCATCAATAAGTCACTATTGCTTTTGAGTGCTTACGTGTGTGTGGGAGCATGTGTGTGGCTGAATACCCTGCTGCTAGGCTATTTAGTGATAAAATCTGATATAATAAAATATTAATTACAGCTGAAAGGTTGGGTGAGAAATATGAACTCAATTACAGTTTAATATTGTGAACAAAGGGCAGGGTGAAAAAATCCTTTCGTTATAGAGGTTTGGGATAATAAAAGAACAACTAGAACATTAGACTCAAGCTGAGTACTGCCTAAAAGGCCACATGTTATTAATCTCCACATCAGGCATAGAATTTCAAGTAAATTAGGTCAAGATGAAAGATTTTTGCTGCTGATTTTTTGACTTAACTAACTTAAAGATTTCTTTATCTGAGCATTTTTTTCTTTGATGTCATTGCAATTTAGTAATTAGAGATTTGTAACAAGCACAAGGACAATTATAATTAAAGGTTAGATATCATACACGGTATAGAAAACAATCACCTTATGTGGTATAAAAATAGGTAAGAACTAGCAGTTGATTCTAAAGTCTTCATTTCAGTCAGACTTGGTTTCTCAGCGCCAAGCTGTAGCAGATGTGATCCTACCATTTTAGAAAGCCAAGTTGGTGGTTTTTTTAAAAAAAAAATACCAGCAGTGGAATAGAAATGATTTTAGGACTTCTTAATAAGTACATTTCTGTTCATGTTTGATTTACCTGAGTGTGGAGTCAGATGATTACCAAAGAATATAATGTAACTGAATTTTAAACAAGCACAACTGTAAGCCAAAGTTAGTCCAAATCAAATAATACGACCTTGAAATCCTATGCATAGTAGTGGATCATAAGAAATGAGAAATCTTATTTATTATTGCAGGCTAAAATGTGCCATTATATAACAGAATAAGATTTTCAGTGTCTGAAGAACTATGTTTCCTATTAGCAATGTTTTCTATTAAGAATTTTGCAGAAACTATGGCAATGTATTTTGGTACCAAGCCAGAAAACATCTTCTCAATGAATTTAAATTTATGATACTTGGAACAATCCAAAGATCATTTCAAAGCTTCTTAATCAGCTTTATGTCCTTTGCTTAATTTATTTTTAAAAAGAACACAGAAAAATGATAAGTTCAGAAATATGAGATAAAAATATCTTGGTACGTGAAGTGCTTTTATAAGCCAGTATCACACCATTTAACTCACCAGTTTTCAGGTTGCCAAGGCCAATTTATAAAACAACTGGAAAGCGTGGAAAAATGAGCTAAGCCTTGTCACAGATTAAAAGAAATGAAAGAAAGAAAAACTGTCTAAAATAATTTAGTCTAAAAAAGAACTAAGTTAGAGGGGATCTGAAGGAAATACTCAAAACTCAAAGCCATGGCAAAACTGACTGGTCCTTTTTTTCCAATCTGTCACAGAGAAAGGAAATACTGATGCACAATGGTACTGAAGTACGGATCAATGAGGAAGAAACAAAAGGAAATTCAAGGAGTCTGAACACATGCAAACCAATATGCAACAACCTGCACACAGATCACACAGCCCACCTTATCAGAATCAATAGAAGCATTTCTGAAAGTGTATGCCTGACTCTCTGATATTAAAAGAAAGCTCACTACTGCTTGCAAATTCTGATTGGAATGGAACGCACTTTCAGATCCAGCAAAGTCATTGACAGTACTTGAACCACCAGATGCCACCTGGTTCCTTCCTGCTGCATAAGCCAAAGTGCAAAGAAGAAACAAACCAGTTATTTTTCTTATTGCAAAATATGACACAATGCTATTACCAAGTCTTCACAAATCAAGTAGAGAACAGATCTACCAAGGTCACCTGGATTCCCAAGAAAACAGGAAGGTGGACTCCCATCTAACAGGGTTGTTATTAGTTCTTTAAATCTGCGTGAGCAGACCTTTGAATCTTCATGTGCATATCTTTAAATCTGCATGTGCATCCTGGTCTAGTGTGAGGTGTCTCTGCTCGTAGCAGGGAGGTTAGAACCTGATGATCTTTAAGGTCCCTTCCAACCTTAACCATTTGATGATTCATTCTATGATTCTATGAGATGAATGTGTTATTGCCACTGAATAATTCTGAAAATCAAATGGTTTTTTAAGAAATAATATACTATGTTGTTATCATTCTACAATGTTCAGAGTTGGCTGGATAGAATATGGTGCTGTATTGGAATTTAAAGGAATGGAGTAACAGATAAAGAGGCAGCCTTCATGCAAGAGCCTGCCTGAGCAATTTCTACTTTCAAAGAAAACCAGGGCCACTTGCAAACCAGAAGTTTCTTTCTGAATAGCCTTTAAGATGATCAGTAGTTACACGAAGATAAAGTATAAGAATAATGAAAAAAATACTTCAAGAAATAATATGATGTTCTTTATGAATAGGAAGATGTCCTCAAATCTAAACCCATATATAAATTATAAGATACACTATTGCTCATTCTCCTGTATTCAACTCCCAATTTAGGTTTATTATGTAAAATGTTTCATCCTAGAACAGTGGTTTTAATTCTTTTCTCTGCAAATTCCTAGGGCTGCGCAGTTTGCAAAAGCTAAGAAAAGCAAACATGCACCTTAAAGATTTAAAATCACAACATAAAGAGCTGCATATACACTACAATACCTTCAGGGGTTTATACAGTTTTAAAAAAAAATAACTTCTACTAAGAAAAACTGATTACAAGTAAGCAATATTCTACTGCAATATTTTTCAGTAAACCATAAACTCCAGCGATGCTGTGACTATGCCCTGGAGAGTGTCCATGAGGTGTGAACACTGCAAATGTAACAATGTTCAAGTGTGTAACTACAGCAAGTTGCACAATAATATGCACCTGCAAATTGATTAAGGGTCCTGGATATTTCACAGAAATGAGGAAGCAGCATTTAGAGCAGGACATCAGCTAATGGATTAATGACAACGTTAACACTAAAAGAATGAGATCTTTCAATATTCTACAGAGCTGTGCACTGGAAACTCAGTACTAAATTGGGCTGGGGAATTAAGGAAATTGATGTAGTAAAATGAGTGGTTTATAAGTAGAGGGAGAATGCTTATTTTCTCCCTTTTTCAAGGATGCTCTGCAACCTGCTGGTTTGCGTGCAGCACAGAAAGGAAAATATTTGCTGAGGCAGCTGAATAGATACACAAGCCAATTTCAACAGGTTTTTTGATTCAAAGCTTGAAAACTGTTTACTGCTCATTAAAGCACTCACAAAGGGTATAAAGTTTCAAATCTATTCAACCGGGGATACAACATGGAGCATGGAGGGAGTAGCTCAAGCAGATCCACTGTGGTAGTTTAAGATATTGTCCCATTTGTCCATTTTCTTCTTCTGTCAGATGCTATGATTTCATGGGAGACTTGGTGGAAAGCAGCATGTACCTGTGCTTCAGCTGCAACCGAAAAGCCTGGCGCTATCACTTAAGCGACCTGAGGCACAGACACGTTTTCTCCTGCTGACTCTGTGGCAGCAGAGCAGGATCATAGCAAAAATAACCACAACAAAATTATCATCTCTCAATGCTATCATCCCTTTGCATAACTTGAATGCAGTGGGTCATGGTCCAGCAAATTGGAAATGAAAATTACTGTCTGTGTTCATTTTCATCCTTTCTTCTCTACAAAAATGCTCTGCAAGGTGCTCTAATCAGCAATATAGAATGATGCAGGCAGATACAGAAAAACAAGACAGTTTTTGTGGCATTGCCCCCAGTTTCTCAGGACTTCTGTGGATAAAAACAAGGCTGACCTTCTATTCTGTCAGTGAAGGTATAACTCTTCCTCCTCCCTGCAATGGGAACAACTCTGGTAGGATTAGGTGGCATAGAAACCCTGGCAGCATGACATTGTACAGCTCTTCCCACAGGAAATCTGGCTGTAGATAAAAGATTCTGCACAGTTCAGGATTAGCACAACTGTTAAATACAGATGAGATTTTGGCCTTATGCTTCTACTACCCTATGAGACTAATCTTGAAAACAGCTTCAACTGCAGATGTGAGAATATGGTTAATTCATTCACCCTTGTCTGATTTCCCCATGGTAATTTCTCCCTAAATCCAACCTTTTTATATGCCTTAGACATCTATCCTACTGCTCTCTGAGACCATTTTAGGCTGAGGCATTTATACTGCTCCTGACTAAAGAGTTGCTACTTTCAGTTGTAGAACCCAGTAAGTGACTCTAATGTTTCTTTATGTCATTTAATGTAATCCAGTTGAGCAGATTAGCTTTTACTTAGAAATGCTTTAGAGTCGTGATGCTTGCTGTAAATGCCAGTGATTTCCTTTCCTGCTTAAATGAACAGTGTAACAGAAAGAAAGTTTTCATTTTAATGTTCAGTAAAATGAATGCTTTTTCAGCATCCAGAATGGGAAATGACAATGTTTCACTCAGAGCACATCTATAGCTTTTCTTCTTCTTTCCGTGTTAACATTCCTCTTTATTCTTTTGTATCCTTTAATACTACTTAATATAAAATAAAAGCATTCACTTGTTTGCTTGCGATGAATGATTAAAATGCTTTTGTACACAGAGAATGGGTCAATCAAACGTTATTTACACTGAGAGTTAGAAATTCCTCCAAATTACTTTGTCCTGGAAAACACGGTTCTCCTGCCATACGTCTGTTTATTAGTAACAGAATCTTTGTTATTGCAGCCATTTACTGTTTCCTAGTGAATAAAGGGCTCATATAAACTTGCTCAAAAACTACAATACTGGAAGAAAAAATCCTAAGATCAACAGGAGTATAAAAATGCATTGTTGTCAAATCTATGGAAAAGGTAATTGAAAAGGTACAGGTTACTTCTGTGTTGTCACCTAAATTCTGAGAAAAACCCTGCTGACTTTTGGCTCCCTGATGAAGACAACCTTAGTCTGTGTGAGCATCTTAACAAAAGCTTGGGCTTTTCTGGGGGTTGTCAGGTACAGTAAACTGAAAAGGGACTTCTGGCACCACAATGTCATGTGACTCTCACATGATACCACATCTCATAATAATTTCTATTAATTTATCTAGCACTACCTTCCTGACATTCATACCTGTACCTGTTCCAGGGCTTCTGTTCACCACTGGGTAGAAACTTTAATTTTGAGCTCTTTGTCTACATACTTTCTGAACTGAAATTGTTCTTTTCCCTCTCTGAAGTTCATTCCTCTGATGTATTTTAAGAAAGCAATCATGTCTTCTCTTTGCCTTAACAGGCTATGTGAAACAAGTCTAGTTCTCTTGGTCCCTCCACATATTACACAGGTTTGACCAGTTCACTGATCATTTATGCCACAATGCTCTGCTGCTGTGGTGCTAGTAAATTAGTATTTCTTCGTAGATCAGAACTAGGCACAGGAGATCACATGAGGTCCTGCCAGTATCTTGTACAATGGCATTTACAGCTTGTCACCTTTGCTGGAAACCCCACCTGCTGTGTACAGTCTACTTGCGTATTTCACAGCCATGCCATGTTTTGATGACTCACAGTCATACCACAAGCCATCAATACACAATTTCTTCTCCTCTGTTATTTCTAAAAATGAGCCTCTATCTTACAACCTGCATCCTTGTTACTAGCTCACCGAATGCTAACATTGCATCTCATCTTATTTATAGGAGGTTAATCCTGAAGGCTATTCAGTATTTTCTCTTCAGCATTCCAATCCAATGATGCATGCAGGATCTACTTTTACTGCCAAATGGACTATAAAGAGTTATATTTATATTTGATATCCATAAAAAAACATGCAGAATGTTATTGCGTCACCTCTCCTCAGCTGATAATTCAGTACCTCGCAATACAGAACAAAAAAACATGTACTTATTTTAGAACCAGCGGTTTAGAGCTCTTGTGAGCCACTGAAAAATACACAGTGAATTTAAATACTTAGGAAAGAAAAGCAACTGAATCTCAAGAACCACAAAAAATATAAAGTACGTGATGGGGCTAAAGCACAGAACGATCCATGTGCAACGTTGCCAAGGCTTCAGTATTAACAGGGCCCAAGCAGTTATGGTTTCCAATATGACCTGCAAGACTGACTTCAGTGCTTATTTAGTCAAATGGGTGAACCACCACTAGAAGTGACTCCATACTTTTCACTTGGGACACCTCACTTCAGCATCCAGTACTTGAGAGCAAAAACACAGATGAGATTCAAACCTCCACAAAAACAGAACTGTAGTAAGATGAAAGCCACAGTGAAATCTTATTTCACATTGACATTAATGACATGGGAAGCATACATCCATAATAAACAGTAAGATCAACAGTGAAAGCTCCCAGAGACAGCAATGGGCAGTATGTGCCTGACAACTCCAAACTACAGTTTTATGGGAATTTAGAATGGCTCACTCAGCACTGTGGCTACAAACCAATATACAGCTACTGTGATACATATAATCAGAAAATGACTTTAAAATGTCTCCAGAAAGTACATCCCCACATAAGCCTGTTCAACAAGCACTCAGGGAAATGGAGCTGACTCGCATACTCCCCCTTCAATCCTTCCACAGCACACAGTAAAATGAAAACAAATCCCTGGCATCCTTCACTAAACATAGGGCAATGGCATCTCTTTCTTATATTTTCAAGGAAGCTCTGGTTGGTCTGCGTTTGAACTCAGGTCCATATAAACTGAGTACACTTTTTAAAATCATGCAATGCAGTACTTTCCAGCAATGTTCTCATAACTTTTTCATTATGGTCCCTAAATTAAACACCCTCTCTCTCAAGGCAAGTTCCCAGAAATACACTTGAGTCCCCTACACACTCAGTGGGAGAGTGAAATGTGTCTTTGTAACTTCAGAGGGCTCCTTTGGATGAAGGTGGGATTGTACCTCTCATACTGTCTCTGTTGGGTGATCGAGGTGTTCATAACAGAGGAACTACCTAAACTCAGTCAGAAGTAGATGCTTACATTTAAAGACCTGAAAGACACTTACTTTATCTGGGGCTTCACTGTCTAGGTCTACATCTGCTTAGGATATGAATATATAAGCTGTCTCATGAGAGATGTGACAGTCATGGCAGCTTTTTCCACAATAACCTAATGACTAGAGCGTGTTCTCAGAAACTGGAGGTGAGGATTCAAGGCTGTTTTCAACCTGAGACTTTCACCATACTGTTCCCACCCTTCAGCCATCTGAGCAGCACTACTGTGGTTTCCTGCTGAGACTGGTCAAGCATGCACACACAAATACTAGAAGAATCAGAGAACTAGGAGACCATTAATGAAGGAACCTGTCTAATCAAACAGAGACTCTCCTTATTCTGTCCATTTTTATTAAATGACCATCTAAAATCCAACACATTAGAAGTCCCATGAGAAAGGAACAAGGACTTCGGGTCTCTTGCCTAGAAGGAGCTTTAGGAACTTTGTGTTCCTTGTTGGAGGTTTCTACTGGTTTACTGAGAGCTTAGCAATACTTGAGAACAGGCAGGTGGCTCTGAATCGCTAACACTTGAGTTGCTTAAAATTCACCTAAGCTATATGCGTAACAGGGGATTGAATAGAGAAACACAACATCACCCCCCTGCTAAATGGTTTGAAAGGTCCCCAGCAGGGCTTTGGCACCAGCCAGCTACTACTGTGATAGAGGCACCCAAAAAACACATAGGGATGACTAGGAATGAATATCTATTCCAAGCAACACTATTTAGCCCTCCAATAAATCAAAAATAATACCACAGATTTGGATGTCAGTCGGGAATGTTAATATGCTACACCACAACTACTTAAGAATACCTACCTAAGCTTTTTTGACTAGTCTTAACAGAGATAATCTTAACATTATTATTATTATTATTATCCCACATGAGCACACTCAGACCAAAGGGAAAGCCTCCCTCTCGGGTAGCTGGAATCACTCGTCCAACAGAGACAAGGCTCACTCAAAGATATATCTAGGAGAAATGTATCACTCACCAAAGATGAGGTCACTCAATCCTGAGAAATTTCCTTCAGTGGTGTCCCGACCTAAGAGGGTAGGCTTCCTGGCAGACTCATTACCTCAAGGGAAAACACAACCAGCTTCCCGATGGGGAACTCTGTTTTTATAGACTTAGATTAGATCTGACCTGTGGTCATTCTTTCATTATTCTACCTGGGTCAAGACACCCTACTGGCTGGGGACCCTGTTCATTATCAGAGGGTCCCACCCCAGCAATCCCCAAATTGCCTGTGAAAACCAGGTGTCACTCTGTCTGCTGGCAGTTCCACAGCCCAGTAGGGGTTAAGACCAGAAATGGGTCTCAGCGCCACCCAGACTGACCTAACAAAGGTGGGCCCATCTGGGGTTCTTCTGCCAGCTCCAGAGAGCTTAACAGATAATGTAACAGCCCCAAGCACTGGAGGGAGTAGGGGGGCACGAGTGCTCTGCCACAACAACTCTCCCCAAAATTTCTAAGCATGAATCAGGGCCTATTCCAACTGGCCATCTGTAGGTGATCCTTGTGTCTGGGAGCTCTGAAGTATGGACGTTGTGAGAGACAGTTGAGAGAGTTGTGCTTTACCTATCTCGGTCCGCGACAGACGTGCAGTGGTTTTAGCCAGTTGGCCTCAGTACCAGAGAACGGTACAGGGCACACAATATTCACTAGGAAATAAGCACACCTGAAGTCTGAACTGAAGTAGGCTAAGCTGAGCACTGAGTAACCATTCCTTGGAAAGGCATCGGGGAAAAATGATACTGTTCTGTTCCTTGCATACTCAGAGACTGAGCTGTTAATTTTAGTGAGCAGAATTAAGAAAAAACCTGCGGCAGCGCAGAGCAGAGAGCGGCAGCGGTGTGAGCTGTTCCTTTAAACTGCTGAGGATTTGAGAGAGAGCCGGGCTTCCCGGAGACGGTGAAGCCGGGGCAGAGCCAGGAGACCCGAGTCTGAGCGGGAAGCCTGCGAGGGAGAGGAAGGCTGACGTGGCAGGGGGCGTGGCTGTGAATGGCGGCAAGGTTTAAAAAGCGGCCATTTGGCAGCCTCCTCTGAGCACGCGGCAGCGCAGAGCAGAGAGCGGCTTTTGGGGCAGGACTTAGCAGGGCTCATTGAGAGAGCTTTAAACTAGATGTGAAGGGGGAAGGGGAGAAAACTGGGTCTATTAGGGACAAGCACAAGAGGAACGTACCAGGGCCTGAAAGCAGGTGGTCTAAGGAGGATTTAGTCCCACCAGTGGGCTCTGTTTGTTTCCTGAAATGCCTGTATGCTAATGCACGCAGCATGGGGAATAAGCAGGAAGAGTTAGAGGTCAGTGTGCGGGCTAAGGGTTATGATCTGGTAGCAATAACAGAGATGTGGTGGGACAGGTCACAGGACTGGAATGTGGCCATGGATGGTTATGTGCTTTTTAGGAAAGATAGGGCGGGGAAGCGAGGTGGTGGAGTTGCTCTTTATGTGAGAGAGCAACTAGAATGTATTGAGTTTTGTGCAGGGGCTGATGAGGGGCAAGTTGAAAGTCTGTGGGTAAGAATTAAGGGGCAGGCTGGTGTGGGTGATACAGTTGTGGGGGTCTACTACAGACCTCCTGATCAAGGCGAGGAAGTTGATGAGGCTTTCTACAGGCAGCTGAAAGTAGCCTCACAACTGCAGTCCCTAGTCCTCATGGGAGACTTTATGTCTTTATGCGCATGCACCTGGTACTCACCAGTGCCGGGGAGCACGTCACTAGGAAGGGCCAGCAAACGTCGCTGGCTTAAAGGCCATCAAGGAGTCCATCTCTCACACTTTAACTACCCCGATATCTGCTGGAAGACTCACACAGCCAGCCTTTCACAGTCTTTCACAGGTTCCTCCAGTGCATTGATGATAACTTCTTAATGCAAATGGTGGACAAGCCGACTAGAAGAGGAGCGCTGCTGGACCTTGTACTAACCAACAAGGAGGGCCTTGTTGAGGCAGTGGTGGTCAGTGGCAGCCTTGGCTGCAGTGATCACGAGATGGTGGAGTTCAGGATCCTGTGTGGAAGGAACAGAATACCCAGTAGGACCAGAACCCTGGACTTCCACAGGGCAAACTTTGGCCTCCTCAACCAACTGTTAAGGGAAATCCCATGGGACAGGGTGCTAGAAGATAAAGGGGCTCAAGATAGCTGGTCTACATTCAAGGACCACTTCTTGCAAGCACAGGATCAGAGCATCCCAATGGTTAGGAAATCTAGTAAGGGAGCTAGGAGACCAGCATGGTTAAAAAAGGAACTGCTGGGCAAACTTAAGTGGAAAAGGAAAATCTACAGATCATGGAAGGAGGGGCTGGTCACTTGGGAGGAATATAGGGCTGTTGTCAGAGGATGTAGGGAGGCAATTAGGAAAGCTAAGGCCTCCTTGGAACTTAACCTTGCAAGTCAGGTTAAGGATAATAGAAAGGGCTTTTTCAAATACATAGCTAACAAAGCTAACACTAGAGGCAATATTGGCCCACTCTTGAATGAGGTGGGAGCCCTGGTGACAGAGGATATAAAGAAGGCAGAGGTGCTGAACGCCTTCTTTGCCTCTGTCTTTACTCCTGCAGGATTTCCCCATGGGCCCCCGATTCATATAGCCCCAGAAGTAGTCAAGATAGATGAGGAGTTTGACATAGTAGATGAGGATTGGGTTAGGGATCAGTTGAGTAATCTGGACATGCATAAATCGATGGGTCCAGATGGAATGCATCCAAGGGTGCTGAGGGAGCTGTCGGAGGTCATTGCTAGGCCACTCTCCATCATCTTCAGTAAGTCATGGGTAACAGGAGAGGTGCCTGAGGACTGGAGGATAGCAAATGTCACACCAGTCTACAAGAAGGGCAAGAAGGAGGACCCGGGTAACTATAGACCGGTCAGCCTCACCTCCATCCCTGGAAAGGTGATGGAACAACTTGTTCTTGTCTCTATCTCTAGGCATATCAAGGACATGGGGGTCATCAAGAGCAGTCAGCATGGTTTTATCAAGGGTAAATCATGTTTGACTAACCTCATAGCCTTCTATGAGGAAATTACTGGGTGGATAGATTATGGTAGAGCGGTAGATATGGTTTATCTAGATTTCAGTAAGGCATTTGACACCATCTCCCACAGCATCCTTGTAGATAAGTTGATCAGGTATGGGTTTGGTGATCAGGTAGTGAGGTGGATCAGGAACTGGTTGATGGGAAGGAGTCAGAGAGTTGTAGTCAATGGGGCAGAATCTGGTTGGAAGTGTGTGACTAGTGGAGTCCCTCAGGGGTCGGTACTGGGACCGATGTTGTTCAACATCTTCATCAACGACCTGGATGAGGGTACAGAATGTACCCTCAGCAAGTTTGCTGATGACACTAAGCTGAGAGGAGTGGCTGACACACCAGAAGGCTGTGCTGCCATTCAGAGAGACTTAGACAGGCTGGAGAGTTGGGCGGGGAGAAACATGATGAAATTCAACAAGGGGAAGTGTAGAGTTTTGCATTTGGGGAAGAACAACATGATGTCCCAGTATAGGTTGGGGGCTGACCTGCTGGAGAGTAGTGTAGGTGAAAGAGACCTGGGGGTCCTGGTAGACAGGAGGATGACCATGAGCCAGCAATGTGCCCTTGTGGCCAAGAAGGCCAATGGCATCCTGGGGTGCATTAGAAAGGGTGTGGTTAGTAGGTCAAGAGAGGTTCTCCTCCCCCTCTATTCTGCATTGGTGAGGCCGCATCTGGAGTATTGTGTCCAGTTCTGGGCCCCTCAGTTCAAGAAGGACAGGGAACTGCTTGAAAGAGTCCAGCGCAGAGCTACTAAAATGATTAAGGGAGTGGAACATCTCCCTTATGAGGAAAGGCTGAGGGAGCTGGGTCTCTTTAGCTTGGAAAAAAGGAGACTGAGGGGTGACCTCATCAATGTTTACAAATATGTAAGGGGTGAGTGTCAGGGAGATGGAGTTAGGCTCTTCTCAGTGATGACCAGTGATAGGACAAGGAGTAATGGGTGTAAATTGGAGCATAGGAGGTTCAAGGTGAATATCCGAAAAAACTTCTTTACTGTAAGAGTGACAGAGCACTGGAACAGGCTGCCCAGGGAGGTTGTGGAGTCTCCTTCACTGGAGGCATTCAAAACCCACCTGGATGCGTTCCTATGTGATGTACTCTAGGTGACCCTGCTCTGGCAGGGGGGGTTGGACTAGATGATCTTTCGAGGTCCCTTCCAACCCCTAGTATTCTATGATTTATCAATTCTGACTGAAGTTGGCAGTCTGGAGCCAGCAAGACAGGATATGAGTTCCAAGAGTTCCTGATTCACCAGTTGAACTGCTGCTTTCATTGGGATGGTTGGGAAAACCTAGTGGTCCAAAGGATGTTAGCAGAGAGCTAGCCTAGTTGAACTGGACTATCACACTGGTAGAATGAGAGGTAAGCCACACAGACAAGACTATAATTAGGAATTATTCCAACATATGGTCTCCACTGCATCCTACTTAAGGCCAGCATGTATAAGAAGGGTAAAAAAAAAAAAAAAAAAAGAGAGAAAAATAGCAGAGCCTTGTAACAGCACAGCAAATTTTTCAGTTGTTAATCACAACCAAAGCCTGTGAGAAAGCACTGGTGAGTTATGAAACTGAAAAAACAATATCCTCAGAGATAACATATTCTCTCTTTTGTTCTGGAATTGCTCTAGCTTTCTTTATTTATCACATATTAATTTTTATTAATCACATTGCTAAATGACAGATAACATTTTGTGCTGGGTTCTCAGTGACACAAATTTCTACTTGAAGAAATCAAGATTCAGCACTTCTTTTACCCAGGAACTCTGTGCGAATTCACAGTAAAAGGACCACAGAAATTTCTGAACAAGCCAACAAGGCATGTGAAGCTGCATCACGCATGCCCAGGCAACATGTACCACAATGGTACATGGTAAATTTGGTACCATGTACCAAATTCTAACTTACGTCACAGTAAAAATCCAAGGACAAGTTCTACCACATAAGAAAAAAGAATTACAGCATTTTTACAGCATAAGCAATTACTGTACTGTTCCCTCAATGAAACTGAAATTGACCCTTCTGCTGTAAATAATTATATTTGTTGTTATAAAGTAACAATTACGGGCATTAATAAAAACCCTGTCCCTTCTGTATCACAGACATCCTCAAACAAGTTTACTGTCTGCTTTACAGGTTGTAAAACTATGATTTGGAAATACAGTTTGCAGGCAAAAGCTGACCCTACAGCATATAATTCAAGTCTGTTTATACACAGACCCTTAAACAATAAAAATGATGCTTGTGGCAAGCAAATTAAAGAATGGACAGTAAGCTCCCTTCGCACTCTTCGGACCTTGTGGTCTCACAGTATTTCAAAAAGCTGTACTTTGAGCATGACATTTCAGAATACTAGTGAGTTAGTAATGTTACCTGAACATGTTTGGTAACATTATTTCAACATAACCATTTCTTTGTCATAAATCCACCAAATACCTAGACTGTTTTATCAGTAAGCTCTTGAAAGGCCAAAGTTCACTTTTCATTTTACTGGGAAGCTTTCCAAATCTTCCCTGGTTAATACACAGTTTTGATATTTCTCTCCTCATCTGTGTCTACATGAGATTTTCTTTTTACTCATTACTGGGAGCAGAAGGAAATGACAATAGCATGCCAACATTACAGAATATGCTAGGTAGGAATTGTGAGAGGACAGACCTAAAAAAAGAAGATATTACAATGCTTTTATTTGCATGTGCTGTTGCCATGTTTTTGCCCGCACAGAACACTAACACGTCTCTTACTGTGCAAATCAGTGTTGTCCTATGTCAAAACTCCTTTGTTCGCTTATCCTGAATTTATAATCATACTCATGATGTCTGCCTCCATAATTCATGCATGCTGCTTAATGCTGCACTTTTATCATCCAACATAGAAACTCAGACTGAGATATCAGTACCTCTTCTTCTCTGAGAAGTGGATTGCAACTTTGAGGCCAAGCCCCGTGGCTGCCATGTACTCACAACAGCAATGTCAATGCCTCGTGGTCTCTTCAATGTTATGGAAAATATCCTGAAACTTTTGTATTCAGAGTGCTTGAAGCCCTGCTGCTTTTTGAGTTCCAATTATGTCTGCCACTGGCATTCAAACAGCCCAGCTAGGTTTGCTAGCTGTTGGGTTTTTTTATTTCTTGATTGCCAGTGAAATAATTTAATCTGCAGATCTGCCAACCAGATGAGTGTTTTTGTGAGCGTTGATACTCATGGCACCAGTTATTCTGAAGGGAAGAGATGAAGCCCTAAGACACATCCTTCTCTTTTACAATGTGTGTGGCAGGGATGGGAAGGCAACTGTGACACCTGCTTCATTTGCAGTGCATGGTGGTTCCAGCAGGGAACTATTGCATTACATAAAAGTCTTTGCATTTCAGAGGTGTCCACCTCAGTTTAATTTACTCCTTCCTACTGTTAGTAGTGGGTAGGAATTAGGTGTCCTCTGTCATTCATTTAGAATCATTATGGGTATTGTTGAGTATGATATAATGATATACTACAAGTATGTGACTTAAGCCACATACTGAACGATGTACTCCTGGGACTTGTGCTGACAAAGGTTGCTTTACACCATGTATCTTCCTTTGAATCATGGTGTTCTGAGGGGCTATGTGCAGATGGCCTTAATTCCACCCATGACTATGAACCCAGTATTTAGAGGGTGCATTTAAAGGTCTGGATTAGGCCAATAGCAAATATATGTGGAATTTGGACAACCTGAACATATCATGAAGTGTTTACACAATGAAGTAGCAGAAAGGAGTGCTTATCACTTTAGATAACATGTAGTGTGAAATTTCTATGGTAGTTTTCAGCTGTACTTCAAAATCCTTAAAAACTTAATACAGCCTTTTGAGCTGAAATATAATATATATATTACTTCTTAAGGGAAGAGAGATTAAAAGTATTTTTCAAAATCAAGTACTTCAACTAAAAAGATGATTGCTTTTATTTTGTCAGTAGAATTGCTCTTATTTAGGGCACCCAAATTGCATGGTGAAGAAGCTGGGCACACAGATGGTATGGGGATGCATTGAGAGTACACAAACTGCCTTCACTCTAGCATACTCTCAGCTTTCAACTCACATAACTCGAAGTTTATTTGCTTCCTTCTGCATGTTTTCTTTAAGGTACTTATAAATTATGTTACTTGGCAACTGCTGCAGTGCTCTCTCTCTCTCACCCTGTCTGGGCTTTGCAGCCCCAGATGCTGCAGGACTGACCCCACACACTCAACGTGGGAAGCACTCTGGCATCCTAAATGCCAAGTACTGCCTCCACAGGGCATTGCTAGCTCATATGCTTGGCCATCCTGTTCTCTCGCTTCAGGCTGGAAGAGGAAAGTACCAACTGTTTGTGGTGTCTGTAAGAGCCAAAAAGGTGGCTGAATGGACCAGTAATATATTAAAAGGGTTTGATAGGGCAAATCAAGCTGAGCCAAACTCTGTGGTGTAATAGGAGAAAGAGAATCAGAGGCAGAGTGGAGCTTGGATGGTCTTGCCTTCTTTCTTATCCTTCTTCCTCCTTTCCCCAGTCTGCTGCTCCCAGAGTACGTGCTATCACCAGGTGGTTCTGGTGTTATCTGGGCAAAAATTACTGCGATGTTTACTCTTAAGGCCTTTCCAGGATGTGGCATAGAACAGCCAGAGGAGGGTGGTATGGTGACAGCATTTTGCTGATTACATAAGCGAGATAAAAGAAGTGGAAACACTCAACCTTTATCACGGCAAGACTGAACGGAAATCTGTGTGACAAAGAAAACTTGTTTCTCCCTGCTGAAGCTAAAAGCTTGCAGGAAAACTTTTCCAGAGAAGGTCACAAGAACCTTTTATAATGGAATGTGGCAAACAATCTAAAGCTTTCTAACACAGATGAATTTATAAATAACACTAAATACATGCAGTCACTGAGGAATACATTTTTCATTCCTGCACGTGAGCCAGATCTTTGCAATAAATTAGCATTCCTTAGTTGAAGTTAATGGAACTGACCAATCTATGTATCTGCAGACAATTTGGCCCCAGGGTCTTTTAAACTCTAGGCTTACTTGCCCTGAAGAAAGTACAAATGATACTGCCTTGGAAGAGTCAGTCCCTCAATAGATGTTGAGAAGCTCTCACAGAAAAAAAATATTTGCATTTTTATGTTTTCTATGCAAATTCTTTAAAACTTATCTGAATCTTACATACATATTTCTTTGAAATAAAGATAACATCCACAATAAGACATGTATGACATAATTTCCATCACCTTCAATTAAAAAAAGCCTTGCAAATTACAATAATTCTAAAAATCAAAATAACTTAGCCGTCTGTTAAAGAAATGCATGCATCTATAATTACTGAATGCATTACTGCTTTGAACATACATAATTCCAAAATAATCTTGAAATACACACAGCAACAACCATAAAACATGCTGGACCTGAAATTGAAGACAAAGCAAGCAGCATTTGTTGTATTAAAACTCTGACAAAGTACATTTTAATCATGTCCAGTGTTACGAATTCTAAAACAACCTGGAATGCCATTGGGCCTTCATGATTAATGTGTACTTTATCACTGTAAACAGAGCTTCCTGAACACTTCTACAAAGTCCCCATTCGAATCAACAGTTAAACAATCACCTTTCTCTTCTTTTATGTTGTTGTGGCTGTGTGCAGATTCTAAATAAGGTATTGGGATTTTCCATATTTAAGTAGAGAAGAACAATTCAATCAGAGACAAAAGCTGGAATTAGGAATTATCTCAGGTATTGCCTTTGTTGACTTGAATGGTAGAATCTGTGCTCTCCTTATCAATCTCAGAAATTAAAGAGTTGTATGTGACATGGCTGATGCACTGATCAATAAAACAACAACAATCGTTTACACTGCAAGTTTAGTGCAGTTCCAAAAATCTGCATTAACCAAGGCAGTAGTAGTAGTAGAATCAATAGACAAGGCATCTTGCCTAGTGCTGTACATAAATGAAGTATGACTAAACTTTTCCCACCCAATGAATATAAATTAAGACGATAAAATCCATATGCAGAATGTGTTCTGCAAGCTATGCAATGTCAGTGTACTTGAGAGTGTAATGCACAATAAAATGTTCGAAGTATTAAGTAATCCTTACTTTAATTTTCACTCTGCTTCACTATTTACATCGTGATTTTGCAGTCAGCATGCATTTTAAGACCTGTTGCAAAAGACCATTTGCTGCAGTGTGCTCATCTGTCAATTCTATAGCTTCACGTTACTTCAAATCTCTCCTCCTATTTTCCTAACCACTCTTCCCCTTATTTGGCACACTTTAATCTCCTAACTAGCTCCCTTCTATTGCCACTGAAGTTTCTGATGTGTCACTACTGCTATACAAGTCAGTCATCCTTAGTTCATGATGTAGATAAAAGGAATGAAACTGTTTTTTTATTAATGGGCTAAAATGTTTGTGTTTAAATACAAATGACTCAAATTTGTATTATTTCAAACCAGATGCTTGAATTCAGGACTACACTATAGCTCTGTGAGATAAAGTAAGACAAACATAAAATCATTCTGTTTCTAATCTAATTTGCTAGGTCAGACAATTTCATTAAATCTGATTTCATTGCTTTCTGTTTTTTCCTCACTTGGTTCAGACTTCCCCGAAGTGTTACATTTTATTTTTGAAAAGCTGTCTGATCAACAGGATGGCATTTACTAAATGCAGACCTACATACATACTATATATAGTGCAACAATGAATGTGTCACATAGCAAAAAAATTAATTACATGAACCATTGAATATTCTGAAGAATCCCATAGAACATTTGTTTTCATTCACTCCCATTTGAATATACCAGACCTGTATTTCCCAGACAAAAAGAAATTACCAAAAACCTTAACATCATTATGAAAATAGTTGATATTCATTTACTATAGGTAGAAACTCTTCCTACAGTAACAAAACCATTAATCATTTTTGATGATACATGAATAGCCAAAAGGAAAGACATCCCAAACCTCTGAAAAATCTGTATTGTTATCCTCCATATTTTCATTTATTCAGAGTATTGAGCTTCTTACTGCCTCTCATTCAAAATAATCCAACCAATCCTCTGTTTTCTTCACTGAAAAGCAGGCATCTTTTATTCTCATCAATGAAGGATTTACACAGTACAGTGTATCTGGCGTTGAAATAAATCTCTACAAATTGGAAATTCAGTATTGGGTACAATATAACACTAAAGAATGTGAGCTACTGGTTTTCCAGGTTTTAGGGTTTTTTTGTTTTGTTGTTTGTTTTTATTTTTTCTGCTATTTTGGTCAACTAAATGTAAATACTTCATGAGTGTTACAGAACATATTGTTTAAATTGGCTAACTTACTAAGAGTTGATTATGTTAAATTTGTGAAGTAAACAAGAAGAGTGAATATTAAAGACAGTAGCTCAGCATAAAAAATGTGATATGCCCTTGAACTTACAACACTGCAGTAAGCAATTACCTTAGAGAAGCCACCCACACAACAGAACTATGGCTTTGTTCCTTATCTTCAAAGAACAAGCCACTTGCATCTGGATCAAATCCTTTAAACAATACACCAACACTCAACATCAAAGCACTTCCATTTTCTTCAGTTTTTTAATTTAATTAGAGCTAATACAAACATGAATTTAGACACTGATTGCTGTGTAGAAAATCCCCAGAAAACATGTTCCAGAAATTAATCAATTTGGTTTTAATTTTATAAAGATTTTCCCCCCAGTACCTGACAGGAGCGCCTCTGCTCTGTGCAGGTTTCAGCAAGACTGTCACAGTGCTGTCAGTTTGATTCAAAGGTGTTTCAAGTTCATATGGTGGCATAGAGGGTGCTAGAATAAGAAAAGAGGTAAAAATAATCATTATTTCTGTACTTCTTTTTCAAGAGCCGTGTCTTTATTTCAATAGGGAATTTTAAAGACTTCTTCCAATACAAAGACAGTATTATAGGTCTAAGATGCTTTCTGTTACAACACAAGTGTGAGACAACTGTAAAATAACTTCAGAAAAAAAAAAAAAAAGAAAAATCAACAAACAAAGAAATCTCAGCTCGCTGCCAATCTCAAGACAGGAAACAGACATTAGTAGGAGTAAGTTTGCAGAAAGTATTGAGAATCCATGACTTGGAAATTAAATATTCTCTCAAGCATCTGCAAATGTGCATGCTGAAGTGACTATACTTTTGAAACTCAGCCCAGCTTTCTCAGAATATTAGTGGTATTAGGATGCACTCTCAGAATTTGTCATTCCTGGAATTCTAAATAGTGCTGTAACTGTCCTAGGTATTTTGTCCACCACAGACATCAATTACAATAATTAAGCAGCATTATCACCATGAGAGCTTATCTTAGTTTGAAGCCACACTCAATAGCACTTTTGCAAACTCTGTCTTCATTAAGGAATTACAGTTGTGATTAAAGCAAATGATGCCTCAGTTATTGTCTTTTACTGTTGCTGCTTTTTTCAGTGATATCATCTATTCACATTTTTATCATTATATTGGATGGAAGGCTGCTCAGTTAATCAGTTATTTAACAGTCTGTTGTATACTTACTGTCCAGTTGTTAACAACGATACAAATAGATTCAAAGGCCATAGAAGCAAAAAGTGATGATTACAATGATATTTCCTAACCACAGTATTAATGTAGGGCAGTGAACTTCCCTAAACTAATTCCTGCTTGAAAAATAAAATACATTTGGCAGGAGTAATCATCTTCTCTTTAGCAGGCTCTTCCAATGGCTAATTATACTTCAACTTGGACATGGAGTCCTACTTGGCACCTCAATTTCTTTAAGTTCATCTTTCAGCCACTGGATACTTTGTATACCATACTGATTAAGTTATTCAGAGTCTGTTATATGCCACATACAGATAATATCAACCTCCAGGCTCCTCTGGCAAATTAAATAGCTCCAACAATGTGAGTCTTTCTTTCAAGTGTATTTTCCAGTCCTTTTCACCTTCCCAGTAGTAGCTGCATCTATTTGAAAGGTATATGAACTTCTCTCTCCTTTATTCATATTGCCCTACATATCTGTGTAACCATTGCATTAACCCTTTTGTCCACAACTCTTCAGTCTGCTGTGAAAACATTAACAGCTTCATTGTTTTTCATTGATATTCACCAGTTTTGAAATGCTTCACAAATAAAAAAATCACTCTTCAAAAACCTCCCTTGTAAGCTGTGAGGGTTTTGTTCTGTTTACAATCCTTGGTATAAGGCAGAAACATTTAGTCTAATCATTTTAAGTAATTTGGGTACCCACTTTGAGGGGCCTAAAGGCATAATATTTCACAGTATTTTAAAGATTCAGACACAGTTTCCACGTATTACAGTTCTCCAGTTTTGAATATCCTGAACTTGTTCATATAATGACTTTTCTCCTGTCTAGTTTAGGAATTTTCCTTCTCCACGCTGCCCACATGTAAAGAAGGAGCTTATCAATAAATAGAGGAAACAGGAGATAGTTCTTCTGTTCTCAGTTTTTGCAACTCCACATCATGGTCTTCAGCAGCAGAAAACTCAGATGCACTAAAAGGTAGGGCCCTTAGAGACTCTCTTATCTGTGTTGGGCCACACTCAGTTGATGAACACACAGCAAAGGCTCTAAAAGCTTGGTGAACTTTATTTAGTGAGTATGGCATCTACAGTGACATTTGCTGCTCAGTTCTGTCAAGTTTCGACCACTTGTGTGCAAACTGCAAGATTTACAAATTGCCCAGATTTGGACAGATTTTCAAAGTAATGTCTCTCTTCTTGCTAAATATTTAAATCTCTGTTTGAAAGCACTTCAGTAATGTATCTATCACTGGAATTTTTCATGGTGTCAGCCATGTTCCTGAAATGGTTGACATTCTTCTTAGTATGAAAGCCAGCATACAAAATTTAGCTGGCACAGCTGACTTTTCATAAAGTTATATACAACAGAAAAGTCTTCTCATGGAGTGCCCACCAATTTTGATAGCAGACACTGCTATGAGCTCTGGCTTTAGTAATACATTTTTACATACAGATCACTTCATCCATCAGTGCCAATCACACAGCTGTAGAATGAAACATGGCAGCTATTCACAGTACAGAATAGTACTACTCAAACACTCAAGACTGGAAAATAAGAGCATTTTATTAATATGAAAACACAGTCTAGAGTCAGACAAATTAAAATGCAATGACTCACTTCAGAAATTGGTCAGAATGCACTGTTGCCACGTCACCTGTTCTAAAAAATAGTGAAACCTTCTATCCATAAAGGTTCAGCATTTTTGTTTCACACCTCTCCAAAATGGAGAGCACTGGCCACATCAACAGTCTCAAAGCTTTACAGTGAGACAATGAGATCACAGGCCAATAACACTGTAAAGCAGGTACCACGTTTAAAAGCTAAAATTTCACTTGCGGTTTTTCAGTAATACTAAGAAATGTACACATTCTGCTTCTATTTTAAATTTACCAGGAGATTGGCTTTAACTACCCAAAGACAAGTCATAAACATTCCCTGTTAGTACAGTGACTAACACGAAGTAATGAGAGAGTGGGGTGCAGACACGGCAGCCTGCAGAACCTTGCTGCATGGTAGCCAGGAAGTTAGTCTCATTCCCAAGCATGTCTGAAATGTCTGTTTACACTCGTGAGTTTTAGTCGGTGACACACCAAATTTAGAAAAGAACAACAACTTACGATCCAGCACTATTTCCAAATGCCAGATTCACCTCCACTCTCAGTAGCCTCTTGCCTTTCTCATTCTAATAAGGGCTGACTCTGCCATCCTAGCTTATATCAAGTCTTGCTATGTCTGACAGAGAAAGTTTCTGTGCAGTATAAGAAAGGGGATGGAAATTGAACCCCGTTGTTACTGATCAGTGTTAGACTTCCTACAGAGAATAATTTTCTAACTTGAAAATAAACCATCTTTTTTTCTCTACAACCACCTCTACTGGCAACAACTTCCACCTTGAATTAACTGCCTTTTCCTATAGTAAAAAAAAAAAAAAAGAAATTGCTCTACTTCTGATTTATGTTTGTTACTTTTTTCCATCCCAGTGAAGACAGAAAATGAGTGATGGGGAAAAGTAAAAAGAATGACAATAAAAGAGAAATAGTATTTTGTACCCAAATGTACCTTTATCCTCCTGAAAAGCAAAGTTGACCACAAATAGATGAGGTAATTTTCTATAAACATTATCGAGGGGCCATGGGTCAACTTTCAGTTTACTTCTCAAGAATATTGTATAGAAGTGAAGAGTAAAGAGATTTCAACTGTAACTTTGAAAAACATTTTGTCACCAATTATACAAGCATTTCAGAGTATGTAATAGTATTGCATCCTATCAGCTAGACAAATGAAGTGTTCCTCTGCCTCTGGGAGGTCTTTAAAATATTGTTCATGGATCTGCAGAAGTGACAGAGACATGCTGCTGTTATCTGAAAACCACTAGTCCTGATGTTCTTGTCTAATACAGTTTCATATCCACTTCAGTCCACACGCCTGCTAGGAACATACGCAGGCCGGCAGTTACCTACGCTTTCTAAGCGAGTGCTAGACATAGTAGTTCTGCTCTACTCTCAATTGTTCATGGCTCATTAAAGAGATTTTCCAGCACCATTACTGTACTAATTTAGAATCATGTCAAGGCTGACTAAGCTCTGAATGGAACCCTCATCCCCATGTCCAACAAACCCTATGCTAAATGTTGTCACAGCAGCTGGCACTGACTGCAGGCACATAATTCATAGGGTTGCTCGGGTGATAAGTGACTGTTATGAATAGGAATTTCAAAGCACGAGCTGATATTTAAGCACTTGGAAGTTTTTCAGATATGTTAATGTATGTCACTTTGACATCTTCATGGATGAAATAGTATCTTACTTTTTCAATTTGCTGCTAGTTAAATCCTAAAGCAGAAGTAAACAACAAAACTATTACCACCCAAGTCATTATCATAAGAAAACAATAGTATTCTTTAATCAAGTACCTGATATTTTAGTAGTGAACTGATTTGTGATTGGAGGTCCAAAGCCTTTAGCTGTGCTGGCTCTGATGGTAAAAGAGTAGGTAGTTCCAGGATACAGTCCGAAAAACAGATAGTGGGTTTCATTCCCTAGCTTTGAGACTCGCCCACTTTGATTGGATAGATCTATTTCTGGGTCAAAGGAACTGACTGCTTTGTAGGTGATCTGCAAAAGAATAAGAAAGTTATAAACTGCCTTGAGCAGATGGACAGAGATTTCATCTTTACCCAGTAAACCTTTCTGATATATGCGCTGTCAGACATTTTACGATAAGCTATCTTACTCTCTTACACTCTTCAAATCCTGAATCCCATGAAGAAACACAGAAACTCAGCTATAACTGGCATGAGTTATTACTTTTATAGATACAGAGACTTAGAGGCAGCTAGATTACAACTCTAAAGGACGGGGTCAGGCTTACATTAATTCCTTCAAGATTCTGGCTTTACCAGCTTTACTTTTTTGAATTAATCTTTCAGTTGGTTTTCATCAGCAACAACAACAACACCAAAATAACCAAGTAAAAATATATAAGCAAATAACTGAAGGTGTAGCTTTCAGTTCCAACTGACTTCACTATAATTATACTTTGCTCTGAATAAGATTATCCAAAAGGGCAGCTTAAGGCAAATTTTTCAGAAAGTGGGTACAGCTTGTATTTTAGTCAGAAGCTTAACTATTGTAATTGCTAATCTGAAAATTTTCAGGTTATTATATTGTACCTAGGTAAGATTCTCATTTGGGGGAAAGGAGAGATAAAACGTTAGGTAACATACGCAGACTGTATATTGTATCCTCAGTTCCTTCTTTGATTCAAGCAGTATTTTTAGTTTTCATTAGAAATATTAATTTAAGTTCACAGTAAAGCTTGATCCAGATTTCTTCTATTAATTACTAATTTCCATGCACAGTAATGAGAATTTAAAAATAAGAAATCCATTAAAAAAAAAGTAAAAAAGATTAATCCTTCCTTTTTACTTTTAAAATTTCATTTGTATGTGAATAATTTCAACACTCTTATTATATAAAGTGATAACTGACATTCTTTTTGCTGTATGCATTCCATATAAGTATAATTAAGAAGACATATAAAACAATACATAGAAATATCTAAGTATCAGTATTACACACCTCAAACACTTGCAATTTCCTAAAACCTCAGACTTAATGAAAATTGATCTTTATGTGACCTATCTAATATAACATCAATAAAGTACTGAAAATTAGTAATAAAAACTCTGACACCATCTAGATAAACCCTGACATTACTTTGGTAGATATAAGCAGATCCCCTACAACTCCTCATCCATAAATTGAACTGAAAGTCCCTTAAAAACCACTCAACTAAGCTTCCTAAATATAACAAGATAGAAGAAGATTGCACTATCAAATATCTGAACTTTGATCAGTAAAGAAATTAAGGTTACATATTGCCCAAAAGAATCACCCTTTCTGATGGTAAGTCTTGTTATGTCTCCTTGTGGGAGAGTGGGTCATAGCTTCTTCTGGAGATTGTAAAAGACATGTTAGACAACTAGACTGCAACCATGCTCATCCTGTTTTGCCACAGATATGGGAGTTAATGGCCTCTTGCAGCTCCCTTTAGCTCTGTTTTCTATATTTCTGTGATTCTTAACTACATATTCCAAAATCTCACTCAAGTTTTATTCAAAGTAATACCAGCCCATTGAAGACTTTGCAGTCTGTTAGATTCTTTCTTTCTTTTTTTCTTTTTTTCTTTTTTTTTTCAGTGTTCAGTTATTAAATAACTAAGTGGCTAAAGTTCTGTAATGAAATAAGTTCTTCCATGGATCATGAAGAACATTTGAAAAAAATAAGTGTTTTGCCTGGTTAAAATGAAAATGAACTTGCACTATTTCTGTATTTTACTCCTACTTGTAATACTGTTCCTTTTTTTTTTATATATATATAACTTCTTACAACTACCATTGCTAATGCCAGTTCAGCTTTGCAGTGAAGAGAAAAAATAAGGGCATTTTCTCACTGGATCTTGACTGTTTTTATCAAATTTAAATGAAATCTTGCTCAACAGATTAATCTCTATTCCTACAACTGTGAACCTGTACTGGTGATACAGAAGCAAAATGGTGTAATTTGTCATTATGTTATTTCTTCATCTTTTTTCATCTAAATATTGGTAAAATAATTGGATTTTCACTTAATTTCATGATAGCAATGAATACTTTAATATTTGATCCTTGATACTTCAATGCACAGTTTTTTCCACCACATGTATTAAAAGATTGTCTCTTTCAGGCACTAAAACCAAATGTCTGGCCCCAGACAACAGACTAAGTTATGAGATTTGTAACAGCATAGAAAGTTTGGTACTAAGAGCAGTAAATGCTAGACACAGGGGTGAGATTGTGCTTTCTGGCTGGGAGCAGGGATGCAGACTGAGAACTGCACATTAAGTTCACCTGTGCTGCTAGGATCCAGACACTGGGACCTCCTCCTGAAAGAAGGTGTCTGCTGCTGTAATCTTAAGGCTGCCCCTAGGAAAAACAGCCACCAGCTGAAGAGCTTGCCCTGGAAAGAGCAACCTTGCTCCTAGGTCTGACTCAGGCTTACACACTTGCAGTTTTGCTGTACTTTTCATGAACATACCAAATATGCCATATGTTTGCGTAACAGCAGCTTTAGTGGCTATGATTTTTAGATCAGAAGTGTGGACGTAAACACAGCCAAGGCTTAGATTCCTCTTTGTCTAAGCTTTGGCTTGCAACAAGGCGTAGTAGACAGGAGCTGGACACCTCACTTCTTAAGCTTGGGTGATCTGGAGCTGTGCTGGATGCATTACCTTGACAGCACAGAGATCAGCCAGAGAGGTGCCTACTGAGACATCATGGATAATCTAAAACAGCCTATAAAACACAGGTACCTTAATTTCATCTGACTTGTCTGGATCTTATCCTGTGAGCTACTTCAGTTAGGTAAAATATATCTGAAGTGTACTTTTATATGTCAGCTGAAGTATACATTTAAAATAGGCCAAAGTCCCTGTAATTTACTGTGTATATTTGTTGGCCTCCAGGTAGTTTGCCAGTCATATTTATAAAAAAATTATTATAACATTTTAGGCTTATAAGCAAAGATCAGGGGAGAAAAAGTATTGACAAACAAGTCGTCAGCAACTAGGTGTCCGTTTATATTCAGCCACCCAACTGGAACTGAATTGATGTGTTTAGAACAAGGGACAGTTTGGTTGCATCAGTCTGTTGGTATCTTTTACTTAAAAATAATTTAAATCAAGATTCTAATTTAAGTGACTGCCTTGCTCCCTCCACCTCTGCTTTGAGGTTTATCGGATAACCAGTATTTTCAATATTCTCCTCACTGCTGAAACGCTAGGTTCTTTTGATGTTCAGGGACTTGCAGAGTCCCAGCTACCTTAGAAAGTCTGGCCACGTGATTCTCTTCCACCTCTGAATAGACCTACAGAACTCCCATTGATGAAGTTATGTATCTATATATATTTAAGAATGAATTGCATATACAGATACAGTGCAGGTACTCCTCAGCAATGTAACTAGAGATGCATGCATGTTCATAAACAAAAAGATGATTCACCACTGTGTGTGTTCTATGTACATAAAGCCTAACATCAGTAAAAACATTAACATATTAACTAAAACATTCTGATTCCTGAAGACAGGCAACTGTTGAACTAGCTGGAAAGTAGTTAGCTTTGTGAAAAAACAATCCATACTTGTTTGTAACATTTTACTCTCTTGCAATAAAGTAGTTTTCAAAACAGTATCGATAGGTTGCCATTAAATTCAACTTTTCTTTTACACCATATCTCATTTAGGTGTGCTTTTTTTCTTTTTATACAAAGCATTTCAATACCAATTTTGTAGTAAGGTCAGGTAAGAAGCTTAACAGTGATTACTGTCTGACAGCTTAATCTGTGCAGTTTTTTGTCCATTTTTCTAAAAGGTATTCAGGGAGAGGCTCCACACGAAAAAATTTTTAGACATCTAACAACATATAATCTTGTTGAATTTACATTTCTAAAATAGTAGATTTTTTTAAATTATGCCTGTTTGTTTCTATTACAATAGGCTTCCTGTAATGAGTCTTTCTAAACGTGATGTTGACTGTCACTACTGTGTTATGTCTCTATTTTTAAAAATTTCCCTAAGGCCTGTCTTTCAACCTTTAAATATTGATCCATATTATCAGACAGAATGAGAATGCTACATCACCAGGTTCTAAAACCAGCAGTTTTCTTAGACCTGATAACCCAGGGACATTTTGGGTCCTGTAGTAATTCCCTGCTATATTATAGACTTGATTTCATTACTCTGTAAGTGCTGCTAATTTCAAAAAGAATACCTTTTACAGAAACTGGAAAAAAATCCCATTTTTAATTTTCTTACTAACTATGCACTTTTGAAAATCAAGACTATGCATAAAAAATTAAAAACATGGCAAAATGCTAAGTACCTCATACAGAGTAATCACACCGTATGTTTGCACTGGCTCTCTCCATTGAAGAAAGATCTTCTCTTCAAAGGTAGTCCCTTGAATGGATTCCAGTGGCACAGCACTTGGGACTAATGGATAAAAAAAAAAAAAAAAAGAAAAAACGCTGTTTTGAGAACCGTTTCAGAAGGGGACACTCTGGTTAATATTAGCACTGTTGAGGGATAAAAGCCACCCATCCATCATGTCTCAATCTCTTGTTGAGCCATTGAGCATACTCTGCAGCATTTGGTGAATTTCAAAACAGATCACATATAAACATATATAACGTCTTCTTTTTGAGTAAACCATCTCAATTTCATATAGCACCCACTATTATTTCCCCAAGACTGAAGCAAAGATCAGCATAGCTCAGGAGGAGAATTATTTGTTTAACATGATAGTGCCATTAAGGAAATATATTTGTCACCTTCAGCGTAAGAAGGAATTAGTGAGCTTTTCTAGTAAAACACTATTGATGAAATAAAAGCACGTTCCAGATTTTAAAAGGTGATAACTCAAATATAATTTATTGTAAATAGAATCTACTTGTGATACCCAATTATCAATCGGGTTACTGTTCCAGAGTGAAAAACATATGAAATATTCATAGATTAAAGTGGACAAGCATTGAAGTAAGAAGGTATAGTTTCAACTGAATGAACTAGAATTGTTAGCTTGGAAAGACAAGCCACATGTTGCATAGAACAACGATGCTCACTAACATCAGGCCTGAGACCTACAACAGGATGGACAGAAGGAAATTATGAAGCAAATAAATTGAAAATCTGACATTATTAATTTTTTTTAAAGTGTCTTAATCTATGAGATGTCAGAAGGTTCTGATAAAAGGTGTGTCAACCTCTCTCAAGTATCAGCTTCTGATTCCTGTTTGTTCTGTAACTTTATCCCCAACCCAAGCTCAATGCAGTTTTCAGAGAATGAGGTGTGTAAACAGCACGGTGATATGTATCTGCAATTTTTTTTTTGTCACAACACTTGCAATGGAATGTGAAAGGAAAATTCTCAGAAATGCACACGGCACTGTTGTGAGCCAGCAGGCATTGATGGGTTAACACTTTTCCACCTACTGCCTGAGAAAATCCATTAAGAAGATCATAGAATCATAGAGTGGTTAAGGTTGGAAGAGACCTTAAAGATCATCAGGTTCCAGCCTCCCTGCTATGAGCAGGGACATCCCACACTAGACCAGGCTGCACAAGTCCTCATTCAGCCTGGCCTTCAACACCTCCAGGGAGGGGGCTTCCATAACCTCCCTGGGAAACCTGTTCCAGTGCCTTACTACCCTCCCGGTGAAGAGGGTAGTCTAACCTAAATCTCCCCTCTTTCAGTTTAAAGCCATTACCCCTTGTCCTATCACTGCCCTCCCTGGTGAAAAGCCCCTCCCCAGCTTTCCTGTAGGCCCCTTCAGGTACTGCAAGGCTGCTGTAAGGTCTCCCCAGATAAGATACACTCAATATTTTCCGCATGCTAGAGAAAGAAGGTGGAAACTACTTGCTGCAGGGGTTGAAATAACTTCTCAGACCCCTTACTGAGATTTACTGCAAGGTTAAAGCATAGGAAGATGTGCAAGCAAGATATCTAGTGACTCCTCCCCATTGCTAGGTGTGGTAGACCACTATTCTCCTCCTACTCCATGCTGTCGGTTTGGTAGTTTACATGGTTTGAGACTTTACAGTCACCTCTCCATAGCTGTCCTTTGAGATACTTGCTCTACCAAGGGGAAGCTCCAAGGATGCAGGTGATGGTTTCTGAATCTGCCTACCAGTCCTTTAAGGACCAGTAAGATTATGCCTTTAGGGCAACCATAAGTTTGGGCACTAAATCTTGCTTCCAAGTAGGAGAGAATGCGCAAAACCCACTTGAAATCATGGGGTTAATGATTTATGTGTAAAAGGAGAGGAATTAAGTATAGTGTAGATAAGTTGGAAGTATGGCAAAACACTGTGGTAACCCTCTAAAATAATCTGAAGGCCACAAACTTTGAGGAGTTATGCCATGAGGGAGGTCAAACACTGGCAGAGGTTAACTAGAGAGGTTGTGGGATATCCATCTTTGGAAATGCTCAATATTCAGCTGTACAAGACGTTGAGCAATCTCCTCTCATTTGATTTCTGAGCAAAAAGTGGGACTAAATGACCTCTGGAGGTCCCTTGCAACCTACATGACTATGTGATTTGAAAAATTAGGATGACTATTTGGGTCATCATATTCTGTTGTGTAACATCCAGATTTATGTACCTTATGGAAAATGTAACATAAAAAGATTTCTTTTTTTGTTCAAGGTATCCTCTCAATCACTGATGCTGGTTTTTAACAGGTCTTGAAATATTATAGAGTTTCAGGGGGCACGGAATAAGAAAATATTATGCAAAGTTTTAGAGAAAATACCTAAACAGCCCAGATAACAAGGTCTTTAGCTTTGTCATCCTACAACTGAACTGAATAAAAATTAGAGGATGACAGCACAATTATTTCTAATTAAACAATTTGTTAGCTATGCCCTGTCAAATCTGTTGCATTAGCAACTATACATCCCTAAATTGTTTAATTTATTCCCTCATATATTTTGATTAGAAATTAGTAGTACACAAAACAAATAGAGCATATATTAAATTATTTAATAGGTTTAAATGACAGACTTCAACTATTTATTATAAGAGGAACTCATCATTGCTGAAGTCTTTTCTAGAAATCTTTCCAGTCTGTTTGCAATAAATCTGTCATTGATCTGGAAGAAAATACAAAGCCATTCCTGTTCATATTGCAGACAATAAAAATGGGAGGAGGACAGTCCTGTGACATAAAGCAATGCCACTCACTTGGTAAGGTTTCTTTGAACAGTATGCATTTTAAAGTGGCTAAAAGCAAGGTGAAATAACTAAGGTACACTTGTGGAGGGTGCTAAGGAGCTATACCTCAGCACAGGGTGTTCTGGAGAGGTGAACCTGATCCTGTTGCATGACAAATTCAAAGAGGAAGTCCCATTTTGGTACAGTAGCTAAGAGCTCCAGTAAACTCTCTGCATGTATAATTGCAATAATATCACAGAGCACTTAGAAGGGTGGTATGACCTTTTCATGCAATATTACTAGAGCATTATAGAGACACAGTAGCCAATTATGCTGCCCACGCTTCAAAAAAGACACTCATAAATTACATTATTGCTCAAAATAGATGAAAAATAGATCTGAAAATCCCACATTAGCCAATAACGACTAAAAGGAAGGGAATATCTCTATAGAATGTCTTTATATGGAATGTATTGTCTGAAGAAGCAACTAACAGCATCCAGTGGTTGGAAAGCCAAAGCTAGAGAAACCAAAACCGCAAATCAAGAGCAAATATTTAATGCTGAGCATATCACCCAGCAGATTAGCTTACATGAAGATACTGTGGACAACCATCTGAAATTTCTTCAAACTGATACTGAATCTTTTACAAAGCAGAACACAGTTCAAGCACAAGTTACGAGTTTAATGACAAAATGATTAAATAATGTGTGATGTCACAGATTATGTAAAAGATCACTGTAACACTTTTAATGGACCCTTTAATGACTTAAAAATGCTGAAGTTGGTGGAAAATCTGTTACAGATTTTAGAGAGAGAAGAATATGCAACAACATAGAAAGGCATATAAACTATCAGGTAGTATGCACATACAATGTATATGAAAATACAAAACTCACCATCTTCATCAGTTTGTACTACAAGCTCTTGGCTTTCTTTTCGTCCTTCAGGATTCATTAGAACTAATTTGATGCTGACATTTGTGTATGGTGATAGATTCGTAATTGTGTGCTGGGGATGTGAACTTTCTGTATCCCAGCTTACTTCTTCTCTTACTTGCTCTTGTCCTCCAGCCTGGTAACGGTAATGGACTGTGAGGTTGTATTGATGGCAACGTGTGACATTATATCCAAATGGTTCCCAGCAAATAGTGATTTGTCTAGATTTGATCTCCACAACCTCTAGCTTTCGTGGCCCACGCATTGGATCTGCAAAATTACCAACATAATACTGGTGTCATTATTTATTCCTTTTATAATAGTAAGTAAAATGAGTAATAATAAGTTTCACAGTTCTAGAAATATGACATATAAGCAGAAATAGCAATTCAGTGCTTTACCTCTCATAGTGCAAATAAGAATAAAAGTACAGGTCTCTGAAAAATCAGGATAAAAAAAATGAGAAAAGTAGCCTTTGAAAAAAAAGAAGAGCAAACAAAATAGCAGAAAGTTTTAACGCTTAAACTCAAGCTGTATGATACAGTTTAAATGATGCTTGGTTTTTTACCTGTCGGTTGTTTCCAAAAAATAAATATGTCCAATTTAAAAAAAAAAAAAAATTATGTTAACACTTTAAGAGCAAAAACCTTCACAAAACAAGTTTCTAAAAATAAAGGTAATTTTAGGGAAAACTTACAAACACCTGGTGATATTCTCCCAGGATTGTTATACAAAAAAGAAGTGTTAAGTAGTTCTTCAGCTTATTCAGTTGTTTTTATATTAGCTTGAATACAATTACTCAACCTCTGTTTGGCCACGACAAGTTAATATTTCATTTCCCTTAAAACAGTCCACAGGGCTCTTTTACCATAAACAATAGTTGTCAGTAGTTTCTTTCTTTTTTCTTCTCGTTTTGCTTTTCTTAAATCACATCTAAAATACACAGTGCAAATACCTTAGTTTGCAGTAGTGGTTTAGCAAAGAATGAAAAGAAACCGACAGGAGGCACATCAGCTGATATCCTACTGCATCTGAGCCTTCCCAGAGATCTCCCAGTTGATAACTAGTCATAAACCACATCTAACACAATCACAGCCAGGAACTTACTAGATAGAAAGCCAGGCTTTCTAGATACAAGAATCAAAGATTGTGGCTGATGAAGTCAAATTTTCTTTAGTTCCACCGGTCCCAGCAACTGGGACAGAAAAGTGAACCCAAATTTCTACTGCATTACAGCAAAATCACTGCATTGACACATCCCCCACTTTTCCAAACACTGTCCTTAACAGAGCTATTATACATACTTAGCAGTAATCTGTTTTTTTTTTTCATACTGGAGCCCTCAACAAGATTAAAGACAATGTCTGGTTTTATCCACTGCTTCACTAGTTAAATGCTTAGAAGACTTCTAATGAGCTAGAAGCCTCTTATACATAAACAAATTAATATGCATCTTTCTTCTTTCATGTTTATTAATCAACATGTCTTCACTAGGAATGTTCTGAACAATTTACACAGGATTTTATCTTTTTACTTTCTAACAAAATCCCTGCATGCTTGAAATATTTGTTCAAAGATATTGAAGTTATTCATCTTAACTCCTTGAAGAAAAGGTGTTAAGAAATTGCTTGTTCTCTCTAACATCTACAAAGCAGTGTATTTTTTCTCCTTTCAAATCCTCCAGCTTCTTTAATTTTTTTTTTAATGAATTTCCACTACCCAACAGTGTTGATCACTAATACAGAATATTTACCAACTGGTGACAAAATGGCAGAGAGGCACAAATTCAATCCTAGTCTTCTTTCAAGTGACAAGACTGTCTGGTAAAAATGTCTTCACCAAGGATAAATCAGTATAGAACCATGTACCTGTTTCCATGCTCAGATACCCCAGCTAAGAATCCTGGTGTTTGGGGTGGCTGGGGTATTTTCTATTGCTACAAGATTAATGAAAAACAAACCTCAAAGACTTAAGGCAAGTCCTTAAGCACTTACTTCTGCATAATTCAGACATAAATTTAATGAACAAATTTTTCCTTTTTGTTGTTGGTGTTTTTGTTGGTTTTTTTTGTTTGTTTGGGGTTTTTTTGTTTGTTTCTTATTACCTTCTAAGCATTTCTTCATTTGGGTGACACTATAATAGCAAAGGACATAATATGGGTATTGTGTGACTCTAACGCTATACAAATAGGCTACATAGGACTAGAAAAACAACAAAATTGAGGTGACCCTGACATAAAACATTAAGCAGCTGAACAAAGCCCCTAGCTGCAAGAACATGGAACAGCCTGTTCAGTTCCATAGTAGGCACATCAGAAAATTCACAGGGGAGCTGAGAAATCATTTTATTAGAGACATAAAACTAAATCGCAGCATTTTTAAACTGAGAGACCGTACAAAAAAAAAAAAAAAAAGGATCAAAATCTATCTAAGATTCCTGCCCAGGAGGAAGATAATCTTATGTCATGTTATCTTAGTGAAAAGTACAAGTTAGCCCTCTAGTTAAATCTTGAAGTCATTGCTATAAGAATGACAGATGCACTTTCACTTCTAGCAAAAAGACAAGGGAAAAAAGAGATTAGATTGTAAAAGATGGAGACAATACAGCTTCTGTTGATATTCACAGGATAAAGCTCATCAGACAAAGCAAATACCAAGGTTCCTTTCATTCCTGACTTGATTCTGTAAGCTATAGTATCAAATAGCTAAGCAGCTCATATCTGTTTTTCTTACTATTCATTCAGAGATTATGCAACTGATAGGGTCCTAATGACCCCTTCCTGGGGTAAGCACAGTGTGTCAACCAATTTATCAACCAGTCAATCACAGCACTTAGGGGAAGAAAGGGAGAGGTAGGGTATAAAAAACCCCAGGGACACAGCAGAGAAAGACATTTAAGGAAAAATAAAGCAAGATCTTATATGATGCACCTGCTGGGATAACTGCTGGTTTTATGGGGGATGCCCACTGAGAAAGTAAGTTTAAAAATTCCAAAGAGGTTTGTCCATGGAAGAACCTCTGAAGATACAGGCCTGTACTTCAAAGAACTTACCCACTTTGTGTCCTCAACTTCACTTTTGAAGTCTCAAAATGGACATCGTTAGGGGAATAGATGATGCTTTATTTCTTATTTCATAAAATAAACCAAATTCCCGAATTGCCACTACTTTATTTCCTTTATTTTCTTTTTCTTTCCAATATGACACTTATTTATCGGACATAACTTCAATACAGACCTGAGGGTATCAGTTCTCACCACTCTATTTAGTTGAGTTCTCAGTCATAACAGATCTATACATTTCAACTGCATGAAAATTTTTCACTTAAATTCAGTGAATTCAAAAGCAGGAAAGAGATTAAGGGAAACATGTCTACTTTTATCCAGAGAAAAAGGCTAAGGTAACAATGGAATTTTTGGATTAAAAAACACATGTGGCTCGAAACAGCCATGAAAAATAGCAGTTATTGCAACAAAAGATCAAAAAAAAATTTTCCATTTGATCAAGGTAGTACTGAGCTTCTCTGGAGGTATCACTGTATGCCCCAGAGGAAATATTTAATATGATATGGTTCTGAGAGCACAGTATTTTGCTTCCAATACAGTGGCAAGTATGTGCTCTTCATCATGAAGGACGCAGGACACTTTGGGAAGGAAAACTTTGAAGCAACACAGAAAGAATGACAGCTAATGACTATGGCTTAAAAGGGAAGGCTGAATTAATTACCACAGCATGATGACTTCATTTAGCTGATTTTATTTTCGACAGGAATTTTTCATCACTTTCCATGTTAAGTTCCCAACTTCAAGTGAAAAAGTAAGCATTCTATAGAGATGCTGCTGCTGTGCTCATGAGACTTGTACTAACTATTGTTTTAGTACTTGAAGGCTGTCATCCTAGCAATGGTCTGCTCTAGTTACCTTGCATCAAGTAAGGTTAAGTGATAGCTACACAGAGAACTGTCATTTCACAGTGCTAATTACAACTGAAATAACTTTTTTTTTAGAGTAGAAGATGAATAAGGAGTTTAATATTCCATACTGCTTATATTATATGCAACATACACACCTCATAGTACAACAGCTATTTGCTGAACCTTTGGTTTTCTTCCTTACTTGGTAAAGGCGCACCTGCAGAGAGTTTATTCAGCCAGGCCTCTCCACCCACCCTGCAGTTCTCTACACAAGCCGAGCCTCTGCTGTTCCTCAGTATTCCAGCTATTTTCTTATGCTTCACTGGTACAAATCATGAGGTGGATGGGGAAAATAAGGCCTACCAATGCATAAGAGAAGAGGTTTTCCTCCCAAAGGAGCCCACCACCTGTCATGCCTGCAACTCAGCCAAGTAGTTCTTACTATTCCCCTGCTGGCGCCTGCAGCATTTTTCATACTGCTCTCCTTCTGCCAGCTTCAGCAGGGTATCAAGCAGTGAAGTCTGACAGTTGCAGCTCTGACCTGAGGGACCAGCATGCCCGGTTCTAGCCCCTGGCACTTTAGCATCCCATTTAATCGATGATCTTGGCTGCTCTGCTCTGCTCAGTTTTCCTAAAAATTTGGAGCAGAGACTGACAGACAGGATCAATTTCCATTGCAGCTGCAATTCACAGCTCATTTCTCTGGAACTTCACACTTTACCCCTTACCACAAGCACAATGCTTTTTCAGAAACTCAATTTCAGAATCACAGAGACATTTAGGTGTATTTTTAGCATCCTGTCATTGATCATCAAAACTTGGGTTTAGAATGAAAACTCAGACTGGAAGTTTGTCTTTTCACCAAAGACTGCACAGACCTACTGAAACAAGAGATGAAGAAATAAATGGCATGGATGTTCTCTGCCACTCCATGATACCTCAGTAGCTGCAGACATCTGGTACACGTTAAATACTATTTGAAAGGCATCTGAAAAACAGGAATGAAGAATTTTTATTTTTCATCTAGGCAAACTATTAGTGTGGTTTAGCTCTGTAACAACCCTTGTGATTTAAATTCCAGATTGGACTCTTTTGTCCCTCTACCGGAAGGATGAACAGAACAAGAAAATACACGAATTTAAGATGAAAACTGAAGCATTTGAGATTTAAGATATTATCCACTACAGCTCTTACAAACACAAAACTTAATTAAATTTACAGACTTTGTCACAGATTGCCTAAGCAGTCTTGTTCAAATCACTTAGCATCTTTTCACATCGATTTGCTCTGAGTAAAATGGGAGTCAGAGTATTCTAGCATCAGTACTAGAGGGTGCAACATACAATTTCATGAAAGCCTTGCATACTATGGTGATGGAGAACATAAGCACATAGAATCATAGAATCAAAGAATCATAGAATGGCTAGGGTTGGAAGGGACCTTAAAGATCACCTAGTTTCAATCCCTCTGCAAGGCCAGGGACACCTCCCACTAGGCCTCATCCAATCCGGCCTTGAACACCTCCAGGGAGGGGGCATCCACAACCTCCCTGCGCAACCTGTTCCAGCATCTCACCACCCTCACAGGAAAGAACTTCTTCCTAATGTCTAGCCTGAATTTGCCCTCTTTAAGTTTCAAACCATTGCCCCTTGTCCCCTCACTACACACCCGTGTAAAAAGCCCTACCCCAGCTTTCTTGTAGGCCCCCTTTAGATACTGGAAAGCTGCTATAAGGTCATTCCGGAGCCTACTGTTCTCTAGGCTAAACAACCTCAACTTCCTCAGCCTGTCTTCATAGGGGAGGTGCTCCAGCCCTCTGATCATCTTTGTGGCTCTCCTCTGGACATGCTCGAGGAGTTCCATGTCCTTCTTATGCTGGGGACTCCAGAAATGGACACAGTACTGCAGGTGGGGTCTCACCAGAGCCCAGTAGAGGGGGAGAATCGCATCTCTCGACTGGCTGGCTATGCTTCTTTTGATGCAGCCCAGGATACAGTTGGCTCTCTGGGCTGCAAGTGTATATATGATAAATCAGGGCTACATCTGATTCAGCAGACAATTTAAGACACATGCTTTGTTTCAAACAAGACTACTTGTGTTTTAAGTCAAACATGTGCTCTAATAGTTCAGCAGCACTGGTAAAAGTGATCAGGCTGTCAGTGCAATTTACTGTACCAGAAGTAGCTTCCAGGGAAGAACAAAACAGAAAAGTGGAGGAGATGACATGGAAAGTTCACTTTTCCCTGCAGAAACAGTGAAACATTAACTTGAACAATTTTTAACAATGGAGATCACAACTCTTACTTTTTATATGTATGTATCTATGCACACCATACTGCTCCCATGTTTCTCCTTACTTGGTAAAACCCCACCTTACAGAGGTTATAAAGCTAGACCTGTTTACTCACTCTGCAGCCCCCCAGAGAAACAAGATACTCTGCCACTCCTCAGTAGCCTAGATATTATGTTATGCCTCAGAGGCATGGATCATGAGGTACAGAAATATTTCATCCACAGGGAAACAGACTATACCCCTCATCAGCCAGCTGCTGTCGAAGTAACACTGTTTGCTTTGTTGTTAGAAAACAAATCTCAAGATTTGCATACATCTATAGTCAACACCAAAGTAGGTAAAATATTTTAATTGTTTGGCTTATCCTTATTTGATTTTATATCTAATCTATATATGACTGCGGACAATTTGAGGTTGTTTGCAAACAATGGAATGGAGTGATTTTTATACTGTAATTATTCTTCATCTGAGTTCTTCAACAACAGATTGAAGTTCAAAAAGAGCTCTTCTTTGCTCAAAACACCACATGGTTGATCAGATTTGCTAACAGATCAGGGTTTTTTGAATTCCAATTTATCAAAAACTGCAGAGAGCAAGATTTTGGGTGGTGTAGTTTAAAGCTTTCCAACACTTTTTTCTTTTCTTTTTTTCAGTCAATAGAAACACGTTGGTTTTACACAGCTGCATCTCCAATCCAAAGGAGCAGTCAAATCTGTTAATATAAAAAACTGGTTTGTAATTAGGACTAGAGGTAGGAAAGGGGCACTTTACCCTCATGATTTTTCATACTGTCCATTATTTAGGTTACAAAAGAAAGGAATCAAACAAAGAGAAGGAAAACAAAGAAACAAAGGAAAAAAATTACTCATGAGCAAAATCAAAACCTAATATGATGTTACTGATGTCATTGTCCTGCTGAGTCCAATCATTTTAAAGTGAAACCGATGACTAAGCTACAAGTGTGCACAAAGCTGTCAAAGACCCAGAAACAACCCTTGGAGTAAAGAGGGGCGTATTACAGGTTGCTCATCTTGCTTCTCTAAGAACACACTATATTGTGGCAGCAAGCAATTGCAAATTTGTAAAAGACCTTGAAAAACAGGTTTCATTTGGGACATTTCTACTTCCTCTCATGGAGCAGACATGGAAGTTGATAGCAATAGTTACTAAGATTATTCAGGTAAAAGTAAATGACAGCAAAAGATAGCCAGCATCTCCTGAAAAGATTTCAAGTTATGGTATTTGAAATTCTTACCAATCTTTCACTGCTACTTGCTAATAGCATCTCCAAAAGAACACGTCCCTCCTGCAAAAATAGATGCCTCCTACAGAAAAGACGCACTTCTATCAGTCTTCTAAAGGTACTCCCTAACACTTTAAAAAATGTTGGGATGCAAGCCCTGCAGAGCTTCAGTGCTAAAGAGAGAAAGAACTATGAGACAGCAAAACTGAAACTATAGTCACCTGGAATCCAAAAGAGGAAGGAATAATCAGTTTTTTTATATATATCGATAACATCTTAGGGCAACTACAGACAGTTTTCTGTATCTGGACTAGGCCACTTCCCAGCATCCGAGAACTGGAATATTTTCACTTGTGGTGTGTGCTCATACTCAGTCTCCTTTTCCTGCCAGAAATGCCAGCAGTCTACTGGGAAAATGAGAAAAGCTAGCATCTCCCAAACTATCCTGCTGTCAGTAATATTATAGGCAACACTATTCTTCAGCGTGGAATCAGATGAAAGATCAGGCTTCCACTGATTTTATCATATACTTTGGATGTATTGTGCACTTAAACCCTATGTATCTATATGAGGTATGACAAGAGAATTTCTCCTAGTTTATATATGAAAAGACTGAAGCTCAAAAGAAATTAATTATCTGCTGGAGGTTACAAAGCATCAGCAAATGCCATGGAATACTAATTCTCAGTCTCATTTCTAACCCCTTAGAACACAGCACTCAACAGGTTTTTTTGTACTTTGTGGCAAGAACTAATTAGCTCCGAAATGTGGGAGCTCAGAAAAAAATCAAACACATACTCACAGATCACAGCAGTGAAATGAGCAGGCTAAATCCTTAAAATGAGCCAACATGAATTCTCACTCACTTCTCCTCAAATTCAAATATAAAATACAGTAGAGGTCTACTTTTTCCAGGAAGGACCATAAGTACTAACATCAGCTTATCACTGGGAGAATTCTTTTTATGATACTTCTAGCTGAAACACAAGCTAAAAATATAGGAATTGGGAGAGAATCACAATATTTAGCCAATTATGGGAGATTAATTGAAAGCACATTCTAGTAAACATCTAGAAACCAGATGAAGCACTGGATTTAAGCTTTTAGTAACGTATTAATTCAAGCCCTGCAATCAGAAACATGAGTGAGTGATATAATCCATCATGAGACAGTTTCCTTAATTTTTTAGTCTCTTATTATCAATTCATGGTGTGCTGGTTTGGTTTGGCAGGTTTTTTGGCAGTGGTGGAAGGGCCTCAGGGGTGGCTCTACTAAGAAGCTGAGAAGCTCCCCCTGCTCCAAAACCAACCGAGGAGCCATCAGGGAGAGACAATGGATGCGCCTCTGCGATTAACATACGAAAGAACTGAGGTAAGACCTGAGCAGAGCAAGCAGGAAAAAAGAGCTGAGTTGGAGAGGTGAAAGGCAGTGCTGGGGTGAAGATCCAACCCTGAAGGCACCAGAAGGGGTCAACTTGGCCCCTGGACTTGGATTTTGCTGCCAGTGGGCTTGGATTTGATGCCAGTGGACTTGGATTATGCAGCTATGGAAGACCCCAGCGCCAGGGGAGGTGACTGTTCCTGAAGCAGCCCATGACTCTGTGGGAAGCCCACACTGGAGCAGCTTGCTCTGGACCTCGTGGGAAGGACTGATGAAGGAGAACTTCGTGGAGGACTCTCTCCCATGGGATCCCCTGTCCTCCTGTGGGGAAGGTGGTGGAGAAATCGGGAAGAAAGTAATTTGGGCCTGGGAAAAAGGGAGGGGTGGGGTAACATTAGCAAGCACTGCTCTTTGTGTTGTCTGTGTCCTGTGTACATCTGATTAGTCTTAAATTAAATTATTATTTTTTCCCCAAGTTGAGTCTGTTTTGCCCGTGACCTTAATTGGTGAAGAACCCTCCTTGCCTTTTGTCTCGACCCATGAGCTTCTTCTAGCTAGCCTTTGTCCTCCCCATCTGTGTGTGTGTGTGCGTGGGGGAAGTTGAGTGAGCAGCCATGTGGCTGTTTCTTTGCTGTCGTGTTAGGCCCAAACCACGACACATGGCTACCGATATCCCAGGAGGCCTGTCTTCAGACTGACATTCACAGTTGCAAAATGTATCGGTCTAATCATCAATAACACCCTTTTAAAGTTAGTAGTATTTTTAAGTGGTAGTTTCCATACAATGTTTTCTTTCATCAGAGAGCTGAAATGGACTTTTCACTTTATAGTAAAATTTAAATCAAAACTAATGCATATTGAATCTAATATTTCTTTATGTTGTCATTTTATAGATATACTCTGAATCACAAGTAATTTAAATTCTAATACATTTAAATAAGGAATGAAAGAAAAACATCATTCAATATATTTTTGTCAAATTACCTGCATTACATGATTACTCCTCCACAATCAAAATCAGAATCTAAGTATGAGTGATACAAGCAAGACTACATTCTGAATCTGCAACAGAGATTTTAGTTGCTTGTTTAAAATGACATACCTAGCTATTCAGTAATCACTTTATAATAACCCCTTTCATTTCTAAATCTACTTAGCCATCAGCCACTAGTGAGGAAAACGCTGGCAGTGGTTTTTACAGCTACACATTAGTTTTCCATTTCATGACAAGCTAATTCTAGAGAGTTTGAAAGACAGACAAGCATGTGTTCTTAAGGTTTTCTCTCTTTTGCATGAAGAAAGCATACATCTAACTGAGAAATGAAAAATAAAGAGTGCAGACATACACTTTTTGCTTCACACATATGGCAGTAACGATTGATCCCAACTGCACCCCAGGAACCTCCATGAATATATAAATCAAAAAAGTAATAAAAGCTCATGAAAAGTACTTCTGAGAAGAATGACTATGGTAAGATGGTAAATAAACTAAGTAATGTTTCTGGTAGATGCCACATTTGGTAGACCTACCTTTGGTAGATACTTGAATCAGAACGATGGAGGAAAACTTAATTAAAATTACCTATGTTGCATTTATTGTCCCTCTTGACTGCATCTATCACAGGTATTTAACCCTTTTTTTCTGAGTTGATCACATGGCTGGCTTATTGTGTCATTATTGCCCCTTCCTATCACATGTCCATCACATGTAACAAAGCTGATATCATTATCTCCTGATCAGACACAGAGTAAAAAGTACATTTAACCAGACATGTACCTCCACACCTGTAGCGCCCTTCAGAAGCTGGCACAGGTAGCAGACTTTTAGACTCATTTATACAGTGTGCTGCTCATACTCAAGAAGCTGCATGCACCAAAGGAAGGTGAAGGTCCAAGGAATTGATTTTAAGGCTACCAGACATCCCTCCTTCACACAGTTAACATGCAACAATATTGTCTTCATTGAACATGAAATCATACAGGGTAAAAAAAAAAAAAGAGATATACTAAGAGATGGTGTAGGTGGCTGGCTCATAATTAAGAACATTAGTGGGAACAACAGGCATAATTTGGCCATGCACCATGGACGGGGGAAATGGCATTAACATAACATACAGTATTCTATTCAGTGGTCAAAAAATAGGAACTCAGGAGAACAGTATAAATATTTATAAATTCTGGCGTGAGGGAAAAATCTGTTGTCTAGCTCATTTTCCTGGAAATGGCTGGAATAAATCTGACACTCTAGTATGGCAAACTGTTTTTATACATTAATACAGTACATTTATTTTTGTGCCCCAATCACCTTATAATTATGACTAATACTAATAACAAAGCATACATTGTTTGCTCTGTTTTGTGACACATAAGCATGTTCAAACTCATTAAGTTTTACGGTACAGCTTCTTGAGTTGCCCCTGAAGTCAACTGGAGAAAATATAAACTATTGTGTAAATTAGTGAAGGTTTCAGCTGCTCAATACCTGCCAGGAAAGTAGAAGCCCAGGGATTGTTTATTATGTTCTGTGAAAGAATAAATGGGCAATGCTATTTCATAGATCAGTCAGAGTAAGATGTAGCAGCGTGTTCTGGTTATCACTGCAGCCTATTGCTACTGACAAATCACATTAATTCAGAGCTGTTACATATAGTGGTGTTAGCTAAATTGGGGATTGAAACAGGCCTTTATTGAATCCAGATGACAGGACAACATGGTCATATAAATCTACATAAAACAGAAAATGCCACCAATCAATATTACTGGTCCAAAAAGAATATTTACCATTCTTTTTAATCTGACATGTGCCATCAACCTTAACCAAATGATGTAGAGTGAGCTCGGTTTGGACAAGTAACTCTCAAATGCATAAACCTGATAAATGAATCAGATTCTGTTACAACTGGTAAAGAAACTTTGAACTTCCATACATGTCGAAAGGGAAAAGAATATTCTATCTTCCTACCACACTCTTATGTGCTAACTTCTATTAACACCTAAGTACAATATTAAGTAAGAGGTGAGTCCTGTAAAGTTGAGAAGATCATCTCTTTAATTTGTGACAAGACCCTTTTCCCAATAGAGCCTGCTACATGATTTCCAGTCAGTCTGGATACAGCCTTTAACTTTCTTCAGGTTAGACCCAACCTCAGGACTTTTCCAGGAGCTTCACATAAGCCTGTGGAGTTACTAGCTACTGAGTAATGAAGGTGCTTTAACACTCACCAATCTGAAGTACCATTTCTGTCTTTGTACACTCTCAGGAACTAATAAATTCGGCCTTAATATCAGCTGCAACATTCCACTCTGACTCCTTTCTCAAGTTAGCACAAACAAGAACAGTAAGTACTTTACTCAGAATTTCTTAAAAGAAGGAAAATAGAAACTTATCCCATGCTATCCGGGTAACTCATCAAGTTTTAAACATTTTAAACTAGAATTATGTAAGAACTGATATAAATGATACAGGTAATGTAGCAGGCCACCTGATAAGAAAGGAATTTATTGCTGATTATTTTTCCTGTTCAATAACTATACATGATGTCTTTATATATTAAACGTACAGTAAGAGTATACACTGTTGACTTTGTTGTTTGAATATATTAGTATATTTTTTTTCTGCTATATCACAACATCTAGATTACTTCTTGAAGGACTCCCTCAAATTGCTCTCTCTCTTGCAGACTTCTTTGAATTTTCCTGTGACAGCTGAAGAAGCCATTTGCCACCAGCATTCTCTGCTATACCATTCCCTGTAAAAAGCAAATATAAGAAAATATGCTTGCTGATTAAGTGAATGCATACAGTTCCACTGTACTAAGAAATACAGAGGAAACCAGCCCATCCTGGCTTCTGACACATTTGTATCATGGAAAGAAACTTCCAGGGGAGGAGGAAGGAGAAGAGCTGGGAAAAAGGGGTAGAGTGGATGGTAAACCACTTCAAAGGTAATTCTCTTTTTCTTCATAAGATTCAGCAGATTCCCACAAAAATGCATATGCCTAGGACTTTGCTGTCTGCCTCATATACAGAAATATATGATACTACTGACAAAACGAGTAGACAAAGGAATACAAGCACAGAATAAAGATGAAAATAAGCATGCTTTTGTGTAATGTGTATCACAGGTTAGTTAAGTCTGTGTTGTTTACTTCCTTTAAACTATGCTTTATTTCCACACATGGTCTCGAGCCTGTGTTGTTTATTTCCTCTCTCTAGTCATAAAGATGAATCATTTATCAGGACTACATTTCCCTACGTTGCCTGCAGCATCCCCTGCCTTAATCGCTACAGGTCACTTTGCATCTGGTTATGTCCTTCTGCTTTTCCCCCTCTTCTAAATTTGGTCCTGTCAAATGGATTAGAAAGAATGTGAGCATTTATGCCAGAACTGTAACAGACATGGAAGAACACAAAGCAGCCATCAAATATTAAGGAAGGTGGAGGTTGTAGGAGGCTGCTAAAGTACCTGCAATCCTGAGCAAAGGAGAGGCGCCAGGACTGCATTACAGATTCACTGGTCAAACACAGGCAGTTGCTTTATTGTCAAGACATAAGCCATCTCTGCAGGTCACTCAGGAGCCCTGGATCACAGTTTTATCACACAACTCGAGGAGAACACAGAAGAGGTGACTAGTAAAAGTCCACCAGAAATAAGATGGTGTGACAAATTACAGAACTGCAAATGACAGCAATTACATAAATCTGAAAACTACCTAATTCTATCACCAGTGACCCAGGATTCAAAGCCCTTCAAGCATATTTTTTTTTCAATTGAATTGAACTAATGGAAAATAATTGCTACTCTGAAAAAGGTCATACACAAAGTAATAAAAAAAGCAAGTGCTATATAGTCACTATTTATACATTACTCTAATTTGAGTTTATAAATTGCTGACATCTGTTATAAATCATGCAGTTGTCTTCCAACTAGAGAAGTTTCTACCATGATTTATGAAAGTAAAAAAAAATTCAGGTTAGTAGTTTACATGGAGTTTGTGGAATGCTCAGTTTTTAATCTCTAAGGGTGTTTTTCATTAACAAAACTGGGAAGAGAGTAAAAAAAAAAAAAACAAAAAAGCAAAATACCCTCAAAATCTAAAGGTGCAATAAGAGCCTACCACAGCTCAAAATCAACAGCACCCAGAGCTTTAGGCCATAAATAGCCACAGAGCTATTCTAATTTAAAAATAAAAATAAAGTTTTTACATATTTTCATTTTAGAAAACAGGAAATATTCAAAAAGATATAAACCGCACACTGTTATTTTAAGTATCAAAATTGGCATTTTCATTATAGGAAATACAAGCTCTTACTTGTAACTCAGAATTGAACCAAACAAAAAGGCAACAGTAAAATAGCTGCAGAATAGTGTAGGGGTCACCTGTTGATTATCCTTATTTTTTTGTCAGTAATCTACATGCACATGGTTTGCTGAATTGCTGTACATACGCACACAAAATCTAGAATATTCATATAATGTATAACTAAATTTAAGTTAGAACTTTTCTTGACAACTGAGCTGCAGCTTTATGCTTATGGAAGTCTGCTAATAGCACGAGTAGCTTTCTCCAGCCTGAACAACCCCTAATCTCTCAGCCCTTCTTAATCAGAAACGTGTTCCATCCCTCTGTTAATTTTCATGGTCCTCCTCTGGACCTGCTCCAACATGTCCATGTCTTTCCTGTGCTGAAGTCTCCAGAACTGGGCACAATACTGCAGGTGAGGTCTCACCAGAGCAGAAGGAGAGAATTATCTCCCTTGACCTGCTGGCAATGCTTCTTTTGATGCAGCCCAAGATACATTTTGCAAAGACAGTGCAAACACTCCTGTCAGGTCTTCCTGTCTGAATCTCAGAGTTCTAACCTAAATAGGCAAAAAACTGACAGAAAAACATATGACAGAGACTTGAAGTCAACAAAAGCTCATTTGCTCGCTTGCCCTATCCAAGCCACCAGCTGAAGCCTGTGTGGATCGGTATTATTCACACAGGTGATAGGGCTTAGTCGAAAGATCCCTGTACTGGGGATTTTGAAGCCTCAGCTCAGTTTCTGGATTAGGCACTTGTCATTGGGAGATGATAAAAATCCCACTCAATACCTCAGATTTGAATAACTAAATCCTCTGTTTGTAAAGTACTTTGATATTTATGGCTCAGAGGTGTTACATCAGAAGTTGTTATTATTATTTTTCCAGTGTGCTCTTAAAGTTGAAAGGAAAGCAAACATGAAAGTCAAGTTGTCTCTATCTATTCCACTGCTGAGGACATTCACCAATTCATACAGCTATGTTGAAGCTAAATGCATGCAGTAGCCTGCTTCAGTAATACACAACTTCAGAAATGCTGGCAGACTGATGTCAGGGAAGGCAAGCGCTGAATTCAAGACAAACAGGTGAGTTAGGATGGTGGATTAAGTACAGCTTCCCAGCTCTGGCAGCGGAGGGGCTGCAGGGCCTGCCCTGTGTCAGGTACTGCCGGTTCCAGCCGGCTTCAACTGGTTCACACCTCACCACAGGACACAGCTGAGTCCCTCTGCCAAGATGGTGGTGCCTCTGGGAAAGGGCAAAATTCTGCCTGGCAGTGGGGGGTGAAGGTTGAGAAACAGCCCTGAAGACACTGAGGTGAGAGAAGAAGGAGGGTGGGGAGGTTCTACTAGTGCCAGAGCAGAGACTGAGGGAGGGGCCTTGTTATTGTCACAAGCTGGCATTAGAAGAATCCTCAGATTGGTGAAGTTAAATCAAGAATAAATTTGTACCATGCTAAACATTATTACATAAATGACCATTTAATGCATTCTTCTGCTCTTAGAAGAAATTGCTGCTGGAGATTCACGTCCTACAGCCTCAAAGTATTAGGAGGAGCAAACAGATGTGTCATTGTCTCACGTTAACTGACAAATCTTGGGGAGAAATCAGGAAAGAAGTACGTAATTTCTTCTGTATCTTTTTCCCGTGCCTTTGTAAACTGAGTTTCTGGAGATCACTGGCTCACTGAAAGATTGCGGTGGTATTCTGGCAGATGGGGAGAGGACCACGGTGGAGCAGGTATTCACCCTGCAGCCCATAGGGGACCCCATGCTGGAGCAGGTGGATATACCCTGAAGGAAGCCTGTGGAGGACTGCATGCTGGAGCAGGGAAAAAGTGTGAGAAGGAAGGAGTGGCAGAAAGGAACTGTTGTGGACTGATCCCAACCCCCATTCCCCATCCTGCTGTGCCACTTGGAGAGGAGCTGGGAGCAAAGGAGTGTAGCTGAGCCTGGGAAAAAGGTGAGGAGGGGGAAGGTGGTGTTTTAATTTGTCTCTGTTTCTTGCTACCCAAATCTATTTCAACTGGCAATAAATATAATTACTTTTCCCCAAGCTGAGTCTGTTTTGCCTGTGATGGTAATTGGTAAGTGACCTCATTGTTTTTTACCTTGACCCACGAGATTTTCCATTTTATTTTGTTCCCCTGTCCTGTTGAGGAGGGGAGGTGAGATAGCAACTGGGCAGGTGTCTGGCAGCCAGAGGTTAGCCCACATCAGGCAGATTTGGTATTTTGATTATTTACATCTGATCCAGGTACAAGTGAGCATTCCCTTAATGAAGAATACAGTGTCAAGTTCTCAGTAAACAGCAGACAAAAACAGAAAATAAGTTTTGCACTATACCATTTTTTTTTGTGCTTAATTTTTGATGAATTCACAGTGTATTAAGTATTGGAGCAGAAAGCAATCTTTTTAAACTGTATCATCACCAGAAATGTGTAACCATGCTAATTAAAACAATTATTTTTAAAAATTACAACAGAATACTCAAGACACACAAAAAGGAAGTATCCAAAAAGGAACATCTTCTGATAATGACATTTCTGTAACTCTGCAAAATTATTAAAGACACAGACATTTTTTACTCCTGCTAAATAGTTAGATATGCTACAGAATAATGATTTTAATTAAGAATTAAATTAAACAGGGAGTTTGCATGAACAGAACTTTCAAGAAGCCTTAAAGCACATTACTGTTAGATCTTTCAGAGAATATTTTGACCAGGATTTTCCTACTCCTTATTTATAAGGATTTTACTATCTTGATGCACATTTACAAGTATTTTAATACAGGAACAGTTCCCAACTTAAAAAAAAATAATTAAAAAATCGTTAAAATACCCAGGCCTTTTAAGAGTTAAAGTAGAAGGTGCTCACATGACAGCTCAGAAGCATTTAAGTCCACTTCAGCCCTCGCTCTGAGCACTACATCTAATACTACCATTAAGAATATAAGTGAAAAAGGTTTGGAGGGACTGGTCCGCTCAAGATACAGTCCTTACTTATACCAGAAGAAAAAATCTCAGTAGGCAACAACAGCATGGAACTGTTTAAATGGTCATTTTTATAATAAATGATACAAATATATTCTTGATTTAACTTCACTGATCTGAGATTACTTCTAACACCAGCTTGTCACAAAAACAAATAATACCTTTCTTGGATGCGTTACGACTGTTCAACTGTTTCTCCTATCCCAGGAGAAAATCTGCTTTAGATTATGAGCTAAAATGAGAGAAGAAAAATCTTTCTACAAGCCTAAGTGTAATTGTTTTCTCTCTGACTTAATAAGTGAATTCAGCCACTGCACAGCCATACGTGTGGCTGTCAGAGCAAATCTTGTGTAGTCCAGTACACAGTGAGGAGAGATTTGCAACTTCAGAAGACATGTATCCTTTGCCCTCTCCAGCATGCTGCAGCACAGCAATTCCCCACAGAGTCCTGTGGTGTACAGGATCCACGTAGTGGCTTTCTGCCTGCAGCAATAGGCCCTTAAAAGCTCCCAGCCATACCTGAAGCCCATTAGTGAAAGTAGGCTAGATAAGGCAAGTTTTGCCTTAATAAAATAGGAAGGTGGAGGAAATCCTGTTGTAGGTGCAAGAGATAAGACAGATAAATCACACACATCCCATTAAATAAGAAATTGTCACCAAAAGTCAAAATATTATACTAATACCAGGAAATGGGGACATAGAAGGTTAACCTCCTATCATATTCAGTGAACTTCTCATGCTTCCTGCTTGGGCTTGTGTTTGAACATACAAGTGCCCCAAGAGAGATGGTCACCACAGGACTATCCTGCAACCTGGCCATGTGCCCAATGTCATATTGACATGAAGTCCTACCCTTTGGAGGCATTCCTAGAATTTCCATCTTTGTTGTTTTGCTTCCCAAGTGACAGGTGTAGTAAAAGCCTCTGGATCACACAGACAGGAAAACACTTCTGGTTTTCCTCATTTCTTTCCATTGCCCTTGGCAAAATGCAGCAAGAACTGGAGAGCAGAACAAAGGCTCCAGCAATTCTCAGCCATCTCGGGTAAGCATGGGGGACCCACCAGAGACAGATATGTAGTGGGCTAATGAGGGAGCTCAAGGATGCTGAAAGCCTTTGGTTATTCCTACGAACATTCAGAGATGCTTAGTGAAAGCTTCAAGTTAACCAGAGTCTCCAGTAAGATGTGGAAGTGCCAAATGTCTTCGTAGAAAGCCTATCTAGTTGATAGTTGAATTTAGCAGATTCAGGGTATAAGAAAAAAACTGCTGAATAAAGAGGAAGGCTGTTTATTTGAATTAGGCTTTGGCTCAGAATGCCATCTGTCACTAGAGGGGAAGCACCACATATCAATGCTATAGGTGAAAGACTAAAACAGGAAAACAGGTAGTGTTTATGTGTGCTATGCAACACGATGTTACATAGCTGAAAGAGGGCTTTGAAAAGACACACCAAAAAAAAAGCTGAAAAAGATAAAACTGATTATGGAGTTTCTGCCTGCTGGCAGAGGGTAGTCTAAAGCATGGTTATGGCATCTATTTTTACAGGTTTATGCCAAATCGCCTATCTAAATTTTCTCCAGATAGATTTGTAGTAACAAGTTTAAAAACACATAGAAGTTAGTTACAAATGGCAGAACAAACCCTAGGAGGCTTCTGGTAGCTTCAAAGGCATTAATCATGATCCATATATAAAACTACTCCCCATGAACTCACATACAATAAGGCAACAATTCCATCTACGGTCTCCAATGACATGAACAAACGATTCAAGATTCAATGCTGTTGTTTATGATGTTGCTAGAATCTCTTGATAAAAGTAAAACCTAATGTTTGTAACTATAAACACTACATTCTTTACAGTATGTTCAGCAGACCAAAGGATTATCCACAACTGAATGTTCTTGAAACTATTTTAATCTCAGTACAACCAAATCTCTTTTAAACTACAATAAATAAACCCATTTGCTTCAGCAGAATTTGCAACTCATTTCAAATTTTAAAAACAGAAATAGTTATCCTGATCTTAACATAGAGCTATCTCTTAAGTCAAAAGGTAAACATAGAAAGAACAAAAGGAATACAGCAAAACCATGGAGACCAAAGAAATAGGTGCTTGAAGGCTGTCTTATATATACTTATATATACTTCATTCTTGCCAAAGGCGCTGCCTGAAATGTCCTGGAAGAAAATTCCTACTAGCTGGTTTGAGCTTCCTCCATTTCCCTTAATGAAGAGAAGCATCTGAAACATTCTGAAGGCAATCTACCAACAACACTGACTAATACAGAGCTCCCTTTATAAAAAAAACAGTAATAACTATAAAGATCACTGTACATACAAAATGTGATTACAAAAACTTAATTAAGAGTCAGAAAAAAGCCAGATAGTATTACAGATGTCACTAAAAATCCTGAGTTCCTTTACTTACTTAAGAAAATAAAATAATTTTGTACGAAGCAACCATTAAAAAGGAGAAGAAAAAGAAAAGGTAAGAACTTTTAATTAGCAACTTCATTTAGCAATTGTTCTCACTGAAGAAGTATATGGATAGCACAACCCATACACTTGTTAGGCTATGAATAGTCATTGCTTTTTGAGTTTGTTTCTGGAGATAAAATACTTTTTTAATACTGTTGTGGAAAAAGAAGATTTAACTTTCATAATATAATTTCTGAGGTTGAAGAAGAGCAGAGGTAGTAATATAAATGAAACATTTATGACTTGAGGCATATGGCAAAATAAAGCTGATAGTTTTTAAGGTTTCCTTTCTTACTGCAACTGACTACTTCCTAAAACGCATTTGTTTCACTTGCATCCAAAATACAAACACCTTGTGACCACAGGCTAACATCTCAATCTTGTACTATAGTAAAACTGCCTACAGTAAAACACACTTTGTCATTTTGGTGGAGGCAACCTGATACCTAATGTACACATCCAGGGGCAGAATTTGGCCATGTGAGTGCAGAAGAAATAAACCTGTGCTTTGACAAAAGACAAATTACAATGCTATAAAGCTAAGCCAAGCATATTGCCTAGGGTATCTGCAAACTGCTTGCAAACTGTTCACCAACTAGTTGTAAAGTAAGCAAAGGACAAGAGGACTTTGCATCTAGAAGAGTAGTACAGCAGACCTGAGGCCCTTGAGCCTCTTCAAAAAAGCAGTGCATTTGAAATATTTTTAATTAATTTATCTTTTTTGTTAAGTGCGTATTTTCATTTAATGGTTTTCCCTTACTCTACGTGATGGTTCTTTAATCTTTCATACCAATTTCTAGCATGATAAAACACAGTCAGCATCCACTTTCATTAAATATTTTATGGTTACTTAGCTCTCACACTGTGAAAAGTTTCTATGATTTTTATTGAAGGTTTTGGATGTTTTGTACAATCCTAAAAGTACACCAAGAGGTGTTTATGCCTTCAAACTTAACTAGGTATACACTGTGATACAGAACAGCTAGTTTGCATTATGTCTGAGAAATGTTTTAATTCCAAGTAATGCATGAGCATTTAATATATGGTGACCAAAGACTTCAGCATACAGCTTTGTTTTTATCCATTTTTTTCAATGTCTTCAGGAGAAATGCAACTTGTCTATGCTATTATGCCTCATTGATTTATTTTATTACCACAAGTTATGAAGGTGTTGCCTATCAAATAAAAGCATTTACTGTAGTGCCTATCCCCAGGAATAGTGAGAAGCCTCCATGAATCTACCTTCCCTTTAATTAAGAAATACTGTTGGCTGTTGATTTAATCTGTAAACTCAATCTCGAGACATCTCTGTCTGGGAAAACATTATCTCCAGTCATCACAAGCTTTGTTGTCTTTGCTTCTTCAGCAACATAGCCCTGTAAGTTTGTTACTCCTAGCAAATGGATTCATAGTAGGTTTGGTGCTCATGATGTTTGTCTTGTTATGCTCCCATGAAATGTTTTGATAAATTCTTCAGGAAACCACTGTAGCCTGGGGGTTTGGCACAGGTGCAGCACACACCTCAGAAGTCCATATGATGACTAGACTAGTTTTTGGTCCTGCTCTGGCAGGGGGGTTGGACTCGATCATCTTTGGAGGTCCCTTCCAACCCCTAACGTTCTGTGATTGTGTTGTGATTTTCAAGCAATGAGGCTGTCCTACCACACTTATGACAAATTTAGTCTTGCCATCTGTCATGACATTTTCCTACATTTTCTGTGAACAAGCCAGTTTCGCTTGGTCATTTCCCTGCAAGATAAAAAGCTGGAAACCAAAGAGGAGCACATTTGTTCAGCTCTTAATACCCACTCTGAGATGAAATATCAGATCCACAGTTTTTCCACTGGGCAGAAGGTTTAATCTGCATGAATCGTATGGCTTCCACATGTGATAAAAGATAAGACATCAAGTTTACAGATCACCCTACTGGAAAATGAAAGAGAAACAACAAAGAATGTTGAAGCTTGAGATTTCATGATGAATGTCAAGGTTCTCCAAGGAGTCTAAGACCCTAACTGGAGCATTGAAAGGGCATTATGACTGCTTGCAGCTAATGCCATAAAGCCACAACTGAATTCAGTATTCATTCATTATGTGCAATCCTTGCTGTGCTTTGCAGGCATACAGTTTTATCAGGAAAATATCACTTCCGGAATACACTGATTTCTCTTTCTAGAAGGTATGGAAATACGAGTTTATTCCCTCTTTTCATTGTAAAGTTTCCCTCAGCAGTTCACTGATTAGCTAATGATACCTAGACAGATAAGGTGAAAATTGCTTAAAAGATTTTAAAACTTTTTTAAAGTTTTAAATGGCTTTGTTTTCAGATGTCTATGGTACTATTATGGAATTAGGTTAATTGGGTGCCTAATCAGAGTGGAGTCACCATTCCTGGAGGTATTCCAGAAACATGTAAATGTGGCACTTCAGAGCATGCTCTAGTGGCCATGGTGGGTTTTTCAGTGTTGTGTGTTGGTTTTGTTGGGTGTGTAGTTGCGTTTTTGTTTTTTTTTTGTTCTGGTTTTCTTCCCTGGGTTGACAGTTGAAGTTGGTGATCTTAGAGGTCTTTTCCAGTCATAACGTTGCTGTGTGATTGTGAAAGTCCAAAGACATCTTTAGCAAAAGCTCCTCATTTATTAACAGTTCTGATGATGAAAGCAGGCAAAATTTTCAGGTTCATTTAAAAAACAGGCCTATTGTAACTCCTGGTCCCATGCCAGTTCTTCTTCTCAGGTAACAAGCAGAGACTCAGAGAGAGAGCAGCTCTGCACATACTTCATGTCTTGCTTTGCTTTTGTAAGAAGAAATGTGCTTAAATATCCAGGCTATGGTTTAGCCACTATGAAAGTGTAATTAGATTTACAGGTCAAGTAGGCCTTCTGCATAGTGCTGCAAAGGTACAGACATGTCAGCTGTACATGCTGGGAGCATGTGACTGACATCTTCTAACTGTTACAGAGAAACAGCACAGTATCATACGGTTGGTATTTCCAGTAATTTGTAGATGAGAGTTGTAGCAGCTGCTGATGCATTCAGCAGTACTAGGAGGGCTGGTAGTGATGGACTGGCTAGGGTACCTCCTGTTGTCACAACGGGAGAAAGTGAGACTTGTCAAGTGATGGAAGGACAGCTCAAAAGGTGAGCAACTCCCAGTGTAACGTGACCAGTTGATCTAAAATGACACTGTTACCTGATGCCAGATCTGAACTCTCTGCACTACCAGAATTGCAAAGCTTGGGAAGACCCTTGTCCAAAATGATGCCCTAATTCTATATTAGCATAACTACAAACAGGACTGTACATCAGCCAGTGTTCTTTCAGCAGATTATCTGAAGTGTTTCCTAAGTTTAGGAACCATAACTAATAGCAAAGGCATGTCCTATTCAGCCTTTCTTTCTATTAAAATGCCTCCTGGTAGATAGGTAAAATCGAACTAGTACAGGAAAACAGACTGCAGAATCAGAGCTTTCTGATATTCTGCAGAAAAGCTTCCTATTTCTTAATTTAATACAGCTCTCATTTTTATCTTTGTTTATAAATCACGTTTTTAGAAGAACTTCTATATTTCTGTTAGTGACTATGGATCTGATGAAGAAATGTGTTTACATTTTTCCTCTCTATGTTCTCTTCCTCTGCTCCTCAATGTTTTTTTAATACTACAATATCTGCTTAGAGTTTGCATGACCACATAGCTCTGGTTGTCTTCTTAGTAGGAACTTCTAGGAACACTGAAGCAGACTGCACTGTGTCCTCATGCCATAATCAAACAACATCAGCTCTCAGAACATAATACAGAGGAGACTGATCAAGGCAGGAGAGCATATATTTTATATTATGAGTTGCAGCTGGAAAGGAAAGAGGGAGAAGGGATGCGAGATAAAAACAATAGGTAAACATATAATTGAAGAACTCAAGCTACAAGCAAGAGCCAGTGTTTCTAGTATTTTCACATACCATGTTTGACACAATTACTGCTATGCTTGCTGACACAATCCACTGGCCTCCAGACATAACAACAGTAATATCATTGTCAAACCTGACACCTGTTTTTCAGTTCCAGACATTGATTCTCCACCTTATAGCTGATGTATTTTATAAGAATAAACTGTTATCATTACCCACAAAATATTGATTAGACTGAAATCCCTACCTGTAAATTTATAGCCTTAATTTCCAGTAGGTTTCATCAGTTATCTTCAAGCAGATTAAGATGTAAGGGAGTCATTAACATGTGTCAAGCAAAATGTTAGCTAGTCTCTCATGTTTTTATTAAAGTTTAATGAAAACAATGAATAAATAATTAGTTCTTTATAATTGGAGAAAAAAGAACAAGCACATGTTTAAGGTCAGACAACAGAAACTCAGAATTACAAGCCACAGACCTTATAGCTAAGTAATAACATGAGCAGAAGTCTACAAGGAAAGAGCATAACTCTTGTAGTTGCAGAAGAAGAAAGGTCAAAGCTCCCCCACACCAATGACCTCCAAGTCCCTGTACATTCAGCCTGTTACCAAGGCCAGCTCTCTCGGTCCTTGTGTTACTATGAAAACCCAACCTGACTTCAGTCCCTCAGTTTCTGAAAACCTCCATGCCTGAGTCACCCTGGATAGATTAGGTCCTCTCTGGCCTCCACATGTCTTGTATTCCATCTGAAATAGGAGAACCACCTTCTGCCATTTGTCGCTTTAGCCTCTTAAATGCTGTTTTAAGTTTCCCATGCATTGTTCTATTTAGTCCCTTCATCACAGGGAGGTATCAATTATTCCTACATATTTCCACAATCAAGATCCTCCCAATTCCCTCCTCATTCACTAAGCTTGTACTAATTATTTCATTTCCTTTATCTTGATTCCCTACCCTTGGCCCTTGTCTGTTCTTTGTGTGGATCAACATTCTCTCTCCTCTGAGTCTTTTTTCCATCATTTTCGTTTTCTGCTCCCAGCTCTTTTTCATGTTATGCTTCGTGGCCCTGATGCTAGTTAACGAATGCAGAAACACTTCACAACACTCTCTTCTAAAAGCTATTGCAACAATCATTGTGCTTTATCATTTCAGCGGGTGCCTTATTTTACATGTGCACCTTGAAAACTTGGACCCATAACCTTATGATCATTGAAAAGCAGGGTTAGAATTAGCTTCTTAAAATGCAGAGGGCTTTGTCAAAGTAGCCTATGAATAAAAAGCTCTTCTGAACCTTAGACACACATGAGGACACTTTCCACCACACAGTGCACCTCTGAGATGAACAAGAGCTCTGGGAGATCAAGGGTACTCTTGTTTTCTCACCACCTTTAAAAAAAACCAGTTTGCTTCTTCAGTTACAGATCATCACCATCAGCCCACTGTACATCTGAAGAACAAATAGGGCATTTTCAACAGGAGCAAAAAGTAGACTATTTCTAGAAGATACATTGTCCTGATTTAATTGACTCAAAACCTGTTTAAGTGACTAAACTAAGGATCAGAAGTTTAACTTCTCTTTCACACAAACCTGTTTTTGCTAATTATAGCTGAACAAAGAAATGCATATCAATGTACACATTAGTTGTGTGAACCTTGTCAGCTGTAAACATGGACAAGTGAACTTATAAGTGAAAATTTTTAATGGTTTGTGAGGTTATTTTCGTGAAACACGTATATTCCAGAAGAATGTGTAGTCTAAAGGCCTCATAAATGCCAACATTATAAGGGTCCCACTAACTTACAAGAATACATTTCTGATAATGCAATCCCAGAAACCTCTTTCTCTGTCTCCTCCCTATAACATGTAATTCCTCTAAGTCTTCCCAGTTATTCCTTAAGTAAAGAAGTTATTTGACTTACTCAAAAGAAAACAAAAAAACACATAATGATATTTCTTAATACTGAAAATATCAATCTAAAATAAATTTATGCCATTTCTTTAACTTTAGCAAACTTGTGCTGTTTTCAGCTTCACTGACATATTACAGCTAGGAATAAAAAGCCTTCACAGTCACACTGCACTTTTCATAGTATAAATAGAATAACCTACTTTCCATTCATTATCAGCATATTATGACTCAGAAATGTGAAAGAAACAAAATAACTAAAAGAAAAAATGCTAAATCTTGGCTGTTCAATTTTGTCTAGTTTTACAATATCCCGGAGTTCATTTATATGGACAGATTCAAAATTCTTTGGAAATCAACAGATAACAGTTAGATGAGACTTACATGCTGAAACAGCAAACAGCATAAAATTCAGGATGGTACTATGCAGGTTCCTAAGGAAACAAATATATATACCTCTTTTTTCAAATTTTATGCAAATTATTTACACTAATGTTGATTTGCTAATATTGATGTGCATTTTTGTGAGAGAAAAATGCACAGCGTTACTGTGACTGACTGAGCTGTGCTTAAAACCAGGGAGGCAGGTCATTACTCCTTCAATTTACAGCACATAATACACATTTTGCAACCTGTAAAACCATTATACTCTGTTCTATTCTGCTGGTAAAGTAGCTTATGGTTGGCCAGACTGACATTTTTCTTTTGAATAATGCAGAGAATCAATACTCTAAAGCAGAAAGTGGGAGAAAAAAAAGGATGCACTGGGGGACTGGCAGAAAAACTGTGCTTGGACTGTGCATATTGAACAAGTCCCAGAGTAATACAGATACCTATGCAACAAGGTCCAAATCTGCTATAAACTTTTCTATTCAGAACCTGGAGATTTCTTGGCACTTCTTTCTTTTACAAACTATGAAATTCATAGAGCCCTCTACATCTTGAAAAGGAGATTTCCTCTTTGGAGCAAAGATGATGATGGTTAAGGTGTTATCCAGGTTGTTGCCCACACCTTGATTTTGTCCATCAGAAAATGCAAGAAATGCAAGTGGAAAATGATCTGTGCTTTCAAAATTTACAGGCAAAAAAGAAGCATGTGACAAAGTTGGTCAAATCACTAGGTACAGATGCCTGGTCACAAAGACAGAATCAATAGGGTGCAGCAGAACTGTGTGACTAGCACAGGACTGTGATTAGAAGAATACCAAAGAGAAAACTGGTTTGCTATTAAGCAAAAAGGAAAAGTATTCAGTATGGACATGAAGGCAACTGTGATATTTAATGCTCTTTTTGTATCAGTCTCCACTAACAAGATCAACTATGACCATACTGGATAAAAACAATTCAAGAGGTAAAGTTCTTAGCCAACAGTAGGGAAGGAACAGATATGTTGAAGGGTACTCAGGTAAGTCAGATATTTTCAAACTTATAGGCCTGTTGCTTATTCTGTTTACTTGAAAATTGACTGGTGGTATCTTCAATACGCTAGTGTTTATTCTGGGATAATTGCATGTAAGATATGAAAAAGGCAAAAATAATGCTGTTTGGTTTTTTTTAAGGCTACCCTAAAGGAAAATACATGAAGAGTTACAGGCCTCTAAAAAACTAAACAGAGTACATACAAGACACAGTACTCTTCCTCACCACTGCCAAACCAGTAGAAGACGATGTAGACTTTCTAAGAACACATCACATAGAAAAAATGTTTTCTTTCTATGACAAGGCAATAGGCCTTGAGTTTGGAAACAAAGTAGTAGATACCTATGTCTTGACTGTTACTAAAGCTTTTGATACTATTCTAGGTAACTTTTCCATAACCCAAAGAAGCTAAGAAGGGTTTAGCCTAAATGAAGATACCACATCGTGGACTCAAAGAAAGAACCTGCAGGAAAAAATAGACTGAAAATTTAGTGATCTGGTACCCTGTCAAAGTGAAATCTGAAAAAATCTGGAATCTCTGTCTTTGGAAATATTTTTAAAATTACTAAAAAGCTTGGCGCAAGCTAACCCACCCTTTTAAAGGACTGCTTGGAAATAGAGATTGGACTGGATGACCTCCCCAGACAAAACCCTGTGATGATTCTTTGATTTGATGATTTAGCAATATCACACATGAAAAAAGCAACAATGCTGGGACTACTTAGGACTCATCCAGAATGCCATGTTCAGGAAGGGAATAACCTTTTCTGTGTGTCTAAAACTGAAAAGTAGCACGTTTGTACTGCAGCAAACACGACTGTACTTACAGATTAGAAAAACTTCTAACAGTATGAACTGCTGGAATAGGTGGGATGAAGAAATTATAGAATTTCATTCCCTTGAGATCTTTCAGAAAGATAGACAAAAAGATGTCACAAACAACAGAAATACAGCTGACATGCTATATAGCATACTTTGGGACAGGGAAGGAACAGAAGGCCTCTGGAGAGTCTTCCCACTCTAGGACCCTACGTATGAAAAGCAAACCATGGTGACACACACAAATGGAAAAAAAGAATAAATTATTTTTCGAGGTTTTTTTGTTTGGGGTTTTTTGGTCACAGCTTTTACTATGAAATATTCAAATATTAGTATTGCACCATTATTTTACAACACAGCTCTCTGTTACTAATGTGGTTTGCTTTGGGCGCCTAAGAAACTTGGTCTGATATTGTCTGTCTCCTTGAAGAAAGTTTCATAGTAAAAAAACATGAGAAATTCAAATAGAAAGCAGAAATAGCTGAAGTTTGCCATTAATTGCTCCCTCTTATGCTTACCTTTTAAAATGCAGTGCTATGTATGGACCAAGTATCTACAGCTTCCAAAAATCTAGACAAAGGGAACTGTAGCTTGCCCATTGGCAATGCCTGACATCAGCATTAGAAAGAAAATGTTATGGACTCCTTTGAGACTGCAGTATGTGATGAGCAGAGAAAACTGAGAGCTGCAGGCTGGCAGGTGGAATGCAGCAGTCTTTTGTGTATTTTGTGATTGTAGCTTCAGAATTTAACCTATAGTACTGTGCTCCAGAAATAAAGTTTTAATTGTAGCTTAAAAAACCGCCAAAACAAACCACCAATAAAACTCAAACCATCTTCCATTTGAAATTCTGAAAACAATATCAACAGCAACAATAGTCTTTATACTACACATTCTTTTTTAATCTGCCAGTAATCCTTAATTCTAGAACCTGTTTACACATCAACATCATTAACTCCTTGCTTTTGCTGACTGGTTATTCTACCTTCTTCACAAGGTTAGGTGGTGACCACTCTGATGTCAACATCTGAGACATTATCTTTCTGGGGGTTTGTGTGTGTGTGCAGGAAAATGCAAAATTAGCACTTCTCACTTCTAAAAGGAGGCAGTTCCTCTAGATATTAAGTGACATCCTAGACTCCTCATATTGGAGTTTTTTTCATCTTCTGAAGAAGCTTAAATGTAATGATATCATGCCAATAAAAGTTTCATTTCTTTTGATAAGTAGGCCACAGTAGCAGATGTCTTGTTTAGCCTAGAGGAAAAGATGTTTAATGGTGTGTGACAAATAAGAAGAAATAAAAAAAACAAGCAACAGTTTTTGAATACTACCTACTTCAAAAATCTTGCTTTACTTTATTACTCAGGTTGTACATCCCTACTTCCATTGCCTTAGAATGACAGTAATAATTTATCATACAAGACTGAGTATTAAAAATGACCACAGCAACCTTTAATCTACTTAACAGCTCTCAATTTTATTAAAAAGTCTTGACCCACTACTCATCTCTTGAATGGCCATCTACCAAAAGCAAAGGAGGATAACTGAGATAAATACAAGAAATCAGTCGTGTCATTCATTTCAAGCCCTCCACACACGTACGCTGCCAGATCCAGTTGATTCACTTGACTGGCTTAAAATGCAGCACTGGTTTCACAGAGAGGATAAGGGACCAGTGTATAAATGGAAATTTAAAAAAGCAACAAGGCACCCCAAGTGATAGGAACCTTTCAGGGAAAAAAAAAATCATCTTTTGAAAGGGAACAGACACTTCACATACTACATGAATATAGTTTTAAACAGCAGCCTACGAACAAAACAATGAAACTTTAAATATATTAAAAATAATAACATTATATCATTCAAAGATGAACAAAGTACACAATATCCTCTCAGTAGTCCTTAATCTAATTCTAATAATAATAATAATAATTACCAGTGGGCCAAGACTATATAATTATTCAATGTTTTATTGACCTAGGAGCTAAATACCTACAAAATTAAATGACAGCACCTATCCCCTGTCTACTATCTCAGTGCAATGGAAGATAAAATCAGAGACTGCAGAATAGATTCAGACATAGGGATGGCAGAGAATAAGTGAAAAATCAGATAATATTAGTTACATATACAACATGTACTTTATGCCATTTAATACAGTCTGTATTTTAACACTCTGAAGAAATATATCTCTACATACTTCTGGCAAATCTCTTGGATAACTGTATCTTATCCGGACCTCATTTCTTTTCACATAGTAGATAAAGCATATTATGGATATAGATATGGAGAGATTCTCATCATCTTGTTTTTCATTCTGGATGGCTCCTTAAAAATACCTAGTATGATAAAGAATACTGTAAAAAATTTTTCTTGTTTTTTTGAATAAAAATTCCCTAGTATGGCTCACTGGATTCTTAATTCACTTTGACCCAAAATGCTGCAGCTCTTACGCAGGGTTATTGCATCAGCTGTGACATCAGAACAGCACAAAGAAATACAATGATAGCACAGACCTGGAGAGACAACCCTCAGCACCAAATCCTGTCCTCCACAGTCTGTGTGTAGGCTACATTCCTAACCTTTTCCCTTCCATGGGGTACAACATTTAACAAACCTAAATGTGCTTCTCCTATTTTTCACCAAAAGCCCTGGACATGGAAACAAAATTTGTCTTTCACTGCTGAGTCTTTTCACAAAAATTCATACTCTGAACTCCCATGGAGAGCAAGGTGGAAAAGGGGAGATCTTCATTTAGGATGCTCTAGAAGAAGGTTTAAGAAATAAGTTTACTCTCTTTTTACTCTTAAGAATGAAATAAGAAAATAGTAGCAGGGTTTGTGAATAACCCTATGTTATTTTGTCTAGTATGTATTGTGAATGTTGTGCAAGGCATTCTTTCAAAGCTGTGATTGGGGTCAGTGTAGAAGGAACTGTACACATTGTACTTGTTATTACATACACATTTTATGGCCCTTCATACTGTGATTTAGTCCACAGTGGATGCTCTAAATAACGTGTAATTGTAGATTTATTGAAAGGAGACAATTTCAGCAGTTCAGTGAGCTTATCAGAATGAGTTTTGCAGATGAAACTGCACAACATTCTAAGAAATGAAATGTGAAGGACAGAGATGAGCAAAACCCTTTTCTTTAAGGCTCTGGCTGGCTACCAGAGCATGCAAGTAATTTGTAATTGACAACTTTTCTCTGGATTCATAGCAATACATAACTGGGATGCAACATAAATGCAGAACAGTCACAGGGAATGATGTATATTTTCCACAGTAAAAGGTCTTTTTTGACAAGATATAGAGACTTGCCTGACTGTAGACTCAGACTCCTCATACAAAAGAGTTCCTCACTCAGAATTTACAAGCAAGGAATGGGTTCCCTTCATTCAACTTCTTGCCTTTATTATGGCCTACTTCGATACCAACTTCTCACATTTCACTTAGCAGTAAATAACTGAAGCATAATATACCCATAAAAGGCAATTATCCTCCCAGTTCTAATTGCTATGTAATATTTCTACAGTTTAGAGTAATAGAATACAAATGTTTCCCTTCTGCAGAAGCAATACGAGGATGCCACTACACTAATCAAGATTACATGCACACAAGTAAATAGCAAAATCTGAAAATATAAATGCATGAATAAAAAGTTCATCCACACAATTTATTTGAGCATGACTCAATACACTGCTTTTGGGCACAGTTTACTTGCCTAAATATAGGTGCCTACTGCTACTTGAAATGTTCTAGCATATCTGACTGATATGTACAGGATTTCAGGTAAGATGGACTCTATGGGAGATCCCCTGCCCTGCTGGACTGGCAGAGAGACCAGGAGGGACACTATAAGGAATCTCCACTGATATTCACAAGTTTCTTTTGTTTAGAGAACTGAATTGAGCCTTTTGACTTCTGGTAAACAAATTAAACACGATTAGTTAGCACTTTTAAAATAAAATTTATCATACACAGGGCCCAGACTATCAGAATCATGCATGAAAAGAACTAAAAGCAAGAAGAAAAATAATCAATTAATTATATGTTTCACTGTGCCAGACTGCTATTTCTATTACAAAGCAATATATTCTCTTTCCTTAATATTACATGTATAATGGGGAAAAAAACCCAAAAAACAGGAAGCTACTGTACCAACTGCACAGACCAACTCAACACATTGCCATCTGAATAACATTAGTTTTACTTGAGAAAATAAATCTGGGGTCTAACTTGACTAAGTGGACTGAAAGAAATAGAAAAAATGAAGCAAGAGAATCAGGGAAGTAACTCAGACAAAGCAACAAGAGAATCCAGGTTTACTCCTTGGTTCAAAATTTCCTTCTGTATCCCCTACTGCTTTATTTGTTTCCTCTACTTTTCATGAAATCATGAAGGTAAACTGACAAAACTAGCTACACAACAATGCAAAAAGATTCCTTTAAGTGCTAGTTTTGTTGTAGCAAAGTCCAATGTTGTATGTCTGTACCTAGAAAAAAAGGTGTAAATGTGAAATGAATGCATATGAATGGAGGCTAACAAAAAGTTAGCTTTTTATTTCAAAAGTGACAGTGAATTAAGACAAGTGAAAGACTTTGAAGCAAACAAGTTATTTGGCTCTTTCTCAGTCTTCTGTGCAATTAAAAGCCGCATTTTTTAATCATCCCTTTAGCCATTCTGAAAAGCATTTAAAAAGAACCAAATGCCTCTTAATTTTGCTTTTTGGATGCTGATGTTGACATGATAAAAGTCCATAGGACAAAAGTCTGCTCTCAACTATCCATGGTGGAGCTTAGAAATGCTGTTCTAGTTGAATGTGCAGGACTAAGACATGTTCCATTTTAGCCCCACATCTCTGAGTAACAGAAGCTGAGATCCAAGATCCACAAACTGAATCTGAGAACAGCATCGGCTTTCACAGCAACATACCATCATGCAGGCAAAGCTCATGTCTACATTCAAGTTTTGCAACACAAAGCCATGGAGAGGTGCATTAGCAGTTCTGAACAGAGGAACAAGCAGAGAAGGTTTTCCCTGCCCATCTTAACGGTAACAGCCATTTCCGAAGAAAGCAGTGAAGCTACGAAAAGAACCACTCCATGGAAAAGACAACCATCCACTTTGGAAAAGAAAACCAAGTGGTTGCTTAAAAACTTTGTAAAAGAATAGTTAACAAATATATTTGTTTGATAACTCATTCAGAGAACAGTATGAAGAGGATTTTCTTTTTCTTTATGGATCTATCCTAAAACAAATATATACAGACAAAAAGAAGAGCATTTTTTTTCCCCTCAAAAATTTTATTTTAGGCTTAACAATGAAACATTTCACCACCCTTTGTCCTTGCTCATTAATTTTCCCATGGTGTGTCAGCAGCTGTTTATTGATTTTTTTGACATCTATTTTGCATCGTACAGGACTTCACTGTCAACCTCCTACTTTACACATCTGATAGTCTGCAATTTCCATGATACGTAGGAGGACGATCTGATCTTGGTAGTTAACATGGCAGCAATATTAGCACCTCCCAAAGTTGGCAAATACTTCTTATGAAATGTTCCTCTGCTAATTTACCATGTATTCAAATCGTAACAGGCTGCAAAGTAATCATTTACATTTTACAGTTCATCTCCATACCAAAATACTGGCTGATGCTCTGAGGGGCCTGTCAGGGCATATGCCATCTAAAAATTTTGCAATCTGCATAAACAGGCATAGATGGTGGATAATTTTGCAAAAATATTCCAGAACAGTACTGAAATTCTGTCTCTTTATTGAACATTACAAAGATGTCTGACAGCATTAAAAATTAAAATGCTTTCTTTTCTTACAAAATTTGCATCATACTTGAGTTAGTATTACAACAGTTCATCCAAGTAAGTATTTTAGTTTGTTAATATGCCCTAGAGTCACAGCATGCCCCTATTAGCTCAGAAGCTATAAAAATTAAAATGCTTTTGGGCATTATCTGACTTTGCCCTTCAACTTAACTACTTTAGTTTGTATATGCAGGACATAATGATTACAGAATTCAGTTTTATTTTCATTTTGTAACATTCTTGGTTTCTTAACCAAGTACCTCCACACTGGAGGTAAGTAATAGAATCATAGAACGGTTTGAGTTGGAAGGGACCTTCAAGATCATCTAGTTCCAACCCCTGCATGGGCAGGGACACCTCCCACTAGATCAGGTTGCTCACAGCCCCATCCAACCTGGCCTTGAACACTGCCAAATGATGGAAGAGGTTTTGAACAGACAGTTAACTAGTACATGACTGGTTCTATGGTACGTCACTAAGTCTGGCAACGCAAAAGCTTCTGATCAGACCTCTAGAGCAGAAGCTATAATCCCTGTACATCAGACTTCCTGCTATCATTTAGAGCCTACTGCTCAGGACAGAGATTTGTCAAAGCTCTTTTTTAATGAAAGAAGCTGTTTTTCAGAACCAGAAATGTGTGAATATGGCTCTTCCTCAGGACAACAAGCTTTTTAAGCTTTAAACATCCCTAGGGAGTTGTTTCTCTGCATGACTCAACTCAAAATTATTAGTAGGATTTCACAGCTCAAATGAAAACATGTAAAACCCTAGATTTTGTTCTACTACATTGTAACAGGTTAAAAGTAATTATAATTCAGGTTAGACAGGCCATATCCAAGTGTCCACAGACACAACTTTCCACCAAACCACCTCAGACTAAGCTTGTGGAAACTACCCCAGGGTAGATTTTTCTTCTTACCATAGCTGGCTGAGAAGGCAAGAAACATGCCCGCCAGCAACTGGAAAAGTCTGGAGCAGTTACACTTGTGACTTCTGAGAAGAAAAAATCCTCACAATAGAGGACTAGCAAGACACAAATCTTCACCAGTTCATATAAAACACTCTAGCTCTTTGTTCAAATCTGCTTGAGAATGGCTTTATTTAGCCTAAACCAGAGCCTAGTTACCTTATCATTATCTGAAAATTCTGAGAGCGCACACAGATTTTACTCAGGCCACACTAGGCTCATATACAAAATGGAATAAGAGCATCTCCTAAGACACTTAAATGTTATGCCAGGTTAACAAAAATGCACAGCCTCTTAAAACGGTTTGATTAGCATTTGGCAAACTTGTAGACCTTCAAGATCATCAAGTCCAACCACTACCCCAGCTCTGCCACATCTACCCCTAAACCCTGTCCCCTGGCACCACATCTGTCTTTTTAGATGTATCCAGGGATGGTGGCTCAAACACCTTCTTGGACAGCCTGGATCCCTAAGTCCAACTCCCACCCCAGAATAAAACAACCCCAAGGTTCATACCATGTCCCTGAGGGCATTGTCCAAATGTTTATTGAATATTGTCAGGCTTGGTGCAATTACTGGTTCCCTGGGAAGCCTATTCCAGTGCTCCACCACCCTCTGGGTGAAGAATCCCTTCCTAACGTCAAACCTAAACCTCCCCCTGCACATCTTCCTACCATTCCCTCGGGTGCTATTGTTGGTCACCAGAGAGAAGAGGTCAGCGCCTACTCCTCCACCTTCCCTAGTGAGAAAGCAGTAAGCTGCAATGAGGTCTTCCCTCAGTCTCCTCCAGGCTGAACAGACCAAGTGCCTTCAGCCGTTCCTCATACGGCATCGCCTCCAAACCCTTCACCAACCTTGTGGCCCTCCTCTGGACACTCTCCAGCAGCTTCATATCCTTTTTGTACTGTGGTGCCCAAAACTGCACACAGGACTCAAGATGGGGCTGCACCAGTGCAGAGTAAAGTGGGACAATCACCTCCCTCGACCGGCTGGCTATGCTGTGCTTGATGCACCCCAGGACTCAGTTGGCCCTCCTGGCTGCCAGGGCACACTGCTGGCTCATGTTCAACTTGCCATCGACCAGAGCCCCCAGGTCCCTCTCCACAGGGCTGCTCTCCAGCCTCTCACTCCCCAGACTGTCTGTATATCCAGGGTTACCGTGTCCCAGGTGCAAAATCTGGCACTTCTCCTTGTTAAGCTTCATGCGATTGGTGATTGCCCAGCTCTCTAATTTGTCCAGATCCCTCTGCAGGGCCTCTCTGCCCTCCAGAGTGTCAACTGCTCCTCCCAATTTAGTGTCATCCAGGAACTTAATAAGTAGGCCTTCAAGTCCTGCATCTAAGTCATTTATGAATATATTAAAGAGAACTGGCCCTAGGATGGATCCCTGTGGAACCCCGCTAGTGACTGGTCACCAGCCTGATGTGGTCCCATTTACTATGACTCTTTGAGCTCGACCCATCAGCCAATTACTCACCCAATGCATTATGTGCTTGTCCAGCTGGATGCTGGACATTTTGTTTAGAAGGATACTGTGAGAGACAGTATCAAAAGCCTTTCTGAAATCTAGAAAGATTACATCAACTGGCTTCCCTTGGTCAACTAGATGGGTAACTTTGTTACAGAAAGAAATCAAGTTGGTCAAGCAGGACCTTCCTCTACTGAACCCATGTTGGCTGAGACCAATGACTCTGTTGTCTTTTAGGTGTTTTTCAATAGCTCCCAGAATAATCTTCTCCATAATCTTAGCAGGCACTGAGGTGAGACTAACAGGCCTGTACTTACTGGGGTCATCCCTGCTGCCCTTCTTGAAGATTGGGACAACATTTGCCAGCTTCCAGTCAACTGGTACCTCCCCAGATTCCCAAGGACACTGAAAAATCATTGAGAGAGGTCTTGCTATGACCTCCTGTAGCTCTTTAAGTATCCTTGGATGAATCTCATCAGGTCCCATTGACATATGAGGGTCTAGCTGGAGCAGGAAATCCCACATAAGTTCAGGGCTGATTGGGAGGCTGTCATTTGCCCAGTCATGGTTCTCTAGCCCAAGGCTCTGGGGGTGCTCAAGCCCATCATCAGTGTTGATGTGATAGGATAAGATAGCCAAGACAGAAAAAAAACTCTCTAGGTGATAGAAAACATTTTATAAATTAGGCCACTGCAAAGTTGAAATGGGAACATGCAATATGAGTTTAATGGAGAAGGCAGACTGTGTAGAACAGGATCAGGAGGCAAAGCCAATTCAGCCTGAGGGCTCCAATGCACAGCTGCATGCAAATGCATCCATGTGGCTTTCAGACCCCAGCTAGCTCACTGGCAGCCAGTTCAGGTCTCCACATTTGTAGCATAACCTACTGTGAAGCTGGATAATCTACCAAAGGATAACTGTGGGCTGAGTGTGGCTCAGTTTCCTAGCAATGTACTTTGTGGTGGCAGATCATTATAACTGGAATTTCTGTTGCTAGAAAAATACCAGCTGAGAAATAAGCAACCCAAGGCAGCAAATGGAAAATAAATATTTACTACTGTGGGTTCACCTGAAATTTTTTCCTAGCCTACATGTCACATAGCAACATACATTTCCTTCAGTGTATGTAACTTAGCTATCAATTTTATGTGACATAGTCATATTATATAGCTAAAAGTATAATATTAAGTAATAATATAGCTAAACTACAATATTGTAGCAAATACTATATTTTATATAATATAGCTACTACTTTTATAACCCATGTAATTACTGCTTATGGATAACACTACCACATTCAGAAACTTGTTTCTTTCCTTAGTCTTTGCGGTTACTGGTTAATGGGATTTGTATGGGATTTGGTTTTGGAGGGTAGAGAAGAAAAACAAAACAAAACAAAACAAAAGGAAAGATAAGGAAATAGTTCCATATCATTTTCTCTACCTGAATTTCTGAAGTTGCACTATATCTGCAAAGAGTGTATGAAATCAAGGGGGTTCTGCTTGCATAGAAGAATCTGAACCCTTCCAGCACAGACTTGATATTTATTGAAAAACTAGACTAGACTAGAATACTGCATCCCTAAGTAGAAAAGTTATTTTAAACTATAAATTATTTGTCTAGAAAGAACAAATTAACATGGTAAGTCACTGGTGCACACAAGCATAAACAAAGCTTCACCAGTGTTCATTATTTAGGAACATGTATTTTAGAAAGGTATGGCTATACAAGGTTCTAGGATGACAGTATTGCAAGAACTTGAATATTCAAAACTTATTGTCTAATGTCTAAGGGTATTGTCCAAGCACTGAGCATTTTCAGGATCCATTCCTTCCACTACAGAAACATAACTCAGCTGGCAAACTTGACGAAGCACAAACACAGTAAAAGTGTTTTCCAAATTCTCATCTGTTTTTCACAGGCAGTTTCTCCTTTTCCTTGACTGAATTGTTTTATAGTTTATGTTTTATTTTGTTAAAATCATTCACAATTATCTGATATTCCTTACTGATAGCTAGAGACAAGGTATACATTATATTTCATCTTTGAAAACATATCTTTCTACTGGCACTATAATAAAACTCATTTAAAACTGTAAATAAATAAAGCACACCTACAATAATGACATTTTCTTATTCTATGCACAGTGTAATGTCTGCATTGTTATGGACCAAACTGCATGAAGAATAACCAAAAACCTTCACAATGCAAATGTATCTGGATGCTTCTTGCTAATCAGGCTTTACCACATGGAACATATTTTTTGTGTGCTGAACAATGAATATCAATTATTACCAGCAATTATAGCATACATTGTTTATATGAAGTTTAGGAAACCCTTACAATGTTCAGATGAGGAAAGTTTACATATTGAGCTATTTTAAGTACAATAGATTTATTATTATAAATTATTATTAATACTAAGAAGCTACAAGCATGGAGATGTATCAGTACTGCTTCCTTTTCATGCAGAATTCAGCCCAGGTCTGAACCACCTGCTAGAAAACACACCCTAAGCAACTCAGCAACAATCATGTGGATTTACAAAATTTGTAATTCCCAGAATGTCACTATCCGATTTAGTCTAGATGACACAGTTGACCATAAGCCCTTCTGTAAATCACTGGGATAGGTTTTTCTCAGCTGAGGTTTGCGGGGTTTCATCAATTACTTCTATGTGATCCTCAGCAGGTAACTGAGCAGACCTCTAGTCAATTGGCTTATATGCATTATAAAGAGTGCTGTACCAGCAATGGCACAGCTGTACAGTTGTTAACATTTTTATGAAGTCTGGAAATCCAAGACATTGCAGGGGAAAAAAAAAACCCTAAACATCACTCAACTGTGCTTTACCCTAACAGATGAGTGAATCATTAAACTTCCTGCTTTTTTATATTTACTTAACCATTCTAAAGCTATCTGATTTACCAACACATTGAAATTACAAATTAAGAGCTCTAACCTCCACCTTTTCTAAAAGATTAATTCTGAAATTAAAGTGTGCATGAGGTTAGTAGCCATTGCTGGAGGAAATATCAGGTAAAACCAAAGCACTAGAAAAACTACCCTTCTGCCAGCAACCTTACACAAGAGATGGCTGCTATCATCAAGACCAGGCAGTTTTGACTCTCAGTAAAGACCAGGGCTTGACTATTCTCACATTCACAGTGAAGTTAATTATTCTGGTTACAGCAAAGCCCTGCAGAGAAGGTAAGTCCCCAAGATCTGGACTTTTTGCCTGCAGTCTAGTAGAGTCAGCCCAGCGCTAACCCTGTATAGTCATGAAAAAGCTAGGAAAGGACCACGCAAGACAAATTTTTCAGATACCTAATGTTTAAAAGGGAATAATTAATTGGTAACAGAATCAAGCACAATAAAATAAAATAATGCAGAATATATGAAGAATAAGATCCACAACCATGTCACAGATCGATTTTACACAAGTTAATATGGTGCAAGTCACAGGGTGTAATTAGTTTCCACATCATTAGCTCTATGTGTTTTGGAACTGCACTTAACTACAGGAATCATTAAAGTTAAGGAATTGCTGCTTTTATGAGGAGAGAAGAATTTGCAGCTCTACAAACCACAGGGTAGCCATCAGGGAAAACATACTAACATCTGAAATTAATCATATGTTTGTTTTGTCTCAAGAAATGGACTTCAGAAAAGTTTAGTACCAATGCAGAAGTATCAGTCCAAAATGTGGAAAATATTCTTGTGGTTAAAATATAATTGGATTAAATATTTCAGATGTTTTTGTACTTGGAACTGCTATTTTCATATGTCAGGCTTCCCCCAGATTAAGGTAAATTCATAAAGAAAATGAAAACACTTTTTTAATCTACTTTTCTCTACCAATTTTTTTCTTTTTTCTTTTTTAGTTGCTGCTTGTATGAATGTAAAAGAAAGTTGCTTTTGCAAGATGAAATATTATGACTTGGAGATTGTTAAGGATCATTATGTATTTCCTGCTTTTTTTCCCTTTTGCTATTAATACTTTTCCAAGTAATAGATGCACTCTGACTGTATCATGACAGCAGATCTCTACACGAGTCACCATCTATGATATAATCCATGACACTTAAGATCTGTAAGTGCTGTTCCTACCTGATGGTGATCCTGTTACTTATTATAGCACCATTTGGTTCTATAAAAAGGGGCTGAATAAATTAGCTAACTTTTTCCAAGAAAGGATAAGGTATCACCTCTGTATTTTCAAAAAGATCTTTCCATCCATGACATAAGATAAATTTCACTATATATCTGCATGGTAATAGGATTTATATAGGCTGCAAATCTCTTATCATGCCCTTTTAGAAATACCCATTTCATGATTCTTTCTTAGAAGACCAGGCACCAAAAATAGCTTCCTCTGAATATCTGAGTTCTCTCAAAATTTGACTTTCAAATGCAAAGCAGTAAGACTGAATGAAACGGTCTGTGAAAAAGGAAAAGGCTTCCAAGCAAATATCTTGGCTTGTGTGTATCTAATGAAAAAATCTACGGCTAAATCTACTTGGACATTTGGTTATCTGCGTGACAGTTTCAGCTCTGAATTTCTAAAGAAACCATGCAACTGACAAAAAAAAAAAAAAAAAAAGGAAAGCATATGTGCTGGGCCAGAATCCAGTCCTTTGGGAAGCCAATACTCCTCCTTATGTTTTTCTGCAAAAATACTATTTGAAACTAGTCCAGGAACTATTTCCTAAAAGACTTTTCATGACTAGGGACCTTCCTCGCTGATTTAACACTCTCATATTCCAACCTATTGAGGCCATGCCTTCTTCTGGCTAATGTCCAAATTCCTAAGGTTATTTCTTCTCTGAATGTGCTCTGAATTCCAGGATCCTGCATCTGCCAGTGGACCCTCCTTGTACACAGGGTCACACAAGGTTGTGGTCAACTAGAATAACTGGATCCCAGCTACTCCTTCGCATCCAAAAATGGTTCAATTCTGAAGTTAGCAGTGTTTGAGCAGGTGCAATATCTCTGTGGGGAAGAAAATCGTTAACTCTGAATAATCCCAAACTTGATGCATCTCTGGAAATCTGTGCAGAAATACAGCTTTCATTTTTCTAAATCTAATTTCTGAAAGAGCAGCTCTGTCTCTTTTGGTGTTCATCTGAATCTCTGGAGGAGTCAGTGTTGTACTGAAGGTGAGATTACTTTTGTCTGTATTTATTGCAAATCAATGTATGCTGAGTTCACAATTCACCCTGGTTATATTCTACATGTCTTTGCTCTCGGATGATGGCTTGATGAAAGTGTCATTCAACTAAAGAAAGAAGTTCAACACCACAAGTTTCAAAAATGCTATACAAAATCTTGGGATCATAGACAAACCAAATGGCACACATGTATCAATGATAGATGTCCTTTCAGTGCTGAAACTATAGGTCAAAAAATCCTATCTGGTTTGAAAAAAAAAACATCAAAGAAACTGTCAAGACTTTCTGGTATCAAATTCAACTCTGAAGTAGCTCTTTATTTTACACAGAAGATTACCCAGATGATGGAGGACATTCAGATTTCTTTTATTCCTTTGACAGTATTCCCTTTGGGGTTCCTCTGATCTGTTTCACAGGGCTATTCTGCTTGAAGCACCTGAGGAGGGGCGATGCCAAATATAATTCCTCCACAGGACAGAAAAGACTTTCTTCTCCCTTATTGGCATTTCTCTTGGAGACTTCAGCGGACCTCAGCTGGCCAAGGATAACGGATCACACTAAAAGAGTCACTTAGCCAAAGCTTCAGAGAAGTCTCTAGAGAAGTTTCTATCCCCAAAAGTGGAACTATGGAGAAACATAAGTGCTCATAGCACAATCTATAAAATCCCAGCTCGACTGTCAGATATCTAAGCCTGGGAACATTTTTGTGGTCCTTCAATCCTGTAACAATTCCCATTGCTTTCTGAAAACACTGCAAAGAAGTTTCATCATTCTACAAACAAAGCATTACAATGTCTTATTTTAAATAATGTCTCAGTAGCCTGTATTTTTTAAGAATTCTTTTCAACATTTCTAGTACTTTAAAATTTTTAAAATCCTGTATGTATTAGCCTAGATTTTTTTTTGTTAAACCATTACCTATATAAAGCTGGGGGGGGGGAAAGAAATAAAGATCCTGTCCCTTAGATCATCATCCCTTAGTTGTTTTATTCTAGCATTTCCATTTCTGGTGGATAGGATACTAAGAGTTAGGCAAACATACAGTCTGCATCTTAAAACAAACTACATGTTAACGTTTCCAGTTCATTCAGCCTTACCCCACCAAACAGAGTAAAACGGCATAGCATGAAATTTACCACATTCTTTCAGGTGTGCATATTTACTTCAGTGGGACTTAAGTGTAATGTGATCCCAAATGCCTTGCTAAAGAGGGATGGGTTGTCTGAATCAGAGGCTAAATATGCAGGAGAGGAAGTAAAGATTCTAGAAAAAGTGAACAGTCACAAGAAGAAACAAAGTGAAGAATTAGGCAGCATAGGACAATATTCTAAGAATAATTTGATAAACATTTCCAACATGTTTAAAACAAATCAAGCATCTCAGATTTGAACCTACTGAACCTAGTATGTATTTTGGTAGAGAAGGGGAAGGTCTGGCATGCCTGTATTTTGTCTTCCATTGTGTCACCCTTTTTCAGTACCCTACTGCCTGTTCAACTGCCTTCTCCTGTCTGTCTCATCAGGTTTGGAAGGCACGTTGCTAAAATCACAGATTTGTTCTTCTAGCTGCCACTTATGTCTTGTTCTGAGCTATCCAAACATCATTAGGACATAAAAATTAAGTCATCTCAGTACATGAACTGTAATTTCTAGTCTATTTTGGCTAGCAGTGGTATGGACCTGCAACCCATTTTTACCATTCAGCTGTACTGTGTACAGAAATCCTATACTCAAAACACACACTAGTGTGGGTTTTTTTTTTAATTATGTGGACATACAGGTAGACTATTGTTTAGTATTATCTGGGAACTGATTTGGCTACAGCAGTGTGAATTGGGGAAAAAAGGGTTAAGACTTTTTGAACAGAAGGCCGAGATATGCTACATTCCTTAGATAAGGGGAGTAGCAGTCTCTTATCTGTGCTGTAGGAATTCTCCTTGGCTCAGCAGAACTAGATGCAGCCGGACTTGCAGTTACTATTCGTCACTAACTGAGTCAGAGTGCTTCAAAGTTAAGAGGTCACTGCGAAGAAGACTTCCAGCCTCCATCCTGAAGACCCCATAAGACCACTACCAGACAGCACTGCGCATGCGGATCTAGCGGGGAAGTAATTAGCATAAGAAAACGCCTTTTCTAAGAATTTAACGACTATGTATCATGACCTTATGAATATTCATGTACCTGCTAGATAAAAATAGAGCTTTACTAACACAGATTGTGCAAGATAGGAGGAGCTATCCCCCTTGCACTTGGCGCCACAATAAACATACATACTTTATAACCTTCCTGAGGTTGTGAAGTTTGTTTCCGCATGTCAGTGTATTACATATATTTGTAGGAATATAATTTAGTCTTTTTCACTAGGTTTGACCAAAAAGACCATCCAAAGTACCTCTCCCCTCCAGTAAAAACTGTTAAAAAAACCCCACAAAGCAAATCTTTCTGACAAAACAACAGAACTATTTTTCATTTGTTCTAGAACATGAAATTGCTGGTAATGCTACTGTTATCAGCTTATTCTTAAGCAGCACAATTCCCAGGCATCTCTCACAGTGTATCAAATCAGTTGCATAAAATCCATAGCAACTAACTTCAGAATTTGGTCTTCTCTTCTGATATGGAAATGTCCTTGTTTATATTAGATGTTTGGACAACTTCTAATTGTTTGGACAACTTCTAACTCCACTGACATAATAAATAGTATCACCCTTGAAACTGCCATTGCAAGCTAGCAGAGTCAAAGTGTTACATGTTAACCTTGGCAATGGTCTAGCTAAAAATGAATGGACACCATCTAGAAGATTAAAGAGACATTTGTCTTCTCCATTCAGAGTAAGAACACACTGCTCAGATTCAGAAAGTCAAAGTCCTATTTCACATTATAACACAGAACTTCATCAACAATGGCCTAAAAGTGAGGCTCTAAACAAGGTGTTCCTGACCTTATTTTGGGAAAATAACTTATTTTAGTCCTTTGTCAATGGACACTAATACTGTGCCAAAAGCCCAGGCAGATCTTTACATATTCTACAGGAGCAGCAAATCTTATCTTCATCCTGGAATGTTTTACCTTGATCCCCAAAGAGACCTGTGGGTATTTACAAAGATAAAGGAGATTAGTTTCCCTAGGAGCATTTTATCATCAGTGGAGAGATGATAAAATTTAAAAGATGAATTTAAAAAAAGATTCTTTTAAAAGAGTAATAAGATTACTTTGTTTGGATCCTGCCCTGTTTCAGCCTCTTGGAAAGTCTGTCTTTCCATGTTGACTACAGAAGTTACCAAACATACACACTGAGCAGCACAAGCATGGTTCCTGATAGCGTATGTACAAGCTGGAGGTAATTCTCAATTAGCAACACATACTTCTGCCAAATCTTAGAAAATAAGTCTGTGGGAGTAACATGTATTGTTTCCATAGACACTAAGCTGTCTAAGGAACCACAGTATTTCCCCAAATTACCATAGGAATTCTGGGGCAAAGTCAGCAGAAAGTTTACTACAAAAATATTGACAAAACCCTTCCAAGTTTGATCACAGAAGGCAAAATTAGTCTAGTCTTCCTGGCTTATACTTCCTTTCCTTCAAATAAAATTACTTGAAATAACAGCATGATGGCAATACAATTTTACAGCATAATCATATTCCTTATTAGTACCTTGAAAACAAACATATCCTTGCTTCTCTTATTACTCCTGGTAACTACCAGAAACTTGCCTCGAAATTTCTTTTTCAGCAGTAGACCATCAGTAGTTAAAAAAAAATAATCAAATGTTATTTGAATTTCTGCTTTATAAACTGTGCTGTGGAGGGGCTTTTCACCAGAGAGGGCAGTGAAAGGACAAGGGGTAATGGCTTTAAACTGAAAGAGGGGAGATTCAGGTTAGACATCAGGAAGAAATTCTTCACCAGTAGTAGTAAGGCACTGGAACAGGTTGCCTTGGGAGGTTGTGGAAGCCCCCTCCCTGGAGGTGTTTAAGGTTGGATGAGGCCTTGTGCAGCCTGGTCCAGTGTGAGGTGTCCCTGCTCATGTCAGGGAGTTTGGAACCTGATGATCTTTAAGGTCCCTTCCAACCCTAACCATTCTATGATTCTATCATTACACCTACATAACCTATTGTGTAATACAGCTTCTACTTTAAACAATACCCAAAACTGGTGTCAAACACGATGAATAAAATGGGAAAGTTAATGAGAAGAAGGAAATAGGTTTTGTCTATGGATATAAGCAAAATAAAATGCTGGAAATTAGAAAAAAATGCTGGCCCATTTTGGGCTGGATTAATGAAATTCAGCCAAAGCAAAAGTTTAACTTTTGCTAAAAGCAAAGGACTCAAGGGTCTCCTTGTTCCTCATCTAGAAAGCTTCTATCTGAAATGGGCT